>OX381631.1:206384-1456384 GCA_947459985.1 Diloba caeruleocephala | reverse complement strand
TCTTTGTGTCTCTCCAATATTGTGTTTCTTTCTCAATCATTAATCAGTATTTACATGTTGGTATTGTCGTAACTGCCTGTGGCACAGCGCTGCAGCAGAATACATTGCAGCATATACTGAGATAGGGACCTTTTTTGGCCTCTTATATCATTTTACTAGTCCAAAATAAAACATTTTATTACTTTTTTCTTCTATCAAATAACATAATCACCCGTAAAGAAATTGTTTAATTTCTGTTTTATATTTTCTATCCGGTCACCCTGTATATTAGTTATGTGTCGGAAGTGATACTGTATTGAGGTCAATGGGTTATATGGTGATTGCAGGCAATGGGCTGCCGTCTGAATGGCATATACAATTCATGTTGGCAATTTAACGACCAGTACAAACTTCCTATAAAGTTGTACCTTGGACGTTCAACATTATGTACTTGTTCAAAAATGAAATTAATGGCTGGAAATAAACATTATTTTTCGGTTTAATGGCCGAGCCGTGTCGTGTCCGGATAGAGAATATAGCACTACTCCATCTCCTCCCGTGGGTGTCGTGAAAGACAACTAAGGAACTAAACCAGAGGGATGGGCAGCAGCGTCCCTTCTGTGGAACAGCAGCCATTCTGCGCTCACCAATCCGCCAGCCAAGCGCAGTGAGAAATGGTCAATCCCATGAAAATGACTACACACGGCACGGTATCGATAGCCCATTTTATCAGGGGGAAAGAAGAGAGGTGTGGCCGGACTTTCCAGCTAAAACTACCAGGCTTTGCTTCCAGCTTGCTTACTTCCTTACCTTCCTGCTGGGGACACGTGATTCGCTTTGATCGCTACCCCGGCAAAAACCGATACCCCAGGTCTTACTGACCTCTCCGAGGTATGCCAAAAGGCGTGGCACCAATGGGTGGCTCTAGTGTGATCTTACGAGGACCTGGAGCCTCCCTTCGGTGCCGCAGATGACCGCTCCAGTGGGTTTAGCCGGTAGGAGTCCGGCATACCTCTTCGGCCTTCGCTGGGGCGAAGGAAGTTCATGAAGAATTTCTACTGGGCACCAATCTTCTTTCATCATTTTTTTTTCATTTTTTCATCATTTCGGCCGAATGAAGTCCACTGCTGGACACAGGCCTCCCCCAAAGATCACCACAACCACCGATATGGATGTGTTGTGGGTTCATTGGGGGGTTTTGCCATAATCGCCACGCTTGGCAGGCGGGTTGGCGATCGCAGTTGAGGTGTTAATGTACTCGAAGGACGCTGCTGCCCATCCTCCGGCTAATCCCTTAGTCGACTTTTACGACACCCACGGGAGGAGATGGGGTGGTGGCATTCTGAGCCGGCACCACACGGCATATCTTCTTTCTATCTTCTTTCTATCTTCTTTTATATCTTCTTTTTAAAAAAACGTTGCCCCGCTCTAGGATTTCTCCTGTGTCGTGGGTGCGTTTACAAACACAAATTCCACACACAATACACACCCAGACCTGGAACAAATACATGCAGATCGTACAAATATTTGTTCCGAGTGGGAATCGAACCCACAACCCGGTGTGCAGCAGTCGACTGTATCTGCCACTGCACCAACCGTGCCGTCAAACCACCAATAAAAAAAGGTCTTACTGGCTGGTCTTAGGCTGACCCTTACCTCATCATCAGCCCCATTGGTACCTGTGCTACCAATAACTCCGACCTCTAAACAAAAAAATACTATCACGCTTACTATCAACGGTACAAGCAGCATTATAACGGTAACTCATACACATTCATGTCCGGTTTTTGTAGCTACTATAAAAGGATTGAGCAACACATTACCTCCCATTTTCAGAGTAGGTTACACAGTCACCTGGTATTTTGTAGTTATGGGGTCGAGGGCCTGGTAACCTTGGTCTACAATAGCTTGGATTATTTTATTTGTGAGTAGATTGGGGTCATTCGCGTGGTGTCTTGATTAAGAATATAACACCACTCCATCTCCTCCCGTGGGTGTCGTAAAAGGCGACTTATGAACCCTAAACTAGGGGGATAGATATTAGAGTCTCCATTGTGAAACCACAGCCAAACTGCGCTCACCAACCCGCCTGCCAAGCGTGGTGAGTACTGGAAAATTCGGTCTACAATTGTGGAAATCTATGGAGGGGGGGGGAGGGGGTTTGTTCAGCGGTGGCTGATATGATAATGATGAGAACTGCTTATTTTGCTTGAAATAAGAAAAGAAGAAATTCATCTATGGAAGGTATACTTCACTTTATTCATAAAGTCTTTAACATCAATATAACTTTGGTTTACGTTTTAGTTATACATAATAATATAATTTGCTATGTTATGTAAGATTTGAATACATATTTTTCTTCTAAACTAGCTGTGCCATGTGGTTTCACCGGTCATTTAATTTAAAGGAAATGCCCTGCCCATTGCCACTTCAGCTTACTAATCCTTTCAGCTATGTCGACAACTTTAGTTCTTCCACGGATCTCCTCATTTCTGATTCGATCTCGTGGAGAAATACCAAGCATAGCTCTCTCCATAGCTCGCTGAGTGACCTTGAGCTTTCTTATGAGGCCCATTGTGAGTGACCACGTCTCTGTTCCATATGTCATCACTGGTAACACACACTGGTTAAAGACTTGCGTCTTGAGGCGTTGTGGTATTGTTGATTATATTATAGTACTAGCTGGGACCCGCGGTTTCACCCGCGTGCAATTTAAAAGAAATTTAGAGTACTTCGACATAGACACTTGACATAGAAGATATATTGGATTTCAAGGTTTTTATTTTTTTGCGCGGAACCCCAATCGTTTTTCTAAAATAAAAGTAGCCTAAGTTATTCCTTATAACATTAGCTATCAGCCAGTGAAAGTCCCGTCAAAATCGGTCCAGCCGTTTCAGAGTTTACCCGGAACAAACAGACAGACAGACAGACAGACAGACAAAAAAAATGAAAATTGTGTTTTTGTTATAGGTACCATATATACTTTCATATGCATTTAGTAAAAACCTGTTATTTTGACATTACAAACAGACACTTCAATTTTATTTATTTGTATAGATGTATAGAAGATATATTGGATTTCAAGGTTTTTATTTTTTTGCGCGGAACCCCAATCGTTTTTCTAAAATAAAAGTAGCCTATGTTATTCCTTATAACATCAGCTATCAGCCAGTGAAAGTCCCGTCAAAATCGGTCCAGCCGTTTCGGAGTTTACCCGGAACAAACAGACAGACAGACAGACAAAAAAATTAAAACTTGTGTTTTTGTTATAGGTACCATATATACTTTCATATGTATTTAGTAAAAACCTGTTATTTTGACATTACAAACAGACACTTCAATTTTATTTATTTGTATAGATGTATAGAAGATATATTGGATTTCAAGGTTTTTATTTTATTGCGCGGAACCCCAATCGTTTTTCTAAAATAAAAGTAGCCTAAGTTATTCCTTATAACATCAGCTATCAGCCAGTGAAAGTCCCGTCAAAATCGGTCCAGCCGTTTCGGAGTTTACCCGGAACAAACAGACAGACAGACAGACAAAAAAATTAAAAATTGTGTTTTTGTTATAGGTACCATATATACTTTAATATGCATTTAGTAAAAACCTGTTATTTTGACATTACAAACAGACACTTCAATTTTATTTATTTGTATAGATGTATAGAAGATATATTGGATTTCAAGGTTTTTATTTTTTTGCGCGGAACCCCAATCGTTTTTCTAAAATAAAAGTAGCCTAAGTTATTCCTTATAACATCAGCTATCAGTCAGTGAAAGTCCCGTCAAAATCGGTCCAGCCGTTTCGGAGTTTACCCGAAACAAACAGACAGACAGACAAAAAAATTAAAAATTGTGTTTTTGTTATAGGTACCACATATACTTTCATATGCATTTAGTAAAAACCTGTTATTTTGACATTACAAACAGACACTTCAATTTTATTTATTTGTATAGATCAGCTTTATTATATTCAGCTTTATTATATCGCAGTATGTTATTATTTGCGCTCGGGAGGATGCTGCTGCACATCCTTTTGACATCAACCCTTAGTCCCAGTACTATAATCACCACGCTTGGCAAATGGGTTGGTGATCGCAGTATGTTGTTATTAGTGCACGAGAGGATACTGTTGCCATCCTCTTGATATCAACCCTTAGTCCCAGTACTATAATCACCACGCTTGGCAGACGGGTTGGTGATCTCTGTGTGTTGTTATTGGCACACGGGATGATGCTGCTGCCATGTTCTTGATATCAACCCTTGGTCCCAGTACTAAAATCACCACGCTTGGCAGACTGATTGGTGTACTCAGTATGTTGTATTTGGCACACGGGAGGATGCTGCTGCCATCTTCTTGATATCGACACTTGGTCCCAGTACTATAATCACCACGCTTGGTAGACTGATTGGTGATCGCATTATGTTGTTATTAGTGTAAGGGGGAATGCTGCTGCACATCCTCTTGATATCAACCCTTAGTGGCCTTTTACGACACCCACTGGGAGAGAGGGGAGGCTTATTCTTTGTCTGGAACATTACGGAATTTCATTACGGAAATTACTTTTCTCTATTACCTTTCTGTATTACCAAACAAACATAATCCGAGACCTTTAAAATCATATCACTTTCTCATCACAGTGAAACCAATTCCGATTCAAAGAGTCAACAGTCTGAATTGATTACGCAGTCTGTCGTTATAAATCATTTGAAAGCTGACGTTTAGACTATGTCTAATCGATTTTAATCGATTGTAACAATCGCTTCCATAGTTGTGTAATATTGTGACATCCATTTTCATCATTCCGTGTTTTTATATTGCGTTTGACTTCATCTAACTAGTTTTCAATTGTTATTAAAAGTAAAACTTTTAAATATTACTGAAATTCAATGTTTGAGTGCAAAAATTTCCACAGCGACCGGTACGTGTTTGTATCCTGTGCTCATTGGGGGGGGGGGGGGGGGTTTGCCATAATTGCAATCGCAGTTGAGTTATTGATGTACTCGAAGGACGCTGCCGATCATTCCCAGCCGGAGGCTAATCTCATAGTCTCCTTTTACAGAATATTCCACGGAATAAGATGGGGTGGTAGTATATTTAGCCGGCACCACACGGATCGATATTAATTTATTAAAATTAATCTGTTAAATTTAAATTTAATTATTTTTTAGTGCTTGTCTATCTTATTAAAATATCCTTGACTATTATTACTTACCCACGATCATATTATAATCATTGATAAAAAAAGCACTTTGGAATAACAGGTTCACTAATTTGCATATATTTGTATAAATTTAAACACATAACTGCTTTTTATAGGTCATCATCATCATCATTTCAGCCAAATAAAGTCCACTGCTGGACACAGGCCTCCCCAAAGATCGCCACTATGACCGGTCTGGGTATGGTTTGTACTCATTTGGGGGGTTTTATCATTATCGCCACGCTTGACAGGCGGGTTGTCGATCGCAGTTGAGTTATAAATGTCCCCGAAGAATGCTCTGCCTACCCGCTGGCTAATCCCATAGTCGCTCTATGATACAAACTATTATAGGTACTTGCACAAGTTCATAAAATAATCCATTTACAAAGATTAAGAAGACAATATATGTTTAAAAAATCTTGTGCGGTCGGGGAACAGCCGTCAGGAACAAAGTTACTTACTTGCAATAATGACACAATATAAATCCCGTGTGAATTAAAATAATAATACAAAATAGGTTTAAGTAATGTATACACGTGTTTAGAATTGAGGTTATGCAGCTGACCGCGCATCTTGCTGCTCGAATCTCGATAATCGGACGCACACACTAACATACTACCGTATATAATAGAAAGACAAAGAGTGGGAACGGTCGCCTAGAGGGGGCATAACGCTTTTTCCTTACGTGACGATTTCTGATTTCGCTCTACTGTAAGCCGCGTAAAAGAACTTCGTCCCATAAACTTGCACATCTGTCCATGCTTGGTAAGAAGAGACCACATAGCAGAACATTGCGGAACCATTTATGAACATCGAACATTTGCACCCACAAAATAAAATCCAGTTTAACTTGTCTAAACTAGTCGATAAATGATTAGGTATATCTGACTTATGCCAATTTATTGGACAGGTTTTGCAAAGTTTATAATAAACAAATAATTACGTAACACCTTCCACTACAATCTGCGGCTATGTCACGAGGATACAGCGACATCCTACCGATCGCATAACCACATTTGTTAATCACCAGTCGGTTTACCAAGTGCGGTGATTATGGGTATGTCACTGGTGGCAGGTCTCTTACTGCAAGAGGCCGCTAATTTGACAGATCAATTTTAATAAAGTTATAACGATCCGTGTGGTGCCAGCTAAATATACCACTACTTCATCTCATTCCGTGGGTGTCATAAAAGGAGACTATGAGATTAGCCTCCGGCTAGGAATGGGTGGGAGCACCCTTCGAGTACATCAATAACTCAACTGCGATTCATCATCATCATCATCATTTCGGCCGAATGAAGTCCACTGCTGGACACAGGCCTCCCCCAAAGATCACCACAACCATCGATATGGATGTGTTGTGGGCTCATTGGGGGGTTTTGCCATAATCGCCACGCTTGGCAGGCGGGTTGGCGATCGCAGTTAAGTTGTTAATGTACTCGAAGGACGCTGCTGCCCATCCTCCGGCTAATCCCTTAGTCGACTTTTACGACACCCATGGGAGGAGATGGGGTGGTGGCATTCTGAGCCGGCACCACACGGCAAACTGCGATTGCAATTATGGTAATGAGCACAGACCACAAACCCGTACCGGTACCACCGCAGTGCCAGCAGTGCTATTCTGCAAGAACTCTTCTCTGTCATGCTCACTAAAATGTCTTGCTGGCGGTGGCGTTGTGTATCGGGTCGTTCGGTTCCCTACAATATGGTTGAGCTAAGCGATGCTGATGCATGCGTCATGATCGTGAACGGGTGCCGTCAATCGGGACTGGTCAGCCATTAACTGCCATGACGAATAATAATTATATTACATTAGTATGTTTTTTTTTATACATTTGCCTACATCATGCTCGTTATATGTTTCACCATAACTCGTATCAATCAACATTGTAATCTCAATCATTTTAAAAGAGTATCTATGGAGTTTCTTGCCGGCTCTTCTCCATAGATCAACTATTTGGAACCGTGCAACTTAGATTCTGACGTTTCATAAGTGCCAATATTTGGTTTATTTGAAATAAAAATATTTGACTTTTGACTTTGACTCACTAGCAAATCTCTCATGAATTCGCAGTGAAAAGTAGTAAAAACAATACGAAATTAGAGATTTTACTTCGGATTCAGAAATGACCTTGCTGGTGAAGCAAACTCATATAAGAATCCGAAGTAAAAAGTAGCAAAAACAAGACGATATTAAAGATTTCACTGCGGATGTAGAAGGGAGTTTGCTAGTGAGTTCTTACAGAATAGCCATGCAGATGTTCTGTCGCCGAGCAGTAGATATTAAACTTTAGACATTACTGTGCTCTGGTTAGAAGGGCACTGTAGCTAGTGACATTACTGGGCATAAGAGACTAAATGACGTAATATCTGTTCCTGGGCAGCATTACAATTATTATTTGTATATTTATTTATTTATATATTAATATATTAATTGCCCTAATCGCTACGCTTGGCAGGCGGGTTGGCGATCGCAGTTGAGTTGTTAATGTACTCGAAGGACGCTGCTGTCCATCCTCCATCTGCTAATCCTTTAGTCCACTTTTACGACACCCACGGGAGGAGATGGGGTGGTGGTATTCTGAGCCGGCACCATTACCATATATATATAGGCTTAATAGTTTCGGAGGTAAGGGGGAATAGGCAAGTTTTATCTATTTTCTTAAATAACTTTAAACCTTTTTTTTATAATTGCCTTTCTGTTTGATATGTTACACGGTACAGTTCGCAGAACTATTGTCATTAATTTTCTTATTTTGCCCCAAAAGTGTTCCCCGTATTCAAAATTCATTTATTTACGTTACACGTCCGTGTTTGGGTCGCAGAAATTGATATGTGTACCAAATTTGAAGTTAATCGGTCCAGTAGATTCGGAGCAAATTGGCTGTGACATACGGACCGACAGACACACGAGTGATCCTGTAAGGGTTCCGCCGTTTTTTCATTCGGACGTACGGAACCCTAAAATCTATCATTCGGCGGTCTATGATGATCAGCAGTAGCATTTATAGGTTACCTAATCAACTCTGATTTTTCGTCATTATTAATAATAGACCAGGTCTGGTTTTATTATTCTGTATTATTTACATAATTGCATTTATAATGACGATATTTTCTAGAACAGTATAATTAGGTATAACATTTTCCATGCTAATGAGTGACGATAGATTAATAATGATGCAGGCTAGTCAGTGATTATTGATTTATAATCATTCTTATGTTATACAGATTGTCCAGTAAATAGCACGACATACTGCAGGGGGTGAGAGCTTGGGTCAATACCTACCAAAAAAACACAATATATGTTCAGCAAAATCTTACGGATTTTTATTTCACCACTATATAGGAAGATAGGAAAATTGTACTGTGAAAATTTAAATAAAAATTGTATTTCTTGAAAACATTTTAGTCTTTAATAGAATAAAGACTTATCAATGATAAAGTAACTATTCACACATAATGTGTGGTAAAAAAAACTAGAAAAGGAATTTTTCATTACGAGATGCTTAAAAATCTGTGTCAAGGTAGAGATTTTTCGATATTTCGGAAAAATTTGTACTACTGTAAATCCGTAAGATTTTGCTGAACATATATTGTGTTTTTTTGGTAGGTATTGACCCAAGCTCTCACCCCCTGCAGTATGTCGTGCAATTTACTGGACATTCTGTATAATTCTGTGGTTATGTGCACGGACTTCGTGCAGTTACCCTGTTCGCCCTCGGGAAGACGGCGGCGCGCACTTGGTCACGTGCTGCAGCACAGCGCAGAGCCAGGGTTGAGGGGATCTTTTACAATCCTCCCAGAAAAGTGCCTGGGGTGACCCTTTTACAATCGCCTTATCTCCGCTAGAGCAGGTGACAGCTTTACAGTCATCCCCTCCGAGATGTGCCTATGGGCGGCTCTAGTGTGATCTTATGAGGACCTGGAGCTTCCTTCAGTGTCGATGGTGACCACTGCAGTGGTTTTAGCAGGTAGGAGTCCGGTATACCCCTACGCTCTTCCCTGGGGCGGAAGTCTATGTAATATGTCCACTGGAGAGCAATAAAAAAAACTGGTTTCTGTTCGCGGTAAATACAACGTCGAACAAACTGTGGCCTGCGTTGCCCTATTTATTCGATGCTAGAATCCTATAATGGCAATTCCCAGAAATTCGAAATTTCAAAAGTTTAATTTCAATCGAATGTAATTAAAGTTTTATCCAACTGTCGCTAGATGTTATAATTATGATTAAAATTTTAGTGTTATTTAACAGAAATTAATTGAATTTTTAAAAGATTATATATTGTATGTGTTATTGCCAAATAATAGTATAGTGCATTATCTATATATATATATAAATGTAATGTTCGTTTGTTCAAAATCGCAAATCTCCTAAAGTTCTATACAGATCGTTCTGAGATTTTTACATATCATTGTATTCATATACGCGCATGTTTTTAATAAACCAACCAAGACCCATAATTGTTATTAATTATAGTTAGAATTACAATCATGTTGTAATTACGTGCATTTAGCCACAGCAACGCGTGGCAGGGTAAAAATTATTATAATTTAGTTGTGATATTTTAATTTAGGTTATATCTTAATTTTAATAATAATATTATTGTTCATATGGTGGCACCCACTGTTTATACCTATTTATGTATCTGTGGATAATAAAGTGGGCTGCAACATTTCTTTACCCATATAGCCTTTATATTGTGTTGCGGCTGTCTATCAACTTTCAATAAATAAATAAAATATCACAAGCCAAAAGTATTGTAAGAAAATATTTCCTTAACCTCGTTATGTAATACGATGTAGCACTTATGAGGAATTTACTGAGTACCGAGAACCTGGTTTCCCGGTACTGTTTTCAGAGAACCGGGAATTCCAATTCTCTAAAAAGTACGGCCATTGCCACCTTCAACGGCACAAATAACGTGTGCAATCGATTTTTCTTTTATCCATGTTGATACAAACATAAAAACTGCAGATTTCTTGTCCTCTTAGGTATTTTTATAATATAGTTATTTTATATTCTTGTCTGGTATATTGAAAGTTTTTTGACCTTCACCAGCTTTATTTATAATTCTAGCGTTTCCAGATATTTATGTGCTGACGAATCGATCAGTTACAGGGTGAACGCACCAATGATCGTCCGTTCGGTTATTGTATTAGAAAAGTGGATAAATAAAAAGTTGGTCGATTACAATTAATCTTTCTCGCTTTAAGGTTGTTGCTGAAAACCAGCGCTGTTGACTCTAGGTTCGTCCGGAGCCACGGCATAATGCTGAGCAATTACCTACTTTTCTGCGCACATGCGACGCACAACTTTGTACATCAATAATTTATTTTATTTGTTGTGTATAACTGTAACCTATTTGTTGTTGTTTGGTTGCACAGATTACTTAGACATACTAATTGTTTTCTTTTTTTATTACATCGAGAAATCACAACCACAGATAATACAGATCCATTGATCTTTATAAACTGGATCATCAGAGATCTAATTTCTTACGGACCGAGAAGTTTTATTTAAAATCCGTGCTACAATTTTTTTATATTTCTGTCTTTTTTATAGTGTTATTATTATTTTGGCTGAAGAAAGTATAGTTTTACGTCTTGTGTTAAGTGTTGTGTGTGTCAATTGCGCGTAGAAATAAAAACTTTTTCTTTCTTTCTTTTTTTTACTACTGTGGCGAGACGAGTCATTTTCTGGTGGTAAATGTCACGCTTGCAAATGTTATATTTGCAATACTACCCAGAACTAGTCCAGTGGCACCACACTGTGCTCGTCAGCCCGAGACAATTATTTAGTCTCTTGTGCCGTGTGGTGCCGGCTCTGAATACCACCACCCCATCTCCTTCCGTGGGTGTCGTAAAAATCGACTAAGGGATTAGCCGGAGGATGGGCAGCAGCGTCCTTCGAGTACATTAACAACTCAACTGCGATCGCCAACCCGTCTGCCAAGCGTGGCGATTATAGCAAAACCCCCAATGAGCCCACGACACACCCATATCGGTCGTAGTGGTGATCTTTGGGGGAGGCCTGTGTCCAGCAGTGGACTTCATTCGGCCGAAATGATGAATGATTGTGCCCAGTGATGTCACTAGCCACAGTGCCCTCCTAACCGGAGCGCAGTAATATCTTAAGTTTAAACACTACTGACTGGCGACATTATCTGGTACTACGCTGGTTTCTATTACACCTTTATACCTATTCTTTTTTCTTTGTCGTGGGGAAATCCCCATGGACTTTCTCCGCCTTGGGAAGGGCGTTTTTTGGAAACGCCCTCAGAAGTTTTTTTTTTTAAAAAACGTTGCCCCTCACTTGGATTTCCCCTGTGTCGTGGGTGCGTTTACAGGTATGAGTTCCACATAAAATACACCCAGGCCCGGAACAACTACCTGCAGATCATACAAATATTTGTTCCATGCGGGAATCGGATCCACGACCCGGAGCGCAGCAGCCGACTGTATCAGCCACTGCATCAACCGTGCCGTCGTGTTCTACCGACTAAAACCCCACGGTGTCCTTCCACTTACCTCGAGGCAGGTACCGGCCCATCACAGTTTGACGATCCCCATCTCTGTGCGACCTAGCTAGCCGCATCGAGCTTTGGACAGCCGCGCGCAGAGCACACGCGCCATCATCTTGGACCTGATTCTATTCGAGCGACGGACTGCCCTTGGTTCGTCGCCCGCAGGCCGCTTCTCATGGTGTCCGGAAATCGCTCAGCGCCCTCCTGCGCCCGGTGCATTTTCTGCCGCGGGGATCTGTGGTGGTCTCCTCCCATCCCCGCTCTGCCACCTCCTTTGCTTTCATGACGTCGTCGGAAAAGGAGGAGATGGCATCCCACGCGCTCTCGCTCCGGTCGATGTGCTGAACCACGGCCGGAAGCGAGAGGTCACTCCTTCGACCACCGCAACGTTATCACGGCGCTGCATTGCTCAAGTTGGGCACTCCTCCAACGTGGCTTTGGTACCTACCTAGCTGGAATCTTCTTATAACAGACCTAATACCATCTAACAGGCTACCAAGTGACGTCACTGAAAACTGTGCGGGTAAATATTTTGTATATCGTTTTAAGTCAAAAACCAGGTAGGGCTCCAGGCAAACAAACATAAAATCGAGTATTTCTCAAAGTTCTGTTTGGTTTGACACTTGATACCAGGATTACTAAGCTTTTGGATCAGGATGCTGAGTATGGCTGAAGGCTGCTGCTCGTCCACCTGGCACAGGATCAAACATTAACATTATTTTCTTAAGACTAACTCATAGGGAATTCTTGATGGACCTCGTTCGCTCTGGATAAGGTACCGAGCTTGCGCCGGGGCGTTAGATTCGCTCGTGAACTAACCGTATCCCCAGCAGGTTTCAGCCAGCCACTCTCTTCGAAGCCCCGTCCCTCTACCGCCTGGGCAACCACGCCAAATTTCTGGTATATCTCTAAGTTGGACTGTCCTTATTCTACCGCTCGCAAGCCACAACTCATGAAGGCTTTTTAAGTCTGAACTGAGATAGAGCGTGGTCTCCAAGACCAAATAAATTTCTCAGTCACTTTTTTAAAACAACGTAATCTTTTATCTTTGTCTTTCCCTTTTTCGTTGTCCTTGCTGATTTATGGTTTGTTGCCAGCTTTTATTAGAGCCTGGTGCTGCTGATCGTCAGTAATATGATAAAGAATTACTAGTTATTATTAGTAGCAAGTAGGTGTATACGCATCAATGAAACCTGCGCCGCAATCGAAGGAAAGTGCTGAGTGATATGCTCCGCTGGTTCAACACGTTGCATTACATCGGAGAAAATATACAAAAAAGAAATTTTGATTTAATTCAATCAATGTGACAGTTAAACCAGTGATAAAATACGGCACAGAGACGTAGTCTCTCACTATATACCTGATAAAAAACCTCAAGGTCAATCGGAGAGCTATGGAATGTTTACATAACAATAATTACTAAAATATTTGTTAGTGCATAAAAAATATAATTTTAATTTGAGTTAGTATGTGCTTTAATCAAATTATTATTGATTTTATTTCACATCATTTTTCGACAACTTTATCGGTTTTCCTACTTACATGATTTATTGTCACGCGCTTATATATGGCACGCATACTCTTTTTTTTACCAAAAGGCTTGACATGACATTAATTCCGCGTTGTGTAAAACCATTCCGCATATGTGTATAAATAAATAAATAGTCAATTCCTTGAAGTGTGCAGAAAAAAATGACTTATGGTGCATTAAGTTTTTTTTTTTTTTTTGGGCTTCTCGCATCATTTTCTGGCGAAACCAAAAGAGGCCTCCAGCCAGGGCATTAAGTTTTCGTTCCACGCGTGTATTTGTACCCAAAACCTAATACGTGTAGTTATTGAATATGTACAAATGTTTTCGTGTAATACCTATTGTTATTTCATATTTTTCCCAAAGTGCGTACATGTAAAATATGGTTGAGCTAAGCGATGCTGATGCATGCGTCATGCTCATGAACGGGTGCCGTCTGTTGGGACTGGTCAGCCATTAACTGCCATGGCGAATAATGATTATATTACATTAGTATGTCTTTTTTTTATACATTGGCCTACTTATTGCTCTTTATATGGTTTACCTTAATTTGTATTAATCAACATTGTAATCTCAATTATTTTAAAAGAGTATCTATGGAGTTTCTTGCCGGCTCTTCTCCATAGATCAACTATTTGGAACCGTGCAACTTAGATTCTGACGTTTCATAAGTGCCAATATTTGGTTTATTTGAAATAAAAATATTTGACTTTGACTTTAACCGTATGTCTGGTGTGTCCCACTAACAGCTGAAACTGATCCAAAATCTTCAGCTTTTGAACTTCACCGTTTTTTATTACTTTCATCAGTAAGACTACGCTAACGACATTTGACATCATACTGAATCGAAATTACATAAAAATATTTGTTTGTTTTTACTACGCAAAACATATTACTTTAAAAAATATTTAAAACAATTTTAGTATTTATTATTTCAATAAGTGATAAGGTACTGTTACCGACGTCGCGGAGGCCTATCGCCGCGTCACCTTTCCGTTCAAGTTAGCACTTCTGCCTCCCGTCTCTTGCTCGCGCCGGCCCATGCCGAGCCTGTAGCTTTAAATGTCCCTTAAAACAACTTAAATAATACCGATCCAGCTGTCCCCAAAACAATAGCTTGTTGTCCGCAGCAACGCCCTAAGCCGAGGTCCGTGTCCCGCAGGGGGCGCCCTTAGCGAAAGTTGCTTAGTTTTTAATATTTAATTTAAGCCTGGCTGGAGGCCTCTTTTGGCTTCGCCAGAAAATGACCGGTTAAGCAACCACATTTCCCAGAAATGTATGCGAGAAGCCCAACAAAAATAAATAAATAAATCAGGTACTGTGAAGAAAGTGCCACAATTTTTATTACTATCGGATTCTTATCATGCTGGTTAGCAATTCCGCTACCAAACTGTGGTTGCTGTGACGGATTCTACAAAGTATTGACGCCATATTATTGCGCAAGACAACTAAGTAGGTTTCTGTTCATTAAGTACAGACTCAAATATTTGTTTCAAGCATCTAATTAGAGGAACAGGCAGTTGTGTCCCTTTTGTGGAAGCCAAACTGCGCTCACCATAATGACGATATGCCAATGTATTTACCTCAAACAGAAGCACATAAAAATAAACAAAATTGCTGAGCCAACAATTGTCCCCTCGACCCTATTATCGCTTTACAACATTTCTTTGTTTATTTCGTATGTCTGAGCCGCCATTAGAATACAAATCAGATAACGCTAGGTTTTTCCAAGTAAAGCTTTGTATTGTTTGTTTGTATGCATGTGTATGTTATTTTATTTACTTTATACTTTTGCTTATACTGGGGCCACACTATGGTTAACATTTAACATACATTTTCGCAATAATTAAGACAAAATAATTCCACGAAATAATGCGTTAAACTGAGTGACCACACCTTACCTGCATTTAATGTCTGTTGATACTCGCGTTAGTTAACTAATTATTTTCAAGATGGCCGTTGAAGTGACTGACTGTATTAATTGACGACTGTCTCGATCACTTTTTATTTGTCCACTTCATAGCGACAAAATCATCTTTATATCAGCCAAACGACGTCCCCTACTAAACTAAAGGTGTCCCCATAGATTTCCACAAAGTCCGGCCACATGCCACACGCATCTAACGACCCCCAGCGACCTTCACCAGGTCATCTGTCCGTCTCGTTAGAGGTAGTCCTACGCTGCGTTTTCCGGTGCGCGGTCCCCACTAGAGAACCTTTTTGCCAAAACGGCTATCAGTTCTACGAGCAATGTGTCCCACCCATTGTCACTTCAGCTTACTTATCCTTTCAGCTATGTCGGCAACTTTAGTTCTAGCGACAGAATATTTTATATTAATTTCCAACCACGAAGTCATACAGTCCTATTGCGCTCTCGATGCACTGACAAATGCAGGTGTGGCCACTACACAAATAATATAACGCGCTAAATCTCTTTGATGTACCAAAAAGTCCGTCACCCGAACTATCGCCTAACGTCTAACTAAGATTGCCATTACAAAATTAGCGCGTTAAGTCTTGGCTACACCTTTTTTTTATTGGGTCCAGTGGCAATTCTTCATGAACTTCCTACGCCTCGGGGAAGGACGAAGGGGCATGTCGGACTCCTTGCAACTTAAACCACTGGGGCAGTCATCTTCGGCACCTACGAGGGGGTCCAGGTCCTCGTAAAATCACACTAGAGCCGCCCACTGGTGCCACGCCTATAGGCACATCTCTGAGAGAGTGACTGCAAAGCGGTCATCCCCCGGGGGATTGTAAACGATCCCCCGAAGCGTCCCTGTGCGCTGTGCTATACGCACATGGCAGCGCGTGACCATGTGCGCGAAGTCATGGCTACACCTATTACTAGTGTCCATTAACGCGGTAATTCTTTTTTTTTTTATGAAACGTTGCCCCACTCTAGGACTTCTCCTGTGACGTGGGTGCGTTTACAGATTCAGAGTTCACACACAATACACCCAGGCCCGGAACAACTACCTGCAGATCTTCTACCTGTATCAGCCACTGCACCAACCGTGCCGTCAAGTAATGCTATCACAATTATTTAAGCTAGTTAAAATAAGTGTTTGTAATATTGCAGACTATTTGTCAGAGCGACAGCTGCGGGTCGAACCACCAGCGTTCAGCGTTCCGAATCGAATGATAATGATCAAAATATAAAGAATGATTCGACAACGCATACTAAATTCTAATTTTGATTTGAATAAAGAATGAACCATGTGGTGGACAGTGATGGAGATAAAAGTTATGAAGTCATGAAAGAGGTTGATTGAAATGAACCTGAAGAATGACTTCGTCACCAGCTGATATGATGATGATCCAAAAAATTTACATGGCAAGCTTAACCTCGCAGATCGATCGGTCTACGAGATCTCCTTTAGACAAGCCCCTAGAGAGTAATTTATAGTACGATAATCCAAAATCAGAACCGGTACGGATACACTTTCGAAAAATTTGCTTATTTAATTATATATCGATAATAAATTACGATTAGTCGGTTCCTAATTAAATGTTTACTTTTACGTAATCATGACATCACATCTCCAATAGATTATTTAGAGAATCCAATTTGCATTGCAGGTATATTTCTAACACTATGAATTTTAATAAAATATTGCATAGATATTTAAAATGTTCACGACAGAAGTTACTGTTACATTTTATATACGCCTTTAATAACCTCAATATACAAAAAGAATGGTTCCTTTGCTCGACTTCCAAGTCGGGAATAGTTTACTGCACACCGCATAGCGGCGGTTAGAGCCAACATGCAGGGGTGTAATTCCTTAAGCTCAAACATCCATACATCCTTAAATACAGAATCGAAATAACGGTGTAAAACCAATTTGGTATTCGCTAAGACATGATTGAAGCTATTCAAGGAAACGTTGTAGAAGTACAGCCATGAGGACCAGACTAAGCGATTCCCAAATTGGGTTATCACCGTTATATCAATTCTGTATTCAAGGATGTATGGATGTTTGAGCTTAAGGAATTGCACCCCAGGAGTGGCTGGAGAGAAGGCATATCGTCTTCTGGGGTGCAATTCCTTAATCTCAAACATCCTTAAATACGGAATCGAAATAACGGTGTAAAACCAATTTCTGTATTCACTAAGTTATGACCGAAGATATTCCAGGACACGTTGCAGAAGGTAAGCCACGAGGACCAGTCTTAACGAACACCAAATCGGGTTATCACCATTATTTCAGTGCTTTATTCAAGGATGTATGGATGTTTGAGCTTAGAGAATTGCACCCCTGGCTCGCGCAGGTATTCTCCCGACATGAATACTTTGGGAAATATTTATGTCACATATGCCAGAAATAGACGTCCGGTTGTCGACGCTGCCGAGACTGCCCGTAGGACAAGGCGCATCACACGCTGGAGGTGCGCCAGTTTGGGTGACGCAGTACCGTTACCTCATTGCGGCGGTCGAAGATGGTGACTCTGGCTTCGGGCCAAGGTTCAATCTATAGTCCAGAGGCACTTCATTTGCGAGGACGTGATACACGCAAAGAAAGGCGGCGAAGCGGGGGTGTGAAGACTCCACCTGTGTGTTGTGTGCTCATTGGGGGGTCTTGCCATTATCGCCATGCTTGGCAGACGGGTTGGCGATCGCAGTTGAGTTCTTGGTGTCCTCGAATGACGCTGCTGCCCATCCTCCGGTTAATCCCTTAGTCGCCTTTTACGACACCCACGGGATGAAATGGGGTGGTGGCATTCTGAGCCGGCACCACACGGCAAAGCCGGAACCATACGGCAACCATTCTTACCCTCTGCAAAAACGCATCGCGTCGTAGGGCACTGAACAAAATTCGGCCTTCATGAGCTGCGGCCTGTGTACGACGACTTTGGGGCAGTCCATCGCCCGGTGCGTTGTTATCTGGGTGCGCCATTAACAGAAATGAGCGGCTACCCAAGTCACAGAGGGACGGGGCCCGTCAGGCTAAGTGAAGGTCTGGAGTAGAAGGAACACCGTGGTGATTTGGTCGGTAAACGTTAAAATAGAAAGCCGGGAAGTCTATGAGAAATGACCCACTACAAAAAAAAGTTCGGTAATTGTTTGAATTTTTGGTTTCCGTAGGTCCGAATGAAAAAACGTTGAATTCGTTAGACGATACTCGTGAGTCTGTCTGTCTGTCACAGCAACTCTGCTCCGAATCTACTGGACCGATTGGGTTGAAAGATACACGAATATGGGGTCACTGTTGGAGGGCAAATTGTAAAACTAAAAGAAAATGTTTTGAAAACTGTCCCCTGTAACTTAACAAATGGAAGGACTTGTTTTGATGGTCTCAACTAAATATTTAATATTTTTTAAATAAATAGATTACATTAGATACAAGTCTTTAACCAGTGTGTTACCAGTGATGACATATGGAACAGAGACGTGGTCACTCACAATGGGCCGCATAAGAAAGCTCAAGGTCACTCAGCGAGCTATGGAGAGAGCTATGCTTGGTATTTCTCTACGAGATCGAATAAGAAATGAGGAGATTCGTAGAAGAAATAAAGTTGTCGGCATAGCTGAAAGGATTAGTAAACTGAAGTGGCAATGGGCAGGGCACATAGCTCGTAGAACTGATGGCCGTTGGGGCACAAAGGCTCTCGAATGGAGACCGCGCACCGGAAAACGCAGCGTGGGACGACCTCCAACGAGATGGACAGACGACCTGGGAGTCGTGGGGTGAGGGCGGCATGTAACCGCTCGTTGTGGAAATCTAAGGGGGAGGCCTTTGTTCAGCAGTGGACGTCCTGTGGCTGATATGATGAAATAGATTTAAAGTAATTTAAGAAAATAGTGAAAAATTTACTACCCTATAGAGAAGTCAATCCTCGTGACACATACAATTACTCCAAGGACAAATATTATGTGATCGATTGCAAAATATCTGATGTAACTGACCAAGCCTCAGCGGCCCATTATGGAATAGTTGTGCAATAAACAATATGTAGGTCACTTGTGCAAGATCTAAACGTACGTTTAGATCTGACTGTCCACAGGAGAAGTGCTTGACACAGAACAGAATAGAATATAATGGTTTATTCGCTAATTAGGTCTTAACATACTAGGTACTGGAGCCTCCCTTACGTGCCGAAGATGACCGCTCCAGTGGTTTTAGCCGGTACGAATCCAGCATACCCCTTCGCCCTTCCCCGGGGCGAAGGAACTTCACGAAGAATTTCCACGGGGCAAAAAAAAACAAGGTCTTAACATACTTATTACACGTCATGTTGGTAGGTGCAATGTCTGATGCAGCTGCTGCGCTCCGGGTTGCAGATTCAATTCCCGCACGGAACCAATATTTGTATGATCTGCAGGTAGTTGTTCCGGGTCTGGGTGTATTGTGTGTGGAATTGATGTCTGGAAGAGCACCCACGACACAGGAGAAATCCTAGGGAGAGGCAAAGTTTAAAAAACAAAATTGAAATGACGCGGTTTTTAACTATATTTGAGAAAATGGGCGGGGCACATTCCTCGTAGAACTGATGGCCGTTGGGGCAAAAGGTTCTCGAATAGAGACCGCGCACCGGAAAACGCAGCGTCGGACGACCTCAGATGCACCTCGTACAGACGACCTGGTGAAGGTCCCTAGGAGTTGTTGGATGAGGGCGGCATGTAACCGCTCGTTGTGGAAAGCTATGGTAGATCCTCCTGTGTCACCAACCCGCCTGCCAAGCGTGGTGAGTACTGGCAAATTCCTCCCAAAATTACGACATATGTACCGGTACAACCGGTCGTCTTATTTGAGAGTATCTTGTTCAGCAGTGGACGTATCGGCTGATATGATGATGATGACAATTCAATCATCATATCAGCCAAAAAAATAGGCGAAAACCGGTTACATGCCGTGTGTCGTCATTTTGGGCAAAACGCTTGGCGGCTGGTGTGTTATTACCTTCGCTATATGGTGGGGGGCCTCTGGAGTCTCCGTGCTCATACCGAGTGATCCCTGAGAAGACTCCCACGTCACGTGCAGCCGTGTGCGCAGCACAGCGCACAGCAAGCCTTGGGCGGGATCCTTTACAATCCTCTCCGAGATGGGTAACCTTTTTACAGTCGCCTTCCCTCCGCTAGAGGGGGTGACCGCTTTAAAGTTATGCCCTCCGAGATGTGTCTAAAGTCGTGATATCAATGGGCGGCCTTAATGTGATCATACGAGCACCTGGACCTTCGGTGTTGAACCCAATGGAGACTGAAAAAAAAAGTGTTTTTGCTATGCTATAGAATGGACGCTGCTGCCCATCACACTGGTTTAGAGGCCCTTAGTCGCTTCTTACGACATCCACGGAAGTAGATGGAGTGGTGCTACATTCTTAATCCGGATACGACACGGATGTCTAAATGAAATACCTAGTCAATACAAATAAATAATATTGAAGTGTCTGTTTGTAATGTCAGAATAACAGCTTTTTACTAAATGCATATGAAAGTATATACGGTACATATAACAAAAGAACAATTTTAAAAAAATGTCTGTATGTTTGTTCTGGGTAATCTCCGAAACGGCTGGTCCGATTTTGACGGGACTTTCACTGGTAGATAGCTGATGTTATAAGGAATAACTTCGGCTACTTTTATAGCAGACAAATAATTAGGGTTCCGTGCAAAAATAATAAAACCCTTGAAATCCAATATATATATTCTATGTCAAGTGTCTATGTCGAAGTACTCTAAATTTCTTTTAAATTAAACGCGGGTGAAACCGCGGGTCCTATTTTTTTTTTTTATTGGTGCCCAGTGGAAATTCTTCATGAACTTCCTTCGCCCCGGGGAAGGACGAAGGGGTATGCCGGACTCCTACCGGCTAAAACCACTGGAGCGGTCATCTTCGGCACGTAAGGGAGGCTCCAGGTCCTCGTATGATCACACTAGCGTTGGGGGAGATATAGCAGCCCACTACTGCCAGAGGTCCCCATTCTACTACGACAAAGTCCTGCCCCCTGTCCAACAGGGAGCAGGGCGGCTCACCTTCAGCTCCAGACCAATATATAGCGACGGAGTCCCCGGCGCCCCCGAACCAGCGAGGGTGTTCCTGGACGCCGTAGGGCTCCGCCACAACCGCCAAGGCAATCGACCACTCCGCAATAGTCTGCAGCAGCAGATTCTGCGCGTGAAACCGCGGGTCCTGGCTAGTTCCTAATAAATTCGCAAAGACAATAATATTATTTAAGAACGTATGCAACAAATTTCCTTTCGGCGGTAAAATTAGGTTTTGATTACATTCTCTGTTGACATATTACACAAATGTAAACAAAAAAATATGTAGGTAAGGAGGTCGCCCGGTCATATTATATTGAGGTAATAATTCACACCTGCGCACGCGCAATAAGACATGTCAACGTATAAGCCTACGCCTATAATATTGTTAGCGACTAGCGCCCTCACTTCGCACACGTGGTAACTGATACACGGATTTTGATGAACGGACACTGTTGTATACAATGATATTGTATATTAAAAAGAAGTAGATATGTTACATGTAGGCAGAGCAGGAACATTGGAGTGCAGTGGTCTCCTTCTGTGAGAGCGTCATGCTCCAGAAGGAGTCTGCAGAGCGGGATCGGCAGAGGGCCGATCCCGCACGGAGAAGGACGAGACGGCGCCGAGGTAACAACCGCCCCGGCGCCCAGGTCTAACACGCCTGAGCCCCCTGCCATCAGTTCAAGGTGGGGGGCCTCGGGGGTCACGGGCGCGCAGATTGGGGAGTCTGCGTGCTCATACCGAGTGACGCCCGGGAAGACGGTGGCGCGCACGTGGTTACGTGTCGCCGTGTGCGCAGCACAGCGCACAGCGAGACTTAGGGGGATCCTTTACAATCCTCTCCGAGAAGTGCCTGGGGGGCGGCCTTTTTACAGCCGCTTGCCCTCCGCTAAAGGGGGTGACCGCTTTACAGTCATCCCCTCCCAGATGTGCCTAAAGGCGTGGCACCATGGGCGGCTCTAGTGTGATCTTACGAGGACCTTCCAGAAGGAAAGGAAGTTCCATGTAGAATTTCCAATGGACAAAAAAGATATGTTACATGCGCGCCAAAAGTACAAATCAAAACTCCCCTAATTGTAGCACCTCGCAATCGGTTTGCTTAGATAGCAATTCTTTTACTCTTGTTGTTTTTGTATCTTCTTTCTCACGACATGGTTGTGCAAGCGAGACTGTATTTTGTGCGCCATTTAATATGGACGTAACATATCTATGGTATAATATCATTGATTGTATATGTTTTTTTAGGGTTCCGAACGTCCGAAGGAAAAAATGGCGGAAACCGTTATAGGACCACTCGTGTTGTTGTTTCCGTCTGTCTGTCCCTCTGTCACAGCCAATTTGCTCCGAATCTACTTGACCGATTAAGTTGAAATTTGGTACACATATGGATTTCTGGACGCAAACACTCAGCTATATAATAAATGACCGAAAAATATAAAAGATTGTATTAAGATATATATAGATATATATATAATAAGAACTAAAGTTGTCGACATAGCTGAAAGGATTAGTAAACTGAAGTGGCAATAGGCGGGGAACATTGTTCCTAGAAATGATTGCCGTTAGGGCAAAAATGTTCTCGAATGGAGACCGCGAACCGGAAAACGCAGCGTGGGACGACCTCCAACGAGGTGGACAGACGACCTAGTGAAGGTCGCTGGGAGTCGTTGGATGAGAGCGGCATGTGACCGCCCGTTGCGGAAATCTAAGGGGGAGGCCTTTGTTCAGCAGTGGACGTCCTGTGGCTGATATGATGATGATTTATTATTCATACTGCCTGATCCAATTTACCAGCATTCATACTGCCTGCATTATAAATAATGTCCGCATATAACACTTGGGAGAAGGCAATCTGAATTGAATGTGCTACTGCTACAAAAAAAAGCAGTGATAGCCTAGTGGTGAAACGCGTGCCTTCCATACAGGAGAGTCTGAGTTCAATACGGCCTTCGACCCTTCATATAATATTGAAAAATACACATTAGTTCATGCCAACTTTTGAACCTTTGCAGGTTCAAAAGTTGGCGTATGAAGCTGATTAAAATATATTTTTATAATACTATAATTTTAGCATTTCGTTTGTGCGAGCAATCAAAGATTTAAATGGTTAGATAGACGTGTGCGTATATTACTCGCACAAGTTTATCGTAAAACTATACTCAATAGCATAAACAGGCAAGACATTGTGTCGATAACTTGCGATGTCACGCATAATAATTTCGCACTGTGTCGATAGATGAAAAAACATGTAGTTCAGACAATGGATTATGTTGTATATTTGACGAAGTACGAAACTATCTTTGTCACTGTTCTTCACATAAGTATTTCAAATAGTGCGTTCTCTACCGTTATTGTCAGCGTTCGTAATGACATTAAACAAAAATGGCGTTATGAATTGTGACAGATTGTGACATTTAATATTAAAAACATTGCCTGTATTAATTAAATTACAAGTGAAATGCCTTTATCCTTGCATGTATTTCTAGTGATTTAAGTACACATATTTACATTCTTGAATGCGCATGACGTCGTACTTTATCATTTTCTTATTAATGTAAGATAACGTTCTCAGACGGGTATTCGATTGCGTCTGAAGTCAAATGCACTCGTGCACTCATTTAAGTGATAATTTGACGGCACGGTTGGTGCAGATGCTGATACAGTCGGCTGCTGCGCTCCGGATCGCCGGTTGATTCCCGCACGGAACAAATATTTTATGATCTGCAGGTAGTTGTTCCGGGTCTGGGTGTAATGTATGTGGAATTCATGTCTGTAAACGCACCCACGACACAGGAGAAATCCTAGTGTGGGCAAATGTTTAAAAAAACAATGTGGTGACCTGTACAATGTATGGTAAGGTAATCTAACGATTAAAATCTATCGGCCCCCAAAAATTTCGACAAAATATACCGAGAACCATGTTTACAAGAACGCCAGTCACACAACTCGCCGGAAATATCTGTGACAGTGTTGCATAACCTCTGTATGATAAGTCGGTCAAGTAACAAAGTACAATTACCCCCACCGTCAGTCTTGAACGAGGTATTGTTGTTCTATTGAATGAAGGTGTTATGCGGTTATGAAAAAATATTACGAGATTTTTCGCGGGATTAAAGTTTTTCAGATTGCCTGCTTCTAGTGGCGAATACCATTAAAAACAGGGTGGGCCATAAGGGTGTTGGCGGTTTCAATATTCAATTAAAAAAACAATAACAAAAATCTAAAATATACGAGATAGAATCCGTTTAAAAGTGTTTTATTATAACGTTTACTAATAACGTTTTAAGTAATAACCTAATTAATATTTTAGCCCATAACATAATTTATAATATTACGTGAAGAGAAAACTCTGTACCCTTTTAAGTTTAATTGCGCGGGCGAAGAGCAGAGAGATTTGGCATAGTTAAAGTTTATATGGAGAAGAAGTGCTAAAAGTTAAAGTAAACTTAAAAAATACACATCTACGGTCGAATTTCGACCACTTCGTTACCACTAGTACATTTTAATGTATGTGTGTTACGACCTTACTAACTTGGACAGGCCAGTGAAGGTCGGCCGGCGTCCTGCATTGATTACACAGATGTAGAAATATTTAGACACTAACGTGTGTCACCTACCTACTTCCACCCCCACAACTGCTTACGTCTCGCGTCTTCACTCTGTACTAATAACATTATTTTTGTTTTCTGTAATATGTTGACAAGTCCATTTTTCTTTTACAAATAAAATAAAATAATGCATTTTCAAAATAGCTGCTTTTCGTATGAATGTTTGTGTTTTGATGTCTTAGATTTAGGAATGAAATTTAAAAAAATGTTGTCAGTATACCACTACCCCATCTCCTCTCGTGGGTGTCGTAAAAGTCGACTAAGGGATTAGCCGGAAGATGAGCAACAGCGTCCTTGGAGTACATTAACAACTCAACTGCGATCGCAAACCCGCCTGCCAACCGTGGCGGTTATGGCAAAACCCTCCAATGAGCCCACAACATACCCATATCGGTCATTGTGGTGATCTTTAGGGCGGCCTGTGTCCAGCATTGGACTTCATTCGGCCGAAATGATGATGATGAATTGTGAAATGTTATTTTTCTAATGAACTGTATGTAAAACATTATAGAACCGACATACACACACATTACATACTCTTCCGCAGTCGGAGAAAATTGTCATTTCCAATACTTTATACAGTCTATGTGACTTGACCTTTGGATCTCGTGACATTCTGCAGTAAAAAAAAACATGGAATTTATTAAACGGAACTTTACATTTTGACTTTAATTAACCGGTAAAGACTAAATATAGAAATAGACCTCCTTGAGATGCGTCCTGATGACGGCAAACTCGGCAGTTCGTTGCCCCATCGAAGATATACCCTTTTAGAGGCGCGCATGGAACACACTGGCCGTGTGGTGCCGGCTCAGAATGCCACCACCCCGTCTCCTCCCGTGGGTGTCGTAAAAGTCGACTAAGGGATTAGCCGGAGGATGGGCAGCAGCGTCCTTCGAGTACATTAACAACTCAACTGCGATCGCCAACCCGCTGCCAAGCGTGGCGATTATGGCAAAACCCCCCTATGAGCCCACATCGCATCCACATCGGTCGTTGTGGTGATCTTTGGGGGAGGCCTGTGTCCAACAGTGGACTTCATTCGGCCGTTAGATTAGATTAGATGGAACACAACGACATCACCCTACGCTGGCGCTGCCACGGCACCGCTCCGCCGATGTAACAGCGAGATGTCCGCGCACCGACACCGGGGAGACATCAAGCTGTCAACGCACCGACTGCTTTGGCTCGTTGTGGCCGGCGGGCTGATTACCTAAGTCGCAGACGCTTTGCAACAGGCGTAAATTGCTCCAACGCCGCCGTCAAACGTCAATTTGGTATTACCTATTTGCCGATAGCGACTAAACAAGCGAAGATCTCTGACGCGCCTCTGTCGAACAATCAATGAATTAAAAACGTTCATTCTTTTTAGTTCCACTAGTGGCTACTGGCGCTAGTAACTATGCATCGTCCACAATAGCGACTGGCGGGCGATGCTTTACGTAATAGCATTTTTTTGCCGCTTTGCCACCGGTGGATCCTTCGTTGCGCGATAGCTGCTATCGCGTCTGCTGTTGTTGTTCATCAAACCACCGCAATCATACGGAAGAGGTATCAAAATCTGAACTTTCTTTTAACTTTCTGCACTTGTCCTCCATGAGAACTATGCCAAATCTCACACTCCTCCGAGCGCGCAATATGCTCAAAAAGTTTTCTCTGTAGACTTATATTTCGATACCGTTATTAAAAGGATATGACGATTACACCTATTTAAAACTACCGATATTTTTTGTTTATTCGGTCTCTGCTTATGTATAGTATACGTATATTCGTAATGTCTTAGTTAACAGCGCAGAAAGGCCAAGTCGGAGGCTTTTAGGCGGCTTGAAAAACTCTGACATAATTAGCCACTATTCACACTTAAAGAGAAAAAACAGGCAAACATTTTACATGTACTAACACCCAGCCCCGAGCCACTGTCTGGTATACAAGTATTTGAGGGCATCGAACCCGCGACCGCACAGAAAGCCAATCGCTTGACTGCGCCAACGGTTTCTGGCTTCCCAGATTTGATTTCGGCAATAAGAAAATCGTCGCTTCTGAAGAACAGTTGCCATTCTATGCTCATCAACTCGCCTACCAAGCGTGGTGAGTAATGGCAACCACCCCCCAAAATTACGACACACGGTATGTAACGGTCCTCTGATGGGGATACTCTTGTTCAGCAGTGGACAATTTTTGGCAGATATGATGATGATGAAATAGACAATGATTACCGATATACTGTCTGCATAGTGACATCAACTTATATACATTTGACGGCACGGTTGGTGCAGTGGCTGATACAGTCGGCTGCTGAGCTCCGGCGGGCTGATTAGCTAAAAACAGCAACAGCAGACGCGATAGCAGCTATCGCGCAGCCAAGGACCCACCGGTGGCAAAGCGACAAAAAAATTGGTATTACGTAAGGCATCGCCCGCCTGTCGCTATTGTGGAAGATGCATAGTTACTAGCGGCAGTAGCCACCAGTGGAACTAGAAATAATGAACGTTTTTAATTCAATGATTGTCCGACAGAGGCGCGTGAGAGATCTTCGCCTGTTTAGTCGCTATCGGCAAATAGGTAATACCAAATTGACGTTTGACAGCGGCGTTGGAGCAATTTACGCCTGTTGCAAAGCGTCTGTGACTTAGGTAATCAGCCCGCCGGTCGTGGGTTCGATTCCCGCACGGAATAAATATTTTTATGATCTGCAGGTAGTTGTTCCGGGTCTGGGTGTATTGTATGTGGAATTCAGGTCTGTAAACGCACCCACGACACAGGAGAAAGCCTAGTGTGGGGCAACGTTTAAAAAAAAACTTATCTGTTAAAGGGCATCCACTGCAGAAGTAAAGCCTCCCCCGTAAACTTCCATAATAGTGTCGTCATATTGGGGGCAATTTGCTAGTACTCTACTGCTTTGCTGTTCAAAAGGAACCCTGCTGTCCATCATTCTGGTACAGATCTCCTAAGTCGCCTTCTACGACATCCACGACAGGAGATAGACTGATGCTATATTCTTAATCCGGGCACCACACGAAAAATTACGTAATAAAACGTAATCAAAATTTAATTATAGTTAATTAAATTATACTTACAACTGTTACATTGGCATGTCCGTAGATAATTGTCTAACACATGAAAATATGGTTAGTCATTAACGAGAAGCTTGGCAATTTACTGCCTATTAGTAAAGCCATTTATTAATTATATCGTTTTTAAACGGCATTACAAAATAGCTAGTTAATTCGTGTGGGTTCCGATTAAGAATACACTACCACTCCATCCCTTCCCGTGAATGTCGGAAATAAAATAAATGCCGGCTCAGAATGCCACCACCCCATCTCCTTCCGTGGGTGTCGTAAAAGTCGACCGGAGGATGGGCAGCAGCGTCTTTCAGCCAACCCGTCTGCCAAGCGTGGCGATTATGACAAAACCCCCCAATGAGCCCACAACACACCCATATCAGTTGTTGTAGTAATCTTTGGGGGAGGCCTGTGTCCAGCAGTGGACTTCGTTCGGCCGAAATGATGATGATGAAATAAAATTTTGATTACGTAATTTTTCGTGTGGTGCCCGGATTAAGAATATAGCATCAGTCTATCTCCTCTCGTGGATGTTGTAGAAGGCGATTAAGGAACTCTAAACCAGAGGGATGGGCAACAGCATCCCTTTTGTGGAGTAGCCAAGCGTGGTGAATATTGGCAAATCCCCCCAAAATAACGATGCAAATGTGGAAATCTATGTGGGAGGCCTTTGTTCAGCAGTGGACATCCTATGCCTTATATGATGATGATAATATGATGCGCGGTCGCTGTAGTGATTATTTGGATCCACATGTCCAGCAGTGGATGTTTCCAGGCATCACACAATGGTGGGAAGCAGTTTGAGGCACGTACCGATACCATTTTAGAGTCCAGACACCGCAAGGGTAAACGCAATACATAATTTACACAAACATTTGAATACAATGCACTGTTTTTTATCACGTAATATTACTGTTATGCAAGTTCACAAACGGACAGACGTGATCGAAATGACCTACATATATAAACACGGCAAAATTTCACTAATAATACTATAATTACAAAAATTACTATCATTATTTAGCTGTTAGAGCTTGGCTAAGAGCCTCGACTGACACTTTAAAATCTCTCAGGTGGCTGGGTCAAGGTCTTGACTACTGTCAAAATCATCGTCATCGCTAGCAACTGGTAAAGTAACCAGGAGGCTAACAGCATTGTCACTTTGTCCAAAGAATAAGCTAGTCCTCTTATCACTTGAAGAGTCGGTCAAGCGTCTAGGAATGTCTTTAAAAAGGAGACGTGCACTCGAACCCCATGACGCGAGCGATACAACCCCGAACGGCTCAAACACAGCTTCCGACGAGGTTATTGTATTTGCAAGAATCTCTGCAACGATAGAGCAGCCCCGGATCGGCGTCGAGCCAACGATGAAGTACCTAGGACTCGTCCTCGACAGCCGGTGGAACTTCCTGCCGCACTTCAGGCGGCTGGCCCCCAAGTTGACGGCGGCCGCGTCTGCACTTTCGCGGCTGCTGCCCAATTTGAGGGGCGGAAATGCCTCCTGCCGGAGGCTTTACATGGGGGTCGTGCGGTCGATGGCCCTTTACGGGGGGGCTAAATCCCTGAGGGTAGCCAACGTCACCGTGCTGTGAAGGCCGCAGCGAACGATGGTCCTCAGGGTAATAAAGGGATACCGCACGGTCTCCTACGAGGCGGGGAGCCTCCTTGCCGGATCACCGCCCTGGGACCTAGAAGCGAGAGCCCTCGCGTCGCTGTATCAGTGGCGCGGGGAGGCGCTAAGTCGGGGCGAACCGCCAGTACCTCGTGAGATCGAAGTGCGTCGGTTCGAGCCCCGGCGGATCCTGGTGGCGGAGTGGAAAGGGCGACTGGAGCGGCCCACTACAGGGCACGCCGCGGTAGCGGCGGTAAGACCAGTAATGGAGGAATGGCTGGAGAGGCGGCATGGCACCCTCACCTACCGGATGGCGCAGGTACTCTCGAACCATGGGTGTTTCGGGAAGTACCTGTGTCGAATAGGCCGAGAAGAGACGCCTGGTTGTCATCACTGCGGAGACTGCCCGGAGGACACGGCGCAGCACACGTTGGAGGAGTGCCCAGCTTGGGCAGCGCAGCGCCGTGACCTCGTCGTGGCGGTCGAAGGGGGTGACCTCTCGCTTCCGGCCGTGGTTCGGTCCATCGTCCGGAGCGAGAGCGCGTGGGATGCCGTCGCCTCCTTTTGCGAGGAAGTGATGCAAGCAAAGGAGGCGGCAGAGCGGGTACGGAGGGATATCTCCGATCCCCTCCGCAGAAGACACACCGGGCGTCGGCGCCGGGGTGGGGCGCTGGACGATCTCCGGCCACCATGAGGAGCGGCCTGCGGGCGACGAACCAGGGGCGGTCCGTCGCCCGAACAGAAACAGGCCCGAGATGGCGGCGCGCGTGTTCCGCGCGCGCCTCTCTGAAGGATACCTGCCGGGGGAGCGGTCCAATGCAGAAAAGCGTACAACTCACCCCCGGCTAGAGGTAAGAAGAAGGACACCGTGGGGTTTTAGCCAGTTTGATCCCGGAATGCCCCTCCGCCCTTCCCAAGGCGGAGGAAGTCCAAGAGACCAAAAAAAATGGACGCGGTCCATGTTGTAAGGAGATTAATCTCTCTGGAGGCATAACCACCGGTAGCTTAGACTTATGCTCTCTGAGCCGGATGCTTATAATATATTTGATTTAGTTTATTTTAAGTTTTTCTAATCATATTTGACAATGACTGTTGGGTGTCGGTCGGTTGGTTGGGCCAAGATTGGAGAATCTAGTACTCCTGGTCACGGTCCTAATGTAAGGAGATTCCTCTTTCTGGAGGCCTAACTAACGACCAAACAATCTAGCATGGTCTTCCAAGCTACTGATGCAACGGGCTCTCTACGCTGGTGGGTTATTTCAGTGGATTAGTAATTTTTGTTTTTGAAATCATGTATTTTTTATTTTGCTGATGTTTTGGTTTCTTATGTTAAATTGTTATTGTTATGATTAATTATTCATTTCGACTGTAAACATATGCAAGAAAATGCACAGATATTATGTATGAGACCTAATAAAATTGCGCAACAAACAAAATCTGTATGAATAAAACCTTATATAACATTGACTTATAACAATACTTCGTAGTAACATCAAGCTGGCAGAGAAAGTGGGTAGGCAGCGGACCGTGGCCAGGTATGCGCGTGCGCTGCGTGTGTAACACGACCTTCGAAACTGGAGCTAGCATCGTATTGGTTTTTGTACAACTTGGGTTTTGTTTTTTATGATCATTCGGCGCAGGAGTACTGCTATTGGTGATCAGCAACAGATTGTTGTTTCAGGTCACATTTGACTTGAATTATTTAAAATTGAAATCTATATTCACAAATTATTATTCATTTATAATTCTTTGTAATGTCAAAATAACAGCTTTTTACTCAATGCATATGAAAGCATACACGGTACCTATAATAAAACGAATTTTAATTTTTCTGAAATAAAATTATGAGTGAGATATGCTGTGGGAGTGTGGTAAATGATATCACATAAACTTTAAGCAAGATACATTGATCAGTAAATTATCCGTATCTTGATTTGTTAAGGGTTGTAACCATTTCTTGAGTTTATATTTAACTTCGTGTAGAGTGAATCTATAGATATGAATATTTTTATTATTTTTACTATACCGCGTTAGTCGGAAAGGGCGTACTAAGCCGCGACCAATTTAAAGTGACACTGAAGACTATTTCACAGTAAATGCCTCATCTTATAAAAGGTAATTTTAAAAAAGAAAATCATCAAATTGTAGCCAAAGATAGCGGTTCAGGGCTTGATTTATTAATTTCATTCCGAAATAATCCTTTGTCGGAAAGTACTAGATCTGTGAATCCAAATATGGCGTTAGATGTAAGACACAGTGGATGATAGGGTTGTGTCAGCGTATTTTTCATGAAAAGTTTGAACAGCTGCAACTCTGTAACTATTTACTTTTTGGGGAAAGTCGTAGAACAAAAGTTGCTCATTACCACCCATAGTATTACACCATTTCGGCTTAGTACACCCTTTCCGACTAACCCGGTATATGCGAGTATTTTGAACAGTTGTACACGCAACGCGGAACAGTTCCAACGGTGACGTATTGACCATGACACTATTTACCGGACATTTATTAGTGCTTTGTCATTACCTTGTGTACGTAGTTCCTCAAAAGCAATTAAATCTACGGTTTGTGATATGAAAATGGCTTACTGTTATTATTATTTATTAGCTGGGACCCGAGGTTACACCCGCGTTTAGTTTAAAAGAAATTTAGAGTACTTCGACATAGACACTTCATCATTTCGGCCGAATGACGTCCACTGCTGGACACAGGCCTCCTCCAAAGATCACCTCAACGACCGATATAGGTGTGTTGTGGCCTCATTGGGGGTTTTGCCATAATCGCCAAGCTTGGCAGACGGGTTGGCGATCGCAGTTAAGTAGTTAATGTACTCGCAGGACGCTGCTGCCCATCCTCCGGCTAATCCCTTAGTCGACTTTAACGATACCCACGGGAGGAAATAGGGTGGTGGTATTCTGAGCCGGCACCACACGGCAAAGCCGGCATCACACAGCAATTATAGACACTTGACATAGAATATATATATTGGATTTCAAGGGTTCTTTTTTTTGCGCGGAAGCCTAATTATTTTTGTAAATAAAAGTAGCTTAAGTTATTCCTTATAACATCAGCTATCTGCCAGTGAAAGTGGCGTCAAAATTGGTCCAGCCGTTTCGGAGATTACCCGGAGCAAACAGACAGACAAAAAAATTAAAAATAGTTTTTTTGTTATATGTACCGTATATACTTTCTTATGCATTTACTAAAAAGCTGATAAGTTGACATTCCAAACAGACACTTCGATTTTATTTATTTGTATAGACTGTCAGCTGACTAAGACCCACAGACAAAAATACACAAATAAATTAAAGTTTAGTCGATACTTCACAGCGGGGCAAAGACTGCTACTTTGTAAGTCCCAAGTTCGGCCTCATATGGAGTACTGCAGCCATTTATGAGGGATCACCTGGATACCAGCTTGGACCCTTTGATTCGGTAGAAGCGTGCAGTTAGGATTGTCGACGATCCCAAGCTCACAAGCGACCTAGAACCCCTAAGTCTGAGGAGAGACTTTGCCTCCCTGTGTGTGTTCTACCGCTTGTACAACGGACAGTGTTCTGAGGAATTGTTCGATATGATACCAACGGCTACTTTCTACCATCGCACCTCCCGGCTTCTGCGCGGAGTTCATCCAAGTACCCTACAGCCAAAATGGTCTCGTACCGTACGGTTTCAGAGGGACTTCCTCCGCGCACGCTCTGATCGTGGAATCAGCTCCCTACCGAGGTTTTCCCAAGAGACTACAGCATGGGGCTCTTCAAAAAGGGCGTGAAAAGATTTTTACGGGGTCGGCAACGCGCGAGTGATTCCTCTGGCGTTGCAAGCGTAAACTGATACATACAGGTTGTCCAGTAAATAGCGCGATATACTGCAGGGGGTGAGAGCTTGGGTCAATACCTACCAAAAAAACACAATATATGTTCAGCAAAATCTTACAGATTTACAGTAGTACTAATTTTCCGAAATATCGAAAACTCTACCTTGACACAGATTTTTAAGCATCTCGTAATAAAAATTCCTTTTTTTAGTTTTTTTTGTAACCTCAAATTATTTGTGAATAGTTACTTTACTCATTGATAAGTCTTTATTCTATTAAAAACTAAAATGTTTTCAAGAAATACAATTTTATTTAAACTTTCACAGTACTATTTTCTTATCTTAAAATTTTGTACTGCTGTAAATCCGTAAGATTTTGCTGAACATATATTGTATTTTTTTGGTAGGTATTGACCCAAGCTCTCACCCCCTGCAGTATGTCGTGCTATTTACTGGACAGCCTGTATAAACTACAGTAACAACATCTGTGTGCGTGTTTTTTTGTTTGCAAATTAGTGACGAGGCAGCACCTCATTCACCTGGTGCTAAACGTCATACCTGCCCGTAACAAGTGTATTGCTGTCCAGGAGTATTCCTGCGAGGTATCACATTGCGCCCGTCACCTCGAGATGTGAAGTTATTTGGTCTCTTATGCCCAGTAATTTCACTAGCCACAGTCTTTCCGTTAGATGTAGTAGAAGGCAACTAAGGGACACTAAACCAAAGGGATGGGCAGCAGTGTCCCTTTTATGGAACAGTAGCTATACTGCGCTCACCAACCCGCCTGCCAAGCGTGGTGAGTACTGGCAAATACCCTCGAAAATGGCGACACAAAAGGCGACTATAGGATTAGTCGGAGGAAGGACACAAGTGTCCTTCGAGAAAATTTTCAACTCAACTGTGGTCGCCAACTGGTTTCCCAAGTATGGCAATAATGGAAACCCCCCAATGACCACACAACACAAACCCACTAACCCATTGTCCAGCAGTAGCCGTTTTTCGGTTGAAATAATGAGGGGATATTTCCTAAATCACCATGCTTGGCAGGCGGATTGGTGATAATTTAAAGTATATGGAAAGACGCTGCTGTCCATCCTCTTGATACCTTAGTCACCGACACCCACGGTTAGAGAAGGTGTGGTCTATTTACCGGAAATCACACGGAACTTTGTCTACTTACCGTTGAAAGAGTCGTGGCAATATAATTTGTCGTACAATATTGGAAGTAAAAGTAAGCTTTAGGACGCCGCGCGATGCAAGGTGAACGTCCTATCGCTTACATTCTCTATGTAGAGTATATACTTACGCTATATAAGGTACTTCTTTAATAGGTCCCGATATACTGCATGGTGCCTTAGTACATGCTTAAGATGATATCATCATCCTATCAGCCGAAGAATGTCCACTGCTGGACAAAAGCCTCTCCCATAAATTTCCACAACTGTGTCGTGATCTTGGAGAAATTTATCTGTATTCACCACAGCTTGACAGGCGGGTTGGTGAGCTAGTCGCCTTTTACAACACCCACAGGAGGAGAGGGAGTGTTGTCATATTCTGATCCCGGACACCACACATAATCTCAGGAAGGCGCTACTTAACCGGGCATTCTGGCAAAGCTGAAAAGGCCCCTAGCCAAACATAATTACTAAAAATGAAGCAACTGTAGTTATGGGAACTAGGAACAGATTGTATTATTGAATGATTTAAAGATGATTAAAACTACTGGCTCGGTACTTACCTGCCATTTTGAGTGTCGTAAGTAGTGGGTGATATAACTGGCTCATGAAAATACTTATTATGTCGACTCTTGTTTACATTTTGCGAGGATCAATGACCGCTAAATTTGAAAAAGGAATCATTGTCCGTTACTTTTTGAAACCCGAGCTATTTATACGTTATAAGGTCACTTTAAATGTCAGTCAGCGCCAAAAAGGTTTTTGATACAATTTTGAGACGTACACTGAGTGAGGAAGGCGATGGACCAAAAGTTGTGATGTGAGCTTTGGGGGAGTCCTGTGTGTAATAAGCTGAACTGGTAATTTCAATGAACCAAAGTTGGTCCGTGTTATGTTCGGATTAAGAATATAGCACCACCCAATCTCCTCCCGTAAATATCGCATAAGGCGTCTAAGGGACTCTAGGTCAGAGGGACGGGGAGCGACTCACCATCTTGCCCGCCAAGCGTGGTGAGTACTGGAACATCCGCCCCAAAGTGGCGACTTGAATTGTGGAAATCTATGGGGGAGGTCTTTGTTCAGCAGTGGATGTTCTTTGGCTGATATGATGATGACGATGGTTCTAGTGGCGGCTGAAATAGCTAGGTATGTTGTACTACCACGGGGGTCGCGGGTGCGTAGATTGGGGAGTCTGCGTACTCACACCGAGCGACCCCCGGGAAGACGGTGGTGCGCACGTGGTCACGTGCCGTCGTGTGCGCAGCACAGCGCAAAGCGAGGCTTTGGAGGATCCTTTACAATCCTCCCCGAGAAGTGCCTGGAGGTCGAACTTTTTCAGTCGCCTTCCCTCCGCTAGAGGGGGTGACCGCTTTACAGTCATCCCCTCCGTGATGTGCCTTAAGGCGTGGCACCAATGGGCGGCTCTAGTGTGATCTTACGAGGACCTGGAGCCCCCTTCATGCCGAAGATGACCGCTCCAGTGGTTTTAGCTGGTAGGAGTCCGGCATATCCTTTCGCCCTTCCCCGGGGTGACGGAAGTTCCATATAGAATTTCCACTGGATATCAATAAAATAAGGTATGTTGTACTGCCGTGTGGTGCAGGCGTTGCCATGTGGTGCCGGCTCAGAATACCACAACCCATCTCCTCACGTGGGTGTCGTAAAAGTCGACTAAGGGATTAGCCGGAGGATGAGCAGCAGCGTCGTTCGAGTACATTAACAACTCAACTGCGATCGCCAACCCATTATGGCAAGACCCCCCAATGAGCACACAACACACCCATATCGGTCATTGTGGTGATCTTTGGGGGAGGCCTGTGTCCAGCAGTGGACGTCATTCGGTCGAAATGAATGAATGAATGATGAATTAATGTTGTACTGTCCGTCCTAGTCGAGCCCTTCGCATAGATATAACTCAAAAAGACTACAATAATTATTACTATGCATTAGTACAATGTATGGAGTGCAATGCACATACGGAAGCGGACGAGCCGTACTCCACATACGTATAACATATAATTCGCGTTTTAGTAACACTTTAAGTGGTTCGCGGTATCGCGAGTTACCATTTTAGGGCGCCCATCTTGTGAGTCACCGTCTGCCATAGAATTTAACTTTAAAGGTTGAAAGGCAGACGCCATTGTTCCCATTTTTCTTGAACATTTCATTCCATATAACCCCTATTGCAATAGACCTTATCGTTTTAGTTTCGATCTCATACAATAGTCCTACACCACTGGGGACAATCCGTAGCTTCATTTTGTAGTGCACCCATGGAGTCCCCGGTTAGCGTCCCATTACATTTTAGTTTAAAATTCTCTAAAGGGCCTCTGCATGTTGTACCCATGTCAGGGGCGTAAGCTTAACAAAGGACCGGGTTCCTCTTTGCAGAGACTATTAACCCGTGAATAGAGAGATATCTCATGTTTTCTAATAATTATTATGTTTTATTTCTCTCGAAAAGTTATGTACAACGGTTACAAATTAATGTCAATTATAATTGTATGTTATACGGGCATATCTGCGACCACCCTTATGTAATTTAATGTGAATAGTAATACACATTAAATTGTATTATTATCTCTACTATCTTTGTGCATTACCCTATAGAAATAGCGTTATATTTTAATTGAGGAAACTAATTGTACATATAAGTAATAACAATGATAGGAAGTGGGTACCGTATCGGTATATCAGTCTGGTTGTCTTTTATAGTGAAGGGCAAACACCCGTTAGTGAAACTATCGATAGTTTTGTTTCATCGATAAAGTAAAGCATACATTTATTTTAGAAAGAAAGAAAGAAAATATATTTGTTTGGATAGATAGGGCAACACACATCACTTACAGAAAGCATAAATTGAGTAGATAAAGCAAAATAATATACAAACAAACCATTTATGATTTTATTTTTATTATTACTTCATTGGACATATCCAAGGTGCAAGTCTGTCCTCTGACCTCTCTTTGTGTGGGATGTACGTATATGAGTGAAGCGAGAACCATCTGAACTCAGCAGCTCGTGCCTCAGAAATACCGGTATCCCAACTTAAGCAATCTATACAAATAAATAAAATTGAAGTGTCTGTTTGTAATATCAAAATAACAGCTTTTTACTAAATGCATATGAAATAGAGTATAAATAGAGTATACATATGATATAGAGTGGTGAGAAATGAATTGTGGTCAGCATTGTCCGTGAACGGTGTGAGCAGTATCCTCATACGAGCACTGCAATCTCTTTATAGGGATTCTAGTGCTTGTGTAAGGATAAACGGGGCGTACACTGAATGGTTTAGTATCGAAAAAGGTGTTAGACAGGGATGTGTAGCGTCACCGTGGCTGTTTAATCTGTTCATGAACAATTGCTTGACAGATTTAAAAGAGAATGAAAGTGGGTTGAGAATGAATGAGTTACTCGTCAAATGTTTTCTCTATGCTGATGACCAAGTATTACTTGCGTCCTCGGCAGAGGAGTTGCAGGAGATGGTAACTGCTATGAGTGGAGCTATTGTTAGAAAGGGAATGAAGATAAATGTAAAGAAGACGAAAGTGATGGTGTTTGAAAGAGATGAGGCAGTGACAGACTGCAATATCGTGATTGGAGATGAACAAATTGAACAGGTGAATGAGTTTGTGTATCTGGGTTCAAAGTTTACAAGAGATGGAAAGTGTGAGAGTGATATTGAAAGAAGAGTGAATGCAGGAAACATGGTGAATGGAGCTTTGCACTCCTTTATGAACAGTCGGAAGGTGTCTAACAAGGCTCGTTTGGCTGTGCATGAGAGGGTGTTGGTTCCGACACTCATGTACGGAAGTGAAAGTTGGGTATGGCAGAAGAAACATGAAAGCAGAATAAATGCAGTTGAGATGAGAGCGTTAAGAAGTATGATAGGAGTTAAACTGAGTGACAGGATAAGGAATAGTGAGATAAGAAAACGTTGTGGTCTGAAAGAAGATGTAGTGACAAAAATTGAGAAAGGTATGCTGAGATGGTTTGGCCATGTTGAGAGAATGAATGAAGAACGATTGACGAAAAAAGTGTATAAGGCGAGTGTGAATGAAAGTGCTGGAAGGGGTAGACCTAGGCGGACGTTTCAAGACCAAATCAGGGACGTCTTGGAAAAAGGCCAGGTCAAGAGTACCCTAAACCGAAGAGCATGTATGAAGGGAATAATGAAAGTGGACGAAGCGAAACAAGTATGTAAGGATCGTAGCAAGTGGAAAGAAGTGGTCTCTGCCTACCCCTACGGGAGAGAGGCGTGATTATATGTATGTATGTATATGAAAGTATATACGGTACATAAAACAAACAAAAAACTTTTTTCTGTCTCTTTGTTCCGGGTAATCTTTGAAACGGCTGGACCGATTTTGACGGGACTTTCACTGGCAGATATCTGATGTTATAAGGAATAACTTAGGGTACTTTTATCTTTAGAAAAATAATCACGGTTGCGCGCAAAATAAAAACCCTTTACATCCAATAAATATGTTCTATGTCAAGTGTGTATGTCGAAGTACTGTAAATTTCTTTTAAATTTAACGCGTGTGAAACCGCGGGTCCCAGCTAGTAATTCATAAATCTATTGTGTCTACACGGCTTCCGGCAATTGACACGCGAGAGGATAAACTGCCCACCGACTATTTTAAAATATTTGTTTTAATTTGTTTAATCGCAAATAAATAAAGACCTTATATTTAGAAACAAACTGTCAAAAAAATACAAAGTCAGACACGTTTTTATGATACTAGATTTCTTTTTCTATTTAACAACTGCAGAGGTCAGGAATGATAAATAGAATAGGTACTCAAGTTTCTCAAAGATAAGTTGCACAATTGTGAGAATTCATCTCGATAATTTAAGTAGTTTTATGAGTAAAGCGAACATAATAAATAAAATGACAATGGAAAATAATTCATTACATTATTGTGGTATGTTTCTATATATTTTTTAAACGTTGCCCACACTAGGACTTCCCCTATGTCGTGCCGTCCTTGTTTACAAACACGCACATCACCCCGGATATGTCCACCGTTGAACATGGGCCATCTAATGTTTAATACAATGAGCGGCAATAGAAGATAACGGCTTAATCACCACGCTTAGCAGGACCGGTGATCGCAGTGTGTTGATATTAGTACACAGGACAATAATCATCATCATATCAGCCAAAGGCATCCCTAGTCGCTTTTAACGACACCCACTGGTGGAGAGAAGCTATCTGTTCTTTGCTGGAAACCACCAACATATCCTAAATTTTTCGTATTTTTATCATTTGTAAAGTAATCTTCATTATTTAAAAAAAGTATCCATGAGATTTGTTACCGCTCCTCTCCAAGGGAGAAACCAATACCATTGCAACCGTGCAACTAAAATTCTGACCTTTCATAAGTGCCAGACAATTATACGTGTGGTGCCGGCTCAGAATACCACCAGCCCATCTCCTCCCGTGGGTGTCGTAAAAGTCGACTGAGGGATTAGCCGGAGGATGGGCAGCAGCGTCCTTCGAGTACATTATCAACTTAACTGCGATCGCCAACCCGCCTGCCAAGCGTGACGATTATGGCAAAACCCTCCAATGAGCCCACAACACACCCATATCGGTCGTTGTGGTGATCATTGGGGGAGGCCTGTGTCCAGCAGTGGACTTCATTCGGCCGAAATGATGAATTATAATATAAGTAATTGAATTACTTTTAATATTATGGTATTGAATATGGCAGGTTATTCAGGTCACAATATTAATTGGTAGGTATTTATTGCAGTTTTATTTTTTGAACCAACTAAATACCAATGTGTTGACATTTGCTTAGGTCACTCTGCCAATCTGAGGTTTTTTGCTTTCACATTGAGCGAAGTGTTACCAATTTAATGTATTTAATGTATGAATCAATATAGTAGCCTACATTAATAAAAAAAGTATCCATGAACTTTGTTACTACCCGTCTCCATGGGAGCAACCATAACCATTGCAACCGTGCAACTTAAATTCTGACCTTTCATAAGTGCCAATTAAATTATATACAATTTTTCTTTTAATATCATTGGTATTGAATAGCAGGTTATTCAGGTCACAATGTTAACTGGTTGTTATATCATTTAAATAATTAAAAAAGAAAAACAAAATACCAATATGTCGGCAATAGTAAAGGTCACTATCTGCCAATCCGAGGTCATGTGTTTTTACGTCGAGCGAAGTATTAATAATACTTAAATATAATTATGGTGCCGGCTCAGAATGCCACCACCCCATCTCCTCCCATGGGTGTCGTAAAAGTCGACTAAGGGATTAGCCGGAGGATGGGCAGCAGCGTCCTTCGAGTACATTAACAACTCAACTGCGATCGCCAACCCGCCTGCCAAGCGTAGCGATTATGGCAAAACCCCCCAATGAGCCCACAACACATCCATATCGTTGGTTGTGGTGATCTTTGGGGGAGGCCTGTGTCCAGCAGTGGACTTCGTTCGGCCGAAATGATGAAGTATTAACAATTTAAAAAATTACGAATCGATTAACATTTCACATCTCTAGATATAACAATGCAAGGTCTTATTTATAGACATTTTACTTTTTCCGTAGTAAAAAAGAGTGTCGTATTTTTATAACTATTAATTGTACTCAACGCTAAGAAACAAATGCATTTTCAAAAAACTGGACGAGTGCGTGTTTATCTCGCATGGAGAGGGTTCCGAAATTGATGAATATATTGTCTATTGTTGAATTCGGTCTTTGAATTAACTTATCCCATGAAGAAACTTAACATCGTTGTTTAAAAACATATTTTCCCATACATTCTAACTGCAAACGTTGAAACTACACACTAATTGAAAGATTTACCATGTTATTTTAAGACCAAAGACTTCTTAAAGGTTTCCTGTAATATATAGGTAAGGAGCATCTACCTGTTTTTTCAAAATTTTAGGCTCAATAGTTTTAGAAATAACGGAGATAACGTAAGTTTTCGTCTACTTTCTTAAATAACTTTAAAACTACAAATTTTACATTGATACAAGCTGTTCCATTTCATATGTTACATGGTATATACAGTTTGCAAAACTTTATTCTTTCATTTTTTATATTGACCCCCAAAAGTGACCTCGTATTCAAAATTCATTTATTTACGTTACACGTCCATGTTTGGGTCGTAGAAATCTACATGGGTTCCAAATTTCAATATAATCGGTCCTGTAGATTCGGAGCAAATTGGCTGTGATAGACAGACACACGAGTGACCCTATAAGGGTTTCGCCAATGATATTACACCATAGATATGTTACGTCCATATTAAATGGCGCGCAAAATACAGTCACGCTTGCGCTTGAGAAAGAAGATACAAAAACAGCAAGAGTAAAAGAGATAGCTATGTAGGCGAACCGATTGCGAGGTGCTACAATTGGGGGAGTTTTGGTTGTTACTTTTGGCGCGCATGTAACATATCTACTTCTTTTAATATATAATATCATTGGGTTTCGCCATCGCCATTATTTTCTTTCGCACGTTCGGAACCCTTACAAGGATTAATTACTTATTTATTTATTGTTTATTTGAATGGTTCTGGTTGTACGTATGTATGAGTATGCTTGGGAGATCAGGAAAAGTATTACATGAAGCTAAATATGATGTTGTCTCCTACTTGTTATACCCTCAAGGTATAAGAATTGTGTCCTTAAATCACTGGGCATATAATACTAAATAACGAATCTAAAGAAAGAAAGAAAAAAAAAGAAAGAAAGAAAAGAAAAAGCAACGAAAGAAAATGTTTTATTTTAGGCTCGTAAAAATGATAATGTAACTTATTACTAACAATAACATATATATGTATGACTACAGTATAACTGTACGAGGCCAAAAAAAGCCACGCAAGGCAAGTCCCGGGTAGCATTAGAATTATTATGGGCAGCTGTGACGCTCATTACCAGCCGATGATCTGCATGTTTTGTCACTAGTTTAAAGTTTATAGAAACCTTTTCTTAATGCATGTCAAACCTGCGCACACGGTATTTTAACCAAAAATAATTCTATATCTTTTCTTTGTTCTCAGGGAGTGGCAATATGAAGCGGTCCCGACACAGATGGGTTGGACTTAGTTTATTTTGTAAGTATATGACAATTTATGATTGAATATAAAAATAACCTTGTCTGGTCTGTAAGGTCTTTTGGTTTAATGTCTATAATTTTATAGACGTTGCATTTTCTACTGATGTTCTTTTATCATTTAGTCAAAATAAATCGGTCGTCAAAATTAATCTCCACTCAAGGAGTACACGTTGTTGAGTGGAGCCAGTGCATTGGCAAACATAGCTTGGGATGCCGCCCAGCCAGACCAACTTGAAGAAGGCTGCTGGGACGGATTGAATGCGGATGCCAGAGACCTGGGTTGTGGCGTGAATTGGGATCGGCGTATGTCTGTATGTGTTTTTTTATTTCGCCGCACACTCGGATTTGTCTTGTGTCACTACAGACACATATTCCACACACAGTACACCCAGGCCCGGAACAACTACATGCAGATCACAAAAATATTTGTTCCGTCCGACTGTATCAGCCACTGCACCAACCGTGCCGTCAGCCGTGATTGATTTATGGGGGCCTAGAATATTTGGAAATCAGTATGTTACTTGAAATTACTGCTACCTGACCACTGTAATCAATCCAATAACCGTCAAACACTGCTTTGATTCTGCCCTGTTCCACTGGACGTCGCGGAGGCCATCGCCGTAACACCACCATCCCGTTCAATTAAAGTCTCCCTCCCCCCCCCCCCGTTCCTTGCTGGTGACGGCCCATATAGCGATCCAGCTGTCCCGTAAATAGTTGTAACTGTTCCACAGGATGGACGCTGCTGCCCGTCCCTCTGGTTTAGCGTCCCTTAGTCGCCTTTTACGACGTCCACGGGAGGAGATGGAGTGGTTTGTATTCTTAATCCGGACACCACACGGACAACCAAGATGTTTGATAGAAACCAATTTAAAAAAACCTGAAATTCTGTGCTTCCTACACGATAGTAACAGATGACATAACATCTAAATAAATCGGGCTCAAATATAGAAATACACACAAAGATTATACATTTACAACACGTTGTAGGCAAGACCAGTATTAATGTCATACGCGAATTTGAACACAGAGTCAAGGTTGAATATAAGGAAGCGAGTTAAAACAATCTAATTTTCCAATTTTATAACCAATACGCACGCACGGACCTTGGAAAGATCTAGAATAATTAAACGTAGTTACGCAAAACTGTTCAAGCCAACAAGTCTATCAATACTGAGTGAATAATATTAGTTTTTTTACGGATTCACTTTATTAAATAGGGGGTAATACCGTGTGGTGCCGGCTACGGATAGCACCAACCAATCTCATTCCGTGGGTCTCGTAAAAGGTGACTTTGGGGATCAACCGGAGAATGGCCAGCAGCGTCCTTCGAGTACGGCGGGGTTGGTGATCTCAGTTGCGTTGTTAATGTACTCAAAGGACGCTGCTGCTCATCCTGCGATTAATCCTTTTTTTTTTTAATGATGGGCTTCTCGCAGTCTTCCCAAGGGGGATATAGCTGCTTAACCGGGCAAAGGTGCGATTAATCCCATAGTCGCCGCGGTATGGCTACTGTTCCACAAAATGAACTGTGTTTACCATTCCTCCAGTTTTTTAAGATAAGATAAGATAAAAATATTTTTATTCATGTAAAACCATTTATAGGCACTTATGAATAGTCAAGACTTTAGTTGCCTCGTTCCAAGGTGTAGATTTCCTATGGAGAAGAACGGGCAAGAAACTCCATGGTTACTCTTTTTAAATCATATTGGTACAATGTTCTCGAAATGATGGTAATGTGAGGACAATGCAGGAAGAAAGAGTCTACACTTTAGAGTGCCTTCATCGCTTTTCATGACATCCAAGAGATTAAACAGAGATAGAGAAGTGCTATATTCCTAATGCGGATACCACACGGAGCCAGCGTGTTAATATTCGCGATAGTAGAATCAATATTTGTATTCGTCTGATGCATGCACACGCGCGCATACACACTCACGCATACAAACACACACACACACACACAATATCATACTATTTATCTTTTTCGATTTAGCTATTTAACGATTTTTGATTCTTTTTGTTTATCTATACAAATAAATAAAATTGAAGTGTCTGTTTGTAATGTCAAAATAACAGCTTTTTACTAAATGCATATGAAAGTATATACGGTACTTACAAAAAATAACATATCTTTTGTCTGTCTGTCTGACTGTCCGTCTGTCTGTTTGTTTGTTTGTTCCGGGTAATCTCCGAAACGGCTGGACCGATTTTGACGGGACTTTCACTGTCAGATAGCTGATTTAATAAGGAATAACTTAGTCTACTTTTATTTTAGAAAAATAATTAGGGTTCCGCGCAAAAAATATAAAACCCTTGAAATCCACTATGTATATTCTATGTCAAGTATCTATGTCGAAGTACTCTAAATTTCTTTTAAATTAAACGCGGGTAAAACCGCGGGTCCCAGCTAGTTATGTAATAAATTTCTGTTTGCGTGCACACACCTACATTTTGCCGTGTGGTGCCGGCTCAGAATACCACCACCCCATCTCCTCCCGTGGGTGTCGTAAAAGTCGACTAAGGGATTAGCCGGAGGATGGGCAGCAGCGTCCTTCGAGTTTATTAACAACTCAACTGCGATCGCCAACCCGTCTGCCAAGCGTGGCGATTACGGCAAAACCCCCCAATGAGCCCTCAACACACCCATATCAGTTATGTTGTGGTGATCTTTGGGGGAGGCCTTTGTCCAGCAGTGGACTTCATTCGGCCGAAATGATGATGAATGATGACCTACATTTTATTGCACTAGTTACGAAGAGCAGGGCTTCCTAGCACAGGTATCGTTTGTATACTTAAAATGAGAGCCTAACAAGATACAAGATTGTACAAGTTACTGAAAATAAAACTTAGTATATTATATTATTATTCGTAAAGGATTTGTCGTCAAAGTTTTAAAATTGTTGCTTGTCGTTGCATAATTCATTCTAAACAGTCGGGGGAAAGTCGTATTTAGACATAGATCTATTGATCTGCAAGGTCAAGTTGCGCTCGATGCATTTGGAGACCATTCTACTTCTTCGGTCGTGGTTATCATACGAAGTCCCATAGTAGACGTAAAGAAAGTCAGAAGCCCACAATTCTCACAAACAAAGAATGTTGTTTTGATTGTTGAAAATGTATATCCGCGGATACGGATACGGATACGGCTCATAGTGTCTAGATCCGCGAATACGGACCTCGACTTTCGTACTCTGTCGGCGCCATTTGCGTTTGCAACGTGACTTGTTTTAACTTGCACTGCGGGTGATTTTTGTTACAGTTTAGTATGACACAGGATAGCATAGTTTACGTTTGTATTTTTGGAAAAGTTAGAAGTTAATTTTAAATTAAAACGATGTCTACAAAAGGTCTACTAGGGTAATATGGAAATATTTTACGATAGTAAATGACGAATATGCCAAACGCAAAGTTTATGAAGGAATGTATTCCCGTAAGGGAAAAGTTACAACTTCGTTAAAAAATTCACCTAATCTCCGCGAATATCCGCGGATACGGATATCGGTCACATCACTACTGATAACCGGTTTTACCTCAGCAAAGAACTCTCTACCGAGAGAAGTGTCACACCTTCAAGCACAGTACATCATTGAGAAAGAAAAAAGGAAGAAAGAAAAAGGGTTTATTTGGCACAAGACGGGACACATATCAACGAGATAGCAAAGATATCGACCAAGGTATGCATGTGTCCCTGCGATGTACTACATGGTTCTCCAGCTCAGCATGCACCAGGTTGTAAACATGGCGCTGGTATTCTGCTAGATCCCTGTTGTGACACACGGATATTAAGCAACAAGGCAGACATGCGTGCAATATGTTAAAGGATTAACAAATAAATAAATAAAGTGTTCATTAAATATATTAGTGTAGTTACAAGTATATTGACTAGAGGAATTAATTAAATATTAAATGAAAAATTGTGACTTTATAATGTTCAATATAATTAATATAAAATTATTAGATTACATTAATTTAATTCAAGTGACGCGGTATGCATCGTTAACAATAACACGCTCGTAACGACTGTTCCAATAGGACCTGGGGTGCAATTCTCTAAGCTCAAACATCCATACAAACTTGAATACAGAATTGAAATATCGATGATAACCCAATTTGGTACTCGCTAAGACTGGTCCTCATGGCGTACCTTCTGCTACGTGTCCTTGTATAGTTTCAATCATGTCTTAGCGAATACCAAATTGGTTTTATAACGTTATTTAGATTCTGTATTTAAGGATGTATGGATGTTTGAGGTTAAGGAATTGCAGCCCAGCTTCTGTAGCACGAGTAAGGATCTCATCTTCACAGCAGTTGCCTATATAATGGACGCATTGGTACATACTCTTTTCTGCATGTCAGTTGTTTTCCGAAGACGCCCAACGTCTTAACGTTTCTTATGGGCGGTGGTATATTTCCAATATTTGGATCCTGCATATCGGCAATGCCCCTAAAAGCCACAGTCTTATGCGGGTCTGTGGATAGTTACTGTGAACAGCCTGCTTGAGCATACTCTCCTATTAGTGACTCAGCTTGACCATTAAGAGATGCAATTTGTCGTTGTTTCTAAGAAAATATACATTTAACCATTTTTTAAGGACCATAAAACCGGTATCTGATTTTACAATTATTGGGAACACGTATAATTCCGCAACTCACAATATTTATAAGTGCTAAATATTTTTTAAAGGAAGACACGACCCTTTGAACCTGAGATATCCTCAGTAATTGGTTGGCGAAAGGCAGATGGCAGTACGGTTGTCAGATCGGTAAACAAAAATATCTAGACGCAATTTCAAAATGTCACAATTTTGGCGTTTTGGTTTGGAGAAATAAATATTTTTATGTTTAGTTATGAAATAGACTCAAGAACCTTTTCGCCCAAAGGTCACGAGTAATGTGCGCATGGCCATTGCCGCTTCAGTTTACTAATCCTTTCAGTTATGTCAGCAACTTAAGTCCTTCTACGGATCTCCTCATTTCTGATTTGATCTCGTAGAAAAACACCAAGCATAGTTCCATCGTTCGCTAAATGACCTCGAGCTTTCTTGAGGCCCATAGTAAGTGACCACGTCTCTGTGCCATATGTCATCACTGGTACAGTTTTGTATAAATCATAATTTAAGCTTCATATGTCACCCAGGTGACCATGACACCCACCTGCAGCCATGCGGCATTTGGACTGTTTAGCAATATAAAAAACTTCCTGCATCACCAATTTTTTATGGAAAATATGAGTGTTTTTATGTTTTCGACACAAATTTATGCAATAATCACGATTGCCTATATGTTAATAATTATAAGAACCCAGAAGATGATCGTTGCACCACTGAAATTCTCTTAAAAAGTCAAGGTCTCCGAATGGTGAAACTTCAACAGAAATGTCAAGATTTGCATTATTTTTTATAGCAAATTGAAGGAAAATATGATATTTGGAATCTTTGTGTACTTTGTGGTGTCCGGATTAAGTATATAGCACCGCTCCATCTCCTCCCGTGGATGTCTTTAAGGCGACTAAGGGACACTGAACCAGAGGGATGGGCCGTAGCTTTACTTCAACTCACCTGCCAAGCATGATGAGTACTAGAAACTTCCCCCAAAATGGTGACAAAGTTGTGGAAATCTATGGGGAGGCCTTTGTTCCGCATTGGACGCCCTTTGGTTGATAAGAATAAGAAGAAGATAGGTCACGATCTCGTACTCGTCTCGTCTCTAAAATAGGGCTCAGAACTATAGTAAGTACAGGTAAAAAAACATCGTGTAGCATGGAGTGGCCGTGGGTCATGGGTAGCATTTCCAGGTGTCCCGGTTTGGCGGGACGTCCCGACTGCCAGTAGTGTGTAACACATATCGATCTACTCTTGATCGGGATGCCAAATGTCCCGATTTGGCTTTCTTTAAATTCTCCACAAGATGATGCAATAACTTACTTTTTTATGGACTATCTTTTAAAAGGTTCTAATGTTAAATCAGTGTTGAAACCAACTTACACCTGCACAGAGAAGGATAGCTAACATAAAAAGTCTTCCAAATATTTTCATCAATAGTTCCATTGAAATAAATGAATTTGAATTTTATTACCGGTGTCAAATGCTGCGATATTTTCTTAAATATGTTAACATTTGCCTTATAAAAGCCAAGGTTTTTAGCTGTTCCGATTTGAAAGCAAAATCCCGCTTGTTTTGACCTTCCCGGCTAGACTCAGCAACACTAGACATGGTTCAATTCAATCCCATTAAATTACTTAATTTATTGCATGTATTGCATTCTATAAGTAAAGTTAAAACGAAATGGTAGGCTTAAATATATAGGTCAATTATGGCCCTTATTGGGCACAGCATAGCTTAGGAGAGAGGAAGAGCTTACTTTAATTTAATGTTTTATTTGTTGATATTACATTATTTTTAATTGTTATTAGATTACTTTTGATTGTTATTACATTATAATAAAATACTTTTAAATGGATTACATCGCGTATATTATAGATTTATGTTTTTCCTGACGTTTCGAACACTTTGCAGGGTTGGTCGCAGGTTGACTAAGGTAACAGGCATCGTTACAGATTTGAAAAATCTATAATATGAATAAATACATAACATACGCGATGTAATCCGTTTGAAAGTCTTTTATTATAACGAGTAATAATTGCGAAAACCTAAGACATTATTATGTTATTACATTATTTTTAATTGTTATTACATTATTTTTTATTGTTATTACATCTTTGTTTCTTCTATAGTGACGTGTTTTATGGTGGAATTTATTTATTTAAACTTCTATGTACATTGATTATACGGCAGGCGGCGGCAGGCAGGCAGGCAAGGCGGACTTAATGCCCTGAGGCATTGTCTACCAGTCAACCTTTGGGTTAAAATGTACTTAGATAGAGGTACAAAAACAAAGCTATAGATAATGTTGAAATGGACTGAATTAGAAATAGGTATGAGATACACATGTAAAAATGTATAGAATGTAACAAATAAATAGAATAACAGTTACGTAGTCTTAAAGAAAAAAAAAAAGAAAAAAAAAGAAAGAAAAAGATTTTATTTCTACGCGCAATTGACACACACAACACTTAACACAAGACTTAAAACTAGACTTTCTTCAGCCAAAATAATAATAACATTATGAAAAAACCGAAATATAAAAAATTGTAGCACGGATTTTAAATAAACTTCTCAGTCCGTAAAAAATGAGATCTCTGATAATACAGTTTATAAAGTTCAATGGATCTGTATTATCTGTGGTTGTGGTTTCTCGATTTCTTGGGAATGTAACATGAAATATATTATTGACTAGCTGTGACCCGCGGTTTCACCCGCGTTTAGTTTAAAAGAAATTTAGAGTACTTCGACATACGACACTTGACATAGAATTTATATATTGGATTTCAAGGGTTTTATTTTTTATGCGCGGAACCCTAATTATTTTTCTAAAATAAAAGTAGCCTAAGTTATTCCATAAAACATCAGATATCTGCCAGCGAAAGTCCCGTCAAAATCGGTCCAGCCGTTTCGGAGATTACCCAGAACAAACAGACAGACAGACAGACAGAGAATTTAAAAATTGATTTTGTGAAATGTACCGTATATAATTTCATATGCATTCAGTAAAAAGCTGTTATTTTGACATTACAAACAGACACTTCAATTTTATTTATTTGTATAGATTTTTGAAGGATGTATATCAGTATGGTTTTGACCGCATTAATGTTTCACAGTAATCGGCACTGGTAGGTATAATTTAATAATAATAATTTTATTGATATTATTTGTTAGTTTTGGGTATTGGGGTGTATAGGTACTTTAAGTAGGTAAAAATGTTATTTTGTTTGAGTAAGTTTGGTAAATAAAACTACAAAAAATAATCAAGAAATAAGTTCATCATATCGGCCATTTATACGTCCACTGCTGAACAAAGACCTCCCCCATAGATTTTCACAACTGTGTCATCATTTTGGGGGGTATTTGCCAATACTCACCACGCTTGGCAGGCGGGTTGGTGAGCGCAGTATGGCTACCGTTTCACAGAAGGGATGCTGCTGCCCATCCCTCTGGTTTAGATTCCCTTAGTCGCCTTTTACGAAATCCACGGGAGGAGATGGAGTGATGCTATATTCTTAATCCGGACACCACACGGATTCAGATTCAGAAATAAGTTAACAAATGTGAATAACAAAATGGAGCAAAATATGGGAATTAATATTATTTTTTTGTTTTTTATTTAAATTTATACGTATAATGTATGTATTTCATATTTTTGTTTAATAATACAGTATTTATTAAAAGCTTAAATTTCGTTTTATATTAAACGGCACGGTTGGTGCAGTGGCTGATACAGTCGGCTACTGCGCTCCGCGTCGTGGGATCGATTCCCGCACGGAACAAATATTTGTATGATCTGCAGGTAGTTGTTCCGGGTCTGGGTGTATTGTATATGGAATTCATGTCTGTAAACGCACCCACGACACAGGAGAAATACTAGTGTGGGGCAATGTTTAAAAAAAACCAAGTAGATTAAGGGCATAATTTACTATTATTGAAGTTTCGTATCTCGAGATGAGACAGAATATTTTGTATGAGATCGCGGCGTACCGGGGCGTTATAATTAAATTCAAATTGAATTACTAAGGATATTTAAAAAATAATATAGTGCCACATATATTTATAGTTCTATCATAATAAAGTAAAATAGTTAGTGCCTGTAACATGGGTGATAAAAAATAGCGATGTAAGACAAAGAAAAGGTAAAAAAGTTTATTATTTTTGAAAGTAACCCAATTACAATAATACAAATTAGATTATAGAGCATATTGATATTTTCAGTAAAAAAATGGTCAAATATTTTTGTAATATATACGGGTCAAATATCATCATCATCATATCATCATTTCGGCCGAATTAAGTCCACTGCTGGACACAGGCCTCCCCCAAAGATCACCACAACGACCGATATGGGTGTGTTATGGGCTCGTTGGGGAGTTTTAGCCATAATCGCCACGCTTGGCAGACGGGTTGGCGATCGCAGTTGAGTTGTTAATGTACTCGAAGGACGCTGCTGCCCATCCTCCAGCTAATCCCTTAGTCGACTTTTACGACACCCACGGGAGGAGAAGGGGTGGTGGTATTCTGCGCCGTAACCACACGGCATATCAGCCAATGGTTAAATATATTTAGTATTAACTATTAGTAAGCAGGTAAAATAATTAATATGCACTTTTAATTATCTTTGACGGCCAACTTTATACCGTCGGTTTTTCGTGACGGTATACGCGCGCAGCTCCCAATTTTACTCTCAAAAGCGCGCCAAAAGCGATGGCTTCAAAAATAATTGCGTGAAACGGAACGCGCCCGAAAATAGACAAGTTACGAATTACAATCCATTTGGTAAATGGAAGGATGGGGTTTTATGCATGCCCCTCCCAAGGCGGAGGAAGTCCATGAAGATGACACACGTGTCTAAAAAAGGTATACAAACATATTTTGTTGCCATTTATGTTTGATTATCCGGGGATAATCCATCATAAACGCCGTGTGGTGCCGGCTCAGAATGCCACCACCCATTTCATCCCGTGGGTGTCGTAAAAGTCGACTAAGGTATTAACCGGAGGATGGGCAGCAGCGTCCTTCGAGTACATTAACAATTCAACTGCGATCGCCAACCCGATGCCCCTGCGATGGCAAGACCCCCCAATGAGCCCACAATACACCCATATCGGTCGTTGTGGTGATCTTTGGGGGAGGCCTGTGTCCAGCAGTGGACTTCATTCAGCCGAAATGATGAACCATCGATCTAATTAACAAACCTTCTTTTGAAACTAAGCAATTATCTACTTTACGACACGGGATAAATATTAGTGTAGGTATCTTTAAAAAAACTTACATGTATCGTTATTAAATAATAAAGGTCTTTCACCGTCATGTCCTTCACCGGATTTTGTTGGCATTATCCTCAAAGTCAATGGCCAATGGTTCTCAGAAATTATTAGACATGTAACTTGCGGTTTTTCCGTTGAAATCACCAGAAAGGTAATAAATTACCGGTTGATTTGTGTTGTTTGAGTGTTTGATGTAGAGTTCAGAAGAAAAATTTAAATACGTAGGTGTATTTTGGTAGTTTTAGAATCAATTAAATATTATACCACAGCTTAAATAGGATCCTTAGAAATTGTACACTTTATTTCAAGGCGAGAATAAGTAGGTTATATATATAGCGACACATTTTAGGTGCAATCACCGGGCACTTCGGTACCAATGAGCACCTCCACAGAATGAAGCTGAGCCCGATGGATACATGCAGATTCTGCAGGGGTGATAAAGAGTCGATGTTACACATATTGTGTGACTGCGAGGGTCATGCTAGGGCGAATCACCTTTTTTTTTTTTTTTTTATTGATCCGGTGGAAATACCTCATGTACTTCCTTCGCCCCGGGAAAGGGCGGAGGGGCATGCCGGACTCCTACCGGCTAAAACCACCGGAGTGATCATCGTCGGCACCGAAGGGAGGCTCCAGGAACTCGAAAGATCTCCATCTAGAGCCACCCGTTGGTGCCACGCCTTTAGGCACATCTCGGAGGGGACGACTGTAAAGTGGTCATCCCCTCTAGTGGAGGGAAGGCGACTGTAAAGAGGCCACCCCCCAGGCATCTCTCGAGGGGATTGTAAAAGATTCCCCCGAGGCCTCACTATGCGCTGTGCTGCGCACACAGCGGTACGTGACCACATGCGCACCGCTGTCTTCCCGGGGGTAGGGCGAATCACCTGGGAATAGTTTATCCTGTATCAGATGATTACACACAGTTCCCTGTTGGCACAATCGCAGGGTATCTGCAAGAACTCTTTGTTGTGGCCGTGGAATATAGGGCTAGGCTCAGGGCGACCCCCGGGGGGGTGACCGCTTTACAGTCACCCTCTCCGAGATGTGCCTATAGACGTGGCACCAGTGGGCGGCTCCAGTGTGATCATACGAGGACCTGGAGCCTCCCTTAGGTGCCGAAGATGACCGCCCCAGTGGTTTTTGCCGGTAGGAGTCCGGCATACCCCTTCGCCCTTCCCCGGGGCGAAGGAAGTTCATGAATAATTTCCACTGGGCAATAATAAAAATTTTTTTTTTAAAAAATGCTTAGGGCGAAAGATCCACAAGGGTCGACATTAAGAATAGCATCACTTCATCTCCTCCCGTGGATGTCGTATAGGTGACTAAGGGAACCAGAGGGATGTGCAGCAGTGTCCCGGCAGCAGTGTCCCTTCTGTAGAACTGCAACCATTCAGCGCTCACGAACCCGCCTGCCAAGGTCGGTGAGTACTGGCAAATATCCCCAGAAATGACAGCACAATTGTGGAAAGCTATGGGAGAGGCATTAGTTCAGCAGTGTACGTCCTTTAGTTGAATGGTGATGATGAATTTAAAAATTAGCAACCTAATCATCAACTCAACTCAAGCCTCACGCTCGCACGGTCCTCCACTTCCTTCATCCAATCTGTCCCAGCAGCCTTCTTCACATTTGCCGATTCACGGTCTCCACTCAAGAGAATTTATTAGCGAATTAACTGGCAGTGGGATGGCCACGTCTGTCAAAGGACCGATGGCCGTTGGAACAGACAAATATTTAGTTGAGGAATTTAACACTGAGACAAATTTCTGTGTGCCTCACAGTTACGACAAATAAGCGCCCAGTTCTTCATTGTGTATAAAGGCAGTTGATAAAATAACTAATTTTAATAAAGTCTCTTTTACTTTTCCAGGTATCTCCTTCACCCTCCTGGCTGTAGAGTTACCAACCACATCAGCAGTGAAGGCGACATCTCTTTTCTTTGCCAAGACTTCTACCACAGCAGCTCCTGAGGAAACTGCGCCTGAAGATGGATCAGAGGTAAGTTTCAGGTTACCATTACATATCAGCTTAGCCTTTCGCTATGATATCCCATCCCAGGAACATTGGAAAAGTTTAAGCGTCGCCATCAGCGTCTTTTTTGAACTGTGCACCTTTTTGACGAAGCTATAATTGTCATAGCAGGTTAAGGTGCAACTGAGGTGGCCCTTGAGCCACACCAATGCCGTGGACAATGATAACTGATCTGTGTTATTCTCCCCGCTGAAGTCAATTTTTTTTGGTAGTAGTGACAGTAGGCGCGAAATTAATTATCTCCCAAATTAAAATTAGATTTATTAATAATCAGTTTAAAACAAGTAATTTTATGACTTCATTGGTATGTTAACATGTAGTACTTGTTAGTCAAGTGTTATCTCCAACTCTTTCACATTTATCACAAACACACAATTATGGAATCACTTATTAAAGGATCACTAGCCGAACTGAGTACCTTATTCGAGGACCGAATATCCCAGTTGAAGTGGAGCTGCAGGAGGCCCCCAGCACAGTGCCTAGCACATCAGTTTGAAAACTGACTTCATAGGTTTTAAAACTTTTATACTAGAAGCACTGGGTTGCCTTTAACGCCAGGTGGAGATTCTTGCGAAGGACGTCGACACACTGGAGATGCGAGGTCGAAGAAAAATGCTCCTGCTCCATGGAGTAACTGAAGACAGCATGGAGGATACTGCATAGGTGGTGGCTAGAGTAGTGCACAAGCATCTTCAGTAGGGAGACTTCGCAGAAACTGCCATCAGACGGTGTCATCGGTTGGGACGCCAAGCAGATGTCAGTGTCCTTGACAAAATTTGGTATGCCAAAGCCAAACTAAAAGCGCCCGGTGTCTACTGTATACTGGAGACGATTAAACTATTTTTCCCGTCAGACTCGTTGACGTGACAAGGGCACCGGGGAGGATGGTTTGCCGCCAGTCTAAACAGACGGCTTTGGCTAAATACTATAATAAGTGGCTGGAAGAAATCAGCAGCTGCCCCGTAGCAGGTTTTTGCTGATATGATGACACGAAGCGACTGCAATCTGTCCTCTGTACTGCAGGATACCAATATCCTAACTATAGATCAGTTGTCCGTATTTCAAACTTCAAAATGTTCGTAATAAAAGTCAGGTTTGCATGACAGATGGTACTAAACGGTAATCGTGTCTTCAAGACATGGTCCATAATTTGATGAAGAACAATCGTCAATGATCATGAAGAAAGGCTACCCGGAAATCATGCGGAACTATTTAATACGGGGTTCACACTAAAAGGTTTTCGTCATCATATCAGCCACAGGGCGTCCACTGCTGAACAAAGGCCTCCGCCTTAGATTTCCACAGCGAGCAGTTACATGCCGCCCTTATCCAACGACTCCCAGCGACCTTCATCAAGTCCACCTCGGTGGAGGTCGTCACACGCTGCGTTTTCCGGTCCGCGGTCTCCATTCGAGAACATTTTTGCTCCAACGGCCATCAGTTCTACGAGCAATGTGCCCCACCCATTTCCACTTCAGTTTATTATTCCTTCCAGCTATGTCGGAAACTTTAGTTCTTTTACGAATTTTCTCATTTCTGATTCGATCGTAGTGAAATATCGAAGGTCGCTGGGAGTCATTAAAGGTGAGCGGTATTTCGATCGTTGTGGAATTAAATGGGGGAGGCCTTTGTTCAGCATGCCTTTCCAACAGCCGATAAGCACCACAAGTTAGTTTCATTATAAATAATAGAAATTAAACGAAACTGTTTTCGTCGGAACTGTAAATCTGCCAGATGACCTATCACGCTCAGACTACGTTATAGACCTCCGTCTTATACTTGGATACAGTTAAACTGCCAAGGATTCACAATGTAAGAATAAAATTGATACCGTCGAAGCCTTGACGGGGTGGCCTGGAGATTTGTTTGAATAGGTCATGTGATTTAGTCGATCGACAAAACAATACGAGAAAAACTGCTCTGTGTTCTTATATCAAACAAAAACAAAAATAATAAAACAATTTTAAACGGATTAAATCGCGTGTATTATTGATTTTTGTTTTTCCTGAAGTCATCCTGCGACCACGAACCCTGCAAAGTGTTCGATACGTCAGGAAAAACAAAAATCAATAATACACGCGATTTAATCCGTTTAAAATTGTTTTATTATAATGTGTAATAATCGCGAAAACCTAAGACAAAAACAAAAATAACATATTTTATATAAAAACGACTCTAGACAACAAAAAAATACGATCTAGGATTTCTCCTGTATCGTTGGTACAGTTTACAGACATAAATTCTACTTGCACAAACACTCAGACCCGCAAGAAGTGCCTGCAGTCTATACAAATATTTGTTCCATGTGAGAATCAAAACTGTGACCCGTCGCGCAGAAACCGAAGCTGAGCTACTGCGCCATCGATAGTGTTATGGCGCAATTTGGGAGACGACTTTCTCCAACGGAATGCGATATGCGTTGATTGATTGTAGTAAAAGAATATTGACATAGAACTAATTAGCTGCATAAATGGAACAACACTCCCCTTATAGCCCCACCGAAAATAGGAATTCTGGGCTACAACATATCCTTACTAGATACGTACGTTATTTTCGCTGTCCCACCAAACCCATGCAAACCCACCTGCCAAGCGTGGTGGGTACTGGCACATTCCCCCCAAAACGATGACACACATGTGGAAATCTATGGGGGCTTTTCTTTAACAATGGACTTCCTTAGGCTGATATGACAGGATGCTGAAAATATATGATTCTATTCTAAACCGAGATCTGCAGCTCAGAAAGTTTTAGCGCCAATTGGTTCTTTATTAAACCTGAACATTTTTTGCTTTCATTATAGACTGAAACAGCGGAAGGCGGCGAGGCTACAAACACAACATCCAAATATACGGGGGTACCTCAAATAGACTATGTCTATGACCCGAACCTGCCTCGAGAGCTGAACGGGTATAACTTGTCAGCGTACCCATTCTACGCGACTGTGCCAAAAGCGGAGACCATTGACTTCAAGTGTGATGGACTGCATGATGGGTTTTATGCGTCAGTGGCACATAAGTGTCAGGTAAGTCCTTTCTCTCATCTTCAATATCCTTTTTTCTTTTCTTTTTTGGTCCCCATTGGAAATTCATCATGAACTCCCTCCGACCTGGGGAAGGGCGACATGCGGGACTCTTTTTTTATTTTTTTTTATTGATATCCAGTGGAAATTTTACATGGAACTTCCTTCACCCCGGGAAAGGTCGGAGGGTATGCCGGTCTCCTACCGGCTTAAACCACCGGAGTGGTCATCTTCGGCACCGTAGGGAGGCTCCAGGAACTTGAAAGATCTCCATCTAGAGCCACCCATTGGTGCCACGCATTTAGGCACATCTCGAAGGGGATGGCTGTGAAGCGGTCACCCCCTCTAGCGGAGGGAAGGCGACTCTAAAGTTTAAACCCTAATGCTTGGCGGTGAATACCTGGGACTGGGGTGATAAGCTACCTAGTGGGTTATGAAAAATTTGTAGTTGGTCAGTAGCTCGTCGCAACACAATGTGAGGTAAAATAAAAAGAAAAAAAAAACTTATCAGCACATTATCCGTGTGGTGCCGGATCAGAATGCCACCACCCCATCTCCTCCCATGGGTGTCGTAAAAGTCGACTAAGGGATTAGCCTGAGGATGGGCAGCAGCGTCCTTCGAGTACATTAACAACTCAACTGCGATCGCCAACCCGCCTGCCAAGCGTGGCGATTATGGCAAAACCCTCCAATGAACCCACAACACATCCATATCGGTGGTTGTGGTGATCTTTGGGAGAGGCCTGTGTCCGGCAGTGGACTTCATTCGGCCGAAATTATGACAAGGACCCATCGCTCAACAACACCATCAGCAGGACATTTTTTTTTTGAGATTTGATAACATCATTCACTACTATATTGAAACAAATAGTCGTGCTCATAAATATCTTCGTTCTTCTTCCAGTTGTACCACCACTGCCTATATGGGACCCGGTACGACTTCCTGTGCGCTAACTACACAGCGTTTGACCAGAAGACGTTCATCTGTCAATTCGTGTCTGTAGTGGACTGCAAGAACTCGGCTAATTACTTCAGCAGGTGAGGATTAAGTTTTTTTATTTTTATAAAAACGTTGCCCCACACTAGGATTTCTCCTGTGTCGGGGGTGCGTTTACAAAAACAATACACCAATTATACTAAGGGACTCTAAACCAGAGGGATGGGCAGCGGCGTCCCTTCTGTGGAACAGTAGCTATTCTGCGCTCACCAATCTGCCTGTCAAGCGTGGTGAGTACTGGCAAATTCGCCCCAATATGATGACACAATTGTGAAATTCCTTGGGGGAGGCCTTCGTTCAGTAGTGGACATTGTATGGCCGATATGATGACTAACATGACCATTTTGCGATTTCTGTGTGAATCGTAGATATTAATATTCACCTAAAGCGACCTGTGAAACGGCAGCAATACTGCGCTCACCAACCCGCCTGCCAAGCGTGGTGAATTTTGGCAATTTGAAAATTGGCAAATACCCCCCAAAATGATGACACAGTTGTGAAAATCTATGGGGGAGGCCTTTGTTCAGCAGTGGACGTATAAATGGCCGTTATGATATGATGAAGCGACCTTTTTGGCTCCCAGTTCATTTATTTGCCGTGTAGGTAGTAGTGAGAGAATAAAAATAAACTTAATATCTAGTAGAGCGAAGCCTAATATGTCACTTATAATGTTAGAACGGCACGCTTGCGTAGTGGCTAAGCGATTGACTTTCTTCGCTACATGTCGTAGGTTCACGGAAGCAAAAATAAAATAATCTTCAATAAGTTTAAAATTTGAATAGAGTGATTAAATAAAAAATAAAAAAGATCAAAAAGCGTGGGGTGAAAAAACTAGTTTTTTTTAAAAATTATTTTCTACTTTTTAGTTCGGTTATCTACAAAAGCGTGTTTTATTAGTGTTTTTAAACTATTAATTATTTTCTATTTTTTTAGTGCGGCTCATTACATAAACGTGTTTTTCGGAAAGAAGTTGCATTGTCATCGGTCCTTGATAAGTGTGCGAAGTTTCAAATCAATCCGACGTTTGAAAGGATGAAAATCAAGTTAAAAAATTCCGTTACATACATACCAAGCTAATAATAGCGTGTTAAAATCGCAGACATTTCGTTTTATTGAATTAAAGTTTATTTATTTATATACAATTTATGTACACCATATAATAAAAACTAGGAAGAAGAAAAACAATAGTCAATGCACAACGGGCTGGTCTTATCGCATACAGCGATCTCTTCCAGACAACCTTTTTGACGGCACGGTTGGTGCAGTGGCTGATACAGTCGACTGCTGCGCTCCGGGTCGTGGGTTCGATTCCCACACGGTACAAATATTTGTATGATCTGCAGATAGTTGTTCCGGGTCTGGGTGTATTGTATGTGGAATTCATGTCTGTAAACGCACCCACGACACAGGAGAAATCCTAGCGTGGGGCAACTTTAAAAAAAAAAAAAAAAAAATGGATGGATTTGGGAAATAAGAAAGAGATCGAGCAGTCTAGGTGTACATGTACAAAGTTGGGCATATTTTTAATTACACATATATATTAAAATACATACTAGTACAATAAAAATAAATAAATGCTATATACAAATAAATATTGTATGTGTAATGTCTTAGGTTTCCGCGAGTATTACACATTATAATAAAACACTTTTAAACGGATTCTATCGCGTATATTTTAGATTTTTGTTTTTCCTGACGTTTCGAATACTTTGCAGCATTCGTGGTCGCAGGATGACTAAGGTGACAGGCGTCGTTACAAATTGTAAAAAGTTATTTTATTTTATCTACGTTACAATTATAATCAAAAGTTATTTCGATGCACGCAATATTATAATTGTATGTGTATATAAATCGTAAATAAGAAGATTTATATACACATATTTTTTTTTTGCAATTTGATGGAAAGTGATGTATCGTCAGAATACCATATAATTACCAAGCATGCTAAGGATATCTCCATTGCATATTAAGCCTCATACATATATAGCCGAATACTGCAACGACGCTTAATACAATAATGTCTTAGGTTTTCGCGAGTATTACACAGTATAATAAAACACTTTTAAACGGATTCTATCGCGTATATTTTAGATGTTTGTTTTTCCTGACGTTTCGCACACTGCAGGGTTTCATGGTCGCAGGATGACTCGAAGACCACGAAAGAGTGTTTTATTATGACGCTTAATACTTCAATAATTGAAACGCCTTTTTTCGGTAGGAAAGCTGCTAAACAAATCATTAAGCGGGATTCCAATATTAAAGTTTCAGCAATCGGCCGATGGTTAGGCATAAAATGAATCTCGAGTCTTGTATTTAAACTTGAAGCTGTAGGTACAAATTTATACTGATCTAAAACTCCTGCGCACATCGAAGTCACGACATTGGCATACAGCATTCTCCCGTTCCTTTACTTCAAGGCTAAATCGGTGCTAACAATACTGCACTGATTTTAAATGTAGATAATAGTTTAGTTATAGTTCTCACCTAGTTTATACTATAAAACAGAATCAAGAAATTCATAATTGGATAACTTAAATCGTTTTGGTGGAATTAAGTATTTCAAGTTGAGAACCCATTCAAGGTTATCAACAAAGTCTGCGGTGACCCAGTGCTTAGTGGGCCGCTGCTTAATCGCTGGATGCGTAATCAGGTTCCAAACTCCCTTTTTCTTTCTACGACACCCACGTTTCTAGCGTGAGGCAGCCGTATTCGTTACCGGAACTACGCTATTTTCTTTTTTTTCTGATAATAATAATAAAGCTGCTTGATTTCTTCCTACTCTTTGAATTAAAAAAGTTTTACATAAGAGAATCTATCAAGAAGCTTGATCGCAGATCGCAGGACAGCTTGTGGCCAGCTGAATGTGAGTGGCGACACTGCGTACCCGAATGCACCAGAGAGTGGTCAGGATCTCGTCTCCAGTTTGCCTTTATTGGTCGGTTGAAGTGGAACCCCGTGAGTGCCCGCAGGATTTTCAACTCTGGCTTGCCTTAGTTGGCCGATCAGGGAGGGCCGCCAGAGCTGTGCTCGGGGGTGGAACAGCTTAGTGGCGTAATAACGGGGAAACTCGGCCCGAGTCTTCGAAACGCGTGACCGTGCAGCCGGTGAAAAAAAATATCAAAAGCGACTCTTTTAAAACAGATATGCTAATTTTACAGGCAAACCAGAATGTAAACTGAAAACTAGAATGCAAGAATATTGCGCAAACAAGAACCCAACCATACTCCAGAAAAGCCCAATTAGAGGGATCTTATAAAATTGTATGACATAACGAATTTAAAGAAATTTTTTACAAACATACAGTTTTTCAATAATTTCGTATTTTTCCCAGCAAACCCTTTCATTTGATACCCATATCATGGGGTGCATCATAAATAACTGGCCAGACACCTTTTGGAGTTCTAAATATTGGATTTAGAATTGTGTCACTTAGCTAACCGTGCATTGTCATCCAAACAAAACGTGTATGCAACATTTCAGCTCAATCGGTGGGAGATAACTGTTTTAAAACTGGCAAGTTAAATAAAAGCTTGTAAAAATATCTTTCCAGAAACGATGCTCTCTACCAAACGCCCACCACCACAACGCCGGCTCCTCCGCCGACGACAACGACAACGACAACAACCACCCAAAGACCCCCCCGCCCCCCACGGAGGCGCCCAGCATATAGATATGACTATGAAGATGACGATTACTACTATGCGAGGGATGACTACGATTATGAAGACAGGTTCGTATCATTTTTATTTCCATCGAGTATCACACTGAGGTTATGAGGGGCCCATTGGATCCACATACTTTGTGGTGTGTCTTCTGCTTGGAGCTTTCTATGTTCTATTTACGCAACAGATGCCATTGTATTGATGCCACTCGTAATTAATTATCACTATGATGGAACTGATATTCAATTATGAACTGACAAAAAAAGTATTCTGCTCCTCTCAAAGTTCAGTTGGATTTCAGTATAATTTCTTCTTCTTCTTCTTCTTCTCTTAGATTATGGCTTCTGTAGGTTATCTTCCACAATTTCGCCAATGTCAAGTTTAAGGCAACGTCCTACGGTATTTAAATGAATAAATCTTTACAGTATAATCTCTTCTTCTTCTTCTTCTCTTAGATTATGGCTTCTGTAGGTTATCTTCCACAATTTCGCCAATGTAAAGTTTAAGGCAACGTCGTACGGTATTTAGATGAATAAATCTTTACATATTCATAAAATAATTCTCAAAAAAATATGTCGGCAACGTCGTACGGTTCAATTGTTTTCCAAGTACTATATCCAGTATAATCTCAATCTAGTCTCATTTAGATGTCAATTTTGACGTTTATTTAATGTCACTTTTAGCACCTGTGTGAGTTCAAAATGTTACCAGAATACCGTTTTGGCTTCGATCGTTTTCAGTCTCATCATAGTTTATGTTTAAGTTTGACGTTGTTGTCAGTTTAGGAGAATATCATATGACATTAACGATACTCAGACTAGATTGGAACTATTTTGGATACATTTTGATTACATACATGAGAATTGGGCTTGACGGTATTTGACTTGTGTTTGAGCGCCATCTATTATCAATGCAAGAAACGAGACGGAATGAACACACTTTTTGACGCAAGCAAGCGATGTATGATCTATGCAAATAGCTCATATGTTCACGAACGGGGAACACAAATCGTTGTAAAATCGTTGACAATTACGCTGCAATATTTGCGGACATAGTCTAGCCGGTATCCGTCTTCTAACCGCAGTGATTATGGCAATGGACGTATGACGGATAGTTTAGCAGTGGACGTTTACAATTATTATGATAATGATCATGTGTGTAACGATAGTGTATATAATTCTTTGGTTAAAAGATTGCCTTTATTTGCAGAAGGAGACCCAGACCGCGTGGCAGACCTGGAAAAAAGAGGCCGGCTGTTGACGATTATGAAGACGATAGGTATACATCCATAAAATAGAAGTTTGCAAACTCCCTCTTTTCGCGACCCCATTAAAAATCCGTTAAAAACAGCAAACGTTGTACAGCTCGAGAAATTTGCATCATGACTGTAATAGATTTTGTTAATATTCAAAATAGAAAGGAAACATTTCTTCAACTTCGGTTAAAAACAATAATTCAAAAAATATAATTATGATTTACAGATACGATCGTCGTCCTAGACCAAGAGATGAAGAACCTGAAGACGATTATGAGGACCGAAGGCCCTACGACCGGAGACCAGGGAAACGACCACAATACCCTGAGCGTAGACCATATGATGACGATGAGGAACGTAGACCAGGACTTAGAAACCGCAGACCAAGACCTAGGGATGAAGATGAAGAAATGTACAGACCAGATGATGAAGAGAGGCCTAGAATGGGTCAACGGGACCAAAAGAGAGAGGAAAGACCAAAGCGGCCCAGGCCGAGGGACGAGTACAGGCCTAGAGATGAAGTCGTAAGGTCAAGAGAAGAAATAAGACCAAAAGATGACGATATAACTCAGGATGAAGTAAGGCCGAGAGATGTGATAAGACCCCGTGATGAAATCAGGCCTAGGGACGGGATAAGGCCACGTGATGAAGTCAGACCTAGGGATGAAATGAGACCACGTGACGAAATCCGTCCACGAGATGAAATAAGACCTAGGGATGAAACGAAATCTAGGGAAGAAATCCAACCTAGGGATGAAATCAAACCCCGTGATGAGGTCAAGCCTAGAGATGAAACTAAACGTGAGAGACTTGATAGAGAACGCCGACCTTCTGGGGAAGATGTAGTAAAACCTAGACCCTCCAGACCAAGAGAAGATAGATATTCTGAAGGGCGAAGGATTCGGGGAGAGAGTCCTTTTAAATCTAGGGACGATAGACTGTATACAAAGACCGACCTTATTGAAAGACATGAAGATGTAAGAGCTCCGGAAGAAAAACGAGAAGTACCCTCAGCACCAGAAAGCTCAACTACTACTCTCGTAAAACCTAATGGCCATGGTCTTTTCAGTCAACCACGAATGCCTCCAAAAGTTAAAAGACCAGTTCCAATTAATGAAAGAGATAAGTTTAATTACGTCCCTGTCACTACCACGAAAGTTCCTCCGAAAGTAGATGATGACGAATACTATGATTATGAAGAAGATGAAACCAGCAAACCTGCATCTTCTGGAAAGAGCAGCACGGTACAAATAAGACCAAAGCTTGAGCCAGTGGAAAAGGAAAAATTTAAGCCAGCCAGACCTCATTATTCGAACAAAGGTAGAAAGACTAAACGACCTATTGACTATGAAGAAGAATCCTACGACGAACCAGTAAAATCTCAAAAGTATACGTACAATCAGAGAGACAAGGATGAAAGGGTTAAACCGAAACCTGCGGACGATGATTATTACGATTATGAAGATGATAAAAAAGAAAACGAAAGATATAGGGTAGGAGAAGATATAACAAGCAAAATAAAAGATTTAAGACCAAATGTGAAGGTAGTCAAACGTCCTTTTTTACCCTCTAGGGGTGGAAGCCCGTACCTTCCCCGCGGACTACAGCCCGTGGCTGGAAGGGATGTCTCAGCACCACTTAATACCACCCCGAAACCTACCACCACTTCTCCTAACCCTACCACTACGCCTACTCCTACTACTACTACTACACCTAGTACTACCACTACACCTAGTACTACCACTGTTACAACGACTACAACTAAAGAAACACCTACAACTACTATAACAACAGAAAAAACAACTACAGATTTCAAAGAAGAATACGATGAAGAATATTATGACGAAGAAGATATAGATTATGATAAGAGCAAAAAAGAAACCACAACAGTTGCTATAAAAACTCAACCTACAACTACCAGAGCAACTACTGTTGCTCCAACAACAGAACAACCGACAACAACAGATCAAAAAGCGCAAAATTTAGCATCAAAGGTGCTCAGAGTATACAATGACAATTACGAAGCTATTCGCGACAAATTAGAATCAACTTTATCACCAGGGGATTATATAAAGCCTTATTTAGCTACAGCAAAAACATTTACTTCAAATGCGCCGTATAAAGCCCTCAATTCCTTCAAAAAAGAGCCCAAACCTAAGCCAGAAATATCGAAGCCTTACACAGCTACAGGCAAGCCGTTACTACCAGAAAATATATCAATAAAGCAAAATTTAGCTGACAGCATAGAGAGTGATTATGATGTCAGCCTAAACGAGGCTTTAACGCCAAGTTTGCCAGTCAGCAGAGTTCCTTCAGGCTTCGTAATACCTTCTGACACAGACTACAGTTTCACTAGATTTAGGAACAACTTGCAACCGGTAGATCCTCAGTATGCAGCGTCTGAGATATCGAGTTTCCAAGTAAGGAAAAGACCACAATTTTCAGGAGTCAGTATCAGGACTCCTTCGTCGTATTATTTGCAACCACAAAGACTGGTTTACCAAGAAGACCCAGTGCAAAGGTATCCAAGACAACTATTTTATAGACCGGTAGACTTTTATTAAAGATGATGTGTGATATGAAAACTTGTAGGGATATTTTCTGACAATCCGACGGTAAAAAACTTGATAAAGAGTAGTTTAAAAATGTAAGCTGCGTAATTAAGAAACATAAACATATTATAACTTTTCTGTATCCTAATGAAAATTTAAAACTTTTCGTTCAAGCTGATTATTAATCGATATTGTACAATCTAAATCGATCTATTATATATTGTATGTGTGACCGGACAGTAGTTTATTTTAATATAAATATTATAATATTTTTGTGCACAATTATATAAAGCTTTTGATAGCTTTACACTGTCGGACAATTTTGTTTTCATGACAAAATATTTTAATACCCTACACGTTTTCGTATAAAAGTACATTAAACTTAAGTCAATTAATTAAGTTATATAGAAAAAGAAATATTTTCGATAAAAATAATTGAAAGACCACTGCCAATTTTAATTTATAGAAATTTTAAAAATATATGTAATGAAAAATACTCTTAGTTACCTGTATTTTTAAGAAAATTTAATTAAGGTGTTTATATGATCAAGAAAAACTAAAGTAGGTTTTTTTGCAATAAAAGGTGGTTAAATGCCAATTATGGGTAAATAGAATGCAATCAAACAGTCAAACCATATCAACTGATCCAAATATGAGTCAGCCAATCTGCGTGCATGGTAAATGTTCCCCATTTGACTAGAATAAAAGTATCCATTTTGCAAACCATGGAGACGAGTTCTGTGCATAGTGAAAAAAATAAGTAATGACATTCTATTTGTCACTTGGCTGTATGGGCTCAGTTTCCTTTGCCTGTCCTGTAAAGGGACGATGGAAACCAAATAAAAATGTCCGCTGTCACTGTCAAATATGATCACTCGCCGAACAACTGAACAAGCTAATTTATGTGACTGTTGGTCCCGAGGTCCAACTTTTTTCTCGATTATATGAACATTTAAAACATTTGTACATTTTTATAAATACGAACGACATTTTTTTATTTTGTACGCAAATATTTAGGAAATTTTCCTATAATAAAAAACTATGTAAAATAATTGTTGTATTAATGTATATCCTTTAAAAGGAGAATCATTTATTTATTTGTTCCTCAAACTTACTACTATCATTACAGTTTAAAAAAAATACCTAATGCGATAGTGTAGCACACAATATTTTCATCTACTTGTTAATTAATCTTGTAACAAATTTACTTTACTTCTTAATTAATCTTGTAACAAATAATAAACAGTGCTAGCTTTGTGAAATACTCAGAGTACAATGGAATACGTCAGTCTCACTAGCTATGAGGTTGAGAGTGCGGAGTGCTCGCGTCAGCGGCGCCTCACTTAAGAGGTTGGTTCGGCCACGCGGCTCCACCAGCAGCCGTGGCTGTCGCCGTCGCCACACGTACCCGTCCGGAACACACAAACCTATCTGCCCCAGGGTGTCGGCATTATACACCTTCCCTCTAAATATTTTGAACATGTACAAAATGAGTGCGAGATCCCTCCTGACCCTCAGTTCGTTATATCCAACCATGCCCAAAATAAATAAAGTTGGGTATAATAATGGATACAATGGATAAACACCATACAGCCGCGAGTACACGTACCTAACAAAGTTATTCTGTACTCTCTCCAACATGAGCCTATATTTAGATTCGTGCGGAGCCCAAATGACTGCGTTACATTCTAACTGGCTTCTAACCAAAGCATTGTATAAGGCTATAACGGCTTTAATATTGGTAAAATCACGCACCATACGAAGCATAAATCCTAAATTACGATAAGCCTGTCTACAGCAACTAATAATGTGATCACGAAACGTTAGCCGTGTGTTGAAGCTCACCCCTAAGTCCCTGACTTCTGTTACCCTAAACATTGGCAACCCATCTATCTTGTAATTATATAGTATAGGAGAACGTGCGCGAGAAAAAGTTATTGTTACACACTTTGAGAAATTGAACAGTAGGAGGTTGTCCTTGCTCCAGGTAACCATTGTCTATATCTCTTTGTAGCCTGGCCTGGCTTCTACGTTACTTACCGCGAGGGACAGCTTGAGGTCATCAGCAAACAGCAAACATTTGGCATCTTTAACAACTTCCGATAGGTCATTAATCATAAAAATGAATTGCAAAGGCCCAAGATTACTGCCCTGACTTACCCCAGGCCTTGTAAAATATGGTTCTAACTTGTATCCCGCATATTCTACGTATTGCCGTCTATCGCTAAAGTAACTTGCAAAAAATCTTAATAGATGTGGGGTGAAACCAACTGCTGCTAACTTTTTAAGCAGGACATCGCTATTTACTAGACCGAACGCTTTTTTAAAAATCAAAGTAAGCAGCATCATCTTGTCCTCCACCGTCCACTGTTGGCACAAGGTGAGCCATGTAGCTGAGAAGATTGCTAGTAGTGCTTCTTGCTGGTCTAAATCCATGCTTAGCTTCTGAGAGCTGGCCGCTGACCTGTTGGAATATGCTTCTATGAATAGCAGCCTCCCTTTGGCACCGGAACGACACGGGTAATCTTCCACTTCTTCGGAAACACTGCAGCCTTCAAGCATTTAGTATACATGTATTGAAGTGGTTTTGTAGGACCGACCGACAATCCTTGAAGATGTATGGCGGAATTCCGTCCGGTCCAGCAGACTTTTTCAACTTAAGCTGTTGAAGCGCAAAATTTACGTCTAACACATATAGGTGATCGATATGTACCCGTGCCGCTCCGTTCCCACTGCCCGCTTCTGTGTCCGCTGCACTCACACTCAGCTCGGCCTGTTCCGTACTATAGACCGAATAGAAATACTCAGCAAATTCCGTAACACACTGCTCACTAGTCAACGCCTCGCCATTCTTAAAAATCTTACGCGGACTTCTACTACCTCTTTTTGATTTTGTATAATTCCAAAACGACTTCGGATCTTTCAGCATTTGGTTTTGAACGCGGTGCCTATACTGTTCCTGAGTGCCTAATATCATATTTTTTACTTTGGTTCTACACAGGGCAAACGCTTCGTAATCAGTCCTAAACCCACTCGTTTTGTAACGTTTATGTAGCACATTTAATTTGATGTCGCGAATTATTTCACTAGCGTACCACTCAGGGTAAATATACCTTGAGTTTACACTACGCTAAAATAATTTAAACTCAACTCTAAGTCTAACTTATACAACGGAGTCCAATCTACAGCCGCCATTAATGCGTATAATGATAAAAGGTCTGCTTTATTAAAGTTCCAACCTATTGGTGCATGTGTGTTCACGTCAGGTGCACATGAGCCCGCTGAGCCAAGGTGGTGTCGTAGGCGCGTGGGTGTACTTACCGAGATCACGAGCGGCGGGTGGTATGCGTCAACAAGCACGAGCGGCGCCTCTGCCGCTCGCACACTCACACCCCGTCCCTCCGGCAGTGTACTTAACACTAGATCCAACTGACGATCCTTGCAGTTACCTATTCCGTTACTCTGAGTGAATCCACAAAAATTCTGAAAGTATGCATAATAATGACCTACGGCTGAAGGACATGAACACAAGTTGAAGTCACCTAAAACAGCTGCATTCTTCCCATCTTCAAATGGTTCGCAAACATCGTCATTGACAAGTCAGTAGAGAGAGAGAGAGAGAGGGAGATCGACGCTCTAGGTTTTCCAGAGAGCGCATTAGAATATAGTATACAGGGTATAAAACTTGAAGACCGGACCAGAACGACTATACCCGAACTAGAAAAAAATAAACGCCCTCGGAAAACGTCTCCTCTGTGGAACAATAGCCGTATGGCGCAAATAAACCCGCCTGCCAAGCGTGGTGAGTACTGGCAAATTCCCCCCAAAATGGCGACACAATTGTGGAAATTTATGGGGGCCTCCCCCCATTTTTCTTTGTTCAGCAGCAGCAGGCTGGGAACATTATAACGCCCCGCACTGTAAATCGCTTCGCGAAAGTGAGCGTTATATATAAGGATAATGTTGGTGGTTCTACCACGACGTACTAATTGAAGATGTGTGCACACTAATATAAATTAACGAGCCACAACACGCAACAACGTTAGGTTTAGGATTAGATTTTCACCTACAAGAAGTTCATGGTCTTAAAAAAACGTGGTAAATCTTTAATTATTTTGCGTACAAGTTGGAATGTATGGGAGAACTACAATGTTAAGTTTGTTCTTCGGATAAATTATTGTTTACTGTACTGTTGTACTACTCGTTTGCTTTAACTAAGCTAGGCAACCGTTACTTCTCGTACCTAAAGATAACATATTCATCGTACGGAACCCTCTCCACGCGAGTTTAACTCGCACTTGTCCGGTTTTTTTCAACTTCCCATCGGTAAGAATGGAATAACCAGTTCTCTAAGAAAGATTAATTTGTCTTGATTATCTATGTATATAAGTTCAAACAACGGCAATCAAATCAAACGTGAAATAAAACAATGGTAACAATTGTATTTATGTATATAATTTATAGAACTACAACTATACTACTATACTATTTGTATATCAAACTAATTAACCATAATGTCGATATCCATTTTACACCAACCTTACAATCTGATCTTAAATTATATTTTGACGGAAATACGAAACAGCAATATTTCGAATAACAAAATTCATTATATCGAAACGGAATTAGGGTAATCGAAATTATGCGTTTCATACTTCCATTCTTTAAATTATTTGTGTATTTGCTGTGTGGCGCTGGCCAAGAATACCACCACCCCATCTTATCCCGTGCGTGTCGTAAAAGGCGACTATGGGATTGTCCGGAGGATGGACAGCAGCATCCTTCGAGTACATTTATAACTCAACTGCGGTCGCCGACCCGTCTGCCAAGCGTGGTGATAATGGTAAACCTCATTGGGAAGCACACAACTTAAACCCATAACTGTTGTTGGTTCAATCTTGGAAGGCTTCTGTCCAGTAGTGGACGCTTTTTTCGGCTGAAATGATGATGATAATGATGTGTACTTAAACATATTTTGTTTTTGTCTGTTAAGCAGTGTAGTGTAAGCATGCTGTGTGGTGCGGGCTCAGAATACTACCACCCCATCTCCTCCCGTGGGTGTCGTAAAAGACGGCTAAGGGATTAGCCGGAGGATGGGCAGCAGCGTCCCTTCGAGTACATTAACAACTCAATTGCGATTGTCAACCCGTGTGCCAAGCGTGATGATTATGGGAACACCCCCCAATGAGCCCACAACACACCAATATCGGTCGTTGCGGTGATCTTTGGGGAACGCCTGTGTCCAGCAGTGGACTTCATTCGGCCGAAATGATGGAGCAGTGTAGTCAGAATCGTATGTCAGGTACCACGAGACTTACTCTTTTTTCTTAGCAACGTTCTATTAATCCTCATATGCCATGGGTACAGTTAGCAGACTGGAAGAACCGTCTAAAGGTCACAAAAATATTAGATCCGTGAGGGGATCCAAACCCAAACCTGCGCCAAATGTGTCGTCATTTCAATTATCATAAGAACTGAATTTTGTGCCAAATTAAAAAAAAATTAAATTATTAAAAAAACTACTTTATATCGATGTAACAATTTCGAAACTTTTTAAATTTTCGATGATATATATCGATGCTGACTGTAACAACAAAACGACTGCACGAATTTCTATAAAACTGGTTTAAATTTCCGCCCTCATCAAAAAGCGTGTTTAGATTTTGCTAATTCCCCCAAATAGAAGACAATTGTGGAAATCTATAGGGCGGTCTTTGTTCAGCAGTGGACGTCATTTGACTAATTTGATTATGACCATAGCCTGATATCACATTAAATGCTTTCCAAGTATCGCAGCCATTTCCTTTACCACCGGATTCTAGTCAAATAGACTTAGAAATAAACTAACGATAGCCTAAACTTATTCGGAACTTACGCCCTAGTGCAAGTCGTGTTGGCTATTAAAAACGATGTCGGTCGTTGTTACCTCCCGATGTAACCTCCATAAATTACCAGCCAACCAATAAATAAAAACGCAATTCTTACAGAGTTCGCACCATTAGAAATTTTATGGCATTCGCGACCGGGCGATAAACAGATAGACTTTGGCAAGGCATTTGGCTAGATGCAGTGATATTCGATGAAGCAAATATTTGACCGAGTGGTATCCGAAACCAGGCTGAAGACATACGGGACGTCCAAAACTATGCTGGGTAGACGACATCATCAAAGACACGGTTACCTGCATAAGAATCGCGTAGAGACTGGCAAAAGGAGGACTATTATCCAGTAGTGGATGATTCTGGACTAGAAATGGTGTTAATTATGAAAACGTTACAGCTACCTACAACTTAAACTAACTAGGTCCTACGATTTCGGAATCTAAACCTAAAGATGCTTTGCTGAATTGAGCTTGCAGAAGTCACAGCCATATATATATTTGGATGGCTCTTCTTTGTATATCTTGGAACAGAAAATGATTAGTTATGGTAGTCATGTAATAAGGCCATTATCAACCTGATACCGTTTCTCCCTCTTCCCGATGTATAGCCTCTGTCTATGCGACAGAGCCATTGAGCAGTGTATGACTGAGGCCGCAAATTCGGAAGTTAAAGTATTGTACTGAGAATGCATTGCCGCGTACAGCTTGCACGCAACTAGTTATCGCCGGAGCAGGGCGCTTATTTAAAGTCAGCCGTTCAACGGCAAGCAAAACAAAAAACCGCTTGTAAATGCACGTCAAAATACAGGAAGCTCAAACGTGGTACGGTACTGGTGGTAGGTCTCCTATTGCTAGACGTTGGCTAGGAAGGTACCAGACCGCTAAGCAGGACAAGACAATTATCTGCACGCTGTAAACGCTGTTACAAAGACACCGCAAGAAAAGTCTGTATATACAGTAGCGCAGCATACACGGCGTCCCACTACACACCCCGTTGCAGCGAATTTGTGGACTGAGACTTGTCCAGTGTACCACTCTTGCAATAGTAACCTCTTTCATTTTGATACTTCAAAAATGTTCATTTTCTCATTTTGTCGAAAGGAGAGAATCTAAAACCATAGGGTACGATGGAACTTTTGACGTATCTACTGTAAAGATAAACTTTTAAAAAGTTTAAACTCACAATGGTAATCGCTTTCATTTTGAAACTTCAATGTTCATCATCATTATCTGCCGTGTGATGCCGGCTACGAATAGCACCAACCTATCTCATCCCGTGGGTGTCGTAAAAGGTGACTATGGGATAAACCGGCAGCATCCTTCGGGTGCATTACCAACTCAACTGCGCTCGCCAACCCAGGCAGGTGTCATGCGTGGCGATTATGGCAAAACCTCCCAATGAACATACAATACACCCAGACTGACTGTTGAGGTTATAGCGATCTTGGGGGAGGCTTGCGACCAGCAATGAACTTTATTCGGCTGAAACGATGAATGTTCATCAAATCAATTGCAGGGAAAACATTTAAAAAATCATAGACCACGATAGAAATTTTTGTTTTCAGAATGATTTGTTTAGGATATCTAAATGATTGTTACGATAATTTCGTTGCATACACAGAGGTGGGATCTCAAACATTTGTCAAATATTATCAGTCCCATGCATAAACTTTAACACTATGCCAAGAATATTCTATTCTATCAGAAACTTGAATTATTTATTTCGCTTTTAGATCTATGCTTCAACCAATTGTCTGGAATCCCGTTTGAATCCTTAGTATACGCTCCATTTTGGATACCACTTTTCTCCTCGTGGACTGTATTTGTACTGTCATTGGACTCTTCTTTGTGAAACAGTCGATTGATGGGGAACTGGATGAAGTAGAAGATAAAGGTAGATGTCCAGATCGCGATCTGGTATAGGCAGACCTGCCACCACGTCATGATGCCAAAAACTGCGTAAAGCCAGCGATTCGCGAAGAAATATATGGAGTAGTACCTGGAAAAGAGAAAAATATGGAATCAGAAGATGAAAATGAGATAGGAAGTCTTGGAGAACCCTGTAGTCTCCGGCTAAGAAGCAGATCACCCCTCTCCATTTATGGCAGTCGTAAAAGACATCAAGAGGATGGGTATCCTCCAGTGCGCTAAGAAAAACATACTGCGATTACCAATCTGCCTACGAATCGTAGTGGTGATGGCAATATTTCATGTAACCCCTCATTGTAGTAATCATTGGGAGGTCCATGCTCAGTAGTGGATGTTCACGGGCTGATACAGTGTATGTGCGTCATACTTTGGCAATTATGTTTTGCTTTCTTAAGCGTGGAATTGTGTCTCTATTGTGCTAACACAAAACTACCAGTTACTGTACGACTGTACGACTTACTGTACGAAGCCCAAATATAAGTTATATGTATTATTGCTTCTTCCTATTGTTGGTAAAAACAAAGAAATACTTACACAATAGCATACAAAATCCCGACCGCTGCATTTAAGCTCAACTCTAGCTTGAAATGAGTTGGATGTCTTCTCGCCTGCAACACTGTTTCGATCAGCAGCACGATGGATATGTTGGTGTGGACGCAATGGTTGAACCACCATGGCACCAGCTGGTCGTACACCTTGGGGAAGACTAGTTCCCGGTCTATCCAGTAGACCGTCCAGAACATTGTGGATATGAACTGGAATTGAGAAAGTTAGGTTTAAGTAAAACAAATGTAATAATTTACGTTTATTTCTTTAAGTTGTCAGTCCATATAATAATAGAGTTCAATTATCCGACCTTATTATTACAACTTCCATCAAATACATTAGACCTATACCAGTAAATTTGTGACTGTAGGGTTATTAAGTACGGAGTTCCACAAGGAAGTGTGTAGGGACCTCTACTCTTTTTATTTTATATGACCTGCTTAAAAATATAAAACGTCCCATAGGATTTTCTGACGATGGCATAATGGTAGTAAAATGTGACTATCCGAAAAATAGATGAGGGCGGCATGTAACTGACCATTGTGGAAATCTTTGTAGGAGGCATTTGCTCAGCAGTGAGTTCTTTTAGCTCATATAAAGGTAATGAATATTTCTACGCCTCATAGCAAAACACAGTGTATCTTCCTACCTCACTACGTCTCCTACAATTGTAAAAAACAATTACTAATAAAAGAAGAGTTTCCGAGGACAGAGGTAAGAGAGTAAAGGTCCATTACATTTTAGGTAAAATTTCATTAAAGGGGCTATAAGTGTTTATATTTGTGCCCTAGCGTAGGCAGTATATCAAAAGACTGGGTTCCTTCCTGCAGAGGATGTTAACCCGTGAAGTGACAAAATTCGATCATCACATCATCCCGACTTCTCTGACTACAGTAGTGACCGCCTTAGATACATGATATACTTTCCACTTACCAACGTAAAAGGCACCAACATCCCTGAGAACATCACATCTCTACAGAACTTGAGTTTCTTGCCCAGGCTGGAGTCGTGGCGGTCTAGCCACTCCATGATGTCGTACACCAGGGACATCGTTAGGAAGATCGTTTGGAACAGCTGGAAAAAAGAAGAGGAGATGACTCTATCTAGCATAACCATTATGATTATAGCGGAGGTCGTGGAGGGCAGGACGTTTACGTATTGGCTTTTTAAATATTGGGTTACGGACAATGACATTTTACAATACACGCGCCATGCTCGAACATTGTTGCACTACAGAATGGCGTGAATCTTGCCACCGACTTCTCGTGAAATCAAGAGTGGCCTTGTACAGTTTATTGCACACATTCGTAACATAATTATACTGACACAGTCTTCCTATATAACTAAGCAGTTAATTGAGGTGAAGATGAGGTCAAATCATGTCTTTCCACTATCAGTTTTGAAGACACAAAGGTCAATTAATTAGATTAAAAAGATGACTCGTTTGTTATAGGATGTTGGCGTGATAAGGTTGGGTCTCAGTGATAGCGAGGTATAAATAAGAACACTGGCATACATTTTTATACAACGACAAAACAATCCAAATTTAGGAATACAACTTCAAAAATTTAAAATTATAACCTGTTATTGTTTAATACTAAATACATTTGTAGTGAATCTATAAAAAAAATTGTAGTGTATATTTAAATTTATAAAAAAAATATCAGGTTTCTAATTAAACTTCCACCCTCTATTTTCATTCATAACATTACTATTTAGTTGAATAAAGATTAATATCATGATACGAATGTGATGATGAATACTACTACTACGCGTATTTTGATTGACAATTTCTTTTCTCGTCTTTTGGCCTTATTCCATTGAACTTAGGCCCAAAACTAATTATTGTGACTTAACTTTAACATTTAGACATATAGCCTGCAATTCCCATTCCATTTGTGTGAAATAATAGGTACTATAAACATGTAGTACATTATTTCATGTATCATTCATAGTTGTCATAGCACGCTCCAAATAATGACGTTTATACAAATTTGATACCTTGGGATACATTATTTCAATTTAGATATGGATATCTAATGTTTGTGAAAATAAAATACAGCCCCTGTTGCTCTGGTACTCACTAGTTGGCATCCATATGTAACTATGGGTCCCAGCTGAAAATCAGCACCACAACGATAAGGTGCTGATTTTCAGCTGCGGGCAGTAGGCCGGCATTATGCTGAGCTGGATACCGATTTGTCGCGGACATGAGACACACCATGATAATAATGATTTAGTTTTAAAATGTACTTAATCAAATTATGAGGCTAGTCACATTTTTATCCAGATCTATTATGATTTTTAAAGGAAAGAAACGTATCACATGTTACTGTAGTCAAATAAATGTTTTTCTTTCCAAAGCACGAAACACTTTAATATTCTATTCTTCTTTTTGCAATAATGAGTTATGGAAACCTGAAAAAGATAAAACCGCTTCCGCTCACCGCTACCAGCTGGCATGCAGACCTTATCAAAACTAGGTCAGCCTTTATGATTGCTTTTTTATTGGTGGAAATTCTACATGGAACTTTCTTCGCCCCGGGGATATGCAAAGGGGTATGCCGGACTCCTACCGGCTAAAACACCTGTAGCGGTCATCTTCAGCACCGAAGGGGGGCTCCAGGTCCTCGTAAAATCACACTGGAGCTCACCAACCCGCCTGCCAAGCGTGGTGAGTACTGGCAAATCCCCAAAATGATGACACAATAGTTGAAATCTATGGGGGAGGCCTTTGTTCAATAGTGGATGTCTTGTGGCTGATATGATGATGATGTTAGGACCATAGACTTCTTATAGGTTTGCCTGTAATCTATAGGTAAAGAGCTATTATCATATATTCATTTTAAAAAATTTGGCCTAATACTTTTGGAGTTAATGGGGGCGGATGGTAAATTTTCATCTATTTTCTTAAATAACGTTAACACTATATATTTTAAAATATGTTACACGGCACAGTTTGGAAAAGTTATTCTTAAATTTTCTATATTGCCCCCAAAAGTAACCCCCATATTCAGATTTATTTTATTTCCGTTCCACGTCCGTGTTTGGGTCCTAGAAATCTATATGTGTGCCAAACTTCATCTTAATCGGTCTAGTAGATTCGGAGCAAATTGGCTGTGACAGATGGACAGACAGACAGACAGACGGCACGGTTGGTGCAGTGGCTGATACAGTCGACTGCTGCGCTCCGGGTCGTGGGTTCGAATCCCGCACGGAACAAACATTTGTATGATCTGCAGGTACTTGTTCCGGGTCTGGGTGTATAGTGTATGTGGAATTCATGTCTGTAAACGCACCCACGACACAGGAGAAATGCAAGTATGGGGCAACGTTTAAAAAAAAAGAAATAAAAAAAAAGGGTTCCACCGTTTTTTCCTTCAGACGTAAAAAGAATCTGTAGATCATATGAGTATTTGTTCCGTGCGGGGATCAAACCTGCAGCACAGGGCACTAAGCCAATTGATAAGCGACTGCGCTAACCCGCCGTCGTGTTAAACAAAGTGGACTTTGACAATAGGTAGATAAAATAAGATGAAGGAGATGTTGACTATAATTAGTGTTAAGGTCGCGAGATTGTATTGATTGAAATTGTATAATTAACGACAGATAATTAGCAGATCGAATGATCATAATTAGCCAATACGGTGCAATCAATTATCACAATATGAACGATGAGATGTCAAATTCGTTTGCGTTATCTTCTATACAAATAAATCAAATTGAAGTGTCTGTTTGTAATGTCAAAATAACAGATTTTTACTAAATGCATATGAAAGTATATACGGAACATATAACAAAAAATGCATTTCTTTTTGTCTCTTTGTCTGTCTGTTTGTTTCGGGTAATCTCCGAAACGGCTGGACCGATTTTGACGGGACTTTCGCTGACAGATAGCTGATGTTATAAGGAATAACATAGGCTACTTTTATTTTAGAAACATTAGGGTTCCGCGCAAAAAAATAAACATAATTAGGGTTCCGCGCAAAAAAATTAAACCCTTCAAATCCAAGAAATATATTCTGTGTCTATGTCGAAGTACTCTAAATTTCTTTTAAATCAAACTCGGGTGAAACCGCGGGTCCCAGCTAGTATCAAATAAAAACGTTGAATTTGAATTTTGAGGCAATATATGTAGGTACTTTTTCCGCCCTAGAATGTCCACTGAATATGTGCCATCCGTTGTGGCGTCCGGATCATGCGTTGTGGTGTCCGGATCATCAGTAAGATGTCCGGATCATCCACGTGGTGTCCGGATCATCCGTGTGACGTCCGAATTAAGAATATAGCACCACTCCATCTCCTTCCGTGGATGGCGTAATATCTTTTACACCAGCGAGATGTGCACCAGCGTCCAATCTGTGGAACAGTAGTCATTCTGCGCTCACCAACCCGCCTGCCAAGTGTGGTGAGTACTGGCAAAGTCCCTCCACAATGACGGACACACAGCATATAGGCTTATGTTCAGCAACGGATATTCTTTGGCTGTTAGGATAGTTATCTCACTGGTGCAGTGGTTGCAGTTCAATTTAAAAAAAAAAAATTCGGGCTTTACGAATTGACAGTAAAATTTAAAAAAGTTAATTGCATAGAAAGAGGTTACTCACAAAATTCCATCCTGTTAGGTATCCAGCCCTATATCTATACAGATTATCCAATTCTACATGTGGACTGCTCTTTACATCTAGTCCAGAAGCGAAAATACTAACATATGCATTGTGCAGAACTCCAAAAAAGTGATAAACAGTGACCCAGTATAATTTAGAATCGCTCCTATCAAACAACTTTTCATTTTCAGTAATTAAAAAGCAAAGGATATTATAAAAAATATTGTTATCCTTCCATAAAATATCCACTTCCATTACAAATTATGAAAGCACTTTAAAAAATAGAACACTATAACTAACTATATAACTATAACATATTAATGAATAAATAGTTTATAAAAAGAACACGAGTATAATTTGAATTGAGAACAATATTTCGAGCACAATATTTTTTTATTTATCGTGTGTTTAAACTATATTATATTTTAAAGTATATTATTCAAATGTATTATTATAATTATGCTAAAAAGACACCCGATTCCCGTGGCAGTTTAGGGCGACTAATTGATAAGCCATTATTATAATTAATGCGTCGGTATCTCATTATTTGTTTGTATTGTAATAATGTTTTCACAAACATAATAATTATATTACCCTCGATTGATTTAATTTTCTCGGTTAACCTATTTTTGAATGTGGCCTAGATCCTACATTTGGTTTATATAGAAATGCAGCGTAAGACGACCTGCAACGAGGTGGACAGATGACCTGGCCAAGGTCGCTGGGAGTAATTGGATGAGAAGCATGTAACTGCTCATTGTGGAAATCTAAGGCCTTTGTTCAGCAGTGGACGTCCTGTGGCTGATATGATGATGGTGAACCCTTTTCCTAAATTAATTGCGAAATATGGTCACTATTATTATACCCCCGGATCTCACGTTAAGCAGTGGTGCAGTCATTGGTTTTGCTCATCTAAACTAAAATTATAAAGTGGGTTTGTTAGTCTGTGTGTATGTATGGCAATGATGTTATATATTAAAAGAAGTAGTACATAAAACAACGGACGAAGATACAGGATGGTTCTGTAAAGTCTATCGATATTAATACACTCGGCCGGGACTAACTTTTTTTTCGGCCCAGTGGAAAATCTTCATGAACTTCCTTCGTCCCGGGGAAGGGCGAAAGGGAAGGGGACTCCTACAGGCTAAAACCACTGGAGCGGCCATCTTCGGCACTTAAGGGAGGCTCCAGTCCGCGTATGATCACACTAGAGCCGCCCACTGGTTCCACGCCTATAGGCGCATCTCGGAGAGAGTGACTGTAAAGCAGTCGCCCCCCGAGGGGATTGTAAAGGCTCCCCCAAAGCGTCCCACGGCAGCGCGTGACCACATGCGTGCTACCGTCTTCTCTTGGGTCACTCAGTATAGGCAGGCAGACGGCCGGGACCAATGATATTATATAGTAAAAAGAAGTAGATATGTTACATGCGCGCCAAGAGTAAGAACTAAAACTCCCCCAATTGTCATCATCATCATCATTTCGGCCGAATGAAGTCCACTGCTGGACACAGGCCTCCCCCAAAGATCACAACGACCGATATGGGTGTGTGGCTCATTGGGGGGTTTTGCCATAATCGCCACGCTTGGCAGACGGGTTGGCGATCGCAGTTGAGTTGTTAATGTACTCGAAGGACGCTGCTGCCCATCCTCCGGCCAATCCATTAGTCAACTTTTACGACACCCACGGGAGGAGATTGGGTGGTGGTATTCTAAGCCGGCACCAATTGTAGCACCTCGCAATCGGTTCGCCTAAATAGCTATCTCTTTTACTTTTGTTGTTTTTGTATCTTCTTTATCACGACATGGTTGGGCAAGCGAGACTGTATTTTGCGCGCCATTTAATATGGATGTAACATATCTATGGTATAATATCATTGGCCGGGATTACCTACACAAAGCTTGCGAGATTCTAAAACCAAAAGCACATCAATTTTTTAAAACTTAACAGCACGAATGGAACCTCAATTTTTTATGCTTTATATCTCAATGTTTAAAATCGAACGGATACTTCAGAATCTTGGGAACATTTTATTTATCATGACTTTAATTTTAATCCGGCGCCATATTCTTACGAATACTTAAAAACTCAGCACTTTCAGCGCTTAATCTGGGGATAGTATTTTTGGTGCAAACAGATGTATTTATCGCCAAAACAATCGAAAGCGCTGACTCGCTTAGTGGGGATGACCACGAGTGTTATATGAACGAGTGACATTGACACTAACCATAATGTTTTATTTTATTTATAAAGTATTTAGGTTTTCCCCAAATACTCTATCATATTAATACGTGAGAATAAAGAAAGAAAATAAAGAAAGAAAAGAAAGGAAGAAAAGAAAGAAAGAAAGAAAAGAAAGAAAGAAATAAAGAAAAGAAAGAAAGATTTTATTATTGGCACACAATATACATGGTTACATACATTCTTGCAACAAAATTACACATTGTGCCAACAACGGGTCTCCCGTTCAGCTATTTGCTAAAATACTGCGTAGGCAGTATTCCAGCGCTGGTTTTCGATAAGAGGCCCAGGTAACGAACGGACATGAAGTCGAAGTAAATAAAAAAAAAATTACAAAAATTTGGAAATAGATGGATAATGTTTTTGAATTGATAACCGTACGACGTTGCCGACATATTTTTTCTTTTCTTTTCTCATGTGTTATGATTTTATGAATATGTAAAGGCTGGTTAATCTAAACACCGTACAACGTTACCTTATACATTACATTAGAAGAAATTGTGAAAGATACTCTACAGAAGCCATATTCTAAAAGAAGAAGAAGAAGTATTAATACGTGAAGAGAAAACTTTGTGCCCCTTTTTAAGCATAATTGTGCGCACGGAGAGTGTGAAATTTGGCATAGTTTAAAGTTTATATGGAGAATATAGATTCTCCATATAAACTTTAAACTATATAAGAAAGCTAAAATAAACTAAAAAAATGATGAATTGCGATTGAATTTCGACCACTCGGTAACCATTCAATCATTTCGGCCGAATGAAGTCCACTGCTGGACACAGGCCTCCTCCAAAGATCAACAGAATGACCGATATCGGTGTGTTGCGGGCTCATTGGGGGGTTTTGCCATAATCGCCACGCTTGGCAGACGGGTTGGCGATCGCAATTAAGTTGATAATGTACTCGAAGGATGCTGCTGCCCATCCTCCGATTAATCCCTTAGTCGACTTTTACGACACCCACGGGAGGAGATGGGGTGGTGGTATTCTGAGCCGGCACCACACGGCATTACGGCGGTAACCAATAATAAATATTAATTCATATTGTTTTTCAATTCTTCAGACAACAAGTTACTTGCTATTATAATTATTATTTCTGAAGTGTTCTTTCACATCTGCGGAGCTTATTCCGTCTCGAAATTCTAGAACTTTTGCGGCTCCAAGTATTACATACACTAAACCAAAATTGTGAATAACATAAACAAAACTACTTACAGGTATGAATTCAATCATTGAATTCATTAAAGACTATTAAGTATTGATTTTATAGTGAAATTTATTTTGGGACGATGTGAATTGGATTTTATGTAACAAAAATGTAAATTTTTTATAGGGTTAGGTTTTTAAAGGGGTAAATTTATAGGGTTTCAGCTGTGAGAAAATGAGATAAAACACGTTTCTATACAGTTTCCCTATTGTCGACTCTCTCTCTGTTATCCTTTGTGTCAATCACCTATCAAATTGTCTTCCTAATCTATACAAATAAATAAAATTGAAGTGTCTTTTTGTAATGTCAAAATAACAGCTTTTTACTAAATGCATATTCAAGTATATACGGTACACATAACAAAAAAACAATTTTTAAATTTTTTGTCTGTCTGTCTGTTTGTTCCCGGTAATCTCCGAAACGGCTAGGCCGATTTTGACGGGACTTTCACTGGCAGATAGCTGATGTTATAAGGAATAACTTAGGCTACTTTTATTTTAGAAAAGTAATTAGGGTTCCGCGCAAAAAAAAAACCTTGAAATCCAATATATATATTCTATGTCAAGTGTCTATGTCGAAGTACTCCAAATTAGTTTTAAATTAAACGCGGGTGAAACCGCGGGTTCCAGCTAGTACATAATATAATTTTAAGTATGTATTTTATAATCACTATCGTTGTGTCCTTAAGGTGCAAAGAATAAATTGATTTTCTAACTTCCTTTTTTTCACTTATAGGGAAAAACTAGTCATTTTTTTTTCTAATGCGACTTCGCAGCCCGCTGTCGCGGTACACTTATGTAATTAATACAACCTTTAAATACAAAAGTATTTCGGACACTACATAATTCTCAAGAGCGACCGTTACTTTAATTTAATTTCAGAGTGTGACCATGATTTAGAACCCAGATGTTTTTTTAATATTTTTTTTATTATACCTGACGGCCAGTTTTCTAATTTAAAAATGTTCAGAATATAGTTCCGATCTAGTCTCAGTGTCAAAAATGTCACAAATGGTATTCTCGTAAACTAACAAACAACGTCAAACGTGAACATTCTGTGATGAGATCGAAAATGGATCGAAAGTTGATCGAAGTCAAAACGGTATTCTGCTAACATTTCGAACTGTCACATGTACTAAATTTTCATTAAATAAACGTCAAATGAGACTAGTTCGAGATTTACTGAAATCCGACTGAACTTTAAGAGTAGCAGAATACGATATTTTCGGTTAATTCATAATTTAATCTTAGTTCGGTCACAAATTAATTACGAGAATTGGCCCTCTGGCTTCTGGTTTTAAGGCGAATAATGTATGGCCCCAGAACTATGACAAAACTTTAAAACGTCGGGATTTGCGCATTGCTGTCTGAAGAAACAACTCATATTCAACGTTAACGAATTCAATTATTTTGTGCCTCCCACGGGCTCAGCATCAGCCGAACGCACTTTGACCTTATTGGGTCCATTGTGATGTATTTAAGTCATAACTTTACTGTTATGGCGTCACACAGGTTGCTTAATCATTTTTTTACACTTTCTGAACATTCCTGTGCGAGTCCAAAATAAAACTTTTTTATTACTTTCTTTCAAATTTACGGTTATGAGATCAATTAACTTAATTTTAACATTGCTATTTCATTTTACAATTATTTTGCTAAGTGGTAGACTGTTTTTTTAATTTTTTTATTATTATTATTTTTTGTTTTTTTTATGGACTTTGGATGGAGCATTTAAACAAGTTAAAGATTAAACATATTACTTTTATATTGTGCACGAATTATTAAAATAATGTTTATCATGTGTTTGGTGGCATGGTTGGTGCAGTGGCTGATACAGTCGGCTGCTGCGCACCCGGTCGTGGGTTCGATTCCCGCACGGAACAAATATTGGCACGATCTGCAGGTAGTTGTTCCGGGTCTGGGTGTATTGTGTCTGGAATTTGTGTTTGTAAACGCACCCACGACACAGGAGAAATCCTAGTGTGGGGCAACGTTAAACGTATTTTTTCGGGTGTCTGCACGTCATATGAAATGTCGGGAAAACCCAGACGAATCCCGATTATCTAGTCACCCTAACTACACAACATTTGGCCACCGCTTCCATATATTTTGAGTCGAAACCAGGTATGCGAACCGGAACCAATCTGTATATCATACAGTTCCGGCATTCGAACATTATTTATGATACAGTTCAAAAATGATGTCAGTATAAATATTAATAACATTCGCCAAACATTTTGCAGACGTCTATTGGAAGGTCACTTTGATGTTAAAGTGAGGAAGTGTTATTTAGAAGCTGTTAATGGCCATTTAAAATTTGACCTTAAGACGTCATCTGAGTACATTACTGTATTAGGAATTGCAAATATTTTAATATTGTTTATAATACAATAAATAATATAATTTCGGCCGAATGAAGTCCACTGCTGGACACAGGCCTCCCGCAAAGATCACCACACCGATCGATATGGGTGTGTTGTGGGCTCATTGGGGTATTTGGGCAATTTGCCATAATCGCCACGAGTTGGCGATCGCAGTTGAGTTGTTAATGTACTCGAAGGACGCTGCTGCCCATCCTCCGGCTAATCCCTTAGTCGACTTTTACGACACACACGGGAGGAGATGGGGTGGTTATATTCTGAGCCGGCACCACACGGCAAATATTGTTTGAGTGTTTGCAAAGATTTGTAAAATATTTGAAATATGTTTTTGAGAGTATCAGGTAAAATTACTCGGGGGTCGCGGGTGCGTAGATTTGGGAGTTTGCGTGCCTAAGCGACGGGAAGTTAGTGAATATATATTTACTAGCGGTGGCCGAGTGGTCTAGTCTAAATTCAATCGTAATTCGTGGTTAAATGGTTGGTTGGTGTAAATGGTTAAGAAGATTCATGGTAACTCTTAAAATATACAGTATGTCTGCATGCAATGATATTATATATTAAAAGAAGTAGATATGTTACATGCACGCCAAAAATAAGAACCAAACCTCCCCCAATTGTAGCACCTCGCAGTCAGTTCGCCTAAGAGAGGAAAACGAGCACACACTGTCACAATCTGTATTGTTTTATTAATTAAGTTATAACAATGCCGTCGTGCGTGTAGAAAATGCACAAACTATCAAGCAAAAATAAATAAAGAATAAGGGATCTCATACCACACGTGAGTAACTAACTATATAAAATATTTTGATAAAAACCTATTCAAAAGATCTATAGAACAATTTTCTCGAACAAAACTTTGGCCAAGCAAAGAAAAGAGACAACACTTATATATTCTATAACAGGTGCGACAAAGACATCGAGTACACGTGTTGTCATTTTAAATAGCTATCTGTTTTACTCTCGTAGTTTTTGTATCTTCTTTCTTACAACATAGGTGTGTAGTTTTATAGCTTTATACCTACATACAGCGGGACTGAGTTTTGCGCGCCATTTAATATGGACGTAACATATCTATGGTATAATATCATTGACTGCATGATTTAAAAAGAGTAACCTTGAGCATGAATATTTATAAACTTTTTTGTACCCGTGGTGCTTGGCAAAACTAGGCTTATCCTAGTTGTACACTCCCAATTATTGTGCCTATGGCCTATAGTATTTTTTCTGTTTCCTGCTTGCTACCGACGGAAGTGGAACATATATTCTTTCCTACTCCTCCATTTTCTTTTCTGATTAATTTCGTTGCGGGTTCCAAGACAGTTCTTCATTTCTCTGGGACACACCGAGCTTCATTGGTCGGTGTTCTTTTCGTTGGTCGCCATTGTAGATCCTGGCTTACAGGAGTTGCAGTGGTGGGGAATGTGAGGCGGGCTTGCCCCAAAATAAAAAAAAAGTATGACTGCATTGTTCTCAAAGTAAAGGTTATGTGAGAATAATGTACAAGGACAAAGTCTAAAGTTCTCAAAAAGACTACACTAAGCAAACCTAAATGTAGATAACATTTTTAAAAAACCGGACAAGTGCGTAGTGAGCTCGCGTGGAAAGAGTTCCGTATGACGAATATGTTATCTACCATGTTTTTTAAATCTGACCCTAATTTTGTGGTGGTTAAAATAATTTATCCAAAGAACAAACTTAACGTTGTAGTTGAAAAACACGTCTCCCAGTATATTCAAACTGAAAACATAAGTTTGTGCACACAATATTGAAAGATTTACCATGTTATTTTAAGACCATAGACTCCTTATAGGTTTTCCTGTAATCTATAGATAAAGAGTTGTTATCTATATTGTTTTCAACATTTTCGGGTCAGTCAGATGAGGCTCAGAGTATGTCGCGTCTATTGGTAAAATGTCATTGGCGATCACGAGTTTTAAGGATTCAATAAGAAGCTTTCAACAACTCTTCGGAAGACTTAGCTATCTTAGGCACCAAGCAATAACAAGTCGTCAATGTTAGGAATCAATGGGGTATGGGGGAGTCACCCCGACCATTTTACCGCCCTCGCCGCCGAGGATGCCCGCCTCACCGACGTCGCGGAGGCCTATCGCCGCGTCACCTTCCCGTTCAAGTTAGCACTTCTCCCTCCCGTCTCTTGCTCGCACTGGCCCGTGCCGAGCCTGTAGTTTTAAATGTCCCCTAATACATTATAAGTAATACCGATCCAACTGTCCCCAAAACAATAGCTTGTTATGCCCAGCAACGCCCTAAGCCGAGGTCCGTGTCCCGCAGGGGGCGCCCTTAGCGAAAGTTGCTTAGTTTTTAATATTAATTTTAAGCCTGGCTGGAGGCCTCATTTGGCTTCACCAGAAATGACCGGTTAAGCAACCACATTTCCCAGAGATGTATGCGAGAAGCACATCAAAAAAATAAAGAAGCGGGAGTCACTCAAGCAAGCTTTAATAAAAAAACTAAAGTTATTTGTCAAAGCTTTGTTTAAATAATTTTCTGTCGTACTACGGTTAATGTTTCAGTCATGCTCACTAAAATGTCTTGCTGGCGGTGGCGTTGTGTATCGGGTCGTTCGGTTCCCTACAATATGGTTGAGCTAAGCGATGCTGATGCATGCGTCATGCTCGTGAACGGGCGCCGTCTGTTGGGACTGGTCAGCCGTTAACTGTCACGGCAAATACATTATTATTATTATATTATTGTGGTATGTTCCATCTTTACACATAGACCTACATTTTTCTCGGTATATGTTTTACAACTATTTGTATCAATCAACATTGTAATCTCAATTATTTTAAAAGAGTATCCATTGAGTTTCTTGCCGGCTCTTCTCCACGCGATCAACTATTTGGAACCGTGCAACTTAGATTCTGACGTTTCATAAGTGCCAATATTTGGTCTATTTGAAATAAAAACCTTTGACTTTGAAATGATCTATAAGTTTGAAACAGAATTTTTAGTTTTGGAATAAACTTAGGGTTAGATCAAACTTTATAAAAGAAACTACTTTCACCACCATTGTCCTGACATTCCGTAAGCCGTAGCTGGTAATTGTGGTCATCAAGGAGGACAATAAGTATAATAAGTAAATCCAGAAACTCAACTTCAGCAATTGTCGCATACGTAACATTCTGGAGATTCCTATTCGATGCAGTCTGCATGTCTCATCGTCACAATCAAATTTTCAACATAACAAGCAGTTGTTCCCACCATCTTCTGCATCATCATCTTCATCGTTATCGCATATGATAGTGAAACGAAAGACTTTAAAGGAGAATTTTCATTATAATAAAATAACATTTATTATAACATTTCATTATAACTTTTAAACGGATTCTATCGCGTATATTTTGATTTTTGATTTTCCTGACGTTTCGAATACTTTGCAGCATTCGTGGTCGCAGCAGCAACCTGCGCAAAGTATTCGAAACGTCAGGAAAATCAAAAATCAAAATATACGCGATAGAATCCGTTTAAAAGTGTTTTATTATAATGTGTAATAATCGCGAAAATCTAAGAGAATTTTCATCTTTAAAAACCTGTCTCATGGCCACCGCCACAACTTTTTTGCGTTTGGTAATGATTGCCTTGTCTCTTTTATGTCTTCCTTTGCTGAGTGCTGACTCCCATTACCCAAAATAAGGTAATTAACCGAAAAATACAAACAGAATACTGAACAAATCACTCGAAATGTTTCATAATACGATTAAATAGGCAGAGATCCAGAGAAAATAAACATTAAATTAGCAAAATGCAAACTCCAAATTCATCATGTATCTATTGCATACGTAAAATTATATCGAAAGCGTGGAAAAACTAAACTCGACCTCCTTGTGAAAATACTTCAAGCTAACTGAACGGGCGATTGGGTACTATAGGGGCGTACTGCGACCGACTGTTTCCGCTGATATTCACTTGTGTATGTCTTTTAGTTTTTCGGTTATTGTATTAATCATCAGTGCCCGCTGACTACCATTACTCGGTTTCCCCTACGCTTAACCCATTGTTTTGTGGTACCATTGTGGTACCGGCTCAGAATACCACCACCACATCTCCTCCCGTAGGTGTCGTAAAAGACGACTAAGGGATTAGCCGGAGGATGGGCAGCAGCGTCCTTCGAGTACATTACCAACTCAACGGCGATCACCAATCCGTCTGCCGAGCGTGGCGATTATGGCAACACCCCCAAATGAGCCCATAACACACCCATATCGGTCATTGTGGTGATGTTTGGGGGAGGCCTGTGTCCACCAGTGGACTTCATTGGGCCGAAATGATGAATGATGATTGAACCCATTGTTAAACATATCTACTGCAATTCTCTCAGTCGTCCGCGTGACTGTCCAGACTATAAAACACCAGTGGTGTGTAGCTCCACTATACGCAGGGAACACACTAGGATCTCTCCTGTGTTGTGGGTGCGTTTACAGACATGAATTCCACATACAATACACCCAGACCCGGAAAAACTACCTGCAGATCATACAAATATTTGTTCCGTGCGGGAATCGAACCCACGACCCGGCAGCAGCCGACTGTATCAGCCACTGCACCAACCGTGCCGTCAAATGATAATGGTATGGTTAAAGACCACAAAAAATTGACTCACCAAATTCCAATTAGTAAACATGTAGTGAGGGTATTTCCAAATTACCGTGAATACTGGATCTTTAAGTTGTTCTTCAGAGAGATTGTGCCCGATAGTAAATCCATATCGAATGATGAAGTAAAATACACCACAGTTCAGAGCATGGAGCACAGTCTTCATAAACAGCCTAATCCTAAAATCCCGTTTGATATCCAAGTCGTTCAACATTTTCACAGATGCACAAATGTAATATTTCTAAATATGTCCAAGCTACATGAAATTTAAATGCAGAATGATCGTTCTCTGAAATTTTCGTACGAATGTTAATTGTGAAAAATCCAATGAAAAAAAGACAGAAAAAGTAGCTTAATGGATTTTGCTCAATTTGAAGTAATCTGAATAGGGGGATGTATGGGTCATTAGAAACAGTGATTGTTAAAAATAAAATACATTTTCCATGTACTACCAGGTTAAGAATATAGAGGAGATACTGTCGCGGAGACCCATCATGACCTTTTTTTTTTTATTGGTGCCCAGTGGAAATTCTTCATGAGCTTCCTTCGCCCCGGGGAAGGGCGAAGGGGTATGCCGGACTCCTACCGGCTAAAACCACTGGAGCGGTCATCTTCGGCACCTAAGGGAGGCTCCAAGTCCTCGTATGAACTAGAGCCGCCCACTGGTGCGCCTATAGGCACATTTCGAAGAGGGTGACTGTAGAGCGGTCACCCCCCGGGGGAGATTGTAAAGGATCCCCCAAAGCGTCCCACGGCAGCGTGTGACCACATGCGTGCTACCGTCTTCTTTTGGGTCGTTTGGTGTGATCGCGCAGATTCCCCAATCTACGCACCCGCGAACCCAGAGGTCCCCCACCTTGAAGCTACTGCAGGGGGTTTCAGGCATATGGAAATTAGGCGCCAGGGTGGTTGTTACCCCGGCGCCATCTCCTCCTTCTTCGAGCGGGATCGGCCCACTCCCGATCCCGCTCTGCGGTCTCCTTTTGGAGCTTGACGCTCTCACAGAAGGAGACCCATCATGACCTATGCCAGCCCAGTGTTCGCACACAATGAATCCGGCTCACTCCGTAAATTCGAAACCCTCCAAACCCGTTTCATGCGCAAGGCCACCGGAGCGCCTTGGTACATGCGAAATGATCAACTCCATTTCGATCATAACTTGCCGACCATCAGGCAATTTATGAAACAAGCATCTAAACGCTATCTCGATTCTGCCCTGTCCCACTCCAATCCCCTTGTGGTATCAGCTGTCGATTACCAACCCTCCCGTATCAGTAGAGTATGCCGCCCGAGGCACGTTCTGGTCGATCCAGACGATGAAATCACGTTAGATCACATAAAGAGACTCGCGTTGTCTCATTCACTTAACACCCGACCGTTTTACCGTCCTCGCCGCCGAGGCTGCCCGCCTCACCGACGTCGCGGAGGCCTATCACCGCGTCACCTTCCCGTTCAAGTTAGCACTTCTCCCTCCCGTCTCTTGCTCGCGCCGGCCCGTGCCGAGCCTATAGTTTTAAATGTCCCCTAATACATTATAAATAATACCGATCCAGCTGTCCCCAAAACAATAGCTTGTTATCCTCAGCAACGCCCTAAACCGAGGTCCGCGTCCCGCAGGGAGCGCCCTTAGCGAAAGTTGCTTAGTTTTTAATATTAATTTTAAGCCTGGCTGGAGGCCTCTTTTGGCTTCGCCAGAAAACACCGGTTAAGCAACCACATTTCCCAGAAATGTATGCGAGAAGCCCAACAAAAAAATAAAATGAAAAAAACTGTCGCGGAGTGGCTCCCTCCGTGTTTCTTTCCCGGTTAGCTCAACTGGGAGGCTCTCTCCACGGCAGCAAGTAACGGAGTTCAGTTAATGATATTCAATGAAACGTAACATATATATTGTTATAATGGTATTATATTCCCAACTTAAACCCTTCATGCTGATGATTATATACATTTTAAAATATAGCTTTATCATTTTGGCCGAATGAAGTCCACTGTTGGACACAGGCCTCCCCCAAAGATCACCACAACGACCGATATGGGTGTGTTGTGGGGCCTCGTTGGGGGGTTTTGCCATAATCGCCACGCTTGGCAGACGGGTTGGCGATCGCAGTTGAGTTGTTAATGTACTCGAAGGACGCTGCTGCCCATCCTCCGGCTAATCCCTTAGTCGACTTTTACGACACCCATGGGAGAAGATGGGGTGGTGGCATTCTGAGCCGGCACCACACGAAAGTATATGCGGTACTTATAACGACTTTTATTTATTATTTTTGTCTGGCTGCGTAAACAAGTCTGACACAAGGTTGGCCACTAGCAACACGAATCTTCTATATATATACAAATAAAATTGAAGTATCTGTTTGTAATGTCAAAATAACAGCTTTTTACCAAATGCATATGAAAGTTTAAGCGGTACTTATAACTTTTTTTTTGTCTGGCTGTTTGTCTGTCCGTCTATTTGTTTCAGCTAATCTCCGAAACAGCTGGACCGATTTAGACAGGTCCGTCACTGGCAGATACTTGATGTTATAACGGTAACTTAGACTTTTATTTAAGATAAAGGAATTAGGGATACGTGTAAAAAAATTAAATCTTTTTTTTGTTGGGCTCTCGCATACATTTCTGGGAAATGTGGTTGCTTAACCGGTCATTTCTGGCGCAGCCAAAAGACGCCTCCAGCCAGAAAACTAAATCCCATGAAATCCAATTCATATACTAATCCGGTTTCTTTCAAATTAAACGGTGAGAGAAACCGCGGGGCACAGCTAGTAAAAAAACGGGTTGCACTCCGGGAGTGCCGACAGAAGTGAAAACTTATTTTTTTTATTTATCTAGACGCGTTTGGTGTCTGCTATATGTACATGCATATATGCACACACTATAGCTGCGTCTCGTAACGGTGTCGCGAGTCCAGAGATTTTATCTTATCAAAAAATATGCGTACCGCGCTAAAAGAAGTTTTCACTTCAAAAATAAAAAATTGAAGTAATATTTTCATATTTTATTACCAGTCGCTTCTGCCCAGTTTTCTCTAAATTATTATTATCATTAGTCTCATACTAATAGCATGGCAAAAAATATGTGAAGTCGAGGCGGTTAAACAATGTTTTTATACAGAACTTCATCATATTCTGTAGTTGTGTGTGTCACTGAACTCCTTCTATACAGCTGGAGCGATTTTGTTTTAATTTGTGTATGTTTTGGTGGGTCCCGGGATGGTTTAGATTTACAATTGGACCAGGTAGGTGGCACTGTAATCGGGTTTGCATGTACCTGCTTGTGCGAAGCTGGGGCGGGCAACTAGTATCATATATCTATACCAAAAGACATCCACAGCTGAACAAAGGCCTCCCCCATAGATTTCCACAATTGTATTGTCATTTTGGGGAGAATTTGCAAGTACTCACCACGCTTGGCAGGCGGGTTGGTGAGCGCAGTGTGGCTACTGTTCCATCACAGAGTACATTATGAATATTGTTCCATAGAAGGGACGATGTTCCACTAAAAGAACGCTTCAATTTAAAAAAACACCCGGACATATGCGAATTGAAGGTGCGTATTGTCTATTGTTGAATGCGGCCTTGTACCAATAATATATCCCAAGAACAAACTTAACATCGTAGTTGAAAAATATGTTTCGCAATACATTCCAACCGCAAACGTAAGTTTGTCCACCCAATATTGAAAGATTTACCATGTTATTTTAAGACCATAGCCTTATTATAGGGTTTGCTTGTAATCTATAGGTAAAAAGGTATTAAACAATAGTTTTTCAAAATTTTAGGCTCATTAGTTTCTTCCGAATAAGTGTGGGGAATGGTAAATTTTCGTCTATTTTCTTCATCATATCGGCCATTTATACGTCCACTGCTGAACAAAGGTCTCCCCCATAGATTTACACAACTGTGTCATCATTTTGGGGGGTATTTGCCAGTGCTCACCACGCAGGCGGGTTGGTGAGCGCAGTATGGCTACTGGACCATAGAAGGTACGCTGCTGCTTCTGGTTTAGAGTCCCTTAGTGGCCTTTAACGAAATCCACGGGAGGAGACGGAGTGGTGCTATATTCTTAATCTGGACACTACACGGATAAAAGTGTCTGTTAGCACGTAACCACAAATAAACGGTTAAAAAACGCCCATCTCCAATGTGAGCCATATTTAGCGTTAAGGGCATTAATGCTCTAATGATAGCAAGTCATTCCAAATTGTGAAATACGGGCATGCCTCCAGCAAGAAGAATTTCACGAATAGTGATTATTATCTCAGCGAGTTTTGGGTGTGTACCATCTTGTTTTTCGGCTAGATCGTGACGTAAAACATCATATATTTCGAAGATGAGTGACGTCAATATTGTCCTTGGAAAATATTCTAAGCGTTGCTTAGGCGGTTATGTTAAAATGATAGCGTAATCAAGCCCTAAGTGCAGGGTTATAACCACAGTGCATGGTACAAGTAATTAACCGGCTTACGTGCAGTTCATAGATAACTATTATTCTTGCCATGTTTTTCTCGTAGGTTAACCGTTGCTGTGCCGGCTAAACCGTGAGGTGCCGGCTCAGAATACCACCACCCCATCTCATCCTATGGGTGTCGTAAAAGTCGACTAAGGGATTATCCGGAGGATGGGCAGCAGCGTCCTTCGAGCACATTAACAACTCAACTGCGATCGCCAACCCGTCTGCCAAGCGTGGCGATTATGGCAAAACCCCCCAATGAGCACTCAACACACCCATATCGTTCGTTGTGGTGATCTTTGGGGAGACCTGTGTCCAGCAGTGGACTTCATTTAGCCGAAATGATGAACCGTTGCTGGTTCACCATTACTAAATAACAAATCAAAGATATTAGAAGAAAGGAGATATTCGATGTAGTTCAAAATGTATGCGAGCCTAGAGATCTAGTTTTCCCCTACCATTCATTCATTCATAAAAACACACTAATGCACACTGTTACAAGTTATTATCCAATGAACTGAAGAAACACAACATTATAATTTGCTTCTCATACTAAAACACACCCACGACTTTGTAGGTAGCCAATCATACCGAGCGTACAGACCGCAAACGACAGCCGTACCACGCAACGCGAAAGTTTATAGGGAGTACCATTCGCTGTTCTATTCACTGCGTTTGTTATTCACCGATTGCTAGTTAAAAGTGGTAGATAAGAAGCATTGTATTTTGTACAAAATGAATAATGTCGTTCTGCTCCATCAATCCAAATGTAACAATAAATAAAACAAGATTTTATTTATTTATTATTTTTATAGACACCTTTTCTGTTATAGACTCTTTCACTTGCATAATGTATATGATTACTTCATTGATAAAGTTCTTATTTTCGGTTCGGTTTTTGCATGTTATCCCCGAACAACACGACACTAACAAACGTTCACTTACGCGATCGAATCTCAACTGATGTTATAAAACGGCCATTATTTCCGGATGGCCCAAATTGATCCAGACGCGGTGGCGCGGTTACGCCCCCGTACCACTTCTCCTTATTTGCTATTTCTGTGTAACAAATACAACACCATACAATGATAAAACTGACTGACCGATGTCAATATAATAGCATTCGCTTGCTTAGTAACATCTATAACTGACTCAGCGGCATTAGATGCTGACTTACGGCCAAAATTAATCGTCAATTTAAAACCTTTAGATTTACGATTTTGAATACAAACTCTCAATCCCAAATCCAAATATTTTTGATTAGATATCAACTGTCTGAGTAGGTATTTCTGTCAGCCAACGATTGCTTTCTAGACACCGAATTAGTTATTTTCGTTTAACTAAAAAGTAGACAAATCAGCTTTATATATTGTTTTGGTACATGAAAATCCAATATTATCACAATATACTCATAATTTAAAGTCTGTGGTGTGAATATAGCACCCCGCCATCTCCTCCCTTGGATTTCGTAAAAGGTGACTAAGGGAATCTAAACCAGAGGGATGGGCAGCAGCGTCCCTTTTGTGAACCGGTAGCCATACTGCGCTCACCAACCCGCCTGCCAATCGTGGTGAGTATTGGCAAATACCCCCCGAAATGATGACACAGTTGTGGAATCTATGAGAGAGGCCTTTGTTCAGCAGTGGACGTATAAATGGCCGATACGATGATGTTTGATATTTGATGATGTTTGGTCCCTGGATGGTTTAGATTCACAATTAGACACGGTAGGTGGCGCTGTAATCGGGTTTGCATGGACCTGCCTATGCGAAGCTGGAGTACTACTTTGGAAAATATACAATTTAATATATTCATAATTTTACATACCATTCATCAAGACATAATACAATAATGGATGATTATAGTAACATAATTAGGGGTAGGCAAAGCCTTGAATTTTATAGCATGATAAATAGTTTCGGTCCTGGTGACCCATGGTGATAAATTGCAACGATTCTTTCCTCTCACATTTTCCATATTTTTCTTGTATATGCTTCACGTGCATATTTTGCAAATTGCACATTCTGTGTCCGACAACACGTGAGTACAGTTCACAAAAACAAAAATCTCACATGCACGAAAATAGACCCGGAATAATTATCTGTAGGTCATACATATATTTTTCCTTGCGGGGATCGATGGCGCGACATCTAGTGCAGAAAGCTTATTCCCCATTCGCCAGCCGTGCCGAATCATTAACCGATCCAGTAGATGTTCCGAATCTACTGGATCCACATATGAAAGAAGAAAGAAAAATATTTTATTGGCCTACAGCAGCGTACACATAGACACAGGAAATATAGAAAACAAAAATTAACAAAAATAAATGCAATTAGGTGTCTAACGGAAAAAAAGAAACTAGGAAGTAAAACTATTGCTACAGTTATATTGGGCATTAACTTATAAATCGATTATAGTGTACGTCGCCGTTGTGCCTTTGTGCTCAGTCGCCTTCACTATATCCTGAACGCTCGTAGTAAATTATCCCTTAGAAATAAGGTGAGAATTTACACCACATGCATTCGACCCATCATGACCTATGCCAGCCCAGTGTTCGCACACGCTGAATCACGCCCACTCCGTAGATTCGAAACCCTCCAAACCCGTTTCATGCGCAAGGCCACCGGAGCGCCTTGGTACATGCGAAATGATCAACTCCATTTCGATCTTAACGTGCCGACCATCAGGCAATTTATGAAACAAGCGTTCAAACGGTATCTCGATTCTGCCCTGTCCCACTCCAATCCCCTTGTGGTATCAGCCGTCGATTACCAACCCTCTCGTATGAGTAGTTTACGCCACCCGAGGCACGTTCTGGTCGATCCAGACGATGAAATCACGTTAGATCACATAAAGAGACTCGCGTTGTCTCGTTCAATCAACGCCCGACCGTTGTACCGCCCTCGCCGCCGAGGATGCCCGCCTCACCGACGTCGCGGACCAGGTTTGAACTCAGAGCCTCCTGCATATCCAGAACGTTTGCCAGATGGCTACTGCCAGTAGGCTATCACAGCGATTTCAAACTTTACTTATAAATGAAATAGTTTCTAGCAAAAAATCAAAAATGATATTTGCAATTTTTTATTTTATTAATACCTACTTCAATATAGTTTACTATTTTTAGAAGACGATTAATATAGATTTTTACATTAATCATTGACTAAGTCCTTCCTATCCTTGATTATGCTGCTGCCAGTTATCTCGATCTTACTGAGGCACAATTAGATAAACTTGAGCGACTCCAAAACTTTTGTATTCGATTTATTTTGGTTTACACAATTATGATCATGTTTCAGAATTTCGTACAAAACTTAAGTGGCTTCCAATACTCCTTCGCCGGAATTCTGATTTATTTTCCTTACTTTACAGTATTCTGTTTAATCCTACAAACCCCTTTTACCTCAAAGAACGTTTTAAGTTCCGTAATGACGCACATTCGAGATTCTTCAGATCATCAGAGAATCTAAGACTTGAGATGCCAATGCATTCTACCAATTTTTGTGATAAATTCTTCACCGTTCAGGCTGCCCGATTATGGAATGCACTGCCTGTGTCAATCAACCGTGCCCAGTCATTGGTTTCTTTTAGAAAACTAGTAAAATAAGATTAATTGTCCGTTTAAATGTTTGTTGTATTTGCCATAATAATACTTTCTCCTTAAAACTATGGGGATCCTTTCTCCGTAAGTCTATGGGGAATAACTTTGTTCAGCAGTGGACGTCCTTTGGCTGATACGATTACAAGTAGGTATAATATCTATAATTCAAAATTAAACAATTAACTGCTAAATGCAACATACAACAGTGTTGAACCGTTAAAACTCAATCAATTACCGGTGTTGTCATTTCTTACACAACTTCCATAATTCTCTATTTAAACATAATATATCTGTAAACCCTTCAAAACCTCAACAACCATTTGGAAGATTACTGTGTTAAAAACAGCGACAAGAAAAAAACGCTAATACAAATAATATCTCAGAAGAAACCTGTTTCAAAACTACCTGTACAGTCACTGAGGCCATTTTGTTTATAAATAGAAACAAAATGGAAATATTTTAGCGCCGCGGGCGGGTAGCGTCGCATTGTGTAGGCATACTTGCGCACGTAAACCATATCTTGGAAAGACAACCAGTTATATTGCAGTGCTAACGACAAGAAAAAACTGTATTATCATATTCGGAATGCTTTAAAATGTTCTTAAAAGATCACGCAAAGCATTTCATGGCCTCGAAATAGATTTTATTATGTAACTAAATTTATTGTTCAAAGTAATATTATAAAGAGCCTCACTTTGTTTTGAGAGTTGCTGTCAAAACTCAGTTAAGTCAATTTGACAGATGTCACTGTCACAAAGATGTTCCGTTTCATTCATATTAAGTAAGTTTCTAATTTGAAAGAAAAGAGGAAATGTATACTTACGTACGTACCACGTTCCTTTGCATGTTTGCTTTTTTATTTTTTAATAAGGGATATGTTACATATGTATCCGACATAACATAACATTTATAATCTATGGTCCTCCTGTCTTCCGTTTTCCTGTCGTCTCGTACCCCGTCATGGCTGAATACACAGTAGCTAAACTAGCTAAACACTGGAGTCGTTTTATTCATACATCAATTATGAAAACCACGCAACGCGCCATAATACCTATGAAGGTCGCTGAGAGTCGTTGGATGCGGGCGGCATATAACCGCTCGTTGTAGAAATCTATAGGGGACGCCTTTGTTCAGCAGTGGACGTCCTTTGGTTGATATGATGATCATGATAGTCGGAATGAGCGCACTGATATCTGTCTGTTTATTTTACCCACCTTTTTCTATATCTATTAGTTTCATTTCGGCCTAATGAAGTCCACTGTTGGACACAGGCCTCCCCCAAAGATCATCACATCCACCGATATGGATGTGTTTTGAGCTCATTGGGGGGTTTTGCCATAATCGCCACGCTTGGCAGGCGGGTTGGCGATCGCAGTTGAGTTGTTAATGTACTCGAAGGACGCTGCTGCCCATCCTCTGACTAATCCCTTAGTCGACTTTTACGACACCCATGGGGGGAGATGGGGTGGTGGCATTCTGAGCCGGCACCACACGGCATTAGTTTGTTATCAATAAACTTTTTTGTTTTATATTTCAGCTTAAATTAACAATATCTTAATCTCTTATCTTATAATCATCATACCAGCCGACGTACAAAGATCTGCCCATAGATGTCCACAATGATGTCGTCATTTTCGGAGGAATTTGCCAGTACTCACCACGCTTGGCAGAGTGGAAAGGAGCGTAGAATGTCTAGTGTTCTAAAAAAAGGTTGCTACTGTCCATCTCTCTGGTCCTTTAATCGCCTGTTACGACATCCACGGGAGAAGGAGTCATCATCATCATTTCGGCCGAGTGAAGTCCACTGCTGGACACAGGCCTCCCCCAAAGATCAACACAACGACCGATATGGGTGTGTTGTGGGCTCATTGGGGGGTTTTGCCATAATCGCCACGCTTGGCAGACGGGTTGGCGATCGCAGTTGAGTTGTTAATGTACTCGAAGGACGCTGCTGCCCATCCTCCGGTTAATCCCTTAGTCGACTTTTACGACACCCACGGGAGGAGATGGGGTGGTGGTATTCTGAGCCGGCACCACACGGATATACTATGTATTGATGTTAAATGTTCGATAACTTGATTCATGACATTACAAAAACAAGAAAGCTTCTCTCGGGTTTTTCTCGAAGCTTCGCGAAAAACCCAAATGCAGTCACCGCTTTTATACTTAGTGCGGCACAAGTATAGGTATAAAAATAACAATAAAAATGTCCTCCTTGGCATTTTTAATGAACGCTACTCGTTAGTGCTGTCTATCGTATTTTATATGGCGCGTATTTTTATTTTTTTTGAAGTTTGTTGTGCGGTGGTACAGTAAAATTATTGAGGAGCACAGCAATTATTACAATCGTTAAGTTAAAACAAGAAAATAATAATAGAAGTCATTACTTCTGTTTGCCGTGTGGTGCCGGCTCAGCATGCCACCACCCCATTTCATCCCGCGGGTGTCGTAAAAGTCGACTAAGGGATTAACCGGAAGATGGGTAGCAGCGTCCTTCGAGTACATTAACAACTCAACTGCGATCGCCAACCCGTCTGCCAAGCGTGGCGATTATGGCAAGACCCCCCAATGAGCACACAACACACCATATCGGTCGTTGTAGTGATCTTTGGGGGAGGCCTGTGTCCAGCAGTGGACTTCATTCGCCGAAATGAAAATTACTTCTGTGTACCAGTATAAAAATGTGTAACTGTAGTTGTAATTAATAGACAAAGCAATTAGATATAAAGACAACAATAGTCATGAATAACTGTAGAAACTGGAGAAAAGGCTATTGTTAGCCGAGTTTAGTTTCTCACACTCGCTGCCATAAAACTTAATTTTAATTTTTTATATTGTGCTTCTCGCATACATTTCAGGGAAATGTAGTTGCTTAACTGGTCATTTCTGGCGAAGCCAAAAGAGGCCTTCCAGCCAGCCAGGCTTAAATTTAATATTAAAAACTAAGCAACTTTCGCTAAGGTAGCCCCCTGTGGGACACGGACCTCGGCTTAGGGCGTTGCTGGGGATAACAAGCTATTGTTTTGGGGACAGCTGGATCGGTATTATTTAAAATGTATTAAGGGACATTTAAAGCTACAGGCTCGGCACGGGCCGGCGCGAGCAAATGACGGGAGGGAGAAGTGCTCACTTGAACGGGAAGGTGACGCGGCGATAGGCCTCCGCGACGTCGGTGAGGCAAAACTTTGAAATAAAAGGTCATCCAAATAGAAGGTCGAGCAGAGCGCCAAGCGGCGGCAGTGCTGCAGCTGTACTGTACTGATATGTTATTGAAATATTATATCATGTTAAATATATCATGTCAATCATGTCATATACACAAGTGATATTGAATCCCTACTCGAGAACTTTATTACTACCACGAACGGTACTGTTGTATATGGAATTGCATGTAGGCTTTAATCAGGTCTAGCGTATTTGACGCTTCTCGTCAACGGCCGCTAACCGAGCTTCTTCGAATGCTTCGACGCTCTTATGAATAGTAGAACTGTGAGTGGTTTTTGACTAGCGCAGTTTTTCTAGCGGTTCCGTATTATACAGGTGTCCAGTAAATAGCACGACATACTGCAGGGGGTGAGAGCTTGGGTCAATACCTACCAAAAAAACACAATATATGTTCACCAAAATCTTACGGATTTACAGTATTTCCGAAATATCGATAAATCTCTTCCACCTTGACACAGATTTTTAAGCATCTCGTAATGAAAAATTCCTTTTCTAGTTTTTTTTACCTCCAATTATTTGTGAATAGTTACTTTATTCATTGATAAGTCTTTATTATTGTATTAAAAACTAAAATGTTTTGAAGACATACAAATTTTATTTAAATTTTCACAGTACAAACTTCTTATCGCTCAACTTTAACCTACAGTGGTGAAAATTTTGTACTACTGTAAATCCGTAAGATTTGGCTGAACATATATTGTGTTTTTTTGGTAGGTATTGACCCAAGCTCTCACCCCGCAGTATGTCGTGCTATTTACTGGACAGCCTGTATATACCTCAAGCGATTAAGACTATATTTATAGCGTGCTGTCTGACATGTTTTCGCTTACCATCTTTTCTCCATCTTCGCTTTGAGTGGAACAATAAGCGTAACAACTGAATAACGCTAAGCAGTAGTGTTTATACTTTAGACATGACTGTGTTCTATGTGAACAGCTAGTGAAATTACTGGGCATAAGAGACTAAATTACTTCACGTCTCTAGGTGACGAGCGATGATGCCACGCAGGACTTGTCTTGTTGAAGTTGTTAAAACAAAGACATGAAAAATTTCAAATAAATTTTGATATATTGTCAATATTGGGTGTATCAAAGCCATAACATACACATTTTATTAGGACAGCGAGTTTATTGTTATATCAAGATGTTGTCTGTAGTGAAAGGGCCTCATAAAGTAATATCAACGTATTCGAGAGTATTCATCAAGAAAACTTTAACAAGAGGAAACAACTTGATATAATCGGATACACGAAGAACAAGAAAATGGAAAAATTTCTCTTGGTACAGTTTATGAAAGGGCAAAATTGGACTTCTGAGGTGGAAGGCCTGGTGACCTGAGATACAGGCTTGAGCCTAGTTTAGGCACCAGTCTCCCACAGTAAATTTGTAAAATACGATAACTTTTTCTTTAGTGTGGTGAGAAAAAGAATTATGGGCAGGCGTGCCGCTTACCACCAGGCGAATGACTAGCTTATCTCGTCACCACTGGTATTAAAAACGAAGAGAAGACTACCTTCGGGACCCTCTCAGCGCTCATGCGATGTATAATCTCATATCATCATCACTCTCGAGGAACTCTCTCTTCTAGAGAGTCCATGTGAATGTTCCCCGAAACATACTGCGACATCTTACAAATAAGACAATAAAAATAAAACATGCACTAAGTGGGGGATCAAACTTGGGTTTAAACACTCCCATAAATAGGATGTGCAATGAGCACAATACACTAATTAACACTGATCTCAACATCTTTCAGTACTCATTCGCCGTTTTCAAAACTAAGGTGCTGCAACTACCTGCATGAAATATTATAATAACATAAAAAAAAAACTAAAAACAACATACTAAATATAGATAACATCAAATGTATTGTTGTTTTTACAAATCCATTTAATTTATTATATGTTAATGATATAATAACAACTTCATATAATAATAAGTATGCAACATACATAATGTCTTAGGTTTTCGCGGTTATAACTTATTATAACAAATAGCTTTTAAACGGATTACATCGCGTATAGTATAAATATTTGTTTATCCTAATACTTCAAATACTTAGTAGCGTTCGTGGTCGCATTAATAAATATTAAAGGTAAGCTTTATGAAGTTTAGACTCTTTCTCCCACATTGTCCTCACATAACCTTCATTTCAAGAACAATGTAGTCAAATATGGTAACATATTACTATTTGAAAAGAGTAAACATGGGGTTTCTTGTCCGTTCTTCTCCATAGGAAATCTACATCTTGGAACGCGGAAACTAAAGTCTGACTATTTATAAAGGCTTGTAAATGGTTATCATCATTCATCATTTCGGCCGAATGTAGTCCACTGTTGGACACAGGCCTCCCGCAACGATCACCACAACGACCGATATGGGTGTGTTGTGGGTTCATTGGGGGGTTTTGCCATAATCGCCACGCTTGGCAGACGGGTTGGCGATCGCAGTTCAGTTGTTAATGTACTCGAAGGACGCTGCTGCCCATCCTCCGCCTAATCCCTCAGTCGACTTTTACGACACCCATGGGACGAGATGGGGTGGTGGTATTCTGAGCCGGCACCACACGGCAAAATAAATGGTTAGCATGATTAAAAATATTTTTATCATTATCTTAATGGCTACGCCACCTTATTTGGCTTAGATTCCGCAGATGACGTCAAAAATATTACAGTGTTAATATTATATTGCAACACTGATTTTTGAAGGTATACTTCTTTTGATTAAATTAAAATGGTGAGCTGCGAGCACGTACCGTCATAAAATCCAACAGCATTCAGTTGGCCGTCAAACATAAGTGCACATTTATTTTACTGACTAATATTATAATTGATTGAAAATATATTTGACTCGCTTTGTCCAGTTAAGCCTGTGCGAGAAGCCTTTCATAAAACAAAATCGTTTTTTTAACTATGATAAAAATAAATATCGTCATATTATCAGCCAATTAATAAACTCAATGACTCAACCCCCCAATGAGCCCACAACACATCCATATCGGTCGTTGTGGACATCTTTGGGGGAGGCCTGTGTCCAGCAGTGGACTTCATTCGGCCGAAATGATGATGATGAATAAATTAAAAAAATATATTTTCTCGTGTTCACCTCTAAATTCTTCTTTGCTTAGATTATGGCTTCTGTAGAGTGTCTTCCAAAATTTCGCCAATGTCGAGTATAAGGCAACGTCGTACGGTATTAAGATTAATTAATCTTTACATATTTAATAAAATATTTCACAAAAATGAAAAAATTCAAAAAAATATGTCAGATAGCAATAAAATCTGTATTGTAGTAGAGTGTAGAATAATGTTGTCTACACTTCTAAATTAACAATTCAATACGTCCCGGCAAGCTTGCTGCAACAGCCGAATTATATTAATATTCTTGTCAATGTCATCTTCTAACACAAAAAAAATACAAAATGGCTAGGTCTCGCACTAAAGAGTCTCGTCGATATTAAAATAACTATCTAGCTGGACTCTCGCAATAAAAACATATCTCGAGTAATAAAATACCATCACTACAGATAAAATATTCATTACTAACAACATCATTCTATTCTCTGCATTTGACCTTAATCTTGATTCAAGAACTTGAGTGTATCAATTAATGCAAGACGTAATTAACCAAATTACTGCGTTTATTAATATTATTCTTGTTATTATTTTGTATTCTAATATGCATAATTGTATACTTGTGTGTAGCGATGTTAAAATTTTAATTTTAGAAGGAGTAGTCTTTGAGACCTTGAATTATTGTATGTTTAGGCGAAACATGCGAAAATTTCGTTGTTAAAACAAAATGTAATTTCAATCGAAAGTTTCAAAATGTCTTCTTCTGCTTCCTGTGCGGCCCCGCCCGACTTCATAAATACAGTTTCTTTTTTCCTTTTCAGTGGACTTAATATTTTTAAGGTTTTTGAAGTCGGTGTTTTTTTTTTGTTAGAATGTTTTTAAGAAATGGGCAGGGGCAGCGCGTGCAAACACAAAAATATTATCTATTTCATTCCGCTACTTACATAAATGTACATGTATACATGAAAACGACAACTAAACTTGCTTGGTTCCGAGTGTACAGAAGCTGTGCTATAAGACTGGTTGAATTCTTGCCTTCCATACAAGGAGAATCTCCTGCCAGGGGCGCAATCTAATGCAGAAAAAGCGTACACCTCACCCCGGCTAAGGGTAAGAAGGACACCGTGTGGTTTTAGCCGGTTTGAGCCCGGCATGCCCCTCCGCCCTTCCCAAGCGGAGGAAGTCCAAGATGATTTCACAAAGTTAAAAAAAATATTAAAACACAAGGACGGTCTGAGTGCCCGCACCTCTGACTCTTCGGATTCGTGTGTGGATCAAAATTTGACCATCACTTGCATCAAATGTTGAAGGAAAACATCGTGAGGAAACCTGCACACCTGAGAGGGCTCAAAAATATTCACAATGACGTGTGAAAAACTCATGAAGAATTTCCACTAGGGACCAAAATGAACAAGTATTTTAATAAGGCGTAATTTTTAACGTTGAGGTAACATAATGTTACTTCTGGTTAGCTCAATGAATCAAACGAGTTTATTTTTAACTTGTTACTGAGTTCATGGTCACGGTAGACTATGAACGCTGGACTTTAGCCCTTAGTGTTAATTAATACTCAAACCACCGCTCTGATGCGTTCTTTATCGCACCGATTTACTGTTTTACTTTTAAGCTAAAGTTAACGAAAGTCAGATGAAAAACGTCCGCCGCTGAACAAAGGCCTCACCCACAGATTTCCACAATGGCGTCGTCATTTTGGAGGGAATTTGCCAGTACTCACCACAGTGGCTGGCGGGTTGGACGACAGGAAAGGTCGACAGGAGGGACGCGGCTGCCCATCCGTCTGGTTTAAAGTCCCTTGTCTGCTAATTCCACACCCACGGGAGGAGATGGAGCAGTACTTCTTAATCCAGACACCAGATGCATTATAAAAATCAGTACGAATGTTTTCATGTCCATATTCTCGTTTGTTGTTTATAATCATTAAGGTGATTCATTAGATTTTTTTATCGGGAAGTTATAAATATGGCAAACAAAATAAGAGTCATTGAAAACTACAAAATATTTTTTACAGCCAGTGTGGCACAGTGAAGGATATTCATCATTTTGTTAGTGGTATGTGGCAGGTCAAGAACTGGTAAAAGGTTCCGATCAATGGCTTCGGAGTTATCTGTGACTATTTATAAATGGTGATATCCCGTCCTCCCCGGTGCCCTTGCCGCGTCAATGGGGCAGATATGAAAAAAGTCATCGTCTCGAGGACGAGCTACAATTGTTACAGGGGGTTAAGGTACGACTGGGTGGCCCTTGGGCCACTCCAATGTCGCGATACTTGACCTGTGGTATGGTGGTGACCGTGGCTATGATGTGACCGCTCGTTGTGGAAATTTATGGGGGAGGCCTTTGTTCAGCAGTGGACGTCCTTTGGTTGATATGATGATAATGATGTGATGGTAAGTATGTGTTCTAGCTGATAATAAGTGACAATGATATACCAACTTACAGCGGGTAACATTTTTGTTCTTTATTTATTTATTTATTTATGTACACACAGAAATATTATTACATAATTAAATAGGAAGGCAGAGTACAAAGGCACAGCTTATTTCTACAAGAAATCTCTTCCAGCAGACCTGCGAGAGGAGAGTTTGAAGAAAAGATGTAGGCACGGTGTGTAGAGGTTATACAATACATATAAATATAGACACAATATATATATAATCATATACCTACATACTATATATATTATATATATACCTACATACTATATATATTATATATATACCTACATACTAATATATACATTAATATAATATATATGAATACATACATAGCTAATTAAGCTTTAATTTTATGTGGACCATAAATATGTATTCAATCTATATATATATAAATGAATGTTTGTGTGTATGTCCTTTATAGAATCGTAAGCTATGCATTTGATCATGTCATGATCTTCAGCAAAGTGTTGTGCATGATCTCACAAAGGTTTCCGAGTTGGTACGACTAATATTTGACAGATGGTGCCACTATCATTCCGTCTTTCCTTCAAATTTATTTTAGTAAGTAGCGTAGCAACGCGCGCAGGGTACAGCTAGTATTAAAATAAAATAGCAGACAGAGACGTGTTGCTGGGGAGCTTGTTGTGGTGTTTTTTTTTTCTCCCTATCTTAAACTCTAGGAAGCGGTGAAGGCTAGGTATCTTAGTGGATGGCTCATATTATGTTGACGTTATTTTTGTCTATTTTTGACCGACTTCAAAAGGAGGAGGTTCTCAATTCGATGCACATTTATTTTAAGTAAACCGATTTTGAAATCCGTTTATTATTCCCTTATCTCATGAGATCTAGTCATCATTTCAGCCGAATGAGGTCCACTGCTGGATACAGGCCTCCCCCAAAGATCACCACAACGACCGACGACGACGGGGGTTTTGCCATAATCACCACGCTTGGCAGACGGGTTGGCGATCGCAGTTGAGTCGTTAGTGTCCTCGAAGGACGCTGCTGCCCATCCGTCGGCTAATCCCTTAGTCGACTTTTACGACACCCACAGGAAGAAAATGGGGTGGTGGTATTCTGAGCCGGCACCACACAGCACATGAGATCTTATCAAAACAAGGGTAACACATAATAATGTCTTAGGTTTTCGCGAGTATTACACATTTGCCGTGTGGTGCCGGCTCAGAATACCACCACCCCATCTCCTCCCATGGGTGTCGTAAAAGTCGACTAAGGGATAAGCCGGAGGATGGGCAGCAGCGTCCTTCGATTTCATTAACAACTCAACTGCGATCGCCAACCCGTCTGCCAAGCGTGGCGATTATGGCAAAACCCCCCAATGATCACACAACACACCCATATCGGTCGTTGTCGTGATCTTTGGGGGAGGCTTGTGTCCAGCAGTGGACTTCATTCGGCCGAAAATGAACACATTATAATAAAACACTTTTAAACGGATTCTATCGCGTATATTTTAGGTTTTTGTTTTTCCTGACGTTTCGAACACTTTGCAGGGTTCGTGGTCGCAGGATGACTAAGGTGACAGGCGTCGAAATCGAATCGAATCGAAATCTTTCGTTTCGATCAACCTCAAGTCCTCGCGAAAGAGAACCGATATGTACCAAGAATGTTTCGTGAGGCTATTGAAATTAAAAAACATCCTAATTTTAATAGAGAAGATGGCTGGCAGGTACCACCAGTTTGGAATCCTGTTATTAAAATAATAAAGTCTCAAACTAAATACCACACTAAAAAACATCACTGTGAGTGATTACTGCGTGCATCGAAATAATTTTTGATTATAATTGTACGGTAGATAAAATAAAATAACTTTTTAAAATCTGTAACGACGCCTGTCACCTTAGTCATCCTGCGACCACGAACCCTGCAAAGTGTTCGAAACGTCAAGAAAAACAAAAACCTAAAATATACGCGATAGAATCCGTTTAAAAGTGTTTTATTATAAGGGTAACACATACAATACGTGACAAAAAATACCTTCGTAATAAACGTGATTTTATAATGTAAACAATGATTGCGTTTCTGATAATGACTCTTCCGTGTTCTGACGCTGAGGGTTAATGTTACTTAATTGGATAATTAAGTTAATATTATGTATGAAGTTAGTATTATGTAACTTCGTCATAGAAAAAAGTCATATTGATGGCATAGTGTGGAGTGGTGGCTAATCGCTTTCTGCACTCCGTGTCGAGGTTTCGATTCCCGGACGGAATTGGGATAACTACAATTCGTTGTTCTGGGGGGTGTTTGTGCATGGGAGATGTATGTCTATAAACTATACTGGACAACTCCTAGTGTAAGGTATATCGTTCTAAAAAATTGTACCCGTGGTGCTTGGCAACTGGGCTTAACCCTGTTGTAAACTCCCATTTATTGTGCCTATGGCAAAGTGGAACGTATATTCTTTCCTATACCTCCTTATTCTTTTCTGATTAATTTCGGTGCGGGTTGCAAGACAGTTATTCATTTCTCTGGGACACACCGAGCTTCATCGGTTGGTGTTCTTTCCGGTGGCCGCCATTGTAGATCCTGGCTTACAGGAGTTGCAGTGGTTGGGAATGTGTGGCGGGCTGGTCCCAAAAAAAAACGCTCCCCAATCGATAATTCTTAATATTGAAATATCATTACAGCCGAATAATGTCCACCGTATCTGGTCCGGTCTGGGTTTGTTTTTTATGCTCAATACGGGTGGATCTGGTCCGGTCTGGACAAAAATGCATTTCTGTGTTTATATAAGGTTTATGGACGAATACAACTGTGAGAGAGACGTCATTCCATGCGTAGAATCTATACTGTAATTTTTTTTTTCAGTATTTTGTTTTATTACGCGGTCTAATGGCAGCCGCCGCCAGGACGACATCAAACGAGCATGCGCATGGCAGCTACCTGACGTAACTAAAGGTGTATATTCATCTCTTTCTAACAACTGGTATTCCGCATGGTGGCTTTCATTTGCTGTATGCCGCATCTATTGGTAAAATATCATTCGTTATGACAGGCAAAGGTCAAGAATTGTAGTTTTATAAAAAAAACGCCAAAGATCTATTTTTGGATTAGCAAGATCGGTAGATAATGAAGGGCTATTTTAATTATTGGTGATATTTTAGTTCATTGTTGTTTTATCCAACCTTGACATTGGCAGAAACAGACATGTCAATGAAACCATTAAATTGAAATTGAAATGAAAGTTGCCATCCATTCGTCTGGATTCTCCCGACTTTTTATATGATGTTCACACTACCAAACAAATACAAAATCTCACGATAAACAGTTGATCGTAAAGGTTAATACACAAATTTATGTGTAAAATATAAAAATTTCTTTCTTTTGTTAGTACGATCCAAATTGGTGCGCTCATTGAAAACAAACACAACATACATGTAGCATTATAAAATAAATAATTATGTTTAGATTTTTGTAGTAAGTTAACATTGAATTCGAATATTGAAAATTAGGAGCAGAATTTCAATTTATAGTATTTATTTCTCCAGACAATAACGCCATCGACCCGACAATCTGGTTTTCCGATCTGCAGCCATATATTAAATTATACAGGTAAGTCCTATGGTGAAGAGTCCAACCGGATCTGGATGAACTTTTATCTAAGTAGACATAGATAAAGTAATAATGCACTTTAATTACTCCTTGTCAACTGTAGTGGTACCTATTTGAGGGGTCCATCTTGGGAGTGAGTCACCATCTGCCACAGAATTTCAGTTAAAGGTGTACGGGCAGATGCAGTTATTTCCTTTTGTTTCTTCCTTAATACAATACCTATTGCAGTACACCTTAACATTAAAGCTTTCATCTCATATACGCCGAGGATAATTTGTGCCTTTATTTTAATACTTCAGCCATAGAGTATCTAATACCCTATTATGTTTTAAATTATAATTTTCTACAGGGCCTCTGCGTATTCAGCCTATGGGCATGCCATGTAAACTATAAAAGACCAAGCTCCTTGCAGAGGATATTTAAAAAACAAAGCTATAGCAATTGAGTAGGTTTGGTTTATTAAACAAAGACTCTTATTTAGTATCAAATTATTAATAAATATCAGACCGTTGTCAGGGCTTCCGGATAGTCCGCCACTATGTTTTGTCACGAGAGAATATTAGCAGTTAGATGTAGCGTACGAGGCCATCCTCTTGAAAGTGATATTTTTTTTATTTTTAATATTCACTTCATTTATATTTGAAACCGTAAGTGCGAGGACCATGTGGATTATTAATTTATTTTGTTTAATTGATGTTATAGTTGTCTGGCAGTTTAGGTATGTCATGCACACTCAATTGTCCTGCTGATGGTGGCGTCGTGTATCGGGTCGCTTAGTTGCCCTACAATATAGTTGAGCTGAGCGACGCTGTTGCATGCGTCATGCTCGTGAACGGGTGCTGTCTGTTGGGATTGGTCAGCTTAATGCTGCCATGACAATTTAATCATATTTTGTTCTAAATATCAGGCTTGTTTAGTGTGGACTTTTTAAGAAGTTTACTTTTTCTGCTACATTGTCCTCACATTATTTATTTTGAGAACAATGTAACCAAAAATACTGTAACAATTATTATGATTTAAAAAGAGTAACCATGGAGTTTCTTGCCCGTTCTCCTCCATAGGAAATCAACATCTTGGAACGCGGCAACTAAAGCCTTGACTATTCATAAGTGCCCGCATATGGTTTTACATGAAAAGTTATGGTTAAATAAATAAATAAACTAACAAATAACTTACAAAATTCCAATTGGTGAGGTAAAACGGTGTGAACTTCTTCACGGTCAGAACCTGCGGATCTTGCACATCCTCAGTTAGTAGCCGGTACCATAGAAAACCAGCATAACCAAAGACCGAGGCGAACACACACCAACAAACCGCATGTATAAAAAGCCGTAAGTGCAACCGAATTGTTCGTTTATATTCATATTCTTCACTCACTGTAATTCTCACTTCAGTCATTGTATTGTTTTTAAAAAGTTCTATTTAGATACTTAATTGTAATATTTTGTTATTTAATTGTAATGTGTTGTTACTTAATTGTACTATTTTGTTACTTAATTGTACTATTTTGTTATTTAACTGTTATGTGGTAAACTTATTTTTAATTTTACCGACGTGCAGACCGTTTGAGGTCACAATATTATATGATCGGCTAGACTAGTATGTGTAGCGGTAAATTCAGGGTTCCTTAATCATAAAAAATAATTTAAGCGCCATTAGTGGATTTTATATACGAGTACATTAAATTTGTAGTTTCTATAAAATTTTGTAATGGAGTTTTTAGAGTTAAAAATATTCATAGAATAGAATATTCTTTATTGTAAACCATTTTAAAAACAACTACTAAGAAGCATTTATGAACAGTAATTGTACAATGGGCGGTCTTATCGCTATTAGCGTTTTCTTACAGACAACCTTTGGATGGACAAGAAAAATATGGGAAAAGACAAAGCGGTATTCCGTGGTGTATTTATTATATTAACATAATCAAATAGTGTATCTATTATATATAATACAAATAGGTAAATATTCCATACATTACTTAAATAATAAGCACATGTATACAACCATATATAATACAATATAAATAATCCATAAGAATATTAGATATCGTATAGAAATACAATAAATCTATGGAAAATACACCATAAGAAGAAAGTACCATATTAGTAAATACGACAAACAAGCAGATAAGTAATATTCTTTTACTAGTATTTTAAAAGTAACCTTCTTTGTCAGACGCGCTAGAGCGCATACACTATAATTCAGTTAATCTGTGGCAGGCTACTAGCCGCAACGTGACGTGTATGAGTGCTAAGTTTTTATATACAACCATATATGATACTATATACAATACCTACAATATAAATAATCCATATATACAACCATATAGTATACTTTATACAATACAATATAAATAATCTATAAGAATATAGGATATCGTAGATAAATATAATAAATATATGGAAAATACAACAAACATTTGAACACAAGTAATGTTCCTTTACTAGTTTTTTTAAAGTAACCAATGACTGGACTGCATTCCATAATCGGACAACCTGAACGGGGAAGGATTCGTCATCATAATATCAGTGAATTTTCCCACAAGTTTACTTTATTTATTTTTATTTATTTCTTTATTTTATTTTCTCACCACAATAATGAAAATATTATAGTTATGTTCGAATTTACTGTGGGGGACTGGTGCCAAAACTAGGCTGAAGCCTGTATTTCCGGTCACCGCGCCTTCCACCTCAGAAGTCCAATTTTGCTCTTTCATAAACTGTGTTAAGCGAAATTTTTCCATTTTCTTGTCTTTCGTGTATGTGACTCTATCAAGTTGTTTCCTCTTGTTAAAGTTCTCTTGATGAATACTCTCCAATACGTTGATATCACTATATCAGGCCCCTATACTGGTTGATTTTGTCCTTTATAACCCAGTTATTATCTAGCATCCCATGAATGCGCACTTTCGCTGCAGACAACACCTTGATATAACAATAAACTCGCTGTTCTAATAAAATGTGTATAATTATGGCTTTGATACACCCAATATTGACGATTAATCAAAATGTATTCAAAATTTTTCATATCTTTGTTTTACTTTAAGGCCGAGGTGGTTTTGATATTTACAGTATCAAATGTTGTAATTATATCTTTACAATTCTAGCCGTGTGGTGCCGGCTCAGAATGCCACCACCCCATCTCCTCCCATGGGTGTCGTAAAAGTCGACTAAGGGATTAGCCGGAGGATAGGCAGCAGTGTCCTTCGAGTACATTAACAACTCAACTGCGATCGCCAACCCGCCTGCCAAGCGTGGCGATTATGGCAAAACCCCCCAATGAGCCCACAACACATCCATATCGGTGGTTGTGGTGATCTTTGGGGGAGGCCTGTGTCCAGCAGTGGACTTCATTCGGCCGAAATGATGATGAATTCTACATGATTGAATTTGAATTTATTAAGCACTACAAGTGTCAACATTTTCTTTAGTACAGTTTCTGCTGCAATGGGTGAGTTCAAATATTTTGTAGTCGAAACGGGAATATCCGTGAAAACATTAACAATGCTAAAGCGACTTGTATATCTGAATTAATATGTTTGTGATCAATAAATAAGCTACACTAATCGTCCCGACTGCTCGTATACTCTCCCAGTTTTACTACTTGTAATATTTCAAGTTTCTCTATTACACGGGTTTATATCCCCTGTAAGGGGGAACCCGGTCTTTTGATAGCCTTCGTGGGGACATGGGTCCAACATGCAGAGGCCCTTTAGAGAATTTTAATCTAAAATGTAATGGGACACTAACCGGGGACTCTCCATGGCTGCACTATAAAATGCAGTCTCGGATTGTCCCCGGAGGTATAAAACTATTGTATGAAATGGAAACTACAAGAATAAGGTCTATTGAAATGGGTGCTACATGGATTTAATACTAAAAAAACGGCGTCTGCCTTTCAAATTCAAATTCAAATTCAAATTCTTTATTGCATTCATGTGTTAGATAGGTGTTACATTTATAATAAGGTTCAACATGAAACCCGGTAAGGGTATGGCAACATAATTGTAATACATAACTAGAAATAATAGGTAGATAATAGAATCTAATAGGTACTTAAGCTGACTCATATATATAGTATACATTAAAAAATCCACAAGGGTCGAGGTGCTATCGGCGAGCTCAACATAATACAGACATATTTATATATATACTCAGTATTTTTATTTATCTTATACGAATCTATTTTGCGAGCTTTTCTATACAAAATGCCTTTCCTATTGCACATTCCTTGCTCAGATAATGGTCATGTAAAGCTAATTATTATAATTATATTCAATTGAAATTAGACAGATAATATAGTCAACAAGTATTTTTTTTTTTTTTTTTTTTTTTTTTTTTTTTTTTTTTTTTTTTTTATGCACCATAATTTTCCGTATGTCTGTGACATGTATGAAATTAAATTAATTTAAATTAATATTTATATTAATAAACAAATAAAACTATTAACATAATATTTCTTTATTAATCAGTATCATTTATTATTTACGGTGGGTTCTACTAATTTATTTTCTAAATATTCTGAAATGGAGTAAAAGCAATTTTGAATTAAATATGATTTTAGTTTCTTGTTAAATGAAATAAAATTGGATTCTTCTTTAATTTGATGTGGAAGTTTATTATAGATTTTAATTGCCATATAGTATGGGCTATGATTTAGCATTTTGATTCGGGATTGTGGGAGATATAATCTATTTTTGTGGCGCGTATTTAAGTTATGGGTATCCCTGACTTTTGGAAAAATGTTAAGATTTTTGGATACAAATATGCAAATGTCTTGTATATAAATGGATGCTAAAGTTAAAATATTTAATTTTATAAAGTGGGGCTTACAGCTTTCTGTATTATCAATATGGGCTAGAATCCTTACACATTTCTTCTGCATTATAAATAAATCATTTGCATCAACGCTATTTCCCCAAAGCATCACTCCATATTTCAGCCATGAATAAGCGTATGCGTAGTATGCTGTTAGGGCTGTTTTTAGATCTGTACTACATTTTAACTGGAAAAGAGCATAGGTGAATTTAGATAATTTAGATTTTATGTGTTGTATGTGTGTTTTCCAATTTAAATGTGTGTCTATATGTATACCGAGTAAGTTAAATGTTGTGACTGTTTCTATAGGCGTGTCATTAAAGATTATGTTAGTGTTTAGGGCAGGTTTATTATATGGTAGAAAATGTATAATTTTTGTTTTCTTATAGTTTATTTCTAAGTTATGATCTTGTAACCAAAGGGTTACAGTGTGAAGAGCGTTTTGTAGGATGAAGTTCGGCTCGCAATTTTTGTCACATTTAACAAGTATTGAGATGTCATCGGCAAACAATACTGGCAGTGTTAATTTTTTATCTAAAACTTTCGGAAGGTCATTAATGTAGATCAGGAATAGTATGCAGCCCAGAACGCTTCCTTGAGGAATTGAGCTCGTTAGATTTATTTCTTGGGACCGAACCGTTGTTATTTCTTTATTTTCGGCGTTGTGGTATTTGATCTGGACGATTTGTTTTCTTTCGCTGAAATATGATTTGAACCAAAGATACGCAGGACCTCGTATGCCAGAGCCGTATAATTTTGCCAATAATATATTATATAATACTTTATCATATGCCTTCGACATGTCCAGTAACAGTCCTATTGCACACTTCTTGTCGTTTATTTGTTGGAGGGCTGTTTGAACGTATTTGTAAACTGCGGAAGTTGTGGATCTTGACTTCCTGAAACCATTCTGACAGTCATCGAGAACGTTAAATTTTTCCAGGAAAACGTTTAATCTGTTGCACATGGCTTTCTCAAAGATCTTTGAAAAAGTAGGTAATAGCGCTATGGGTCTATAATTACTAGGGGTATCAGTATCATCTTTTTTGTGCATGGGTTTGACGAGTGAAATTTTTAGCATGTCTGGGAATTCGCCATCCTGGAAGCTCTGATTTATTAGAAGAGTGAGTGGGGCTGAGAACTCCTCAGCGCATTGTTTTAATAAAATAGGTGGTATTTCATCTATTCCGCAACTATGTTTATTTTTTATGAATTTAATTATATTATATATTTCGTTTTGATCCACAGGACGTAGATACATTGAGGTACACGGAGAGCTTTTAACAGGTCTTCCAGTCTTAGAATGGTTATTATTATGTTTGCTAACTACTGTTTCTCCAACTGAAGCAAAGAAATGATTGAATATATTTGATATTTGTTTTGGGCATGTGACAGTTTCATTATTGGTTTTTAAGGATATGTTACTATATTGTTTAATTTTATTTTTGCCTGTTTTATTGTTAATAATATTCCACATCGTTTTGGTCTTATTATCTGACTTGTTCATTCTTCTAATATATACAATTTTCTTTGAAATTTTTATGCTACGTTTTAATATTTTACTATATGTTCTGTGGTATTCTCTGATAATATTATTGTTAGTATCGTTTAGTAGAATTCGTAGTGCTCTTTTATGCCTGCATGATTTTTTTAAACCTGTTGTTATCCATCCTTTATCTTTTTTATTTATTATTTTAACTGTTTGCTTTGGTATTAGGTTATCCAAAAGATGCGTAACGGTTGTAATGAATGAAGTATAGTTTTCATTACAATTTTTAGTATTATCAATCATTTTTCCCCAGTCAATTTCATATAAAGATCTTTTAAAGTGTATTATTTTTTTATCCGTAAATATTCTTTTTTGCGTATACCATATTTTATTATACTTTAAAGGTATGAAATTAGTATTTAGTTTTATGTTTATTGATTTATGATCGGAAAGGCCATAATCTTCAACGTACGCCTTTTTTATAATGGATTTATAATTGGTAAATAGAAGATCGATACAAGTAGAAGTTGATTTTGTTACTCGAGTAGGTTCGTGAATGACTTGTTTCAAATTATGTGAGCGCATAAGGTTTAGGAAATCTTCTATTTGTTTATTATTATCGAGTACATTTATGTTAAAATCACCACCAAATATAATGTATTTATTTTTATCACTATTATTTAGTTTAGTTAGAAGTTTTTCCAGTTGTTCGTAGAATATATTTATTTGACGATCTGGTCTGTACACCCCTATAAATATACAATTTAGATTAGGAATTTCAATTGCACTAATTTCTATTATACATTCTTTGGAATATTTGACGAGGTCTAATCTTTCTTTAAAAATGACATTATCTCTTACAATAAAGCACACTCCTCCTCCTTCTCGGGATTTCCTACAGAACAGCGATGCAATGTTGTATCCCTTAAGTAGAAGTGAGTTACAATAATGTTCGCTTCTCCATAATTCGGACAATGATAAGATATCAATTTCTTTTTCTAGTAATAAATGTTCAATTAAATCCAATTTGTTTCCTATACTTTGTATGTTCTGAAATGTTACAATTTTTTCATTAACGAAATGTCTTATTAAGTATATTGTTAGGCTTATTAATTTGTTGTGTTGATGTGCTTAGTTGTGGCTGCGTTGATGAGTGTGTTGTTGGTATATTCTCTATTTCTATGACGGGTGTAATTTCTTTACTGGTTTTAATTTTATTGAAAATTTGATCTTGTTTTTGTGATACGTCTGCCGAGTTGCTGTTAGGGTTGGTAAATTCGTTCCCATTTATGAATAATTTATTATTTTTAATAACGGCATAGTCACCGTTCTTTCGTGCGTTAAGTAAGTTTTGCCTTAATTTATTTCTTACTTGTAGTGTTTTCGCATCCATAAATTTTCCTACCGCTATTCCAGTATTTTTGAAAACTCTACCGTTCTCTAGTATATGCTTTGCCATCCTTTTACTAATTAATTCAATGACGAGAGGTCTTCTATTGCCTCTTTTTCCCATGCGTTTTATGTCTTCGATGTAGGGGTTAATGTTTACATCCATAATTTCGTAGAACAATCTAGAGACGTGATCGTATAGGTCGTTTTCAGTTTCGTGGTACTCCTCTGTTAATCCGTAAATAACGATTTTTTTTGTATTTTCTAGACGTTCAATATGTTCTTGAATAATTTCGATTTTTTTATCAATTATAGAAATTTCGCCCCTGAATGCCTTTTCGGTAGTTAAAAATCTGTGATTCATGTTCATTTCGAGGTCATTCTGAATGTTTTTGACGGCGTTATTAATTTCCGTGTGAATTGTATTTTTGACATCTATCAGTATCAGTGCTTTCATATTTTCTAGCTTAGTATCAAGAAGTAAACTAATATTTTTAAGTAGAAAGTTATCATTTTCATTATTATTTTGACAAGTGTAGTTTGTAATGCTGGTATCACTAGTAGTAGTCTGGTTCAGTATGGTGTTACCAATAATTTCATCCACAGACATGTCGTTTTCCAAACTATGTGTGTCATAGTCTTGTAAGGTAGCGCTTGCGGTGGGTTTTTGGCGCATAGTAATATTTCCACTGTCGACTAACTTGTTGTCTTGTGTTAATTGTCTTATTGGCGTGTTTATGTTGTTTTCTTTTGGCATTTTGCATATGCAGGCCTGGCATTTCCAAGTTGTTTTGTGAGTAGTTGTCATGGTAGAGTAAAAGTGACTTTCAGGGATATTTGCGCATTTCAAGTCGTAGAAGGTATTGCAAAGCGAGCATCTAAGGAATTCTCTTTTAGGAGTTTCCTGGCAACAACCTGCGCAAACGACCATTTTTACAGGTTACTAGTAATTCAATTAAAATATATCTATTTTATGTTATTCAGTGGTGTATCGTAGGGCTTATACGAGTAATGTTTATGTTAATCAGCGGTGTATCATAGTCTGGTGGCTCCCTCTTGTGTCAACTGACAACGGTGTTTAAAGACGGTTGACTAGTACTGTAATTAACGCAGCACTTGTCCAATAGATGGTGTCGCCGTCCTTTGTCCTTTAATATTCACTCTTATAATTTTCTAGAGGTGAATGATGTTACAATTTAATATAAGATACTGGCCAACATTCAAAAAGATATGCGTATATTTGGAATCGAACTTAGTCTACACTCTATACAGGTCGGCGCCTACTCGGCGGGGCTAACTTGTCTGCTGTATGGCTGACAAAATTTGATATCTGTTTCTACAATAATTTAAGAAGTTCGTTAATGTGATTCATGATACAAAAACTCCATCAAATAGTTTGCACTTGACACTTGTTTATTTATCGCACAATTTTGCCTTTTTTAAGTGTTTTTTATTGTAGTGAGCTAGAATTAATAAGCTTTAGGCTTTTCTCATTAACTTTTATCACTTTCACATAGGTAAACTAACTCTTTAACGTAGTTTAATAACACTGAGCTAAAGTCAACATTTTAGGTATTACTCCGTTAATTAGCGCTTTTAAATCGAGATAACATTTTTATGGTTTATTCACACTATGAACTTGAGTTTAAACATAAAGTTAGATGAATTTACTTTAGTCTAATATTTCAAATACAACAAAAACGCGGAGCACAATACTTGCGTGACATGTACCCACATAATGTTACTTTCAACCTTTAAAGTGAATATCATCATGTAGTTATTAATGTTATATGTACTGCTGCTAATGTAGTACTTACTTTAATTGTGTCTTTTGCCTGGTAGTATCGGTCTGTCATGCTCACTAAAATGTCTTGCTGGCGGTGGCGTTGTGTATCGGGTCTTTCGGTTCCCTACAATATGGTTGAGCTAAGCGATGCTGATGCATGCGTCATGCTCGTGAACAGGTGCCGTCTGTTGGGACTGGTCAGCCGTTGCCAAGGCAAATTCATTATTATAATATTATTGTGGTATGTTCCATCTTTACACATTAACCTACATTTTTCTCTGTATATATTTTACAATCATGTGTACCTATCAATCAACATTGTAATCCGCAACTATTTTAAAAGAGTATATATGGAGTTTCATGACGGCTCTTCTCCATGAGATCAACCATTTGGACCCGTGCAACTTAAATTCTGACGTTTCATAAGTACCAATATTTGGTTTATTTGAAATAAAAAGCTTTGACTTGACTTTGCGCGTAACTACAAAATGAATATGATGCTGAAAAAAAAACAATTATGAGTCTCCTATGATTTAATAAAAACATGCGCGTATATGAATACAGCGAAATGTAAAAAATTCAAAACGGTCGTCAAAGAACTTTAGAAGATTAGAGATTTTGAACAAATGAGCATTATTTATATATATATATATAGATTACGGGATCAAATCCACAAGATTGTATGACTGAAATAGGCATTGAATATTTGCACTTAAGCTAGAATTTTCTAATAAATCAACATTCAAATCATCAAGTGTGATAATGAACCTGTTTAAATTGCAGCTTATATGCAACACTTCATTCATACAATGCTGAAGGAGGTCTGTATACACTTAATACAATGAACTGCTCCAGCTCTACGCAGGGTATTTCTATTGTTCGTTCAACAGAGGTCCAAAGTCCCGCCTCACCGACGTCGTGGAGGCCTATTGCCGCGTCACCTTCCCGTTCAAATTAGCACTTCTCCCTCCCGTCTCTTGCTCGCGCCGGCCCGTGCCGAGCCTGTAGTTTTAAATGTCCCTTAATACATTATAAATAATACCGATCCAGCTGTCCCCAAAACAGTAGCTTGTTATCCCCAGCAACGCCCTAAGCCGAGGTCCGTGTCCCGCAGGGGGCGCCCTTAGCGAAAGTTGCGTAGTTTTTAGTATTAATTTTAAGCCTGGCTGGAGGCCTCTTTTGACTTTGCCAGAAATGACCGGTTAAGCAACCTCAATTCCCGGAAATGTATGCCAGAAGCCCAACAAAAAAAAAAGAGGTCCACATTATCTTTACGTTTTTATTTATTCAGATTAATGAGTCCCCTTGTATAGCATTTTCTCTGCCGAATGAACTACCAACCTGGGGATTAAAAGCCATTCTTGATAATCGTGAACTGTTGTAAATATTAAAATCAGGCTTGTTTAGTGTACACTTTTTATGAAGTTTACTCGTCTCCTAAATTTTCCTCACGTTATCTTTATTTTGAGAACAATGTAGTCAAAAATATTGTAACATTATGATTCAAAAAGAGCAACCATGGAGTTTCTTGCCCGTTCTTCTCCATAGGAAATCAAAATCTTGGAACGCGGCAAATAAAGTCTTGGCTATTCATAAATGTATGTATATGGTTTTATATTAAAAAAAATATTTTTATCACTATCTTATCTTATCAATGCTCACTAATACAAATGTCAATGTTGTTGCAGTTCATGAACAATTCAACTTCCAAATCTTTGGCCATAATGCCTTGAAAATGTTGATGCAACCGGATGTTGATACCCGAGTGCTTACAACATTTATTTTAATTGAGCTTCCATGTTTATGTTTAGGTTGTCTCTATAGTTGTCGTAATTTCTAATTTAAATTATTATAACGGGTTTAAGTGACATCGTAACGAAACTTTATTTATGAAGTCGGGCGGGTTATAAAATATAACTTCTCGTTGGTCTGCATGAACCTTTTCTTTTTGTTTTTTTTTTTTTTAATGTCCAGTAGAAATTCTACATGGAATTTCCTTCACCCCGGGGGAAGGGTGAAGGGGTATGCCGGACTCCTACCGGCTAAAACCACTGGAGCGGTCATCTTCAGCACCGAAGGGGGGCTCCAGGTCCTCGTAAGATCACACTAGAGCCGCCCATTGGTGCCACGCCTTTAGGCACATCTTGGAAGGGATGACTAAAGCGGTCACCCCCTCTAGAGGAGGGAAGGCGGCTGTAAAAAGGTCGCCCCCCCAGGCACTTTTCGGGGAGGATTGTAAAGGATCCCCCAAGCCTCGCTTTGCTGCGCACACGGTGGCACGTGACCACGTGCGCGCCACCGTCTTCCCGGGGGTCGCTCGGTGTGAGCACGTAGACACCCCAATCTGCGCACCCGCGACCCCCGAGGCCCCCCACCATGAAGTAACGGCAGGGGACTCAGGCGTGTTGGACTTGGGAGGTTTGCATGAACCCTGGTTGGGGTATACCTGGCCCGCTCGACTTCATAAATAAAGTTTTATTTTCCTTTTCAGTGGTTTTAATATTTTTATCGTGTAGGGGTTTTGAAGTCGGTATTTTTTTTGCTAAAAAGCTTTGTTTGTTTCTTTTTAGTGTAAATAAATGTAAGAACTTTTTCTAATTTGGTATCAGTATTTAACAATAAAAGTAAGAATGACTCAAATCGGTTCTCTGATCTCAGAGGAATCGAAACAATTAAGACATCATCTAGGTAAGCGCAGTCAAATTAACCTGTTTATTGAAGCTGGTTAAAAAACTACTCAATCAAATGTAATGACATTAATATGAGACCCATTCGAAAGCATTTTGCATCAGTTAAAAAAAGAATTTATCAAATCGGTCCAAAAATCTCGGAGTAATCGGTGTACATACATAAAAAAAATTAAAAAATCCGCATCGAATTGAGAACCTTCTCCTTTTTGAAGTCGGTTATAAATAGCTAAAGTATACAATTTTTTATATATAATTCTCAACATAGATACATTTTTTTTTTTGTCCATCTGTGATCAGCCTTATAGCTATAATCAGATCTGTTGATTTTCGCAATGTATATTGAGATTTTGCACATCCTGTGATGTGACATCTCTTATTCATACTGTAGTTAAACTTCAGAGTTTGGCAAGTTGAGTTCTTTTCAGTCGCACTGTACTATTGGTTGTATCAAGAAGTGCTGTGGCTAGTTTGTTCTTGTGTCTCTCGAGTCGGTGTTTATAGGCGTCACATGACTTTTTGATTTCATCCTTGACCATTCCAATTTCCAAGTATTCATGTACTTCGGTGTTTTTAATAAACCAGGGTGCATTACATATGACCTTTAGTATGTTATTTTGGGAGCGCTGTAGTATTTCAACATTCGAGTGACTGGCTGAGCCCCAGAGTTCTATGCCATATGTCCACACTGGTTTAATCACAGATTTATAGATTAAGAGTTTGTTTTCCAAGCTTAGTGAAGATTGTCTGCCTATTAACCAATACAGCTCTCTCAGTTTTCGATTTGCTTGTTCTCTTTTGGCTATTATATGGTCTCTCCAGGTTAGCCTTCTGTCCAAATGCATTCCCAGATATTTGACAGTTGTTTGGCGAGGCAAAAGGATCCCGTCAAGTGTGACTGGAGGGCAATCTCCTTTTCTCAATGTGAATGTTATATGGGTCGATTTAGAGGCACTGGCCTTGATTCTCCATTTTTTTTGCCAGGAACTAAATAGATCTAGGTGTTCTTGCAGTTTCTTAGATGCCATGGTGGGGTCGTTGTGACATGAAAGAACTGCAGTGTCATCTGCATATGTTGCTATAGTAACATTTTCTGAAGTAGGCAGGTCTGCAGTAAAGACTGTATAGAGAATAGGGCCTAGTACGGATCCCTGGGGCACACCAGCCTCAATTGGTCGTAAGGAGGATAGGCACTCTCCCGTTTTAACTTGAAATGTCCGTTGTTGAAGGTATGATTTTAGAAGCATATAAGCTGTGTTTGGCAAGCAGAGTTTAAGTTTGCATGACAGGCCCTTGTGCCACACTCTGTCGAAGGCCTGCTGCACATCAAGGAACACTGCAGAGCAATACTCCTTCCTTTCCATTGCTTGTCTGACTGTATGAGCCACGCGGTGTATCTGTTCTATGGTTCCATGTTGGGCGCGGAAGCCAAATTGGTGATCGGGTATTACTTTATTTTCTTCCAGTGTTGGAAGTATCCGCATTAGTAGGATTTTCTCAAGCAGCTTTGACAGCAGAGGTAGTAAGCTGATTGGTCTGTATGAGGCTACTTCAATAGGAGTCTTTCCCGGTTTTGCGATCATATTTACAATAGATGCTTTCCATAGTAGCGGAAAATATTGTAATCGCAATATTGAATTAAATAGGATTGTTAGGAGGATAATTCCTTTTCTTGGTAGCTGTTTTAGTACCTCTGCAGTTATTACGTCAAAGCCAGGTGCTTTTTTCAGTTTCATGTTTTTAATGATATTGCTAACTTCTGCAGGTGTAACGTGTCGCAGTGGTAGTGACATCTGTTGCTCACTGTTTACAATGTTGTCTATCTCTTCTTCTGAATATGCAACATCTGGTTTATTCGGTTTGAATACCTCTTGTAAGTAATCTGCAAATTGCTCAGCTTTTTCTGTCGGATATCTAGCCCACTTTCCATTTGCCTGTTTCAGTGCAGATACATGCCCTGAGGGTCTCTTCATAGTATTCAGCATTTTCCACAAAGAGTAATCTTCACTTTTGTATGGTGATAGAGTCTTCAGCCTTTCATGCAAGGTGTTATTCTCGTTTTCTGCAAGTATAAGTTTAAGTTCTTTTTGGGCTTTGTTTAGTGCTGTTTTGTCGTGTCTATTTCTGCTTGTCTGCCATTGTCGTCTTAATCTTCTCTTTTCCACTATTTTCTTCCGTATAGCCAGGGTATAATCTCGGTTCTCTGGCATACATTCTATATATGGTGTAGACAGCCATGCTGCTTTCTGGATTAGATTAGTGATATACCATGTTGCATCCTCAACTTCTTCCTCCGTTTTAAGAGAGATCTGTAGATCACCTTTGTCATTTATATAGTCGCGGAAGGATTGCCAATCCGTTTTTTTGTTGCACAGTGTCTCTCGCGGTTCTTTCCAGATGACATTAGTACTAAATGTGCATATGACAGGTGTGTGATCTGAGGAGCCATCTAGGCACGATTCAATCTTTGTGTATATCTTTGTCATTCCCTTGGTAATAAAGAAGTCATCTCAGTCAGTCAGTCAACATAGATACATAATACATTTTTATGTGCTGTCAACTTGCATAGGCGTACAAGCACTTATGAAATGTAAAGAATTTAGGTGCATGATATGACATTGTCGGTCCTATGGAAACCCTTTGAACCCTGGAACGATAATCTGCGTAAAATTGTCGCACGCCGGAGCGAAACATTGCGCTCTTTTTCTAAATATATATAGCGAAGTCTGCAGTGTGTGTTTTGGACTTGTCTGTCAGTCCTTACAGCTTCCGCAAGACGCACGTTTCACTAAGGTAGGAGGTAGGTCTTACTGGTTTTGAAATATTAAGACCTCGAGTCAAAATATTCGGTGTGGTGTCCGGATTAAGAATATAGCACCACTCCATCTCCTCTCGTCCATTTTGTAAAGGGCGATTAATGGCCGAAATTAATCATCAATTTAATCCAAAATCTTTAGAATTGTTATTAATGATTAAGGATTATTAATATAAGTAAGAATTTGAAAATATTGTAATTTGTTCATGTATGCTACAAGCAGCGACATCTGTGTTCATGTAGCGTAACCATGTATGGAATGTGACATTTCAATATATAAAAAAAACGTTAGTTTGTTCTTCGAATGGTCGTTTTATTAATAAGGATTTGTCTGTTTTTGAAGTGAAACTTAGGACGGCACGGTTGGTACAGTGGCTGATACAGTCGGCTGCTGCGCTCCGAGTCGCGGGGTCGATTCGCGCATGGAATAAATATTTGTATGATTTGCAGATAGTTGTTCCGGGTCTGCGTGTATTGTATTGTGTGTGGAATTTATGTCTGTAAACGCACCCATGACACAGGAGAAATTCTAGTGAGGGACAACGTTTAAAAAAAAAGAAAACATCTTTCGGGATGATGTGAATTGGATTAAAAAAAATGAAAACGTGTAACGAAAGAGAGACAACTAAAAATGTATTTATAAGCCGTAAGGGACTCTAAACCAGAGGGACCTAAAACGGTTGATGTGGAAATCTATGGTGGAAGCCTTTGTACATCAGTAGACGCGTTTTGGCTGTCATGAGGACGATGGTGATGAGTCAAAATGACGCATAATTACCTTTAAAGTGACCTTTGAGACTTTAAATTTATTTAAATTTTATGACCTCGTGATCTGTTTTGTTATATTGTAGTTATGTTTATTCGTTTCTTTACGACATAATTATATAATGGAGACCCGAATCTTATGTGAAGACGTAGTCTTATCCGCTCTTTTAAAGTGTGATGATGAACTTGTCGGTGAAGACACAGATAGTGAAGTCCAAAACCACAAGAGCGAAGATGACCGGCAAAGCCACATGGAAGACACATTTATGGGCGAAGAGAGAATTCAGGAGCCGTTACCGCGTAGAAAAGAACTTTTTAGACGAACCGATTGCAGAACAGTTTGTATAGTCTTCTCGTAAAATTATCTTCTATATAAATAAAAATGAATGTTACTAAGCGCATAACTCAAGAATGGCTGGACCAATTCGGCAATTTTTATGCCTATATAGTTGCCTGCAGTACCTGTTTAGGGGGCCCATCTTGTGAGGGAAGAGCTACCATCTACCACCGAGTTAATATTTGAAAGCCAGACGGTGTTGTATACGTTTTTCATTAAGTTCCCGAATTAGATGAATACTCTTTTAACTTATTAGATACAGAAAAAACAAATATAGAAAAGTATAACATGTACTTAGGCGTCAAAGCATACCTCCTCATCGCTGTCAGCTGATAATGTTCCTAGAAGGCTGGCAGCATTGCCACGTTGAATGGCAATGCTTATTCTTTGGCCAAAGAAAAGGCCAGCCCTCTGATCACGCGAAGTGTCGACCAACCGTCTAGCTATATCTTTGAAAAGCTGCCAATAAGGTTCTTGTATTTGCGCCGTTTGATGGCTTCTGCTGCAGAAGCGGCAGCGCCAGCACAGCATGCCGTGCTTGGAAGATGGGATGGAGCAAGGGTGTCGACACAAGTTGCATCCCACACCAGAGGCCTACCCATCTTCCATGGCAGTAACGACATACCGTCCGGTCTTTTACCATCGTTACGTGCCAAGCCATTGGGTTCCAACACAGCTGGCACGCCGGCAGTGACAAAAGCACGACGATAAATGTCGTTAATATTGGCATGCCGTGCTATGCGACCTGCACTTTTAATGCAAGACAAGCCATGGTGTCCGAAGCGGTCAACAGCTTCACCGCATTGACAAAGAATAATGAAGATAATAAATAAATATACAGAAGTAATAATGCACTATATATTTACTCCTTGTCACTGTAGTTGTACGCGTTTGTGGGGTACATCTCGGGCCTTGTGAGTAGGAGTGTTCGATATATTAGGTAGCTGAATAAATAATCTATTATTTAAAAATAATCATATCACCTATTATTTATTAAACCAGGTAACGGTTATTTATGTTGCCCTATTATTTTTATTACTAAACGACGACAGCTTCCCCGACGTCACATATTTCATAAGATACCACATGTAAAATTGTGCTTTCACTACATAGTTATAAGAGCTAGATTCTTATCAAAACTAATAAATAATAGAGGGACCTAATATAATTATTATTATTATTCGACAGTCGTTTTGATCTACGATTATATTTGACGACGACTCGCTTGACGTCTTATGTTGTATTTTACGGGAAATTGCGAGCGATTGAGTGATAGTTTTGAAATTTTGATATTATTAATTATGAACTCCGAAGATATTAAGTTTGTTTTGTGTAACTTTAAATATAAGTATTTTAGTTTAGTGTTAATAAAAATTAACATGTTTAGGTTGTTATTTACGTTAATAAGAGTTACATTAAATCAAAAAGTCTCGAATGGACAAATGTGGAAATATTTCTCTGCTTCATACCGCGACCGTCAAATCCGTGGCAATCGACGAAGTAATAAATATCATACTAATATATTGTAACGTAAAAAGTAATAGGTGATTTTTAAAACACGCATCGTTATAACGCGTTATCAATATATAGCCGTTATGAACACGCCTACTTGTGAGTGGCGGGTCAGTTGGAGCCCGAGTCAAGGTGGAAAGGCAAATGCCGTTCTTTCCTTTTATTTCTTAAAGTTCGGCAGAATATAACACCTATTGCAATACACCTTAAGGTGGTGCTTTCATCGCATACACCCAAGGAGAACTCATGACGGTATTTCGATAGGGCAGCCATAGAGTCTCCGGTTGTTACGCCTGCATTAGTTTTTAAATTCTATGCAATTCTCTGCAGAGCCTCTGCGTGTTCGGCCCATGTCCACGCGTTGACGTATCAACATACCGGGGGGCTGATTACGTATGTCGCAGACGGTTTGCGACAGGCGTAAATCGCGCTGACGCCGCTGTCAAACGCCATAGTATTACGTATTTACTGTTAGCGATTTAACAGCTTAAGATCTCTGACGCACCCACTGTCGGACGATCAATGAACTAAAAATTAATACACAGCTATATTATCGCTAATGGCGCTAGGTACTACGCATCCATCCACAAGTAGCGACAGGCGGGCGAATACTTTACGTTATACTATTTAATTTAGGGATTTTCCATCGCTTGGCTGCGCGATAGCTGCTGTCGCCTCTTATGTCGCTGTCTTTAGCTAACTCGTTAACAGCAGAATGGCAGACACAATTAAGAAACTATTGTGTTTAGCCATTTGAGAGGTTCCTTGCAGCACGGCAATGACAGCACTGTTAAAGTGATTAAACAATTTGTTTTCTACGCTACGTGTCGCGGGTTTATTTATTTAAACTTTTGCAGTATTTATATGTTAACATAGGATTTATTTGTAACGAATTTCATCCCAATCCATCCAGCCATTGTAGCATGAGTGCGTAACAAACATTCAAACATTGTAACTTTCGCATTTATATGTAATATTGAAAGCTGGGATTTGTAACGAAGTCTGCAGACATCGTTAAATCATGTGGGTCCAATATAGTCTTACAGCTATTCATAAACATTTCTTAACTTAGAATTGCTCTGAAATTAGTTTGTCCTTATCTGTCATTTTGATTATCATATTGCGCATATACGAATAGCGCTATAAACATTTTACAGAACTTGAATTCAAACACTTTTCTTTCCAACTGTGCCTCCCATTGTTTACGTAGAATCGAAGAATTGCGTGCATAGCGAAAAATTTTAATAGGTATTTTTTCGAGTTCGATTCGAGTCGTGCATAAAGAGACTAGAGCATAGGGGAACCGGTACATAGGCGAACTCTTACGGCCGAAATTAATAATCAATCTAATCCTAAATCTTTGTATTTCGGATTACGGATAACTCTGTTTTTTTTTTGTTAAATGTGATCGTAATACAACAACAGATGAATTTCAAATTCTTAAATCGGAAGATTTTGGATTAGATTGATTACTAATTTCACCCATAAGCAATTCTCTACCAGATTTGTTTCCCGCACGGAACAAATATTTGTATGATCTACAGATAGTTGTTTCGGGTTTGGGTCTTCAAGTGCATTTGAGATTTATGTCTGTAAACCCTTGACCTGCCCTCGACTTAAAAATATGCTATTTCAATTATGTTTGGTTCATTTAAAGACCCTAATAAGTGTTCAATGTTAATACGACCGTGTTCAAGGCTTCCAGATAGCTCGCCATTCTGTTTTGTCACGAGAGAATGTAAGCTCTCAAGCAGTAAGATAGCGTACGAGGACACCAGTCTCCCATCCTCTTGAAAGTGATAAAGTTAAATAAAAAACTATAAAATCACTTACAAAATTCCAATTGGTAAAGAAACACGGTGTGAACTTCTTCAAAGTCAGAAGCACCGGATCTTTCACATCCTCAGTAAGTAGTCGGTACCACAAATAACCAGCATAACCAAGAACAGAAGAGAACACACACCAACACACCAAATGTATTAAAAGGCGTAAGTGCAACCGTATTGTTCGTTTTCGTTCGAATTCTTCATTCACTGTAATTTTCACTTCAGTCATTGTGGTATTTTGTTATTTTATTGTTGTGTTGAGACCTTATATTTTATTTCACGTACGTGTAGACTGGTTGTGGTCACAACAATATGTGATCGGATAATATGTACCTACATTCCTATAGCGTTCAGAGTTCCTTAATTAATCAATAATCATTACTGGATTCTATACACATTAAATAAATACTTCCTAGAAAATTGACGTATATTTTTAATTAGTTATGAATGCGCTTGTGTGCTTTAGCGATGGCAGAACGCAATTCGCGTTCGGGAAACTTCGCAACGTCTTTTCGTTAACAATACCGCAATGCCTCAAGACGAAAGTCTTTAAACCAGTGTGTGTTACCAGTGATTATAGGGCCTCATAAGAAAGCTCAAGGTCACTCCGCGAGCTTTGGCGAGAGCTATGCTTAATTTTTTCCTACGAGATCGAATCAGAAATGAGGAAATCCGTAGAAGAACTAAAGTTGTCGACATAGCTGCAAGGATTAGTAAACTGAAGTGGCAATGGGCGGGGCACGTTGCTCGTAGAACTGATGGCAAAAAGGTTCTCGACAGGAGACCACGCACCGGAAACCGCAGCGTGGGACGACCTCCAACGAGGGGGACAGACAACCTGGTGAAGGTCATTGGAAGCTATTGGATGCGGGTAGCATAAAACCACTCGTTGTGAAAATCTGTGGGGGAAGGCCTTTGTTCAGCAGTGGAGGTCCTTTGGCTGATATGATATGATGACGTTAAAGACTGATTCAAATTGAATTCAAGCGGGTTTATTTCTACAGAACCATTTTATTGTAGCGTTTAAACTTGTCAATTAAATTTGCTTGAATAACTTGCCCCTCAGTGACGTTTCAACTTGCGCTCTACTATTTCAATAAACGTGTTTTAACATAATTATACCTGGTATATCTATATATAGAACCTTAACGTGTACCTTATCTGATCACGTAGGCGTCGTAGAAGGTGAGTAAGGAAGTTTGGAACTCGCTGCGTCTCATTAAACGCTTTGGGTTACCCGCAGGTGGCGGGCAACACTGGCATACCCAAGGAGTTTTGGTGTCCGACATGCAGCCGATCGTAAAACTCTTTTGCCAAAACCCTTGCAATATTTTATATTCCGTATATAGAACGTGGATAGTAATGTCTTAGGTTTTCTCGATTATTAAACATTATAATAAAACACTTTTAAACGGATTCTATCGCGTATATTATAGATTTTTGTTTTTCCTGACGTTTCGAATACTTTGCAGCATTCGTGGTCGCAGGATGGCTAAGGTGACAGGCGTCGTTACAGATTTTTTAAAGTTATTTTATTTGTGAGTTTTCGCCCTAAAATGTTGATTCATTTGTGGACATCTACGACTGAAGTTGCTGATATAGCTGAACGGATTAGTGAACTGAAGTGGCAATGGGCGGGGCACATTGCTCGTGAGATGGATGGCCGTTAGGACAGAAAAGCTCTCGAGTGGAGACCGCGCACTGGAAAGCGCAGCGTAGGACGACCTCCAACGAGGTGGACAGATGACCTGGTGAAGGTCGCTGGGAGTCGTTGGATGAGAGCGGCATGTGACTGCTCGTTGTGGAAATCTAAGGGGGAGGCCTTTGTTCAGCAGTGGACGTCCTGTGGCTGAAATGATGATGATGATGTAAGGCACGACCAATGAACGTCTGATTGCCTGAAAGAAAGTATTCACTATTAGGTGCTTAAAGCCAGTTGCACTTACTAATTGATAAATGATCGGCGAGGTCAAGCAACGCTCGGCGCGGTCAGTTTAAAGACAGGTGACCGAATACTGGTATTTGAACTGAGCGTCTCAATGCTTCGGAGGGCACGTAAAATGGTCTTGTTTTTTCTTTCTTTTTTAACGTTGCCCCGCATTAGTTTTTCTCCTGCGTCGTCGTCAGACACAAATTCCACACACTGGTGGTTATCATTAGACGGCAGTCGTTAAGCCAAGTCGGAGGCATGTGGGCGCGTTGAACTGCTGTGACAAGGTCGACCACTAACGACACGAAGAAGAAGAAGAGAGTAGCAACTAAATCCATGGACACCAGCAATCTGTGATAAAAACAAATTGAAACAACAATTGAATTAAATTTTTAATGGTCGTTTTATTTAAATGTTAATTGTTGTTTGTTCAAGTTTAATTGTTTGTTTTTATTATGATTCTCTATTCACGGGTTTTTATCCCCTGTACGGGGGAAATTGGTCTTTTGATAGGCTTATGTATCCTCCACGCAGAGGCCCTTTAGACAATTTTAATCTAAAATGTAATGGGACACTAACTAATTATGTTTTATTACTAATATTGTAAGTAGACCTGGATCATGTAATAGTCTGAAATCGCCATCACGCAGTGAGCCAGCATAGTGATCAAGGGTCGTTCCTTTTGTTTATGAGAAGAAAGTATTGTAATTTTTTTAACTTTTTCGTGTAATTGTAATAGGTCATACTGATAAATGATTGCGGCTTGTAAAACATATCTAACGACAACAGATCAATCTTGTACTAGTCTGTCCATCTATATTCCAAAGCCGAATATATTCATTGATCTATCGAGAATAAAGCAACGTCAAACTGTTTACAATCGACGTTGATCAATGCACCGATCGATGTGTCGACATCTGTCGATGCTCGATCAATGCTTAACCGATAGCAGATCGGTTTGGTGTAATAGCACACAGTGATTAACGATAAATAAAAAATAAATAAAATTCGGCAGCAAAATGAGATATCACAAACAGTAATAAACAAAATAAAAGGACAAAACGACTTTATCAAAAAATTCAAATAAAGCTTAGTAGCAAGAAACCTAAACCATTTTTTTGTACCCCACAGTTAAGCCATATAGATGCCCAGTTTAACATTTGCCAGACAAGAGCCTGGAGCTGGTTTTCAACTGGACCCATCAGTGCCACACGGGTTACAAAGCGGTCATAAAATAAACATTATATAAAAAATATAGATAGCAAAATTAAAGATACACAAACAATTTTTGCTGTGTGGTGCCGGCTCAGAATACCACCACCCCCTTTCCTCCCGTGGGTGTCGTAAAAGTCGACTAAGGGATTAGCCGGAGGATGGGCAGCAGCGTCCTTCGAGTACATTAACAATTTAACTGCAATCGCCAACCCGTCTGCCAAGCGTGGCGATTATGGCAAAACCCCCTAATGAGCCCACCACGCACCCATATTGGTCGTTGTGGTGATCTTTGCGGGAGGCCTGTGTCCAGCAGTGGGCTTCATTCGGCCCAAATGATGAAACAATAATATTGTTACGCCATCCGATAAACAATAGCGGAACGTGGCGCCATCTGGTGTTTAATAGCGATACTAAGGCGTGTAGAAACTCATGGAGTGTTCCGGATAGTTCTTCGTAAACAAGGCACGTAGCGCCATCTGTTATCTAGTAGCTGTACCGCGGTTTGTAGTAACTTCCACAATGTTCGGGATTATTCTATGTGGCGCCATCTGGTGTCTAGTAGCGGTACCACATATTCTGGAAAATTCTAGAAAGCTAACATTCTGGAACTTTCTACAAAGTAGCGGTCGGCCCATATATGTAGTAGCCACGAAGAAACGACAGACAGTTTACTCTGCGACACAGTGAAGAACAAGTGGACTACCAAGCAATAAATCTGTAAGACTTATAAGCGATATTACGTGTAATCAAGATTAAATTGTGTATACCGTGAATATTGGTAAATTTAATTTATCCCGAACCCCGGCTCGTAACAATATTATAATTGGTCTTGAATAATCTAAATAGAAAATGAGATTTCAATATGTGCTGAACGAGACCGCCTATCGCAGACAGAACTACTAGTTTATATGATGTCATATGGTGCTTAGGGCCCTTATATTTTATTATATTAATTATTATTGTCTACCTTAATAACAGTGCGCAACAGACATGCATGCGTAGAGTTCTGGAATGTTCTAAGAGCCTCAGCTGCTCTCGTTTCATAGATGTTTTGTACTTTGCAGTGCATGGCCAAGGTTACTAACCGCCAACCGGTCAGGTTTCACATCAAACTGGTCGTTTGTAACGTCGTTGGTATGGGTCCTGTGCATTTAATTTAATGTAGGTAGGTATACCTACCTGTCGTGTGGTGCCAGCTTAGAATACCACCACCCCATCTCCTCCCGTGGGTGTCGTAAAAGTCGACTAAGGGATTAGCCGGAGGATGGGCAGCAGCGTCCTTCGAGTACATTAACTACTCAACTGCGATCGCCAACCCGTTTGCCAAGCGTGGCGATTATGGCAAAACCCCCCAATGAGCCCACAACATATCCATACCGGTCGTTGTGGTGATCATTGGGGGAGGCCTGTGTCCAACAGTGGACTTCATTCGGCCGAAATGATGAGGTATACCTAATCAACTACTTAAATATAAAGGAATTAATTGATAACTCTAGTAGCGAAATCGAGCGGTGCAAAAGATGAACGCTTTGAGATCCCTGACGGAATACATATTTTTAATGGTGGTAAGTGTCTAACTGCATGAGATCAGCTAGGTAGGTATAACTGCAGTGCCAGATGTTCTGCCTCCGAGCAGACTAGTGTCCAAACTTTTGACATTACAGTGATTGAGAGGGCACCATCTATACAAATAAATAAAATTGAAGTGTCTGTTTGTAATGTCAAAATAACCGCTTTTTACTTAATGCATATGAAAGTATGTACGTTACATATAACAAAAACACTATTTTTAAATTTTTTGTCTGTCTGTCTGTCTGTCTGTTTGTTCCGGGTAATCTCCGAAACGGTTGGACCGATTTTGACGGGACCTTCACTGGCAGATAGCTGATGTTATAAGGAATAACTTAGGCTACTTTGATTTTCGAAAAATAATTAGGGTTCCGCGTAAAAAAATAAAACCCTTGAAATCCAATATATATAAATGTCTATGTCAAAGTACTCTAAATTTCTTTTAAATTAAACGCGGGTGAAACCGCGGGTCCCAGCTAGTAGCTAGTAAAATTACTGGGCATAAGAGACTAAATATCATATCGAATGTCTCGACCGCAGTATGGTGCCGCGCAAGACAAGTCCAGTCCACAATTGTTATGGGCAAGCATGACACATTACCACCAGGCGAATGACTTGCTCGCCTCGTTACGTTTTTTTTTATCGGGCGCAGTGGTAATTCTTCATGAACTTCCTCCGCCCCGGGGAAGGACGTAGGAGCATTTGACTCCTACAGGCTAAAACCTCTGGGGCGGTCATCTTCGGTTCCTAAGGGGGGCATCAGGTCCTCGATGATCACATTAGAGCTCGCCTCGTTACCTAGTGGTATAAATTATTGTTCGAATTTGTATTCCCATGAAGAATCTACATTTATAATGCTGCTACTTATTTATGGGATCAAAACTAATGTCCAGCAAAAGAATCTCGGCAAAGCAAATTCCATGTCGGGTCCGGTTTATGAATATAGCACCACCCCATATCCTCCTGTGGTGGCGACTAAGGGAGAGCCAGCAGCGTCGCTTCCGTGGATTAGTAGCCAAATAGCGTTCACCAACCCGCCAGCCGAGCGTGAGTACTGGCACATTCCCCCCGAAATAACGAAACAGTTGTGGAAATCAAGTCTTTATTCGGCAGTAGATGTCCTTTTGCTGATATGATGATGATGATAATGAAACCAAATTTAGCACAAGACCACCAAATCTTGTTACACATCAAAATAAGTTAGAACAAACATTGTAAAGTAGGTCAAGGTGTGGCTGGACAAAATAAAAAAGGAAAATAGTTACGAAAAATGAAGGTTAAATTTTAGTGGTCATTTATTTATTAATTCAGCACACCAACACTATAATTACGAAAAAGCCAATTGAATTCGAACTCCAATTCAATCTTAACTTGCCAACCATCATGCAATTTATGAAACGAGCGGTAAACGCTATTTTGATTCTGGCCTGTCCCACCCAAATCGACTTGTGATATCAGCCGCCGATTTCTAACCCTCCCGTATCGTATCAGTATCAGTTAAAAAAAATGAGTTTGGACGTTATAGTTTAAGTAAGTAACTTAATGATTAAATCAACTATATGCTGTAGGTTTACTTATTAAGTAAGTTATTTATTTTATTTTCTCACCACAACAATGAAAAAGTTACAATATTATTCAAATTTACTATGGGAAACTGGTACGCTGAAGCCTGTATTTCACCTCACCGGGCCTTCCACCCCAGAAGTTCAATTTTGTTCTTTCTAACAACAGGTATGCCTCATGGTGGCTTTCATTTTCTCTTCGTTCCTTCGCGCACTGTTTGAGAGCTGTATATTATATGTACTGGTAGTAGTTATAGTAATTTTTAATTTTTTTTTTTTTTTTTTTACTTTGCCCCGCACTAGTATTTCTCCTGTGTCGTGGGTGCGTTTTACAGACATGAATGTGGGCTCATCATATACACGAATTCCCATTTACTTTACTTATTATTCCCCATTTACTTATTATTAATGGATAGGCGCCGCGAGTGAAACAGCGATATAACAATCTTATCGGCCATGAATGAATACAACTGAGAATGGCTACAGTTCCACAGAAAGGACGCTGCCGCCCATCCCTCTGGTTTAGAGTCTGTATTAGCCGCTGCACCAACCGTGCCGTCATAAATAAAAATAATAAGTATAAAAATAACCTGTAAAGTTTTAAATATAAGAATTTTAAAAAAGTGCGGACATCTATTTCATGACCACATTAAAAGCCGTACTGATAGCAACTGAATAGCTCATTGTCTTTAAAGTAGCAGCTTGTAGTTGAGTATCCGTTCCTTGATTTTGCAACATATAGGTTGTAGCGATCGTTCTATATTTGGCAGGATCGGCACGTCACTTGCTAGGCATTGGTATCCAGGAGATCACTGAGCGCGGAGAGGATGTGCGGTTTTGGAGAGTTAGCGCGGGCCCTCCGAATATCTATATATATATGTCATGTTGCGTCGATAGTTCAATCATCAATCATTTCGGCCGAATGAAGTCCACTGCTGCACACAGGCCTCCCCCAAAGATCACCACAATGACCGATAGGGGCGTGTTGTGGGCTCATTGGGGGATTTTGCCATAATCGCCACGCTCGGTAGACGGGTTGGCGATCGCAGTTGAGTTGTTAATGTACTCGAAGGACGCTGCTGCCCATCCTCCGGCTAATCCCTTAGTCGACTTTTCGACACCCACGGGAGGAGATGGGGTGGTGGTATTCGGAACCGGCACCACACGGCATAATTGTCGATTGTCGTCGATAATTGTTTATAACTAATATCACCACAGACATGCGATACACGTGCAGACGCCATATTGCATGACACGATAATTAAACATTCTTGTTCATACACAAATATGTAGTTTCACTATAGGCCTCAAAGTTGCTTTATGCTTCGATATCTCGATTAACAAGTTTGTGCGTTGATTCGTTCCGAAAATCGACTAGTTAGTTACGGGACTTCACGCAGTCAAACATACAAGAGATACAAAAGGCCCACGCCTAAACTTTCCTCTACACAGGACGCGAATCGATAGTGAAACTGTCATGAATGAGTGACGCCATTCTGCATGCTTTGTCACCATCTTATTAATTAAGTAAGAAGTTATAAATATTGTAAATCAGAGGTAAATACAAAATAGAGTAACAAAAGGTCTTAAAACTAAAACAAAATCAGGCTATTTTGCCATGAAGAATTGAGAAAGTCAAAATGCTTTATTAAAATTATCAAATTACATTATTTAAATTTACTAATTAAGATAATGAAATTGTCAATTGTTATTATTGGTTATTAATATAATCACGTAACATTAAGAAGATTTGGAATAAATATTATTATTTCAAACTACTACTCTGCCCCTAAAATGGTACTTTAGGAACATATATAGATAAATAAATATTTAGCATCTTTTATTGTTATATCCGTGTAGTGTCCGGATTAAGAATATAGCACCACTCCATCTCCTCCCGTGGAGGTCGTAAAAGGCGACTAAGGGACTCTAAACCAGAGGGATGGGCAGCAGGGTCCTTTCTGTGGAACTGGAGCCATTCTGCGCTCACCAACCCGCCTGCCAAGCGTGGTGAGTACTGGCCAATTCCCCCAATATAATGACACAGTTGTAGAAATCTATGGGGGAGGCCTTTGTTTAGTAGTGGACGCTGTATGGCCGATAAGATTGTTATATCGCTGTTTCACTCGCGGCGCCTATCCATTAATTCCAGGTTTCCTATCGTCATGAATTCGGGATGGGAATTCGTGTATATGATGAGCAGCAATTTTTATTTATCATTTGACATGACATTGACATTTTGGCGGCTTGGTTGGTGAGTGGCTGATGCAGTCGGCTGCTGCGCTCCAGGTCGCGGATTCGATTCTCGCATGGAACTAATATTTGTATGATCTGCAGGTAGTTGTCGGGTCTGGATGTATTGTGTATGGAATTTGTCTGTAAACGCACCCACGACACAAGAGAAATTCTAGTCTTAAAAAAACAAACATGCTCACTAAGAACCCTAGGTACACATTAAACTCCCCGAGAAGTGCCTGGGGGAGCGACCTTTTTACAGTCGCCTTCCCTCCGCTAGAGGGGGTGACCGCTTTACAGTCATCCCCTCCGTGATGTGCCTAAAGGCGTGGCACCAATGGGCGGCTTTAGTGTGATCTTACGAGGACCTAAACTAAACACAACTTTTTTATTGATGTCTAGTGGAAATTCATCATGAACTTCCTCCGCCCCGGGGAAGGACGAAGGGGTATGCCGGACTCCTACCGGCTAAAACCACTGGAGCGGTCATCTTCGGCACCTAAGGGAGGCTCCAGGTCCTCGTATGATCACACTAGAGCCACCCACTGGTGCCACGCCTATTGGCACATCTCGGAGAGGGTGACTGTAAAGCGGTCACCCCCCCAGGGGGATTGTAAAGGATCCCCCAGTGCGTCCCACGGCAGCGCGTGACCACATGCGTGCTACCGTCTTCTCTTGGGTCGCTTGGTGTGGGCACGCAGATTATGTACATGCACCTACATGAATGTGACTTTTAAGAGAATTCTTCTTTTTGATTTTTTTGATTATGGCAATTGAAGAAACTCTTATAATAAAACAATTTTAAACGGATTAGATCGCGTACATTAAAGATTTTTGTTTGTCCTGACGTTTCGAATGCTTTGCAGCATTCGTGGTCGCAGGATGACTAATGAAACAAAAACTAAAACGTTGCAAAGCATTCGAAACGTCAGGAAAAACAAAAATCTATAACATACGCGATCTAATCCGTTTAAAATTATTGTTTTATTATAATGAGTAATAATCGCAAAAACCTAAGACGTTAAAGTCAAGTCAAAGACAAAGTCAAAGTTTTTTATTTCAAATAAACCAAATATTGGCACTTATGAAACGTCAGAATTTAAGTTGCACGGTTCCAAATAGTTGATCTCATGGAGAAGAGCCGGCAAGAAACTCCATGGATACTCTTTTAAAATAGTTGGGGATTACAATGTTAATTGTATAGGTACACATGATTGTAAAACATATACAGAGAAAAATGTAGGTTAATGTGTAAAGTTGAAACATACCACAATAAAATTACAATAATGAATTTGCCGTGGCAGGTAACGGCTGACCAGTCCCAACAGACGGCACCCGTTCACGAGCATGACGCATGCATCAGCATCGCTTAGCTCAACCATATTGTAGGGAACCGAACAACCCGATACACAACGCCACCATTAGCAAGACATTTTAGTGAGCATGACAGACCAATACAGCCAGGCAAAAGACTCAATCAAAATAAGTACTTAACATATAACATTAATGGCTACATGATGCTCACACATTTACAGTTTTTTATAAATATTATAAATTAATGTCACAAGAACAATATTAATATTAACTAATAGTCAATCAATGCCATAATATTAAATTGATGTAAATAACATAGAATTTTATGAAATTTTAAATAAGTCAACTCAAATGTCAATACAAGTAATGAACATAAAAATGATCAAATAATAATAACAGTAGTAAATTACAATAATGTCAAAAGTATAGAAGATTGAATATATAATATTCACTCAGCCAAACTTACTCCATACGTGTTAATTAAGATTATCTTGAGCTGAACCCAGAGACCAGCAACTTTTATCATCTATATAATCGTTTATGGTGTAATACGCCTTTTGGGCAAGTATGGATTTAATATTAGATTTAAAGGAATGAAATGGCAACTCTAGTAAACGATGTGGTAGTTTATTGTAAAAGCGAATACCAAGCCCCACAAACGAGCCATGCACTCTGTGTAATCTATGGTAGGGAACGCATAATTTATGCCTATTTCTAGTGTTGACGTTGTGAACGAAAAAAAAACAATTGAACCGTACGACGTTGCCGACATATTTTTTAGATTTCTTTTCATTTTTGAGAAATATTTTATGAATATGTAAAGATTTATTCATCTAAATACCGTACGTGCCTTAAACTTGACATTGGCGAAATTGTGAAAGATATCCTCCAGAAGCCATAATCTAAGAGAAGAAGAAGAAGACGTTGTGAACGTCACTATTTTTGGCGTATGAACTTATATTTTGCCTGATATAAATTATGTTGGCAAAAATAAATTGTGATGCGACAGTGAGAATACCAATGTCCTTGAAATAATCTCTAAGAGAAACCCTTGCTCCTAACTGATATATTGCACGAACAGCTCGTTTCTGCAGAATGAATATACTTTCAATGTCTGCAGCTTTGCCCCATAATAGAATTCCATAGGACATGATACTGTGAAAATAACTAAAATATACTAACCGAGCTGTATCCACGTCGGTAAGTTGTCTAATTTTTCGGACAGCATAAGCAGCAGAACTGAGCTTTCCTGCGAGACATGACATTTGTGCCTACTGTTACTATGAAGAGACTCTCTTCCGTACTTGACGTTAATATAGACGACAGTCTAAGGGTGAGATTCAGGGGTGCAATTCCCTAAGCTCAGACATCCATGCATCTTTGAATATAGAATTGAAATAACGGTGACAACCCAACTTGGTATTCCCTAAGACTCGTCCCCATGGCTCACCGTCTGCAACGTGTCCTTGGATAGCTTCAATCGTGTCTTAGCGTATACCAAATTGGATTTTCATCAGTCATTTTAATTCTGTATTGAAGGATGTATGGATGTTTGACCTTAAGGTATTGCACCCCAGAAACAAGTCTGAGCGTGAACTTACGCTTCCATCTGTCAACATTAAGGGCGTGAGTAGTGCATTTTGACAGATGGAAGCGTAAGTTCACGCTTAGACTCGTTTCTGAATCTCACTCTAAGCTTCAAAGAACACATTTTTAAAACTACTTCATTTTTCTGTTTGTTTCTGTATCGGTATGTGTATAAATTATGAAATAAATATAAGATGTAGTTACTGATATGATCTTCAATCACTGGTATCAAGAGGGTGGGCAGAAGCATCCTCTCGTGTAGTCATAACAACATACTGCCATCACCAATCCGCCTGCCAAGCGTGGTGATTATGGAAATATATGACCGCTCATTGTAGTGATCATTGGCAGGACCATGTTCAAAAGTATTAGTTTACATGATGATGTGAATGTGCGTGTGATTTTCTTCAATTTAGTCACTTATTTTTCTCTACGTTTCATTTGGAACTTCTGTGCGTATCTTTAACGTGTTTAGATCGACTAATGATTCAATTGTAACTATTATTAATACTTTCGTATAGACTTACATAGATTTTACTTTTTATGACCCAAAAATATTCTCAACGGTTATTACAAATAATGGTAATATCATGCACATTTTTAGTAACCTCGCTCAGTCATATTTCAGCGGTCTACATTAAGATGCTCTATATTGAGGAATTATAATAGATACAATTTGATAAACAGCAAATTCCAAGTGCCTAAGTTCCGGCATTACATAAATATCTATACAAATAAATAAAATTGAAGTGTCTGTTTGTAATGTCAAAATCATAGCTTTTTACTAAATGCATATGAAATTATATACAGTACATATAACAAAAAAGCAATTTTTAATATTTTTTTTGTCTGTGTATCTGTCTGTTCCGAGTAATCTCCGAAACGGCTGGACCAAACGGGACTTTCACTGGCAGATAGCTCATGTTATAAGGAATAACTCAGGCTACTTTTATTTTAGAAAAGGTTCTATATCAAGTCAAAGTACTCTAAATTTCGTGGACAGACGACCTGGTGAAGGGCGCGACCTTTGGGTGATGCAGAGAACAATAAGGTAGATGCACCAACAAAATATGAAAGAAAGGTATAGATGCGAAGACATATTATACAAATACACAGACGTACATAAACATTACATGTATAAAAATATATTTATATATACGAAATAAACACATCATCATCATATCAGCCACAGGACGTCCACTGCTGAACAAAGGCCTCCTCCCTTAGATTTCCACAACCAGCGGTCACATGCCGCTCTCATCCAACGACTCCCAGCGACCTTCACCAGATCGTCTGTCCACCTTGTTGGAGGTCGTCCCACGCTGCGTTTTCCGGTGCGCGGTCTCCATTCGAGAACCTTTGTGCCCCAACGGCCATCAGTTCTACGAGCAATGTGCCCTGCCCATTGCCACTTCAGTTTACTAATCCTTTCAGCTATGTTGACAACTTTAGTTCTTCTACGGATCTCCTCATTTCTGATTCGATCTCGTAGAGAAATACCAAGCATAGCTCTCTCCATAGCTCGCTGAGTAAACTTGAGCTTTCTTATGAGGCCCATTGTGAGTGACCACTGACAGCTGTTCCATACGAGTATGTTATCACCGGTAACACACACTGGTTAAAGACTTGCGTCTTGAGGCATTGCGGTATCGTTGACGAAAAGACGTTGCGAAGTTTCCCGAACGCTGCCCAGCCGAGTCGGATTCGACGATTGACCTCTTTCTCGAAATTGGACCTACCTAACTGGACAGTTTGTCCTAGGTAGACATACTCGTCAACAACTTCGAGAACAGAGCTCCCAACGGATATTAGGGTGGGCACGACACATAAACACATACTGTATACATATTATATAATCAATATACACAGATGAGAAAAAATTAATAAAATCATAGTAGAGATGAATCTGCTGACGTCTTTTTGAAAAGGTATTTTCGTAATTTAGTTTTAAAGTTGTGCCGATTGTTAACCATCCTAATTTCAAGGGGGAGCGCATTCCACAGTAAAACAGATTGGACGAAGAAGGTGGAATGAATAAAGCCAGAGTTATGAGTCGGACATTGAATAAGACGATTATTACTAGAACGAAGATATTTATTGCGGTTGGAACAAATATACTGGAAGTGAACAAATATACTGGAAGTGAGAAGATAAATAAGAAGGAGAATTAGGAGAGTATAATATACGATGGCGAATAGGCAACCATTGTAACAGTAATCGATACGCAGAGACATGATCATATTTACGGAGGTTGAAGACGAATCGAATATTATATATTATATAAATTGCAAAGAAGATGTAGTGACAAAAATTGAGAAAGGTATGCTGAGATGGTTTGGCCATGTTGAGAGAATGAATGAAGAACGATTGACGAAAAAAGTGTATAAGGCGAGTGTGAATGAAAGTGCTGGAAGGGGTAGACCTAGGCGGACGTTTCAAGACCAAATCAGGGACGTCTTGGAAAAAGGCCAGGTCAAGAGTACCCTAAACCGAAGAGCATGTATGAAGGGAATAATGAAAGTGGACGAAGCGAAACAAGTATGTAAGGATCGTAGCAAGTGGAAAGAAGTGGTCTCTGCCTACCCCTACGGGAGAGAGGCGTGATTATATGTATGTGTGTATGTATATAAATTGCATATTATATAAATGATTAGATATATACAATAGCTTACCATTATCATACTCATTCGCCGTGTGCAGGCTACGAATGGCACCAACCCGTCCCTTAGGTGTCGTAAAAGGCGACTATGGGATTAACCGAAGGATAGGCAGCAGCGTCCTTTGAGTACATTAACAACTCAACTGCAATCACCAACCCGCCTGCCAAGGGTGGCGATTATGGAAAAGCCCCCCAATGAGCCCACAACACACCCATATCAGTTGTTGTGGTGATCTTTGGGGAGGCCTGTGTCCAGTAGTGGATTTTATTTTGCTGAAACGATCATATTAATTAGAAATTAATATTGACATTGAACATACACATTTTTGTTGTTTTGTCTGTTTCAGCTGTGGACGTCCTTTGACTGATATGATGATGATGAATCAGTCGATGTAATGTGATCACTTTTCCCAAACTACCGCTGACCACCAAAAGATTCCCCCGATGTCCAATACAGACTACGAAGTTCTTTGCACACGGCACTACAGGCAGACATTACTCCGCGTATCTATCACAAAATCAGTGTGCTCGTGACCACGGACGCTGCAAAGTGTTCGTAACGTCGAGCGAATTAACATTAGTATTTTATCTATACAAATAAATAAAATTTAAGTGTCTGTTTGTAATGTCAAAATAACAGCTTTTTACTAAATGCATATGAAAGTATGTACGTTACATATAACAAAAAAACTATTTTTATTTTTTTACCTTCTTCGGGACCTTCACTGATACAGATAGCTGATGTTATTAGGAATAACTTAGGCTACTTTTATTTCAGAAAATAATTATGGTTTCGCGTAAAAAAAATAAAACCCTTGAAATATATTGATTCTATGTCAAGTGTCTATGTCGAAGTACTCTAAATTTCTTTTAAATTAAACGCGGGTGAAACCGCGGGTCCCAGCTAGTTTTATATATTTATGGTGCATGCATTTATGTTCCACTATATAGCTACAAAGGTTTTCCAGCGGCTCGGGTGACTATTGAGCCAAGCTAAAACTACCTCGCTATCTGTCCATGCATACAAATCACCCTTCTGTATGTTCATTACTTCTGCTACTTCTGTAATCAGCTTAGCCAGAAGCACTGCCCCACAGGGTTCGAGCCTTGGGATGGACACTTGTTTAATGGGAGCCACCTTTGTCTTTGAAGGGACTAAGGATACGTGAATGTTTCCCATCTCATCCACTACTCTGAGATAAATCACTGAAGCATAAGCCAATTTTGAGGCATCAGAAAACCCGTGTAATTCTGTTATTACATTCCTAAATTCAGTCTGTAACCAGCGTGGTATTTTAATATCTACTAAAGATGCTAAATTTCTACGGTAAGTAATCCATTCCTGTAATAAATTCCTTGGAACTTCTTGATCCCACTCAAATCCTGCTAGCCACAGCTTTTGGATCAATACTTTTGCTATAATAATACTAGGGGCTAACCACCCAAGATGACCCTCTTGGGTCAATAACCTAGATATTTCTGAAATGATCTTTCTTTTTGTTACAGGTTCACTTAGCGGCGCGATTTCAACGGAGTGTTGGAAGCAGTCTACGCAGGGATTTCAGGTAAGGCCAAAGATTTTAGTAATATCATCTACCTTTATACTAAATGTTTCATCACTATCCATTTTTTTTCCTTGTCATATTCAATAACCTTACTATTACTAAGTCATTTCTGTAATTCAAATCCATTTTTACCTAGTACTGTATTTATTATTGTGTAAATATTAAACTCTTTTTTACAGTTTCAGCTCCTGTCATTAGATCATCCATGTAATAATCATCTAGGATGATTTTTGCTATTTCTGGGCTTTCTTGGCACTCGTCGTACGCAACCTGTTGTAATACCCTTACCGTTAAATAGGGTGCCGATGCAGTACCAAATGTCACGGTGTTGAGTTCGTATTCATCAATTTCTTTCTCAGGACTATCTCTCCAAAGTATTCTTTGAAATTAATATCCTTTTTATCAACCCTTACCTGCCGATACATTTTAATGATATCGGCGATGAGACATACTTTATGCGTCCTCCAGCGCATCATTGTATGTCGAAGATCAGCCTGTATGGTTGGCCCGACCATTAAGCTGTCATTCAACGACTTTCCATTCGTTCCTTTGCAGGATGCATCAAAAACAATTCGGACCTTCGTCGTGTCTTTATCCTCTCGGACTACTGCGTGGTGAGGTAAGTAAACAGCTTACTTATTTTTCTTTTCTTTATCTGTCAACTTATTCATGTGTTTTAGCTCTAAACATTAGTATAGTATATCTCTCTAGTAATAGTATATTCATTACTTAGTGTAATATGAGAGTAAACGTTAACCGATTTACCCACCTCAAAGACCCCAGATAAGACCCAACTGAAAGTGGTCTGCTGTGCTAAGAGGGATCCGCTCGGATTCTTTGCAATGCCTTCTTGGATGACTCTACTGAATACTTCAGCACCTAATAAAATATCAATTTTATTAGGCCTGTCATAATCTGGATCAGCTAAGTCATCATCAGCGAGGTTTACTCATTCTATCCTAGTGACTTTTGCAACTGGGAGAATGGACGTGATCGACTTCAATATTTGAAACTGTCTATCTTGACAATTGAATTGAATTGAAAATCTATTCTTGACCGTACATTAACTGTGACTGTTGACTTTGAGGTCACACTTTTAGTCACCACCTACACCGGTTACAGTGTTTTTAACCGCAATATTTTTTAAACCTAAATACTGAACCATAGCTTCAGTTATAAAAGATCCTTGCGACCCTTGGTCTAACAAAGCCCTGACCACGCGATAAGTTCTATCTTTCGACTCAGTTTTAACTAAAGCCGTAGTTAATAAAACTGTTTCACGGCAGTTTCCTGTCGAAAGGCAAGAGACAAGTGGCTTATTAGACCCCTTCACTTGAGTGGAAACCTTTTTGCTGTCTGACGCAGCATCCTCCTTCATCGAGCTTTTACTAGCTGATAAGTCTTCTTCATGAACCGTATTAATGTTTTCCCCATCAGACCCAGAACCACCATTAGGGTGTAATAATGAATGATGACGGCGTTTGCACACCTGGTATCGGATAGTATTTTTACAGAATTTGGCTGAGTGGTTGCCATATAATAATAATAATAATAATTTATTTTGTAACCCATAAAACAACATTTTGCACAAGGTATTAATAATTATAGTTTCAACATTGGGTAAAGGATATATTCTAGAAGGTAAGAACGCTGATACATAAACTAGGCCGCAACCTGTACTATAGGCATCAGTGCTCACCCCCTTTACAATAAAGTGTGAAAAAATGAAACGGTTTAATATATAACAAAAATATGATGTACAGTATAGCAACAAATAGTTATCACGGCAAATAGCTGCATTTTTTTACCAATATTTGATGCGTATCAGTAGTGTGGGTTGTGTAGTGTGTGTTGTGTGTCGGGTGTGTGTTGTGTGTCGGGTGTGTGTTGTGTGTCGGGTGTGTGTTGTGTGTAGTATGTGTTGTGCGTAGAATTTTGTCTGTGCTGCATGTGGTATATGTATATGTAGTAGACTAGTCTATGTCTTTGATAAGATAAAATTATGGAATAATGTTATCTTGCAAGGTTTAGTAGGCTTTCCGTATAGTCATAATTAAAGATTTGTAGCCAACAAAAGAGAGTTTTTACATTTAAAGGAATTTAGGTTTTGAATATTGCATTCTTTGTTGATTTTATTGAAAAGAAAGCCACCGAGGAAACAAGCAAACTTGTTCGCAAAGAAGGTTTTAAATTTTGGCACGTTAAAAACTTTGTAATGGCGACGCTTGTTTTCATTAATATGTGCAGGAATTACGTCGACACGTTTGTGGTACCTAATCATGAGTCTATAAATAAAAAGCTGTCTAACCGTTAAAACGTTACTATCTTGGTATAAGGTGACTGTTGGATACATGTAAGGACGAAACAATCCTACCTTAAGTAAGGCTCTTTGAGCCCGTTCAGCCATAATCAGATGAGTCTTTGCTGCACCTCCCCAAGAATCTATGCAGTAGGAGATGAGGGATTCACATAGAGCAAGATAAATGTTCCTCATCAATTTGGGACTTGCAACATGACGAATGTTCTTGAAAATGACTATCAGTTTGCGTAATCTAGTAGATAACAGATTTATATGGGGCTCGAAGGATAAGCTATTGTCCATAATTACACCAAGATATTTTACTCTAGATACTCTGAGTATGGCTGAACAGGAGCAAGATGGAGGGGACAAAGGATTACAACAGAGGTAAGAGTGACTTTGGATATTTAAATCGCTTGATGGTTGTGAGTTGTTCAAGATTGAGAATGTTAGGTAGTTGGTTTTGGTGATATTGAGACTAAGCAAGTTGACTTGGAGCCAGTTAGAGACTTCACTAAATCCCTCCTGTGCGATTTTGAAGACATCGTCCCAACTTTCTCCCCAGAATACACAAGCAGTGTCATCGGCGAAAGTTATTATACGACCGTTTTTGACCACCATGTTGCATAATTGATTTATGTACACTAGGAAGAGAGTCGGGCCAAGTATACTTCCCTGTGGAACGCCGTAATTAATATTTAGAGGGCTACTAATAAAGTCCCCAACTCGTACACGTTGATTCCTACCCGTTAGATAGTCTTCAAATAACTTTAACTGCAGGCCTCTTATACCTAGCTGTTCGAGTTTTCGTACCAAGCGTGAAATTGACACCGTGTCAAACGCTTTAGCTATGTCAAGGAAGATTGATATACATTTTTGACCAGAGTCCAGTTTTCTGACTATAGTATCTGTGAGCTCGAATACGGTATCGCCTGTCGATCTTGTTCTTCTAAAACCAAATTGGTTAGTGGAGATAAGATTATTACTTTCCAAATAATCAGTAAGTCTATTATTGAGGATTCGCTCTAGGACTTTAGATAACGTAGGGAGAATTGAGATAGGACGGTAGTTACTGTAGACTGTTTTATCACCATTTTTATAAATAGGTGTTATGATGGATTCCTTAAAGATGCTGGGGAATCTTCCTTTGGAGATAGAAAGGTTACATATATGGACAATAGCATCGACAAGAAGTTCTTGGTTTTGTTTTAGAATTAGCGCAGGTATTTTATCCCATCCAACAGAACCAGTATTTTTTAGGGAGTTTATAATTGTGAGAACTTCACGACGATCAGTTTCCAATAAAACAAAAGAAGTCATAGGACTTTTCAGTTCGAAGCCACGTTGTATTTTGGCGTGATTGCTATTTTGTGGTATGGCGTCCGCTAGGGTTTTTCCAACGGTCGCAAAATAATAATTGATGGAATCGACCGCAGCTGCTGGTGATGAAGCACATCTAAAAAGTTCTTCTGTAGTTTTAGTCTTATGTTTTAAATTAGTTATGGAGTTAATCACTTCCCAAGTTTTTTTTACACTAGTTGAACCTGCCTTTTCAAGCTCTGTACGTTCGTATTGAATTTTTAGTTTCCTAAGTAGGGCAGTACAAAAGTTCCTATATCTACGGTAGGTCAGACTCAGCACTTCGTTATCCACAGACTGTTTGACTTTTGCGTGCATTCTATCTCTATTTCTCAAGCAGCGCAGCAGGCCAGGGGTGAGCCAGGGTTTTATGGGAGTTTTACGACGGGAAATACTACGGGTGACAGAATTATTATCAATGATTTGGCTTACGATATTTACTAGCAATATAGCGGCACTATTTGGATCTCTTGAATTCAGCACTTGTTGAAGATTTGCTTGTTTCAAAGCGAAGGTAATATCACCGTAGTTTAACTTTATATTACTTTGTTTAAATTGACTGCTATGTTGTAGATGCTTGAGGCCCATAGTCAGAAGCACGCTGTCATGATCTGTTATGCTGTTTTTCACGACTAATGTTGTACATGAAAAAGTAGATTTTACTAATACGTGATCCAGGCAGTTATTAAGCCTTGTCGGAATTGTGTGTGCCGGAAGGAGTCCATGTGAAGAAATTAAATTTAGATATGGTAATGAGTTAGAATCAGTGTTGTCTGGCTTTATGTCAATATTCAAGTCACCGATAAGTACAATATGTCTACTACCACTGACCGACTCCAGTAAATTATTTAAGGAATTAATAAATGTTTGTGTGTTTCGGAAAGCTGGTGGCCTATATATAGATATCAGTGTTAAGGTATTTTGTATGTTGGATACAAGACAATTTGCATCAGGGAAGATTGGTTCGAAAGTATTGCAAGACATACCATTCTTATAATATAATATAATACCATCGTTTTGGTTGTAATAAGTTTTCGAATATACCAATGTATAGTTATCAATCTGAGGAATAATGTGATTACAGGAGAGCCAGCATTCCGTTAACACTATAACATCCGGTGGAACGGCGATTCTTGCCAATAAACATACAAATTCCGAGATATTGTGTCCTACGCTTCGTATATTCTGTGTGAGTATTTTAACGGAATTCCGTGATTGTTGGATGTATGTGGTACACTCTTCAGGCACACAAGCATAGGAGGTAAATAAGTTCATGTCATCTAGATTCATTATAGTAGAATTAATATTATCATCCATTATAAAACAAAAAAAGGCGAGATGCACTCTTTGATTGAACTTCTGCCATTTGCCTGCCAGATACACAGTCAAGCCATCGGAAGTAGGAGTTAATCGGAGTACCACAGCAATGACTAATCATGCACGGGCCAATCAGCATGTCATACAAGAGAACAGTGTAGTTAACGTAATAGATTTGTATTTGTGTATATAAATAGATGAAACATAGATTATTATCCAAAGCAAAAGTACGTCGAGATTCGTTTGACTCTTTACAAAACTTTTTGCACGCCGTTATTTTATGATCTGCATTACAATACGCACAGGAAACATTCTTTTTTGCTTTAAGAATATTAAAGATTGAGTACTTTTTTTTATCAATATTAGGTCGATTGTCTAAATTTTCTAAACCTCTGAAGTGACCTATCAAGAATTAGGAGAATTGACCATATGTAGGCAGATTATCAGACGGATCGGATGAAACTTTTAACTCCCAAGCTTTTCGAATATCCCTATCTAATTTGGCGCTTATTATATGTATAATAAGAATGTCCCATGATGAAACATCCACACCCAGACTTTTTATAGAGTCTAAACAGTCTGATGTTGTGCTAATTAGCCTCTTGATTTCAGTTGCTGACTCTGACGTTAATCCCTTTTGATTTAATAAACGTTTCAAAATACCATTAGCTAGATTTTTTTAATTGTTGTAGATGTTATCTAACTTTTCCCAGGCAATTTGGTAACAGCTTCCCCGGTCAAATGTCCCCTAAGATGATAAAATCTTTGAGCATCATCCAGAGACTTTTTTTCATGCACGAGCCCTAAAAACAAATCTCTAAATGTTTGCCATTTCGAATACATACCAGAAAACATAGCTATTTAAATTTCTGGCAATTTAAACCTGTTAGAATAGTCACCCCGATCACCAGAACCTGAGTCAACAACTGCATCAACCGATTTTAGTTTTGATAACATTTCTTTTTAATCGGTATCATACTCGACAAACAATTCTTCTACGTCATCATACACACCGTTTTAGTGGTAGTCAGAACTATATAACTCACTTCTTTTGACTTGACCACTGTTGTTCTACATTCTCAAGTCTAGTTTCAACGTACGACACTGTCAAACGGTCTTTAGGAGACTTTTTATACTTAGACTTAGCTTTCAGCATTTTAGCTTTAATGTCATCATGAAGGTCACTAAACGCCTCCATTTTTAGTAATTTATAATCAATATCAATTATAATAAAAACACTTTTATACGGATTCTATTGCGTATATTTTAGATTTTTGTTTTTCCTGACGTTTCGAATACTTTGCAGCATTCGTGGTCGCAGGATGACTAAGGCGACAGGCGTCGTTACAGATTTTAAAAACTTATTTTATTTTATCTACCTTACAATTTTAATCAAAAAATTAGTTTCGATGCACGCAGTAATCACTCACAGTGTCTTGATGTTTTTTAGTGCGGTATGTTGTTTGGGACTTTATTATTTTAATAACAGGATTCCAAACTGGTGGTACCTGCCAACCATCTTCTCTATTAAAATTAGGATGTTTTTTAATTTCAATAGTCTCACGAAACATTCTTGGTACATATCGGTTCTCTTTCGCGAGGACTTGAGGTTGATCAAAACGAAGATAGTGGTTGGGTTTGCCTAAGGCAAATATACGGGATAGAATCCGTTTAAAAGTGTTTTATTATGTGTAATACTCGCGAAAACCTAAGACATTATTATCAATATAAATATCAGAAAACTACCAAGCTAACACAAATTACAAATCAAATAAATAATTTGAGTAAAACAGAATGTAAATGTAAATCATGCAACAGTGACCAACAAGGTAAATTTACAATTAATGAACACAAAAATAATCTACGATAATTTAACAATTTAACTATGAGATTCTAACTAATATATTCTAAGCACAACAAAGCAGTAAAAGTGTATTCAACAATCTATTCTTCTATTAAATAGAATCGGGCATGGATTCCCCGTTTTAACCACTTTTAACTTAAACTAACACAAGTCCAAATTAAACTTCTAATACACTAGAATTTTCTAAGTTCAATAGCTCTTCAATTTAAAGTTCAAATTTGCATGCACAGAATGTGAAGAGTTCCAGTTAAGTTCCAGGGGAATAAATAAAGTTGAAAATATACTTACAATTTATCACTGCACTCACTGTTACTATTTTTCGACGTCATAATTTCACCTGCTTCTTGCTTACTACTCGTGGCGCCCTCTAGCGCTCCGCTGACTGCAACCTCTGCCATGCCAATCTCACCTACCGTACGCTGCTCCTCCGGGTGTTTGCTACCCGGTTCCAACACTGCCGTGACGCTTTTAGCGCCCTGCTGTGGGGATGTTCTGAACAACAAAACGGCTGTCCAGTGGTGGACGTAGCAGGTGATATTCATTAGCACGACCGATGATTACCAATGATACTCTAGCCAATCCGGTTCGAAGGACCATGAACGAAACTCGATGTCCGGGGGCGAGTGAATAATACAGTTACAGACTTGAAACTTGTATATTACGATTCACAACAATTTGGTTCTCACATAAAAATATAATATTCCGAACATAGTAGTTTTGCATGTAACGAAACCATATCGCGATCTAATTTGATCCCAGCGCCATCTAGATACGTTACAGCAAAACCTTAATTATAAATATACTAATTCTTGGAACTTATGTGTGTGTGGATCTTTAACTGGACAGAGTTAAAAATATGATAACGATATTGAGATACGAGCAGCTTTAGCTTTTATGGAGACGGGGCGTAAAGCACCATCTTAAAATAACCACTGTCAAAGGCTTTAGAAATAAAGAGGCCAGTTGACCCTTAGTCTATACTTATTCACTTATTCTAGCTACGGAACCCTAAGTTAATACATATCTGAATGCTATTGTTTTTAACTGAATACTGTTTAGAAAGTTAGAGAAAGCTCAACACTTGTAAGGTAAGCTTATAATACCAATAAAAAGTTGTTGTATTGCCTGACTAGATGGCGTTTGCGTAGAATTAGAAGTCGCTATGGTTTCGCTACCGCAGTTTAGTGTCGTTCACTGCATGGCTATTGCTCGCTATCTTGGTACCTGCGAAGACGTCCAGAAAATTATACCCGACTAGCATCTGACTAGTAATTTTTTGAGAGCGTTTCACACTATTGGTGTGAGCCGCTTGATTACGGATAAAATTTGCTACTTGGCATTTGTTATGGGTTAAATTAGTCGTAGCGATGGATCATCGACGCTAAGCCTGGGTCATGTCGCTTTTAATGAGAATCGTACTTAAATCCGATTTCGGATTTCAAAACTATATATTTCAATAATTAGACATTGTGCGTACCCGTATGAATTTTCAAATCTGAACCGATATTTGTTGAAATTGGATACGATATTGTAGGTAGGTGTTAGATGCGAATTGGTATTTTAGATTTGTATACTCCTTTTATTATATCTGTATGTACATTTGGATTTCTCCTGTGTCATGGGTGCGTTTACAGACACTCAATACACCCAGACCCGGAACAACTACCTGCAGATCATACAAATATTTGTTCCGTGCGGGAACCAAACCCGCAACCCGAAGCGCAGTAGTCGACTGTATCAGCTACTGCAAGAACCGCGCCGTCAATTATGATTCAACTTAGTGCAATTTATTAGCTATAAGCGAATTTTAAAATAATGTTTTATTATTTTATCGCCGTGAGGTGACCGGCAGACTAGAATAGTCTCTACCTCTTTCCTTCCGAGGTGTTGCAAAAGGTGACAGAGGAATACAAGACATGCAAACATTCCCACCATACCACGTCAGAGTTAACAACTTCAACGTAACCATCACAAGAGAAATGTAGCTTACCAAATGTATGAGCGGTGATGGGCAGCAGCATCACCGTATCAAATAGCTACACCCTGCGATCCCCAACCCGCATGCCCAGCGTGGCGATTATGGGCAAAACATCCAATGAATAGCAAGAATGACCCACGGCCCCTAGTTCCCGGCCACCCTGCTATTCCTGATCACGGTGGCTATCATGGTAACGGCAGGGTAGGGGGTGCAAAGAATCCCCGGGTTACGGATAGCCGCCAAAAACAACTGACCTTGGCGACGTACAATGGACGCACGTTACGGCTTGACGATCACCTGGCGCAACTCGAGGAAGAACTCGGAAGGATAAACTGGCACATTCTTGGGCTATGTGAAGTCCAGAGAGAGGGGGAAGACACCACCACCCTGAAATCGGGTCACCTTGTGTATTTCCGCGAGGGTTACCAACTATCCCAAGGTGGCGTAGGGTTCTTGGTAAACAAAGCTCTCTCTGAAAACGTTGTGGAAATTTCCAGCGTCTCGAACAGGGTAGCGCACCTAGTAATTTAGCTAACCAAGAGGTATACCTTCAAGGTTGTGCAGGCTTACGCACCGACATCGACACACTCCGATGGCGAAATGGATGATATGATTATCAAAAGCCTTACATTCCACCACCAAAGCCCACTACAATGTTGTCATGGGGGAACTTAACGCTAAAGTGGGAGTACAGAATTGCAACGAATCGGTCGTAGGACCTCACGGATTTAGCATTAGAAACCATAGGGGGCAAATGCTTATAAAGTTTCTCGAGAAAGAGGGGCTTTTCTTAATGGATTCCTTCTATAAGAAACAGACCCAAAGGAAGTGGACATGGCAAAGCCCCGATATTAAGACAAAAAATGAGATCGACTTCATCATAGCGGACAAAAAGCACATATTCAGTTCAGAGTCGTCTCAGTGGTCAACAGATTCAACACTGGAAGCGATCACTGACTTGTCATAGGCTCTCTGAATGTTCACTTTAGGCTAGAACGCGTTCGCTTGATGAAGTCCAGGCTCCGACCTAGCTTGCAAACCGTGGTAGGATCTGAAACATTCCAGTCAAATCTGGAGAACCGATTTGTTACCGTGGAAACCACAAATGACGTTGACCAAGCCCTTGAGAGTGTGGTTAGAATCCTCAGTGAAATGCAGCGTACAGGCACGAATTCCAAGCTTTCGAAAGAGACTCTAAAGCTTATGAAGAAACGACGTGAAAACCGACCAATCTCTTCGCCAGAAAATCGGGCACTCAATAAAGTTATTAGCAAACTGGTACGACGCGACCTCCACTGTTCCAATACTTGCTGTACGAGCGATTGAGCAGAATCGGGGGTCGAAAGTATTCGTCCAGTCCCTGGGGAGAAGCCACCTGACGAAGCTGACCACAGCCAGTGGAGAAGTCGACGTTTCAAAGCCGGAGATTCTTACGGAAGTTAAGAATAAACAAGATCAGCAGCTCTTCCACGAATTCCGTAGTGGCGTAATTTACAGAGCAGCGTATTGTGGTCAACGCAGTCAAACGCCTTGGAGAGGTCACAAAAAATGCCAATAGCATCTTGAGAACCCTCCCAGGATTCGAGAATTTGCGTCACTAGTTTTACTCCTGCATCCGTAGTTGACCTACCTTTCGTGAATCCAAACTGTCGGCTATGTAAAATCCCGTTAAAATTAAAATGTAACATCATTTGATCAAGAATAATTTTTTCAAATATTTTACTCAATGATGGGAGAACAGAAATAGGTCTATAATTTGATGGATTATTCTTGCATCCCGATTTGAAGATTGGTATTATTTTGCTATGTTTCATCAAATCGGGGAAAGTTCCACTATCTAAACATTGGTTAAAAATACCTGCAAGTGCAGGGGCGATGGTATCAATTATAGTTCCAAGTAGTTTAACAGACAAACCCCATAAGTCTTCTGTGTTTTTAATGTTAAGACTTTTAAATGCTTTTATAATTGAACTAGTTGAAATGTACTTAAATTCAAAAGTAGGTATGTCTTTACAAAAGTTCTGTTTAAGTAGAGATTCAGCCAGTACAGAGGATGAGGAAAGGACACTCGTAGTATCTATCGGTATATTAGTAAAATAGTTTTCTAATGTCTTAGCGACCTCGAGCTTATCTGAGATAATTCTGTCATCGATTTTTAAAGATAGTTCGCTATCCCGTTTTTTTGTATTGCCAGTTTCTTTGTTGATTACCTGCCACACTGCTTTAATTTTATTGCCCGAAGTACTAATTTTGTTGCTAATTAACATTGATTTAGCTTGCATACATACTCTCTTAAATATCTTGGAATAATTTCTTACATGATTATGGACAGCTTGATCAGACGTTAATGATTTTTCATAATATAAACTATAAAGAACATCCACAATAAAAATTCAAGAACCACTAAATACCATAAATAGTCCGCTTACCGCTGACCTTTCTATTTAGTCGGATTATTTCGTGATATTGATTGTCATAACATTTTTAGCATATTGATACCACCACATTTTAAGCATACGAGCCGTTCTCTCTTTTTAATGCTGAGAAAGAAAGAAACATAACATAAGGAGTGAAGTTACCTAGTTAATACGTTGTGCCAACATAACATTTCAAAGACGACACAATCTATCGAGCTTGCCTTAGCGTCTGCGTAAGACTTCGCAAAACTCATGGTGCAAGCATTATAGAAATCTATTTGCTCCACGTTAGTACGCTAGCACGATTGACACTAGCGGGTAAGTTTTCTATAACAACTTATGGTAGAGGTACTGATCGTAGACTCACGCATCTATCTCCGCCAGGATGTCGAAAGGCGTGAAACACGCCAGAAGACTTGCCGCCTCGTAGGACTCTGCTCGGTATCCCCGTGCGATCCGGATAGCCACTCTGCGCTGCAGACCGTGAATTTTGGTTCTGCAGCCCTGGGCACCTGACATGTATATATTTGAGAAAAGTGTATTTGTATAGACACATAAACATCTATTTGTCACGGCAAAAGAAATATTTCCTAGGGAGACAAGAAAGGGTGACAGATTAGTTAACGGTAAAACACAGACAACAATTCTTTTACAAAAAAGTTCGTATTCCATGTGTGTTAAAGTCTATAATTAAATACCAGAGCCCATGAAAGTACCTCCGGTCAATAATTTAAAAAATAAATTTAAGGCTACTTGAAAAGACATATTATGAAATAGGCGATTTATTTAATAATTATTAACTGTAGTTTAACACTGTTTCATATTTGACATTGATCTGACATAAATAGGTAATCTGTAATTAAGTATAATTTTATATTTTTAGTATAATTTCTGACCGTAATTTCACATGTCTACCTAAGAAAAAATAGGCTGATCAATGTAATAGATTAAGACCATATTATGTACCCAATTTTATGTGAAATAAATTAATTTGAATTTGAAATCTCCCTCCGCTTTACGCTACCGTCCCTGCCCACGTAGCGAATGTTGCTGAACGGCCTAGCTGATTATTCCCAAGGCTGTCGGTCTTAGGATGAACTTGGATAAACCTGTCAATATGTCAAAAACACAACATGTCATACCGGAACCGGTTGCAGTACATGGTGGGGCTCTCGAAGTTGTTCAGGAGTACGTTTACCTCGAACAAACTCTGCAGATTTTGTTGCAGTTGCAGTTGGGCAAAAACAATTTCGAGAAAGAGGCAAATAGAGATTCTGTCTATTCATAAGTGCCAGTAAATGGTTTACATGAATAAAAATAATTTGACTTTGACTTTGAGAACAATTCAGCTGGGCTGGGCGGCATTTGGGAAATTACGTCGAGTGTTTCTGTCCTCAATATCACAGAGCCTAAAGACAAAAGCCTTTGATCAGTACGTCCTACCTGTTATGACATACGGTGCCGAAACGTGGATACTAACGGTTCGGCTAGTTTACAAATTTAAAAGTTGCTCAGCGTGCTATGGAGAGGGCTATGCTTGGCGTTTCTCTGAAGGATCGAGCAAGCTGAAGTGGCAATAGGCTGGCCATATTACCCGTAGAACTGATGGTCGTTGGGCAAACGTGTTCTTATATGGCAATAAACTTCCCCCGCCTTCAGACCCGCCGTGTTGGTAGCATACCATGTCAACCACCCCCAATCACCACCCCAAGACGCCGACATGGACAGTCCTTTGTCCTTTCCTCGGAGTCCGATTATCCCACCTCAGCTTCTTAAGTTTTCCTAAAACTATCAAAAGCATGGCCAAGTGACTATTGAAATAGCTAGATATAATAATTATATCATCTAAATACCCGAAAACATGAAGGTCAAATTCAGTAAACAGAAAATCAACATGTCTTTGCTGAGTAGCTGAAGCATTTGTTAATCCAAAGGCTGTTGTTTCAAAATGAAAAGTGCTCCCGCCAGGAACATAGAAGGCCATCTTATCGCGATCCTGTGCAGCGATTGGAATTTGCCAATAAGATTTCGAAAGGTCAATGCTAGATAAGTAGCGTGTGCCTCTAAAGTTATCTAGTGTTTCCGAAATGTAAGGAAGATTGTCAGAATCGCGTTTAGTGATGGAGTAAATTTTTTGACTATCAAGGCAAAATCTAGGCTGACCGGTTTTCTTAGTGACAAGTAAAACAGGAGACGACCATGGACTCTCACAAGGCTCGATTATGTCCAAATAAAGCATCTCATTAACTTGTTAGACCAACATACGCTGCTTTTCCGGTTACAAGTTTTCCTAAAACTATCAAAAGCATGGCCAAGTGACTATTGAAATAGCTAGATATAATAATTATATCATCTAAATACCCGAAAACATGAAGGTCAAATTCAGTAAACAGAAAATCAACATGTCTTTGCTGAGTAGCTGAAGCATTTGTTAATCCAAAGGCTGTTGTTTCAAAATGAAAAGTGCTCCCGCCAGGAACATAGAAGGCCATCTTATCGCGATCCTGTGCAGCGATTGGAATTTGCCAATAAGATTTCGAAAGGTCAATGCTAGATAAGTAGCGTGTGCCTCTAAAGTTATCTAGTGTTTCCGAAATGTAAGGAAGATTGTCAGAATCGCGTTTAGTGATGGAGTAAATTTTTTGACTATCAAGGCAAAATCTAGGCTGACCGGTTTTCTTAGTGACAAGTAAAACAGGAGACGACCATGGACTCTCACAAGGCTCGATTATGTCCAAATAAAGCATCTCATTAACTTGTTAGACCAACATACGCTGCTTTTCCGGTTACAAGTGATAGTAACGTTGACGAATCGATTTACTGTCTCCAGTGTCAATATGATGCGTGATAAGACTGGTCATGCCAAGACCCTTGCGCTGAGCAGACATATTTTCAAACTGCTTAGCCAGCTGTTTCTGAGACTTATCCAACTTTAATTAGCCTTGTAAGAAGGTTTTTTGAGTACCAAATTTTTTATTGTCCCGGTGGAAATACATCATGTACTTCCTCCGTCCCGGGGAAGGGGTGAGGGGTATGCCGAGGAGGGGGGGGCCGGACTTCTAACGTCTAAAACCACCGGAGCAATCATCTTCGGCACCGATCACACTAGAGCTGCCCATTGGTGCCACGCCTATGGCACATCTTGGAGGGGATAATTGTAAGACGGTCATCCCCTCTAGCAGAGGGGAGTGACAGTAAAAAGACCGCCCCTCAGGCACTTCTCGGGGGATTGTAAAGGATCACCCGGAGCCTCACTGTGCGCTGTGCTGCGCACACGGCAGCACGTGACCACGTGCGCACTGCCGTCTTCCCGGAGATCACTTGGTGTGAAGCGTAGACTTGGGGAGTCTAACGCGCCCGCGACCCCCGAGACCCCCGCCATGTAACGACAGCGGGGGACTTAGGCGTGTTGGACCTGGGCGTCGGGGTTGTTACCCCGGTGCCGTCTACTAGTCCTTTTCCGTGCGGGATCGGCCCTGTCTCGATCCCGCTCTGCGTTCTCCTTCTGCAGTATGACGCACTCACAGCACGCACTCCAATTTTCATGCTCTGCCAGCATAGCCGACACTACTGCTGGCAGAGAGAGATCTTACTCGATCTGATCAATCAGGATCCACCGCTCGGCAGCCCACGCAGGGCCCTCGACCGTGTGCTGTGCGGTATCCTGGTCGCTTTTACATGGCACTGTGCCGTGATCTCGCGGCCTATCCTGTGCAGGCCCGCACCGAAACAAACGTGACCGATGAATACCTGCGTCAGGTGGTACGTGATGCGCTCGCTTCTTTTGAGCTAGACTTCGAAGAGTGGCAGGACGGTTTAGACGCTATTAAAGTATTCGCGCAACGCAGCATATATACAGCCGCCCAACATAAATTGGTGGGCTTCGGCCCGCCAGGCATACCATCCGCCTGGCTGGATAGATCCTACCTTTTTTATGGAGGAACACCACACCTTGTTCTCCATAAGCTGTAGGTCTTCCATGCTTCAATTAAATAAATAAATAAGATGACATAAATTATAATTAAGCACATCCATATTTCACCATTTTGCATGCAAAAGTACTTACTTACTAAGTCCTTTTATAACAGGTTTATAACTGTCTCAACAACAAAATTAACTTTATAAGCATTTAACATTCAAGTCTACCGGCATTCCTGTCCTCAGTCCACAGTACTGATAAATTAACCAGGAAAAGCTTAGCATCCACACTGGTAGATTTTGAGGTACCGTGCTTGACTGATGCTGTGAATGCTTGGAAAATGACTTGCCCGAATACGGTTTTACCCGGCAATCCTTCTTCCAAAGACGATGGGACGAGCCGCTCTGCAGTTTGGTACGGAATCAATTAATCAATACGTCCACTAATGCTGTAGAGCGTGCTCGTCTACTTGCTATGGGTGAATGGGAGTCGGGGCTTTGGCTTCAGGCACTCCCGTCGCCCAACATAGGCACTATTTTGGACGACAACACTTTTCGGCTCGCTGCATGCTTACGTTTAGGTGCTCCTTGTGTTGCTCCTCATCGGTATCAGTGCGGTGAAGCTGTCGACCGCCTCGGACACCATGGCTTGTCTTGCATTAAAAGTGCAGGTCGCATGCCAATATTAACGACATTATTCGTCGTGCTTTTCTCACGGCCGGCGTGCCAGCTGTTTTGGAACCCAATGGCTTGGCACGTGACGATGGTAAAAGACCGGACGGTATATCGTTACTGCCATGGAAGATGGGTAGGCCTCTGGTGTGGGATGCAACTTGTGTCGACACCCTTGATCCATCCCATCTTCCAAGCACGGCAGGCTGTGCTGGCGCTGCCGATTCTGCAGCTGAAGACCTCAAACGGCGCAAATACTATAACCTTATTGGCAATTATTGTTTTGAGCCGTTTGGGGTCGAAACGCTTGGGTCATGGGGTTCGAGTGCACGTCAGCTTTTCAAAGATATAGCTAGACGGTTGGTCGACACTTCGCGTGATCAGAGGGCTGGCCTTTTCTTTGGCCAAAGAATAAACATTGCCATTCAACGTGGCAATGCTGCCAGCCTTCTAGGAACATTATCAGCTGACAGCGATTAGGAAGTATTCTTTGACGCGTAAGTACATATTATTCTTTTATATATATGTTTAGTGTAATCATAAATAGTGTATATATATTTAGTTATAATGTGTATAAAGCATATACATTAATTTAAATCTGAATAAAAACATACTGAAATAAATAATGATATTCTCCTAAACATTATGGTTAGTGTCAATGTCACTCGTTCATATAACACTCGTGGTCATCCCCACTAAGCGAGTCAGCGCTTTCGATTGTTTTGGCGATAAATACATCTGTTTGCACCAAAAATACTATCCACAGATCAAGCGCTGAAAGTGCTGAGTTTTTTAAGTATTCGTAAGAATATGGCGCCGGATTAAAAATTATTTTTTTATGTTTAGTGTAATCATAAATAGTGTATATATATTTAGTTTTAATGTATAAAAGCATAGATATTAATTTAAATCTGAATAAAAATTTGAACATTAAAAAAAGTAATTAAATGTATTGAAAATATAACTGGGCTCTGTAATAATTTGGTTGTCAACTTTAATTTTATTAATATGTTATTAAGGAATATTATTTTTATTTTGGTTGATGATTTGCCACGTAGTCTTTGACCTGTCTGTTGATGTTTTTATTTTATAATTATTTTGTGCCCTTTGTGTGAGATTTATAATTCTTTTGTACAATTTAGATGTACTTAATACATTTTCTTTTATTATATCGATTAGGCGTTATCCTATATTGCCATAAGAGCTTTCTTTTATTTCTACAACACAATTTAATTCCATGAGGTAGCCACTTTGGTTTTTTTGTGTGTACTTTGATTTGTATATGTGGAAAGCACAGTTCATAAAACAACCTCAAAGTATCAATAAACAAATCATAAGCTACATCTGGATCGTTAGTATCATATATATCAGAGAAGGACAAATTATTAATACAACCTCTGAACTTATTTACATTTTCTATACTGTAGTCTCTTCTATGTATATAGTATATATATTATATAGTATATATATATATTATATTATATAGTATATAGTCAATAGAGAAAATCTTACGGACTGGACATTGTATCAATTGTGCTGTGTGATCCGACAATGCAAACTCCAACACATCAGTCTTACATGATTTACTGAAATTGTGCGCAAAGTTATCTATACATATCTGACTTGCCATACGTGTAGGTTGTTTTATAGCAAGTTTCAAGTTTAAGCTCAACAGCAGGCATTCAAGCGAAATGGATTGACAATTTGTTTTTAGCATATCTTTATTAAAGTCACCCGTGACTGAAATATTTTTATTGTTTGTACGTGTTACTTCGGTTGTTGACGGCATGGTTGGTGGAGTGGCTGATACGGTCGGCTGCTGCGCTCCGGGTCGTGGGTTCGATTCCCGCACGGAACAAATTTTGTATGATCTGCAGGTAGTTGTTCCGTGTCTGTGTGTAGTGTATGTGGGATTCATTCTTATTCTTCATTGTACAACATAAAACAGAAAATACAGATTGTTAAATAAAATAAAACATGATGTACAAAGGCGAGCTTAACTCAACATTGAGTTTTCTGCCAGCAAACCTTTGAATTATAAAAAAAAATAGAAGCAAAAGAGGACAATATGAAGTGTACAATCAAGAAGAAAATAACAGTTAAGAATAATGATAAAATACCCAACAGCATGGACATAACATAGACTTAAATAAATACATAACTGTATAAATAAATATATACCTTAAGTACATAGTTATAAGTTATACTGAAAGGAAATGCTTTTTGAGTCTTTTCTGTCTGTTTTTTTTTTGTCATGTCTGTAAACGCACCCACGACACAGGAGAAATCCTAGTGTGAGGCAAAGTTTAAAAAAAAAACACCGGACAGTCTATCAAGTTTATTAAGACAATAGTTTAGATTATTTGCATTTCGTATCCTATATATACATCATCATTTTCGGCCGAATGAAGTCCACTGCTGGACACAGGCCTTCCCCAAAGATCATCATAACGAACGATGTGGGTGTCTTGTGGGCTCATTGGGGGGTTTTGCCATAATCGCCACGCTTGGCAAACGGGTTGGCGATCGCAGTTGAGTTGTTAATGTACTCGAAGGACGCTGCTGCCCATCCTCCGGCCAATCCCTTAGTCGACTTTTACGACACGCACAGGAGGAGATGGGGTTGTGGCATTCTGAGCCGGCACCACACGTATACATATGATAATGATTTTATATCGAACAAGATAAATAGCACAACATACAAATAATCCGGGAGTTAACAAATTGGCTATTTTGGGCAGTGACTTCCACTGAATTCCATGTTTAACAAGGATACATGTTCTACCTCTCTTTATTTTCTTCCTGCAGTAGCAGGCAGCAAGACAATAGTTTGTAAATACACTTGATTTTCATGACCCTCCATAATAAAGTGTTCGGAAATGCATAAGACGTCTGCATTTACTTGCTTTTCCTGGAATTCATCTAAGCATATTGTGAGGTCACTTTCTCATCGTCAGATATGGCTCGTGCCCAGCAGTGGGACAGTAATGAGCTGATTATGATTATAACTATATGTTATAACATGTAAACGTACACGATCACTTGTAGTGACTTCGTCCGTTGCTTCTTTCTCTTCCTTCTGGAGCATGATACTCTCACAGAAGTCTCCTTCATTGCATTCCAGTTTTCGTGCTCTGTCAACATAGCCGACACTACTGCCGGCAGAGAGAGGTCTAGCCCGATCCGCACTCTTGAAATAGAGGTCGTGGTCATCACTTTGTGACGAAGTCATCCTTCATCTTCATTTCAATCAACCTCTTTCATGACTTCATACCTTTTATCTCCATCACTGTCCACCTCACGATTCATTCTTTATTCAAATCAAAATTTGAATTTATGTGACGTAGAGTCACTCTTCATATTTTGATCATCATCATTACGCATTCGATTCTGAACGCTAGTGGTTCGACACACAGCTGTCGCTCTGACAAATATTCTCCTGCAATATTAAAATTACTTATTTTTAAACTAGCTTTAATATTGTGATAATAAGCTACATTTGAAATATATAAACATGAAGATGAAGCGTTGAAGTTGTGAATATCAATATACCATTATAACAATATATATGTTACGTTTCATTGAATCACTATAACTGAACTCCATTACTTGCTGCCGTGGAGAGAGCCTCCTAGTTGAGCTAACCGGGAAGGAAACACGGAGGGAGGCACTCCGCGAGAACTTTAGCGTTTGTGGCGCGCTTCACTATCCGTCGCCAATCCTCGCGAACAGCTGCCTTTCTACACTCATGGCGAGGACCGTCGAGGGTCGCCTTCACCTGGTCGGTCCATCGCATCGGTGATCTGCTGCGTGGTCTAGTGCCCTCGACTTTCCACTGAACTGTGATGGAGTCGTTAGTCTTAAAAACAGTCCATGATATACCAAGCATTCTTATCCATTACCACATTTCTAGAACATCTACCCTCTTTTTCTCACTTTCTCGAAGTGTCCACGTCTCGCAAGCGTAAAGAAATATGGGAAACACTGGCGCCTTGACTGACTATATGTTTAAGTATGATGTGCTTTAGAATGACAACGAGGGCAGTATAGAGGCCTCTGATTAGTAGAATTCTTTCTTTCTTTCTAGAATTAAAAGCATGTACGTAATTATTATCAGAAGGAGAAATATTATTCTGTTGCTGATTAGAATGAGGTTTATCATAACCTTTGTAGTCCTTTTTATTTAATTTGTGACTCTGGTTATCAAATTTATTAGTATAATTAAAATGTTGTTGAATATGAGTGTTGCCAGAATAAGCAAATTTGTCTATAATAATAATCATTTTATTACAGACAAAGGGATTGTACGTACAGAATGCAAACAGATAGCCGACCTACTTATTTTTTCGATGAACCTTGGACCAGTGAAGCCAAATTCTTTCCGTAAATTAAAAGAGGAACAATGCAATGTGGAACCTATGCCTACATTAAATAATTGGGCATGGACAATAGATGCCGTACAGGTACCTACCAAGTAAGACCTTAGATAGATTAGAATTAATTTAAGCATGTAAACTGTACTCCAAAGAGTATAATAATATACTAGTACTGTACTCACAACATCAGATAAACCCAAGCATGGGGCAGCAGTTATAAAATCTCGTTTTGTATATCAATTTTACGAGTCTTGAACTTAACCTGGGTGAAATATCACGTCATCAAATCCCACGTTCACCATTACCATTTCAGCCTAAGGATATCCACTGCTGTATAACGAGCGGTTATATGCCGTCCGCATCCAACGACTCCCAGCGACCTTCACGAGGTTGTGTGTCCAATCTGTTCGTCGTTGTCCCACGCTACGTTTTCCAATGCCCGAGTCTCCACTCAAGAACCTTTCTGCCCTAACGACCATCTACGTGCTGTGCCAACGAGTTATACAAGCTGAAGCCAATTCTGCCAAGTCAGGACTACTGTCAATAGCAGGTGATCCGGGAAATCATAATGAGCATATTAACGCCTACGATTACGATATCACTCTTATATTCATGTTTTACTGCTATACTTAAAATGTAAGGCGCTTTAATGCAATGATTCTGTCGGGACGGGAAATCTTCCCAGTGCTGTGAATACCAAAAAGCCCATGCGTGGAAAGGCACCAAAGCAGGTGACGGCACGGTTGGTGCAGTAGATGATACAGTCGGCTCTTGCGCTCCGGGTCGCAGGTTCGATTCCCGCACGGAACAAATACTTGTATGACTTGCAGGTAGTTGTTCCGGGTCTAGGTGTATTGTGTGTCTCGGGGGTCGCGGGTGCGCAGATTGGGGAGTCTGCGTGCTCACACCGAGCGACCCCCGGGAAGACGGTGGCGCGCATGTGGTCACGTGCCGCCGTGTGCGCAGCACAGCTCAAAGCGAGGCTTGGGGGGATCTTTTACAATCCTCCCCGAGAAGTGCCTGGGGGGCGACCTTTTTACAGTCGCCTTCCCTCCGCTAGAGGGGGTGACCGCTTTACATTCATCCCTTCCAAGATGTGCCTAAAGGCGTGGCACCAATGGGCGGCTCTAGTGTGATCTTACGAGGACCTGGAGCCCCCCTTCGGTGCCGAAGATGACCGCTCCAGTGGTTTTAGCCGGTAGGAATCCGGCACACCCCTTCGCCCTTCCCCGGGGTGAAGGAAGTTCCATGTAGAATTCCCACTGGACATCAAAGAAATTCCAGTGTATGGCGACTTGTGAAAAAAAAAATTATGGTGGTTTTGTAATGATGCAAAGTAGGAAGTGCCGTCACCGACCTAATAAGAACCACTGCGGTACGGCTCCTATGGAGTCTAAAAGAACAATACGTTCCGTGAAACCGAATACTCCGTGTATGTACCTTTTTTTTTATTGATCCGTTGGAAATACCATATGTACCGCTCCGAGAAAGGGCGAAGGGGCATGCCGGACTCCTGTTTTTTTTTTATTGGTGCCCAGTGGAAATTCATCATGAACTTCCTTCGCCCCGGGGAAGGACGAAGGGGTATGCCGGACTCCTACCGGCTAAAACCACTGGAGCGGTCATCTTCGGCACCTAAGGGAGGCTCCAGGTCCTCGTATGATCACACTAGAGCCACCCACTGGTGCCACGCCTATTGGCACATCTCGGAGAGGGTGACTGTAAAGCGGTCACCCCCCCAGGGGGATTGTAAAGGATCCCCCAAAGCGTCCCACGGCAGCGCGTGACCACATGCGTGCTACCGTCTTCTCTTGGGATGCCGGACTCCTACCGGCTAAAACCACCGGAGTGATCATCGTCGGCACCGAAGGGAGGCTCCAGGAACTCGAATAATCTCCATCTAGAGCCACCCGTTGGTGCCACGCCTTTAGGCACATCTCGGAGAGGATGACTGTAAAGTGGTCATCCCCTCTAGCGGAGGTAAGGCGACTGGAAAGAGGCCACCGCCCCAGGCATCTCTCTAGGGGATTGTAAAAGATTCCCCCGAGGCCTCACTATGCGCTGTGCTGAGCGGTACGTGACCACATGCGCACCGCTGTCTTCCCGGGGGTCGCTCGGTATGAGCACGCATATTTCCCAATAAGCGCGCTCGCGACCCCCAAGGCGCCATATAAAGACGACAGGGGGCTCAGGCGTGTTGGACACGAGCCGGTTGTTACCCCGGCTCCGTGTCCTTGTCCTCCGAGCGGGATCGGCCCTCTCCCTCCGTGTATGCCCGCCTACACGATATAACTAAAACGGAGGTCATCGTGGAGTACGTGCATCTAAGGACCAAGTACACGCTGGGAGTGCAACTACTGAAGTCGCACCGCAACGTCAACTTCAAGGAGCTCGTGGTCCGAGTACCAACTTGTTGTCTGATCTGCACCTCAACATGGAAGAGGACTTTTGGCTGCAAGCCATGGTATTCCGGCGCTTCCACGGGCAAGTGCCTCTAGAACGCACAATGACGTAGTGCGAAGTGAAGTTTTATTTTAAATCTTTATTTATTTTGGATTCCGTGTGGTGTCCGGATTAAGAATATAGCACCACTCCATCTCCTCCCGTAGATGTATTAAAGGGCGACTAAGGGACTCTAAACCAGAGGGATGAGCAGCAGCGTCCTCTCTGTGGCACAGTGGCCATTCTGCACTCACCGACCCGCCTGCCAAGCGTGGTGAGAATTGGCAAATACCCCCCAGAATGATGACACAGTTGTGAAAATCTATGGGGGAGGCCTTTGTTCAGCAGTGGACGTATAAATGGCCGATATGATTTATTTTGGGGTTTTTATCCACATGGATACATCAACCAAATACTAGATCTAGTTACTATTCAAAGAAAAGTCTCCGTCAATGAAGTATACCAATTGACATAATCTTTTTGCAACATCTGATTTTGGTTGTGCTAAAATGGTTTGAACTAAACCTACCTCTGACATATTTAATTGGAATTCATTGATTAAAATTTCCCTTTCATTCTGGTTCCTAACACAGTCAATGATGTACATCCTTAACCACCATTTCACAAACTTAAATCGTAACAGGCATGAACTATCTGCAGGCCATATAAATATTTATTCCGTGCGGGAATTGAACCCGCAACACGTAGCATAGAAAGCCAAGCAACTCGCCACTACGCAAAAAAAAGTGAAGTGTTTACTAACATAAATTTAAGTTTCTTTAAACTAACATAATCTGTATTATTGTAATATCTATGTTAGTTTGAAGTCTATGGATCTATGGGCCGAAATAGCCTGAAATAAAGAATTTATTAAAATATTAATGTTATGTTATTATTTTTCATACTACAGCCGCGCGTCGTCATATAGACACAATTCGTCGAATTTCGTTACGTGGACTGTATCGCTCTATGAAGTAATTTCTCATCAGAAATTGTGGGGCTCGAAGGGGATTAGGTAAGCAAAATGCAGGTAATATAATCTTGCACTTAGTATACTTCCCCCCCTCCCCCCTCCTTAGGTGCCGAAGATGACCGCCCCAGTGGTTTTAGCCGGTAGGAGTCCGGTATATCGCTCCGTCCTTTCCCGTGGCGGAGGAAGTTCATGTAGAATTTCCACTGGGCCAAATAAAATAAAAAAAAGAAGAACAATACTTCTACCATAAAAAGGTCAATTTTGTGTTCTGCCCTTTTAAAGTTAACGTTAATGACGAAGACCGTTTTGTATGATCAGGATTGCAGCGATTTTAGGTGTGTTCACGCACTTTTCGCTTGTACGTGAATTCAATTGAAGCTTTCTTTATATCAAGGGCAAGCGCATTCCAGTTTTATTGTTGAGACAGCGAATGAACTGGAAATAACCCTGTATGTTGGGGAGAAATTATGACTTTAAGAGCCGCCCAAAAGTTTGTTATATAATCAAGAGCACAAGGATTGTTTGTGATAGTAAAAAGCAAACAAAGTGATGTGAAAGCTCATTTCAATTCAGTCCAGTAATTAGGTCCTAACAGGCTCTTAGACTCCATATTGTAACGGCGGAGGGTATTTCGCTACATGACTCTGAGAAGAAATGGCGAACGAAATTCTAGGCTATCTTTTTTTTTAGGTACCTTTTACATTTTTAGTTTCTTCTCGCTAACGTTCCTCTTTATCGTGGGTACAATTAACGGACATAAATCTCACAGCCACAAGCACTCGGACCCGAAAAAAGTATCTGTAGATCATGCAAATATTTGTTTTAAAGCGTGTGTTAAACTTCCCATCGGTAACATCCCCATGAGCGCCGTGTGGTGCCGACTACGAATAGCACCTGTGCGTTAATAATTATCAATTTCTGATTGTGTATTACAGAAGCAACGGTGTGTTTATTATTGTGTATATGTATTTCACGTATAGTCCACTTTGTTTCCACATAGCTGATTTGTTAGCTGTAATATCACGTTTTTAAAAGAGTGTCTATGGATTTTCTTGCCGGCTTCTTCTCCATAAGATCAACTTTTCTGAACTGTGCACCTTAACTTTCGACTTTTCTTAAGTGCCTATTAGGGCCTATATGAAATAAAAACTTTGACTTTGACACCAACCTATCTCATCCCGCGGGTGTCGTAAAAGGCGAGTAAGGGATTGCCCGGAGGATGGGCCGCAGCGTCCTTCGAGTATATTAACAACACAACTGCAATCGCAACCCGCTTGCCAAGCGTCGCGATTATGGCAGAACCCCCTTATGAGCCAACACGCCCTGATCGGTCGTTGTGGCGATCTTTGGGAGAGGCCTGTGTCCAGCAGTGGACTTTATTTAGATGAAATGATAATGATGATGATGAGTAAGATACGTAATTCGTTTTAGCAGCTTATTATAGAATCGGACACAATTCCATTAGAAAGATTTGTTTATCTCGATAAATCTATACATATTGTTAACATTATATTATAATCAAATGAAGAAAAATACAATCTGGATTAAGAATTCATACGTAACATAATCAGCCCAGTACTGTCCCACTGCTGGGCACGGGCCTTTTCTCACGATGAGAAAGGTAAGGCCTTAGTCCACCACGCTGGCCTGGCATTTCTTATATATATATTTTTTTTTTTTTGGTGTCCTGTGGAAATTCTACATGGAACTTCCTTCGCCCCGGGGAAGGGCAAAGGGGTATGCCGGACTCCTACTGGCTAAAACCACTGGAGCAGTCATCTTCGGCAACGAAGGGGGGCTCCAGTTCCTCGTAAGATCACACTAGAGCCGCCCATTGGTGCCACGCCTTTAGGCACATCTCGGAGGGGATGACTGTAAAACGGCCGCCCCCCAGGAACCTCTCGGGGTGGAATGTAAAGGGTCCCCCCAACGCTGGCCTAGTGCAGGTTGGCGGACTACACACACCATTGAGAACATTTTGGAGCCCTCTCATGTGTGTGTTGTCTCTCACCGTTAACGCAAGTGATAATCAAATTCTGATCCGCACATGAATCCGAACGGTCAGAGGTGCGGTCCAGGATCGAACTCTGAACCTCCTGTATCGAAGGCGAGCGTTCAACCACTATACTATCGCTGTTATAATCATAATTACGAATACAGCACCATTTTATCTCCTCCCGTGGATGTCGTAAAAGGCGACTAAGGGACTCTAAACCAGGGGGATGAGCAGCAACATCCCTTATGTAGAACTGCGCGCACCAATCCGCCTGCCAAGCGTGGTGAGTACCTACTGGCAAACTCCCCCCAAAATGACGACACAATTGTGGAAATGGGGAAGGCTGTTCAGTCGTGGACGTCCTGTAGCCTATCCGTTTACACTCAGAGTTTTTTTTTTAACTTTGCCTCACAGTAGTATTTTTCCTGTGTCGTGGGTGCGTTTACAGACACAAATTCCACACACAATACACCCAGACCCGGAACAACTACCTGCAGATCGTACAAATATTTGTTCCGTGCGGGAATCGATCCCACGACCCGGTGCGCAGCAGCCGACTGTATCAGCCACTACACCAACCGTGCCGTCAGTTAAGAATGATGTCACATTTCAATCTCAACGCGCATAAGTAACCCATCGGATTCCAGTCCTGCCATACGGCCGCTTAACCTGCCCCTACCAGCGTAAAAGAAAGTAAGCTTGATATAATGCGTTTCATTAACTCGCGTCTCTCAGTATAACCTTGAACGCGGACGAGAAAGGCGCCATATGTGAAAAATGGCTCCCAAATTTTTATTAGTTTTTCTTTTAATATTTTGCTCGGGGGCAAAAAGTGCGACGCTTTTCGAAACGGGATACGATTATTTTGTAAATTGGGGCAAGAGTTTGGCGCCAAATTTGTTGTCGATAATAGAATGTGTGGGAACTCAAGATGCATGGGGTTGTGCGAGGGAGAAAGCCGGGAAGATGCTGGATGGTTGGGAAGGAGATGTGGAGAAGGAACGGAGAAGCTGGGAAGGTACATTTGTATTTTCTCTTTTTTTATAGTTTTTTATTCTTTCTTATCTTTTGGAGATATTTAGAAATAGATAGATACTTTATTATTTCATCGGATACATATATACGATAATATATTTAGTTTTAAAGCTTATTTAATCGACCATAAACATTTAACAAGTGACCTACATGGTTTAATTTTCAATTAGAAGCTATATATTAGTATTGTTTAAATACAATTTTTGTTAAGAGACAGTAGTAATTTTAGATTCATATCTTCTTGGTGAAGTACTCATCTCGTATCGGAAACAGACCGCAAAAAGTAATAATTAAATAATTATGGTTATTCATTTGATTAAATACTTTTTTGCGTTTCTAATTCATTTTAATTACTTGTTGAAACTTTTTAGTGAATGTAAACTTTTAATTTATATGTAGAAATAATGTAGTAAATTATGAGTAGGAACACAGAGAGTATTTTTTTCAACAAAAAATATATAAAAGCTACTTTTATTAAAGAAATTCTATTATTTCTTAGGTTTATGTTCATTTGATAACTTCACAAATAAAATAAAAACATAAATAATACCAAAGTATATATACAAGTTCCTTTTTTAAATATAGTATATTTTAGGATAATTTACGCAATACACGATAAACTTCGTAATCAAGTATTTATAAAAAAAAACTTTGATACTTCTTTCAACTAGGCCACAGTCGCTACCGGTAATAAATCCATAGGCTAATATCACAAGAGACGCAGTACCCCGAAAAAAAGTTCAAGTAATAATGTGCAAGACTAAACATTGTTCGAAATTATAACGCCGATCTATTCCCGACTGGAACTTGGACTTAAATTGTCTCTGGAATACCGACTATTTATATTATTACTTATATTACTTCATCTATTTCACACTGGCAGTACATTATTCTCACATTACTTTATGCTACTATATTGCAATGTATGTAACATTTTAAAATTATTTTAAAACAGTGTCTATGGAGTTTCTTGCCTGTTCTTCTCCATAGGACCAACTTCTTGGAACCGTGCAACTACATTCTGACTATTCATAAGCGCCCGTAAATGGTTTATATGAATAAAAATCTTTTGAATTTGAATTTTACTCCCTACTAAAGCTGTTCATGACTCACATATTATGTAAAATTATAAATTAAATTACGTAAGTTTATTTAGGTTTTACTAAAATGGCTGTTTACCCACTTTGAGTCCTTATTTAGCAACTATTAGTGCGAATGTAAACATTTAAACGACTGGCTTACGACCTCTTAGCTTTCACCCAAGAACAAACATTACATTTAATTTTATAGTCTATTTCCGTATTTGTTTACGCCTTATGGGATCAAGGCGTTAGCATACATAATTCTTGGCGTAAGAGAAATTATAAGCAATGCATATTTAATAGGAGAAAACGAAAGGTTTAAGTACATTATCTTTTACGTTTACGTCGTATATTATGTATATTTTATTCAAGTTATACTTCTTCTAGTGCGTTTAATGAGACTAAATTTAGAAGCTGCGCGCGCATCCCTTTGACAAAATTCGATGGTATAAAGTTAGCTGTCAAAGATCTTTGATGAGAGTAAAATTGGGAGAGCTTGCGCGCGCATACCGTTACGAAAATGTTACAGTCAATGATACTATATATTAAAAGAAGTCGATATGTTACATGCGCGCCAAAAGTAAGAACCGAATCTCCCCCAATTGTAGCACCTCGCGATCAGTTCACCCAAGACAGGACAACGAGCACACACTGTCACAATCGGTATTGTTTGATTAATTAAGTAATAACAATGCCGTCGTGCGTGTAGAAAATGCACAAACTATCAAGCAAAAATAAATAAAGAACAAGGGATCTCATACCACACGTGAGCAACAAACTATATAAAATATTTTAGTAAAAATACTATTCAAATTATCTATAGAATAATATTCTCGAACAAAACACAGGCCAAGCAAAGAAAAGAGACAACACATATATTATATCACAGGTGCGACAAAGATATCAAGTACACATGTTGTCATTTTAGATAGCTATCTCTTTTACTCTCGTAGTTTTTGTATCTTCTTTCTTACAGCTTAGGTGTGTAGTTTATAGCTTTAGTATACCTACATACAGCGAAACTGAGTTTTGCGCGCCATTTAATATGGATGTAACATATCTATGGGATAATATCATTGATATTGGTATAGATAATTATTTTTGTAGGTATTTGTAAAATAGTCTAAATTTTTTTAAATATATTTATTAATTATTATATTCATTTCGGCCGAATGAAGTCCACTGCTGGATACAGGCCTCTCCCAAAGATCACCACTACGACCGATATGGGTGTGTTGTGGGCTCATTGGGGGGTTTTGCCATAATCGCCACGCTTGGCAGACGGGTTGGCGATCGCATTTGAGTTGTTAATGTACTCGAAAGACGCTGCTGTCCATCCTCCGGCTACTCCCTTAGTCGGCTCTTTACTTTAGCATTATATTAATTGAAAAAATATATTCCTGTTAAAATAGTTTCTTTATAATTTACTTCTATTTTTATAACTGATAACGCGATCGACACCTGAAGTTTTTCTTCTTACGTAAAGATCCACCGTCCGTCCACTGCTGAACAAAGGCCTCCCACATAGATTTCCACATCGACCGGTCACATGCCACCCGCATCCAACGACTCCCAGCGACCTTCACCAGGTCGTCTGTCCACCTCATTGGAGGTCGTCCCACGCTGCGTTTTCCGGTGCGCGCTCTCCACTCGAGAACCTTCCTGCCGCAACGGCCATCAGTTCTACGAGCTATGTGTCCTGCTACTCCAGCTTACTAATCATTTCCGCTATGTCAGCCGTTTCAGTTCTTCTACGGATCTCCTCAATTCTGATTTGATCTCGTAGAGAAATACCAAGCATAGCTCTCTCCATAGCTCACTGAGTGACCTTGCTTTCTCATGAGGCCCATAGTGAGTGACCACGTGTTTATGCCTTGTCATCACTGCGTAGTGTGTACATAACGATGCCAGATAGAAATGTGCTAAAATTTTAAACTAACTTGCAAGATGTTCAAGTAACATTTAATGTATGGGTGTGCATTATTGCGAAATGTTTATGTATTTACACTTTCTCTGTATATAATGAAGGCAAATGCAAGTTATGTAGACCTCGAGGGTATGAGTCATTTCTCATCATCAAACAAAATAAATTTTTAGTGCGGTAATGAATCACTTGAGTGTGTGGTGCGAGCTACGAATAACCATCTCATCCCGTGGGTGCCGTAAAAGGCGATTATGGGATTAGCCGGAGGACGGGTAGCAGCGTCCTTCGTCAAAAGCCAAGCGTGGTGATTATGGCAAAACCCTCCAATGAGCACCTAAGCCAGTCTTTGTGGCGATGTTTGGGGGACACATCCAGCAGTGGATTTTATTCGGCAGAAATGATGATGATGAACTAATCGCTTTACTGAGCTGCGTGTCGCGGAAATGTGGGATTCAAACCCGCCAACCGCACCGCATAAAGCCATGTGCTTCACCACTGCGCCAGCAACAGCCCATGGCCGAGCGTACTGGTAGAACTTCTTCCCCCTTTTAGTTTTTTGATAATTTCGTTGCGGGTTCTAGTAAGTAATAATAAGTAAGTATTATTTTTCTAACGACGGCACGGTTGGTGCAGTGGTTGATACAGTCGACTGCTGCGCTCCGGGTCGCGGGTTCGATTCCGGCACGGAACAAATATTTGTACGATCTGCAGGTAGTTGTTCCGGGTCTGGGTGTATTGTGTGTGGAATGTATGTCTGTAACCCACCCGCACGAACACAGGAGTGTGGGGCAATGTTAAAAAAACAACCCGGGAAATTAAATAGCTTAGTTGATCAGTGTACATATTTCCGGTGGTCGCCATTGTAGATCCTGATTTACAAAGTTGCCGCTGTTGGGGGAGACCCTGACGGCCGAATCCTGGAATGACATCATGAAATCGTATATCTTGTTTTTTACTTTCCCCACGCTATTTGATGATACGATTGGTGCAGTGGCTGATAGTCGGCTACAGCGCTCCGGATCGCGGGTTCGATTCCCGCACCGAACAAATATTTGTATGATCTGCAGGTAGTTGATTCAGGTCTTTTCTCGTGTGAGTGTGTAGGTAGAGTGTACAGAAATAAATTTCACATCCAGGCCTGAAAGAACTATCTGCAGATCATACAGATATATGTTCCATGCGGGAATCGAACCCGCGACCATAACGCAGAAAGCCAATCGCTTAGCTGCTGCGCTAACTGTGCCGATGCACAAAAACTGCTACGGTAAATGCACGCTGATTTTCAGCGGCAACTTGCGTCATCGGTAAAAGCTATAAACCGTTTAGAAGTACTTATTCTGTTATGGTAGTGGAATCGCCCGGTTTGCGCTGACACGGAATCGACTCCATAAGCGTGCGGTTAGTAAGACAACTACTGTTCAATTGATGGATATTACTTACAAGGCTAGGGCTAGCGATACACGAGATTTTTTGCATCTCCTAGATTATGGATGGCGAACCAATGTAGTACCAATGGTGGCACGCGATAGGTACTTGTGGGCACATCATTGATTTACCGCACAACCAACATACCAAAAAAATAATTAAGATATTATGTTCAATGTTGTCAGTTCAGCAGTGATATCTTAGTAGTTGAACGCATGCCTTCCACACAGGAGGGTCTGAGTTCGAGACTCAGACTTTTCGGATTCAGGTGTGGATCAGAATTTTATTATCACTTCCGTTAACGGTGAAGGAAAACATCGTGGGGAAACCTGCACACCTGAGGGCTCCAAAATTTTCTCAATGGTGTGTGTGTGTGTGTAGGGTGGGCCAAAAAAAACTTTTGGAATCATTGTTTTGTGATAAATTATAAGAAATAGTCAAAGTTATTCTTTTCGATTTAAGGTTGGACTTTAACCTCGAATAACTTCTAAACGAGTCAACTTAGCGAAAAATCATTTCAGACTATTTTTGTACATCGTTAAATTTCCTACAAGCATATGTTTTGATTTCCACGAGACATTCATTCGTTCAAGTGCATTAAAAATCCAAACAAAAAAACAAAAATTCCTATGTTATCTAAATGGGAAATAAAAAAAGTACGATGACTCACGTCTATGGATATTAAGGGCTCAAAATTCACCAGAATTTTTTTTTCGTCATCCCAGACGATATTTTCATGGTAACTAAGGAAAAATAAAAAAAAGTTTTTTTGGCCCACCCTAGTGTGTAGTCTGCCAACCCGCACTAGGCCAGCGTGGTGGACTAAGGCCTAACTTTACTCATCCTGACAAAAGGCCCGTGCCCAGCAGTGGGACAGTATTAAGCTGATTATGTTCAATGTTGTCAATATTTGGCTATAATGATTATCGAAAATGAAGCCTCAGCGGTCATTATTAATGGCAGTATAAAATGCATCTGTTTGTGTTTATACTCGTCTTTTAATAAAGGATGATAATGTTGCCTATATTAACATCCTAAAAGACGAGTTCAGTTCATATATTAATGCCACTAAACACACTGGTTGGTTAAATAATTCTGGTACCACCGCAGTGCCAGATATTTGCCGCAAAGCAGTAGTGTTTAAACTTTAGACATTCCTGTGCTCCAGATAGAAGGGCACTGTTGTTAGTGACATTACTGGGCATAAGGGACTGAACAACTGATGTGTCGAGGTAACGTGCAGTGTGATCCCACGCAGGACAGGTCCTGGGTACGGCGCTGGGGTAACAACCGCCCTGGCGCCTAATTCCCATACGCCTGAAACCTCCTGCCGTTACTATAAGGGGGACCTCTGGGTTCGCGGGTACGTAGATTGGGGAATCTGCGTGCCCACACCGAGCGACCCAAGAGAAGACGGTAGCACGCATGTGGTCACGCGCTGCCGTGGGTCGCTTTGGGGGATCCATTACAATCCCCCTCTCAGAGATGTATAGGCGTGGCACCAGTGGGCAGCTTTAATGTGATCATACGAAGACCTGGAGCCTCTCTTAGGTGCCGAAGATGACCGCTCCAGTAGTTTTAGCCGGTAGGAGTCCGCCATACCCCTTCGCCCTTCCCCGGGGCGAAGGAAGTTCATGAAAAAACTACAATCTCGTTACGAATACGTCTGTATTAACTATATTTCATCTCTCGGTACTCCTTGCATTTGTTCCGCTATCTAAACATATTCTTCTCAACATACGATTTCAATTAGCTCTCAACCACATCACATCTTTAACACCTCATAAAATCAGCACGTCGTAAAGATAAAGTGCAACCCTGTCTTCGTCACACCTAACGCTCAGTCGCCATGTAACTGTGACGCGGTTAGAGAAGATTATCACGCTTACACATCAAGGCTGTGGCTAGAAAGTTTGAAATTATATTAGAGTTGTCACTTCCGCGGGTTTAGAGGTGATAACACAAAACAAACGAACGAGCCTTACAGTAGTCTTACAGTAGCATATGATGCGTAACATCTGACATCTCACCTTGGTAATAAGCAACTATTCTTCTTCTTCTTCTCTTTGATTATGGCTTCTGTAGAGTATCTTCCACAATTTCGCCAATGTCAAGTATAAAGGCAACGTTGTACGGTGTTTAGATTAATTAATCTTTACATATAAATATATATAAATAAATATTTCACAAAAAAAAATTTATTTTTTTAAATATCATAGTTTGAATCCGAATGTACTATTTAGGTTCATAAGCGACAGTAAAAGATCGAAATTCAGTACGTCAAAAAGTATGAATGGCGCTAAAACCCAGCACATCACCGCGCATGCGGTAAAGCGGGCACTGTCAGTCAGCCACAGATATGTAATAATTGCAATCAAAACTTTTTGTAATGCTATAAAAATGGCGCGCTCCGCATGTGCGTTCCATTAGAAAAGAATAATTGGTGGAATCTCCTTGGTGATATTAAATTCAGGAGTTTGCCCTGTATCGTAATGGAAAAAAAATGTATTATAACATTATTAGTACTATTCAATATCAGTTTCCGTTCATCAGACATAAATATATATAAACTGCCTTCAACAATCCTCGCTTTGTCTATAATTTGCGTTTTGAACAGAGCCAGGACAGTAATGCCTTGCTCAAAACCAAAATTACAGTTTAACTTGAAAATGGAACTAGGCACTTTAATACTATTTATTACCACTGCCAACAACTTGCCCAATTCATCATCTCGGCCGAATGAAGTCCACTGCTGGACACAGGCCTCCCCCAAAGATCACCACAACGACCGATATGGGTGTGTTGTGGGCTCATTGGGAGGTTTTGCCATAATCGCCACGCTTGGCAGACGGGTTGGCGATCGCAGTTGAGTTGTTAATGTACTCGAAGGACGCTGCTGCCCATCCTCCGGCTAATCCCTTAGTCGACTTTTACGACACCCACGGGAGGAAATGGGGTGGTGGTATTCTGAGCCGGCACCACACAATTACTTGGTATAATTATCAAAACATCTGATGCGGTCTACTTACTGCTTTGATGTCCACAAAAATATAATCTGAGTAGATAATTATGTGTTTGTCACAAAAACAACCTGATTATGGCATTCACTTCGCGTTAAAAACTTCTGCCTTGTTTAATTTATTTTCGTTGTGGTTTGGCAGTGGAATTTTTTGATTATTACAAAAGATAATGCGGTTGGTGCATCTCTAATAGAATCGTTATATCAGCCAGAGGTCATCCACTGCTGAATAAAGACCTCCCCCATCGATTTCCACAACGAGCGGTCACATGCCGCTCTCATCCATCGACTCCCAGCGACCTTCACCAGGTCGTCTGTCCACCTCGTTGGAAGTCGTACCACGCTGCGTTTTCCACTGCACGGTCTCCATTCGAGAACCTTTTTGCCCCGACGGCCATCAGTTCTTCGAGCAATGTGCCCCGCTCATTGCCACTTCAGTTTACCAATCATTTCAGCCGAGTCGGCAACTTTAGTTCTTTTACGGATCTCCTCATTTCTGATTCGATCTCAAAGAGAAATACCAAACATAGCTGTCTCCATAGCTCACCGAGTGATCTTGAGCTTTCTTATGAGGCCCATAGTGAGTGACCACGTCTCTGTTCCTTCACACACGAGTTTACAAAATAATAAAAACTGCTAGAGATGAAAATGAAAGTACAGAACATCCTTGTATAGTGAGGTAGCAGTTCAAATTTAAAATAACCGCTGTTCCGATGAAAAGTAATCAAAGTGAAACGCAAATAAATACAATAAACTATTAAAAATTACTACCAACGTAATATTTGCGAAATTTTACTGTTATCCATTCAGAAACGTATTTGCAAATGTTTTAATGTCATTGATTTGTAGTGACATTTTTTTATATTTGATTACCTACTAATAACAAATAGCTTTCATAAAATGTTTATTTGCATTGAGATTTGACGTAAGTATATTATTTTGCTCAAAGACGAGATGTTCTCATAGAACTCGAAACTCCTTCGACCTACCTGGAGATGCGAGATTGGCTAGCACACTCACACTAGCGGCAGAATGCAATATTTCAACCCATCAAACACATCTCTAGTTAGTAATGTCTGAGGATTTCGCGATTATTACACATTATAATAAAACAATTTTATTATAACATCTCTAGTTAGCTCTTTTTAACTATCTTTTGTATTTAACCAGTAACAGATAAACAGAGACGTGAACTCTCTCGTGTTTACTCAAGGACTCATAAGAAAGCTTAAGATCATTCAATGAACTGAAAACGGGATATTTACCATGTTTTTTATTTGCTTTGAGTTCCCGATATTTCGGCGCTGTTGCAAGCGCCATGTTCACGGATAAACTAAAGTTTTTGCGGGTGGATGTTTACGAGCAGACAAAACGATCTACCCTCTTCCTTATACGTTTTGTGCGCTGGGTGCCGCTACCACTATCACTTAAGTCACTCACAACTCGACTTTGTTCCCGACACACGAAACTCACCGTGTCCGCTCGCGAACTTTTTACGGCACTTTTTCGGTCTTTACACAATCGAATCACTGGATTCCAGGCCTTCGACAGTTGAAACCCGTCCTCCCGGTTAAACCAAATATAATAACTTTATTATAAGGAAGAGGGTAGATCGTTTTGTCTGCTCTTAAACATCCACCCGCAAAAACTTTAGTTTATCCGTGAACATGGCGCTTGCAACAGCGCCGAAATATCGGGAACTCAAAGCAAATAAAAAATATGGTAAATATCCCGTTTTCAGTTCTAATAATAGTGTGAGTGACCATGTCAGTTTAAAAACTTATATCATTCAATGTGCTAAGGAGAGAGCTATGCTTTGTAGGTCTCTACGAAATAGAATCAGTTATTTATTAACTTTAATTATGACGGTAGTACACCAATTACAATAATTAAAGACATGTTAAGAATTACAAAACAAATAATAAAACCGAAGCACAAATACACAATAACAATAATCATAAATTTCAAGAAAAAAATATCGAATTATACACTCATACATCCTTCTTGCAGAAACGCAAACACTCTAACAATATTATCGTTTATAAGTGAGGAGATCCGTAGAACTATAGTTGCCGACATAACTGAAGCATTAGTAAGACTCCATTTCGACTTTAACTTGCCGACCATCAGGCAATTTATGAAACAAGCGTCTAAACGCTATCTCGATTCTGCCCTGTCCCACCCAAATCCCCTTGTGGTATCAGCCGCCGACTACGAACCCTCCCGTATCAGTAGAGTACGCCGCCCGAGGCACGTTCTGGTCGATCCAGACGATGAAATCACGTTAGATCACGTGAAGAGACTCGCGTTGTCTCGTTCACTAAACACCCGACCGTTCTACCGCCCTCGCCGCCGAGGATGCCCGCCTCACCGACGTCGCGGAGGCCTATCGCCGCGTCACCTTCCCGTTCAAGTTAGCACTTCTCCCTCCCGTCTCTTGCTCGCGCCGGCCCGTGCCGAGCCTGTAGCTTTAAATGTCCCTTAAAACAACTTAAATAATACCGATCCAGCTGTCCCCAAAACAATAGCTTGTTGTCCCCAGCAACGCCCTAAGCCGAGGTCCGTGTCCCGCAGGGGGCGCCCTTAGCGAAAGTTGCTTAGTTTTTAATATTTAATTTAAGCCTGGCTGGAGGCCTCTTTTGGCTTCGCCAGCAAATGACCGGTTAAGCAACCACATTTCCCAGAAATGTATGCGAGAAGCCCAACAAAAAAAAAAAAAAAAAAAAAGCATTAGTAAGCTGACGTGGCAATGGGCAATATTGCTCGTGGAACTTATACAGACTAGGTTCTCGAGTCGAGACCGCGCACCGGAACACGCAGCGTGGGACGACCTCCATTGACGTGGACAGCCGACCTGGTGAAGGTCGCTGGAGTCGTTTGAAAACTCTGTCGTTATGGTAATCTGTGGGGGAGGCCTGCCAGCAGTAGATATCCTTTGACTGTAATAATGGTAATCATAAGATGGATATGTAAATAACAAAAAGAAAATATTATTCAATAAATATTAATCGTATAGCTTATTAATCATCTTAATAATTGGCTCTAACGAAGATTACTAACGGATTTCATGACCAAATCACCTAAAAACTGACCTAACATCAACTTTCGCGGACTCAAATCTAAACTGGTTTGTGATCCGAAGACCGATCGATCTAACGACCGACTTTTACTTTAAATGGGTATCGAATTTTGGAAATTTCACTTTTTTTGTTAGGCTTGCGTAATTTGGGATATATCGATATGAATATGAGAATAATAAAAAATAGTGTTTGAACTTTCACACGTGAAAAGAATTACAATGGAAGTGGCTTACTCTCTAGATAACTAACTGTTGCCCGCGGTTTCACCCGTGCGTTTATTTTTATCAATATAGATACAAATATAACTGTTCTGTAGCTTTTGATCAGTGAAAGAAATTTTAGGTTCTGAAATGAAAAATAATCGTTACAAACTTTCAGCCCCGTATTTTATTACCTCTAAAATCATTTAGAATATGGGGTATTTTACAAAAACACGGAAACACGTATTTTTTTATTTTAGACCAATAAGCCAAATACCAATGGTCATAGATCGAACTTATAAAGTAACGGAGGTTCATACAACTTTTCAACCCCTATTTTACCACCTTAGGGGTGGAATTTCTAAATTTCTTTCCTCACTGCCAAATTTCAAGTTTTTAGCCCCAGTGGCTGTGCGTTGATGAATCAGGCGTTTAAGTACAGATTATATTAAACAGGTTGGTCAAAACAGTGAAGTCATGAAAAAATTGATTTCTCACCCCCAAGGGTTTCCGAAAATACCCCATGTATGTTCCGCGATTCTTGATAATTTTCGAATTATATTTTTTTAATGGTCCGAATTATTACCCGAAAATAACTTTTGTAAATGTTGATCCTTATCTCACTAAAATTAAATCCTTAGTCTTGATAACCTCTAACATGTTAATTGCCGGCAACCGCGAGACAAAATAGATTTTTTGTGTCTGGCCTTGTGACAGATAATGAGATATTGATTAATTGTAATAACTTTACTATTTTGAGGTATTTTTGGTTAATTATAGGCATTTTCTAATCTCATTAGTATGAAGAGTAACAAAAATAAGCTAAATCAAGAGGAGTGAACCACTAGAGGAGTGACCCCATAAATATCCAAGGTGACTTTTTTACAGCCACCTGCTATATATGCAAGTGCCTATAAGCATGGCAAAAAGGCATTTCCATTCGTTCTCGAGATCCCGGTGCCGAATATGACCAGGTTGGTTTTAGCCGGTAAGACCCCGGCTTACCCCGGGGAACGTGGAGAAAGGCCATGAGGATTTCCACCGCGGTAAAAATAAACCAGACAAGTGCGAGATGAACCCGCGTGTATGTGGTAACTCAAATAATTTATCGGAGAGAAGGGGAAATGTTTAATTTTCATCTATTTTCTTAAATAACTTTAAAACCATTTTTTTTTACTGTAAGAATAACGATAACCTCGAATAATATATCAAAAGAAAGGGCTCTCTTTTGATATATAGTTCGGTTTGCAAAACTTTTATTGTATTTTCTAATTTTCCCCCAAATGTGACCCCCATATTCTAAATTTATTTATTTACGTTACACGTCCGTATCTGGGTCACAGAAATCCATATGTGTACCAAATTTCAACTTAATCGGTCCAGTAGATTCGGTGCAAGTTGCCTGTGACAGACGGACTGATACACGAGTGATCCTATACGGGCTCCGTTTTTTCATTCGGCCGTACGGGACCCTAAAAAGAATAGGATGTATATTCGAAAGATGCATCAAGACAATATCATGGGAAATATTTTTAGTAAGCGTAGAAAATCGACAGGTATTTATCGAAAGTAGAAGTGTATTGTTCTCTATGGGAATATAGAAGTTAGCGATCGCAATTATTTCTATAGAAACGCATATTTTAACTTTCGCTAATAGAACGTGAAAATTCGCCAGATAGATGATAAAATAATATTTACTATTTTCTGAAGATTACTTTATAATTGGCGATGGTCGTGTATGCTTGACCTTAATTTCCATGACAAAATGATTGTGCGTCATCAACGGGCTTTATAGATGTTCTGTTGGCACGTTTGATGAGAGTAAAATAGGATGCTGTACCTTGGGAGTCGCGAGTGCGCCTATTGGGAAATCTACGTGCTCATACCGAGCGACCCCGGGCAGACAGCGGTGTGCATGTGATCACGTACCGCATAGCGAGGCTTTGGGGGAATCCTTTAAAATCCCCCCGAGAGGTGCCTGGGGAGGTGACCGCTTTACAGTCATCCCGTCAGAGATGTGCCTAAAGGCGTGGCAATGGGTGGCTCTAGATAGATATTATTAGAGTTCCTGGAGCCTCCCTTCGGTGCTGAAAACGATCACTCTGGTGGTGCCAGTAAGACACCCCTCCGCCCTTTCCCGGGGCGGAGGAAGAACTGTCACAAAAATCTGCCAGTATAAAGTAAGCCTTAAAAACAATTTAAAGTATCTACATATTTATTATAATGACTAATCATTGATCTATACATCTATACAAATAAATAAAATGTCTGTTTGTAATGTCAAAATAACAGCTTTTTACTAAATGCATATGAAAGTATATACGGTACCAATAACAAAAAAACAATTTTTAAATTTTTTGTCTGTCTGTTTGTTACGGGTAATCTCCGAAACGGCTGAACCGATTTTGACAGGACTTTCACTGGCAGATAGCTGATGTTATAAGGAATAACTAAGGCTACTTTTATTTTAGAAGAATAATTATGAAGCAGAAGTAGTCTATACATCTATACAAATAAATAAAATTGAAGTGTCTGTTTGTAATGTCAAAATAACAGTTTTTTACTAAATGCATATGAAAGTATATACGGGACATATAACAAAAAACAAATTTTTATATTTTTTGTCTGTCTGTCTGTCTGTCTGTCTGTTTGTTCCGGGTAATCTCCGAAACGGCTGGTCCGATTTTGACGGGACTGTCACTGGCAGATAGCTGATGTTATAAGGAATAACCTAGGCTACTTTAATTTAAGAAAAATAATTAGGGTTCCGCACAAAAAAATAAAATCCCTTGAAATCCAATATATATGTATATTCTATGTCAAGGGTATATGTTGAAGTACTCTAAATTCCTTTTAAATTAAACGCGGGTGAAACCGCGGGTCCCAGCTAGTTATTAAATAAGAGCGTCTAAATAAATGTCGATCAAAGTTGGTTATGGCTTTTCGTGTTCTGGTTTGATCACATTTTATTAATGTAACTGTGCCGTGTTGCTCCAAACCGGTTGCGAGATAAACAACCGACGAACCGATAGCACCTCACGCGATATAATATAATATTAATATATACACGCAAAGAATTTAAAAAAAATTAGAAGTGTCATATGGACACACGTTTGGGACGGAGTTCCTTTCGCTAAATCTTTTTTGTTAAGTAACGAATAAATAAAAAATAAAGAGTCAGTATAAAATAAATAGACGAAGCATAAAATTTCAGAAATAAAGATATTGAAAAAGACCCTTCATTACATATTAGCGAATAAATGCTACTACTCTGTAAAAGAGTTTTTGTCTGATAAATCGCTCTCAGAATACAATTTGCCTCAACCATGATCTGTTCAGTGTTCCATTATTCTTTTAATCCTTATTTTTTTAATTCAAATATATTGGTAATGGTATATATTGGTATTTAGATATTTTTTATTTATGTTACCTATTTAAATACTTCTTTATTTTAATGAGTATAATAAAGACAGTATATGTAATTGTTATTGTATGCCTAAGAGGCGGGACATAGCTGATCACTGTGTTATAAGAACATCTGTATTATGTACGTACCTATGATCCACAATAAAGAATATGAATATGAATAAAATGTGAATAAATGGGAATAAAGTTGGTATTGCAGATAAATTACTGGAATGTTAGTGAAAAAAATATATCACTATTTTATTATTTATTATAAATATATAAAAGAAAATAGTTTTAATCCTGCAAGCTGCACGCTATTGCTCGCACAATTTATGGCACAAAAATGATTATTTATATTATTTTGTCTTTTACAGAGGAAGCTGACGCCGAAATCAGGACATCAGGCAGATCGATAGAGGAGATGCCTTCCAAAATAGGCAGGGAGATCTCCGAGTCACTGGGCTCCTTAACAAACATTCTGGGAACAGGCATAGCAAGGTAAACATAACATACGTCTTTGAGGAACCCTTAAATTAGCCATGTCTTTTCAACTGTCGATCAGAAATTGCAATTCTATTTTTAATAGCACATAAGGAAAACTATAATGTTAAAAAAATATAGAAGTGCGACTTAAGCTACGACATGTAACATGTGCCGGCTACGAATAGCACCAACCCATCTCATCCCGTAGGTGTCGTAAAAGGCGACTAAGGGATAAGCAGGAGGATGGGCAGCAGCGTCCTTCGAATACATTAAAAACTCAACTGCGATCGCCAACCCGCCTGCCAAGCGTGGCGATTATGGCAAAACCCCCCCAACGAGCACACAACACACCGATGTCGGTCGTTGCAGTGATCTTTGAGGGAGGCCTGTGTCCAGCAGTGGACTTTATAACGGCCGAAATGATGTAACATCGAATAGAAAAACAATCTCAAATACATTTCAGTACGGGCGTTTAACGCGTTAGTTTGTCAAATAAATGCATTTGTATTTTTTTGGATTGGTCTTATCACAAAATTGCGCATCAATTCATGCCTTTTCAGGAGGAATATCGGAAAACTCTTTTAATATATTCGAAGGCTTAATATCTAAAGAGGTAATAACTCAAGAGGCTAAAATAAACATAATTTCTATTATTATATTCTTAATAATATTTCTACTCTATGTTTATATAATTCTATACTAACAGTTATATAAAATATGTAATAACAAAATGATTATGTTAACTGTGATTAGTTGATTACATTAACTATAATATTGGCTGTTTACTTTCTGATAGTACGTGAAAAAAACATATACTGTGTATTTTTATATTTATAAATATATGTATATGTCGATGACAAAGTGTCAATATGAATATTATATTAATATATATATATATATATATGTATTATTATATATTAATATTTATAAGCCGGCTCAGAATGCCACCACCCCATCTCCTCCCATGGGTGTCGTAAAAGTCGACTAAGGGATTAGCCGGAGGATGGGCAGCAGCGTCCTTCGAGTACATTATCAACTTAACTGCGATCGCCAACCCGCCTGCCAAGCGTGGCGATTATGGCAAAACCCCCCAATTAGCCCACAACACATCCATATCGGTGGTTGTGGTGATCTTTGGGGGAGGCCTGTGTCCAGCAGTGGACATCATTAGGCCGAAATGATGATTTATAAAATATGCGAAAATAAAATCGTGTGGTGCCGGTTAACGGCCGAAATTACTAATCAATCTAATCCAAAATTGAATCATTTAAATAATTATGAATTGTGACAGATTGTGACATTTATCTAAATCTTGAAAACATTACCTGTGTTAATTAAAATACAAGTGAAGTGTAATGCTTTAATCCTTGTTTCTAGTAATGTATTAACATGTGGTGCCGGTTCAGAATACCACCACCCCATTTCTTCCCGTGGGTGTCGTAAAAGTCGACTATGGGATTAGCCGGAGGATGGGCAGCAGCTTCCTTCGATTACATTAACAAATCAACTGCGATCGCCAACCCGTCTGCCAAGCGTGGCGATTATGGCAAAACCCCCCAATGAGCCCACAACACACCCATAACGGTCGTTGTGGTGATCTTTGGGGGAGGCCTGTGTCCAGCAGTGGACTTCATTCGGCCGAAATGATGATTAACATTGAATGAGTATGAATTCTTACTTTATATCATTTTCTTGTTAATTTAAGATAACGTTCCCAGACGGGTACTCGATCGCGTCTGACGTTAAATGCACTCGATCACTCGTTTGAGTGATGACCTATTTGGAGCGTTGCAATGTATGGTAAGCGGGCCTATCTAACGATTAGAATTTTTGGTTTTTACACTACTATTTTTAGGATTATCAACCAGATCATTCGATTTATTTATTTATCGATTTGCATCAAGGGCAGTTCAATATTTTGGTCTTTCTTTAGAATAGGTACATTTTTATAATAAAACACTTTTAAACGGATTATATCGCGTACATTAGATTTTTTTTCCCTAACGTTCCGAACACTTTGCAGGGTCCGTTTATTTATTTATTTATTTATTTATTTACAATTCAGTTATAATAGTATTCTTACAGCATACGCCAAAACGCTTACTATCTTAATTTATGACTTAAATATAATTTTACAGAAAGTTCAATAGTACCTAAATAATCATTGAAAATGTCGACATGTTGGAACTCGTGGACAAATGCATTTAAAAGAGAAGTGTTATATTATAATGAGTAATAATTGCGAAAACCTAAGACTAGGTACATTTTTGTTTTATCCAACCTTGACATTGGCAGAATCACAGACAAACCGATGGAGCCATAGACTAAAATTAGAATTGGAAAATAACATATTTATTAAACATAAGGCACTTTTTTCTAATCTCTATCCGAAGATGATCTCACAAAAAACTTTAATTACGGAATGACTGCTTGTTAAAGGTGGTTTTTTGTATTAAACCCAAAAAAAAATCGCTGACGGACGCTATAACAAAAGTGAATTTTGCTTTAGAAAATTTATAATAATGTTCCTTGCGAGAGTTATTTCCATTTTGGTAAATTTTTTGCTCACATCTCATTAAAAATCCAGACACTTTAATTTCTAATCTGATTAATTACTTTGGCCTTTGAAATTTTATTGGGAATATTTGAGTAGTAAACTGAAATTAGGCAGAAGATATCCCGAACATCAGCCTGTACGCGATTAGGATGGCTTTGAAATAGCTAAAAAATAACAAGACGGCCGGATAATTACTTAATTACGGAGACCTTCTGAAAGCGGTACTTCATGTCCTTCAGAAGCTATTCAAGTCCAATTTAGCGGAGGGAAGGAGACTGTAGAGAGGCCACCCACTTTTCCCCCAAAGCCTCGCTATGCGCTGTGCTGCGTCATTTTTTTTTTTTTTTTTTTGTTGGGCCTTCGCATACATTTCTGGGAAATGTGGTTGCTTAACCGGTCATTTGCTGGCGAAGCCAAAAGAGGCCTCCAGCCAGGCTTAAATTAAATATTAAAAACTAAGCAACTTTCGCTAAGGGCGCCCCCTGCGGACACGGACCTCGGCTTAGGGCGTTGCTGGGGATATCAAGCTATTGTTTTGGGGACAGCTGGATCGGTATTATTTAAATTGTACTAGGGGACATTTAAAGCTACAGGCTTGGCACGGGCCGGCGCGAGCAAGAGACGGGAGGGAGAAGTGCTAACTTGAACGGGAAGGTGACGCGGCTATAGGCCTCCGCGACGTCGGTGAGGCGGGCATCCTCGGCGGTGAGGGCGGTACAACGGTCGGGTGTTTAGTGAACGAGACAACGCGAGTCTCTTCATGTGATCTAACGTGATTTTATCGTCTGGATCGACCAGAACGTGCCTCGGGCGGCGTACTCTACTGATACGGGAGGGTTCGTAGTCGGCGGCTGATACCACAAGGGGATTTGGGTGGGACAGGGCAGAATCGAGATAGCGTTTAGACGCTTGTTTCATAAATTGCCTGATGGTCGGCAAGTTAAGGTCGAAATGGAGTCGGTCGTTTCGCATGTACAGAGGCGCTCCGGTGGCCTTGCGCATGAAACGGGTTTGGAGGGTTTCGAATCTACGGAGTGGGTATGATTCAGCGTGTGCGAACACTGGGCTGGCATAGGTCATGATGGGTGTGTTGCGTCCACGGCGGCACGTGACAATATACACACCGCCGTCTTCCCGGAATGTACATGTACAGCTACATTTCCCGTTATCTCTTTCCTATTTCGCAAATCCATCCAAAGGTTGTCTGGAAGAGATCGCTGTGTGCGATAAGACCCGCCCATTGTGCATTGACTTTTGTGACCTGTTGTTTTTAATAAAGTGTATTTAAGTAAACGTACACAACGTAAAAACAAGCTTAAAACCTACACGGGCAATTAACAAATTCAGGAGTACAAAGATAAACTCTGTATGCAGCCGTCCGGCGCGAGGTTTCTCGCATTAGTATGTAGAATATCTAAAGCAGTTCATTGTTTTAAGCAATGTGTAGCACTTATCTGTGTCAGTGAAAGTCAAGGTGACGAGTTTGATGCCCGGACGTCACACACGCTTTTATAGTTCAGAATAATTTCTATTTAAACTAATCGATTTTGGAGTGGAATCCGTCGAGATTTCTTTATGCAAATTGAATGGATAAGTACATACTATAGTAAAGTTAGTTAACCGTGACATTTTCGTAACTAGAGTCACTTTAAGGCTGCTTATTTAAATATTTCTTTGGAGTGTTTGATTAGAGTAGAATTGAGAGCTGCGCGCGCCGCATTCTGTCACCAAGTATGAGCTGCCAAAGATAATTTGTGCAAGTGCATAATTATATAGTTTACTGACAATAAATAGTAATAAGTTTTGTTGGACATACATGCTGTATAATAAACACTTACATATAGCACTTTAAGTATATAATGAATCAGGTAGGTATAGTGTTTGTTTGAACTCTGGTACCCAATGTAAGATTTAACTTGGTTATTATTTTTTTCTTCTAAAAAACGTTGCTCTATACTAGGATTTCTCCTGTGTCGTGGGTGCGTTTACAGACATGAATTCCACATACAATACACCCAGACCCGGAACAACTACCTGCAGATCATACAAATATATGTTCGGTGCGGGAATCGAACCTACGACCCGGAGCGCAGCAGCCGACTGTATCAGCCACTACACCAACCGTGCCGTTATGGGTTAATAATTAATTGCTTTTAAATAAAATATATTTGGCTCATTTAAGTATCTGACAATATGTTTTTTTAATCTGTATTATAATGAAGTTCTTCTTTATTGAATTATTTATATACTCTTTATTGTACACCAAAAATAGTCACAGAAGTTTAGAATTAAGTAAAAGTACAATAGGCCGCCTTATCGCTATCCGCGATCTCTTCCAGGCAACCTTAGGATGGAAAATTGTAGATAGAAGTAATTATGAGGCAGTCTGAGGTGTAACTATCTAAACTAATATAAATAAATATTATTATATACTATACTGAATCCATGAAAACTAAATAATTAATAACGATTTAAACTATATGAATATAATAAAAACAAAATAAATTTAATGTAAAGAGTGCAATAGAAGTCAGAATGGAAGAGGACCGTTTTACCGCCCTCACCGCCGAGGATGCCCGCCTCACCGATGACGCGGAGGCCTATCGCCACGTCACCTTCCCGTGCAAGTTAGCACTTCTCCCTCCCGTCTCTTGCTCGGCCCGTGCCAAGCCTGTAGTTTTAAATGTTCCCTAATACATTATAAATAAGACCGGTCCAGCTGTCCCCAAAACAATAGCTTGTTATCCTCAGCAACGCCCTAAGCCGAGGTCCGCGTCCCGCAGGGGGCGCCCTTAGCGAAAGTTGCTTAGTTTTTAATATTAATTTTAAGCCTGGCTGGAGGCCTCTTTTGGCTTCGCCAGAAATGACCGGTTAAACAACCACATTTCCCAGAAATGTATGCGAGAAGCCCAACATAAAAAAAGAAAATAAAAAAATGGAATAGTAGAATTTAAAGCGACAGATAATGATCCTTTACTAGGTTTATAAAGGCTGACAATGACTGAGCACGTCTTATTAGCATAATGCATTCACAAACAAGCTACTTGAACGGTGAAAGATTTATCGAAAAAAAATAATGGAATCCATTGGCATTTTCAGATTTAAGTTTTCTGATGACCTTAGGAATCGCGTGTGAGAGTCACCAAGGAATTTGAATCGGCTTTTGAGGTATAAGTAGATGGATTAAACAGCACAGTATAGAAGGGAAATAATGTTAGCATTCCGGCGAACGCGAATTAGGATGAAAGAAAAAAGTTTCATTAAGGTCTCGCATAGGAAGTTACAAATAACATAAAGTAAAAAAAATATATATCATAAAATTGAAGCAACCTGGACGAGGCCAAAATAGGCCCCTTTTTTTTGATGTCCAGTGGAAATTCTACATGGAACTTCTCCCCGGGGAAGAGCGAAGGGGTGTGCCGGACTCCTACCGGCTAAAACCACTGGAGCGGTCATCTTCAGCACCGAAGGGGGGGGGCTCCAGGTCCTCGTAAGATCACATCACACTAGCGCCAAAAAAGTCGTGTGTCGAAGGAACTCACGATGGGATGTCCTCAAGGATCCGTTATTAGTCCTTATCTTTGGAACATGGGTTTCGATGATTTTCTGGCGATTCCACTACCGTCCGGCTGTTCATTGACTGGTTACGCAGACGACGGCCTTCTGCTTATTCAGTCAAGTACAAGGGCGAGCCTTGAAAAGTTGGCGGATACTTGTTTACGTTTGATCTCTAGTTGGGGCGAACGAAACCGCTTAATGTTTGCACCACAAAAAACCTTTCAACTAATTTTAAAAGGCAATCTTAAGACATCACCGAGCATTAAATTCAATAATGTTACCGTAAAAAGAAAGGAGTCCGTGTGCTACCTTGGTCTTGTATTGGAGAGAAATTTTTCATTCGTTGAACACATAAAATCTGTAGGTGAAAAAGCTAAAAGGAACTTTTATGCCCTGACAAGGATATCAACAGCTACATGGGGTCTTTCATTTTATACTTTGAAAACTATTTACGGCGCTACCTACTTAGGTTGTATTTGCTATGGTTCACCTGTGTGGGCCGATAGGGCTACTATCGGCGCGGCAAGACGTAAACTGCTCCAAAGCCAGCGCTTAGCGTTGATATTCTTGTGCAAGGCATATAGGACAGTAAGTACTGAAGCTCTGCCTGTGCTAGCAGGTGTTTTGCCAGTCGATCTTGAGATACAGCGACGTGCTGCAATGTACTACTCAACTAGAGAAAACATGGACGCGGAATTTCTGCTACAACGCGATCGTGTTAGGATCTGCAGATTGTTTAAACCACAGACTGGTGTTTGGGAGGAACTCTTGGCCGAATGGCAATGCAGGTGGGACACGTCTATTAAGGGCCGTCACCTATACTAGTACTTTCCATCCATTCGTGAGCGGCTGGCAAGTGCATGGTTGGAAGTTGATCATTGCGTGGCTCAATTTCTCACCGGTCATGGTAACTTTAAGAGTAAATTATTTAGCTTCAAGCTTGTTACCTCACCATTCTGCAAATGTTCAACACCGGACTGTGAATATGAACAGTCTGCACATCATATCCTGTGGGAGTGTATTCTTTGGCAAGATGAACGCAATATTATGTTTGACAGCATGCAAGTTACATCCGGGGTTGTTTACTATACAGACCTTGTTGCGACTAGGACGAATTTCCGTGCGTTCAAGTGTTTTTGCCATACCTACTATTGGAATCAGTCACAATAGCTCACAACATAGGACCCGTAAATAAAAACAATTGTACCCGTGGTGCTTGGCAACTGGGCTTAACCCTGTTGTAAACTCCCATATATTGTGCCTATGGCCTATCGTTTTTCTCTGTCTCCTGCTTGCTACGGAGGGAAGTGGAACGTATATTCTTTCCTACTCCTCCTTTTTCTTTTCTGATTAATTTCGGTGCGGGTTCCAAGACAGTTATTCATTTCTCTGGGACACACCGAGCTTCATTGATCGGTGTTCTTTTCGGTGGTCGCCATTGTAGATCCTGGCTTACAGGAGTTGCAGTGGTTGGGAATGTGTGGCGGGCTTGTCCCATAAAAAAAAAAAAAAAAAAAAAGGCCCCTAGCTCAGCATAATGCTGTGACGTTTAAATATATATATATAGATACTATACATAAATGTTCTACACCTTTAATTGTACTTAATATCTTTCTTCGACCATTGTATCTGTAGCACGTGGGCCTAAAGAGGTAGTGGACTGTATGAGGAACTTTTGAACACTAGAAATACCATATTATGACTACAATTCAGATCCTTGTCTAGAATAAAGCAATCACAACTCCACCGACCTTAAGCTTCTCCCTTATCCTGGATCGGATCAGGCTTGCAGAGACAGCTCGCTTCCTCGTGAATGGATGTGATGTCACTATAGGTTTCTAGAAAAATGTCAAGGGATCCAAATCATTCGAATGTTAAGGTTTGCTCTGATACGATCAGAAAGCACTAATCACTGGGTGAAGAAAAGTCAAGTTGTACAATGTGGTTTAGGACACAGCCGTGCACGGCACCACGACTCAACTTCCTGTCCGATAGTCCCGGACCTCAGTCCGAACGTCGACTCAATCTTGCTTATCTCTGCGCATCGCCGTGACTTCACCAGAAGTGAGGATAGAAGGATAGAATATTAAACGGAGCTTAAAAACTACATTGAACTAGACAAGGATCGAACAGTATCGTTTTGCTTATCTCAGCTCTTCACCAGAACTGAGGGTACAAGGCATAATATTAAATGGAGCTTAAAAACTACATTTATTTATTAAACACTTTATTGTACACCAATTACTATACAAAAAATAAAAACAGAAAGGCCTAGTATATAGAGTACAATGGGCGGCCTTATCGCACTCGGCGATTTCATCCAGGCAACCTTAGGATGGAGAAAACCGAATTGGACAAGAATGGGTTTGTCGATGGTGCACACAAAAATGCATAACAATATATCTAAACAAAACGATTCTAAATAAATACTAAAGATGATATAGTTATATATATATATATGTAAACATACATATATAAATAAAACAAATATAAATAATACTGCGATATATATAATATACAAGGTCTTAATTTAATAGTCCACGATATTTTGCATGGCGCTATAGTGAACGATGAAGATAATGTAGGTATAAAAAAAAACTTGTAAATTTGCTGTTTAAAAAATTATTTTATTAAATCACTTATTTCATTACATCCTAGTTCTCTTTGTTGTGATAATATTCACATGCATCTAGTGAGACAATGGCAGACGGGGCTGGTTGACTGATATAGATAGTCTGTAACGTTATACAAAACAGACGGCGCACGGTAGCGACATCACACAAAGGAAAGAAATGGATTTTTACCGTGAGTATTTTTTGTGTTCGGTACATGATCTTAAGCATTTACTGAGGCACCATGCAAAATATCGTGGATTATTTAAAAAATGAGCCCTTATATATATGAAAATATAATTAAACTAACAGATAATTATGTAGTAAAAAGAAAAATAGAGCAGAATAAAGGCAAGACATTGAACTAGAATAGGATCGAACAGTATCATTTTTCATCCTTACGCAAAGTATAGTTCTAGTTTCTTTTTACAATCGAAACGTAATAGTAAACTACACTACGTTCGGCGCTGCGACTGGCCCGCTCGAGATTTCTTTATGCAAATTGAATGGATAAGTAGGTACATATTATAGTGAAGTTAGTACTGCTAGTTTTTTAGGCAGCTTTTTTACTATATTGTGTTTGATGAGAGTAGAATTGAAATTGTGCATTCCGTCACCAAAATCATGGATGAGCCATCAAAGATAATTTAAATTAAATATTTTACTAACAATAATTGCCTTTTAAAAATATACTTGGCTCATTTAAGTGTAAATAAATATATAATTTCGGCCGAATGAAGTCCACTGCTGGACACAGGCCTCCCCAAAGATCACCACAACGACCGATATGGGTGGGTTGTGGGCTCATTGGGGGGATTTGCCATAATTGCCACGCTTGGCAGGCGGTTTGGCGATCGCAGTTGAGTTGTTAACCGGAAGGACGCTGCTGCCCATCCTCCGGCTAATCCCTTAGTCGACTTTTACGACACCCACGGGAGGAGAGGGAGTGGTGGTATTCTGAGCCGGCACCACACAGCCATTTTTCACACGGTCATTTAAGTATATGATAATAATTATTTTTATGTTTTATTTGTATTATAATAAATATCTTTTTAATTGAATTATTTATTTATTTACTCTTTATTGTATCGAACAGTATCGTTTTTCATCCTTACGCAAAGTATTAACAGTACGCCTAGTACGAGTTACTTTTTACATTTTACGTGTAGTTTACTATTATTTCGATTGTCAAAAGCAACTCGTACTAGGGGACGAATATTTTGTTTAGTTACGCTAAATAAGTGTGAACTGATAACGAGTCTAAATAAGTACTAATACAATTTCTTTGGCTGCTTTTACTCGCTATGGTTTTCTACTAGGTAATAGCGGCCCGTTATCATAAAGAAATGCTTCAATGAGTATTAACTTACCAATTATGGTGATTATGACGTCTTGACCCCTTATGAGTCTCTAACGGGCGAAATTAATAATCGATCTAATCTAAAATCGATTTAATATCATGAAATTCATTCGTTGTTGTGTTACGATCACATTTAACACAAAAAACAGACATATCCGTAATCCGAAATCCAAAGATTTTGGATTCGTTCGTTTATTAATTGCGGCCGTAAGTGATCAGTTTTCTGCGCTATACAGATCGCGGGTTCGATCTCCGCACGAAACATATATTCGTATAGTCTACAGATAGTTGTTTCGGGTCCGGGTGTTTGTGCGTGCGAGATGTATGTCTGTAAACGGTAACCACGAGATAGGATTATTAATTTTTATTTTAAAATTAGCGGGAGAAAAAAGAAAGATGTTCTTTTCAAAAAAATATTATACGCTTCACATTTTTACGCTCTACAAATGTAGGTACGTTAAGGTGATCGTAAAATATATTTTTTTTCGCTTTATTCTTGTATGTATGTAGCATATCAAAGATATACATTTAACTTCCATGGCTGGTAAATTGCTATTATATGACGGCACGGTTGGTGCAGTGGCTGATACAGTCGGCTGCTGCGCACCGGGTCGTGGGTTCGATTCCCGCATGGAACAAATATTTGTATGATCTGCAGATAGTTGTTCCGGGTCTGGGTGTATTGTATGTGGAATTCATGTTTGTAAACGCACTCACGACACAGGAGAAATTCTAGTGTGGGGCAAAGTTTAAAAAAACAAAAAAAATAGTTGTAAGTTCTTTCTTTACGGATTAGACAATTTTTTTCTCATTATATCTCTTAATACAATTTGTATTTATTTATTTATTTATTATTCATTACATTTTGGGTATGACATAATCACAGGTGTTAATATTTGTTCTACCAAAATCTGCCCGAGGAGGCGTAGGAATTTATTACAACAAATATGATTCTTAATATAAATATTATTAGTTAATTTTTTAAAAAGATAGAAAATAGTATTTATATAAATAAATAATACATTGAATTAAAATTTCAATAAAAGAAACATTTTATATTAAATGTCGCATGAAATAGATATTTAGATATTTTATTTCTCACCACAACAACGAAAAAGTTACAGTATTATAGAAATTTACTGTGGGAGACTGGTGCCTAAACTAGGTTGAAGCCTGTATTTCAGGTCACCAGGCCTTCCACCCCAGAAGTCCAATTTCATAGTCCTTTCATAAACTGTGCTAAGTGAACATTTTCCATTTTCTTGTTCTTCGTGTATCTGATTCTATCAAGTTGTTTTCTCTTGTTAGGGTTGTCTTGATGAATGCTCTCCAATACGTTGCTATAACTTTATCAGGCCCCGATACTGGTTAATTTTGTCCTGTATACCCAGTTATCATCTTGCACCCCATCAATGCTCACTTTCACTGCAGACAACATCTTGATATAACAATAAACTCGCTGTTTTATTAAAATGTGTAAATTATGGCTTATATACACCCATTATTGACGATTTATTAAAATTTCTTTTCAATTTTTCATATTTTTGTAGATGTATCATTATAATCATTTAGACATTCATTTATACTGTAATAACATTTATCTATCTATTCGTATCTATCAACATTGTAAATTTAATTGAAACCCCGTGTCCTAGCCGGCTCTTTCATAGGACCATCCAATTGGAGCCGAGCAGCTCACATTCTGACGTTCTGTAAGTGCTAGTAATTGGTTTATTTGAAAGAAAACCTTTGACTAAAACACGGATGTGAATGGAGGAAGTCGTGCGCAGTTGCTACTTTCGTAAACCAAACACTTTGAAGAGCACATCTCATAGTTTTCACTTGATAAATATTAGTATACCAAACACTTGGCTACAGCGGTCTCTACCAACCGCGAAGTTAAGCGCACGGTAGTGCCAGGCCAAGTTCTCGAGTAGCGATAGCCGATTATCCGTGTAGTGTCCGGGTTAAGAATGTAAAAATAAATGTAAAATCTCTCCGTCTCCTCTCGTGGATGGCGTTAAAGGTATGGGGAATAAGGTGTGGTGTTCCTCCATAGAAAAGTGAGAATCCTCCAGCCAGGCGGATGGTATGCCTGACGGGCCGAAGCCCAACGGTTGATTTTTTTTTATTTTTTTATGACGGGCTACTCACACTCATCCCAAAGGGGATATAGCTGCTTAACCCGGCAAAATCCCAACGGTTGATATTGGACGACTATATATATGCTGCGTTGCGCGAATACTTTAATAGCGTGATTCAGGATTCTTTGACGTCATCGGAGAGTTGCATTTGATAGTCGAGTAGGTCGTTGTAAGTTGTAGTTGTATTGCTGGCGATGTAGGTGTCGCCACAAAGGCGACTAAGGGACTCTAAACCAGAGGGATGGGCACTGGCAGCTCTTCTGTGGATCAGCAGCGAAGTTCTATCCAAAATGCCGACACAATTGTGGATATTTATGGGGGAGGCCCTTATGCAGCAATACTAGGCTACGAATAGCACCAACCTATCTCATCCCGTGGGTGTCATGTGACTATGGGATTAGTCGGATGATGGACAGTAGCGTCCTATGAGTACATTAAAACACAACTATGATCGCCAAACTGCCTGCCAAGTGTGGTGATTATGGCAAATGCCCCAATGAGCGCACCACACTCCCAGATCCACAGAATTGATATATTTCTGTGCCCAGACCTGTCGTTCTGCCGATATTTGGGGAACACCTGTGTCCGGCAGTGGACGTAATTCGGCGGAAACCATGGTGATGATGATCAATGATATTCTACCAATAGAGGCGCCATACACGAACATTATGACACTACAGAACGGCGTAAATTTTATTATACCTTCTACCAGTACAGCTCTCAAACATGCGCGAAGGAACGGAGAGAACATGAAAGCCACCATGCGGCATACCGGTTGTTAGAAAGAGATGAATATACACCTTTAGTTCCGTCAGGTAGCAGCTATACGCATGCTCGTACGGTGTCTTCCTGGCGCCGGCCGCCATTACACCGCGCAATAAAACAAAATACTGTAATTTTATTTACAGTATAGATTCCACGCATGGAATAACGTTTTGTTCTCACAGTTGTACTATAATTCGTCCATAAACCTTATATAAATACAGGAATGCATTTTTTGTTGCAAGAATTACGTATAAGAATGACGTCTAGTTGGGACTAACCGCGACACTGGAAGGTGCGCGACTAAGTGAACTCCGGGCCATTACCTTGCTTTTATGTGACCATATAGACCGCGGGCAACGCAACTACACTTTTAAAAACATATTAGATGATGATGAAATAACAATTAACAATAAATATTGGGTACTCTCAGTTGAAATACGTACCAACAGCACATTGCTCCGTCTCTCTTGCGTATGAAGGCAGCGTATGCTCGTTTCTAACGCGTTCTCTCTTTTACTCTCTTTGGCCAAGTACCTATTTTCTGTCCCTTTTGCGACAGACACTTTACACATATTACGTTGCACTCTAATTTGACCTTCAAATTTTACTCTCATCACGGCCAAAGACGTTAACACACACAACTGTTTGGAACCGTGCAACTTGGATTCTGACGTTTGCCAACATTTGGTTCTTTGAAATACAAATATTGACTTTGAATAGAAAACGTTTATTGTTATCACAGTTACATAAAATATGATATAAAGGTCTCAATTCTAAAGTACATATCTCTGTGATATACCGTATCAGCCGGTGTACAATATTAATTAATTTAATACAAAATGGATGGACTACTAATATTAAATTCATTCAGTTATTATTGTTATACCGGGTTAGTGAGAAGGGGTGTACTAAGCCGCAGCCAATTTAAAGTGCCGCTAATGACTGTTTCACAGTAAATGCCTCATCTTATAAAACGTATATTTTTTAACCCTTTCTTTTTCTTCCACACAGATTCCTAGAAGGAAAGAAGCATGAGAGCGGAGGCATCGACAGCATCACTATCTCCGCAGGCGGGGAAAAGAAGAAAATGAAGAAGCCGAAACCTCCCAAAATTCATCTAATCCATCCAGTCATGATGCCTCTTCGGAAGGCGCACAAAGAAGAAAAAGGTCGAAGCTTTGGCAATGGAGTCCAGTCCTGGGTTATTGGAGAGAGGTCTTTGCCTGATGCCCTGAATGCCACCCCAAGTGTCACCAGTAGAGGAATAGTATCGGAGTTCTTGGATATGGGACAAGGGGCCTTGGACTCTTTAGCGGAACGCGTGGTGGAGAACGAGAATCTGGAGAATGGGATTAGCGATAAGAGTTCTGTGGAAGGTTGGTGGTGGTTATGAATGTGGTGGTATTATGTTTATTATATACTGTGTGCAAAATCAGTAAACCAGGAATGGATGGACTTGCCCGGACCTCTGAGGTTAAGAGGGAAGTAATTATTTAGATAAAATATATAGGTTTCAAAGTTATTTCTTTTTAAGCGCGAGGGGGGGGGGGGGTTATGTATGCACGACAATGAGCGTGCATCTTTCAACGAAAGTTGTCACAAACAACAAGCCAAAGAGCATCCACCATAGAACACAAGCCAGAGGTTCTATCGGCAAATTTCGTTAGAACAAAATTAGAGTCCAACTTAACGAACGTTTTAGTTTTTTTTTTTTTTGTCGTTGTTTATATTTATTTATTTGTTCAAAGCATATGTATGTTATAAATACAGTATTTTACAAGATGTTACATTTAAAAAATTGTTTGTATCAACATGCTTTGCCGAAATAGGCGTACAAATGAATTTTTACCAAATTAAAGTAATAAGTAATTATAAAAACTTATGAATTATATCAATGTCAAAGGTTTTGCAATAATAATAAATTAAAGTTAATGTCAAAAGGAATAATAAATCTTTTGACATTAATGATTGAAACATAATAATGTTATTAATCACATAAATTAATTAATATAAAAACATATCATTTAAGAAGAATTCATTGACACTAATAGGATTTTAAGATTTTTTTTAAAGATTTTATTAGATTAAGTTTCATAACTCATTGACTACCACGTACGGTAGTGTGGGTACAAAGTCGTCATAGACAGTCTACATAAAGTACAATATAATTATAATGGCATTCATGGGTCTTAAATATTTGGCGCGGAACCCTAATTCTTTATTTTCTAAAATTTAGAAACAGTAGCTATCTGCCAGTGAAAGCTCTGTCAAAATCGGTCCAGCCGTTTCGGAGATTAGCTGGAACCAACAGACAGACAAAGTTAGTTACACAGTAAAAAGATGTTATTTTGACATTACAAACAGACACTTCATATCATCATATCGGCCATTTATACGTCCACTGCTGAACAAAGGCCTCCCCCATAGATTCCACAACTGTGTCATCATTTTGGGGGGTATTTACCAATACTCACCACGCTTGGCAGGCGGGTTGGTGAGCGCAGTATGGCTACCGGTTCACAGGAGGAACGCTGCTGCCCATCCCTCTGGTTTAGATTCCCTTAGTCGCCTCTTACGACATCCACGGGAGGAAATGGAGTGATGCTATATTCTTAATCCGGACACCACACGGACTTAACAGACACTTATTTATTTATTAATAATGATTTCATTTAACTATGTAGATCATAAATATAATTTGAGTGTCTAAATGCTATAGATCATTTTGATTCTCAATCGCTTTATGTATCTGTAATAATATCGTATATATATGTATGTATCGTGCACGTAAAAAGTAATTGATTTGTACGCGAAGGAACATTTTTCGCAATCAATTACTTTTTACTTTCATAATAAAGCACCTACCATACCACCATATAATGTTATATGCCGTTTCGCAATAACGTAAAATTCGAAAACCGCAATAACTTTTTTGATTCGTCATGACAGTCCATGTTTGTGAAACCGGTTTTTGCAAAATCACGTTAACAGTTTCTGCTCGTTGATAAACTTTCTCAAAATGTGCCTACTTTCTACTTGGTGTCACTGTCTTTATAAAGGGGTAAACAGGTGTCCAAGTCTTTTCAATAAAATGTGCCACGAACCAAATCATATGCCCGACCCGTGCAGATAAATAATTCTGTGTGTTCGTGTATTTGCATGGCTGACGGAATTGGCATAATCACTGCACTTGGCAGGAGTATTGGTGATTGCAGTATGTTGCTTTTAGCACGAGAGGCACTGCTACCTAACGTAATAATAGTAAAAAAAACTACAGTCCTATTATAATTATTGACAGCACGGTTGGTCCAGTGGTTGATATAGTCGACTGCTGCGCTCCGGGTCGCGGGTTCGATTCCCGCACGGAACAAATATTTGTACGATCTGCAGAGAGTTGTTCCGGGTCTGGGTGTATTGTGTGTGGAAATTCCGTCTGTAAATGCAACCACGACACAGGAGAAATCCTAGTGTGGGGCAACGATTTAAAAAAAAAAGCAAAAAAAGGTATATATAATTAAAATTGTGTTTATTTTACAGAATACATAAAATAATTATGTATTTACTTATCACCAATTCGGTAAAAATTACATTAATATAATAAGCATTTTAGAATGCATGGAATGTTTGTTTTATTTATATTTATGTGATGAGCACGAGCATGCAAGCAAAGAAGCATAAAACAAAGAACGAAATGAGTTGCATGATTAGAATTTAGTTTTAGTTATACGACATTACATTACAATATACGGGTTGTAAATAAACGTATCACCGAGCCGAAATCCACGCATTCTGTACATCTAACTAAGTAACATTGAGCAAATATAATTACATAATTACTAGGAAATACTTTTATTTTAAAGTATTGAAAAACAACTGCGTTTTTTAGCGCGCAATGTAATGCACGCTACCGACTCTGCCTCCATGTGTTGCATTGTATGGGTTGTAAAGTATAACACATTAAATATTAAATTAATACAAAAAAAAAATTGTTTTCATGTAAACGTAAAAAAGTTATTGAGACTTTGATCTTCAATATCTCCATAACCAATCATTACCCAGGTAAGGTGTAGTAGGACAAAACCATCGCAATCATTAGTAGAATATGTGGCTTTCGTTTCGGTAAGGGTTTAGTTACACCCGGTATAGCAAGGACTTTTTGCAGATTAAATCGTTAACGCATGGGCACGATACAATAAAATAAATGTTGAAATATACATCTTATTTGAACAATGTATTTATAAAAATTCTAGAACAAAGAGGCAAAAAGAAGAAGAAAAAGAAGGCCATCCTCAAGCTGTTGATCCTGGGTGCTGTAATCAAAGCGAAGATTGCAACTCTGCTGCAAATTCTAACCTATAAATTACAGGTAAAAATACAAATAGTTCATAGATTGAGGTTTTTCTTTTTATGTATTGTAGCATCAAATAGTTTCACCCCCAAGTTATTAATCTAATTAAAAACTCAATCATGCTTTGGGACCAGCACTCCAATATCTGGAGTCGTGTTTATAACAGCTAAGTACCAAGTAAGCAGAATATATCCATATGAAGGCGTTTCTCCCCTCTGACAGAGTCCCTTAGTCGCCTTCTATGATATCCACGGAAAGACATAAGGTAGTGCTATATTTCAAAATGGACATTACACGTAAAAAAACATGTTATACGTTCTCGTAATTCGTTTCTGCAAAGTCACAAGAAAGACTTAAGCCCCTCCTGAAAGAATCACATAATCAGATTTGAGTTTAATTTCTTCATCATTTGGTAATAGTATATATTGTCCGTGTGGTGTCCGGATTAAGAATATAGCACCACTCCATCTCCTCTCGTGGATGTTGTAAAAGGCGACTAAGGGACTCTTAACCAGAGGGATGAGCAGCAGCGTCCCTTTTGTGAACCGGTAGCCATACTGCGCTCACCAACCCGCCTGCCAAGCGTGGTGAGTATTGGCAAATACCCCCCGAAATGATGACACAGTTGTGGAATCTATGGGGGAGGTCTTTGTTCTGCAGTAGACGTATAAATAGCTGATATGATGGGCCTCATAGGAAAGCGAGCGAGTTTATTTTTATATCAAGATGTTGTCTGCAGTGAAAGTGCGCATTCATGGGGTGCGAGATGATAACTGGGTATAAAGGACAAAATCAACCAGTATCGGGGCCTGATAAAGTTATAGCAACGTATTCATCAAGAGAAACCTAACAAGAGAAAACAACTTTATAGAATCAGATACACGAAGAACAAGAAAATGGAAAATTTTCGCTTGGCACAATTTATGAAAGGACTATGTAATTGGACTTCCGGGGTGGGAGGCCTGGTGACCTGAAATACAGGCTTGAACCTAGTTTAGGCACCAGTCTCCCACAGTAAATTTGTACAATATACCAATATTAATATGATAAATAAATAAATATGATAAATATATAAAAAAGCTCAAGGTCACACAGCGAGCTATGGAGAGAGCTATGCTATTCTCTACGAGATTGAATCAGAAATGGGGAGATCCGTAGAAGAGTTGCTGATATAGCTGAAAGGATTAGTAAACTGAAGTGGCAATGGGCGGGGCACATTGCTCGTAGAATTGATGGCCGATGGGGTAAAAAGTTTCTCGAATGGAAAGTACGCACCGGAAAACGCAGCGTGGGACGACCTCCAACGAGGTGGACCGACGACCTGGTGAAACTAGCTGGGAGTCGTTGGATGCGGGCGGCATGTGATCGCTAGTTGTGAAAATATATAGGGGAGCACTTTGATCAGCAGTGGATGTGCTTTGGCTGATAATGATGATGATGGTGGTCCATATCTTTGATAGCCGAATATGGAGGTACATATATTATTATTTTTTGCCCCATGCTAGGATTTCTCCTGTGTCGTGGGTGCGTTTACATACACAAATTCCACGCACAATACACCCAGACCTGGAACAATTACCTGCAGATCGTACAAATATTTGTTCCGTGTGGGAATCGAACCCACGACCCAGTGTGCAGCAGTCGACTGTATCAGCCACTGCACCAACCGTGCCGACATGAAGCGGTGTCCACGACAGCTCATGGCCCCTACGTGCTACAGTCAGCCAGCTATCAGTGGCCCACTTAGGCCTACCTGCATCATGCAATGCGGACGGCCAACTCCCCGATATACCGCCCGCTGGCTCTTGTTAGGGCGGCATCAGGCAAGCATTTTGCCGCCTGCGCTGACCTGGGGTGCAATTCTTTACGCTCAAACATCCATACATCCTTGAATATAGAATCAAAATAATGCTGTAAAACAAATTCGGTATTCGCTAAGACATGATTGAAGCTATTCAAGGTCACGTTGCAGAAGGTAAGCCATGAGGACCAGTCTTAGCAGATACCAAATTTGGTTATCACCGTTATTTCAATTCTGTATTCAAGGATGTATGGATGTTTGAGCTTAGAGAACTGCACCCCTGACCGCCTGCGATGGATTGGGTCAGTCGAGATAATCGGTTAATCTGAATGCACCCGCTGTGTCGCCGTGCCGCTGTGTGTGTGTGTGTGTGTGTGTGTTTTGCAGTTGGTAATAGTGCATGTGGCCGGCTATGCCGTGTGGTGCCGGCTCAGTATGCCGTGTGGTGCCGGCTCAGAATACCACCACCCCATCACCTCCCGTGGGTGTCGTAAAAGTCGACTAAGGGATTAGCCGGAGGATGGGCAGCAGCGTCCTTCGAGTACATTAACAACTCAACTGCAATCGCCAACCCGTCTGCCAAGTGTGGCGATTATAGCAAAACCACCCAATGAGCCTACAGCACACCGACATCGGTCGTTGTGGTAATCTTTGGGGGAGGCCTGTGTCCAGCAGTGGACTTCATTCGGCCGAAATGATTGAATAGTGCATCATCAAAGCACATTTACGCCGTAACTCAAGGGTGTTGATACCTACCATACCTGATACAAACAAAGACGGATACAAATAAGGGTAAAAGAAGAAAGAAAGAAAGAAAGAAAGAAAGATTTATTTTGATCACAACACAGAGACACGATTGTAAAAACAGGGACATAGATAACAATATTTAAAAACATAAAAATGTACAAGTCCAAATAAAACTAACGTAAACCTTCGTAGGTACCTAATAATATATGTCTCACGGTTGGACCAAATAGGTGTCCAGATCAGCTTCATGCCAGGCTTAAGTGCCGGACGCTGGTTTTCATCTGGAACCTTATGTACACCACGGATGTCAATGTCACGTATGACATAATACAAAATATATTATGATTTATGTTGTGTGTAATGAATGAATGAATGGAGTGTGTAATAATTATCAGTGTAGTAAATAAGAAATGAAGAAAGTTATTTGTTTATAATGTATTAAAAAGTACGTACTTATCTAATAACATTGAGGCCGATTTATTATTAATATTCCTTTTACAAAAATGTATACATGTCATCGATAGGGAATGAGAGCATCCCCCATGGCAGAATTAAGCGAATCCAATCCAAGCAGCATGATCAATACCTACAATTATTAACTATATACTAACTTGGGTAGTAGCCGTAGAGTTTTTCATATAAAAATCGTGCGAATTTTCGCTGAACACGCTCCAACATTATACTATACTTAGCCTCGTGCGGATCCCAGACTATAGAATTATATTCTAGGATGCTGTGAACAACTTCCTTCCGCGAGATGACCTCCTCGCAGAACAATGCGACAGCCTCCCAAGCCTTATTATTGTCCTTATCTCTCTCTTCATCTGAATCTGAATGATTTCAGGTCAAATTCTTCATCGTAGCGGTTCTCGGCCTGGCGATCAACTTGGCAAGACTCTGGATCGACCTCAAGAATAAGCATAGTCAACAGCCTCAGAAGGTAAGATTTGAAATTATTTACATACAGCTATCGAAGAGTCGCTGTTACTTATAAGTCAGTAGCTTTTCACGTTTATTTCTTTATTTATAATTTTAGGATACAGTAGGTATATACAGACGCTCTAGTGTGATCTTACGAGGACCTGGAGCCCCCCTTCGGTGCCGAAGATGACCGCTCCAGTGGTTTTAGCCGGTAGGAGTCTGGCATACCCCTTCGCCCTTCCCCGGGGCGAAGGAAGTTCATGAAGAATTTCCACTGGGCACCAATAAAAAAAGGAGTCCGGCATACCCCTTCGCCCTTCCCCGGGGTGAAGGAAGTTCCATATAGAATTTCCACTGGACATCAATAAAAAAAAACTATATATACTCATACACTTGAGTACGAAGGTAGCGCTAATTTCAAAAGAAATTTCTGCCAGCAGACCTGCGATAGGAGAGATAAGTTATAAAATGTAGTCAGCAGTGTGTAATGGTAAGAGGAGCAATTACATAATGTTTTGTGTAAATCTTTAACTTAAACACATATTATATTCAAATATATATAATTAATAACAAATAAAATAACGAAACGATAAATAAAACGTACTTTGAGTACGTAACAACTCAACTGCGATCGCCAACCCGCCTGCCAAGCGTGGCGATTATGGCAAAACCCCCCAGTGAGTACACACACCCAGACAGCCTGGTGTGGCGATCTTTGGGGGAGGCCTGTGTTCAGCTGTGGACTTAATTTGGCCGAAATAATGATGAAATAAAATGTTGTTATTTTTCTAAACCAGTGTATGAATTCGAATGGGGTTTTTATTGTTGGATAAGTACTTTGGTTCTTTGTTCATCATTTCGGCCGAATGAAGTCCACTGCTGGACACAGGCCTCCCCAAAAGATCACCACAACCACAGATATGGATGTGTTGTGGGTTCATTGGGGGTTTTGCCATAATCGCCACGCTTGGCAGACGGGTTGGCGATCGCAGTTGAGTTGTTAATGTACTCGAAGGACGCTGCTGCCCATCCTCCGGCTAATCCCTTAGTCGACTTTTACGACACCCATGGGAGGAGATGGGGTGGTGGCATTCTGAGCTTTTCTTTGTTATCATCATCATATCAGTCATAATATATGTCGAAATTCGACAGTAATACATTTTTTTATTCATTTGTAACACATAATAAACATACATTTTAACTTTCTTCACTTCTCCTCTAAACCAACTCAACTCAAACATACACCAAAAAAATCATCTGAATCGGTCCAGCTATTTAGGAGGAGTTCAGTGAAATGCACACGTACAGAAGAATGATATATATATATATAAAATTATACTGCTATGCATTTAAATTAATTAATTAATCTCACTTCTACTGTTTAACCATGCATAATTTTTTTCCCACTCAGATTATCACTCTGACTGAACTGAACATAAACACCATTATACACAGATTAAATAAACGAATGGATTGAAGCAAATTATCATTTCCAATCCTATTCATTCGTTCGTTCGTTCTTATGAATTCAAAAGACATTGAATAAAAGTAAATCTACTCACACTTTCATTTAGTTCTATGAGCGATTTGACTTGTTTCATTCTTCATTCTCATTCAGTTGTGGTTTAGTGTTAAGCACTCTTTATTAAAGTGACAGAGCCTCTAAGAATTAATAATATAATACCCGAATATAATAACGAAGGTAAATTTATTAAGATCAAGAAATGTCGCAGTGGCACGGTTATTTACGAGCTTGCTTCTAAAACACTGAGTTGCGAGTTCGAATGATGCTGGTACGAATGTGACTTTTTAATATCATGTGTACCAATGATATTATATATTAAAAGAAGTAGATATGTTTCATGCGTGCCAAAAGTAAGGACCAAAACTCCCCCAATTGTAGCACCTCGCAATCAGTGCGCCCAAGACAAGACATCGAGCACACACTTTCATAATCTGTGTTGTTTTATTAATTAAGTAATAACAATGGCGTCGTGCGTATAGAAAATGCATAAACTATCAAGCAAAAATAAATAAAGAACAAGGAATCTCATACCACTAGTGAGTAACAAAATATATAAAATATTTAAATCAAAATACCATTCAAATTATCTATAGAATTATATTCTCGAACAAAAGACAGGTCAAGCAAAAAAAAAGAGACAACACATATATTCTATCACAGGTGCGGCAAAGACATCGAGTACACGTGATGTCATTTTAGATAGCTATCTCTTTTACTCTCGTAGTTTTTGTATCTTCTTACTTACAGCATGTGCAGTTTTATAGCTTTATATCTACATACAGCGAGGCTGAGTTTTGCGCGCCTTAATGGCGTATATGGACGTAACATATCTATGGTATAATATCATTGATGTGTACCATCATATAGCCAAAAGACGTCCACTGCTGAACAAAGGCCTACCATAAACGACCACCGATTACATGCCGTCCGTCGTCGTTTGTGGAGAATTTTCCGGTATTCACCACGCTTGGCAAGCGGGTTGGTTGCTGTTCCAGAATAAGGATGCTGCTCATAGTCGCCTTTATAAAAACCCAAGGATTGAAATGGGATGGTGGCATTCACCGCCCATGTCAAGCCGGCATCACGCGGCATATGTGAGTGTAAATTTGTGGTTAAAGTCTGGACGAACACCGCAACATTCTAAATTAGTAATGGCAGCCTTTTGACTTAACTAGTACCCGTTGATGAAACTGACGCCAGCACCGCTCCGCTCAACCATCTGTGGGAAACCGAAAGACCCCATACATAATGCCGAATACATTTTATTCTTATTCTATATTGTACAACATAAAACAGAAAATACAGATTGTTAAATAAAATAATCCGCCGTCTGGTGCCGGCTCAGAATACCACCACCCCATCTCCTCCCGTGGGTGTCGTAAAAGTCGACTAAAGGATTAGCCGGAGGATGGGCAGCAGCGTCCTTCGAATACATTAACAGCTCAACTGCGATCGCCAACCCGTCTGCCAAGTGTGGCGATTATAGCAAAACCCCCCAATAAGCCCGCAACACAACCACATCGGTCATTGTGGTGATGTTTGGGGGAGGCCTGTGTCCAGCAGTGGACTTCATTCGGCCGAAATGATGAAATAAAATAAAACATGATGTCCAAAGACGAGCTTAACTCAACATTGAGTTTTCTTCCAACAAATGAATGATAAAAAAATAGACACAAAAGAGGACAATATGAAGTGAACAATCAGGAAGGAAATAACAGTTAAGAATAATGATAAAACACCCAACTATACAGCATGGACATAATATATACTTAAATAAATACATAACTATATTAATAAAACAATTTTAAACGGATTAAATCGCGTGTATTATTGATGTTTGTTCTTCCTGACGTTTCGAACACTTTGCAGGTCGCAGGACCACGAACCCTTTTTTTTTATTTTATTTTTTTATTGATCCGGTGGAAATGCCTCATGTACTTCCTTCGCCCCGGGAAAGGGCGAAGGGGCATGCCGGACTCCTACCGGCTAAAACCACCGGAGTGATCATCGTCGGCACCGAAGGGAGGCTCCAGGAACTCGAAAGATCTCCATCTACAGCCACCCATTCGCGCCACGCCCTTAGGCACATCTCGGAGGGGATGACTGTAAAGTGATCATCCCCTCTAGTGGAGGGAAGGCGACTGTAAAGAAGCCACCCCCCCAGGCATATCTCGAGGGGATTGTAAAAGATTCCCCCGAGGCCTCACTATGCGTTGTGCTGCGCACACAGCGGTACGTGCCCACATGCACACCGCTGTCTTCCCGGGGGTCGCTCGGTATGAGCACGCAGATTTCCCAATAAGCGCGCTCGCGACCCCCAAGAGGACCACGAACCCTGCAATCAATAATACACGCGATTTAATCCGTTTAAAATTGTTTTATTATAATGTGTAATAATCGCGAAAACCTATATAAATAAATATATACTATAATTTAATTCCTAGTAGTTAACGACAAAACTTCTCTATATAGCTGGTGGTCTGTTTTTGCAATAATCCGGATAGAAATGACAATGACAAGCCGCCAAGATGCAGTGTTTCAACTTTAAACATTACCGTGCTTCGGTTAGAAGGGCACTGTAGTGACATTGCTGGGTGTAAGAGACTAAATAACGAAAGTGATTGTCATTGTCATGCGCAGGCGTGACGCTTACCATCATTTGACGGCACGGTTGGCGCAGTGGCTGATACAGTCGGCTGCTGCGCTCCGGGTCGTGGGTTCGATTCCCGCACGGAACAAATATTTGTATGATCTGCAGGTAGTTGTTCCGGGTCTGGGTGTATTGTATGTGGAATTCATGTCTGTAAACGCACCTATGACACAAGAGAATCCTAGAGTGGGGCAAGGTTAAAAAATAAATAATATATATTTCACCTTTTTAATGCCATAAAATCACAAACTGGTTGTTATAACTGACTTCGTGTGCGGTTGTAAAGCAATTACACATTTTTAGGACCATTGCAAAGTTTCCCGACTAACTTACACAGCATGTACTCTCTGTACAATGTACGCTATTGTATACACATGTCACGTGCACCCACACCCAGACTGAACAAACATAACATACAAATATTTGTCGCGATGTGGGAATCGAACGCCTATCCAACACTGAATATATGTTAGTTGCACATGTCTACAATCACGATATCACAAAAACATATCAGAAAACCCACTCCGTACGCACATGGACGAACAATATAAAAACATCGCCAAAGCGCGAGCAATTTCAACGATATGAATACCTCTGTGAGCATTACCCCTTTTTGTACTTGGGAAATTATCCGGGATTTCCTCCGCCTTGAGGAAGTTAGAGAGCGATAGCGAGAGAGCATACCAACCTCTTACCAGGTAAAACTCCTCGGGATTTCTTCAATCTACCTATGGCTGAGGGGGCAGGGTTCACTTGTGTATTAATGGCACCTTTTTATACGAGGGGAAAACCTCGTGGATTTCCTCTGCCCTCGGGAAAGCGGAGGGGTGCACCAGACTCTTATCAGCTATAATCCCACGGTATTCATTCTCATCTTTAACTGAAGGCACCGGATTCGCTTGCGTATTCACGGCACCCTTTTTGTGTGCCTGGGGAAATTCCTATAAACTTCCTCCGGCCTGAAAATGTGGAGGAACGTGCCAGACTCTCACCCAATACAATAAACACTCCGCACAAGGCTGGACACTAACCACATGAAAAGGAAAAAGAAGAAGCCGTCCAATGGTTTCTGACTTAGCTTAACGACTACAGTCTAATTTTGGCAACAACCATTGGCTGATTACGAATGTCGCAGACTTCTTGCGACAGGCATAATTCGCGCAGACGTCGCTGTCAAACGCCATTTTGGTATTACGTATTTGCCGATAGCGATTAATCAAGCGAAGATATCTGATGCGCACTCTGTCGAGCGATCAATGAACTAAAAATTAGATCCTCGCCTTTCGATTTGTACCGGTGGATTCTTAGCTGCACGATAGCTGCTGTCACGTCAGCTGTCGCTGTTCTTAACTAGGTAATCAGGGTGACGGACAGAAAAATGTTCGTGCCCTCCGAAGCACTAAGTTGCTCAGTTCAAATACCATTGCGGTCTACACATGCGGTCACTCATCGATAGACTTTACAAATCGTGTACCTACCGATCACAGTGAAACTGGCTATGCACTGCTCTGTTGCGCTGCGTAAATGTAATCCATTCGTACACATTAAGGAGTTGGTTTTCTGTGCATTTTTGTTTGTATGTTTTACGATGTATTCGATACGTAGTTTCAAATTCAATCAAATGGATTGAGGTATTTAGTACGTTCGTGGAACTGTGTTGTCTGGCGCAGAGTTATGTGTGAAATATTAACGACGCGATTATTTATTAACTTGATAAACACAGTCAATCTTACACGGTGATCGAGTACAGATAGCTTCAACTCCGAATTAGATTTGTCGGAACCTGCGGCTCAAATCCTATCTCGAGGTTTAACGGAGCATAACAGTACCCCTAGTACGAGTTTCTTTTCACGATCGAAACGTAATAGTAAACTACATAGTTATTGCGTTCGGCGCTCCGATTGGCTGAAGAGCTTGGTGCGGGCCAATCGCAGCGCCGAACGCGGTAACTATGTAGTTTACTATTACGTTTCGATCGTGAAAAGAAACTCGTACTAGGGGTACAGTTCGCCGACGAACTACGAAATGTGAAATGTCATACGAGTTGCCACACATGTTTGCAATATACGAGGGCAGGTCAAAATCTTTGCGGAATGGACGGGTTAGAGAGGGGACTGTTGACTCAATAAAACTATATGAAATGAAATGAAATAATTTGAAATGAAATAATTTATTTGCATGAATTGTAGTACATTATAGATGTTACATTTTAAATAGAATCTTACAATTCGCTTAAGAATAGCATGCAATTTCAGCCCGATCAACATTAACCGTTTTGATATAACAGGATAAACAAGTCAATAACGTAAAATAAAAAATACGGTATATTCACTTAAATAATAAATAGTTCACGTTTGGTCGGAATTCTTTTGTGTGTTATTATTGGTGTCATATTGACCTACGGTGACTATGTTCTCTAAGATAATTAAAGGAATCATCAAGAAATAACGCTCGCGCTGTTGTTATGAACACTACATAGAATATTGTTATGCCGAAACATATTAATTGTATTTGTTCCAATATACATAGATCAATTAGAAATATGCCTCAAGACGCAAGTCTTTAACCAGTGATGACATATGAAACAGAGACGTGGTCACTCACAATGGGCCTTATAAGAAAGCTCAAGGTCACTCAGCGAGCTATGGAGAGAGCTATGCTTGTTATTTCTCTACGAGATCGAATCAGAACGGAGGAGATCCGTAGAAGAACTAAAGTTGTCGACATAGCTGAAAGGATTAGTAAACTGAAGTGGCAATGGGCAGGGCACATTGCTCGTAGAACTGATGGCCGCTGGGGCACAAAGGTTCTCAAATGGAGACCGCGTACCGGAAAACGCAGCGTGGGACGACCGTCAGCGAGATAGACAGACGACCTGGTGAAGGTCGCTGGGAGTCGTTGGATGAGGGCGGCATGTAATCGCTCGTTGTGGAAATCTAAGGGGGAGGCCTTTGTTCAGCAGTGGACGTCCTGTGGCTGATATGATGATATGATGAATTAGAAATATTGCGATGACCAACTTGTATAGCCTAGATTAGTATACATAAAATAAAATGGGCATATTTAAACAGGATCATAAAGTTGTTTAAGTCACAACTGCAGGGCATAAAGTCCCATAGATATTATTAAATGTATAACCTTTCCTCTACACTGCACAAATGGCATAAAGTAGTACCCAATGATGACATTTGTGCGTTGCATGTACATACATAATCAGCCCATTACTGTCCCACTGCTGGGCGTGGGCTCATCTCACGATGAGAACGGTTAGGCATTAGTCCACCACGCTGGCCTAGTGCGGGTTGACGGACTACACACACCACTGAGAACATTTTGAAGTCCTCTCAGGTGTGCAGGTTTCCTAACCATATTTTCCTTCACCATTAACGCAAGTGATTATCAAATTCTGATCCGCTCATTAATGCAGAAAGTCTGAGGTGCAGACCGGGATTTTATTTGTAGGGCTATTCGCAAACATTTCCTGGAAATGTGGCTGATCAACCGGACATTTCTGGCGAAGCCAAAAGAGGCCTCCAGTCAGGCTTAAAAATTCATATAACTTGCGCTAAGGGCGCCCCCTGCAGGACACGGACCTCGGCTTAGGGCGTTACTGGGATAACAGTAATCGCAAGGGACTGCTGGATCAATGTTAATTGGGGTTGGGTTTAAAGGGATCTTTAGTTACTATTCGTATTTTCTCTGCACGGGCCGGCGCGGGCAAGGGTTGAGAGGGAATGAGAGAATAGTACCGTTCTATTCCAATCTATACAAATAAATAAAATTGAAGTGTCTGTTTGTAATGTAAAAATAATAGTGTTTTTACTAAATGCATATATATATATACTTTATATACGGTAGATATAACAAAAAAAAAAACAATTTTAAAATTTTTGTCTTCCTGTTTGTTCCGGGTAATCTCCGTAACGGCTGGACCGATTTTTACGGGACTTTAACTGGCAGATAGCTGATGTTATAATCAATAACTTAGGCTTTTATTTTAGAAAAATAATTAGGGTTCGGCGCAAAATAAATTAAAACTTAAAATCCAATATATATATTATATGTCAAGTGTCTATGTCTGAGTACTCTAAATTTCTTTTAAATTAAACGCGGGTGAAACCGCGGGTCCTAGCTAGTAAATAAATAAATCTGCCCACCCTACAAGGCGCATCAAGTGCACTAACCTGTCCTTCGCGGCGGTGGTCACTTTCACTTCAACCCAGACAGATGCCACTGACCTTAATCATGTTCGTGGTATTTCCCCCCCGCGCTTAACAAGGTATTCGTCACTTCATGTAAGGTTGTCACTTATCGGAGTTGATTTGTAAAAAATATCATGTATTTTTTGTTAAAAAAGCTTTTTCCACAGATTGTCATGAATTTGTTTAACAATAATCGAATGAACTAAACATACTATAACTACGTCACATGTAGCTGACAACACGGTTGGTGCAGTGGCTGATACAGTCGACTGCTGCGTTCCGGGTAGCGGGTTCGATTCCCGCACGGAACAAATATTTGTAAGATCTGCAGGTTGTTGTTCTGGGTCTGGGTGTATCGTGTGTAAAATTTGCGTCTGTAAACGCACCCACAGGAGATACCATAGTGTAGGGCATCGTTAAAAAAAAACTTGAACATAGGGCGTATCTCGTAATTAAATATGTTCTAAACTAAGAAACAACTTCAAACGTAAACTTACACTGTGATGAGATCGAAAATGGATCGAAATTTGATCAAAGGTAAACCGGTATTCTGCTAACATTTGCAACTGACACAGGTACTAAAATTGTCATTTAATAAACGTCAAAATTGACTTTGAAATGAGACTAGATCGAGAATACTGAAATCCGACTGAACTTTAAGGGTAGCAGAATATTTTTTTGTCAATTCATAATTTAATCTCAGTTCGGTCACAGATATTATAATATACTAGTATGTTCGGTCAACATTCAGTCCTAATGTAAATTAATATCCACAATTGGCCCTCTTTTTTTTCCCCTTTGGCTATATTCCATTGAGTCTAGGCCCAATACGATTTTGCCAATGTCAACGTTGTAAGCTAAGATACGCAAGATATTGGTCGGCTGCGAATTTATAAAGAGATTGTTTAGTGGTTGATCCGCCACCTAAAACAACACGAAAAACAAACATAATGTCACAAAGGGAGACGTCACATTATAGTTTTTTTTTTAAACGCCGCCCCACGCGAGTATTTCTCCTGTGTCGTGGGGGCGTTTACAGACATGAATTCCACATACAATACACCCAGACCCGGAACAACGACCTGCAGATCATACAAATGTTTGTTCCGTGCGGGAATCGAACCCACGACCCGGAGCGCAGCAACCGACTGTATCAGCCACTGCACCAAATTGAGAAAGTAATAACTATATTTAACTCTCAATAGTTTCAATGGAGGGAGACTAGTTAGCAGGACATAAGGGTTAGTATTATTAATTACCACCTTTTTTTTTTTATTGATGTCCAGTGGAAATGGAAATTCTACATGGAACTTCCTTCACCCCGGGGAAGGGTGAAGGGGTATTCCGGACTCCTACCGGCTAAAACCACTGGAGCGGTCATCTTCGGCACCGAAGGGGGGCTCCAGGTCCTCGTATCACACTACACTACGCTACACTAGAGCTATTAATTACCACCTAATGCCAAAACGACTAACATATTTAAGCAGGATAATAACAAAGGAATTGGCCCTCTGATAATGGGTAGGATAAGAGGTATTGTCTGCAGGTGATCTTATAAACCCACGTTATTTCTAAACCATAGTTAAACTGTCGTGTTTAATGGTTTACACGTGTGACATAGATACATCGACAAACAAACGTGTAACTTGTTCACTATGTAGGGTTTTTGCGACCAGTAGCGCAGAGGTTGGGCTCCGAGCTACGGGTCATTGGGTTATTCCGTACGGAATTTGTTACGGCGCTGGGTGATTGTGCAAGTGAAATTGTATGTGGAAAAAAGACGTTTTTAAATAAAAATATTATAAATTTATTTCTACCAACATTGTATCATATATTCATAATACATAAGAGTTGCTGTTATATAAAAGAATATTGTAGTTAAAGTTTATGTGAAGCAAAATAATATATATATATATATGTGTGTGTGTGTGTGTATATGTATAGATGTGTATATAATTATTTTTATCTTTAGATACATTTACTATATAATATTTATTTATTTATTTAGATATATGTTTGTACATGTAGATAACTATTCGTTTATTCATTCTTTTGTGATATTTAAGTAAAAAACTAATTGATTAGTTCACTGCAGACTGCCCCATGTGCATCACCTAGATTTTCATTCCTCCGAAGTGGTTGTCTGGAAGAGATCGCCGAGATGCTATAAGACCGCCAATTGTACTTGTTTTCTATAATAATTCCTATATTCTGTTTTTGATGTGCAATAAAGTGGATTTATTATTATTAATAATCAACACAATTATCCTCTGCTAGTCAGTACAGGAACCAATGCTGCATGTTTCATGTACCTACTGACAGTCAAAGCTGTCCGAAAATAAGAATTCTCTAAAGAGACATGTCAATCCGAAACCCGTTAGCAGGCACCCATTGTTATAACCTATAATTTAAGAAATACCTCGGTGTCGGTAGCCACATCCGTATGGGTCACAGTGAAAGTGACCTCGCAAGCTCGGGGACCAGTCGCAATGTAGGGTTAGCATATTTCACGGGTTAATGTAGGCAGTAAAGTTAGCAAATTTAGGACAAATAAGACAGACAAACGATTGTTCTGTCAGTGTTAATGATTAGTATATTTTAGAAAAAGAAAATGTGTTTAAACCTTATGAAACGTTAACAACATTGATGCGCAACGTTTCTTTAGGGTTCCGCACCTCCAAATGAAAAAAACCGTGTAACCCTTATAGGATCACTCATGTGTCTGTCTGTCCATCAGTCACAGCCAATTTGCTCCGAATCTAATGGACCGGTTAAGTTGAAATTTATTAGATACACGCGTCGTATCCTGTGCAGGTATGCACCGAAACAACCGTGCCCGGTGAGCACCTGCGTCAGGCGGTAGGTGACGCGCTCGCTCCTTCTGAGCCAGGCTCCAAAGAGCGGCAGGACGGCCTCCACGACGCGCTTGGTCGCAAACTGTATCCGCAGGGTTGGCGCCACTTTCCAAGTGGACGCCGCCGAGCTAGCCGCCTGAGCCTGTCCAACGCCCCTGGAGGCGATACTACTAGGGTACCCTGTGTGATGGATCACCCCGAATTTATAGTGATTAAAAATATAATTCAAGCATACGGTATTGATATGGAAAAGAAGAAAAATGAAATAAAACAGATATTTAAGCTTAACTACGAAAGTACCAGTGTGCCTTTAAAAACTCATATGGTGCATGCCAGGGTTTGAACCTCCTCGAGAGATGCCTGGGGGGTGGGGGTGGCCTTTTTACAGTCGCCTTCCCTCCGCTAGAGGGGATGACCGCCTTACAGTCATCCCCTCAGAGACGTGCCTAAAGGCGTGGCACCAATGCGTGGCTCTGGATGGAGATCATACGAGTTCCTGGACCCTCCCTTCGGTGCCGACGATGATCCACTCCGGTGGTTTTAGCTGGTAGGAGTCCGGCATGCCCCTTCGCCTTTTCCCGGGGCGAAGGAAGTACATGAGGTATTTCAACCGGATCAATAAAAATAAATAAAAAAAGTGTCTGAACCTGCTGTGCGGCCAGCCAGGTCGCACGCAGACGGGGCACGTCAGACAAAGTGACGAACCGATACCTGTGAGGAGTGTGGGGCAATGCCCACCCGGCGAACACCACCCCAGCTATAGGGAAACAGGACATGGGGGTGTTCCACCGTAGAGTTTTTGGCTGGTAAGAGGCCGACCCCTCCATAGGTACCGATCTAGGATTTTATTCCTCAGGTCTCATGTCAAGATTTGCAGAAATTATTATTGCTACTAGGTCTAAGGTCAACTGCATCCCACAGTTTTGGAGGGGCGCATGTCCCCTAAGCCCCCTCTGGATCCACCCGGGGTATGGGTGGAATAACGGCAAATAAAACGGTTTTCATAATATAATTTCCCAATGGGCAACATTTGCCATCTTGCCTCCAGCTTCACGAACTTGATGAAACCGATATCGATGGTATTAGTATCGGTACCGATAGTCTTAGCTGATCAGTTGCTGCAATCTCTGTAACGGGTAAAGGGAAATTTGTTTATTTTACCGCGCCTGCAAGCTAGAGATCAAGGCCGTGTGGTGCCGGCTCAGAATACCACCACCCCATCTCCTCCCGTGGGTGTCGTAAAAGTCGACTAAGGGATTAGCCGGAGGATGGGCAGCAGCGTCCTTCGAGTACATTAACAACTCAACTGCGATCGCCAACCCGTCTGCCAAGCGTGGCGATTATGGCAAAACCCTCCAATGAGCCCACAATACCCCCATATCGGTCATTGTGGTGATCATTGGGGGAGGCCTGTGTCCAGCAGTGGACTTCATTCGGCCGAAATGAAGCTAGAGATCAAGGTTGAATGATACGATCTATCCTCATCGATATTACTGTGAATTACTTATCACATCGGTATCTCTACTACCGCTTATAATACACATGCTACTTTGTAGCAGTGAAAGCTTTACTTTTGAGAAATTTCTACTCACAGTAAAAAAATAAGCCCGAGTTTTAAAAATAATCATCAATTTAAAAAAAATACAAGCTTTCATTCATTATTTTCGTATCCTTCTCAGCAAACCCTGTTATTTGATACCCATATCTTAGGGGGGCATAAAAAGTAACTGGCCCGCCATATTTGAGACTCCGCCATATTGAATTTGTAAATTGTTAATTTCGTCAAAAATATTGTTTTATTTTATTTTGTAATTCATATATTAGTGAATTAATAATATAATAATTGTATGTGCTAGGGCTACACGTTGCACGTACAGATGCTGTCCGTAAGTATATAGAATTAATGAAATAAACGCGATATATTTCCGTAATCTATTTCACGATTTCGATGTGGTGCCCTGGTTGGTTTCCAGTAACGGATATGCCCTCTCCGGTCAATCCAGACGGTGTGCAGCAGCGTCCTTCTATGTACTCTAAGAATATACTGCGATCGCCCTTCTAATTGCCAAGTATTAAGGCAATATTACCTCCAGTCCTCACAACAGGGGGCTTGATGATGGTCACACTGGCAGCCGACACTTAAATACTCAAATGATCTCAATTTCATATATTTATGAAACTGTTTTGTCCACAGATAATATACTACGAGCACGCCCAACATCAGCACCACTATGACCACGAAGAGGAGCCCGAGCACGGCTGGGGACCCTGGTCCAGGAGTATATTACCGGACGGCAGTTTGGAGGTATGATATACAACAATTTCGACTTACAGTAGGGCGTCCTGCCGCTTATTTTTTTATCGTGGGGAATTAAGTGGTGTCCGGATTAAGAATATAGCACCACTCCATCTCACGAACCAGGGGTGGTCCGGTCACCTGAACAGAAACAGGCCCGAAATGGCGGCGCGTGTTCCGCGCGCGCCTCTCTGAAGGACAGGTGCGGCCAACAAGGTCGCACAGAGAAGGGGCCCGGCAGTCATTGACGGGCCGATACCTGCCGGGGGCGCGGTCTAATGCAGATAAAGCGTACACCTCACCCCTGGCTAGAGTTAAGAAGTAGGACACCGTGGGGTTTTAGCCAGTTTTAGCCCGGCATGCCCCTTCGCCCTTCCCAAGGCTGAGGAAGTCCAAGAGGATTTATTTATTCATATACACTTTATTGTACACCATATAATAAAAACAAGGAATAAAGAAGAAATACAATGGGTCATAGTCAATGTACAATGGGCGGTCTTATCGCATACCGCGATCTCTTCCAGAGAAACTTTATTTAAGCATCATCATCATATCGGCCATTTATACGTCCACTGCTGAACAAAGGCCTTCCCCAGAGATTCACAACTGTTTGATTCCCCAGATTTTCACAACTGTGTCATCATTTTGGGGGGTATTTGCCAATACTCACCACGCTTGGCAGACGGGTTGGTGAGCGCAGTATGGCTACCGTTCCACAGAAGAGACGCTGCTGCCCATCCCACTGGTTTAGATTCCCTTAGTCGCCTTTTACGAGATCCACGGGAGGAGATGGAATGGTGCTATATTCTTAATCCGGACACCACACTTCTACTTCATACATATTCATAAAAGCTGACGGAATAGTACCGATATTCAATTAATATAAAATAAACAGTCCCGTTAATAATACCGGTTTGTCCACAGGAAAGCGAAGCGGACCCAAGTGAGGTGTTGCCCTACAAAGCGCAAGAGAGAAACCCGCTGATATATAGCCGTCCTTATCTGACGCGAGTGTAGGATAACTCTGTCGCTTTCGCTCCAGTCATAGAATAAAATCTGACATGCAGATGTGACACTTTTTTGGAATTTTGCTGGACTGCTTATACACTGAGGATTGTATCGAAAAATGGATCTTTATTCTTCCGTCATAGCAATTATCGCTTTTAACCTCACAGTAAGGCACAGCTTTGGTGTGAGTGACCCCGAGGACGGGGAGAAGCTATGCTTCTTATACACGCGCACTCACAAATATAAAGCTCTTGTAGGCATCATTGCATTGACTGCACGTTCGCATTGATAACGAAATCATTAATTTTTACTTTGATGTCATCATACTTAGGTACTTTGAAAATTGTATAGTGTATTTAAAAAGTCATATCCATAATTTTTCTTGTGTTTCCTAGATAGACAAACTTAAGATTTACTTATATCTCACGATAAATTTGAACGTGTGTGGTAGGCTGTACGCCATATTTCATGGTTCAAGCTTACAACGAAAAATGAGCTTTAGCGTGTGGGCGCTAAAAGTTCCGGTGTAGACAATGTTAGTACAAGCACTCACAATCATTCAAAGATCTTGTCGGATACAAAACTGATAAGTTCTGGTATTGTGACCAGTTTAAATTAATTAATTATTAACGTTATGGTATACCCTAATATTGCTATGTTGAGTAGGTAATATTGATATTCTCATATCTCATATCTCATCGTGGAATTCTGATCTTTAAAATATTTTTTTTAATTTAATTTTAAACTTTACCCCACACTAGGATTTCTCCTGTGTCGTGGGTGCGTTTACAGACATGAATTCCACATACAATACACCCAGACCCGGAACAACTACCTGCAGATCATACAAATATTTGTTCCGTGCGGGATTCGAACCCACGACCCGGAGCGCAGCAGCCGACTGTATCAGCCACTACACCAACCGTGCCGTCAATATTCGATTCTTATATTAGTTTTAATTTTGCTATAATTGAAATAATATCAAGTCGATATTATTTCAATTATAGCAAAACTAAAACTAAAGTTGCAAAATCGTGATCCAGTCATATCCACACTAACATTACGTTTGTGTTCGTCGACCTGAAATAGCTCACCCAACTCCGATCTCTATGATTTGAGATTAATAAACGTGGTAATTATGAAAATATTTCTTTACGGTTGTTAACTGTAGGGTCAACAGAGTGTTCATTTACGGATTGCTTTAAAAATTGTTATAATGTCGACGCTACTATTCTTTACCATCATCATCATATCAGCCATAGAACGTCCACTGCTGAACAAAGACCTCCCCCACAGATTTCCACAATTGTGTCGTCTTTTTGGGGGGAATTTGCCAGTACTCACCACGCTTAGTAGGCCGGTTGGTAAGCGTAGTATGGCTACTGTACCACAGAAGAAACGCTGCTGCCTATCCCTCTGGTGTAGAGTCCCTTAATCGCCGTTTACGACATCCGAGGGGAGGACATGGAGGAGTGCTATGTACTTAATTCGGACACCACGCGGATTTTTTTACCTTTACAAAATATTTATAAAGTTGTTTACACAATATATTATAATCACTCGCAAGTACAGTGTTGCCAATACAAAAGTGTCAGTGTTGCAAGCAGAATACGATAATACCTAAGAATAATATAAATAAGGCATTATTAATTAAGTTGTGGCCATAGTGTGTATGTTATTTATTGTGTGGTTGTTGTATGCCTTTATTTATTGAATTAAAATATATTTTCATCAATTTTGTCTAACTTGTTTTTCACCTTATTTTCCCTAACTCCACTACAAACCTTCATGATTATCATTAGTGATGCAACGGAAGTGTCATAACGGAAGCAGAAACGGAAACAGATATGAAAAGTAAATTTTAGCAGAAACGGATGCGGAAACGGAATTGTAAATACTATGACAAAAGTTCAACTTTTGAGAAATATTAATTTTCTATTAAGTCAATAATTCAAAATTAAGTAGCGGTAAGTTATGTTTTATGAAAAGTAGCTATAATCTTATGTATTTCACGTCATAGCGTTTAATGAACCAAAGAAAAAGTATGTAAACAAACGCGTTGCGACAAGTACCGAAAGACCGCGCCCGGCTCTCTGGCTGGAACACTGCACCCGCGTGCGCCCTACTGCCAAGAGATACGCACGCGCCTCATCTTCCTACTTTCGATCAAATATCCGTTATAAAAGTTCGGAAACGGAAGCGGAAACGGATGTGAAAAAGCGCGCGGAACTACCGCAGTTACGGAAGCGGAAGCCTGCAGTTGAATCACTAATTATCATCAGCCGAAAAAGGTGCACTGCTGGAAACTGGCAGATCGCCACAGAATTTGGTGGAATGGACGACGAATAAACCCTCATGGAAGATTAAAGCAGGGCTTATGCTACAGTGGCACATCGTGGTAGAGTTCGTGTCTATGGCTTCTTACATTTAGCAAGTATTTTTACAATTTAATTCGATCATATTTGCAAATATTGTGTACATCTATAATAGGTATAGAATTTGTTATTGTAATAAGCTATATAAACTTAACATATGTAAACTGTTGATGTGCCTTATGAAATAAATAAATAAGTCGAGCCGTGTCACTAGTTATTAGTCGAGAGAATTGGGTCGGTGTTACGAGTGTGAAATTTGTGTCTGTAAACGCACCCACGACACAGGAGAAATCCAAGTGTGGGGCAAACTTAAAAAAATACAGTATTTAAATCTTATATCTCATTGGTTGTGACCGTAAGTCTTCTGATACCTGGTTACGAATTAACCGAACTGTTGACATTCTTTTAGATGGATAGATAGTAAGATCTTTATATAAAAAATGTGATACTGCTAATATATTTCGTTTAGAATTGCACAGGTAAATCTAATTTCGCTTAGAATTGCACAGACCAGTAGATAGCGAATAGTCGGTCCGAGTAAATTAAAATGTTGCCAAATGAAAGAAAGAAGAAATAAAGAAAGAAGAAAGAAAGAAGAAAGAAAGTAAGAAGAAAGAAAGAAGAAAGAAAGAAAGAAAGAAAGAAAGAAGAAAGAAATAAATAAGAAAGAAAGAAAGCCTTTATTACCACACTAATTTATCATGTTTTTTTTTTTAAGAATAACAAGAAATTTGTTTGTTTGGTGTGGTTTCAGCAAAATGTTGAAGTTGAAGTGAGCAGCATAGCCGCAACACTGCCCAACGCTGGTTTTCAGTCCGTCCCCATTTACTACCGTTATGTAAATATAGATAATACATTAAAAGTACAATAAACAACATTAAATATGAGTAATTTTTTTTAGTAATTATGTAGATTAAATCAATCTATAATTGCCACTGCAAAAACAAAACGAAATTTATAATTTGTATAGCCTTTTCTCAGAAGCCGGCCCCGTAACCAATCCGTCATCAGACTAAATATCAGACAAATAAATTAGGTTATGTTTGGTAGTTTGGGTGTGTGGTGCCGGCTAAGAATGCCACCACCCCATCTCATCCCGTGGGTGTCGTAAAAGGCGACTATGGGATTAGTCGAACGATGGGCAGTAGCGACTTTCGAGTACAATTATAACAACTGCGATCGCCACCCGTCTGCCAAGCGTGGCGATTATGGCAAAACCCCCCAATGAGCACATAATCTTTAGGGGAGGCTTCTGTCCAGCAGTGGACGTTTTTCGGCTGGAATGATGAATAGTTTGGGAGTAAAAGCACCAGGCCATATATCATACGATCAAACGATGCCACGTGTCTGAACGACAAGCTATTTGTTTTTAAATTGTGTCTCGTCCTAAAATTATCACCACATTCTTCTAACCTTCTAACTTTCAAGTGAATCTGTACATAATTCGTAGCACTTTTGATTATATTCTGTTGCTTCTCATAAAAAGAGCGTGACTTCACCAATGTATCCATAGAAATCAAAGGATTTTCATAATCACCATATCAGCCAAAGGACGTCCACTGCTGAACAAAGGCCTCCCACATAGATTTTCACAATGACCGGCGGGCTGATTACCTAAGTCGCAGACGCTTTGCAACAGGCGTAAATTGCTCCAACGCCGCTGTCAAACGTCAATTTGGTATTACCTACTTGCCGACAGCGACTAAACAGGCGAAGATCTCTGACGCGCCTCTGTCGGACAATCAGTGAACTAAAAACGTTCATTCTTTATAGTTCCACTGGCGGCTACTGGCGCTAGTAGCTATGCATCTTCCACAACAGCGACAGGCGGGCGCTGCCTTACGTAATACCAATTTTTTGACGCTTTGCCACCGGTAGATCCTCGGCTGCGCGATAGCTGCTATCGCGTCTGCTGTTGCTGTTTTTAGCTAATCAGCCCGCCGGTACATGCCGCCGGCATACTACGATTTCCAGACTCCCCTTGAGATCATCAAGAATTGTGCTGTCTTGGCAACGACTCTGCCATGACTACGACGTCGTCGGCAAATCGATGGTGATTGCTATACTCACCATTGATGTTAACGCCGAATCCTTTTCACTTCAGTAGCTTGAAGGCATCCTCCATTGCAGTGGCAACAGTTTTGAGCAAATAACATGCCCCTGCATCGACCCCTCTGCAGTGCAATTGCCCCCGTGCTCTGTTCATGTACTCGGACCGACATGGTGGCGTTTCTGTATAAGCACTTCAACACTTCGATGTACCGATCATATCATATCATATCGGCCATTTATACGTCCACTGCTGAACAAAGGCCTCCCTCATAGATTCCACAAATGTTTCATCCTTTCTGGGGGTGTATGCCAATACTAACGACGCTTGGCAGGCGGGTTGGTGAGCGCAGTATGGCTACCGGTTCACAGAAAGGACGCTGCTGCCCATCCCTCTGGTTTAGAGTCCCTTAGTCGCCTTCTACAACATCATCGGGAGGAGATGCGAGTGGTGCTATATTCTTAGTCCGGACACCACACGGACTCGATGTCACAATGTACCGATAGTCACAGGATAAAAACTCCATAAAATAAAAAACAACTTTTATAAAAACCAAAAAATATATTTTCTCATTAATACATACTGATAACACAAACAAACATTACATACAAGCACTAAAAACAAAAACCGACGACCACCGAAACGACTACGAGCAACCTAAAACAACCCACGAACTACCGAGGCGAATATTTCGGGTTATCAGGCGCGTAAGTAAAACTCCTCAATTCGTAAGATACGCCATTTGGATTATCGTAACCGATTTCCTTTTGGAAATCTTCGAATTCCGAACAACCGCCGAACACGCGGTTCGGCTTGCGATCGGAGGCGTTCGGGTCGCGGTCGGCAGTCTTCGGGTCTGGTGTGCTGTGATTGGTCGGCAGCGGTCGGAATAAGGCGGAATGGGCAGTCGCCGTGTCGAGATCGGCTTTCCTAGATACGATTATACGTATGTCGGTGTGAAGGTACAGTTTACCGGATTTTGATGTCATAAATCTGTGAAAGAAGGAAAAATAACAGTTTATTTCAAGTATTGTTTTAAAATACCGCATTTTTCATTTATTTCTTAACTAGCTGGGACCCGCGGTTTCACCCGCGTTTAATTCAGAAGAAATTTAGAGTACTTCGACATAGACACTTGACATAGAATAGGTATATAAATCATAGAATACATATATTGGATTTCAAGGTTATTTATTTTTGCGCGAAACCCTAATTATTTTTCTAAAATATTTTATATTATATTTTATTTTATATTAAAAAGTAGCCTAAGTTATTCCTTATAACATCAGCTATCTGCCAGTGAAGGTCCCGTCGAAATCGGTCCAGCCGTTTCGGAGATTACCCGGAACAAACAGACAGACAGACAGACAAAAAAATTAAAAAATTTTTTTTTTTTTTATATGTAACGTATATACTTTCATATGCATTTAGTAAAAAGCTGTTATTTTGACATTACACACTTCTATTTATTTGTATAGATGGTGTACAATAAAGAATAGAATAGAATATTACTTTATTGTACACCAAAATAATATAAATGATTATTTACAATAGTTAGCGTGGCACAATGCGCGGTCTTATCGCTAAAAGCGATCTTTTACAGACAACCTTTGGATGGATTTAAAAGTAGGGATATAAAGAAATTCAGGTAGTCTGTGGTGTACGGAACGATGATGTATATAATGTGATCGATATATATACAAGAAAATACAGGTATTTGCATAAATAAATAGTATAACTACACCAATATGCATATTAATACATAAATACAAATGTATGTATATAAGGTCTTATTTTAATAATTCACGATATTTTGCATGGTGCCTCAGTAAATGCTTAAGATGATGTACCGAACACAAAAAAAACTCTCGGTAAAAATCTATTTCTTTCTTTTGTGTGATGTCGCTACCGTGCGCCGTCTGTTTTGTTTAACGTTACAGACTATCTATATCAGTCAACCAGCCCCGGCCGCCACTGTCTTACTTGACGCATGTGAATATTATCACAATTAAGAGAACTAGGAAGTAATGAAATAAATGATTTAATAAAGTAATTTTTTAAACAGCAAATTTACAAGTATTTTTTTATACCTACACTATCTTCATCGTTCACTATAGCGCCATGCAAAATATCGTGGACTATTAAATTAAGACCTTGTCATCATTTCGGCCTAATGAAGTCCACTGTTGGACACAGGCCTCCCCCAAAGATGTCCACAACGACCGATATGGATGTGTTGTGGGCTCATTGGGGGGTTTTGCCATAATCGCCACGCTTGGCAGGCGGGTTGGCGATCGCAGTTGAGTTGTTAATGTACTCGAAGGACGCTGCTGCCCATCCTCCGGCTAATCCCTTAGTCGACTTTTACGACACTCATGGGAGGAGATGGGGTGGTGGCATTCTGAGCCGGCACCACACGGCAAGACCTTGTATATAAAGAATATTGTATTCCATTCGATGTCTCTTTTTTTTTTATTGATGTCCAGTGGAAATTCTACATGGAACTTCCTTCGCCCCGGGGAAGGACGAAGGGGTATGCCGGACTCCTACCGGCTACAACCACTGCAGCGGTCATCTTCGGCACCGAAGGGGGGCCCCAGGTCCTCATAAGATCACACTAGAGCCGCCCATTGATGGGCCTTTAGGCACATCACGGAGGGGATGACTGTAAAGCGGTCACCCCCTCTAGCGGAGGGAAGGCGACTGTAAAAAGATCGCCCCCCAGGCACTTCCCGGGGAGGATTGTAAAGGACCTTACGAGGACCTGGAGCCCATTTGATGTCCCTACAAGTTGGAGGTACCAGGGCGGCAGATCCGCCGAGTGGTGTACCGACCGCAGGTGGATGAGGTAGCGCAGCCACGTGTGCGCCAGCGGGTGGTGCGGCTGGCCCGCCAGCGGTGCGGGCATGTGCAGCGTGCGCTGGCGCAGGAAGGTCCGCGCTCGCGGCGGCATGCGGGCCAGCTCGTACAGCACCACGAACATCTTCACCAGCGTGCCGTGCGGGTTGAGCAGCGACAGCTGCACCGTGCCCGAGCGCGCCACGCGGTAGCCGCGGGGGCCCAGGTCGATGTGGCCCTGCGGACGGGACCAGGTACACTCAGTAAGTCATCTTCAGTTTTCTTCAGTTTTTTAAAAAACGTTGCCCCACACTAGGATTTCTCCTGTGTCGTGGGTGTTACAGACATGAATTCCACATACAATACACTCAGACCCGGAACAACTACCTGCAGATCATACAGATATTTGTTCCGTGCGGGAATCGAACCCACGACCCGGAGCGCGGCAGCCGACTGTATCAGAAAGAAAGAAGAAAGAAAGAAAAATAATTTATTTGTCACAGATATATGAGACGTGTGGTGCCAGATCAGAATGCCACCACCCCATCTCTTCCCATGGGTGTCGTAAAAGTCGACTAAGGGATAATCCGGAGGATGGGCAGCAGTGTCCTTCGAGTACATTAACAACTCAACTGCGATCGCCAACCCGTCTGCCAAGCGTGGCGATTATGGCAAAACCCCCCAATGAGCCCACAACACATCCATATCGGTCGTTGTGGACATCTTTGGGGGAGGCCTGTGTCCAGCAGTGGACTTCATTCGGCCGAAATGATGATATGAGACACGTATTACAAAACAGTATACATAGGTTAAGCACACAAAAAAAAAACTTGTAGAAATTAAAAACTATACAGAAGGATTAGATATGAGTACCAGCCACTGCACCAACCGTGCCGTCTCCCACCACAACAACAAAGAAGTAAGTTGCAACAGAATACAAATTGCCCAGTTACACTATTCATCATGATCGTGTCAGCCAAATTAAGTCCACTGCTGAAAGAAGAAGAAAGAATGAAAAAGTGTTTATTTCTGAACGCCATAGAGACATAACATTAACCAAAAGTATAAAACATATTTTTGTTTTTTTCCTTGCAACACTCACGCAATTTAACCGGGTCGTAGGTTCGATTCGCATACGGAACAAATATTTGTACGATCTGCAGGTAGTTGTTCCGGGTCTGGGTGTATTGTATGTGGAATTTGTGTCTGTAAACGCACCCACGACACAAGAGAAATCCAAGTGTGCGACAAGGATTAAAAAAATATATATATAAGATTCCACTATACGACGAATCATCATTTCGGCCGAATGAAGTCCACTGCTGGACACAGGCCTCCCCCAAAGATCACCACAACGACCGATATGGATGTGTTGTGGGCTCATTGGGGGGTTTTGCCATAATCGCCACGCTTGACAGACGGGTTGGCGATCGCAGTTGAGCTGTTAATGTACTCGAAGGACGCTGCTGCCCATCCTCCGGCTAATCCCTTAGTCGACTTTTACGACACCCACGGGAGGAGATGGGGTGGTGGCATTCTGAGCCGGCACCACACGGCACCATACGGCGAATAGGGCATTGTAATCCTGTATTTGTTCTACAGGCATTTACCGCAAATAGAGTACCGGCGCGAAAACTGCGATTGTGAACTGTTCAGAGAACCACATAGCATAGTCTGTTTGTAAGCTTAGTACAGTCAAAGTTATTATGAATGACTAATTGGGACCCACTGGTCCAAGTTAATCAGTTTCACCCCCCCTTGAATTAAAAAGTGCGATTATTTATATATAATTTAAGGTACGGCATAGACACTTGACATAGTGTGTATACATATTCTATTACATGAGTTTTAATATTTTTGTGTGGAACAGTAATTATTTAAAAAATAAAAGTAGCCTAAGTTATCCCTTATAACATCAGCTATCTGCCAGTGAAAGTCCCGTAGAAATCGGTCCAGCCGTTTCGGAGATTAGCGAGAACAGAGAAAAAAAAAATTTTTTTCGTTAAATTTATCGTATATTCTTTCTACGATTTATGACATCTATAGCACATGGCACGAAGAAATTTACGCTGGACTTTCTCGATCTCATCAATATATTTCTGGTAGAAGGGGGTTTCAAACGGGTACCGCATATTCAAGCTGTGAGCGGATAAGTGTATTAAATAGGTAAAGATAGGTAGAAGAAACGCTTAAATTCAGTGGTCGATCTCATAACAAATCCGAATTTTGAAAGCAGCATTGACAATGTTTTCAACGTGTTGGTTCAGTGATATCATATATTCTATTCCACACTAAAAATCGTGTTGTGTCCGTAATTAGAATATAGCCCCACTCCGTCTCATCGTTGGATGTCGTAAAAGGCGAATAAGGGACTTTAAACCAGAAGGGTGGGCAGTAGAATCATATCATATAGCATTCTGCGGAACAGCATTTGTTTTTATTGGTGTCCAGTGTAAATTCTACATTAACTTCCTTCGCCCCGGAGAAGGGCTACTACCGGCTAAAACCACTGGAGCGGTCATCTTCGGCACCGAAGGGGGCTCCAGGTCCTCTTAAGATTACACTAGAGCCGCCCATGATGCCTTTAAGCACCTCTCGGAGGCAATGACTGCAAAGGGGTCACCCCGGAGGGATTTTTAAAGTCTCCCTAAGCCTCAAGCTGGATAGACCTACCATATAGGGCGCGTTGGTTCCTCCAGGCGCGTAGAAGAATACGGTGACGGGCAGACGTTTGTGCGGCGGACAGAAGGAGCCGTAAGCGCCCAGCTCCGCTGTGAAGCCGTGCACGGTCGCCACTGGCTCCAACCGCCCCTTCAGCGCTGACTCCTCGAAGCTGCCTGGAAATATATACAAACAAGATTGTTTAAGTCAATGATATTATACCATAGATGCGATAATTCCATTCCAATCAGTTCCAATTCAGTCTCGCTGTATGTAGGTATAAAGCTATAAAACTGCACACCTATACTGTAAGAAAAGAAGATACAAAAATTACGAGAGTAAAAGAGCAGCTCGCTTGTGGAATGCATTACCTATTGAAGTAAGACGTGCTCAAACACTACCTATTTTTAACAAAATGGTGAAGGAGCATTACCTTTCTCTCTAATTTTTCTTCTCCTGTCCCAGTTATATTTGATGTTTATTAGTATATTTTATCATCGTTTTGTATATAAAATATTTATTGTATGTATTTTATACTATTATGTCTAAGTAATATTGTGTATGATATATTGTACACTTGACAGCCCAATATCTCTCTCCTTTCTTCCTGTCTATCCAAAGGTTGTCTGGAAGAGATTAAGACCGCCCATTGTATCTTTTTAAATATTTATCTCTATGTATTATGTGGTGTACAATAAAGAGTATATAAATAAATAAATAAAAGAGATAGCTATCAAAAATGACAACATGTGTACTCGATGCCTTTGTCGCATCTGTGATAGATTATATGTGTTGTCTCTTTTCTTTGCGTGTGTTTTCTTCGAGAATATTATTCTATAAATGTTTTGAATAGTTTTTTTTTTCAAATACTTCATATAGTGTTACTCACGTGTGGTATGAGAAACTTTTATTTTATTTATTTTTGCTTGATAGTTTGTGCATTGTCTATACGCACGACGGCATTGTTATTACTTAATTAATAAAACAATACAGATTGTGACAGTGTGTGCTCGTTGTCCTGTCTTGGGCGAACTGATTGCGAGGTGCTACAATTGGGGGAGTTTTGGTTCTTACTTTTGGCGCGCATGTAACATATCTACTTCTTTTTAATATATAATATCATTGGTTGAAGTTATACTTCTTCCGTATAGTGGATTAAGAATATAGCACCACTCCATCTCCTTCCGTGGAAGTCGTAAAAGGCGACTAAAGGACTCTAAACAGCTGCCATACTGCGCTCACAAACCCGCCTGCCAATCGTGGGGAATACTGCCAAATTCCCGCCAGTAACAACACAGTGCAGTAAACGTTCGTTGTAGAAATGGAGAGGTCTTTGTTCAGGAGTGAACGTCTTTTGACTGAAACGGTGATGATGATGACGATGATTAAATCAAGCATATCTTCTACGGATAAATAACCGGTAAACGTATTCTTCAAACCGGCCGGTAATCTAGGGGTTTGCCAGGGTTTTCATGTTACTCTTTAAATGTCAACCTATTTCAATTACCAGGCGATCATAAGACACCAAGAGTTTTTTTTTATCCGTCTCTATTTCAATTACCAGGCGATCATGCGACACCAAGAGCTTTTTTTTATCCGTCTCTATTTCAATTACCAGGCGATCATGCGACACCAAGAGTTTTTTTTTATCCGTCTCTATTTCAATTACCAGGCGATCATGAGACACCAAGAGTTTTTATCCGTCTCATTTCCATTTAGTAAGCAAAGTACTTTTAAGTCGTCTAGGTCTGTCGGACCACGCGACCATGATCACTTACACTTAGACAAGTACACACTATATAACCTTGATAATCATCATCATCACCATAGCCAAATGACTTCCACAACTAACAAAGGCCTCCCCCATAGATTTCCACAATTATATCCTCATTTTGGGGAGAATTTATCGACTCACTACGCATGGAAGGCAAGTTGTTGATTGAGCGCAGAATGGCTACTGTGTTTACAGTCCCTTCGTCGCCTTTTACATCCACGGGAGGAGATGGAGTGGTGCTATATTCTTAATTAGGAAACCACACGGACAGAATGATTATACCAAATTTTTATCGAACGATAGAATACGGTTTCAGAGTAAGGTATAATTTAATAAATACATAACTACATCTAATCAACGTAGATTTTTCATATTGTGTCAGTTTTCGCTTTTCTAAATTATTTTAATATTGAGCCAAAGCTTTTATGTACGTAAGAAATGATGAGTTCCTGATTTTCATCTTGACGACTCATGATCGCCTAGTACTTCTGATTCAGAGGGTGACATAAAAAATGACAACCAAATGTTTTTTATTGTGATCTTAATCCAGTCACTTACCTCCATTTTCCGTGTGTAAGCATTTTAGGCACAATCATCATTTCGGCCGAATAAAGTCCACTGCTGGACACAGGCCTCCCCCAAAGATCACCACAACCATCGATATGGATGTCTTGTGGGCTCATTGGGGGGTTTTGCCATAATCGCCACGCTTGGCAGGCGGGTTGGCGATCGCAGTTGAGTTGTTAATGTACTCGAAGGACGCTGCTGCCCATCCTCCGGCTAATCCCTTAGTCGACTTTTACGACACCCATGGGAGGAGATGGGGTGGTGGCATTCTGAGCCGGCACCACACGGCATAAGCATTTATCATTATATTTTATACTCATGTATAGTATTCGAAGTATTGAAAATGTCGGTTCTTTTTTGTAATAATTATGAAAGGAAGATGAATGATGAAATGAAACTAATACAATTCGAAAGGACTAGAGCCACAGATGAGCACAAAAAATTAATAACGTGTGTCAAATAAAGTTAGATCTTCCCATACAAAAAACGCTATAACCAGTTTTAACAAAAGACATTTTGATCATAGTGATGACTATGACCCAAGATTCCTTTGCCTTCTCTGCACGGGATAATATTCAAGAAAAGATAGAAAATAGAATTGACATTTAATATCTCTCTACACATATATTACGAAAAAACAATTGAACCGTACGACGTTGCCGACATATTTTTTAGAATTATTTCATTTTTGTGAAATATTTTATTGAGTATGTAAAGATTAATTAATCTAAACGTTACGACGTTGCCTTAAACTTGACATTGGCGAAATTGTGGAAGATACTCTACAGAAGTCATAATCTAAGAGAAGAAGAAGACATATATTATGACGTATACTATACACCGTCCTGCACTCTGTCTCGCTCACTCATATGTGCAACGATAAGCGCTATCTAGCCAATGAGGTGCCTTTCACATTCGCGTTTGAAGTCTCCACCTCAAACGTGTGTAAAGAAACTTTGCATAACTTTGCATTGCATTGCAAACAAATGCGTAGCAATTTTTACATTTGTTTGAAATAGAATTACCACTTATCATTATTTCGTTATAGTAATTTACCTTGCCGTGTGGTGCTGACTCAGAATACCACCACCCCATCTCCTCCCGTGGGTGTCGTAAAAGTCGACTAAGGGATTAGCCGGAGGATAGGCAGCAGCGTCCTTCGAGTACATTAACCACTCAACTGCGATCGCCAACCCGTCTGCCAAGCGTGGCGATTATGGCAAAAACCCCCAATGAGCCCACAACACACCCATATCGGTCGTTGTAGTGATCTTCGAGGAAGGCCTGTGTCAACAGTGGACTTAATTCGGCCGAAATGATGAATGAAGTCAGCGATGAGACTCTTGCCGTTGGATTATAATTAACTGGTTTGTATGTGGTATTATCACTAAGCAATAGTGCGCGTCAGCCGTGTGGTGGCCGCTAAGAATAACACCACCCCATTTCATCCCGTGGGTGTCGTAAAAGCCGACTATGGGATTAGCCGAAGAATGGGCGCGGTTGGTGCAGTAGTTGATGCAGTCGAAATGATGATTAATTTACTGTTGAATATTGAATTTTTTACTTCTAAGGAAATTCATGCATCAAATTTGTATAATAATGCTCGATGACCTTAATCTTCTCTTTACCACCATCCATAATATACGCGATATAATCCGTTTTAAAGCGTTTTACTATAATTAATAAATGCTATATTATTGTTTTAAATAGGTTGAAATAATAGTTAATAAAAACAATAACTAGTTGAATTTCGTTTCCTAGTTTACAAACACAGTTAATATGGCACTATAGCGAGCGCTACGGAACCCTCAAGATGTGAGATGCACTTCGACTTCAAAGACGGGTTGTCTTTTTTCTTCTTAACCACGTAAACATGATATTAGTGTTGTAACTCTTAGTGACTCATTATCTCCTGGTAACTAATCGAGTGAGTTAGGAAGTTATAAATGCAACTTACCAAGAAGTCCAGTGCTGGGCCGCAGCCGCAGCTTGTGGGCGGCCGGCGAGGGAGGGGAGGGAGGGGAGGGAGGCGCGGGCGCAGTCTCTGCGGGCGGTGCAGTCGGTGCGGGCGGGGGGGATGCGGGCGACGCGGGCGGGACCGGCGACACCGGCGAGATCGGGTGGAACAGGGCGCTGAAATATTAATGTCCATTATACAACTATTTCTAGAGAGGTGAACTGAGGGGAGACCAAAGTAAGTAAAAATCAAATTATTCACCTCTTAATACCAGAAATCCCATTGATCGAAGCGTCAAAATCGAAGCAATTGTTCCCCCTCCTCAACGGAGCTGGACTAGATGTCAACGGCAGACCAGTCTTCGTATGAAACACCATAGAAGCCGCCGAATCGAACCGCCAACGAAACCTATCCATCTCCGAGAGGGACGGGACCTGGTTTTCGTGTCCCTTCTTCGGATCAGGGAATTTGAAACCGTTGTCATCCTTCGGCGAGTCTACTCCATCGGTATTTTCATTACCACAACGATCAAAAGTACCGTAATCAGACTTTTCGTAACATACTAAGTCCTCATCGCTAATAGAGAAAGTCTTTTGTCGTTTTGTCTCTCTTGGTCGTGAAAATACTGTATCCTCTTTCTCAAGCTGCAGTTCTTCCATGTCCTTGTCACGCTGCGAAAATCGATCGCTCACAATCTTCTCGATTTTGTCCACTATGGGGAAAAACCTTCTCAGTTTAGGTCTCTTTATAATGTCACTATTACTAATACTATGATTATTATCACAAAATGTATCACATTTATGCTTCTTAATGTTCTTATCTTCTTCCTCGCATTTTCTTCTGGCTCCATTTTCTTGATTCTTCTCTCCAATTGACGCTAAATTATAGATGCCTTCTGATCTGACCATGCCGCGTTCGATACAAACTTCGCATTTCATTTGAATTAAATTTCCACATTGGCATGATAGGTCTTCAGTTTGAGTCGATACTGTATTAGTCTTCTTGAATTCTGTTGGTGGCGATATCTCTGTATCAACGAAGGGTGACTTCGTTTCGATCCGGCTTGCTGGCAAAGTCAGATAAGTCTGATTCCTGTAGCACCCGATCGCTCTAAATCTATCGAATCTGGACGCTTGTAGAATTGGAATTGAAGTATGAGTTTCTTTTAGTTTCTGAAGTCCATCACCTTCAGACGAAGTGCTGTCATGAAGTTTTTTTATCTTACACTCTTTGCGAAGCCTTCTTTTATATTTTGCAATCTCTTTTAATCTTCTATCATCTAAATTCTTCGGCCTATCTTTCCCATCTGATTCTTCGTCGCAGTTGCATTTATGTTTCCCACTTTCGCTGCAAGGAGTTAGCATACGGTCATCAACAACGTTGCTATTGCTGGAGTTATCAAACTTACTTCCTAAACTGAGATCATTAAGTTTGCCGACTAATTCTTCGTGTAGATTCGGCGGTGTATCTTTGCTGGTCCTCCTCTTTTGGCAGGAGCATTTAATGTGGGGTATGTCGTCCAATCGCGGCAAGCTTTCCAGTATAACATTGAGGTATAAATTGTCGCCGATGTTCGTGACTGGGAATTTGTGGTCATTGGGCGGTCGGACGAAGTCGGATTTCTTGTAGCTGTCTTGAGAGATTTGGATGGAGTAAACGATGTTTAGTTTGCGGTCGATGGTTTCGGTGGCGTCACAGTTGGCTTCTATTTTCTTGTAGTTGCATGTCTCGCGGCTTAGCTTTCGTCTGGAAAGAAAAAGACATATTAGAATTACTTTTTTGAACATAAAGGTACTTCCTGACCTAAGCAATAAGCATTTGCAACGCAAGTACACGCTGAGAGCATTCGAGATTATGTTCACAGTGTGAGCATTGGTTTTTCAGCTCGTTAAAACCTGTTCACTTATTGACCCTGATTTTCGCTGTAAGCTTACTCTAGAATCTACTCATTGATGAGGGCGCCATTTTGCTTCATCAATTATTATTTTTCTTTTAGACATCCTAATGCCAGTTCGTGGTTCCTACGTCCTCGATCGAATGCTCATTATACGCGAAATTTTCCGGTCAGGACGCACCTCAAAACTATTTCTATGACCGTAACTTATCATCGACGTCATTAACAGCTAACAGATGTCCACTGTGTGACGCTGCCTTCCGCGTAGATCCTCGAGAAACAGAAAATCGCTGTCAGTACACTAAAAGGAAAGATCCAATTAACTACATAACTACCCACCCGCCCAGAGACATAAGTAAACTGCGGCCTTACATGAACTCAACATATGAAGAATCATGATTACCTGGTAGCGTTAGTCGGGGAAGGTTCAAGAGTTAGTTAGAACTTAGGAAGGGGGCTCTGCGGCTGTTGAGTTAATTACAGCTTCTGACTGACTGCTTTTGGGTGCCTCGTCTTCTAATAAAACAGTAGCCTTAGTGAGAGCAACCCCGCATGGAGACGATTATTAGTAGCGAGGTGCTGGATATCCGTATCCGTGGATATTCCAGTGGGAAATAAGATCTGTATCCGTATCCGTTACTTTTTGGCGGAATTTGAACGTATCTTTATGTTAATAAATTTCATAAAGTATATGAAATTTTAAAGATAAACTATTAACTTCAATTCAAATTACTTTTTATTTCTTAAAATCACATAATATTTTATTCCTTTTTATAAATCACATAAAAGATAAATATTTTAACATTTACACTATGTTACCAGTTATATCTTTCCAAAAACACAAACATAAACTATGCTATCCTTTGTCATACTAAACTATAAACAAAATCGCGCGCAGTGCAAGTTTTAACACGTCGCGTTTCTAACGCAAAACGTCAACTACTCAACTGTCGATACAAAGTCACACGCCCCATTGCCGACAAAACATGAAAGTTGACGCTTTGACATCGCGCGGTCTGTTCACATCATAGACGGTTGCCGATATTGCCATATTTTATAGATTTTTTTCATTTTTGTTGTAAAGATTAATTAATCTAAACACCGTAGAACGTTGCCTTATACTTGACATTGGCGAAATTGTGGAAGATAATCTACAGATGCCATCATCTAAGAGAAGAAGAAGATGAAAGTTGACGTCCGTATTCGTATCCGTATTCGCGGATCTAGACACTAATGATATGTACCTGTGGATATACATTTCTTAACATCCGGCACATCTCTGAATATTAGTATGTACTAGCTGGGGCTGTGTGGTGCCGGCTCAGAATACCACCACCCCATCTCCTCCTGTGGGTGTCGTAAAAGTCGACTAAGGGATTAATCAGAGGATGGGCAGCAGCGTCCTTCGAGTACATTAACAACACAACTGCAATCGCCAACCCGTCTGCCAAGCGTGGCGATTATGGCAAAACCCCCCAACGAGCCCCAACACACCCATATCGGTCGTTGTGGTGTACTTTGGGGAGGCCTGTGTCCAGCAGTGGATTTCATTCGGCCGAAATGATGACTAGCTGGGGCCCGCGGTTTCACCCGCGTTTTTAGTAAAAGAAACTTAGAGTACTTCGACATAGACACTTGACATAGAATATATATATTGGATTTCAAGGGTTTTTTATTTTTTGCGCGGAACCCTAATGATTTTTCTAAAATAAAAGTAGCCTAAGTTATTGCTTATAACATCAGCTATCTGCCAGTGAAAGTCCCGTCAAAATCGGTTCAGCCGTTTCGGAGATTACCCGGAACAAACAGACAGACAGACAAATTTTTTTTAAATGGTTTTATTGTTAGAGGTACCGTATACACTTTCATATGCATTTAGTAAAAAGCTGTTATTTTGACATTAAAAACAGAAACTTCAATTTTATTTATTTGTATAGATGTTGCCGAGTGGTGCCGGCTCAGAATGCCACCACCCCCTCCCCTCCCATGGGTGTCGTAAAAGTCGACTAAGGGATTAGCCGGAGGATGGGCAGCAGCGTCCTTCGAGTACATTAACAACTCAACTGCGATCGCCAACCCGCCTGCCAAGCGTGGCGACCATGGCAAAACCCCCCAAAGAGCCCACAACACACCCAGACCGGTGGTTGTGGTGATCTTTGGGGGAGGCCTGTGTCCAGCAGTGGACTTCATTCGGCCGAAATGATGAATGATGCTATGTATGAGCGTAGAGTGGTGCCACGCAGCAATAACCCTGGGTACCAGCTTGACGATGACTTGTTCGTCTCATCAATAGTTAATATAAAAAAACAATAGGGTTACCGGTTAGGTAGCGTGGGTTTACAGACATAAATCTCACATGAACATCCAGACTAGGAAAAATTATGTTTGGGCCTTACATGTTTGTTCCGTGCGGGAATCGAACCCGCGTCAAGTAGCGCTGAAAGCCAAGCCGACTAGCCACTGCACCAAATGTGGCAAAAAAGAGCTTCTCTATGTACAGTGGAGTTGTACACGCGGACGACAAAGAGGAATGCAGTAGATATTGCTTTATAATAAGTTAAACGAACTCCTTATGATTCGTGATCGCCTGGTACTTAAGATTGCGGATTTTCCTTTCCTTCCCTAAGAGTTGTTGACAAACGCTAGAAGCTTCTTATGGACTCCTGAAAACTCTTGATCGCCTAGTATTCTAGTAGACCTAACCAGGCGGAGATGCTGGAAAGGAAAAGGAAAACCTACCACACATACTTTGCCATGTGGACCCTGACAAATAATACAGTAATGATTTATTTCTTTTCGCAACTCCTAATGAACTATGAACGCCTAGTACTTAATATTAGGGGCCTCGGGGATCGCGGGCGCAGATTGGTGAGTCTGCGCGCTCATACGACCGACTCCCTGGAATACAGCAGTGTGCGCAGCTCTGCGCATATAGCTTTGGAGGGATCCTTTATGTTCCCCCCGAGAAGTGCCATTTTACAGTCGCCTCCCCTCCGCTAGAAGGGATGACCGCTTTACATACATCCCCTCCGAGATGTGCCTAAAGGCATCAAAGGGCGGCTCTAGTATGATCTTACGAGGACCTGGAGCCCCCTTCAAGCAAGCACCTACTTTATATTAGTCGATATTCAAAAAGTATTTCTCGGCCACGGGAACCTGGATTATGACTGTTACCTGCGTTCAGTGGGGTTGTCATCAGCGCTGGTCTCCTTGAGCCTGGCGAGCCACGCGGACAGCTGCGAGAAGTGCAACTGCGACCGCACCGCGTTCAGCAGCCATTGAGATGTGCTGAACGCTGGACTCTGTTCTCCCCTGGAAATGAAATTCAGTGTTAGCTTGAGCAAAAAAGATACTGTGATGTGGACAAGCATAATCTACATCTGGATAACGGTGATAAGTTCTCGGCAGACGAAACAGCAAGATTTTTGCCAAATACTTGAAAAAAAATTAACAGTGTTATCACCACGAACCAAAAATGTTGGCAGATTACTATAATATTGACAAAGCACGACTCCTCAGGACCTAGCCATTTTTATTCGGACATTTTCTCTATTCTCCTCAGACCATAAGCCAGGGCAACCTTATAACACTATCTACTTATACTACTTACTTCTTAACCTGCGCCCTCATGGTCCACCTTTCGAGCAGTAGTGCTCGGTGCGCATGCTTGTCAAATGAGCCGCCTTCACGGCACAGCGAGGTGTAACAGTCCTGGCAGTCCGGGGCCAGCAGCACCTTGAAAATATAGTGGGAGATTGATAGGGATAGATCATTGAATCATGTCGCCCACACACATCTGCCCGTAAACGTCCACCGCTGAACTTAGGCCTCCCAATGATCACGACAATGAGCGGGCACAGGAGATATTGCCATAATCACCACGCTTGGCAGGCGGATTGGTGATCGCAGTATGTTGTTATTAGCAAACGAGAGGATGCTGCTGCCCATCCATTTAATATCAATACTTAGTTTTCCTCAGTTTATTGCGTTGATCACAATACGCTCGCTTGTAAATTGGGTCTCTACCGAATTCGTGGACCAGCTCTCGACCTTGCATTATTCTACCTTTCTAAAAGACAGCTAGAAGTAGGTAAAAATGGCATTCACCATCAGGGTCTCTAGTGAAAATTAGCGTGCCACAGGGGTCAATTCTGGGCCCGTTTCTGTTCTTAGCCTATATTAATAATCTGCCTTGCCTTCCTGGCTCGGCATTATCTGATATAATTTTATTTGCTGACACTTCGCTTATTTTGAATATAAACAGAAAATTTCACGTTAGTGAAGGTTTATCTTCTCTGTCTATATGGTTTAATACAAATAAGCTGTTATTAAATGCAAGTAAAACGAAATATTTAAAATTTTCGTTGTCAAACGTACCTCAAGTCAGGTTATAAATCATTTTTGGAAGCAACATTCTTGAGATTGTAAATGAAACCGTATTTCTAGGTATAACCATTGATTATAAACTACAATGAGGTGCCCATATAAAGACTATCAAGTAGATTAAGTTCTACTGCATTTGCAGTCAGGAAAATTAGGCATCTAACTGACGCAGCTATAGCCGGACTTGTATCTTTGCGTATTTCCTTATGATAGGCTTCAGCAGTGGACGTACTTTACCTGATATAATGCTGATAAAAAAAAACGGAAAGTGTGTTCAATCTTGAAGCGAATCTTACAGTTTTCCAGTTTAGTTCATTTTCGCAACTTCAGCACCTGAACCTTCAAACACATCTGACATTAGTCAGCTCAAAGTCTTTGAAGGTTGACATAAATGGAAGTATTTCTTATAGTTGTGATAAGAGCTTAAATAGGGTCAGTTGGTACATAGGTTGGTTGAGAAACTGCAGGACCCAACTGACCTCAATGCAGACAGGGATTTGTTCGTCCCACAGCGCCTGTACGCGGGTGTTCAGCTGAGCTTTCACGGCTGGCTTCGGCTCCTCAGGCTCTGCTGGCTTCGGTTGGGTCTGGACCTGGAATGAAAATTACATTGGATTTGTAAGTTTTAATCCCTCAGAACACCCAATTTCTTTATCATCGTTCATCGCTATATCCTGGCACTCAAAACGTACCTTGGGGAATCTTTGAATAGTTGGTTTTGTTTGTATAATGCTCCGAGACCTTTATGATAAACTGTCCAAACAAAAACACTGTTAAGGTCCTATCAATTGCGCCTATTCAGTAATCGGACCTGAGAGTTGTTGGTAAATGGAAGGTTTCCGGCGTGAAGCTTAACTGAAGCTTGAGCAGTAAAATATTGACTTTTGTTAATACAGTATTTTACAATGGCCTGATTTATCTGAATAACTGCTAAGGAAAAATATCGTTGACTGACATGGACTGTGGTGAGCTTGGCGTGTGGCACTTGTTCTTGGTATTCTATAATCCAATACGTTTATGCCTAGTATAGTGGCGAGCACCTATACTTAACTATACTCGTTTTAAAGCCTTCATGATTAGTCCTATCTGATCTAATCTATCTAACTGGAACAGGAACTGCACTACACACAAGCAGTGGAATATTATAAATCATGTACGTTGCCGTATCATGCATTGCTATGGTAACTACAGTCCCATTGGTCCAAGACTTTTACGAAGAATTGTACCCTCCACAAAACTACCAGGATACCATACTTATTGGCTAGTGGGAGGTTTAATAGTTTGGCGTGTAGCAGGTGCTAGAATTTGGTCTTCTATACTCCAAGTTCGATGCAAGCGGCATGTAACCGTTCGTTTGAAATTTATGGGAGAGGCCTTTGTTCAGCAGTGGACGTCTTTCATCAGATTTGATGATGATAATTATTTCAAGATCATTATGAACAAACTTATCCACAAAGCTATTATTATGTTCTGTATCATATTCCAAGGATAAGCGACAAAATAGCTTAGTGACAATTAACCTGTAGTTATGGTAGGTCTTATGGCAAGAGTCCGGCTACGAAGGTACCACAACAGTGTCAGAGATTCGCCACTAAGCAGTAGTGTTTAAACTTTAAACATTACTGTGTTCGAACATCGAATATCATGCCCCTTCTCAATAGTCTCAACCAAAGGCCGATCTTTGATGACGACGATAAATCAGACTGCCTAGACGACTGTCTAGAAGCACGATGTACCCTAAGCATTACCAGTAGACCAAGCTTACCTCACTGAGGTCAACGTCGAAGTTGAACGTAGAGCCGCTATTCCACCTACCGAAGACCCCAACGACCCACTCACTCCGGTCAAGGCAGGTGAACTATAGTAAAGTCTCTCTTTCTCTGCCGGCAGCACTAATAAGGTGGTCAAACTTTTCCCTACCCAGCTCATTATCCTAATGCACGCCATTTTCTGCGGCAATGAAAAATAACCTCTTTCCACACAGGTTGAAAGAGGCCACAGTTATAACCACGAACCTGGCAAACCAAAACGTGAGCTCTCCAGTTTTCTAAATGCCCCTGCGAAAATCTATGGGCGGATTATCTGTTCTCATTTCAAGGATTATGCTGAATCCAAAAATTTCGTTACCGATGAACGGTTTGGTTTTCGAACGAAACACTAACCTACAAATCAACCGATTAGTTGAACATATCACGTTTGGATTCTAATCCAGCGTGATGACGGTAGTAGTCTTTTTCGATGTGGCTTAAGCATTCGACAAAGTCTGACACAACAGCTTATTCTACAAGCTGTATAAACTCGACCCGACCGTCTCTTACTCATCATTCAAGACTACTTGTCGAGTCGGAGTTTCCGTTATTGGCGCACTTTCTTCCCATCACCTTCATGTTGAACTGTTTTTTCTATAAATATTCTTGGTTACCTGTTCGCTAGTGGATGGTTTAGCAGCGAGCAGCTTGGCGTGTAGCAGTCGGTCATGAGCCGGTGCGCGCGCCGCTGGGCTGGAGCTACGCGACCTGATGATGAGCCGGCCTAGTTGCAGGAGGAGGTTCGGGCCTGACGCCGGGGGCGCCGCCGCCGGCACTGGCTCGCAACTGTGCATCTGGGAAAGAAAATGCTAAGTTAAGCAAGAATATAAAAAACAAACTGGATACGTGCGAGTTGAATTCGCGTGGGGAGGGTTCCGAAATTGCTGAATATATTTTCTGTTGTTGAATTCGGTCTTGTACAAATAACATATCCCAAGAACAAACTTGACACATTCGAACCGCAAACGTAAGGTTTTACGCATAATATTGAAAGATACCATGTTATTTTAAGACCATAGACTTCTTATAGGTTTTCCTGTAATCTGTATGTAAAGCCATTTTATATATATATTTTTTTTTTCAAAATTGTAGGCTCAGGCGTTTCGGAGATAAGGGGGAAGGGAGAATGGTAAAATTTCTTCTGTTTTCTTAAATAACTTTAAAACTATATATTTTAAATTATAAAATAAATACATTTGAAACCCTGACAACAAGTCCTTATATTTTCTATGTAATACGGTACAGTTTGCAAATCTTTATTCTTTAATTTTCTATATCACCCCCCAAAATTGACCCCCATATTCAAAATTCATTCATGTATTTACGTTACACGTACGTGTTTTGATCGCAGAAATCCACATATGTACCGAATTTCAACTTAATCGGTCCAGTAGATTCGGAGCAAATTGGCTGTGACAGACACAGACAGACACACGAGTGACCCTATAAGGGTTCCGGCAATTTTTTCCTTCGGTCGTTCGGAACCCTAAAAATCAAATGCTAGTCTAATGCTAAGTCTATAACTGCCTCCCAAGTCTTGGTGTATGGTTGCGACCACGGCTGCCGATTTTTAAATCTTACACTCCTGGGTCAGGCAATGTACCAGCATGAGAGTGACCCTGTCGCGCGGGTCAAAGATAGTGACCTATCGCTTTAGGCTGCGGTTCTATCAATGGTAACAAGCGACAGCGTGTTGAAAGCTATTGCACTCTTCTGAAAGGTGACGTACGCGAAGGAACTGAAAGGAAGAGAGGCGACTACGTTTTCCCTTCTGCAGAAGACGCACCGGGAGCCGGAGAGCACTTGCCTATCTACGGCCTCAATGAGTACCCTATGGACCTCAGATTCGCCCCCAAGACTAGTCATCAGCGAAATTTTGCTACCCAAATCTAACGGTACTTACAATATTTTTACATTGCACTCCATCTCCTCCCGTTAATATTTTAAAAGGCGACTAAGGGACTCTAAATCAGAGGTATGGACAGCAGCGTCCCTTCTGTGGAACAATTGCCATAATGAGCTCAACATCCCGCCCGTTAAGCGTGGTGAGTAGGTATTGGCAAAAACCCCCGAAAATGACGACACAGTTGTGGAAATCTATGGACCTTTGTGCAGCAGTGGATGTCTTTTGTCTTTTGGATGATTTGATGATGATGATTCAAAATTGCATGCATTTTTTAGGGTTTAATATTATAACTTTTATTTAGTGTGAATTATTGTTAATATTGTTCTTATAAAACTAAAGTATATTATCATAATTTCGGCCGAATGAGGTCCACCGCTGAACACAGGCCTCCCCCAAAGATCACCACAATGACCGATATGGGTGTGTTGTGGGCTCATTGGGGGGTGTTGCCATAATCGCCACGCTTGGCAGACGGGTTGGCAATCGCAGTTGAGTTGTTAATGTACTCGAAGGACGCTGCTGCCCATCCTCCGGCTAATCCCTTCGTCGACTTTTACGACACCCACGGGAGGAGATGGGGTGGTGGCATTCTGAGCCGGCACCACACGGACCAAATGGAACCGTACAACTTCAGTTCAGACATATCATAGAATTTGTTTTGTCCCAAAAATAGATTAAAAACGTTTCAAGTTCGCCACATTAAATACGCAAGTCAGCTGACCGCACCGGCGACTGCACATCGGTGATTACGCATGTTGCTCCTCCTCACGCTGGCCCCCTGGTATACGCACCCGTGCGACATGATTTTGCGCAGCAACGGCGGGCTGATTGCGTATGTCGCAGACGGTTTGCGACAGTCGTAAATCGCGCAGACGTCGCTGTCAAACGTCATTTTGGTATTAAGTATTTTCCGATAGCGATTAAAGGCGAAATTAACAGGCGAAGATCTCTGTCGCACACTCTGTCGGACGATCAATGAACTAAAATCTAAATCGTCGCCTTTCAATTTCAGGCTATTTGCCACCGGTGGATCCTTGGCAGCGCGATAGCTACTGTCGCATCTGCTGTAACTGTTTTCAGCTAATCAGGGTGTGGGGCTAGTAACATTTTTTTTAAACGTTGCCCTACACTAGGATTTCCCCCGTGTCGTGGGTGCGTTTACAGACATAAATTCCACACACAATACATGCCAATAAGGTTTGAGTTTGGGTTGGAATCTTGCAATGAAAATCTCTTGGGAATCTCGTCCTTTGTACATACTAAAAAGAATGTGGTATACTGTCCTATCATCGATCCTAATTACGACGGCACGGTTGGTGCAGTGGCTGATACAGTCGGCTGCTGCGTTCCGGGTTGCGGGTTCGATTCCCGCACGGAACAAATATTTGTATGGGGAATTCATTTCTGTAAACGCAGCCACGACACAGGAGAAATATTAGAGTAGGGCAACGTTTTAAAAAATAAAAATAATCTTAGTTCTGATAATGATTCCCAATCTATACAAAAATTGCCATACTTGTCCCCCACTAAGTAGCTCTAAGCTAACGCGAACTTAAGCACAAACACAAAGAAAATCGCAAAGGTACTGCAGCATTTTCAGTCTTACGTACACAAAGAACTGAAAATTCGGGGCAACGCAAAAGCAGGTCATTTGAAGATGGAGGGTGCATACGAAACTCGGTCAAGGATAACCTCGCCCACGGGGACAATGGACTGCTCTTTTTGGGAAATGTAACGTGGTAATATTGATTTGGATTTGATGCAGGAAATTAATTATACTTTTAACTGTTCCGAGTAAGTATTAAGAAGATAATTCTGTCTGATAAGCGGTGAATATAAACTGGCTTTGGAACCAGTTGGCTAACTGTATTGGTGTGTTTATTGACTTCGTATCAAACGATACAAAGTATTTTATTTTAGGACTAATTGGTCCCCATTGGAAATTCATCATGAACTTCCTCCGCCGCGGGGAAGGGCGAAGGGGCATGCCGGTCTCCTACCGGCTAAAACCACTGGAGCGGTCATCTTCGGCACCTAAGGGAGGCTCCAGGTCCTCGTATGATCACACTAGAGCCGCCCACTGGTGCCACGCCTATTGGCACATCTCGGAGAGGGCGACTGTAAAGCGGTCACCCCCCCAGGGGATTGTAAAGGATCCCCTACCGGCTAAAACCACTGGAGCGGTCATCTTCGGGAGCGAAAGGGGGCTCCAGGTTCTCCTAAGATGCTAGGTCTTTAGCTACTGTAACGAGGTGACGCCCGCAGTGTGGTACCAAATGATGGTAGCATTGTAATTGTTATGTGCAGGCATGTCACTTACCACCGCGCGACCACTTACCGCGAATGACTACCTCGTCTCCACACCAACTTTTATAAAAAAAACTCAAATACACTAGGATTTGTTCTGTGTGGGGTACAGTTTACAGACGTAAATCTCTTATGCACTAACTCCCGGGATCATTATCATCATCATATCGGCCATTTATACGTCCACGGCTGAACAAAGGCCTGCCCCATAGATTTCCACAACTGTGTCATCATTTTGGGGGAATTTGCCAGTACTCACCACGCTTGGCAGGCGGGTTGGGGAGCGCAGTTGGCTACCGTTTCACAGAAGGGACGCTACTGCCCATCCCTCTGGTTTAGGACCCGGGATCGCATCATATCAATCTGTGGGACATACCATTCTTTCCATAAACAGATCACAAACCGGACCGCTATCGTGGAACGCTAAACAACCACGAAATCATTTAGAAATCGGTTCAATTGTGAAAGAAACTCGCAAATTACATATTATATTAACGTTGTAATTGTTACAAATTACCACAAATTATTACTACTAAAGCGTACATTACAAAATAAATTGTTATAATCTCTAAACTTGACCAGTTACTACATGCATTTTAATTGCTCAAGTACAACATGGCAACTGATAAAGTTGTTTCCAAGCGTTACCTCGGTCACTACCTGCAAAAGGACTATTTGCATAGTAACACAAAATATCATGGCGGCGTGGTTTACGGACTCTTTTCTTAAACAGGTGTAGCGGGTTCAAAGTTCAAAGAAGGTGTTTTGCTTGTAGTGTCCGGATAAAAAATATAGCACCACTTTCTCAATTTAGTTCTTTGTTTCATTCTAGAAGTAAAGATAAAAACAGATGGCAGGTTTAAATCTATGGATCAATTATGGACACTGTTGGGCACAGAATAGATAAGTAGGAGAGAGGAAGAGCTGCTTATTGCATCATATCAGCCATAAGACATCCACTGTTGAACAAAAACCTCCCATAGATCTGCACAATTGTCATCATTTTGGGGGAAATTTGCCAGTACTCACCACGCTTGGCAGGCGGGTTGGTGAGCGCAGTATGGCTAATTTTCCAAAGAAGGGACGCTGCTGCCCATCCCTCTGGTTTACAGTCCCTTAGTCGCCTTTTACGACATCCATGGGAGGAGATGGAGTGGTGCTATATTCTTAATCTGAACACCCCACGGATACACGATGGAACTGTTGAAAACTGATATTACATCAACACAAAATGCTATGGTTGCCCCCGATACCCCGGCATGATATGCCACTATCTCTTTAAAGCAACCAATATAGGCGTTTCTTACACCGAACCAACCCATCCAAAACACGACCTCACTTTCAGTTTATCTCTATTCTTAACCCACAAGTGTTTATAAACAGCTTGTAACTTTAACAACACGATTTTACTCAACAGTGAAATTTGGATGCGTTCCAAAACGTGGAGCTGTGTGTATTTTATTTTTTATTTATTTATGTACAAGATGTCGGAAGAGTGTTGATATATTTTTACTACATCTCTTTGGACCTTGCATAAAATGTGTGCCTATTGTGTTATACTATATGATGTTTTTATAAGTTTAGATACGTTGCCCGCGCACTACGATGGTCAAATGAAGCAAGGTAATTGCCCGAAGTTCACTTAGTCGCGCATCGACCAGTGTCGCCGAGTCGCGGCTCGAAGTGAATCGTAAGAATAATTCAGCAACATATTGCTAAATAACACAAAGTATATCTATACAAATAAATAAAATTGAAGTGTCTGTTTGTTATGTCAAAATAACAGCTTTTTACTAAATGCATATGAAAGTATGTAAGTACGTTACATATAAAAAAAAACTATTTTAATTTTGTTTGTCTGTCTGCCCGTCTGTCTGTCTGTCTGTTTGTTCCGGGTAATCTCCGAAACGGCTGAACCGATTTTGACGGGACCTTCACTGGCCGATAGCTGATGTTATAAGGAATAATTTAGGCTACTTTTATTTTAGAAAAATAATTAGGGTTGCGCGCAAAAAAAAAACCCTTGAAATCAAATATATATATTCTATGTCAAGTATATATGTCGAAGTACTCTAAATTTCTTTTAAATTATACGCGGGTGAAACCGCGGTTCCCAGCTAGTTATATATATAATTCTTGACATGTTAATGTATACAATACATTGTTCACACTGATAGCTGTAATGCCCTTCGAATTCAAATTCAAATAAATTCATTCTATATCATTTTATATTTTGTAAATGTGAGAACTTCGTTGACTCGTACCAGTGTTCCCTCTGCGTTAATAATTCTCAATTTCTGATTGTGTATTACAGAAGCAATCGTATGTTTTACGATCATGTGTGTATGTATTTCCTTTATAGTCCACTTTGTTTTCACATACATGATGTGTTAAATTGTAATAAACAAAATTATAATATCGCTTTTGTTTAAAGTGTCTATGGAGATTCTGTCCGGCTGTTAACTTTTCTGTGCCTATTAAGGCCTATATGAAATAAAAGCTTCGAGTTTGAGTTGTTAAGGTCGGTAATAACCATAGTCGTGGGTGGTATACAAGCCAAGCGTGGCGATTGTGGCAATACCCCCCAATGAGCCCACAACACACCTATATCGGTCTTTGCGGGAGGCCTGAGGTCCAGCAGTGGACTTCATTCGGCCGAAATGATGATCAAAATAATTATGCAAAGCGACTCCCATATGATTTTTGCGACCCAATTACGGTACCCAAGTGACCGATTGCGAGACTTTTCGTGTTGCCAACTATCCGTTACGCCTGTCACAGGTATTCGTATGACATGGCAACCGACGGACAACGGCCTCAGTGTAATTAATGGTTACCCATCCACGGCCATGTCATGGGAACTTACTTGCACGTGTACAAACTATGCATTTACCGCGAACTGCAAAATACTAATCTACAAATAAAATCAATACCTTATCTGAGTTTTTGTTATCATTATGCGATGGTATCACAAGGTCTTTACGTTTGATAATAGCGGCCATTTTGTTTAAATACAGTTTTTTCCGACATTTCTGAGGTGTTATTTTTGTTTGATTTATATTTTAATGGAAATTTATTTTCAATTTGGTACCAGGATAACATAAGGACTAGAGATGTGAAATCAGGGTATTTTTAACACGCTTTTATTAGCATGGTATATATCAACGTATCTAGAATTTTTTTAAGTCTATTTTCATCCCCTTCAAAACATCGGATTGATTGGAAACTTCGCACACTTATCAAGGACCGATGACAATGCAATAATTTCCTCAGGATTAGCGATTTTTTCATCTCTGATACCCGGAAAAAATGATAAATTCATCGACATAAACAAACTTGCACAAAAAATAATGGTAAATATGGAGGCATAAGGTGTCGATTCAATTTTCCGCGGCAAGAGTGCGATGAGGCTCGAATAGTGTCTCATTCTTCAGATGGTTTTATCCGTAATCAGTTCGGCCGAATGAAGTCCACTGCTGGACACAGGCCTCCCCCAAAGATCACCACAACGACCGATATGGATGTGTTGTGGGCTCATTGGGGAGTTTTGCCATAATCGCCACGCTTGGCAGGCGGGTTGGCGATCGCAGTTGAGTTGTTAATGTACTCGAAGGGCGCTGCTGCCCAACCTCCGGTTAATCCCTTAGTCGACTTTTACGACACCCATGGGAGGAGGTGGGGTGGTGGCATTCTGAGCCGGCACCACACGGCAAGTTTATCCGTAATGTTGGGAGAATTTATTTACTTAAACTTCGAAGATGCTTGGGTAAATAATTACCACCCGGAGTTATTGAGACCATGGACATTCAGCCATGCGCAAAACAAAAAAACACGTTTGTGTAAAAAATAGAAAATTATTTTCTACTTTTCAGTTCGGTTATCTACAAAAACGTGTTTTTTTAAACTATTATTTATTTATTTAACGGTATTGTAACTTGATAGTTATTTTATTGGCGATACCAGGCTAACATAGACACTGAGAGGTGTGAACTATGAATACACACGCTCGCGAGGTTCACGGTAAAAGTAAGCAATTCCTCTGAATATTAGGTACTATTATTTTCGACTCAAATGTATTGTTTACATATGTATTTTGCTCTGATATGAGCATCAGCTGATTGCACTGTTTTCTTCCACTGTCTTATCAATAGGGAGCATTGATTTCCTTATCTTTATGAGGTAAGAGGAGTAATTGATATCAGAAACTATCATTAGTAGGCACGTTCCAAAAGCATGCATAATATAATAAAAGATTGCGATAATTTATTACGCAATTGTTTGTTGTCCGGAAGATAATAAAATAAGATAATCATAACAAAGTAACTGTGCACTTTAAGGAATAAGCAGAGGCGTACTCTTGTAGGAATAAAGAACGAAATGGTTCACCTATTTAGTGGAAAATGAGCCATAATTATTAAATTATACCGTTCCAAAAAGGTGGTTAGGTAATTGCCTCATGGTTCCGCCAAAAAGGACACTGGTCTTCAACCAAAACCCTTTGTGTTTCTCGGAGATGTGTACGACTGGATATCATATACCTACAAAGTGCTTTTCTTTTAACGGGAATAATTGATTCAACCCCCGAGTTAACCGATTTTTTTTAAAGTAACAAACACGCGCTTCCATATTCAAATGTTTCATTTCATTTAGGCCCTAAGACGGCGGCGCGCACGTGGTCCTGCCGTGTGCGCAGCACAGCGCACAGCGAGGCTTGGATCCTTTACAATCCTGCCCGAGAAGTGCCAGGGGGGCGGCCTTTTTACAGTCGCCATCTCACCGCTAGAGGGGGTGACCGCTCTACAGTTATCCCCTCAGAGATGTGCCTAAAGGCGAGGCACTATGGGCGGCTCTAGTGTGATCTTACGAGGACCTGGTGCCGAAGATGTCCACTCCAGTGGTTTTAGCCGGTAGGAGCCCATTCGCGCTTCCCCGGGTCGAAGGAAGTTCATGATGAATTTCCACTGGAGACCAAAAAAAGGTGACCCGCATGCTAGTTTGCCCTTCCATATTATATCGTTTTTAAAAACATTGCCTTTAATTAAAGTATAACATCATGAGGAAACTGGATAAAAGAAGGTACTGGATCTAATATTCTAAAATCTCCAACAAGTGCACTGACACAGTTACAGCTATAATATAACAATAACAAAAGCAATAACCTTCATGGTAACTGAAGAAAACGTTCCAATCTTTTAAGTACACGAAAACAAAAATGAAGATACGACATTTTTCATCATCATAACAGCCAAGGACGTCCACTGCTGAACAAAGGCCTCCCTCTAGATTACCGCAACGAGCGGTCACATGCCGCTCTCATACAACGACTACCAGCGATCTTCACCAGGTCGTATGTCCACCTCGTTGGAGGTCGTCCCACGCTGCGTTTTCCGGTGCGCGGGCTCCATTCGAGAACCTTTTTGCTCCAACGGCCATGATTTCTACAGTTTGCCCCGCCCATTGCCACTTCAGTTTATTCATCCTTTCAGCTATTTCGGCAACTTTAGTTTGGATCGCCTCATTTCTGATTCGATCTCGTAGAGTATTAGCCAAGCATAGCTCTCTATATAGCTCGCTGAGTGACCTTAAGTTTTCTTATGAGGCCCACAGTGAGTGACCACGTCTCTGTTCCATATATATCATCACTGGTAACACACACTGGTTAAAGACTTTCGTCTTGAAGCATTGCGGTATTGTTGACGAAAAGACGTTGCGAAGTTTCCTAATTACCTACAACATCCAAAAACATACTATGTTTTTAGATGTGACCCACTATCGAATTATCGATAAACTGTTGCAAAAATCATGACGAAACGTGGGTCTAATCTTCTCAAACCACCAACCAGCATAGGTATTTACCATGTAGTGGAACAGTCTTCTTCTTTATTCTTTTTCATGTGGTTAGTAGCCAACCTTGTATCAGAGTAGTTCAACCAAGACCGACGATTCTACGTGCCCTCCGCAGCACGGGGACGCTCAGCTCAAATATCACTATCCGGTCACCCATCTTTAGACTGACCGCGCCAGAGTTGCTTAACTGATCGTTTACCGACCAGTGACTACAACTGGCGCGTCTCTAGCGCCAGCAGTGGGACAGTTACGGGCCCGTATTATTTAAAAGTACACTTATAAATTGTCGAACTAAAGAATATCCAAGGTAAATCTTCTGAAGAAACCCGCTCTACAGAAATTTACACTAAAAAAAAAATAAAGATACGACTTGTTTATCTTTCCGTAATTACCTACAACATCCAAAAACATACTAACCCACTATCGATAAAAGCTGTAGTCAATATACTAATTCACAACACTTATCTAAATTCTTGTCGCGGAAACGTAGATATCTAAAAATACATTCTGTATGTTGACAAACATTTGTTTATCTCCTTCTGGCAAAAAGGTTTACGTTATCCGTCTCTTTCACGCACTCATAACATGGCTGGTCAGTGTATGATTATTCTGAAGTGGGGGGAACTAGTTTTACCGTGTTTAATGGTGATGGACTAGAAACTTATCACAGAAGTTGTAGTTTTCCTCTATCAAAAAATTAGTCTGTAGTCGTAGGCATTAGATTGACAGCATTTCTTTCGCGAATGATCTTTGAACTCTTGGTTCGTTGACACAAAGGCAACTGGGTGAAAATGACTCGAAAACAAGTCAACTAACAATAGTTATTATTAAAATAATGTATCATCATTTCGGCCGAATGAAGTCCACTGCTGGACTCCTCCCCCAAAGATCACCACAACCGTCGATATGGATGTGTTGTGGGCTCATTGGGGGGTTTTGCCATAATCGCCACGCTTGGCAGGCGGGTTGGCGATCGCAGTTGAGTTGTTAATGTACTCGAAGGACGCTGCTGCCCATCCTCCGGCTAATCCCTTAGTCGACTTTTACGACACCCAAGGGAGGAGATGGGGTGGTGGTATTCTGAGCCGGCACCACACGGCAAAAATAATAATGACAATATTTATTTACCTAAGCTCGAAAAATACCAGAATAATGGTCAATATTCTTTCATCGTTAGACTTAAGAATATAGCCCCACTCCATCTCACCCCGTAAAAGGCGAATTAAGGACTCTAGAGGTATGGCCAGTAGCTTCCCTTTTGTGGAACAGCAGCCATTCTGCGCTCACCAACCCGCCTGACAAGCGTGGTGACTTCTGGCGAATTCCCACCAAAATGACTACACAATTGTGGAAATCTATGGGGGCCTTTGGCCTTTGGGGGCAGTGGACGACCGACGTCCCTTGGCTGACATGATGATGATATTGGCTTTCTGTTACGTGTCGTTGATTTCTGCACGGAACAAATATTTGGAACCTCCTTCTCTGCAACATGGCGAGGGATGTGGGCTGATTCAAGCGTCATGCTCGTGAACGGGAGTTGCTTCCGGTGACTGGTCGTATTTCTGACCATGATTTATTTATTGTTCTTGATTTATTTTTATCGAGAAACGATGAGCCTTCAGGTTCTATTTGCATGACCTCTGATCAACGCAGGCAGACAACGTTGTGCTGCCGTATTGACCAATTTACTAGAGGCCTACAATATTATTTTATAATTAGCTGGGACACCCGCCGTTTAATTTAAAAGAAATTGGACTATATATACATAATTTAGAGTATTCGGCATAGACACTAGACATAGAGTAATTGGATTTCACGGGTTTTAATTTTTTTGCGCGGCGCCCTAATTATTTTTTAAAATAACAGTAGCCTAAGTTATTCCTTATAACATCAGCTATCTGCCAATGTATTTTTGTTGTATATACTTTCATATGTATTGAGTATAAAGCTGTTATTTTAACATTACAAACGGACATTTCAATTTTATTTATTTGTATAGATATAATTTGCAGTACCTACTTAAAAAATTATAATTCATTGCTATATTATTTAAATCTATAAGGATGTATGCTTGCTGATACTACGCGGCAATGACATACGAACCGACTACAGGTGACGCTTTTCTTGTTCTTTAATTTTACATAAAGCATACATATGTATTCGGTATTAAAATAACACACACAGAGAGACAGATAGAGACGGGTTGCTGTGAAGTTTGTTGCGCCGTTTCTTCTCCCCAGCTTAAACACTAGGAAGACGTGAAGGGTGGGCGTTTTGGGGGATGTTTCATTATATACTGATGTGCAAACATAGAGTGCAACGATAAAAAAATTGCGGATCTCTATCATATGACATCTCATGAGAACGGGATAGGTGTAGTTAACAAACTGACCAATATCCTCTACTACTAATTGTAGTTCGTTCAATCTGAAACATCTCAATCAAGACTGACCCGTTTTAAAAACGACCCGGTTCTTTCGCCCCACGGGCTGATTACCAAGTCGCAGACGCTTTGCAACAGGCGTAAATTGCTCCAACGCCGCTGTCAAACGTCAATTTGGTATTACCTGTTTGCCGATAGCGACTAAACAGGCGAAGATCTCTGACGCGCCTCTGTCGGACAATCAATGAATTAAAAACGTTCATTCTTTATAGTTCCACTGGTGGCTACTGGCGCTAGTAGCTATGCATCTTCCACAATAGCGACAGGCGGGCGATGCCTTACGTAATACCAATTTTTTTGACGCTTTGCCACCGGTGGATCCTTGGCTGCGCGATAGCTGCTATCGCGTCTGCTGTTGCTGTTTTTAGCTAATCAGCCCGCCGTTCAATCGCTGGATTGGTTAGCGTGCTAATCATTAATTCTTCGAACTGTATCTTGAAGTTCCAAAAAGCGCAATTCACCAAAAACATATGGCTTAATTCTGTGATCTTAGTCTTTATTACTATTTATTATCATTATTTAATCGTTTCTTGATATTTAGGTCACAGAATCGACATGCATTAGTTCGTTCAAAGATCAAATCATTTCTATCGTAGTAACCCAATCGTACGCGAGGTGTGTAAGACACGAGTCATTTGGTTCGTTCAATAGCGATTGACACATCATCTACCAAACTCCATGGAAAACAGCCATAATGATCAATGTTATCTAGAAATTGACATGTATCCAATTGTGTAACAATAGAAAGCAAGAGGTGAGCCAAATTGAAGAAAATGTAGTTGCTATGGTGATCCTCGGCTACTAGCCAGGTACCTGTCATATTCAAATGGACGTCTTCTAGCCATCTTGTTTTTAGATCACGTGGTGCTTACGAGATTTGGTCACCATTATTATCGTCGGCTCTTGTCAAATAGTCAATAGTTACTTAATTACTTATTTTAAATAAACTAATTACTGAAATAGCTTTCATAGGTAGTCATTAAAGTAAAAAGTCCAAATACGAGTGAAAGATCAAATGATCAAAGAAATTATTTTGATTGATCAGAATGCCACCACCCCATGTCCTCCCATGGGTGTCGTAAAAGTCGACTAAGGGATTAGCCGGAGGATGGGCAGCAGCGTCCTTCGAGTACATTACCAACTCAACTGCGATCGCCAACCCGTCTGCCAAGCGTGGCGATTATGGCAAAACCCCCCAATGAGCCCACAACACATCCATATCGGTCGTTGTGGACATCTTTGTGGGAGGCCTGTGTCCAGCAGTGGACTTTATTCGGCCGAAATGATGATGGATGATGATGATATTTCATAATACAAAGCACATTAAAAATAAAACATAAATATATTTTATTTTTAATACCCGTCCGCGTTTGGGTCGCAGAAATTCATATCCTACATATGAATTTCTGCGACCCAAACACGGACGGGCCAAAATACCAAATTTCAACTTAATCTGTCCCGTAGATTCAGAGAAAATTAGCTGTGACAGACGGACAGACAAACAGACACACGAGTCATCCTATAAGGGACATTCCGCCTCTTTTCTTTCAGGCGTCGGAACCCTAAAAAGTAACTTTTGTAGTCGAAAGCAACGTCCTTCCATGTATTAAAAACAAAAATAAAACAATTCGAATTATCTTTTTTTCCCGTGAATGTAGCATGAAGCTCTGTCCAGTGTTATAAACAAGGACGTCAGGACTCAACCTCTGAAATCTGGTTGCCTAAGGGGGTGCGTTGTGTAGGCCACCGGTCACTGCGCTAACATCAATGTCAGAACGATTTAAAGACCCTAGCAAAAATTGGGAGAAAGACATAGGAATTAGCAGTTATAGATAACGCTTCTCTGAATATAACCTTTTTGAATGGGTCGGCTTGAGACAGTTGGAGACTGATCGGATTTATTAGAACGTTGGTATGCTAAGTTAAGACCGGTTCCAACAACGTATATGAACGAGTATGTATCAGCTGTTTGCCCTACTGAAGATAGAACAATGACATAAGTTCCTGTGTCTAATTGATGGTAAGTTTATTAGGTAGGTTACCACCTGCCGGTTCAAAATACCACCACCCCATTTCCTCCCGTGGGTGTCGTAAAAGTCGACTATGGGATTAGCCGGAGGATGGGCAGCAGCTTCCTTCGATTACATTAGCAAATCAACTGCGATCGCCAACCCGTCTGCCAAGCGTGGCGATTATGGCAAAACCCCCCAATGAGCCCACAACACACCCATATTGGTCGTTGTGGTGATCTTTGGGGGAGGCCTGTGTCCAGCAGTGGACTTCATTCGGCCGAAATGATGAAATGATTACTGGTAGCCCCCCGGGAAGACGGTGGCGCGCACGTGGTCACGTGCCGCCGTGTGCGCAGCACAGCGCAAAGCGAGGCTTGGGGGGATCCTTTACAATCCTCCCCGAGAAGGGTGACCGCTTTACAGTCATCCCTTCCGAGATGTGCCTAAAGGCGTGGCACCAATGGGCGGCTCTAGTGTGATCTTACGACGACCTGGAGCCCCCCTTCGGTGCCGAAGATGACCGCTCCAGTGGTTTTAGCCGGTAGGAGTCCGGCATACCCCTTCGCCCTTCCCCGGGGTGAAGGAAGTTCCATGCAGAATTTCCACTGGATATCAATAAAAAAAAATAAAAAAAAGTTTACTGGCAGCCAATAAATTAAAATTGGAATTGCATTGGAGTTTACTGGGATTCGCTGAAGACGAATTGTTTACGTTTGATACTACGCATTGCACCATCTAACTGTATATGAATCAACAAGCGTGTAAATCATGCATCTTTATACAACTGCGCAGATAATGTACTAGGCGACCAGGAAGTTCGAGAGTTTCGACTAACGCCTATTTAAATAATACTTGGGATGACACTACGATGAAAAATCTACTTTATTTCTATTAGTATAAAGTTTAAAATTGAGGAATAGCGTATCAATTACCGAAACAAATGTAGAATATTTACCCATTTTTGTTTTTTCAATTGTAGAACAAAGGTTTATTGTAGCATCACTATTACTATTATTTTAAAGAAAACGAATTAAATATTATTGTTTCTATGTTATTCTTATTGCTTGTTTGGGTTTCGAATAATAAATATAACTATGTTTATAACGAGTTGGTACCCATAGTAAATTTCCCAGTCGTGCAAACAAAGGAATATTATGGAATCAACACAATCGCTGACATCATATCGACGGCTTACAGTATAGGTAATTGTAAACTCGCATAGCGTCAGCTTACAGGAGAGCAAATTAACACGTTATCGATTATTTATGGATAGCAACAAACTGAAAACCTGAAAACACGCTTTGCCTTCTATCTTATAGCTGTGGTTTTCATGACCAACATTTTTTTAATATTGATTAGCCTTGTGATTGACTACTACCTCACCTGATGTTTAGCGACGATGGTGCACACTTGCCCGAAGAAACCAGTTCACTCGTGACTTGAAGATTCCCAGGTTATCGGTCGGGGAACACAAACTCCGGCAATGAGTTCGACTCCTTAACGGTACGCACAAAAACGTGGAAGCGAAACGCTTCGTACGTACGGGTGGGATATCAACCATGTAACGATGGCGCAATGCCGTTCGTCTGGTTGTCCGATAATGGAGAGGAATTAAATCGGGTAATTCCAATCGCCGAAATGAACACGATAAAACCCGATAAGCTTGCAACTCTCTATGTTCAAGGCTCTGGAGTCTTCGTTGTTAATGAGCCAATTAGCGCGTCAATCAAGCGCTTCAAAATTCATCATTTTTCATAGCGTTCCGGCAAAGATTAGACCAGTCCACCTATGGGGGTCGTAACAGCAGACTAAGGCTATCATGAGGATGGGCAGCAGCCGTGTGTTAATAAGAACATAAAAGTCGTCAATCCGCCTGCCAAACATATTATGTCAATATCCCCTATGACAGCTCATTGAAGTAATTTTTCTTTTCCTTTTTTATTCTTTTTTCTTTATTTAAAAACGTTGCCCCACACTAGGATTTCTCCTGTGTCGTGGGTGCGTTTACAGACATGAATTCCACATACAATACACCCAGACCCGGAACAACTACCTGCAGATCATACAAATATTTGTTCCGTGCGGGAATCGAACCCACGACCCGGAGCGCAGTAGTCGACTGTATGCACCTGCACCAACCGTGCCGTCAATATTATTGGGAGACCCTTGTTCAGCAGTGGACGATTAACCCTATGAGCGTGTGTATGTTTTCATAGAATTCTTTGTATCTATCTCTATTCAATGGTTTGAGAAAGAGGTATAAGCAGAAAATGGACTTAGCAGCTCGACTTTTTACCTCGACGATAAACAGTGTGGTTCCTGCTAGTAGATTAGGCCACTTTTTCTCTACACGTGGGTATTGTGGGTATGAGACGATGAACATAATAGCGTGGTGATTATGGCAGTAACTCTCCTATATACTGTAGCGGTCTTTTGCAAGCCCATCCTCAGCAGTGGCGATGGGTGAAATTATAGAATCAAAAGGCAAGGTTAATGGACCTATCAGTACGCTGGGCTAATATGTAAATTCAGCGGATACGTGTGGATGGCTATTTCGTCTTAGCGTCATATCACCGGCAAAGTACCAGGCTCGCATAGAAAACTAGCATAAGTAGCAATTTTACCATATGCGTCATGCCTCGACCGGGAAGGTACCAGGCTGACATAGAATACCAGCAGTAGCAACATACTGTTTTACTGCATTTAGTGTTTTGGATGACGAGTGAAGAGTACCTACCTCCCCTGGCCTTATAACACGCCAAAAACAACATCTTCACATTAGCTACTCCTCTGGTGATGCGGATGTGTAAGAGCGGTGGTTATCACTATCCATCAGTGAACCGCAAGCTAATTTGCTGTGCCCCTATAATATCGGCATGCGACTGTCCCACTGAAGCAATTTCAGACCGTTTGACCAGAGGGCCAATTCTCGTAATTTTTATTTACACTTAGACCGACACTAGACCGAACCGAGATTAAATTATGAATTGACCGAAAATATTGTAACTCATAATGTGTACTCATAAAGTTCAGTTCGATTTCGGTATAATCTCGAACTAGTCTCATTTCAACCTCAATTTTGACGTTTATTTAATGACAATTTAGTACGTGACAGTTCGAAAAGTTTGCAGAATACCGTTTTGATTTCGATCAACTTTCGATCCATTTACGATCTCATCACAGTGTATATTCACGTTTGACGTTGTGTATTAGTTTAGGAGAATACCATTTGTGACATTTATGACACTGAGACTAGATCGGAACTATATTTTGAACATTTTTCAATTACGATTTAAATTGGCCCTCTGGTTTCCTTCTGATATTTTCCTTTACAAATCACTAGCGACTTATACATATTAAATTGAAAGTCATATTGTTTTGAGCTAACAATCTAATAATTAAGATGCGATTTAACCAGTAAACATTCTTCGCAGAACATTTCGGAGATATGTATGTTGAAACAGGATGCTGCGTCGATACAGCCGTGTGAAGAGCATAAAGCCCATTCAGACACGCCTATAGCTGAGCGCCCTCGTAACCTACATACGAGATGAAGAGAAACTCATAAGTACGTTGGATTTTACTTCCCCAGGTAATAAATATCTCGGGACTTCTTTGACAAAAGTCAAAGTAAGTCAAAAGTATTTTTTTTTTGTATTTAAAAAAACGTTGCCCCACACTAGGATTTCTCCTGTGTCGTGGGTGCGTTTACAGACAGAAATTCCACACACAATACACCCAGACCCGGAACGACTGTCTGCAGATCGTACAAATATTTGTTCCGTGCGGGAATCGAACCCGCGACCCGGAGCGCAGCAGTCGACTATATTAACCACTGCACCAACCGTGACGTCAACCGTAACGTGAATACGTCTAGTTAACCGGGAAACCAATTTTTTAAAAGTTGAGTGATGATATCAGCCAGAGAACGTCCACTGCTGAACAAAAGCGTCCCCCGTTGATTTCCACCATGGTGTCGTTATTTTGGGGGGAATTTGCCAGTACTCATCGCGCTAGGCAGCGCAGAATGGCTGCTGTTCCACAGAAGGGACACTGCTGCCCATCTCTCTAGTTAAGTACCATAATCGCCTTTTACGACATCCATGGAAAGATATATAATTTTTGTTTTTTGTTTGTTGGGCTTCTCGCGTACATTTCTAGGAAATGTGGTTGCTTAACCGGTCATTTCTAGCGAAGCCAAAAGAGGTCTCCAGCCAGGCTTAAAATTAATATTTGTTCGCGACGCAACCACAAAACCCACGACATGATGTTTACACACATAGCAACAGCGCTCGCGACATAACTCACGATGTACATACGTAGTTTTAGAATAATATTATTAGAATATACATATAAGATATTTAGATAAGTCAAACATGTACATTTTCGAAAATTTGTAAAAAAGTAACTTTTGCCTACTAGTCCTAGACACCCCATACAACAATGATTAGTACTTAGATTTTGTCAAAACTAACCCTATGTACTAGATTTAGACTAATGTAAGCCAGAAAAAGGGGATTCCCCTTAGTTAACCACGCCCTCAGCCCACAGATAATGTATAATCGTAGAAAACTAGCATCACTACTGTTTTTAGCCACTGGGCCTAAACTACGCTCTGTATTAACTGCATAAACATAATTTATAAGAAAATATCAACAACAGTTGGCCAAGACCACTGCCTACACCCTTAAACTTAGAGTCATAAGTATAGTTATATAATTACGACAATAAACGAAATTTATTAAGTCACTCAGCTTCAACACCCTTACAACTAAGGATAAAACTGTAAATACACAGCTAACACATATTATTTAACCCTTTCCCTTTGTATACCTGAAAAGGACACACTTTAAGGAATAACAGACACACACAATAGAGCTTATTTTTTATTAGATACAAGAAAAACCGTAGACAATACCTGTATGACAATAGCAAAAATAAACAATGAAAAGGGGAAGCAATTTCACGGCTCTCGTGCATGTATGGATCGGAGGTAGCTAAGCGCGCCCGTCCCTTCAGGAACAAGAACAAAAATAGATCCAAGTTTTTAATTAGTAGTTAGTTCTTGATAGTAAATAAGTGGTGCGGTACAGTCTGAAATTGCTCTCTGCCATAAGTTACAGTGAAAGTTGTGTTTTTATTTTACGTTATCTCCGCTACAAGTATAAGTGCACATACGGAATCAACACGTTCGATTGTTTGGCAAGTTTAAAAGTACTTCCGGAACCTATAGGTGCAGGACGTCAGCTACTCATCACCGAGGTTCGCCCGTCCGGTACAATATTAAAAACTAAGCAACTTTCGCTAAGGGCGTCCACTGCGGGACACGGACCTCGGCTTAGGTCGTCGCTGGGGATAACAAGCTATTGTTTTGGGGACAGCTGGATCGGTATTATTTATAATGTATTAGGGGACATTTAAAACTACAGGCTCGGCACGGGCCGGCGCGAGCAAGAGACGGGAGGGAGAAGTGCTAACTTGAACGGGAAGGTGACGCGGCGATAGGCCTCCGCGACGTCGGTGAGGCGGAGGATACATAGGCTGCACTAAAAGTATCGGGAATGGAATATTTCCACTGTTCCTGTCATATTAAAATCTTTTTAATTGAAAACTCCTTGGTTTTACAAATCGAATACCATTTATTTATTTTAAAAAAGATTCACGGTCTTGACACAAGGTTTTGTCAAACTTGTTTAGTCGTTGAAAATGGAATTGACTCGAGAAAATTCAAGAGCGATGATTTATTATGACTTTCGAAGTGGTTTAACACAAAAACAGTGTGTTGACCGGATGATTTCTGCATTTGGTGATGAAGCCCCATCCAAAACCACAATTTATCGCTGGTTTGCTGAATTTCAACGTGGACGTGTCAAGCTCAGTGATGATCCTCGTCAAGGTCGTCCAAAAACTGCAGTCACCCAAGAAAACGTTGATGCTGTGCGTAAGCTGATTGAGGAAGATCGACATGTGACATACCGCGAAATTCAGGCAACTTTAGACATTGGCATGAGTCAAATACAAATAATCTTGCATGAACAATTAGGTGTAAAAAAGTTGTTTTCCCGATGGATACCGCATTTGCTATGTGAAGAGCAAAAAGCGGCTCGCGTTACTTGGTGCGTCAGAACTCTCGAAAGATTCCACGCAGGATCCTCAAATGCTGTATACAACATCGTATCAGGTGACGAATCCTGGATATATGCGTAAGAACCCGAAACAAAAAACCAGTCACGAGTTTGGGTGTTCGAAAATGAGTTAAAGCCAACAAAAATTGTTCGTTCACGGAGTGTTGCAAAACAAATGGTGGCCACGTTTGTCTCCAAAACCGGCCATGTTACGACTATTCCTCTTGAGGGACAAAGAACGGTTAATGCAGAATGGTATGCTAGCATTTGTTTGCCACAGGTCGTTTCTGAACTCCGTAGAGAGAACTGCAACCGCCGCATCATCCTCCATCACGACAATGCGAGTTCTCACACCGCGCACAGAACAAAAGAGTTTTTAGAGCAAGAAAACATAGAATTATTAGACCATCCGCCGTACAGCCCCGACCTAAGCCCTAATGATTTCTATACTTTCCCTAAAATAAAGAATAAATTGCGTGGACAGAGATTTTCGTCACCTAAAGAAGCTGTGGACGCCTACAAAACGGCCATTTTGGAGACCCCAACTTCCGAATGGAATGGTTGCTTCAATGATTGGTTCCATCGTATGGAAAAATGTGTCAAATTTCGCGGAGAATACTTCGAAAAGCAATAAATACATTTTTAAATAGTAATGTTGTGTCACTTCCTTGATTCCCGAAATTTTCAGTGCCGCCCTCGTATTGTATAATGGTGCTATATTCTTATTTATTCACAGAAAATTTCTGTCATGTCAGCCTCTTATTCATAAAGAGTAAATCGGTACTTATAATATGTTTTGTCTTGTATGTTTCATTGCGACGTTTGGTTTTGAAAAATAAGGAAACCACAGATATATTGACCTTTACCCATATATATCGATGTGACATTTACAAAATTAAGTGGAGGGAAAATAACAACGATGGCTCCTCTGAGTACCGACCAGTACATTCGATACCGAATGCGCCAGAGCCCTGGCGGGTAGGTACCTGGGTAAGTGCTTATCAATTATTGACAAATATTACGCAATAAATCTGTACTTTAGACCGTATGAAACAAATATTTACCCTACAGATTTTATTTACCTATTATACTTTCATGCACAAGGCTAATGATATCATGATTCATAAGGCGTTCTCTACCAATTATCCTTTAGATTCGAAAATGAATGCTCGATGCATTCATTTTCGAATAGGTACAAGACAAGGTACAGAAACAAATATTCCAATAACCCCTCTGGGCAAACGTTATCTCACCATGGGATAAGGTAATCCTGGAGGGCAGATTAAAGTAGCTGCTTGATTTCTTCCTACTTCCTACCTTCTGATATTAAAAAAAAGTATATCATAAGAAGAAAAAAAAAAAAAAAAAAAAAAAAGTATATTAAGTAGCTTACAGAACGCAGGGCAGTTTGTGGCGAGAATGTGAATGTGAGTGGCGACACTGCGTACTCGAATGCTCCAGAGAGTCGGTCAGGGCCTCGTCTCCGCTTGCCTTTATTGGTTGGCTGGAGTGGAACCCCATGAGTGCCCGCAGGATTTTCAACTCTGGCTTGCCTTAGTTGGCCGATCAGAGGGGGGCCGCCAGAGCTATATGCTCGGGGGTGGAAGTGTCTAATGGCGTAATAACGGGGAAACCCGCTCCGAGTCTTCGAGACGCGCGATGGTGAAACCGGTGCCGCACCTCTCTACACCCCTAGCCGCTCACACCGGTGTTGCTCCTTGTCGCCTGTAGTGGTGGCCATTTAGGGGGCCCATCTTGTGAGTGGCGAGTCACCGTCTGCCACAGAATTTCACTATAAACGTTGAAAGGCAGACGCCGTTTTTTCAGGTTTTAGAAGTATATTATCCATTTAGCACCCATTACAATAGACCTAATAACTGTAGTTTCCATCTTATACAATAGTTTTACACCTCCGGGACGATCCGAGACTGCATTTCATAGTGTAGCCATGGAGAGTTCCCGGTTAGTGTCCCATTACATTTTAGATTAAAATTCTCTAAAGGGCCTCTGCGTGTTGGACCCATGTCCCCGCGTAAGCCTATCGAAAGACCGGGTTACCCCTCACAGGGGATATAAACCCGTGTAATAGAGAGACATTATTGCAATATGTTTTTGGGCAGAGGTTATCTTGCCATGAGATAAGGTAATCCTGGAGGGCAGATTAAAGCAGCTGCTTGATTTCTTCTTACCTATCATAAGGAGATCTATAAGCTTACAGAACGCAGGGCAGCTTGTTAACACCCGACCGTTGTACCGCCCTCGCCGCCGAGGATGCCCGCCTCACCGACGTCGCGGAGGCCTATCGCCGCGTTACCTTCCCGTTCAAGTTAGCACTTCTCCATCCCGTCTCTTGCTCGCGCCGGCCCGCGCCGAGCCTGTAGCTTTAAATGTCCCTTAACACAATTTAAATAATACCGATCCAGCTGTCCCCAAAACAATAGCTTGTTATCCCCAGCAACGACCGAGGTCCGTGTCCCGCAGGGGGCGCCCTTAGCGAAAGTTGCTTAGTTTTTAATATTAAATTTAAGCCTGGCTGGAGGCCTCTTTTGGCTTCGCCAGAAAATGACCGGTTAAGCAACCACATTTCCCAGAAATGTATGCGAGAAGCCCAAAAAAATAAAAAGGGCAGCTTGTTGCGAGCTGTATGCGAGTGGCGACACTGCGAAATCGAATGTCCCAAAGAGTCGATCAGGGCCTCGTCTCCGGCTTGCCTTTATTGGTCGGATAGTGTGGAACCCCATGAGTGCCCGCACGATTTTAAACTCTGGCTTGCCTTGGAAGGCTGCCGAGCTATATGCTCGGGGTGGAATTTGAAGGCGTAATAACGGGGAAACCCACTCCGAGTCTTTGAGATGCGCGATTGTCAAAGTCAAAGTCATTTATTCGCTAAAATATGAGTACAAAGATGGTTTTTAAAGATTTTAAGCTGCCACATATTGACCATTGGCACAGAATTTCATTTACCTAAAAATTTTAAAGTTTCTTTTATCTATTTAACACCCATTGCAATTAGTCCTTATAATAAATTTGACGGCACGGTTGGTGCAGTGGCTGATACAGTCGACTGCTGCGCTCCGGGTCGTGGGTTCGATTCCCACACGGAACAAATATTTGTATGATCTGCAGATAGTTGTTCTGGGTCTGGGTGTATTGTATGTGGAATTCATGTCTGTAAACGCACCCACGACACAGGAGAAATCCTAGTGTGGGGATTGTAGATTGATGAAAATTGTAGTTTTCATCTAATACAATAGTTTTATACGTACCGGGACAAACTTTTTTTATAATGCAACCGTGGCGTTCTCAGTGTCAAATTCTCAGAAAAATTTCAGACCCGAAAATGTATACATAATTTTTTAAATTGTTTTGGCTTTGTTTATCTGTCGATGTCCTTTGACTGTCATGAATGAACTCAATTAAACCTATTTAATAAGTACGGGAAAGCTATCCAAAGACTGACTGTGTCGAGCGGTGGGTAACCTCGCCGATCGTGAGTGCAACTGGGTATGGCGTACTTATAATAATAAATAATAGTTTAAAAAAACCAAAAAAACACGCTAGGTTGTGCTGAACTGAGTGCCCGAAAGAGCAAGTCTGGAACTGCACGCATGCGTAGTTCGCGCACTAGCTCTGTCTCTCTTACTCGCATGCAAAGGATGCGGAAAGAAATTAATTAATCCTGGCGAATCTAATTAGGATAATCGGATATTTTGATCGGATTATTGCATTGTCATCGACCTTTGACAGGTGTGCAAAGTTTGAATCAAATCTGATCGTTCAAAGTAGGGCAAAATCGAGCTCAAAGGAGTCGGTTACAAACAAACATACATACAGGTGAAGCTAATAAAAGCGTGTTAAAAAAAGGTATTATAATGTCCACTTTAACAATTTCTATTTCACGTTTGCTACTTTTATCTCAGAAATATAGCTTTAAATAAACAGCTGTTGGAAGATGACATTTATAATAATTATAATTACACTGAACCAACACTAAAAATCATGTTTTTTCTTTTTAGATCTCCCAGTTATTTCTCAATAGCGTTGTAATTTTTATAGCGGCACTTTAAAATTTAAGTTTTTAGCTTAGTACCCCTTTATTCGATAACTTTATTTATACAAAACTAATATCAAATATAATAGATACATTTACATACACAGACAGTGCATAACCGTAACTTATCATGCGATTTATTTTCTACTTTTACGGCTGAAATTAATAATCAAGGTAAGTTACCTAAAACCTTTTGATTTCGAATTGTGGATTCTTCAGTTATTGTGTTAAGATCACGTCTAGTTCCAGATTTTAAAACTGAAGATTTTGAATTATATTAATTTCAGCCGTTAATGCGACGTCAGTTAAAAACTTGGGCTGTATCTCGCTCGATACTGCTTCGCGGGTACTTAGCCCAATATATTGGTCTATGATATCCATCCATCGCAATATACGAGCCAAGTCCAGCCAATGTTCGCGTGAATTATGTGGTCATTGACCATACTGTACAAAAAAACTTCTGAATGACGAACAAACAGTACACAAGATCACGCTTCGCCACACCTACGCTCACAAAGTACCAGGCGCTTATAACGCTACAAGAGCTTTTGTATGTTAATAAGACCTTCATAACATGCCAACATAACGCAATAGTCAAACTGCAATGAAATAACTACCTAATCGTAAACAGATAAGAGTCAAATCATTAAACAAATGATACGACCATTGTGTAGTGATATAGAAGCAAGGTAATTGGAAATTAAATATCAAAATTTTAATTTATTCTCTCTTGGTATAAAATAAAGTTAATTTTACAACGAACGCGTTGTACATATGCGTCGTTTTTGAACTGAGGGCCCAGTGTTCGAATGCACTCTGACGTCAGACCTCCCCGAGCCCTTCTGACCTAGATCAGTTGTCGTCAAGCGGAAAATATCACACCTCTGCAGCGGAAAGCGCTTTATTCCATAAAGCGTCTAATGGAATATAAAAACCTGCTAAAATAGCAGATAGTAAATCAAGCGACTGACGCTAACGACTATTTAATTATAGAATGCAGAATGACGCGATGCATTCGCTTGGTGCTCAGATGGTGGTCGGTTTATGTAAAAGATGGCGTCGTTTGGTCTAGACTGGTTTCTAGTGATGTGTGTTCTCGCAATCAATCGATTTTCGTGGTGGAAGTACGAATCGATTCCTATTGCTTCCACTTATGAAATTAATTGTACTTGTTGTAAGTGATAGGTAAAGTTTTAAAACCTTCGTTAGAAGTGCAGCAAGGCAGACTTGCATGAGACGACACAATCACAGTGTTGATAAAAATAAGAGATCCGACATTCATAACATAAAATAACAGGGGTTGCCTAACAATGTAAGTGATTAAAATATGTTTTTGCCTATACTAGGATCTCACTAGTAGTGCAATACCCTAAGCTCAAACATCCATACATCCTTGAAAACAGAATTTAAAAACGCTGAAAAATCAATCTGGTATTCGCTGACAATATTGAAGCTATTCAAGGATACGTTGCAGACGGTGAGCCATGAGGACGAGTCTTAGCGAATACCAAATTAGGTTATCACCATTATTTCAATTCAGTATTCAAGGATGCATATATGTTTCAGCTTAGAGAATTGCATTGCAGTATTACGGTTATAGATAGACACAAATCTCACTATACAACAAACACCCAGATTACGCATGTACCGTGTGAGCTTGGAACCCGCGACCGCGCGTAGATATCACTCTTTAACTTGTGAATGTGGGCTTCGTCGTCACACCACGTATGACGTACCGTAGTATGGCACCAGTTACAAGTAAGTAGGTATTGCACCCTCGCCCACGTGGAAACTGGGCGGTGGCACTAGTGGCATATACGCATCCTGGGACTATACAGCGTAGTATCGCCCACACTATCATATTACCCTAGGTTAATGATCTGAAAATAGTCTACTATTTTAGCTTCAGATTGAACTCTATCTATACAAATAAATAAAATTGAAGTGTCTGTTTGTAATGTCAAAATAACAGCTTTTTAATAAATGCATATGAAAGTATATACGGTACATATAACAAAAACACAATTTTTAAATTTTTTGTCTGTCTGTCTGTCTGTTTGTTCCGGATAATCTTCGAAACGGCTGGACCGATTTTAACGGGACTTTCACTGGCAGATAGCTGATGTCATAAGGAACAACTTAGGCTAAAAAAATTAAGGTTACGCGCAAAAAAAACCCTTGAGAACAATATGTGTATTCTATGTCAAGTGTCTTTGTCGAAGTGCTCTAAATTTCTTTTAAATTACACGCGGTTGAAACCGCGGGTCCCAGCTAGTTTATTAATATAAAAAGAAAAGTTATAAGGCATAAGAACAAAAAACATAAGGTTAACAACTAGGATAAGTGATAAGATAAGTGGTGAAGTGGCTGACACAGTCGGCTGCTGCGCTCCGATTAATGTATGTATACGCACCCATGACACAGGAGAAATCCTAGTGTGGGACAAAGCTTAACAAAAAAAAAACGACGAATAGCACCAAGCCATCTCATCCCGTGGGTGTGGTAAAAGGCGACTACGGGTTAACCGGAGGATGGGCAGCAGCGTCCTACGCGTGAATTAACAACTCAACTGCGATCGCCAACCGGCCTACCAAGCGTAGCGATTATGGCGATACCCCCCAAGACCGGTCGTTTTGGCGATCTTTGGGGGAAGCTTGTGTCCAGCAGTCAACTTTATTTGGCTGAAACGACGAAGGTTTTGTTGGCCTGAAAGCCCATATAAACTTAGGGGGAAAAGTAGCATGATTATGGTTATAAATACTGTTCATATCGTTTTATTAAATAGTATTCCTAGCCTACCGATAGCAAACATGTTTCATTTTGATCCGACCATCGTATTCAAATGTCTAAATAATTTATCCTGTCCTGGTGTCCTGTGTTCACAGACACATCTCAGAACCACGAACACCCAGGCACGTCAAATCTATCCATAGGTCATACAATCCGTGTGCTGTCCGGATTAAGAATATAGCACCACTCCATCTCCTCCCGTGGATGTCGTAAAAGGCGACTAAGGGACTCTAAACCAGAGGGTTGGGCAGCAGCGTCCCTTCTGTGGAACAGTAGCCATACTACATACTACTAAAGTAGCCATACTGCGCTGACCAATTCGCCTGCCAAGCGTGGTGAGTATTGGCAAATTCCCCCCAAAACGATGACACAATTATGTTAGTCTATGGGGGAGGCTTTTGTTCAGCGGTGGACGTCCTCTGGCTGAAATGATGATGATGATGATGAGGTCATACAAATATTTATTTCAGGCAGGGCTTGAAACCGCGACTCGTAGCGTAGTATGCCAAGCGGTTAGCCACTTCACCAAACGCGTCAGCCACGTTGTCAGATAACAGTGTATCCACAAACCTATAGACGCTGTCACCGCCCTTCCATAATCTTATGACATCAAAGAAGCTAGGTAGATCGTTCAGCATGATAAGCACCACACTGACCTTGGGCCTAGTCAACAGTAAAATACAATACCTACAATACCACGCTTTGCAAATAAACAGATGTTGCTTATTTTACCAGCTGGGACCCGCGGTTTTATTTAAAATAAATAAATTGAATTATTTATAAATAATTTGGAATATTTCGGCATAGACACTTGACATAAAGAATATATATTGGATTTTATGGCTTTTAATTTTTTTCGCGGAACTGAACGGAACTTAATAGTAGCCTAAGATATTCCTTATAACATCAGCTATCTGCCAGTGAAAGTCCCGTAGAAATCGGTCCAGCCGTTTCGGAGATTAGCGGGAACAAACAGACAGACAAAAAGAAAGTATTTTTGTTGTAGGTACCGTATATATTTTCGTATGCATTTAATAAAACGCTTTAATTTCGATATTACAAACAGACACTGCAATTTTATTTATTTGTATAGATTCAGAAGCTATTAGCGCACTATGCAATATTGAATACCCAAAAATAATCAATTCTCTTCAAGACAATCGATAAAAAAGACCATTCTCACAGCACTAACGGCGCGTGCGGTACAGGAATTGACGCAACACTAACTGCAAACCTTGGCACCGATTATTATATGCGGATCACGATTCAAAACGAACGTACACATTAATATTTCGATTAGTGTTTCACGATTAGTAGTTAGAGAACAATAGTCGATATTATTAACACGAATTATATAAATAGACTTGTTACTTCCCGTTGGTGTCTTATACGAATTGTATTTTTCTTTTGTAAATGCATTGCCCCTCACTAGCATTTCTCTTGCATCGTGGGTGCAGTTTACAGAAAAATCTCGCATACGCAATTGGAACTGAATGCCATGATATTGCGATATGATTACATATTTAGTAGGTACCATGGAGTACCCCCGGGAAGACGGTGGTGAAAGAAGTGGAAGTGGAGTGGTGGAGTGGTGGGAAGAAGGTCACGTGCCGCGCACAGCGAGACTTGGGGGGATCCTTTACAATCCTCCTCGAGAAGTGCCTGGTGGCGGCCTGCCCTCCGCTAGAGGGGGCGACCGCTTTACAGTCATCCCCTCCGAGATGTGCCTAAAGGCGTGGCACCAATGGGCGGCTCTAGTGTGATCTTACGAGGACCTGGAGCCCCCCTTCGGTGCCGAAGATGACCGCTCCAGTGGTTTTAGCCGGTAGGAGTCCGTTTACCCGATACCAATTCGCCCTTCCCCGGGGCAAAGGAAGTTCCATGTAGAATTTCCACTGGACACCAATAAAAAAAAGCTACCATGGAGTGCGAAGAGATGATGAGCTGATGTGCGGGTAAGTAGTTCATCTGATCAAACTGATCGTCATTTTCGGCACATGACAACTATACAAAGTTTGGTCCGGAAACGGTTTGTCGGCACAGTGGCTAAACGATTGCCTTTCTGCGCTGTGGTCGCGGGTTCGATCCCCGCCCCGATCTAATATATTTTGTATGATCTACAATTCAATCCAAACCGTGTGGTGTCCGGATTAAGAATATAGCACCACCCCATCTCCTCCCGTGGATGTCGTAAAAGGCGACTAAGGGAATCTAAACCAGAGGGATGGGCAGCAGCGTCCCTTCTGTGAAACGGTAGCCATACTGCGCTCACCAACCCGCCTGCCAAGCGTGGTGAGTATTGGCAAATACCCCCCAAAATGATGACACAGTTGTGAAAATCTATGGGGGAGGCCTTTGTTCAGCAGTGGACTATTAATGGCCGATATGATGATCTACAATTCTACAAATAGTTGGGGTCTGGGATGTTTGTGCAGGTGAGATGTACGTCTGTAAACTATACCCATGAGTCACAAGACCGGAGAAATCAAACTGAGAGGCAACGCTTAGAAGAAAAAAATGGCGACAACGCAGCGTGGGACGCGCTGACACAGCCATGTGGCTTTCTGTGCATGTGCGCATGGATGTATGCACTGCAGTCTCTTGGGGACCGCTTGAGGCGGCTGTTTACCAATTTCCTCCATCGTAGCGTGTTCCCGTCCGGCTGGAAGGAAGCCGGATTGGTTCTGCTGAGGAAGGAAGGAACGCCCACGGAGTCTCCTTCTGTTTATCGTATATATTCTAGTGTTAGGTACCTACGCTACACTGCTCGATACACTTTCATAGCTACTATGTTGTTAATGAGGGACCTGCGGACGAGGAAACCGACACCATCTTGAGACAGATGTTCGCCGTCCCGGTAGTAGAATAAGTTGCCAGATTACAGGGTTATCGTGTCCTCACCCTTTGTTAGGATCCTTCATCCACGCGCACATTCGCACATGCATATGCAAACCGCTGAAACTATTCGAAGAAAGTAGTTGGCACATTCCGTTCAGAAATGCGAAGACCTCATCATTTCGGCCGAATGAAGTCCACTGCCATTACCACAATTACTGATGTGGGCTCATTGGGGAGATTTTCCATAATCGCCACGCTTGGCGGACGAGTTGGCGATCGCAGTTGAGTTGTTAATGTACTCGAAGGACACTGCTCATCCTACGGCGAATCCCTTAGTCGATTTTTACAACACCCACGGGAGGAGATGGGGTGGTGGTATTCTGAGCCGGCACCACACGGCACAAATAAGGCGGAAAGCGAAGACCTGACTATTATCAATTATGACGTAACATAGGACATGTCCAACAGAATCGCGATTGGCCAAGATGAGTGATTGATTAATATACTGCGCATGCGCAATCGTCGGCAAGACTGCAGTTCTGCAGTATAGCAGTTCACCGAAACCGATTTTTCTCCGTGTAAATATACGAAAAATTATGTAAGTAGATACATAATTTCATTTAATATCAAAGTAAACATTACTATCGGACAATTTGTTGCACTAAAAGATACCTAGTTGTATTATGAAAACAATGGAAGAAAACATATTACAAGCCCCAAACATACATACAAAGTGATGACGACGTCGCGCTGTCTCTAGAGATTATGCTAGCCTAGTACCTATGCCGGCGACTCGTATATCGTTGGCGTAGAGGGGAGAACTGGGGTGCAATTCCTTAAGGTCCAAACATCCATACATCCTTGAAAACAGAATTAAAATAACGGTGATAACCCAATTTGGTATTCGCTAAGACTGTTCCTCGTGGCTCACCGTCTGCAACGTGTCCTTGAATAGCTTCAATCATATCTTAGCGAATACCAAGTTGGTTTTACACCGATATTTCGATTCTATATTCAAGGATGTATGGATGTTTGCGCTAAGCTTTGCACCCCTGAATATCCCCCAAATGAGTAATTAATCTAATCCAAAATTTGTGTTAAGTGTGATTCTTGAAACAAAAATAGATCAAGTTCAAAATCTTAAATCGATTTTGAATTTTGGATTAGATTGATTATTAATTTCTGAAATAACGCTGTAGTGTTTTTTGACTAAAAAGACTCATGTGTAAAAAAAATATTAAACGAGTAGTTTAGACGGTCTGAGGGAACAGATGAACATACATACATACCGGTCAAAATCATAACCCTCCTTTTTGCTTAGCTGTAGTCGGGTAATAAAGATTAACGTAATGGCTGATAAAATGATACAAAATAAAATCACTCTCCATTAAACGCAATAAGGCATATTGTTTGCCATATTTTAACGAGCTTATTATAAATAATGAATAGTCATTCAGATGTGGTTTCTTTCTCGATAATTAAGTGTATCAATTAAGTTAATATGTTTGTTTGTCATTAATGCACCCTCTAATAAATACAAATTCCAGCGTATTCTAGGACAAATAAATCTATTATTTATTTTTTCTTCTGGTGCGTTACTAGCTGCAAAATGCCGTAACGCCACTCAATATTAATTCCCGCTTTAACTATTCAAGAAACCTGTTTACGAGCGGCTCAAATAGTTAAAGCGGGCCTTAATATTAAGTGGCATCTCAGTACTCGGGCGTAAGTTTGTAGAGAACATGGACAGCGGTGTCCGTCTTCGCGTTTATAATAACCATTTTGTCATGAGAGATGCCAGAATACTTAATGAGAAATGCAAAATACTTAATTTTTCCGAAACGCCTCTCGTCAATTCTCCGTCGCTCTCAATTCAATCTGCGATCAGAACAAAAGACCTCGATTTGTCTCTAGGATATAACTATTTTTAAATAAGTAAGTAATTGATATTCATGGTTTACACCCATACGTTTACCGGTTTACCATAATAAACTTTATAAATAAACTACGCAGTCGAAAAAGTAGCAAAAAATTAATTGACACTGTTATTGAGTCACTGGTCGGCTACCAGGCTGGCATGACTGTTGAGAGATGACGTCATCGTCATTATGACTGTGTTACAGCTAACTTGTGAGCAATTGGACGTTTAGGTGATTAAATAGGTTGAAAAGTAACATTAAGTATTGTATTATTTGAGATTCCTAATAACTGCAAATTGATGCTTAAATATTTTTAGAATTTAGTTCGTGCATACATTTATAGGTATATATCTATACAAATAAATAAAATTGGAGTGTCTGTTTGTAATGTCAAAATAACAGCTTTTTACTGAAAGTATATACGACACCTACAACAATAAAAACAAGTTTTAAATGTTTTTAAATTTTAAATTAATATGTAATTTTGTTATGTTATTGTATTATATGCCACGTCCCCCGTTCCGTACAATATAACACAGTCGGCAGCGAGCCAGGACATTGCGCGTTAAAAACGCAGCAGTTTTTTAATATCTAAAAATTAAAGTCGTTTCCCGGTCATTTTCTTGCCCAATTTTATTTTTTACACCTTTCCCCACACTAGGATTTCTCCTGTGTCGTGGGTGCGTTTACAGAAATGAATTCCACATACAATACACCCAGACCCGGAACAACTACCAGCAGATCATACAAATATTTGTTCCGTGTGGGAATCGAACCCACGACCGCACGCACGACGCAGCAGCTGACTGTATCAGCCACTGCACCAACCGTGCCGTCAGAATTATATAGTACATCTAAGTAATATTAATTAGTGCGTAAATTTGGTCTTGGTATTGGGTCTTTTTTCAGCCTGTATGTATCAATTGATAACACAGTGGTTGGACATTGTAATATTATCGCGTAGAAACAGTAATATTATTAACATTAACCATTTGTTTTAACCGCAACAACATTGATAGGACGATCGTCGCGACCTATATATACCACATTAGGTATATAATATGTTTATATATGTACATAATATTAGTTATCCTCAAATCATCATATCAGCCATAGGACGTCCACTGCTGAACAAAGGCCTCCCCTAAGATTTCTTCAACGAGCGGTCACATGCCGCTCTCATCCAACGACTCCCAGCGACCTTCACCAGGTTGTCTGTCCATCTCGTGGAGGTCGTCCCACGCTGCGTTTTCTGGTGCGCGGTCTCCATTCGAGAACCTTTTTGCACCAACGGCCATCAGTTTTACGAGCAATGTGCCCCGCCCATTGCCACTTCAGTTTACTAAACCTTTCAGCTATGTAAGTGATTTTATTTCTTCTACAGATCTCTTCATTTCTGTCTCAAATATATTTAATTTATAATTTTGAAAACATATAGTTTATAAGTTATTTAAGAAAACAGGCGAAAATTGACCATTCTCCCTCCCCTTATCTCCGAAACTATTGAGCACAAAATTAAAAAAAAAAATGTGGAAAATAGCTCTTTATCTATAGATTACAGTCTCTTTACATAATAAGTCTATAATAGTCTTAAAATAACATGATAAATCTTTCAATAGTGTGTGTACAAACTTACGTTTGCAGTTGGAATGTATCGGAGAACATGTTTTTCAACTACATGTTAAGTTTGTCCTTAATCTAAATTTAAATTATTAATACAGAATTCAACAATGGACATTATATTCAGCAATTTCGAACCCTCTCCACGCGGGTTCAACTCGCACTTGACCGGTATTTTTTTGTTATCGAAATGTAATTCAAATGGCGAATGTAAAAATTAAACCTACTTCCATACTGTATATCGTTTTGATTCCTGTATTATCCAGGTGTAAGTGAGTGAGTGAGTGAGTGAGTGAGTGAGTGAGTGAGTGAGTGAGGGAGTGAGTGAGGGAGTGAGTGAGTGAGTGAGTGAGTGAGTGAGTAAGTGAGTAGGTGAGTGAGTGAGTGAGTAAGTCTGTCCTAACGCAATTTTGAATAAAAACCCAATAAACTATTTATTTTCACATAAACCTGCATTGTAAATAAAAACTAAACGGCTGTTGTTTCGCTACAGTTCACGCATGACGTTGTCGTAAAGTTTGAACAGCTATAACTCTGTAACTATTGACTTTTTGTGGAAAGTCTTAGAACAAAAGTTGCTCATTACCACCCATACCCCCTTTCGGGTTAGTACACCCTTTCCGACTAACCCTGTATATTATGTAGTTACATACAAACAGGTCAGGCTAATATTGGCGAAATAATTGCCTCATTATCATCATATCGGCCGATTAAAGTCCACTGCTCGACACGGGCCTCCCCAAAGTTCACCACAACAACCGATATGGGTGTGTTGTGTGCTCATTGGGGGTTTCCCCATAATCACTACGCTTGGCAGGGAGGTTGGCGACCGCAGTTGAACTGTTAATGTATTCGAAGGACGCTGCTGCCCATCCTCGGGCACGTCCCATAGTCACCTTTTACGACACCTACGGGATGAGATGGGTTGGTGCTATTCGTAGCCGGCACCACACGTTTTGATTATTGCCTGTTGTCGCTTAACCTTTCCATTTCCATGTACTGTATGTGGAATTCATGTCTGTAAACGCACCCACAACGCAGGAGAGATCCTAGTGTGGGGCAACCTTTTGAAAAACAATTCGGGTACACTCCGGGAGTGCCGACAGAAGTGAAAATTTTATAATAATAAATGTTTTTATTTTTATTTATCTAGACGCGTTCGCGGTCTGCTATATGTACATGCATATATGTACACACTATAGCTGCGTCTCGTAACGGTGTCGCGAGTCCAGAGATTTTATCTCGTCTAAAAATATGCGTACCGCGCTAAAATAAGTTTTCACTTCACAAAAAAGAAAAAAATGTCTATCCTAATTCATCATTTCGGCCGAATAAAGTCCACTGCTGGACACAGGCCTCCCCCAAAGATCACCACAACCATCGATATGGATGTCTTGTGGGCTCATTGGGGGGTTTTGCCATAATCGCCACGCTTGGCAGGCGGGTTGGCGATCGCAGTTGAGTTGTTAATGTACTCGAAGGACGCTGCTGCCCATCCTCCGGCTAATCCCTTAGTCGACTTTTACGACACCCATGGGAGGAGATGGGGTGGTGGCATTCTGAGCCGGCACCACCACACATCCTAATTTACGTACTTATTTTAATTAAACAAGACAGTATTGTGTACCATTCATATTAATTATACTTTCACTGGCGACGGCGCTGCATTTCATTCGACCTTGTTTTGCCGAATGCGAAAGGCGTATAGAGGTTATGAATTGTGCAACTTATCATATTTAGCACTAGCTGGGACCCGCGGTTTCACCCGCGTTTAATTTAAAAGAAATTTAGAGTACTACGACCCTAATTATTTTTCTAAAATCAAAGTAGCCTAAGTTATTCCTTATAATGTCAGCTATCTGTCAGTGAAAGTCCCGTCAAAATCGGTCCAGCCGTTTCGGAGATTACCCGGAACAAACAGACAGACAGACAGACAGACCGACAGACAGACACACAGACCGACAGACAGACAGACAAAAAAATTAAAAATTGTTTTTTTGTTATAGGTACCGTATATACTTTCATATGCATTTAGTAAAAATATGTTATTTTGATATTACAAACAGACACTTCAATTTTATTTATTTGTATAGATGTATAGATGGGATTGGCAATTTTTTTAAATTTCATTTTCAGTAGACGGTCCTTCCTACACAAGTAGTGAATTTAATTACAACTGGACAATCAGTAGGACACAGCGATCGCGTTTGATAAACACAACTAAGTCGTAATTTCCATTTTATTTCTGTAATAATAATAAGAATTAGCAACAATTACAATAACAAACAAAAACATGGCCCGCTGTAATATAATAGTGAAATAAGTTATTTTTGTGTTCAAATAAAAAAAATCGGTCAAGCGCAAGTCGAACTCGCGTGGAAAGGGGTCCGAAATTGCTGAATATATTGTCTATTGTTGGATTCGGTCTTGTGTCAATAACATACCCCAAGAACAAACTTAACATCGTAGTTGAAAAACATGTTTTCTCATACATTTCAACCGCAAACGTAAGTTTGTACGCACAATATTGTAAGATTTATCATGTTATTTTAAAACCATAGACTTATTATAGGTTTTCCTGCAATCTATAGGTAAAGAGCTATTTGAACTTTTATTTTTTTGATCCCTATATTCAAAATTCATTTATTTTCACAGACAAAATTTCAACTTAATCGGTCTAGTCGATTCGGAGCAAATTGGCTGTGACAGACGGACAGACAGACACACGAGTGATCCTATAAGGCATCCGCCGTTTTTTCCTTCGGACGTTCGGAACCCTAAAAAGGATTTTTATATAGAAATAACAATATTATCAATTTTTAAAACACGATCTATATAATCTACAAATTGTTCTCATTCACAATTTTTAAAGGACGTTATATTATTATTTATTTTAAAGATTTTATTTTTAGGTAAATATTGTAGGTAATGCCAAATTAGCTAAGCATTAAGGCGCTCATCGCCAGTTGCACTCACTGATCGGTAAACGATCGGCGAGATTAAGCAATCCTTGGCGCGGTCAGACTATAGATGGGTGACCGCATAGCTGTATTTGAACATTAAATCGTCAGTACCGGTTGATGTCCTTAAACGACAGTCGATAAGCCAAGTGGGAGCCTTGTATAACTCTCTTTTTATTTATTTTTTCCTTTAAAAAGATCTTTGCTCCACACTATGATTTCTCTTGCGTCTTGGGTGCGTTTACAGACACAAATTCCACACAAAATACACCGAGACCCGGAACAACTACCTGCATATCATTCAAATATGTGTTCCATGCGGGAATCGAGTGAAAGTTCCTTATGCTGACACGAGGTTGGCCACAAACCAAACGTCTAACCTAACTTGTGCCTTGTGACTTATGTCGGTTGTCTTAGATGATGACCACTCTTTACATATCAACGCCCCACCTGGCCTCGGACAACAGGATAAGCTGTCTGTCCCCAGTTTCTACACGAATACTTACAGACCGTTGTTACGTTTACCCAGTGTCGAGACGAGTAAGTCAATTGTAATGCGACCAAGACTAGCTACTTCGTTACCTTGAGACTTTAGTTATTTAGTCATTTAGTAATTTTATACTTGTTTTTCTTTACCGACTTCACAAAGGTTCTCAATTCGATGCGTATTTTTTTATGTATGTGCACGGATTACTCCGAGATTTGTTGACCGATTTGAGCGATTCTTTCTTTAATAGGTGCAGAATGCTTTCGAATTGGTCCCGTATAAATTTCATGACATTTGAGTGAGTAATTTTTTAACCAGCTTGAATAAACAGGTTTAATTCGACTGCGCTTACCTAGATGATGTCTTAATAGTTACGATTCTTAGAACTATTTTTAGGGTTAGATACGGATACCAAATTGGGAAAAGTTCTTACATTTATTTACACTAAAAATACCTACTTCAAAATTCTATACGATATTAAACCCACTGAAAAGAAAAAAAGAAAATACTCTATTTATGAAGTCGGGTATGCCGCGACCATGGTTCATGCAGACCAAAGAGTTATATTTATGGGTCCCGCCCGACTTCATAAATAAAGTTTTTTTTTCTTTTTAGTGGTTTTAATATCGTATAGTACTTTGTAGGCGGTATTTTTTTATAGAGCTCTATTAGGCAATTTACTGTAAGCCAAACAGTTATTTTGTTTCGTGCGGAGATCGAACCCGTAACCCACATCGTAGAAAGACAAGATTTTTGCCAATGGAGTCGTCAAAAATCGCGCATATTCACGTATTCAATTAATAAAAATAAAATTACCATAAATACACCCTAAATGGAGATAGTGTTCTTAATCTAAAGTACTAGGAAACTATGAGTGTTAGGAGGTCAAACTACTTACGATCTCCAGTTTCTCATCCTCACACGTATCGAACTTGTTGACACACTCACCTGTAAATAACAATAAAGGAATATTATTTTATGTGAAATACCCACGCTTAGATTTTATGCACGCCTAGTAGCTATTTTGGTTGAAGGTTATGTATATATTTTATCTATTTCCTTTATTAATTTACATACTCAAATGTGAACAGAAACTATAAATATAAATTTGTTATTATGAGAAAAATCCCATGGAACGGAGTTGTGTTTACATTTAATGTGGTAATCTCGGAAACGAATGGACCGATTCTGAAAATACTTTCACCAATAGGAAGCTACTACTCTCTAGATATATTTAGGCTATGTTTATTGAGTGAAGAGGGCGTGTCGCTACTCCGAATGCAACTAGGCCGGCCCCTTGAGATGAGAAATTGCATCATTATGAAAAAACAATACATCAATCGGCTCTTTTCAGTACGCAACGAAATATTAGAGTGCTAGCGAGGTTTTTATGTACACACTAATAATATTAAGTATTTTCTACAAAAAAAAAGTCCTAGTAAGATCACAAAGCCACGCCTTTAGGCACATCACGGAGGGGATGACTGTAAAGCGGTCAACCCCTATAGTGGAGGGAAGGCGACTGTAAATAGGTCGCCCCCAGGCACTTCTCAGGGAGGATTGTAAAGGATACACCCAAACACTGCCCCATCCTAAGGTTGTATGAAAATATCGATTAGAGCAATAAGACCCCCATTGTTTTTTTGAAAATATTTTGTATTGTACCTTAATGTGACAGTAGTATAATATAGTGTTCTCTATCAGTGGTGATGTAGTATCATGATTTATTTTGCCTATACTATATTTATTTTATTTCTCTCTTTTCATGGGTTTACATCCCCTATAAGGAAGGAACCCGGTCTTTTGATAGGCTTACGCGGGGATATGGGTCCAACACGCAGAGGCCCTTTAGAGAATTTTAATATATAATGTAATGGGACTCTAACCGGGGACTCTCCATGGCTAAACTATAAAATGCAGTCTCGGATTGTCCCCGGAGGTGTAAAACTATTGTATAAGATGGTAACTACAATTATAAGGTATATTGTAATGGGTGCTAAATGGATTATATACTTCTAAAAACGGAATAACGGCGTCTGCCCATCAACCTTGGCAGACGGTGACTTGCCACTCACAAGATGGGCCCCCTAAATGGCCACTACTGGAGGCGACAAGGAGCAACATCGGTGTGAGCGGCTAGGGGTGTAGAGAGGTGCGGCACCGGTTTCACCATCGCGCGTCTCGAAGACTCGGGTTTCCCCGTTATTACGCCATTAGTCACTTCCACCCCCGAGCATATAGCTCTGGCGGTCCCCTTCTGATCGGCCAACTAAGGCAAGCCAGAGTTGAAAATCCTACGGGCACTCATGGGGTATTTTATTTATTATTTGGATCTCTAACAAAGGGTTCACAATTACATAAGTAACAAGTATGCTCCGCCAATTTTTTTATTTTTTTTAAGCCTTGCCCCACACTAGGATTTCTCCTGTGTCGTGGGTGCGTTTACAGACATGAATTCCACATACAATACACCCAGACCCGGAACAACTACCTGCAGATCATACAAATATTTGTTCCGTGCGGGAATCGAACCCACGACCCCCGAACCCCGGAGCGCAGCAGTCGACTGTATCAGCCACTGCACCAACCGTGCCGTCAGTTAATTAATGAAAATGAAAAAATCTTTAACATCATATTAAAATCATGAACAATCGGTATACACTATCAATCGACATTTTCCGCCTTTATTTAAACGCAACGCTCCCACACATACATAACACTTGTTTATATATGGAATTCGACAGGGAAGCACCCGATTCGGGTATGGCTATTTGGATTAGATCGCGTTGACAAGCTATGAGTATTCGTGGGCGAACGTTAGATGTAGGAAATCAAGTACATTCATAGTATATTTAGCTCCGTCCTATTAGCATTAGGGCCTTGAGAGCCGCTTGTGTTGATCAAGGGCTGGGCGTGGGCTACGCTAGTTTGAACGCGTAATGAGCCGAGTCGGGCAAATTAATGCTATCATTATAGCGATGACTTTTTGCGTAGTTTTAATGTACCGTACAAACCAAGAAAGGTTATGCTGTATATTTCGTTCAGAAAGCTGGTGTAAAGTTTCAGGGATCCATAACTGTGGATCGTCTTTTGTAGTATTAGTTTATTATCTGTCCATTTATATACAAACTAGCAGGGAACCGCGGTTTCACCCGCGTTTAATTTAAAAGAAATTTAGAGTACTTCGACATAGACACTTGGCATAGAATATATATATTGGATTCAAGGGTTTTTTTTTTGCGCGGGGCCCTAGTTTTATGTTTATAAAATAAAAGTAGCCTAAGTTATTCCTTATAACATCAGCTATCTGCCAGTGAAAGTCCCGTCAAAATCGGTTAAGCCGTTTCGGAGATTACCCGGAACAAACAGACAGACTGATAGACAAAAAATTAAAAATAGTTTTTATATATATATGTACCGTATATACTTTCATATGCATTTAGTAAAAAGCTGTTATTTTGACATTACAAACAGACACTTATTATGTCGTCCTAATAAAGTCCACTGCTGGACACAGGCCTCCCTCAAAGATCACCACAATGATTGATATCGGTGTGTTGTGCGGTGTGCCCATTGGGGGGCTTTGCCATAATCGCCACGCTTGGCAGGCGGGTTGGCGATCGCAGTTGAGTTGTTAATGTATTCGAAGGACGCTGCTGCCCATCCTCCGTCTAATCCCTTAGTCGGCTTTTACGACACACACGTCTACTATGACTACGTCTACTGTCATCTATACAAATAAATATAATTGAATTGCCGTGTGGTGCCGGCTACGAATAGCACCAACGAAATGGGTTGGTGCTAATGTATTCGAAGGACGCTGCTGCCCATCCTCCGTCTAATCCCTTAGTCGGCTTTTACGGCACACACGTCTACTATGACTACGTCTACTGTCATCTATACAAATAAATATAATTGAATTGCCGTGTGGTGCCGGCTACGAATAGCACCAACGAGATGGGTTGGTGCTATTCGTAGCCGGTACCACACGGCAATTCAATTATATTTATTTGTATAGATGACAGTAGAGGAGAATTGTCAGGAGCCTATGTCTAACGGAGTATTTTTGTGTGCACACCAAACGAACACGGTCTGTTCTTAAATTATATCTGCAGACAACCTTCAACATATGTTTAAATTCAACCCACAATGTTTACAACCACTGACACGATGACAGTTCTTTGTTTACATTTTCTCTCTCAGTCATAACGGCGACTATAGACGAATTTATTTCGAAAATGGAACTTAATATCGCCGATGCATTTCAATTTAAAAATCAAAATTGCCACGTACCTAAGGGCGGGTCTGGCAGTCGTCTAGACTTGGTCTAGACGATCCAGACCTAACCTAGGTCAACGCTCAGACGACAAAGAGACCCTACCCATATTAGCCCGTTCACCTGGCACTTGTAATACGTATATGTGTGAGTGAAAACAAGGAAATAACTGAGCTGTGTTGAAGGAAATAAGGAAGTGATTGGATTGTTGCGGACTTCATAAAAAAGACGTTCTGGATTTCCCTGTATGTTTTTCTTTTTACGCAGATGTAGCCCTGTCTAGGATTTCTTGTGCGTCTCTTGTGGGTACAATTTGCAAACATAAATCTCACATCCACAAACATCCAGACCCGAAACAACTATCTGTAGATCATACAAAAATTTGTTCAGTCCGGGAATCGAACCAACACGTAGCGCAGCACGCGAATAGCTTAGCCGCTACCGTGTCGTTTTTATTTTTGCCCCACACTATGATTTCTCCTGTGTCGTGGGTGCGTTGACAGACATGAACTCCACATACAATACACCCAGACCCGGAACAACTACCTGCAGATCGTACAAATATTTGTTCCGTGTGGGAATCCAACCCACGACCCGGAGTGCAGCAGCCGACTGTATCAGCCACTGCACCAACCGTGCCGTCAAATGTGTGGATATTTGACCTTAAAGAATTGCACCCCAGGTTATGACGGACGCAAACAGAGACGCACTAAAAAAAATTGCTATACAAAGCAAGCCGAAATGCGCTTCACGCTGTGTGCGTTGCGTCCGCGGACGTCCAGAGGCCGCAAATATTTTTGTTGTACGCTACACATCAAGCTGTTAATATAGCTTTAATGTGCCAGCTTACCCTGATCTCTCATCATTCCGAAAGCAATGCCAGATCAGCTTATACTGGTTTTGTATACCTTGATGTGTAGCCGTGTGTACTCACCAACCGTAATGCCCGCTCACACTCAGCCGCTGAATATGAGCTAGCGTTTGCTGATTTTTCATAAATCATCATCATCATATCAGCCACAGGACGTCCACTGCTGAACAAAGGCCTCCCCCTTAGATTTCCACAACGAGCGGTCACATGCCGCTCTCATCCAACGACTCCCAGCGACCTTCACCAGGTCGTCTGTCCACCTCGTTGGAGGTCGTCCCACGCTGCGTTTTCCGGTGCGCGGTCTCCATTCGAGAACCTTTGTGCCCCAACGGCCATCAGTTCTACGAGCAATGTGCCCTGCCCATTGCCACTTCAGTTTACTAATCCTTTCAGCTATGTCGACAACTTTAGTTCTTCTACGGATCTCCTCATTTCTGATTCGATCTCGTAGAGAAATACCAAGCATAGCTCTCTCCATAGCTCGCTGAGTGACCTTGAGCTTTCTTATGAGGCCCATTGTGAGTGACCACGTCTCTGTTCCATATGTCATCACTGGTAACACACACTGGTTAAAGACTTGCGTCTTGAGGCATTGCGGTATTGTTGACGAAAAGACGTTGCGAAGTTTCCCGAACGCTGCCCAGCCGAGTCGGATTCGACGATTGACCTCTTTCTCGAAGTTGGACCTACCTAACTGGACAGTTTGTCCTAGGTAGACATACTCGTCAACAACTTCGAGAACAGAGCTCCCAACGGATATTGGGATGGGCAGGACATGGGCATTTGACATGACTTTTGTCTTGCCCATGTTCATCTTAAGGCCCACCTGTTGGGAAACTCTGTTGAGATCATCGAGCATTGTGCTGAGCTCTTGCAGCGATTCTGCCATGACTACGATGTCATCGGCAAATCGAAGGTGAGTGATATACTCGCCATTGATGTTAATGCCGAATCCTTTCCACTCCAGTAGCTTGAAGGCATCCTCCATTGCAGCGGTGAACAGTTTCGGGGAAATGACGTCCCCCTGTCTCACACCTCTCTGCAATGGAATTGCCCCCGTGCTCTGTTCATGTACTCGGACCGACATGGTGGCGTTTCTGTATAAGCACTTCAACACTTCAATGTACCGATAGTCAATCTGGCACCGCTGCAGAGATTGCAGCACTGCCCAGGTTTCGATCGAATCGAAGGCTTTCTCATAGTCCACAAACGCCAAGCATAGTGGCAGATTATACTCCTCGGTCTTCTGTATAACCTGCCGCAGCGTATGGATGTGGTCTATGGTACTGAAACCTTTTCGGAAACCGGCTTGTTCGGGAGGCTGGAAGTCATCAAACCTGCGCTCGAGACGATTCGTGATGACCCTTGAAAACAGCTTATAAACATGGCTCAGAAGTGAGATGGGTCTATAATTCTTCAATAGGGTGTTATCACCCTTTTTGAAGAAGAGCACCACCTCACCTCTGTTCCACGCTTCCGGCGTTGTGCCCTCGAGTAAGACGGAATTGAATAGCTTCTGAAGGACTTTAAGTACCGGTGTTCCACCCGCTTTCAGAAGCTCTGTCGTAATTCCGTCTCCACCCGGCGCCTTGTTATTTTTAAGCTGTTTCAAGGCCATCCTAATCTCGTACAGGCTGATGTCCGGGACATCCTCGGTATAGTGTCGGGTTAGTTTGGCTCGCGGGTCTTTGTCAGAGCCAATGGTAGGTATACTTACCGAGGTGTATAACTGCCGGTAGAACTTCTCAATCTCTCTCAAAACCTCTGGCTTAGTCGACGCTACACTGCCGTCCTCGGTCTTCAGCTTCATAATACGACTTTGCCCAATAGACTTGTCTCTTGCGAACACTTTGGAGCCTTGATTCCGCTCAATCGCCTCTTTAACACCGTTGGTGTTAAAGGTGCGGATATCGTGACGCAAGGACTTCCATATCCGTCTATTGAGCAGTCGGTATGCTTCAGCATCACCGGAGGACTGCAGCGTCATGGCGCGTCTTTCTGCCATGAGGTCGAGAGTGTGATCGGAGAACTTTTTTGGTCTACCTTTACGGTGGGCCTTAAAGAACTTAGACCCAACCGTTTGGACAGTTTCTACAAACCTACCATTTAAATCGTCCACAGATACGCAATGTTCTAGGCACCCGAAGCGGTTTTGGAGTTCGAGTTGAAAGCTCTCGGGGTTTTGGATATGAGCACTAGAGGGCCGGAGCGTAGACCTCATCAGACGAGACCTCTCAACTTTGAGATTAATATTCAATGTGCCTCTTACCATTCGGTGATCACTACCGGTTTTCACCCTGTGGATCACAGAGACATCATTGAATATTTGCCTCCTATTGGTCATGATGAAGTCAATCTCATTCCTCGTGGAACCATCGGGACTCATCCAGGTCCATTTCCTGTGAGGCGGCTTTTGGAAAAAGGAGTTCATCACGAAGAGTCCCTCCTTTTCCAAAAAGTCGGCCAGCCTCTGTCCCCTGGGGTTCCGTTGCCCATATCCAAATTGCCCCACTCTCAACTCACCATCGCATCGGGTGCCCAGCTTCGCGTTGAAGTCCCCCATCACAACAGTGAAGTGTGTCTTCGAGGTATGTATGGCCCTACTTACGTCCTCATACATACTCTCTACTTCATCATCTGGGTGTGTCGAGGTCGGTGCGTAGACCTGTATGACCTTCAACGAATACCTCTTGGATATTCTGAGTATAAGGTACGCTACCCTGCTCGACACACTTTCGATGGCCACTATGCTGTTAATGAGGGACCTGCGGACGAGAAACCCGACACCACCTTGAGACAGATGTTCGCCTTCCCGGTAGTAGAATAAGTTGCCAGATTTCAGGGTTATCGTGTCCTCGCCCTCTCTTCGGACTTCTGATAGACCCATGATATCCCAGTGCAACTTATCTATTTCTTCTTCCAGCTCAACAATCTTTTCGTCTGCCCTCAGTGTGCGTGTGTTATACGTTACCAGGGCCAGTTTTCGTTTGGGGTGGTAGCCGGATCCCGTCCGGTGATTCTTAGCACCCCCTGCCCCGCCGTTACCGTGGCCGCTACCATGACCAGGAATAGCGGGGCTGCCGGGAACTGGGGGCCGGTGCATTAGTCGTGTCGTCATTTTGGGGGGAATTTGCCGATACTCACCACGCTTGGCAGGCGTGTTGGTGAGCGCAGTAATGCTTCTGTTCAGCAAAGGGACGCTGCTGCCCATCCCTTTGGTTAAGAGTCCCTTAGTCGACTTTTACGACCTCCACGGGAGGAGACGGAGTGGTGCTATATTCTTAATCCGGACACCACACGGAATGTTTTCATAAATGTTCCAAGTATACTTTCGCATTGAACACACAAATACGCCATTACGCCACGCGGATAGTGTATGTAATCCAGACTGCGTTTTATTTGTAATATAACGAATTGTCACGTGCCAAGTTACAAATAGTGTCTATTTAACCAGGTGCACAAAAGGTCGTAATGCTTTGTTTCGAAACAAGGTGATGCGCACTTAACAAAGAAAATCATACATAATATGTACATAATTGCGATAACTTTATACAACTGACACATTTAAGTACTACAAGACAAACATGATTTATACCTATTACAAACAACGCACGCGCCTCAGCCCGAATGAAAAAATGATTTTTATTCCCGCTGAAAAGTATCCAGGTTAAAATCAAGGGCGAATCTTTTTACGACATCCACGGGAGGAGATGGAGCGGTATTATATTCTTAATCCGGATTACCACACGGACGACAGTCGCGTCTTCGCCCGCGTGTAATTTGGTTAATCACAGAGAAAGGTTTATCGCGCATTTATCAGGGACTGTTTATTATTCCCAGAAAAAAGTAGCCTACATTTTAATCTTCTGCTTATGGTCTATCTATCTGCCAAATGTTATCTAAATCTGTTCACCCATTCCATTACTCAAGTAACAAACATTTAAACATCAAACATCACAAACTTTCACATTTATAATATTCGTAGGAAGGCTGGATGTCAGGAAAAACAAAAATCAATAGTATACGCGATTTAATCCGCTTAAAAGTATAATAATAATAATGATTTAATTTATTTCATAAAATGGTATTTGTAATACAGTACAACTTTGTTACATTTGTAGTCAAAAATTTAAAACATGTGTATTTACAAATCAGTGGGCGAGGTGCTGTTCACCCAGCTAGGTTGCAGAACAACCTGTGTTTGGGAGAAACAGTGCCAGGCCCCTGTTTGGTCATCAGTGAACTGGTTACATGTTACCAGAGTTTTACCAATAAATTTATTACTTAGGCACATTTTTCCTTACAATTGATTAGAGTTAATCTAAATTATTATGATTTAAAGTTATTACATGGTGCATGCATTTCTGTGTGTGTTTGTGAGTGTTTTGGTGTGTGTGTGGGGGGAGGGGGGGTTATAAGTGAGTTTTGGTATTTTTGTATGAGTGTGTGTCTATGTGTGAATACGCGCTCGGGCGTTTATTTATGCAAAAAGTGTTATTAAGGGTGAGTGTCCTTTTTAAGTATAGAACGATTACAGCAACGAAATGAATTTTTCGGTCTCATCGTATGTCTTGCTTTGAAGGAATGAACGGACAACAGTTTTAAATTTTGATGAAGGCAATTTATAGACGGTTAAGCTAGAATTTATTTTATTATAAAGGAATGGACCAATATAGTAAGAAAATCTCTTTGTGAATGTAAAATTTGTTGACGACAGAGCACACATTTTGTCTTTTCGTCGTTTTGTTATTGGAGTAAATGGAATTTTGTGGTGTTGATGCAGTAAGGTATTTATTATGAAAAGCTGTCTCACGTTCAGCACATTACAATTTTGATACAATTGAGTAGTTGGAAAACGAATAGGTTTATGTGTTATTATTTTTAAAATAGCCCGATGTGCTACTTCCAGTGGCTTTAATGTGGTTTTCGTGATCCCACCCCAACAGGGGATGCAATAAGTGTTTAATTATAATGTAATCGCGAAAACATTACCAAATAAAGTTTTTTTAAACTTATATGTACATTCCAAGTCTAACGTATAATTGTGTTCTATATATTTAAAATTAATGGAATAAATTTGATAAATTAAAAGTTCTTTTTGTATTCTGAGATGGTAATTTTATTTAATTTTTTATGTTCGTATGAGAAGTAAAGTTCTTTAAACCTAAATATATTTCTTACATTTCAAGTCCGACGTTTATTTGTATTAGTAAAATTTAGGGACTGAAGTTGATAAATGACAATAATTTTATATCATGTCAAAATTACTCAGTCAGTTTGGTTGGTGGTTGCTGCGTTCCGGGTCGTGGGTTCGATTCCCGCACGGAACAAATATTTGTATGATCAGCAGCTAGTTGTTCCGGGTCTGGGTGTATAGTATGTGGAATTCATGTCTGTAAAGGCATCCACGGCACAGGAGAAATCCTAGTGTGGGGCAACGTTTTTCAAAAAGAAGAAAGAAGAAAAAAAAGAAGAAAACGTATATTTGTGTCCTATATATTTAAAATTAATGGAATAAATTAGATAAATTAAAAGTTCTTTTTGTATTCTGAGATGGTAATTTAATTTAATTTTTTATGTTCTTATAAGAAATAAAGTTCTTTAAACCTAAATGTACTTCTTACATTTCAAGTCCGACATTTATTTGTATTAGTAAAATTTAGGGATTGAAGTTGATAAATGACAATAATTTTATATCATGTCAAAATTACTCAGTCAGTTTGGTTGGTGTAGTCAGTGGCTGCTGGGCTCCGGGTCGTGGGTTCGATTCCCGCACGGAACAAATATTTGTATGATCAGCAGCTAGTTGTTCCGGGTCTGGGTGTATAGTATGTGGAATTCATGTCTGTAAAGGCATCCACGGCACAGGAGAAATCCTAGTGTGGGGCAACGTTTTTCAAAAAGAAGAAAGAAGAAAAAAAAGAAGAAAACGTATATTTGTGTCCTATATATTTAAAATTAATGGAATAAATTTGATAAATTAAAAGTTCTTTTTGTATTCTGAGATGGTAATTTTATTTAATTTTTTATGTTCTTATAAGAAATAAAGTTCTTTAAACCTAAATGTACTTCTTACATTTCAAGTCCGACATTTATTTGTATTAGTAAAATTTAGGGATTGAAGTTGATAAATGACAATAATTTTATATCATGTCAAAATTACTCAGTCAGTTTGGTTGGTGTAGTCAGTGGCTGCTGGGCTCCGGGTCGTGGGTTCGATTCCTGCACGGAACAGATATTTGTATGATCTGCAGCTAGTTGTTCCGGGTCTGGGTGTATAGTATGTGGAATGCATGTCTGTAAACGCACCCACGACAGGAGAAATCTTAGTGTGGGGCAACGTTTTATATAAAAAAGGAAAAAAAGAAGTTAAAACGTATAAAAGTTACAAGATAAAAATAAGCGAGCATCGTCCGACCAACATTCAGGATTCGCGCAAAAACGGCCAGCTGATTACGACGAGATAACCTAAATTCGTTAACTAAAACAATATTATTATCAAAACAAAATACATTACTTACTTGCACTAAACAAACAAAACATTATCTTATCACTAAACTAACGTAGGTACAAAAGGTCGTATTAAAACTATCACAGACTAGTATGCGGAAAACTTTCAAATTTAGAAAGCGAGCGACACGTTTTCCCTGCACCGCACTTCAACCCAAACTGACAACATTGTTGCATTTTTTCGAGTGCCTACAGGTTGTCTAGACATGTGGTGGGGTGAGGGACTTATAGATATAAGGTCTATGCACTTGTGAAAAAGATTTTCGTTCAATCAATGCGGACAAAGAACGGTCAAGTACCTTTGTGAATCAGATGAGAGTGAGAAACATATTTAGAAGCCACTGTTTTTATAACTTATAAGTTTTCTTGTGCGTTGAGCTGGTTTCGGTAATGTCAAGGTAATTTAGGACGAATTTATTCGAGAATACGACGACAGAGTAATTGGTTATTGAAATATATCATCATTTTGAATGACACTTTTTTTTTAATCGTTGCCCCACACTAGGATTTCTCCTGTGTCGTGGGTGCGTTTACAAACATAAATTCCACACACAATACACCCAGACCCGGAACAAATACCTGCAGATCATACAAATATTTGTCCCGTGCGAGAATCGAACCCGCGACCCGGAGCGCAGCAGTCGACTGCACCAGCCGTGTCGTCGAAAAAAACTTCAAAATCTTCACCCTAAGGACATCCACTGCTGAACAAAGGCCTCCCGCATAAATTTCCACAACGAGCGGTCATATGCAACCAAAATCCAACGACTCCCAGCGACCTTCACCAGGTCCCACACTGCCTCGGGGGTCGCGGGTGCGCAGATTGGGGAGTCTGCGTGCTCACACCGAGCGACCCCCGGGAAGACGGTGGCGCGCACGTGGTCACGTGCCACCGTGTGCCTGGGGGGCGACCTTTTTCAATCGCCTACCCTCCGCTATGGGGGGGTGACCGCTTTACAGTCATCCAATCCGTGATGTGCCTAAAGGCGTGGCACCAATGGGCGGCTCTTGTGTGATCTTACGAGGACCTGGAGCCCCCCTTCGGTGCCGAAGATGACCGCTCCAGTGGTTTTAGCCAGTAGGAGTCCGGCATACCCCTTCGCCCTTCCCCGGGGCGATGGAAGTTCATGAAGAATTTCCACTGGGCACCAATAAAAAAACGGAGTCCGGCATGACCCTAAGCCCTTACCGGAGGTAGGACATGATGTATTTTCACCGCGATAATCTATACAAATAAATAAAATTAAGTGTCTGTCAAAATAACAGCTTTTTACTAAATGCATATGAAAGTATATACGGTACACGTGTCTTTTTTTTGTCTGTCTGTCTGTCTGTTTATTCCGGTTAGTCTCCGAAACGGCCTGACTGATTTTGATGGGACTTTCACTAGCAGATAGCTGATGTTATAAGGAATAACTTAGGCTGCTTTTATATTCATATCGGCCGAATGAAGTCCACTGCTGGACACAGGCCTCCCTCAAAGATCACCACAACCACTGATATGGATGTGTTGTGGGCTCATGGTTTTGCCATAATCGCCACGCTTGGCAGACGGGTTGGCGATCGCAGTTGAGTTGTTAATGTACTCGAAGTACGCTGCTGCCCATCCTCCGGCTACTCCCTTAGTCGACTTTTACGACGCCCATGGGAGGAGATGGGGTGGTGGCATTCTGAGCCGGCACCACACGGCAATTTCGGCTTTTATATTAGAAAAATAAAAATAATGAAATCCAATATACTTGTCTATATGTTTAAATAATCAAATTTCCGATTTCTTTTAAATTAACCAGCGGGTGAAACCGCGGGGTACAGCTAGTAAAAAATAAAATTAAAAGGATCACGCTAGCTGTCTCACAACCGCAGACCCAATCAGGCTTTTTTGTAAATACTTCGATTTTATGTATATACTAGCTGGGACCCGCGGTTTCACCCGCGTTTAATTTAAAAGAAATTTAGAGTACTTCGACATAGACACTTGACATAGAATATATATATTGGATTTCAAGGGTTTTATTTTTTTACGCGGAACCCTAATTATTTTTCTAAAATAAAAGTAGCCTAAGTTATTCCTTATAACATCAGCTATCTGCCAGTGAAGGTCCCGTCAAAATCGGTCCAGCCGTTTCGGAGATTACCCGGAGCAAACAGACAGACAGACGGACAGACAGACAGACAAAAAAAATTAAAATAGTGTTTTTGTTATATGTAACGTACATACTTTCATATGCATTTAGTAAAAAGCTGTTATTTTGACATTACAAACAGACACTTCAATTTTATTTATTTGTATAGATTTTTATCGACCGCTAATCAATTAAGCAATCGATTGAATCCGACCGAATTTGACCCCAATTATAACGAATAAATGAAAGTCGTGCAAGTCCCTTAACCTCCCGTATTACCACCCTTGAATTAAATCCAGTTCAGTCTCAAAATTAATTAAAATATCTCAGAATTTATTACCATCTTGAGTCGTAAAGGTCCAGAGTACCTTAACCTTAGGCTGAATAGTGCAATGCCTTGTTCTAATAAAAAGAAAATACTATTTGCTCACACACACATCGACCCATAAACGTCGACTGCTGACCATAGACCTTCAAATAATCATCACCAAAAATTGATAATCACTTGCGTTAGCGGTGAAGAAAAAAATGAGAGGGCTCCAAAATGTTCTCAATGGTGTGTGTAGTCCGCCAACCCGCACTAGGCCAGCGTGGTGGACTAAGGCCTAACCTTTCTCATCGTGAGAAAAGGCCCGTGCCCAGAAGTGGGACAGTAATGGGCTGATAAAATAGTATGCAATAATCACTACAATGAGCGCTAGTAGGTGTTCATATATTTTATAATCACCACGCCTGGCAGGCACTTTTTTTTTTTTTTAAGCTTTGCCCACACTAGGATTTCTCCTGTATGGTGGGTGCGTTTACAGACATAAATTCCACACACACCCACGATACAAGAGAAAAATTAGCGGGGGGCAACGTTGTAAAAAAAAAAATTAACATAGCTGAAAGGATTAAGTAAACTGAAGTGGCTATAGCGGGGTACATTGCTCGTAGAACTGATGGCCGTTGGGGTAAAAAGGTTCTCGAATGGAGACCGCGCACCGGAACACGCAGCGTGGGACGACCTCCAACGAGGTGGACAGACGACCTGGTGAAGGTCGCTGGGAGTCGTTGGATGAGAGCGGCATGTGACCGCTCGTTGTGTAACTCTATGCGGGAGGCCTTTGTTCAGCAGTGGACGTCCTTTCGCTGACATAATGATGATGATAAAACCATTCACAAACCGTTTTACGTTTACGTTTAACAATTTATTAATTTAAAATAAACTTTAAAAAAAAGTTTTTATTCATTTATGGAATTCTTCTCAGCAAACCGTTTCAATTGATACAAATATCATGGGGGTAGATAAAAATAACTGGTCGGCCATCTTTGGGAGTCCGCCATATTGGATTTAGAATGACGTCACATCGCTAACCATGCACTTTTATCCAAACTAAAGGTGTATGCAAAATTACAGCTCATTCGGTTTCGAATAACTTCTTAAAATTAATTTGCAAGATTTGACCCATAGTAACAAGGCAAGTTAAATAAAAGCTTGTACAAAATTGTTTTAAAGAACATATTTCAATCTCTCAAAATCCTGTCCTATTATATATATAGTGTATATACATATTATATATAGTGAACCATCAGTCGGTTATAGTGATCGCGTTTATAAAAAAAAACAAGTTGTCGTTCCATTTAATTTTTTTAATAAATTGTGAATATTGTTCCACAAAGAAAATATACAGCTTGTAAGTACGAATGTCCGAAAACTATAGGGAAGCCATTTATTTCGGAAATAATAGGTTACAGTTCTTGTTATTTTCGAGCACACATGTATCGTAAACAACACGATTAAAACGTTTAGGTATGTGATTATTGTATGTATTGTAGCGAAACAGCCGTTTAGTTCTCATTTACATTAGAAAGTAAGTAGATTTACTTACTTAATGTCTTACTTTTATTCGCTAAAGATATGGTACATAAGTTTATAAATAGTAATAATGTTCAAAAACACATCTCGCCTTTAGCAGGCATGCGAAAACTTTAGTTGAAGTGTCCTTTTCATAAATGGTCTAGGTACCTACACTATATCGTTAATAGTTTATTGAGTTTTTATACATAACTAGCTGGGACCCACGGTTTCACCCACGTTTAATTAAGAAGAAGTTTAGAGTACTTCGAAATAGACACTTGACATAGAATATATATTTTGGATTTGAAAGGATTTTCTTTTTTTGCGTGGAACACAAATTATTTTTCTAAAATAAAAGTAGCCTAAGTTATTTCTTATAACATCAGCTATCTGCCAGTGAAAGTCCCGTCAAAATCGGTCCAGACGTTTCAGAGATCACCCGGCACAAACAGACAGACAGTAAGACAATAAAAAATTGTTTTTTTGTTATATGTACCGTATCTACATTCATATACATTTAGTAAAAAGCTGTTAATTTGACATTACAAACAGACACTTCAATTTTATTTATTTGTATAGATAGCGATAAGACTTACGATATCCGCGGGAGATCTCATCTAGACACGTCACGGAATATTCATTGGTGCCTGTAAGTGGTTCACATTAAGAAAAATCTGTTGATTTGATGTGTTTGATTTAACCCACGGCAAAAAGGAATTCATTAAAAAAATATATATACAAAGCGCCATACGCCCTTATATTGAAACCGTCAGTTAATATTTATTATTTCATAACAAACAACTTCGTAAAAGTTTCCGCCTCAGTACCCGAAAACGGTACAGTGATGAAAAAGTTTGTTTATGACTGTGTAAGGGTTTAATCACGTTTCGTAGCCGGAGGCTTTTTCACGAGGCAAACGCTGCAGGGCCTCCAGTCAAGGTCACGTCGGACAACGGAATTATGCCCGTGGGAAGTCGAACGGTTTTACAACTGCCCATTTGGGGTAGTGACTAGGCCTTCTAGGGTTCTGTACTGTAGTACGCAACCCCTACGTGCTGTCATCTCTGAGGTCGCTCGATGGACGTCCAGAACCCCCACACTGAGCCCTCACTACGCTAAAGATTCCCTGCCAAAAAGGCGAGTGTTGCCAACTTAGAATCCGGCTGTGCGCTGGACTGGGCCACTTTCCGACTCCGGTCGATCCAGTGTCCGTGTCCGCCCGTGGACTTCGTAATAAGATAAGATAAAAATATTGTTATTCATGTAAAACCATTTATAGGCACTTATGAATAGTCAAGACTTTAGTTGCCGCGTTCCAAGATGTAGATTTCCTATGGAGAAGAACGGGCAAGAAACTCCATGGTTACTCTTTTTAAATCATATTGGTACAATGTTCTCGAAATGATGGTAATGTGAGGACAATGCAGGAGAAAAGAGTCTAAACTTCTTAAAAAGTCTACACTAAACAAGCTTGATTTTAATATTTACCAGAGTTTTTGAGTCAATTGTCATGACAACACTAAGATGACCAATCCCAACAGACAGCACCCGTTCACGAGCATGACGCATGCATCAGCGTCGCTCAGCTCAACCATATAATAGGCGACTAAGGTACTCTAAACCAGAGGGATGGCCAGCAGCTCCCCTTCTGTGGAACAGCAGCCATACTGCGCTAACCAACCAAGCGTGGCCCCACGAATTCCCCTCAATGATGACCAGCCCCCAGTGTAACCGGCCGGTGTAGAAATCTATTCAGCAATGGACACCCTTCGGCTGATATAAAAAAGAAGAAGAGCATGAGGATGAAAAGCGCGGTGAAAGAAAAGTGTCTTTCGTCACTGGAAAACCTGGTTATGAGTTCTAGTTAGTCAAGAATTTGGATAGTTCACCTAAAATTTACTGATCGTGCATATTGAGGTACTAGCTGGGACCCGCGGTTTCACCCGCGTTTAATTTAAAAGAAATTTAGAGTACTTCGACACAGAATATTGGATTTCAAGGGTTTTATTTTTTGCGCGGAACCCTAATTATTTTTCTAAAATTAAAGTAGTCTAAGTTATTTCTTATAACATCAGCTATCTGCCAGTGAAAGTCCCGTCAAAATACGTCCAGCCGTTTCGGAGATTACCCGGAACAAACAGACAGACAGACAAAAAATTTAAAAATTGCTTTTTTGTTAAGGGTAACGTATATACTTTCATATGCATTTAGTAAAAAGCTGTTATTTTGACATTACAAACAGACTCTTCAATTTTATTTATTTATATTGTATAGATATTCCATGATATTATATCATAGATATGTTACGTCCATATTAAATGATGCGCAAAACTCAGTCTCGCTTTATGTAGGTATAAAGCTATAAAACTACACACCCATGCTGTAGGAAAGAAGATACAAAAACTACGAGAAAAAAAGAGATAGCTATCTAAAATGACAACACGTGTACTCAATGTCGCACCTGTGATAGAATATATGTGCTGTCTCTTTTCTTTACTTGGCCTGTGTTTTGTTCGAGAATGTTATTCTATGGATAATTTGAATAGTATTTTTATTCAAATATTTTATATAGTTTGTTACTCACGTGTGGTATAAGATCCCTTGTTCTTTATTATTTTTGCTTGATCGTTTGTGCATTTTCTATAAGCACGACGGCATTGTTATTACTTATTACTTAATTAATAAAACAATACACGATTGTGACAGTGTGTGCTCGTTGTCCTGTCTTGGGCGAACCGATCGCGAGGTGCTACAATTGGGGGAGTTTTGGTTCTTACTTTTGGCGCGCATGTAACATATCTACTTCTTTTAATATATAATATCATTGGGTATATTCCAGTAAAACTACGAAGCCACGGATTTTGTTCATGAGCGCCTATGTAACCATTTAAATCTTTTATTATACATTTGGATCAGTCCTTGATTGTTCACGTTTTCAATAACAAAAATGATAATATTTCTTTGAAAAGTAAATAAGCAGGATTTTTTCTTTCTTAAAAACGTTGCCCCACACTAGGATTTCTCTTGTGTCGTAGGTGCGTTTACAGACATGAATTCCACATACAATAATCCCAGACCCGGAACAACTACCTGCAGATCATACAAATATTTGTGCCGTGCGGGAATCGAACCCTCGACCCTGACCGCAGCGGCCGACTGTATCAACCACTGCACCAACCGTGCCGTCATTTGTGGTATTTATCTAAATTTGATGCATATTTTGGAACTGTTTGGTAATTTTGTTGCATATTTCGAGCAATTATGATGCATATTTTGGAACTGTTTGGTAATTTTGTTGCATATTTCGAGCAATTTTGTTGCATATTTCGACCTTAAAAAGTTACATATAATCCGGTCTCTATTAATATTACATTCTACATCCGTCGACCTAGCCAAGTTCACGGTCATACATATGTTTTTGTATGTTATTTTTTGTATTAAACTAATTGCGTGTTGTAGATATCCGTACGGCGCCCACGCATGAAAATATATCTGTAGCACTCGAGACATCTGGAGAAGGAAAACTCATTAAAACGGTGCTTTGTTTTTAAGCAGTCTAAAGGGATAAAGAGCCTTGGTTTTTATTTTTTTAATACTATATTGTGTCGAGGCGAGAAAGTCATTCGCTGAGTGATTTTAGTATCTATCTAAACGCTATTTTGAATAAAACACAATAAGCTATGTTTACATCACATTTTTTTTAGTTTTTTTTTTTAAAAACGTTGTCCCACACTTGGATTTCACCTGTGTCGTGGGTGCGTTTACAGACACAAATTCCACACACAATACACCCAGACCCGGAACAACTACCTGCAGATAATACAAATATTTGTTCCGTGCAGGAATCGAACCCCCGACCCGGGACGCAGCAGCCGACTGTATCAGCCACTGCACCAACCGTAAAACAAACTAACTAAAGCTGCAATGTAAATAAAAACTAAACGGCTGCAATCGCGTAGCGTTTTGATCGCGTTGTTTGCTATACAATGCGTAATCAAAAATAACGAAAGCTGTAACCTATTATTTCCGATATAAACGGCTTTCATATTTTTATTATAGGCCTATATTAACGTGCCTCCGTGTGTGCAGCACAGTGCACAGCAAGGTTTAGGGGGATCGTTAACGCTCTCCGAGATGTGCCTGGGAGTGGCGACCTTTTACATTGGCCTCCCCTCTACTAAAAGGGGTGACCGCTTTACAGTCATCACCGACATATGCCTTATGGCTTGGCACCAATGGTCGGCTCTAGTGTAATTGTATCGAGCACCCCTTCGGTTCCGTTACATCATGTATTTATACCAGAGAGCCAATTCTCGTAATTTAAACCTTTTCAAAATATAGTTCCGATCTAGTCTCAGTGTCATAAATGTCACAAATGGTATTCTAAACTAACAAACAACGTCAAACGTGAACTTACACTGTGATGAGATCGAAAACGGATCGAAAGTTGATCGAAGCCAAAACGGTGTTCTGCTAACGTTTGGAACTGTCACAGGTACTAAACTGTCATTAAATAAACGTCAAAACTGAGATTGAAATGAGACTTAGATTGAGAACATACTAAAATCCGACTCAACTTTAAGAGGAGCAGAGTACCAATTTTTAGTTAATTCAAAACTTAATCTCAGTTCGGTCAGCTTTCTACCATAGTGTATATTAATTACAAGAATTGGCTCCGAGGTAAAACCGGTCAAGTGCGAGTTGAACCCGCGTGGATAGGGTTCCGTTATTGCTGAATATATTGTCTATTGTCGGATTCGGTCTTGTACCAATAATTTATCCCAAGAAAAAACTTAACGTCGTAGTTGAAAAACATGTTTTCTGATACATTCCAACCGCAAACGTAAGTTTGTATGCACAATATTGATTTACCATGTTATTTTAAGACCATAGACTTCTTATAGGTTTTCCTGTAATATTTACGTAACGAGCTATTACCTATATTTTTTCTGAATTTTAGGGTTAGTAGTTTCGGAGATAGGGGGAATGGTAAATGTTCTTCTATTTTCTTAAATAACTTTAAAACCTGAAATTTTATAATTATAATATAAATATATTTGAGTCCCTCATAGCAAGCCCTTCTATTTCATACACGGTACAATTTGCAAAGCTTTATTCATAAATTTTCTATATTGCCCACCAAAAAGGACCCCTATATTCCAAATTCATTTATTTATTCCATATGTATACCAAATTTCAACTTAATCGGTCCAATAGATTCGGAGCAAATTGGCTGTGACAGACGGACAGCCAAGACAGACACACGAATGCTCCTATAAGGGTTCCACCGTTGTTCCCTTCGGACGTTCGGAACCCTACAAAGGATAATAGCGTAGCCTATAGTGGGCCGCACACAGCAAGATAACCGCATTAAATCGAACAGGCCAATGGCAGAAAGTGCGTTGGCCTCTTTTTATGCGGCCTTGGTCAGGTTGATGACTTTGTTTACGCGCATCCTGGGCTGCGGCCTCATGCCAGCTTCCTAAAAAGTTTAGAGGCAATGACTGTATAAATTTGCGAGCTTGTGAACCAAGGGGCCAGTCAAGGCCACAGCAATGTTTTATTTTTGGGCGGATTTTGATACCAGTTCTGCAGACCGATATAGGGTAACATACAATTAGCTGTCGTGTCACCATACGAAGTCCTGAAGCCCCCCCCCTTAGATGCAAAAGATGACGCCCCAGTATATTTTTTCCGTGCGGGAATCGAATCTGCGACCGGTAGCGCAGAGACAGGTGCCGTCAGCTGTAAAATCAACGTCCGCGCCACCACGACTCACAAATGTAATTATCCTCATATAAAATCATGACGTCTTATGTAATCTGATTTACATAATCCATTTACGTTATTTTTAGGGTTCCGACGCCCGAATGAAAAAACGGCGGAACCCTTATATGCTGCCCGCTTTCTAAGGACTCTCACCGACCACTTTTTTTTCACTTATTCCTTACTTAACTTAGAATAACGTTGTAAATCCAATATTCCAATCCGATTCAATATCTATATAAATAAATATGAATGTTGCTAAGCGCATAACTCGAGAATGGCTCGACCAGATCGGCATTTTTTTTTGGTCAGATGAAAAAAATGGTCGATAACATAATCATCGTACGGAGCCCTCTCCGCGCGAGTTTAACTTGCACTTGTCTGGTTTTTTGTTTGGTTTCTCTGGCATTGTTGTTAAGATTTTACGTAAAGACTCGTTATTATTGTCCATGTGGTATCTCATCATTTCGGCCGAATGAAGTCCACTGCTGGACACAGGCCTCCCCCAAAGATCACCACAACGACCGATATGGGTGTGTTGTGGGCTCGTTGAGGGGTTTTGCCATAATCACAACGCTTGGCAGACGGGTTGGCGATCGCAGTCGAGTTGTTAATGTACTCGAAGGACGCTGCTGCCCATCCTCCGGCTAATCCCATAGTCGCGTGTTACGTCACCCATGGGATCAACTGGGGTGGTGGTATTCGTAGTACCAGGCACCACAAAGTACAATCATTAATTAAGTAATTAGGGCCTTTTTTTATTGATGTCCAGTGGAAATTCTACATGGAAGTTCCCCCACCCCGGGGAAGGGCGAAGGGGTATGCCGGACTCCTACCGGCTTAAACCACTGGAGCGGTCATCTTCGGCACCGAACGGGGGCTCCAAATCCTCATAAGATCACACTAGAGCCGCTCATTGGTGCCACGCCTTTAGACACATCTCGGAGGGGATGACTGTAAAGTGGTCACCCCTCTAGCGGAGCGCAGGCGGCTGTAAAAAGGCCGCCCCCCAGGCACTTCTCGGGGTGGATTGTAAAGGATGCCCCCAAGTCCAGTAATTAGGGCCTAACAGACACTTTTACACGTCATATTAAAACGATGGAGGGCATTTCGCTACACGATACGCCTTGACAAGATCTATGTATATACATACGCTAGTTATACAACTACCCATGTTTGCAAAGAAAGAAATAAATAAAATAAATAAACGACTACCTCTGAGAAGAAATGCCGTAAGAAACTCTGCTATGCTTACATGATGGTACACACACATTCATAGAATATCTTCACGGGTTATATTTACAAACAATTAGTAATCAGACTTCGTAAGAATGTGTTTACACATTTTAAGCATTGTCTGTTTATTTCTACCTTTCCTTTCAATAATCTCCTCGGAATAAAAAAGTTAAACTGTCTCTCTGTGATCTCAATATAAATGCCAAAATTTTATTGAAAACTGCTTTTTATAGGACCGTTTTTAGAAATTCCGTCTGTCTGAAAGTTTGTCTCGAGTAGGCTCCGAAACGGCTCAATGGATTTCAATGAAAAATTTTAGATTGAAAAATGAATTTCAGCTTAAATTTTCGAGTATGTGCCGTTTCGATATATTGCGGGGTTCAGAAGATATGAGTATAAGAATAGTTTACGCGAGCTAAGCAGATGGGTAGCTAGTAATGGGGTGGGGTGCTCGATATCAAAGTTAAAATAATCATGAGAATGTGCGTCCATTACATTCTGCGCTGGCCTGTTTCGTTTTGGACAAAGCAATAATAAGTTTAAATATCTGAAACTCGACTAAGCAGAGAGCAAGATTTCTCGTAGTCGAAGGCCGAGAACTGCATCTTGATTAGCTAAAACAGCGACAGCAGACACGACAGCAGCTATCGCGTAGCCAAGGATCCCCAGCGGAAAGTAGCCCGAAATTGAAACCCGAGGATGCAATTTTTACTTCATTAAATAATATACTGAAACTGTCGGACGCAACAGACTGCGCGCCAGCGATCTTCGCCTGCTTAATCGCTATCGGCAAATACGTAATACCAAAATGATGCGATTTGCGCCTGTCGCAAAGCGCCTGCGACTTACGTAAACTTACGTAATCAGCCCGCCGGTGGCAAATCGCCTGAAATTTAAAGGCGAGGATGCAATTTTATTGCATTGATGATCGTCCGACATAGTATGCTTTAGAGATCTTTGCATGTTTAATCGCTATCGACAAATACGTAATACCAAAATGACGTTTGAGAACAGCATCTGCGCGATTTACGCCTGTGCAAAGCGTCTGCGACATACGTAATCAGCCCGCCGGTGGCTGATCACCAGGGGTGCAATTCCTTAAGCTCAAACATCCATACATCCTTGAATACAGAATTGAAATAACGGTGATAACTCGATTTGGTACTCGCTAAGACTGGTCCTCGTGGCTTACCTTCTGCAACGTGTCCTTGAATAGCTTCAATCATGTCCTAGTGAACACCGAAATTGGTTTTACACCGTCATTTCGATTCTGTATTTAATGATGTATGGATATTTGAGCTTAAGGAATTGCACCCCTGAAATTTAAAGGCGAGGATGAATTTTATTGCATTGATCGTCCGACATACGCTTTAGAATCTTCGCCTGTTTTATCGCTGTCGGCAAATACGTAATACCAAAATGACGTTTGACAGCGACGTCTGCGCGACTTACGCCTGTCGCAAACTATCTGCGACATACGTAACTAGCCCGCCGTTACTGTTGCTTTGTGCATCGCGGTTGGGCCTTCGACTTCGAGAAATCTTGTATTGTGCTTTTACGTAGTCGGGTTTTTGATGACTTATAATAATTTTGGGGTTTGACATTATTGTCTGTTGGAAAGATGAATAAGCCGTAATAATTGGACTTAAAATAAAAAAATGGAGTTCATGTATGTAAAGTTATCGGTAATCAATATATTTTTGCAATGTGTACATTATGATTTTCCATTGGATATCGTTGGAAACTTTTTGTTAGTAGTTTATGTCCGCTGTAACCGCCATGTTGGATTTTATGTGACGTCATATAGCCTACAACTTCCAACGATACATTCAATCTTCAATACCTTGTTTTTGCTGCGTTCAACACGACACCGGCCGGCGCGAACAGGTAGTGGATGCAGTTCTGTGAGAATCATTAATCTTATAAACAACTAGCTGGGACTCGCGGTTTAATTTAATATAAAATGGATTATTTATAAATAATTTAGAGTACTTCGGCATAGACCTTGACATTGAGTATATTTATTGGATTTCGTGGGGTTTAATTTTTTTTGCGTGGAACCCTAAGAATTTTTCGAAAATAAAAGTAGCCTAAGTTATTCCTTGTAACATCAGCTATCTACTAGTGAAAGTCCCGTAGTCCAGCCATTTCGTAGATTAGTGGGAACATACAGACAGACAGACAGACAAAAAAATTCAAATAGCTTTTTTGTTGTATGTACCGTATATATACTTACTTTCATATGCATTAAGTAAAAAGCTGTTATTTTGATATTACAAACAGACACTTATTATTATATAGAATTTTATTTATTTGTATAGATATATAAGGTAATACGTTTTGTCTCGCTTATGATCAACAGCTAAGTGAGAAATGGACGAAAAATTTTATATTTCTGTCCTAGTCTTGTTATCACTTGCCAGTAGCTCTTAGGCGACTGTTGCGACCAAAGTTTCAGAGTGGTCGTGAGATTGAAGGGCATATTCATTATCATCATCATATCAGCCACAGAACGTTCACTGCTAAACAAAGGCCTCCCTAAAGATTTCCACAATTGTGTCGTTGTTTTGATGGAAACTTGCCAATACTCACCACGCTGGGCAGGCGGGTTGATGAGCGCAGTATTATCAAATTATTAAATCAAATCCTTTTATTTGCTAGAATGTAGGAACATGTTACATAAGGTGTTACGAATATTGTCGAGCCTGTACATTCTTTTGGCATGCAAATTTTATTAAATACGTAGTTTATTTTATAGTTAAGAATAAAACAAAAGAAATGTCAATTAAAATCAATATTGTATGTCAAATATAATCAATTGCTTAATCTATACAAATAAATAAAATTGAAGTGTCTGTTTGTAATGTCAAAATAACAGCTTTTTACTTAATGCATATGAAAGTATGTACGTTACATATAACAAAAACACTATTTTTAATTTTTTTTGTCTGTCTGTCTGTCCGTCTGTCTGTCTGTTTGTTCCGGGTAATCTCCGAAACGGCTGGACCGATTTTGACGGGACCTTCACTGGCAGATAGATGATGTTATAAGGTATAACATAGGCTATTTTTATTTTAGAAAAATAATTAGGGTTTTGCGTAAAAAAATAAAACCCTTGAAATCCAATATATATATTCTATGTCAAGTGTCTATGTCGAAGTACTCTAAATTTCTTTTAAATTAAACGCGGGTGAAACCGCGGGTCCCAGCTAGTATATATATAAAAAAGTCAAAATCTTATGGTTGATATAATAGCTTATCTGCCTTATAGTTAATAAAAGCTTAATACATAGGCTGCACTAAAAGTATCGGGAATGGAATATTTCCACTGTTCCTGTCATATTAAAATCTTTTTAATTGAAAACTCCTTGGTTTTACAAATCGAATACCATTTATTTATTTTTAAAAAGATTCACGGTCTTGTCACAAGGTTTTGTCAAACTTGTTTAGTCGTTGAGAAAATGGAATTGACTCGAGAAAATTCAAGAGCGATGATTTATTATGACTTTCGAAGTGGTTTAACACAAAAACAGTGTGTTGACCGGATGATTTCTGCATTTGGTGATGAAGCCCCATCCAAAACCACAATTTATCGCTGGTTTGCTGAATTTCAACGTGGACGTGTCAAGCTCAGTGATGATCCTCGTCAAGGTCGTCCAAAAACTGCAGTCACCCAAGAAAACGTTGATGATGTGCGTAAGCTGATTGAGGAAGATCGACATGTGACATACCGCGAAATTCAGGCAACTTTAGACATTGGCATGAGTCAAATACAAATAATCTTGCATGAATAATTAGGTGTAAAAAAGTTGTTTTCCCGATGGATACCGCATTTGCTATGTGAAGAGCAAAAAGCGGCTCGCGTTATTTGGTGCGTCAGAACTCTCGAAAGATTCCACGCAGGATCCTCAAATGCTGTATAAAACATCGTATCAGGTGACGAATCCTGGATATATGCGTACGAACCCGAAACAAAAAACCAGTCACGAGTTTGGGTGTTCGAAAATGAGTTAAAGCCAACAAAAATTGTTCGTTCACGGAGTGTTGCAAAAAAAATGGTGGCCACGTTTGCCTCCAAAACCGGCCATGTTACGACTATTCCTCTTGAGGGACAAAGAACGGTTAATGCAGAATGGTATGCTAGCATTTGTTTGCCACAGGTCGTTTCTGAACTCCGTAGAGAGAACTGCAACCGCCGCATCATCCTCCATCACGACAATGCGAGTTCTCACACCGCGCACAGAACAAAAGAGTTTTTAGAGCAAGAAAACATAGAATTATTAGACCATCCGCCGTACAGCCCCGACCTAAGCCCTAATGATTTCTATACTTTCCCTAAAATAAAGAATAAATTGCGTGGACAGAGATTTTCATCACCTAAAGAAGCTGTGGACGCCTACAAAACGGCCATTTTGGAGACCCCAACTTCCGAATGGAATGGTTGCTTCAATGATTGGTTCCATCGTATGGAAAAATGTGTCAAATTTCGCGGAGAATACTTCGAAAAGCAATAAATACATTTTTAAATAGTAATGTTGTGTCACTTCCTTGATTCCCGAAATTTTCAGTGCCGCCCTCGTATATAGCTAGCTACTGTTCCACAGAAGCGACGCTGCTGCCCACAGAAATAGGAAATAAGGAGAAGTGGTACGGGGGCGTAACCGCGCCACCGCGACATGCCCAATCCGGGCCATTCGGAAAAATGGCCGATTTATAACATCAGTTGAGATTCGATCGCGTAAGTGAAACTTGCGATCCAGACGGAGCAAATTTTAAATCATCACATTATTTTTGTTACCACCACCCCATCTCCTCCCATGGGTGTCGTAAAAGTCGACTAAGGGATTAGCCGGAGGATGCGCAGCAGGGTCCTCCGAGTACATTAACAACTCAACTGCGATCACCAATCCGTCTGCCAAGCTTGCCGATTATGGCAAAACCCCCCAATGAGACCACAACAAACCCATATCAGTCGCTGTGGTGACTTTGGGGGTGTCCAGCAGTGGACTTCATACGGCCGAAATGAAGATACGCTTTGTCAAAATTAAATATAAAATATTGTTCAGAGTCCAACCAGGACCAATTCGTTTTAAACGGGTTTACCTTTAGGTCACCAGAGATCTACGTAACACCTCAAAACATGGCAGGGTTCGGTCCCCGGTGACCGATCTGGCAGAGTTAAATGATGCCCCCACATTTATCGCCACGCGTGACGGATCAGGTTTTCCCCCAAAAAAACTAAACCAACATGACTTACAATGTGGCAAATAACACAAACAATAGGTGTAGGTCATTCCTCAGGTCATCTGCCAAAAAAATGGCGGAATGGTAACTTTTTTTATTACCATCCACGGTCCAGCTGTCAAAATCTAGTATCTATCTACCTATACCTATGAGCTAGCGAAGGTCAGAATGTCGATTTTAACTTGACTCAACTGAGATTATGAACTGGCAAAAAATTTGTATTCCATTCTTATTCTTTACTGTACAACATAGAACAGAAATCATAGATCTATACAAATAAATAAAATTGAAGTGTCTGTTTGTAATGTCAAAATAACAGCTTTTTACTAAATGCATATGAAAGTATATACCTTACCTACAACAAAAAAAAACAATATTTAAATTTTTTGTCTGTCTGTTTGTTCCGGGTAATCTCCGAAACAGCTGGACCGATTTTGACGGGACTTTCACTGGAAGATAGCTGATGTTATAAGGAATAACTTAGGCTATAATAGTTATTTTAGAAAAAAATAGGGTTCCGCGCAAAAAAAAAATGAAACCCTTGAAATCCAAAGTATATATTCTATGTCAAGTGTATATGTTGAAGTACTCTAAATTTCATTTAATTTTAAATTAAACGCGGGTGAAGCCGCGGGTCCCAGCTAGTTGTTTAATAAAATAAAACATAACCTACAAAGGCGAGCTTAACAACGTTGAGTTTTCTTCCAGCAAACCTTTGAACGATAAAAAAATTAAACGAAAGAGGACAACGTCAAGTGCACAACCAGGAAGGAAACAACAGTTAAGAATAATGATAAGACCCAACTATACATCATGGACATAATCTTATCTCTTTAAATGAGCAATTCTTGTAATTAGAATCTCGGAATCGGCTCCAACGATTTTCATAAAATTTTGTATATAGGGGGTTTCGGGGGCGATAAATCGATCTAGCTAGGAATCATTTTTAGAAAATGTCATTTTATAGGCGTTTGAGTAGTCTCAACTGAAAAATATGACTCTTCCTGACATCTATTGGCGAATAATAATACTATTTTTTGTGAGCAACTAATTGCTTTAACGACACAACACCAGATGGCGTTGTTAAGTAACACGAAAATACAGAGCAAAGCTCGGTCATCCAGGTATATTAATAATCGAGCATAACACCATGTTCATTTTATACTATAATGTCAAGTATTATTTCACATTATAGTATAAAAGTTAATTATAATGGAAGTATTATAATTTTGTTTAGGTACTACTGACATTCAATATTAAATACTTTGTCCAAAAAAATTAATTTGGAGAAGTAGCATCTGTTACATACTCTAAAAACTATTTTATGAGGTTAGCTATGTAGTCTAATTTTGAGACAATGGAGTGCTTAGTAGTACCACTACTGCCGCATAGATGGCGCTAAACTCAAAATATTGAAGTTCAAGTTTTCTTAATCTTATATCTTTAAATTTGAGTAGTCTCAACTGAAAAATATGACTCTTCCAGACATCTATTGGCGAATAATAATACTATATATATATACTTACGTAATTGATTGATAAACTGTAAAAAATTAAGTGTTTGTTTCTAATATAAGATTAAACTAATTGCACTCATGATTTTTTTCTTTAAATAACCAGTTCATATTTTTTATTATTCTATCGGTAAGATCGAAAAATATTATTCATATTTCATTATTTTATTAGTAATTCGTATAATTTCCAGAAAACACAATTCTAAAATAAAAAAATACCGAGCAAAGCTCGGTCAAACATCTAGTATATACTGAAATAAATATATTAAAAATGAGAGAGGTCTCTTATGGACACCCGCGGGCTGATTACCTAAGTCGCAGACGTTTTGCAACAGGCGTAAATTGCTCCAACGCCGCTGTCAAACGTCAATTTGGTATTACCTATTTGCCGATAGCGACTAAACAGGCGAAGATCTCTGACGCGCCTCTGTCGGACAATCAATGAATTAAAAACGTTCATTATTTTTAGTTCCACTGGCGGCTACTGGCGCTAGTAGCTATGCATCTTCCACAATAGCGACAGGCGGGCGATGCCTTACGTAATACCAATTTTTTTGCCGCTTTGCCACCGGTGGATCCTTGGCTGCGCGATAGCTGCGATCGGGTCTGCTGTTGCTGTTTTTAGCTAATCAGCCCGCCAGTTAGAACGAAGTTCCTTTCGCGATATCTTTTTGAATATGTATAAAAAGATTAAAAAACGTTAAAATTATAAACATTTTTGCATATTCTAAAAAATGACGGCAAGCTGAATCGATTGAAAAGTGTTTTTGTTTCCCAAGTGATCGGGGAGTGCCTCAAAAATCACTGCAAAATGATGTCGGTTTTTGGTGTCGTTTTTCATTGTTACACTTTTTTCGGTCGAGCCCCTCAGCCCACAAACAAGTCAGAACGGTAACGTGCGATACGGAACTCCGCTCCAATAAATAATAGTAATATAAAATAATGTATACCATACATAAATACAAGTCATACTGGGAGGAAATTCTTTGTGAGTCCTTTCTTGAAAACGTCCAGAGAAGGGCTGTCGCGTAGTGAGTGTGGAAGATAATTCCAGAGACGCACTCCGCGTATTCTATTTGTACTAATTAAGTTTAGTCCGGTTTTAGTATGACCTCAATCTAGTCTCTACAGACTAATTTCAATATTAGTTTTGATGTTTATACAAGGACAAGAATACCAGTTATATTATCTGTGGCGGAGCGTCGGCTTCTAACTACCGTCGATCAACTTTCGATCCATTTTCGATCTCATCACAAAGTAAGTTCACGTTTGAAGTCGTTTGTCAGCTTATGAGAATACCATTTGTGACATTTACGCCACTGAGACTAGATCGGAAACATATTTTGAATAATTTTTATTACTACAATAATTGGCTCCCGTCACACAAAGCGAATGCGATCTGTCTCTATGTATATCTTATTATTAAATTTTTGTAATATATCTTTTTTTGTACCACTTTTCGATGAATTTAATTTCAACCCAAAGGTTGACTGGTGGAGAATGCCTTATGGCATTAAGTTTGCCTTGTGTACCATCATTGTGCATAAAAGTATAAATAAATAAAAGTACAAGGTATTACGTTTCATACGAATTCTACCTTTTTTTATCGTGGGGAAATCCTAATTGACTATCAATTTTAAATTAATAACTAATGTCACTGCCGTGTGGTGCCGGCTTAGAATACCACCACCCCATCTCCTCCCGTGGGTGTCGTAAAGGTCGACTAAGGGATTAGCCGGAGGATGGGCAGCAGCGTCCTTAGAGTACATTAACAACTCGACTGCGATCGCCAACCTGTCTGCCAAGCGTGGCGATTATGGCATAATCCCCCAATGAGCCGCATATCGGTCGTTGTGGTGATCTTTGGGGGAGGCCTGTGTCCAGCAGTGGACTTCATTCGGCCGAAATGATGATGATGATGCCGTTTTTTCTTTTTAATTTTTCTCGGATTCAACCGTAAGACGTTTGCCGTCATATGTTTTAGATTTTTTTTCATTTTTGAGTAATATTTTATGAATATGCAAAGATTTAGTAATCTAAACACCGTACGACGTTACCTTGTACTTGGCATTGGCGAAATTGTGGAAGATACTCTACAGAAGCCATAACCTAACAGAAGAAGAAATACACTGCCAAATTATTGTTCATTTCAATAACATAAATCTTGTATGAAAATACATCGTCATAAATACCACACGTTTAAAGCATTATAGATTTATATTGCAGCAGATCGCTAAAATGAAATTCGCGATACGGAGTTGAAAAAACTGTTCAAGAGGTCACGGACCTACTAGGGTTGCGACGTTTCCGGTTCAAATTACGGTAGGGACGTGCAACAGATACATGCACCCATGAATTATCGATGTAAGTGTTAAATGTCGATATTTACTTGAGTGACGTGGCAAATAGAATTAAATGTTATTCTTTTTAGTAAGTTATTTAAAATTGAAGTTATACTGTCATATAAAGCATGCATAATAGTATAGGTACTGTGATTGATGATTCGAATGTTGCATAATGTAGTGAAGTGTGTCCTGCATGGCTATTCTGTAAGAACTCTCTAGCAAACTCACTTCTAAATCCGCAGATAAATCTTTAATATCGTCTTGTTTTTGCTACTTTTTACTTCGGATTCTCATATGAGTTTGCTTCACTAGCAAGCTCATTTCTGAATTCGAAGTAAAATCTCTAATTTCGTATTGATTTTACTACTTTTCTCAGCGAATTCACAAGTGAGTAATAATAATGTCTTAGGTTTTCGCGAGTAATACACATTATATATAATAAAACACTTTTAAACGGATTCTATCGCGTATATTTTAGATTAGATTTAGATAACTTTTTAAAATCTGTAAGACGCCTGTCACCTTAATCACCCTGCGACCACGAATGCTGCAAAGCATTCGAAACGTCAGGAAAAACAAAAATCATAAGTGAGTTCTTACAGAATAACACTTCTGTTGTTCCATTCGCTGTAAGACTAAAGCAAACGTTGCTTCGCTATTACATCATTCCATTGTTTTAGATATTTAATACAATTATTGTGATTCGTAGAGATTAAAAAATCATATGAATATACATCATCATCATCATATTTACAGCCGAAAAACGTCCACTGCTGGTACCTATAGTCTCCCCTAAAGATTACCACAACGACCGATCTGGGTTTGAGATGTGTGCTCATTGAAAAGTTTTGCTATAATCGCCATACTTGTATTGCGGGTTGGCGATCGCAGTCGAGTTGTAAATGTAATCGAAGGACGCTGCGCTCCTCCGGCTAATCCCATAGTCGCCTTATAGGACACCCAAGGGATGAGATGGTGCTATTCTTAGCCGCACGGTAGGTACAAGAAATACATTAATCTATACAAATAAATGAAATTGAAGTGTCTGTTTGTAATGTCTAAATAACAGGTTTTTACTAAATGCATATGAAAGTATATACGGTACATATAACAAATAAACAAATTTAAACATTTTTGTCTGTCTGTTTGTTCCGGGTAATCTCCGAAACGGCTGGACCGATTTTGACGGGACTTTCACTGGCAGATAGCTGATGTTATAAGGAATAACTTTATATATACCTACCTATATGCTTAAATAATCAAATATCCGATTTCTTTTATATTAAACAGCGGGTGAAACCGCGGGTCTCAGCTAGTTTGTAATATAATAATCAATTAATAACGGATCATGTACTCCTACCATACATATATACATTTATTATATATATTCATTACATATTTATGAATAAGAGTAATCATTGGAGGCATCCAAGTTGTCTCCACGAGACAGGCTTGATGTAGTGTAGAGACTAGAGGCCACGAGTCTAAAAGTATTTCCTTTTGTGACACCAATTGTTAACTGTCAGTTAGTATGTCAGTAATGTCGTGTATAGGAAATACGGGAAATAATGCAATAAAATAAAATAAATTGATCTAATAGAGGCAAGATATTGAAAAACTCGATGGAAAATAAAACTTCATACATAGATTTTGTTGAAGATGTTATGACAATTAAGAAGTTCGAAAACAAAAATCACAGCCTGGAGTAAATTCAGATGAAAAATTAATTGGGATAGGTTTTAGATTAATTTAATCATGAGATTAAAACTACCATTTTACAAACCACATTCGCAGAGAGATGAATCCCTAACACAATTTTTATGTCAAAATACTGGGGTGCAATTCCTTAAGCTCAAACATCCATACATCCTTGAATACAGAATCGAAATAATGGTGTAAAACCAATTTGGTATTCGCTAAGACATGATTGAAGCTATTCAAGGACACGTTGCAGAAGGTACGCCATGAGGACCAGTCTTAGCGAATACCAAATTGGGTTTATCATCGTTATTTCAATTCTGTATTCAAGGGTGTATGGATGTTTGAGCTAAGAGAATTGCACCCCAGGAGAACAACAATCAGAACAATCAGAGGGATCACTACATTACATTATTTCTTCTCCTTTCCCAGTTATATTTGATGTTTATTAGTATATTTTATCATCGTTTTATGTATAATATTTATTGTATATATTGTTATGTATTTTATATTTTTATGTCTAAGTAATATTGTGTATGATATATTGTACACTTGACAGCCCAATATCTCTCTCCTTTCTTCCTGTCTATCCAAAGGTTGTCTGGAAGAGATCGCCCTGTGCGATAAGACCGCCCATTGTATCTTTTTAAATATTTATCTCTATGTATTATGTCATCATCATCATCATATCAGCCACAGGACGTCCACTGCTGAACAAAGGCCTCCCCCTTAGATTTCCACAACGAGCGGTCACATGCCGCTCTCATCCAACGACTCCCAGCGACCTTCACCAGATCGTCTGTCCACCTCGTTGGAGGTCGTCCCACGCTGCGTTTTCCGGTGCGCGGTCTCCATTCGAGATCCTTTGTGCCCCAACGGCCATCAGTTCTACGAGCAATGTGCCCTGCCCATTGCCACTTCAGTTTACTAATCCTTTCAGCTATGTCGACAACTTTAGTTCTTCTACGGATCTCCTCATTTCTGATTCGATCTCGTAGAGAAATACCAAGCATAGCTCTCTCCATAGCTCGCTGAGTGACCTTGAGCTTTCTTATGAGGCCCATTGTGAGTGACCACGTCTCTGTTCCATATGTCATCACTGGTAACACACACTGGTTAAACGCAATGCCTCAAGACACAAGTCTTTAACCAGTGTGTGTTATGTATTATGTGGTGTACAATAAAGTGTATATACATTACCTAAATGAGAGAGAGAGAGAGAGAGGAGAGGAGAGGAGAGAGATAGGAGAGAGAGAGGAGAGGAGAGAGAGAGGAGAGGAGAGAGGGGAGAGGAGAGAGAGAGAGAGCTTTTAAATTTTTTAGGGTTAGAAAATCATTTACTCCGCTATATCTGCTGGTGGGTACAACAGCAATCCAGATTTAATTCAATCAAGGTCCTAAGAAGAATCAGTAGAAGTCCAGGTTAAGAAACATAGGTGCAATCCGATTACATACAAAAACACTGACCTTTTCTTCTTCCTTTGTAATTTTAAACAAGATCTGCATAATCAATGCTGTAACTACCCTTCAAAGTGACCCTTTCCGTATACTTTGAATACAAGCTCTATTTAAATTACAATTCCTTAGGAACTCCAGTATCCACTGTTCCGCATTAGAAACTACGCAGACAATTAAATTAATTCCGTATGCAGTCTCTTGCATGGAAAACGGTGTTTCCGTAATTCATTAACCTTATATAACAATACAATTCTTATGATGAAATTGCACAAACGGTGAGTGAATTACAATCTCTGATATACAATAAAGATTAAACGTAATGACATACGTAGAGTGGAGATTATGGGTGACGCAATATGTATCCATGACGTAACCCATATGCAAGTTAATTCGTACCTAAAGTATCCATGCAATTTTTACGTTGCAATAAGTAACTAAACTAGCTTGCTGTGTGGTGCCGGCTGGCCACCACCACCCCATCTCCTCCCATGGGTGTCGTAATAGTCGACTAAGGGATTAGCCGGAGGATGGGCAGCAGCGTCCTTGAGTACATTAACAACTCAACTGCGATCGCCAACCCGTCTGCCAAGCGTGGCGATTATGGCAAAACCCCCCAATGAACCCACAACACACCTATATCGGTCGTTGTGGTGATCTTTGGGGGAGGCCTGTGTCCAGCAGTGGACTTCATTAGGCCGAAATGATGAAGTAACTAAGCTATTGAATTTATGCTATCTCAATTCTTAAGCGAGAATTAAACGACCACCACAAAGACGACTAGGAACTGAATCGGAATACTGGTACATACGGCTACACATCCAACTATACAAAACCAGTTTACGCTGAACTCTCATCATACCGAAAGCCTATACAATGCGAGATCAGCTTATACTGGTATAAATAAAGCTTGATGTCTAGCTGTGTCCCTACTGATAATCATACAAAAGATCGGCAGTGATTAGATTTAGGCTATGGATAATGACTGCTAGCTATCCAACAATATTAATTACTTGCAGTAAAAACGTACGAAATTACACTACACTTACAACTGAAAGAAAGAAAACAGTTTTATTTTGGACTCACACAGGTAATTACAGTTAATTTACAGATAAGATATATAATAAACTTTAAACAACCTGCGCGAAGCCAAAAAAAGGTCCTTACCTCAGCATAATGCTGCGACACTTAAAAAAAAGAAAAATGCCGCGGCGCTGTTTTTCAGAGGGCCGAATGTGATAGTTGTGATGTCATGGACGGCTACGACTTATATCAATACAAAAATAAAGATCTTACTAGTGCTCCAAGAATTATGATTATTATTTTCCCCAAACACTAATTATCATTGCTATTTATTAGCCTTGTTTAGGTTTGGAATTCACAGATAAGTACAACCTACAAGTATATTGCCACAGACCATTTCTTTCAAACATAAGTCCCTCATTTCTATGATAATCTGGACATAAAACTCGGTTTATGCACTTCTGTGAACTTCACATCCATCCCACATCCCATTCCATCCAAGATACTGCGATTTTAGCCGAGTCTCAGAATAAAAACAAACGATTTGAGAAATTACTATATGATTTTTTTTTCTTGCATCGCTTTTGTATAGAAGGCAAAGAATCAATCGTTATGGCGGATTATTAGGAGCATATTTGTAAGGATTTTTTCAGTTCTAATGGAACTTAAGGGACCATGCTTTGTTGAATTTCAATAGACCATTAAAAAAATATCAAGGTTCAAAGAGTTGAAAACACAAAACTATACATTACTTAAAATGTTTTTAGATTATAACGATTCAGTTGTAAATTGTTCAAATGCTCAAATAAAATACCAAGAAGATGGAGATAAGTCAGTTATCGCTTGCACTGTTTGACAAAAGAACTTCTATTGATAAGCTATAAGGTAAAGAATTCCTAAAAGTACAGCCGTTGCAGTCGAGTTATATAATAATCCTATAACTTAACCGGTTCAGAACACCACCACCCTATCTCCTCCCGTGGGTGTCGTAAAAGCCGACTAAGGGATTAGCCGGAGAGTGGACAGCAGCGTCCTTCGAGTACATTAACAACTCAGCTGCGATCGCCAACCCGCCTGCCAAGCGTGGCGATTATGGCAAATCCCCCAATGAGCTCACAACACACCCATATCGGTCGTTGTGGTGATTTGGGGAGGCCTGTGTCCAGCAGTGGACTTAATTCGGCCGAAATGATGAACGGTTGGGTTTTTAACGATAACGGTAAAGTTATGGATGAAAAATTGTCTACAGCCTCGTGATGTGTACTCAAATGTGTACCCAAACATAAGGATCGTGCCATATTTGGGTTGTACTTACGTGATGCTATTCCAAATGAAAGGACAGGTTCAAGGTATTATAAAGGGTAATACATGGGCTGCACTAAAAGTATCGGGAATGGAATATTTCCACTGTTCCTGTCATATTAAAATCTTTTTAATTGAAAACTCCTTGGTTTTACAAATCGAATACCATTTATTTATTTAAAAAAAGATTCACGGTCTTGTCACAAGGTTTTGTCAAACTTGTTTAGTCGTTGAGAAAAAGAAGGAGAAAATGGTTTTGAAAAACAATTGAACCGTACGACGTTGCCGACATATTTTTCGAATTTTTTACTTTTTGTGAAATGTTTTATTGAATATGTAAAGATTAATTAATATAAACACCGTACAACGTTGCCTTATACTTGACATTGGCGAAATTGTGGAAGATACTCGACAGAAGCCATAATCTAAGAGAAGAAGAAGAAGAAGAAAATGGAATTGACTCGAGAAAATTCAAGAGCGATGATTTATTATGACTTTCGAAGTGGTTTAACACAAAAACAGTGTGTTGACCGGATGATTTCTGCATTTGGTGATGAAGCCCCATCCAAAACCACAATTTATCGCTGGTTTGCTGAATTTCAACGTGGACGAGTCAAGCTCAGTGATGATCCTCGTCAAGGTCGTCCAAAAACTGCAGTCACCCAAGAAAACGTTGATGCTGTGCGTAAGCTGATTGAGGAAGATCGACATGTGACATACCGCGAAATTCAGGCAACTTTAGACATTGGCATGAGTCAAATACAAATAATCTTGCATGAACAATTAGGTGTAAAAAAGTTGTTTTCCCGATGGATACCGCATTTGCTATGTGAAGAGCAAAAAGCGGCTCGCGTTACTTGGTGCGTCAGAACTCTCGAAAGATTCCACGCAGGATCCTCAAATGCTGTATACAACATCGTATCAGGTGACGAATCCTGGATATATGCGTACGAACCCGAAACAATAAACCAGTCACGACTTTGGGTGTTCGAAAATGAGTTAAAGCCAACAAAAATTGTTCGTTCACGGAGTGTTGCAAAACAAATGGTGGCCACGTTTGTCTCCAAAACCGGCCATGTTACGACTATTCCTCTTGAGGGACAAAGAACGGTTAATGCAGAATGGTATGGTCGCATTTGTTTGCCACAGGTCGTTTCTGAACTCCGTAGAGAGAACTGCAACCGCCGCATCATCCTCCATCACGACAATGCGAGTTCTCACACCGCGCACAGAACAAAAGAGTTTTTAGAGCAAGAAAACATAGAATTAATAGACCATCCGCCGTACAGCCCCGACCTAAGCCCTAATGATTTCTATACTTTCCCAAAAATAAAGAATAAATTGCGTGGACAGAGATTTTCATCACCTAAAGAAGCTGTGGACGCCTACAAAACGGCCATTTGGAGACCCCAACTTCCGAATGGAATGGTTGCTTCAATGATTGGTTCCATCGTATGGAAAAATGTGTCAAATTTCGCGGAGAATACTTCGAAAAGCAATAAATACATTTTTAAATAGTAATGTTGTGTCACTTCCTTGATTCCCGAAATTTTCAGTGCCGCCCTCGTATTATGGTCCTTTGACGAGCTCAATGGTAAACGTAGCTACACTCAAAGTTTTGAAGTGAAAACTTCTTTTAGCGCGGTACGCATATTTTTAGATGAGATAAAATCTCTGGACTCGCGACACCGTTACGAAACGCAGCTATAGTGTGTGCATATATGCATGTACATATAGCAGACCGCGAACGCGTCTAGATAAATTAAAAAAAACACATTTATTGCTATAAAATTTTCACTTCTGTCGGCCCCGGAGTGCAACCCGTTTTTTTTTTTTTTTTAATATGTTGGTGCCTGGTTTGCCGTCGTTCAACTTAGTTCGAAACATTCGACATAATCAGGGCCGGATTTAGAGACCTGGAGGCCTCGGGGCAACAAAGGAGTGGAACCCCCCTGGCCTCAAATTATTTTCCAAATAAAATGAACAATTTTTCTCAGTCCATTTTTTCAATAAATCATTTATTGTAAAACCAAGTAGATTCTTTTAGTACTTAACAAACATATAAATATAACCGAAAACAAGAATTATATGAAATAAAATTTTAGCGTTAATGAACGGCACCTTCAGAGCTTTTTTGTCGAAAAATCGTTGTTGATTTCACTGAAATCCAGTTCTCCAAGTAAATCACGTTCAATGATCGGGAGAGAAAGCTTTGATAAAAATAAAAAACCGAAGTCTTTATTGTGGGGGCCCCTCTTTTGTGGAGGCTCTCCCCCCTAAACCCGGCCCTTGGCATAATATTATTGGACATTATACACCTCAGTATTAAGTCGAGAAAACACTTGGATGAAGAAAACAAGGGAGGAATAAAAAGTTAACGATCAATCAAAGCAAATGGATTTTTCTTTATCAATCCGTAGGTCCTGTTTCCCTGTATTAGAATAACACAACAAAATCATTTGAATGAATAATTAAATCGCAGGTAACGGAGCATTTACTGTAGCCACGCTATCCTGCCACTCAGGAAATGAGTCATGTAGTTTTGAATCATACTGTTATAACGAGTAAATAATTCAATTTTTATTTGGATCAGACTTCGATGCTGTTCTTTGTACTGTATTTTAAGATACTGCATATAGCAAAATATGCCTCATCAGTTTAAAATGTTAACATTGCATTTGACACAGGTTTCCTGTTAGACAAAAGCACAGTCGCGAGGAAGAATTTTGGTGCATTCACCAACTGAATTATTACTATAGTGTAAATAGTGGAGTTTGAATTCAACGGGCATCGTCACCAGAATACTTCATTTGTCGAAATTCCTTATTGTGCTCTACATAACTGAAGTTATTAAATGAATTCTACAGCGCGAACCCCTAAACACAAACAAATATTTCATCTTTAAAATATCAGTACCAGATATGAATGATGGTTGATACAGTAAGGGAGTCCTACTATATACGGTAGACACAAAGATCTTTTGTTATAATCTACGTCTCACACCCACATATTGCGACGTTAATATATTATCATATATTTGCATTATTGTTTCCATCCTGATATGGGTACTAAACAACAAAATGGCACCAGCATACAGTTAGTACAAGGAAATACTTGATATTTAAGAGCAGCTGGTCAAACTGAAAGCTAAAGGGTAAAAGCTGGAATTATGGATGCATGGGTTCAAAATCTATTCAGACTTAGGAATCTTTTGAAGCCAATATGATAATGTCTTGTGATCATAAAAAATCCCTCCAATGAGCACACAACACGCCCAGATCGGTCGTTGAGACGATCTTTGGGCCCCGCCTATGTCCAGCAGTGGACTTTATTGGTGGTGATTATAACCCTAATGCTGTTCTCGAAAGACAAACAACACTTAATGATAATTATGCGTGTAACGTGTATGTTTATGAGTTTTGCTATGAGCTCTAATCTGCGAATATAGCGAAAATACCACTCTCATTGTGCTTAATGAGTTGAATAGATGATCTACTTTTCCAAACCATTACTGCTACTGGATTGGGTGGATCACATGTCAACATATTTTCGGTGGCCCCAGATGTTACTGAAGCCAGCGACTAGCAAGAAATCGCGAAAAATCGGTATTAATAGCAGATTATCTGAGAGGCCAAGAAGCATTTAGGGTCGCTAAGACAACGGAGTTTTTAGTTTAACGTCACACGGAGTTGAAGTAGCTAAATCGTCAAGCAAGAGACGCCAAGGATGCGCGTCGTCACCGAGGCAGGCCTACAACACCGTGGTCTTAGATGCTTTTACCAAGGAACTGGCCGGATATAACAACAGAGGTTGGGAAGACCTTTGCTATATTATCTATATTAGGGTGGGCCAAAAAAGCTTTTAATTTTTTTTTCCTTGCTTACCTACCATGAAAATACCGTCTGAGATGACGAAAAAAAATTCTGGTAAATTTTAAGCCCTTAATATTAATGTTAAGAGGTGACTCATCGTATTTTTTTTCCCATTTAGATTAGGATTTTTGTTTTTTTTTTTTGTTTGGATTTTTAATGCACTTGAACGAATGAATGGCTCGTGGAAATCAAAACATATTCTTGTAGGAAATTTAACGATCTACAAAAATGGTTTTAAATGATTTTTCGCTAAGTCGACTCGTTTAGAAGTAATTCGAGGTTAAAGTCCAACGCTAAATCGTAAAGAATAACTTTGGACTATTTCTTATAATTAATCACAAAATAATGAATCCAAAACAGAAAATATCGCAGTTCTTATGATTTTCGTAGTTTTTATTTGATGAATTCGCATAGAAAATGTCATGTCATTCAGCACGATTCAAATAAAAAGCGGTAAAAATTAAAAGTTTTTTTGGGCCACCCTAATCTATATTGTACCAACGCACTGTTGTTACGTTGATTTCAAAGTGGCAATAACCTAACTGCAGTGCTGCTATCGTAAAAAGTACACCTCTTCCAAAACAACCCATTATAATTACAATCATATTGTAAACCTTGCATTGCGCCGTACAAATATCGTAGTCGACTACGACGCTGGTTGATAAAAGAAAGTTATTTATACTCGCAAATAACTTCTGTTGCCCCGAGGCGATTGACATATTCTTTTGGAGAAGCTCTAAGCAATATCTCTTCATTAAATACATAAATATTTATTTATACATATGCTCCCTTTTTAAGGTTTATCTTTGATTTTTGAAATAAATTTTACGTTGATCAGTATACGCAAAATTGCTTCGAGCGAACACCGAGCAATTTCATTTCAGCGGAGATTCTGCTTTCTTAAATCTTTTCTTAGCTGTGCTTAGTAACTTTATTTAATACTAGCTGGGACCCGCGGTTTCACCCGCGTTTAATTTAAAAGGAATTTAGAGTACTTCAACATAGACCCTTGACATAGAATATATATATATATTGGATTTCAAGGGATTTTATTTTTTTGTGCGGAACCCTAATTATTTTTCTTAAACTAAAGTAGCCTAAGTTATTCCTTATAACATCAGCTATCTGCCAGTGAAAGTCCCGTCGAAATCGGTCCAGCCGTTTCGGAGATTACCCGGAACAAACAGACAGACAGACAAAAAAATTACAAATAGCTTTTTTGTTGTAGGTACCGTATATACTTTCATATGCATTTAGTAAAAAGCTGTTATTGTGACATTACAAACAGACACTTCAATTTTATTTATTTGTATAGACGATAAACTGTTCATATTAAAGAAGGAAATAGCACACCATAGAACTTAAAGGTATTTATAGTTTATGGTTGCCTAGGAACAGTAGAATCAGTATGGATTTTTGCATCTAATTGGAAAACTGTAGACTTAAAACCTGCGCATTTGAAGCAATGGCGGGACCAAACATCGCACGAAACTCGTCGTGTGTGATATTAAAGGCCATAAACAGAACTGACGTGTCTGAAGGTGGTGATATTACACAAGTAATAACAAAGTTGCGAGACAAAAACAAGCCATTTCCCTCAGCTTGACCTTACAACACGCGTGGGTTGATAAGAAGCTTATATAGTTGCAGCTGATATCAGTCTCGCACCGGATTACCTAACAGATTCGTCATTCGTACTATCGTGAGGTGGCTGTATCCATTATAGCAGGTTAGGGGAGGAATATGAGTGACTTGCGACATTGGCTATAGCTGAAATCAATTGTCTGGCTGAACCAAGGCACACCCTTGGACTGGGGACCATTCCTTACAGATCGAGATCCTTACCTTGAAGAGCACTTCAAGCCTTTGGTCGTGGATTCCATAATAAACATACCTACAAGTGAGAGCTTTAAAGTATCAATCTGAAGGCCAGTGCTCGTAATTTAAAAATGTTCAAAATATAGTTCCGATCTGTCACAAATGGTATTCTCCAAAACTAACAAACAACGTCAAACGTGAACTTACACTGTGATGAGATCGAAAACGGATCGAAAGTTGATCGAAGTCAAAACGGTATTCTGCTAACATTTCGAACTGTCGCATGTGCTAAATTGTCATTAAATAAACGTCAACATTGAGATTGAAATGAGACTAGACCGAGATTATACCGAAATCCGACTGAACTTTATAAGTAGCAGAATACCATGTTGGCTCTGAGTCGAACTATAGTTGTTGTATCATCAACTACGCGAGCATCAGTGGCCTCGCCTGCGCTGTTGGTAAGTCGGAGAAAGCCACTACCCAAGATTAACTTCAAACAATTAAGCTCCTTCATAAAGTGTTACAACATCCCTTAGCTGGATTAAATCTATAGACGATATCATCTTTAAAACTCAAAAAAAAAAACTTGTCCTAAATCATATCTACACCCTATACTGTCCCACTGCACGCCACGGGCCTTACTCACGATGTGAAAGGTTAGGTCTTAGTCCACCACGCTAGTTGGGCCTACACTATTGAGAACATTTTTTTGAAGCCCTCTCAGCTGTGCAGGTTTCCTCAAGATGTTTTCCTTCACCGTTAACGCAAGTGATTATCAAATTATAATCCGCACATGAATGCGAAAAGTGTTGTCCGTGTGGTATCCGGATTATCCGTGTGGTATCCGGATTAAGAATATAGCATCACTCCATCTCCTCCCGTGGATGTCGTAAAAGGCGACTAAGGGACTCTGCGCTCACCAACCCGCCTGCCAAGCGTGGTGAGCATTGGCAAATTCCCCCCAAAATGACGACACAATTGTGTAAGTCCACGGGGGAGGCCTCTGTTCAGCAGTGGACGTATAAATGGCTGATATTATGGTGATATGATGAATGCGAAAAGACAGGTGCAGGCTAGGATCGAACTCAGACCCTACTGTATGGGAGGCAAGTGTTCACCTACTACGCTATCACTGCATTTTGCGCCCAAATGATATCAACGACCTTGTAATAAATACTGCAATAAGCTAATCATCAAACTAATAAATAATTTCAGTTAGAATCTAAAGATAATTGAGAAAAATTATTAAGTATCGCGATAAGCATGTTTGGTCTTCCAGTATCAACACCTCATTAGTCACTATTTATCAATTTTATTTAATAAGTTGATAATACTGGCACACTTCAATATTATAGGTTTTTTGCAGATAATAGTAGTTCAGATAAGATGTTTTAAGCTACTACGTATCTAAGTATGCCAATAAACTGGTGCCAGTTTCTTTGAATCATGTGAATTGGAAGACAAAGGATGTAAGTTGACTCATTACAATTTAAACGGAAAATACTTGTTTTCTATATGGCACATTGCTCTAGGGGAGCATATGGTGAAACAAATAACCCTTTTATATGATATGGATTGTGGGTTAACATTTTTGACAATAATGACCCTCGTTAACTCTGTATTGAATATTCTAAAACCAGTGGACCTAGCCCAGCAGTGGGACGTACGTGGATGTCGTACAACGTAGTTGGTAGTAGTACCAACTATAATTGTGGACAAACAGTTTGCCTGCCAAGCTAGACTATGATTATTTTATGGTCTCTGGATAAGGTTCAGCAATTGGCTAATAATAGCCATGATAGTGACAAAAAGCGATCTAAATTAGAAGTTACGAAAGGTTTGAGCACATTACGATAGCGCTATAAAAGAGCAGTAATTAAGGTATATATCAGCCATTTATACGTCCACTGCTGAACAAAGGCCTCGCCCATAGATTCCACAACTGTGTTATCATTTTGGGGGGTATTTGCCAATACTCACCACGCTTGGCAGGCGGGTTTATGAGCGCAGTATGGCTACCGCTTCACAGAAAGGACGCTGCTGCCCATCCCTCTGGTTTAGATTCCCTTAGTCGCCTTTTACGACATCCACCTTAATAAACAGTAATTAAGGTCATCATTTCGGCCGAATGAAGTCCACTGCTGGACACAGGCCTCCCCCAAAGATCACCACAACGACCGATATGGATATGTTGTGGGCTCATTGGGGGGTTTTGCCATAATCACCACGCTTGGCAGGCGGGTTGGCGATCGCAGTTAAGTTGTTAATTTACTCGAAGGACGCTGCTGCCCATCCTCCGGCTAATCCCTTGGTCGACTTTTACGACACCCATGGGAGGAGACGGGGTGGTGGCATTCTGAGCCGGCACCACACGGCACGTAATAAAGGTATATGATGGAATTTAGTAAAAATATGCAAATTACTATAACGTTTACTTTTGTACGTAAACATTTCACCAGTTGACTCATTTAACACAAAATTAAAACTTATAATGGCCTCCCTAATTGAATAAAAACAAAACGAGTTTGACTTTGAATGTACGCTAAGCCTTAGCTGACAGCTGTTATTTAGAAAATGGCCGCACTATTTGCAGATAAAGTATGTCACTTCCATATATTTTCGCAAACCATGCCAAGGTGAGCATTATACCAACTTGTAAGGTTCTACTGTGTGTTTCAAAACCGATTTTAAATACCCTGAAGTATGTTGTATCCGAGTTGACTTTAGTTCCACGTCTTTTCGCTCTCAAACAATGGCGGTAGTATCTTTGATTTTGAATAAGATTGTAATGAATTTGCTTACAATGACTATGTAAGTATTATGATGTTTGTAGTATAGATTATTAAACTAAGTAATATGCACAGCTTGAGTAGTAATTATTAAAAGTCTGTGCATTGTGAGCAATGTTTTTTTTAAGTAACTGTTAAATACGGACAAAACGGATGTTTTCACTGTTACATTTGTCCGGTAAATATTGAAGTAAAAACTTCTTTTAGCGCGGTACGCATATTTTTCGATGAGATAAAATCTCTGGACTCGCGACACCGTTACGAGACGCAGCTTTAGTGCATATACGCACCGAAAACCGCGAACGCGTCTAGACAAATTAAAAAAAAATTTTTTTTACTTCTGTCCGCACTCCCGTAGTGCAACCTGTAAAATGTTTTGTTAAGGCGTTGCCCCACACTATGATTTCTCCTGTGTCGTGGGTGCGTTGACAGACATTAATTCCAAATACAATATCTGTAATTCACTACAATTACGCTTTGTAAAAGTAGGTCAGGCAGTAAAAGTGGTAAGTGTTTCTTTCTTTCATTATCACACTCTCTCGTTAATGCAACAGCTCTATAAAATAGCGATCATTTGAAATTACGACTAGGTACAACCGCATCGTAATTTGAAATAATCTTAATGAGTTAATCAACTAATTAGCATTTACGAATCGAAATAGACCACGGTATAAGGCTTCGCGGGTTTCGCACGGCTTGTAACCGTCATGAGGTAGATCTTATATAAAATAGAAACACTCAATTTTTAGAAAATATGAAAACTAATGTCGCCTTTAAATACAGACAATTTTTTTCCGATGCAACGCAGAAAACTAGAAAGTATAGAACGCTATGTGTACAAACACGCGAACGTTGTGTGAAAGTGATTTTTTAAGCGGCAACACGCCATGCTCTTTTCCGTTACATTTAAAAAGTTACCATTAGGTTATTGACGATAGCTGTATTTTATTTTAAAATAGACTAAGTTATTTTCGAACGACAACATACCTAATAAGCAATGATATTATACCATAGATATGTTACGTCCATATTAAATGGCGCGCAAAATACACAGCCATGTCGTGAGAAAGAAGATACAAAAACAACAAGAGTAAAAGAGATAGCTATGTAGGCGAACCGATTGCGAGGTGCTACAATTGGGGGAGTTTTGGTTCTTACTTTTGGCACGCATGTAACATAACTTCTTTTTAATATATAATATCATTGCTAATAAGTAATTAATACAGCCGCCAAACACGCCGCTAGCCTTTACCACTACCTAGTGTAAGCTAGGTAGAAGAAGCAGTGCAACAATTAAGACGTTTCTGTCCGTCATGGTTTCTTTGGTTACATTGCTTTAGTCAAATAATACAAAATGTGTCTTATAGATTTGAATAATGAACATTACTCAGGCTTTGCAAGCAATGCTTTACCTGAGCGTAGGGCACCTATTTATGTGTATTGTTAGGCTCTCTGGGGTTTACATTTGGTGGATGGGTACCTGAAGGGCTGAATTACCCTTTGTACTAATGTCTAGGTATGTATTTATTTAATTAATTAATTAATTCTTAATTCCCACACGCCTGAAACCCCCTGCCGTTGCTGTGAGGCAGGGGACCTCTGGGTTCGCGGGTGCGTAGATTGGGGAATCTGCGTGCCCACACCAAGCGACCCAAGAGAAGACGGTAGCACGCATGTGGTCACGCGCTGCCGTGGGACACTTTGGGGGATCCTTTACAATCCCCCCGAGGGGGTGACCACTTTACAATCACCCTCTCCGTGATGTGACTATAGGCGTGGCACCAGTGGGTGGCTCTGGTGTGATCATACGAAGACCTGGAGCCTCCCTTAGGTGCCGAAGATGACCGTTCCAGTGGTTTTAGCCGGTAGGAGTCCGGCATACCCCTTCGCCCTTCCCCGGGGCGAAGGAAGTTCATGAAGAATTTCAACTGGGCACCAATAAAAATAAAAAAAAATTTGGCCTTATTATTTTTATATTGGATACCCAGCTAGCTATCTAAGGGGATATATGTGTTCAGCTGCATGATGTATTTCGCCCCTGTAACCAGTGTCCACTCGCCCATCTATTAAATCGCAATTGCATAGACGTACAGGACCAGCTAGTCTTCAGGGCGGACATGAAGTTAGGCGCGGGTTATACCTAGCAATCTCCTTTTATATTAATTTTACATATGATTACATGTCCATAGTTACAGCTCAACATGCAGAATTATTTAATTTTAAAGTCATACCTACATATAAAAGTTAATCCTCTTTGTCAACAAAACTTCAATTTTAGATGAATTCTTCTAAGTTTTAAAAACCGTCATTCGTCATTCGAAATAAGCACGCAATAATAATTTGTATAATTAATCAATTTTATTAAGCAAAATGAAGTAACGTCGTACAAAATAAAGAACAAAGAGAACTTACTTTAGCATCGTATACAAATATCGATAACTGCACATCACTAACGGGACTGACTGGGACCGAAACGACCCGACGGAACTTGTTTATAGAAAAAAATAATGGGCAATGGCCCTTTAGTTGTGTTCACAAAAGAGATCAGCTGTTTTTTTTTATTCTACCTTTTTTTCGTCAGAATCTCTATAACCATGCATTATAAGATTAAAATGAAATACTAAATTGAATTCGTGAACTTATTCATGCATTTAGGAACTTTGTGTTCCGTTTACACTACCAATTTAAAAAACCACTTTCCACACCTAAAATGGAGTAACATACTATTCACCTTAACTCAATCGCATAATAACATTAAACTTCATGTCAATTAACTTTCTAATACGCACGATTACGATACGCATGTATGAAATAGGAAAAAGAAATTACCAAACATATGTTAACGCATTTAAAATAGATTTACCTTATACAGCCGCAAACTATTTCGTTCAACTCCACTTGTATACACCTGGGCTATAATATAACACTCCGGTAATCGTTTCTTTTTCTCTTAAAATACATTATTACACTGTTTAATCAATGTCCGGACGCGAAAACGCAGTCCCAAATTGAGATTTTTATGCAAAATCGGCTGTCGCAAGAGCGAGCGTCTAACATCCGCCCGCAACAGTAGCACACTAAGATGTCAGCTGGTTCAGTTCGTTCTCATTGGTAAATCGATTGAAAATCTCTGCATGTAGCACATTTAATTTGTATTTGCATCTCTTTCTATCATCTACCCTCTCGCTCTGAGTGTAACAACCTTGATGGGATTTTTAAGAAAGCTGGATGATATTTTTGAACAATTTTCCAGTATATCGTAATTTTTTGGACATATGTTTCAGTGAATCATATTGGTTTTATGATAAATACTAGGATTCTTGCAATCTAAATCATATGGGAAACAAAGCAATGTGTCAACAAGTATTTATATGTGTGTGTATGTAACAAAGAAAACATATTGACATTCCGGTAGGCCCTCCTGATTGGTTCTCGGACAGCTGTTTTTGACACGGGTAATATCTGTAAAAGTGTCTTGGTAACATCACTAGGTGGCAGCATATTCTCATTAACATCAATACATACAGTGGAGTAAAAAACTGATTTTAATTATTAATATTTATAATGTTATTAAATGTATACTACTTTTTCTGAAATAGGTTTTAATATGTATGGCCCAGCCGATAAGGAATAAAAAGTAATTGAATTGAGTTAATTTAGGAAACTGTTGGGACCTAACTTGATCGAAGCGCATCCCGTAACCATAGCAACCATGTGAACTTGATCAACCAATCAAAGAAAAAACCTAATGTCGTAGGAACCAAAGTGGAGCCAGGTTTTGCGGATTTATCAAAAGTAAAATAATTGTGAATATTATGAATTCGTGGTCCGTTTAGCTACACATAAAATACATAAATTATGGACTCTTTAGACCTATTGGCTCGCGAGGATGAGTTCAAGAAACTGAATAAACAACTTGAAAAGAAAACTGAAAGTTTAATGAAGGAAATTGAGCATGCTATGGTTAGTAACTTTATCTCTAGACCATCATATTTCTTTTCTACCTTGTATTTGTTTTTCAAATTGTTTGAATAACATTATGTAGGCAACCCAATAGCAGTAATTGCTGTTACATACTTTTCATTATTTTTGTGATTAATCAGGCAGGCAGTCGAAACAATTAACTGTAAGGTGTAATCCTGTTATTCCCCACTAGATTCAATTTTTGGAGCTGAGAAGGTATTTGTCAAATCGGTTTTTGAACTGGTTTATATTTTGGGCTAAGATTGCATCTTCTGAGAGTTTAATCCATGCATGCTTTCATGCATGGTTGTTATTTGAAAAGCTGGTACACAGCTTAACGTGGTGGCCTCTTAGATGGACATTGTCGTTACGATGAAGTATTCTAGCGTAATTCTGAAGGTCGTAATGCCCATTTAAGATCATGTAACTAGGTCTCCAAAGTCCCTGCAACCCTTTAAAGTTGTGAGCTTCAAAACTTCCAAGCGTTCCTTATATGGTCGTCGTTATAGTAATCGTGGTATTTTAGTGAAGCTGCCCTGAACCTTATTCACAAGACCCCAGCATAGTATTCTATGGTAATGACAGTGGTATTATTTGGTGTAGTGTAGTGAAGATCATGGAGCTGAAAACAGAGCACAGATCAATGCAATGTGTCAAATATACTAAGTAAATATACCGAGTCTAAGAGACTCGTTTCTGAATCTCACCCTAAGATAATCGCAAGGCTATATCGATGTGATTAGCACGCTAAGAAACATAGCATAAGCACAGAGATAATATAATATAGAACATTGTTTTTGTATACGTAGCAGAGTTCTTTATGAAGGGGTGACTGGGGCACTACTATAGTACTACCTTTTCTACCCACTATAACAATGATTGCCGTGTGGTGCCGGCTCAGAATGCCACCACTCCATTTCATCCCGTGGGTGTCGTAAAAATCGACTAAGGGATTAACCGGAGGATGGGCAGCAGCGTCCTTCGAGTACATTAACTACTCAACTGCGATCGCCAACCCGTCTGCCAAGCGTGGCGATTATGGCAAGACCCCCCAATGAGCACACAACACACCATATCGGTCGTTGTGGTGATCTTTGGGGGAGGCCTGTGTCCAGCAGTGGATTTCATTCGGCCGAAATGATAACAATGATATATTAGGGTAGCTGTTTTCCAGGTAAAGAATAGAAACAACAAGTGATGTTACTGCAAACAAAAGTAATTCCAACTGCCAGCCCCAAATCAGTAATCATTAAGTAATGATCATTTATTCAAAATAGACTAAGAAATTAGTTCTTTTTGGACGTCAACAAAAGACAGCACCCCATAAACTCACCCTTCACCACTACCTAGTGTTCAAGCTGGGGAGAAGAAACGGTGCAACAAACTCCCCAGCAACACGTTAGTCTGTCATATAGGTACAATATTTACAATAGGTACATATGCTTCATATACAAAATAACAAAGAGAATGGTTACTTTTGGTAACTTTGTCATAGCATATATATATAGGTAACATGTCCGCTAGCACACACAATTACGCAATATAACTAGGAAAAGTTCTCAATTACCTACTATACTCACAAATATTGAAATATTAAATATATTGGGACCTAGAGTGATCTAGAGAAAGTCAATAGGCGTGCCCGCTTACATGTGAAAGAACATACTATTATCATATCATATTCTTGGTAAACAGATGTCATGCAAGTTTAACAGGACCCAGGGAAACATTAGATTAATTATGTCTATGGGTTTACAATTGCTACTTACCATCAGGTAGACCATTTCTTGCTCTTCTTCTTGCAAGAGAAGCCTATACACTACAGTAGATAGTTTTGACAGCTGATATGATTATGTTAATAGAATGGCCAGCAGTATTTTCCTTTTGTTAAAAACAATGTGGTGTCTAGACGAAGAATATAGCATCACTCCCATCCCCTTGTAGATGTCATAAACGTTGACTATGGGAATCTAAACCTGAGGGATGAGCAGCAGCATCCCTTCTGTGGCACAGTAGAATAGAATAAAATAGAATATTCTTTATTGTACACCATTTTAGAAACAACTATTAGGAATCATTTTGTGAACAGTAATTGTACAATGGTTGGTCTTATCGCTATTAGCGATTTCTTACAGACAACCTTTGCATGGACAAGAAAAGATGGAAAAAGACAAAGGGGGTATTCCGTGGTGTACTTATACAAATATGTACAACCATATATAATACTTTATACAATACATATAATCCATATACTGACAGTAATACCACAGTAACCTACTATTGGAATCAGTCACAATAACTCACAACATAGGACCCGTAATTAAATATTTATAAACTGTTTGTACTCATGGTGCTTGGCAACTAGGCTTACCCTAGTTGTACACTCCCAATTATTGTGCCTATGGCCAAGTGTAATCTCTGTGTCCTGCTTGCTATGGAGGGAAGTGGAACGTATATTCTTTCCAACTCCTTTTTCTTTTCTAATTAATTTCGTTGCGGGTTCCAAGATAGTTATTCATTTCTCTGGGACACACCAACCTTCATTGGTCGGTGTTCTTTTCGGTGGTCGCCATTGTAGATCCTGGCTTACAGGAGTTGCAGTGGTTGGGAATGTGTGGCGGGCTTGTCCCATACAAAAAATAAATACCACAGTAACCATACTGTGTTCACTAACCCGCCTGCCAAGCATAGTAAGTACTAGCAAATTCCCCCCAAAAAGATGGCACTATGGTGGAAATTTATATGTGAGTCAAAAATAAAATCCACTGATGAACAAATAAATATTTGTGTCAGCAGTGGATTTTATATTTGCCTCTTAGGTGTTCTTAAGCTGATATGATGATGAAAAACAACATACTCCAATATGGATATGGTGGACGGTAGGTGCGGTTATTACCTCTAGTGTGATCATACGAGGACTTGGAGCCTCTCTTAGGTGCCAAAGATGACTGCTCCAGTGGTTTTAGCCGGTACCACTTCGCCCTTCCGGGGCGAAGGAAGTTCATGAAGAATTTCCACTGGGCTCCAATAAAAAATAATAAAAATGGTGCTGTTATTATGGGTATGATGAGTATGACTATTAATTATAGCAGTCAGAAGCCTGTTGGCTGACAGCCAATGATCCTGCCTGAAATTAGTGCAAAAGCTTGGGTTGATGTGGTCCAGCATTATCAGCCCACAGGCGATATCATCATGTAACACTGCAATAAATTAGGCACCATTTTCATTCGGAATGGTGTAATATGTTAAATTACACCATTAAGTAGGCCGAAACCTTCATCTCAAATGTAATATGCTGTCCATGTCCAAATTAGTAGATAAACAAATCAGAAATGATGCCAAATTTAGTGGTGTTACAATATGATAGCCAACAGGTGATATCATATTGTAACACCACTAAATTTGGCCAATGCCAATGATCCTGCCTGAAATTAGTGCAGTTAAGTTGCATCATCAAGCATGCCGTAACCTGTGCCAAATGTCACATGCCGTCCATGTCCAACAAACAAAAAAATCAGACATGGTGCCTAATTTAAGTGCATATCTAAATATTTTATTTTATTTTTTATTGTACAAACATAATTCATTGTTCACCCTACCTCTACATTGAAATAACAGTCTGTCCAGGTGAAGACCAGAGACCTGGCAGTACTGCCAGCAGTACATCTGACGACTAGTCAAACACTATTTAAATAGGTACTTACAAATTACATCACACCTTTTGCTCATAGGGGTATGCAGAACTATAATATGTACTTACATGTACTACCATCCCTTCATGTTGTGTTCTGGTAGTTTAAAGCAGGGTTAGGCAGAAGACTATCCCCACTTTTGATTTAACTATTTGGTGGCTGTCGTAAAAGGTGACTAACGGCCGAAATTAATAATCACCCTAATACCAAATTTTTTACATTTAAGATTATGTACTTTATCTGTTTTTGTGTTAAGATCACATTTAACACAAAAAACAAAGAAATGCATAATTCCAAATGCGAAGATTTTGGATTATATTGATTATTAGTTTCAGCCGTAAGAGACTTAGTCTAGAGGACCTGCCTTGGAGGATACCATCTTGTGTTAGCAAAAATGAAGATGGGATTACCACTCTGTCAGTCAATTAACACCTTAATACTGGCAATATTTGACTATTATCATTTATAATTTGTCATAAGCCAAGGAGATCCATGCTCAGCAGTTGACCTTTGCAGGCTAATCTTTCTTAATATATGTAAATTACGTGTCACTTTGTTTGTCCGCTATGGCATCCTAAACTACTGAACCGATTTTAATAAAATTTAGCACACTGTGTGCAGTTTTATCCAACTTAAAAGATAGGATAGTTTATCTCAATTTATTATAATTCAATATTATTTTATTGCGAATGATTTGTTTATTATCTGACAAAGAGTCATAATTATCTGCTAGTTAGATAAGATTCTAACAGATGGCGGTGTAAGGTAATTAGTTGACCGGATTGATTGGACCCGGTAGATGTCACTGCAATCGGGTTTGCATGTAACTGCCTGTGCGAAGCCTGGGCGGGCAGCTAGTGTAATAATAAAAATGCCCCTACCAATATGATCTTTAATCAGACTTTATTTTCTAGGCAAAACAAGACATATTCTCAGAATTCTCGCCAAGTCTTGCATTATCTCCCGTGCATACCATAAAGAAACATAACTGCGATGCACATAGACCTACAACTCCATTACCTTTGCCAACACACAACAAACCAATTAAAAAAAAGAAAGTGAAACTTCAAAACTGTACACCAGAATCAAATCTGCACACAGAGAGCACTAAATTTGAAAATGGAACTCAGGATATTAATGTCAGCAACGGCACAAATTGTGCTGATGAGAGTAGCATAAAGAATAGAAATGCATGCAATTGTTGCTCAAATGTGAAGGTTGTCAGGATAAGAGAAGATGCAGAGCTTTTGTATGCTTTTGTGGCTGTTAATGTAAAGGAAAAGGTGCTGCCACAGTCTTTTTTAAAAGGTAACTTGTATTATTTGTCTGTCTCTCTTCAAGACTGCATGCATCCATGCATCCGCACCAGTGCGGCATAATGATGCGCGGACAGCGGTGCAATGAAATAAGCTTACTACTTTGTGAGTTTTTGTTATAGATATATTAGTTTTTTTACACAGCCTCTTGAAAATATTTTTGAGGTATATTGGCTTCTTGGTGTCTATTGTGTCGTGTGACATCATTGAGGGGGCTTAGCCATAATCGCCATGCTTGGATTACTGGGTTCTGGTACTGGGATTAGGGTTTCTGATCAGTTGTAATTAATGTACTCGAAGGATGCTGCTGACCATCCTCCGGCTAATCCCAAGGTCGCCCTTTACAATACCCACGGGATGAGATGGGGTAGTGCTATTCTTAGGGGTGCCACGCGATGGTAAATAATGTTTCATATTTCTCAACTTTCAGACCAGCCTTCTGTAGAGAACTTGTGCAAGTTTCTGTCTTCTAAGATAAAGTTAATGCAAGAACAAATAGACAGGCTGCAGAGTACTATAGACAAGAAGGTATGAAGTATAAACATAACTATTTATGTCAGGACAATGTGTAACATAACTATTTATGTCAGGACAATGTGTAACATAACTATTTATGTCAGGACAATGTGTAACATAACTATTTATGTCAGGACAATGTGTAACATAACTATTTATGTCAGGACAATGTGTAACATAACTATTTATGTCAGGACAATGTGTAACATAACTATTTATGTCAGGACAATGTGTAACATAACTATTTATGTCAGGACAATGTGTAACATAACTATTTATGTCAGGACAATGTGTATGACAGCATTGTAGCGGGCATTGGATGACCTCAGTCAATATTCGCAACTCCAGGGCACCGGTGGAAGCCCTGGTAGTAAATACGCTTACCATGGTACATACCCGGGACCGTTTATTTCCCCATACTCATGGGTATAAATCTGGAAATTAAAAATTATTGATGACATTGGTGTGGAGTCGACAACCGACTTTATATTGGAGAATAGGTCAGAGGCGCAGCAGTATGCGACCAAGCGCGTCGTGGAGGCCGTCCAGCCGCTCTTTGGAGCCTGGCTCGGAAGGAGCGAGCGCGTCACCTACCGCCTGACGCCGGTGCTCACCGGGCACGGTTGTTTCGGTGCGTACCTGCACAGGATAGGACGCGAGGCCACGGCACAATGCCACCATTGTGATAGCGACCAGGACACCGCACAGCACACGCTCGAGGCGTGCCCTGCGTGGGCCGCCGAGCGGCGGGTCCTGGTCGATCGGATCGGGCAAGATCTCTCTGCCAGCAGTAGTGTCGGCTATGTTGGCAGAGCACGAAAACTGGAATGAGCCCAGTGGAAATTCTTCATGAACTTCCTTCGCCCCGAGGAAGGGAGAAGGGATATGCCGACTTCTATCGGCTAAAACCACTGGAGCGGTCATCTTCGGCACCTAAGGGAGGCTCTAGGTCCTCGTATGATCACACTAGAGCAACCGGTGTAAGCCTGAGGATATCGGTGTATCCCAGTAATTGTGTTGCAGAGGTCAGGTGGCCGTTTTCGTGTAGTGCCGGATTAAGAATATCCCATCTCCTCCCGTGGGTGTCGTAAAAGTCGACTAAGGGATTAGCCACAGGATGGGCAGCAGCGTCCCTCGAGTACATTAACAGCTCAACTGCGATTGCCAACCCGTCTGCCAAGCGTGGCGATTATGGCAAAACCCCCCAATGTGCTCACAACACATCCATATCGGTGGTTTCGGTGATCTTTGGAGGAGGCCTGTGTCCAGCAGTGGACTTCATTCGGCCGAAATGATGATTTATTATCCGATAAAACATACAACATTTATGTTTGGCACTTTGGTTTTAATATTATGTTTTTGTTTGCTGTGTAATTATTTGTGCCAATAAATACTTTTCTTTCTTTCTTTCATATGAGGTGTACTAGAGGCTCTTAACCAGCGTCCACATTTTCATTATTCCAGGCTGCTCAATGTGAATCTCACCTCACCCAGCTGGCGGAGTTGGAAAGTGAGAGAATGACTCTACTCAATAGAGCGAACAGCATGAAAGCCTGCACAGCGGACATGAAGGCTAAGTGCATGTTGCTGCAGGCTAAGCTAAACGTGAGTAGATTCTTTGATTGTCTAGAGGTTCTAGATAAGATAAGATAATGTTTATTTTCTCGCCACAATATTATGCATAGAATTACATTTGACAAGTTACACAATTTGTACAGATATATTATGGGAGACTGGTGCCTAAACTAGGCTCGAGACCTGTATTTCAGGACACCAGGGCCCCACCCTTTTGATGGTGTTACATGTTTATTTTATTATGTGTTCTTGTTCTAACAAACAGTGGTTGTAAAGCTTGAAATTTAATTGAATTTTGTTTCTAAATAGTGTTAGTATGATTAGTAGTCTAGTGTATGTGAGGTGTGTGTGTGTATGTGAAGTGTGTGTGTGTTTATGTGATGAGGGTGTGATTGTGTAGTGAGTGAGATTACTGTTAATTAGATTTTTTTAAGTGTATAATTATAATATATAATATATGATCTACACCGGGATAACAACTAGTTTTTCGGTATCAAGATAATTTAGTTCTTGAAGCCAACTATATAATTTCATTTTGCACTTAATCTTGTTAAGATCATAGATGCATAGGAATCTGTTAACATTGTTGTAGAGGTAACGTCCGAGGTGGCAAAAGAACCGCTGGGAAAACGCAGTCGAAAACTGAGCGAGATAAATGTCTACAGGGTTGAATCGCCTCTTACCACGAGATAGAGAGGGATTATATGTTAGGTAAAACTTAGAGAAGGTTCTAGAACTTATAAATTTATTTCGTTTATTTGACGTGATAGTGACCAGATCGAATCGGGAGTTAGATCCGATAGAAGTAAAGTTTCCGACATAGCTGAAAGGAAAAGTATACTAACGTGGCAATAGACGGAGCACCTAGCTCGAAGAACTGATGGCCGTTGGGGCAGAAAGGTTCTCGAGTGGGGGCTGCGCACCGAGAAATGTAATGTGGGACGGTGATGATGAGATGGAATAATGACCTGGTGAAGGTCGCTGGGAGTCATTGGATGTGGGTGGCATGTAACTGCGAGATGTGTAAATCTATGGGGGAGGCCTTTGTTTAACAGAGGACATAGTTTGGCTGATATTTTAATAATAATCGTTTATTTCAGACTACAGATATCCAGTGTCATAGTGTTAGTAAATAAAAACGAATGTTAGTATCTTAATCTCGGACCACACACTATCCATGTAGCACGTACTCGTAGACGTATGAAGTCCGATCCAATGACGCAGCATCGGACAATCCCACCTACTGCATAACGTGCTCAGGATGCTATGGGAGCTGGCACGCATTCTGTGAAGGATCGAGGCACACCGCTTCCGGATGATGGCATGAAAGCCGTCAATCCTCACCTCAGCAAACATCCCCGAAGCTCTTCAAAAAGGCGGAAGCCCCGCCAGCATCCTGAACGTATTATTATTTTGATAATGACGTAATACTTGTCTGGCAGTTTAAGTGTGTCATGCTAATGGTGGCGGTGTTTATGGGGTCGCTGAGTTTCCCTATATTGTTGTTGACTCACCGACGCTGATGGAGCGTCATGCTCGTGAACAAGTGACATCTGCTGGGATCTGCGAATGGGCATTCTTCAGGATGGGGGGGGCAAGTGCCGTAATTTTACCGCCTGGCGATCATCTTCGAAATCGAAGGGAAGCTCTACCGTTAGGCGTTTAAGGCACATGTTGGATGGATTCAGTGTATGAAGTCTCTCCCAACCCCCCTCCCCCGGCTACTTCTCGGGGGTATTGTAAAGGATCCCCCTTACCTTGCTGTCCGCTGGGCTGCGGCCATGTTGGCACGTAACCGCATGCATCGTCTTCCGTCGAGGTCGCTGGGTTTGAGCATAACATCGATAAATAGTACAAAAAGACAGATTCTCTAGAATTTGTATGGAATTAAGTCTGTAAACGCATCCACGACACAGGAGAAATACTAGTGTGGGGCGACGATAAAAAAATAAAAACTCGCATAAGGCCAGCGTGGTGGACTAAGCCCTAACCTTTCTCATCATGAGAAATTGAGACATTGTGCCCAGTAGTGGGACAGTAATGGTGTATGTGTATTAGTATTATATATATAATATTGTCATATCTACATTGTTAATCTAAGACTGACTTTAACGGCGAAGGAAAACGTGAGCAAACTTGCACACCTGAGAGGGCTCCAAAATGTTCTCAATGGTGTGTGTAGTCCGCCAACCCGCACTAGGCCAGCGTGGTGGACTAAGGCCTAACCGTTCTCATCATGAGAAAAGGCCCGTGCCCAGCAGTGGGACAGTGATCGGCTGATTATGTAAAGAAAAAAAAGAAAGAAAAGAAAATAAGTTTATTAAACAACACATACCACAAAGAAGTTAGAATACAAGAGAAAATACATCAAATAAACACTGAATAGTTACAACATAACATTGGTCGTGTACGCAGAGTACGCAGAGTACGTACGTATCTATCATCAATTACTCCCAGCTACCGTCACCAACCCGTCTCCCAAGCGATTATGGCAAATCCCCCCAATAAGCCCACAACACACCCATTCCATTCCCACTCCATCTCCTCCCGTGGATGTCGTAAAAGGCGACTAAGGGAATCTAAACCAGAGGGATGGGCAGCAGCGTCCCTTCTATGACACGGTAGCCATACTGCGCTCACCAACCCGCCTGCCAAGCGTGGTGAGTATTGGCAAATACCCCCCAGAATGATGACACAGTTGTGAAAATCTATGGGGGAGGCCTTTGTTCAGCAGTGGACGTATAAATGGCTGATATGATGATGATGATGACACCCATATCGGTCGTTGTTGTGATCTTTGGAGGAGGCCTGTGTCCAGCAGTGGACTTCATCCGCCTGAAATTATACCGTCACTAGGTCGTCTGGCCATCTCATTGTCGCCATCCCACAGCGTTTTCCAGTCGAGATCCTTTCTGGCAACCAGATGATCATCTAACATTCCTGTACTCTCTTCTCATACAGGACAAAGAGAGGGTGTACAAAGAACAGAGAAGCGAGATAGACAAACTCACGTGCGATCTAAAACGTGTTAAAATTAAGTGCAACAGCGCGGAAGCCCAGAGAGCGACGCAGCAAGAGACCGTCGACAACTTGAGACAACAGATAGACACGATGAAACGATCTGAAAAGGTAAACATCAATATTATATCAACCAAAGGACGTCCACTGCTGGACAAAGGCCTCCCTTGCAGATTTCCACAATTGTGTCGTAATTTTGGGGGGAATTTGCCAGTACAAGCCTGGTTGGTGAGCGCAGTACAGAAGGAACGCTGATGCCCATCCCTCTGGTTTAGAGTCCCGTAGTCGCTTTACAACATCCACGGGAGGAGATCGAGTGGTGCTATATTGTATTAGGTCTTTACCTATGAAATTGCCGTTTTGTACGAAATAAAGTATGGTGCCGGCTTAGAATGCCACCACCCCATTTCATCCCGTGGGTGTCGTAAAAGTCGACTAAGGGATTAACCGGATGATGGGCGTGGCGATTATGGCAAGACCCCCCAATGAGCACACAACACACCCATATCGGTCGTTGTGGTGATCTTTGGGGGAGGCCTGTGTCCAGCAGTGGACTTCATTCGGCCGAAATGATGATGAAAAAATAATTACGAAAGTGTGGTATTTTTTTCTATATTATTAATTTTATTTATCAAAGTAATTACCTATGCAATCGATGCATCTTTACCAACGCAGTGGCAGTTTATCGAAGCCCGTCTTGGAGAAACCAGACGGGAGGCGACAAACTCTTCAAATGCATTGTGTACTGCCTCTCGGGTGTTGATTTTTTTTCTCTGATAGTTAAGTCCGTGGGGCACCCATTTGTTAAGCTTTTTCACCTTGCCAATTAGACGCAAATGGACCAATATTGTTTTGATGCTAATGTCGAAAGCTGCTGCTAATTCAGCTGTAGATTGAGTTTCAGCAGCTTCCCCAATCGCCTTTAATTCGTCATTGTGACCAAAGTTTTCGGACGACCACGGGGCCCATTATTCAGATCTAAATTTCCAGAACGGAAGCGGGCAAACCAATAACGGGTTGTTCGTTCATTTGTAGTGTTCCCTCCGTAAACGTCGTTGATGTTGCATGCCGCTTGTGCCGCGTTGCTGCCACGACGGTACTCATATTCCATAGTTACTAGAATTTTCAACGTATCCATGATGACGTACCCCTTCGGCCTTCCCCGGGGCGGAGGAAGTTCGTGAAGAATGTCCACTGGGCACCAATAAAAAAAATAAAAAAACAAAAAGGCCTTTCAGCTCTACGTCGATGTTCGAATCTCAGAGAAATATATATAATGTAGATGCAGTGGTGCAGTGGCTGATACAGTCGGCTGCTGCGCTCCGGGTCGTGGGTTCGATTCCCACACGGAACAAATATTTGTATGACCTGCAGGTAGTTGTTCCGGGTCTGGGTGTATTGTGTGTGGAATTCATGTCTGTAAACGCACCCACGACACAGGAGAAATCCTAGTGTGGGGCAACGTTTTTAAAAAAAAAACTGACGCTATGATCGATAAATTTATTTGTTCCAGGAATTCCGCGACTCCTCTCGCAGTCTTTCAGCTTCCCACCAAAACGCCATCTCGCGGTTAGAAGCCCACATCAAAGTGTTAAACACACGGATCGAGCGACAGACGGCGCTCATCGACAACTTGAGAAGGCAAAACGTTTTGGTGACCACAGAGGGCGCTTTGAAAGTTCTAGAAAAGGAGTACAATGATTTTTTGAACCAGGAATTTTAATAAAGAGAGAAATTAATGTGTTTTTTTCATTCATCCTCATCATCATCATGCTACTGCCAAAAAGGCCTCCATAGATTTTAATAATTGTGTCGACATTTTGAGGGGAAGTTGTCAGCACTTAGGTCACGTACACGGTCAGTAGGCGGGTTAGAAAACGCAGTATGGCTACTATTCTACAGAAGGGACGCTGCAGCTGCATCATCATCATCATCATCATCATCATTTCGGCCAAATAAAGTCCACAGCTGGACACAGGCCTCCCCCAAAGATCACTACATCGACCGATATGGGTGTGTTGTGTGCTCATTGGGGGGTTTTGCCATAATCGGCACGCTTGGCAGGCGGGTTGGCGATCGTAATTGAGTTGTTAATGTACTCGAAGGACGCTGCTGGCCATCCTCCGGCTAATCCCTTAGTTTTTAAGTATTGGTGTATAATCTATGCCCATAGTCGCCTTTTACGACACCCAAGGGATGGGGAATGGGTTGGTGCTATTCACAGTTTTCATCTGCATGCATGCAGCTGCATATCCCTCTGGTTTAGAGTTTTCCCCTACTCACAACGCTTGGTTGTTGAGCGCAGTGTGGCTATTGAGCAAACTCAAAAGCGGGAAATAGGACTAGCTGTGCCCCACGGTTTCACCCGCCGTTTATTTTGTAAGAAATCGGATTATATAAGAATAATTAGTATAAATATTGGATTTCTCGGGTTTTAATTTTATTTCGCGGTACCCTAATTCTTTTTTTAAGTTACTCCTTATTTCTGCCAGTGAAAGCCGAAACAAACAAACATACAGACAGACAGACAAAAAATATATATTAGTACCGTATATACTTTTATATGCATTTAGTAAAAAGTTGTCATTTTCACATTACAAACAGACACTTCACTTCAATTTTATTTGATTGTATCGCTAGTAAGCCGTGTGGTGCCGGCTCAGAATGCCACCACCCCATTTCCTCCCATGGGTGTCGTAAAAGTCGACTAAGGGATTAGCTAGAGGATGGGCAGCAGCGTCCTTCGAGTACATTAACAACTCAACTGCGATCGCCAACCCGCCTGCCAAGCGTGGCGATTATGGCAAAACCCCCCAATGTGCTCACAACACATCCATATCGGTGGTTGTGGTGATCTTTGGGGGAGGCCTGTGTCCAGCAGTGGACTTCACTCGGCCGAAATGATGATGATGATCGCTAGTAAATATGATACAAAACCGTACGACGTTGCCGACATATTTTATAGATTTTTTCCATTTTGAGAAATATTTTATGAATACGTACAGATTCATTATTCTAAACACCGTACGACGTTGCCTTATACTTGGCATTGGCGAAATTGTGGAAGATAATCTGCAGAAGCCATAATCTAAGAGAAGAAGAAGAAGTAGACAGTAAATGAAGTTCGTTCAAAAACAAATTACAAATTAAATTATAAATTAGTCATTTGTTTTGGAACGTGCCCTTGTTACTTTACTTCAAGTTCAAGTGTAGAGTTAAATAAAACCAAAGTTTACTGTAGACGCGTCTAATTTTATTTATGAACAGGAACCATAAGCATTGGAAACTACAGAGGAGCAGGTCGCTAAGCCCTTGATTCCGAAATTGGTTAGTTCCATCCTTAAAAATTAAACAACCAACACATAGTCAGATAGTTTTATTCTTAGTTATCTGGCTGAACGAATATGCTTATATCGTAACTAAGTCCTTTGCCCACGTCGCTCTTCATACGAAGCTTGACAAAGGAGTGGCCGAGTCCTCCCTCTGTGATGGTCACCAAAGAGCTGCTGTGGTCGGTATCTAATGCTTGAATACCCTGGAAAAACGAAAGATTTACATATAATGGCAACACAGATGTGATCCGTATGGTTCCCGGCTATATAAAGACCATTTCTCATCACCTATGATGATGTAAAAGGTGTTTAAGGGTTGATGTCAAGAGTGGGAAGCAGTATCCTCCCGTGTGCTAATAACAACATACTGCAATCACCAGCCCGCCTGCCAAGCGTGGTGATTCTGAAAACATCATCAATATGACTGCTCATGGTAGTAGATCCCTTACTACAAGAATCCGGCTAGCTAGGTATCAATACCACCCGGGGGATGAGTTTTACAGTAATTTCCACTGGACACCAATAAAAAAAAGGTAATATATAAGATGAAGTGCAAATCATCTTAAATAGATGTTCGGTCTATTTTCTGAGGATCTTAATTTGCTCCACACGACCAACGGCACGTTAATATAGGGTCAACAAATAATATAATATAGGGCAAACGTAACGTCAACCTTTATTTTTATAAAATAACTAGCTGGGACCCGCGGTTTGACCCGCGTTTAATTTAAAAGAAATTTAGGGTACATCGACATAGACACGTGATATAGAATAGATATATTGGATTACAAGTTTTTTTTCGCGGGACTCTAGTTATTTTTCTAAAATAAAAGTAGCCTAAGTCATTCTTCGGTAAAAATCGGTCCAGCCGTTTCGGAGATTACCCGGAACAAACAGACAGACAAAACATTCAAAATTGTGTTTTTGTTATAGGTACCGTACATACTTTCATATGAATTTAGGGAAAGGCCGTTATTTTGACATTACAAACAGACACTTCAATTTTTTTTTTTTTTGTATAGATATTGATACAGTCAGTCAATTTTCGTTAGTCGAGTATATAAAAAATAATTTATTTCGTATCAGTAAAACCGATACCATACCGACTTGATATTTAAAATGCATTCTATACCATCCATAGAGCCTTTTCTTAAAATATTTTCCATTAATAAAGCTCAGAATATCACCACCCCTTCTTCTCCCGTGGGTGTCGTAAAAGTCGACTAAGGGATTAGCCGGAGGATGGGCAGCAGCGTCCTTCGAGTACATTAACAACTCAACTGCGATCGCCAATCCGTCTGCCAAGCGTGGCGATTATGGCAAAACCCCCCAATGAGCACACAACACACCAATATCGGTCATTGTGGTGATCTTTGGGGGAGGCCTGTGTCCAGCAGTGGACTTCATTCGGCTGAGATGATGAACCTAACACGTGATGTGCTTAATTGTTATACTGCAAAATCAAGATTCAGACGAAAGGTGGTTAGTGCAGTGGCTGATACGGTCGGCTGCTGCGCTGCGCGTCGCTGGTTCTGTTCCCGCACTGAACAAATATTTGTACGATCTGCGGGTAGTTTAAGTTTTTAAACTATCGCTAATTTCAATCATACTAGACTATGATTTCGGTACTTTTGGCGGACAGATCGGCCAAGTTGCATTGACCGTGGTCTTTTCGTGACCATAGTCAATACAACTTGGTCGAAACATTGAGGTTAGTTAAATAATTGTTTTTATTTATCTGCAGGTCTGGGTGTACTTTGTGTGGAATTTGTGTCTGTAAGCGCACCCACAACGCAGGAGAAAAACTAGTGTGGGGCAAGGTTTAAAAAAAACGCTATACTGGAGCTCAAGTCTACTTTGTATATTGAGCTGCATTCACTGATCGGGAAATTAGGCAACGCTTGGCGCGGTCAATCCATTGATGGGTGACCGCGTAGTGGTATTTCAACTGAACGACTCCGTGCTTCGAAGGGCATGTAAAATCACCGCTCCCGGTTATTTCCATTAGACGGCTGTTGTTGTGCCAAATTGGAGGGCTTTGGGCGGCTTCAACTCCAACTTAAGTGTAATGGATCTGGGGTCGCTGGTGGAACAATACTCGAAGATAGCTTGATGATAGGCGTATATTAGTACTACTTAGGATAATCATAAAAATACAATGAGAAAGGTAGTGCGTGTCTGCTCTGAGAGACATCCGCAGACTGGCGTAGAACAAATCATTTTTATAACGCGTCCAATTTTATAACTAACTAGCTGGGACCCGCGGTTTCACCCGCGTTTAATTTAAAAGTAATTTAGAGTACTTCAACATAGACACTTCTTATAGAATATATATTGGATTTACTTTTTTTGCGTGGTACCCTAATTATTTTTCTAAAATAAAAGCCTAAGTTATTCGATATAACATCAGCTATCTGACAGTGAAAGTCCCGTCAAAATCGGTCCAGCCGTTTCGAAGATTACCCGAAACAAACACTCAGACAAAATACTTAAAAATGTTTTTTTGTTATATGTACCGTATATACTTTCATATGCATTTAGTAAAAAGCTGTTATTTTGAAATTACAAACACACACTTCAATTTTATTTATTTGTACAATTATAATGTGTTAAGTATCTAACTTAACACATTATAATTGTTAAAAGAGGCTATGGGAGGATAATGCATGTGGCATGTGAGGTATTAATACCACATATTTAAATGTCAACTTAAAATAGGTACGAAATTGCAAGCAAATCACAGTTCATCATTATCAATCAGCTGAAGAACGAGCACTGCTGTCCCGATAGATTTACACACCGAACGGGTACACTGAGGGCCGGATGATGTTAATTTGTGTCGTCATTGGGGGAACTTTGCCAGTCCCCATTTCGCTTGGCAGGCGGGTTGGTGAACGCAGTATAGCTACTGTTCTACTGAAGGGATGCTGTCCCTGCCAGGGGCGCGGTCTAATGCCTACAAAGCGTGCACCTCACCCCCGGCTAAAGGTAAGTGGAAGGAAACCGCGGGGTTGATGGGGTTTTAGCCGAGAGTCCGACATGCCCCGCCACCCTAAAAAAAGAAGACGCTGCTGCCTATTCGTTTGGTTAAGCCTGATAGTCTGTTTTACGTCATCTACGGGAGGACACGGAGTGTTATATTCCTAATCTGAATGACGGAGAATCAGAATTCACTTCATCATCATCATTTCGGCCGAATGAAGTCCACTACTGGAGACAGGCCTCCCCAAAGATCACTACAACAACCGATATGGGTGTGTTGTGGGCTCATGGGGGTTTTGACATAAGCCACGCTTGGCAGACGGGTTGGCGATCGCAGGTGAGTTGTTATATCCTCCGGCTAATCCCTTAGTCGACTTTTACGACACCCACGGTAGGAGATGAGGTGGTGGTATTCTGAGCCGGCACCACACAACACGGCACACACAGAATTCACTTACCTGGATCTTTTTATTATCCGGTCCACTGTAAAAGTAGTGATTTATTCTTCTTACAAATAGTAGAGCTTCGTACTTAACCTCTTCATGTTTGGCCAACTGTACCCCATTTGATACATTACCCACAATAAAGTCTTCACCCCTTACGGTGGCTAGCGTGTATATAGAGAGAATTGAAAGAATTAGTGAGAATTTCATTTTTATTATATTTTTCTACAATTTGTACGCGTTTGAATCGGGATGTGATATGAGTTATAATGTTGCCTTATCAGTGATATCTATAAAACTCAAGATACTACACAGTTCAAAGTGTCGTCGATATGTGTAAACAAAAAATTAAGCCAAAGATCACAAACTCTGATAAAATAAACACAATTTAGAACTTAGGCTCTTGAGATAAAATTTATATTTAAACTAACTACCCTGTTAGGCAGTTGGATAAGAGTTGTTATGTGTATTTTATTTTTGTTTTTATAACTGCTTTTCATCATCATATCGGCCATTTATACGTCCACTGCTGATCAAAGGCCTCCCCCATGGATTTTCAGAACTGTGTCATCATTTTGGGGGGTATTTGCCAATACTCACGATTTGGCGGATTGGCGATCGGAGTTGAGTTGTTAATATACTCGAAGGACGCTGCTGCCCATCCTCCGGCTAATCCCTTAGTCGACTTTTACGACACCCACGGGAGGAGATGGGGTGGTGGTATTCTAAGCCGGCACCACACGACTTTACACACGATTTTAGTTAACGCTCGACAAAATTTCTCTCCTCATAATTTTTTATTTTATTTGCCTTAGATATAAACCGATTCTTAAGGAGTAAACTCCAATAAACCCCAATAAAATTACTAACATAATTATTCATTTTAATGATAGAAATTGTCCTGAACATATATGCCAATATCGTAACTAAGTCCTTTGCCCCTCTCACTCTTCATACGAAGGTTGACATATGAGTAGCCGACTCCTCCAGCTGTGATGTTGATCGTAGACTTGCTGTGGTATGTGTCCAATGCCTGAATACCCTGAAAAAAAAAGATTTAATTAGGTACTGTAACGACCAAATCATGTGGTTTTGTGTTACGTGGTTTGCGTGGTCCGGGATTCTCACATGAAAACTCTCGAGGTATATATACCTATTATGTTAATTTATTTATATTTTTACTATTCACTTCTTGCAATCTAATACATTAATCCACGACCGACAAGCTTGCTGTCTACAGCCCGTATTTTTCTTATCCGTCAATTACATTCTCCCATTTAAAATTATAATCAAATTCATCATTTCGTTCGAATGAAGTCCACTGCTGGACACAGGCCTCCCCCAAAGATCACCACAACCACGGATATGGATGTGTTGTGGGCTCATTGGGGGGTTTTGCCATAATCGCCACGCTTGGCAGACGGGTTGGCGATCGCAGTTGAGTTGTTAATGTACTCGAAGGATGCTGTTGCCCATTCTCCGGCTAATCCCTTAGTCGACTTTTACGACACCCCCGGGAGGAGATGGTGTGGTGCTATTCTGAGCCGGCACCACACGGCCACGGGTTTATTAAACGGATTAGATCGCGTATGTTATAGATTTTTGTTTTTCCTGACGTTTCAAATATTTTGCAGCATTCGTGGTTGCAGGATGACTAAGGTGACAGGCGCCGTTACAGATTTTAAAAAGTTATTTTATTTTATCTACCGTACAATTTTAATTTTAATCACTCACAGTGTCTTGATGTTTTTTAGTGCGGTATGTTGTTTGGGACTTTATTATTGTAATAACTGGATTCCAAACAGGTGGTATCTGCCAACCATCTTCTGTATTATAATTAGGATGTTTTTTAATTTCAATCGCCTCACGAAACATTCTTGGTACATATCGGTTCTCTTTCGCGAGGACTTGAGGTTGATCAAAACGAAGATAGTGGTTGGGTTTGCCTAAGACATGTTCACACACTGCAGACTTTGTGGAGCGTCTATGCTTGACGTCAGCTATATGTTCTTTTACTCGGGTGCCTCCTCCCCATAGATTTACACAATTGTGTCATCATTTTGGGGGTAATTTGTCAGTACTCACCACGCTTGGCAGGCGCGTTGGTGAGCGCAGAATGGCTACTGTTCCACAGAAAGGCCGCTGCTGCCCATCCCTCTGGTTTAGAGTACCTTACTCGCCTTTGACGACATCCACGGGAGGAGATGTGAGTGGTGCTATATTCTTAATCTGGACACACGGAGAACAGTACACTCACTAGTTTTTTTTTTAAAGTAACGTTGCCCCATACTAGGATTTCTCCTGTGTCGTGGGTGCGTTTACAGACATGAATTCTACACACAATACACCCAGATCCGGAACAACTTCCTGCAGATCGTACAAATATTTGTTCCGTGCGGGAATCGAACCCACGACCCGGAGCGCATCAGCCGACTGTATCAGCCACTGAACCAACCGTGCCGTCAGTATAGATTCGCATCTAGTGCAGCATCATGCCCGTCCGGTACATTTGCTGATTCCGTTATTATAGAAACTAAAACACACCACAATTACCCAATATTTATATACATTGACACATCCTGTGCGAACTACAGAAAGCAAAGCAATAATTTCATTGTTGAAAACTTCCCATCGCATTATTTGCGGTACAGTATAGGACTGTCATAGTTATATTATTGTTATTCAAGTGTCCTCCGTAGACACCTTACTCTAGTGATATATACGGCGTAGACCGTTGCTGGGGTAATAACATTGGGAGCTGGATCCGAATTATTTATCTTTTTTTATGGCAAGTTTTGCGCAATGGCTAAGCAATTGGCATCCTGCGCTAAGTAGCGCACCGTAACCGAACGAATTTTAGAGTAATTTTGTAAAACTATTTACAGAATTTATTCTGTTTCTCGACCAGAATGCATAGCATCTTTAGATATTCATAGCTAACAAATAGAAACAATTTGGGTACCTACTACATAAAAGATAAATCGATGTTCAAACCAATTGTAGTTTAAATATGTTTTATTATAAATAATAATCATTAGGTTATGTTTAAATTTTGTTTGTATTCATTCCACATTTCCCTATCATTACGACGTTTGGTTTTGAAAGACAAGGACAAAATATTTTAAACAAAATGGGTTTAAAGAATTTTCTTTTGTAGTTTATGTTTTAATTCCTTGTATATTTTCCTGTGACAAAGAGTACCCAGGCACCCCTCTCGTATTCGCCCGTGTCCAGAAACCCGAAATACGTCTCTAGGTTCATAATTATGATATCAGCCAAAGGACGTCCACTGCTGAACAAAGGCCTCCCCCAAGATTTACATATCAAACGGTTTTGCCTTAGTTTTGGGAGGAATTTGCCAGCCACGGTTGGCAGGCGGCTTGATGAGCGCAGAATGGCTACTTTTCCACAGAAGAGACACTGCTGCCCATCCCTCTGGTTTAGAGTCCCTTAGTTGCGATTCACGACATCCACCTGAGGAGGTGAAGTGGTGCTATATCCTCAATCCACACGGACGTCTCTGGGTTGTGGCACGATATTGAAAACTAATCAAAAATAACTTACTTGGATCAATCGGCTATCCAGCTGGTTATAAAAGTAATATTTCACTCTTTTAATAAAAGGTATGGCGTTGTACGTAATCAATTCATGGTTGGCTAAAACCACCCTGTTTAAGACATTGCCCACAACCAAAGGATCACCCCCGACGGTAGCTAGCGAGAATATAGCAAAAACCGACAGAATTAATGCAAATTTCATTTTTATTACACTTTTCTAGAACTGAACACGCGTTCGAATCGATATGTGTTTTATATTATAATGACGCAAGGTTCATAGAGTTATCGTATTGTTGTGAATTGATTGTGTGTTGTAGATAGAATACGAAATCTGACTTATTTATTATTACTCGTGTTATGTTTGTGTTTTTTTTTATAAAATGCCCCTCTTTAGGATTTCTCCTGTGGCGTGGGTGCATTTACAGACATGAATTCCACACACAATACACCCAGACCCGGAACAACTACCTGCAGATCATACAAATATTTGTTCCGTGTGGGAATCGAACCCACGACTCGGAGCGCAGCAGCCGAATGTATCAGCCACTGCACCAACAGTATTAGCACCACTCCATCTCTTCCCGTGGATGTCGTAAAAGGCAATTAAAGGACTCTAAACCAGAGCGACGGGCAGCAGCGTCCCTTTTGTGGTACAGTAGCCATACTGCGCTCACCAACCCGCCTGCCAAGCGTGGTGAGTACTGGCAAATTCCCCCCAAAATGGCACATGGCATGTAACAGGTCGTCTTATGGGTTAGGCTTTTGTTCAGCAGTAGACGCTTTATGGTTGATTCGACGGCACGGTTGGTGCAGTAGCTGATACAGTCGGCAGCTGCGCTCCGAACATGGGTTCGATTCCCGCACGGAACAAATATTTGTACGTTCTCCAGGTAGTTGTTCCGGGTCTGGGTGTATTGTGTGTGGAATTTGTGTTTACAGTTACGTTTGTGTTTGCACCCACGACACAGGAGAAAACCTAGTTACCCCAAGAAAACAAAAAGGAAAAAAATCCTTTTAAGACCCCCATGGGTAGAATCGTCTATTCTTCTATTCTTTAAACAAACCTCAAGGTATTTCAAGGAATTGTGTTGACACCCTTGCTCCATCCCATTTTTCAAGTTCAGCGGGCAATGCGGGCGCCGCCGCTACAGAGACTCTCAAACGGCGTAAATATAATATAATATAATCGAAGTTATGTGTTTTGGCCGTTTGGGGTCGAAACGCTCGGAGTACAGGGTCCGAGTGCACGTCTGCTTTTTAAAGATATTACCGGACAGATGGCTGGCCTATTTTGGACAAAGAATTGGTATTGCCATTCAACGTGGTCATGCTGCCAGTCTTCTGGGAACGTTACCAGTTGGCAGGGATGAGGAGGAATACTTTGACCCCTAAATGCGGCCTCTTTCTTATATTTTTGGGGTTAGTTTAGTTAAATAGTAGTATAGAATGTATATTTTAGTTTTAATCTATACATCTATACAAATAAATAAAATTTAAGTGTCTGTTTGTGATGTCAAAATAACAGCTTTTTACTAAATGCATATGAAAGTATATACGGTACCTATGACATAAAACAATGTTTAAATGTTTTGTCTGTCTGTCTGTTTGTTCCGCGTAATCTCCAAAACGGCTGGACCGATTTTTATGGGACTTTCACTAGCAGATAGCTGATGTTATAAGGAATAACGTAGGCAACATTTATTTTGGAAAAATAATTAGAGTACCGCGTAAAAAAAATCTTGAAATCTAATATATGTATTCTATGTCAAGTGTTTTTGTCGAAGTACTCTAAATTTCTTTTAAATTAAACGCGGGTGAAACCGCGTGTACCAGCTAGTTGTATATAAAATACTTACAAATTATTAATAGAAATAATAAATAGAGTTCAAATTAAATGCTTTTTACTTCTATTGAAAATACCGCGCAAGCGGAGCCGCTGGCGATATCTACAAAATGTTAGCCGATATACAAATACTCCAAATTCAGATATCCCTACGACATATCAACTACAATAGAGTACTTGACATAGATCTTTACCGGACCAAAATATGCTACATTTGAAACACATCAAATTGAACTTAATGTACTAAAACATAGGGTAGTACACAATTAGTAGTTACTAGATCGGGATAATGACCGAGATTTTCTTTATTAAGTATAATATTATTTTATTAAGTGTTTTCATATCAGCCATTTATACGTCCACTGCTGAACAAAGACCTCCCCCATAGATTTCCACAACTGTGTCATCATTTTGGAGGCGTATTTGCCAGTACTCACCACGCTTGGCAGGCGAGTTGGTGAGCGCTGTATGGCTACCGTTTCACAGAAGGGTCGCTGTTGTCCATCCCTCTGGTCTAGAGTCCTTTTACAACATCCACGGGAGAAGATGGAGTGGTGCTATATTCTGAATCTGGACACCACACGGAAAATCCGAACACCACCAGTGTATTATAACATAATAATTTGTGGTGCCGGCTCAGAATAGCACCACCCCATCTCCTCACGTGGGTGTCGTAAAAGTCGACTATGGGATTAGCCGGAGGATGGGCAGCAGCGTCCTTCAAGTACATTAACAACTCAACTGCGATCGCCAACCCACCTGCCAAGCGTGGCGATTATAGCAAAACTCCCCAATGAGCACACAACATACCAGTGTCCAGCAGTGGACTTTATTCGGCCGAAATGATGATGAATAAAAAGTGTATAATATAACAGATATCAGTTTATGTATAAAAATTAAAAAAAAAATGCGGACTGTACCTAGCAGCTCAGTCCCAAGCATTTATATTCTCAAGACAATCAGAAATCTTATAATATCCTCTATTATCCTATCTCTATACTCTAAACCAGGATAGGCAGCAGCGTCCCTTCTGTGGAACAGCAGCCATACTGCGCTTACCAACCCGCCTCCCGTATATCAGCCACTTCCACTGCTGAGGCCTCCCCCACAGATTTTCACAATCTTTTCTCACGATGAGAACGGTTAGGCCTTAGTCCACCACGCTGGCTACTGCCAGTTGGCGGACTACACACACCATTGAGAACATTTGGACCTCTCATAGTCAGGTTTCCTTACTATATTTTCTTTCACCGACGCAAGTGATAAATTCGAGGTGCAATTCCTTAATCTCAAACATCCTTCAATACAGAATTGAAATAACAGTGACAACCCAATTTGGTATTCCCTAAGACTCTTCCCCATGGCTAACCGTTTGGAACGTGTCCTTGAATAGCTTCAATCTGGGGTGCAATTCCATAAGCTCAAAGATCCATACATCCTTGAATGTAGAGTCGAAATAATGGTATTAAACCAATTTGGTATTTGCTAACATTATTGAAGCTTTTCAAGGACACGTTGCAGAAGATAAGCCATGAGGACCAGTTTTAGCGAATACCAAATCCGGTTATCACCATTATTTCAATTTTGTATTTAAGGATGTATGGATGTTTGAGCTTGGAGAATTGCTCCCCAGGTCTTAGCGTATACCAAATTGGTTTTTCACCGTCATTTTAATTCTGTATTGAAGGATGTATGGATGTTTGACCTTAAGGAATTGCACCCCTGATCCGCACATTCCGAATCCCGAAATGTCAGTGGCTGGTGGTGAGTGCCGGGATCGAACTCAGACCGTCCTGTATTCCTTAACCAACCACTGCCGTGTATGAAATGCAAAGGCCGCGATCAATTAAGGTCTTTACATATTGACGTAAATATCTTATTAATTATATACTGACTGTTTGTTATCAGTCCTCGTTACAGTTCAGAGGTTTGTTTGTTTATAAATTCTACTTACTGTGAGTCAACGATATGATGCATAGTCCAAATGTGTTTTACAATTCCCCTCAATCGGGTAAATATAGGAAACATGAAAAGATAATAAAGTTGAATACATGTCATGTCAATCGATAACGTAGAAAATTATTAGGCAATCTGTATGTATATATTATAATAAAACAATTTTAAACGGATTAAATCGCGTGTGCTATTGATTTCAATTTGGTCCCATGATACATTATACTTGATTGAGTAGTGTATTAACCAGCTTCAATAAACAGGTTAATCGCAGATAGCGTTTATCTAGATGATGTTTTAATTAGTTTCGATTCCTCTCAGATCAGAGACCCAATTTGAGTCATTCTTATTTTTAGTGTTAAATACTGATAGCAAATTGTAAAAAGTGCTTACATTTATTTACACTAAAATGAAAAAATGAAAACTGGCGGGGCCATGTTTTCCCCAGCTATGGTTTATGCAGACCAAAGAGAAGTTATGCCCGGCCCCGCCCGACTTCATAAATAAAGTTTATTTCAGTGGTTTTAATATTTTTACATCGTGTAGGGTTTATGAAGTTGGTATTTTTTTGTTAAAAATATTGTTAAGTATTTTAAATAGCTGTTGATTGTAGGGCGCCATGTATTAGCACGCTACCGACTATGCTGTACTGTAAGAGACGGGGGACATGGAGTATGATACCGTTTATTTGGAAGAAAGTTTTGCAATCTCATAGAACTGATTGCCGTTGGACAAAAAGATTCTCGAGTGAAGACCGCGCACCTGAAAACGCAGCGTGGGATGACGACAACGAGATGGACAGACGACCTGCTGAAGGTCACTGGGAGCACCGGATACCGAGTGACCCCCAGAAAGACGGCGGTGTACACTTGCTCACGTGCCGCCGTGTGCACAGCGAGGCCTCAGGGGATCATCTACAAGGCCCCTAAGATATGCATGCGCGCGACTATTTTACAGTCATCTTCCCTCCCTTAGAGGGGGTGACCGCTTTACAGTCATCCTGTTTGAGATATGCCTAAACGCGTGGCATCAATGGGGGCTCTGGTTTGATCTTACGAGGACCTGGAGCCCCCCTTCGGTGCCGAAGCTTACCGCTCCGGTGGTTTTAGCCAGTAGGAGGCCGGCATACCCCTTCACCGAAGGGTAAAGGGAAGCATGGGGTGGAAGAAGTTCAAGTAGAATTTCTACTGGGCGCAATAAAAATAGATAAAAATGGCTATCACTGCTGACTACGTCCTTCGTTCCTTCGGGGATAAGTACTTTTATTTCTCAGCCAATCTTCTCGTTGAAGCTTCAAACAACTACCTTTAACTTTGCAGGCCTCTGCCGGAAGAAATTTCTTCCATCTAACTTGGGATCTTCACTTTCCACATTCTTTAAATCTTTCTCAAGCATTTCAAAGACACTCAAAACAAATAAGAACTCCTTATTATCCATCCATAGACAGAAAAGTTTCCAGAAGACAAAAACTTAAAAATGACGTGCATGAATGACAGAAAGAAAAACAAGAGCATATCGTAGTGCGAACGTGATTGTTACAATAAGTTTTATTTGTTAGTTCATCGACATTTACATGGTATCATGCAAGGAGCGAAGTTTATAATTAGTAGCCAATGTTATTTATCAATTTTTTATGGTGAGTCCATGTTGTATTTATACTTAGAAGGGCTGACGATCTAAGATGGCCGCCATGCCGTTCGATAAGCTGCACGAAGCCAAGCTCGTTCGCTTCGGCTATCAATGGGAAAGGTATTTGTCTAGCAAAAAATATGGCAATATGTTGATGGGTGTAGGACTGCTCGTCTTGGATGCCGTTTATAGAAGATGGAGCAAGGTAAAGTGCCTAAACGTATTTGTTCATATATTTAGTGGGGAACAGGTCAAGCCTGCAGAATAAAATTCTGAGTGGTAAAGGTAGGGACTGCTTGAAATGCAGCCGCGTACAGCAAAACGAATTACGCTGACAGAATGTCAAATTTGACAAGTCGGTCACAGTGTCGGCGGCATTGTTTAGAATGTCAAATCCAAATAGTCATCATCATCATTATCAGATCAGCCACAGGACGTCCACTGCTGAACAAAGGCCTCCCCCACAGATTTCCACAACGAGCGGTTTCATGCCGCTCTCATCCAACGACTCCCAGCGACCTTCACCAGGGCGTCTGTCCACCTCGTTGGAGGTCGTCCCACGCTGCGTTTTCCGGTGCGCGGTCTCCGTTCGAGAACCTTTCTGCCCCAACGGCCATCAGTTCTACCACTTCAGTTTACACCAATCCTTTCAGCTATATCGACAACTTTAGTTCCTCATTTCTGACGATCGTAGAGAAATACCAAGTATGGCTCTCTCCATAGCTCGCTGAGTGACCTTGAGCTTTCTTATGAGGCCCATTGTGAGTGACCGCGTCTCTGTTCCATATGTCATCACTGGTAACACACACAATTGGAATTCTGGTAACTAAGAATCCTAATCCACGTGGTGTCCGGATTAATAATGTAGCACCACTTCATCTCCTCCCATTGATGTCGTAAAAGGCGATTAAAGAACTCTAAACCAGAGATGGGCAGCAGCGTCCCTTCTGTGGAGCAGCAGCCATTCCGCACTTATCAACCGACATGCCAATGGTGAGGTGGTACCATGTGGTGAGTACTGGCAAACTCCCCCCAAAATCATCATCATCATCATATCAGCCACAGGTCGTCCACTGCTGAACAAAGGCCTCCCCCTTAGATCTCCACAACGAACGGTCACATGCCGCTCTCATCCAACGACTCCCAGCGACCTTCACCAGGTCGTCTGTCCACCTCGTTGGAGGTCGTCCCACGCTGCGTTTTCCGGTGCGCGGTCTCCATTCGAGAACCTTTTTGCCCCAACGGCCATCAGTTCTACGAGCAATGTGCCCTGCCCATTGCCACTTCAGTTTACTCATCCTTGCAGCTATGTCGATAACTTTAGTTCTTCTACGGATCTCCTCATTTCTGATTCGATTCCCCCCAAAATGACGACGCAATATTGTTGTGAAAATCTATCGGAAGGGATTTGTTCACCAGTGAACTACCTTTGACTACATGATGATGATGATGATGATGAAAGATGCTTAGGATTAGTAACAATACTGCACCTGTGTAAGCTGGAGTTGCCTATCTTTTTCCGGGTAAATAACCCCTCAGTAAGTAAACCAGTGATAGCCTAGAGATGGAACAATTGCCTTCCATACCAGAGGGCCTAAGTTCGATCCCAGCCTTTGACTATTCGGATACATGCGCGGATCATAATTCGATTATCACTTGCGTTAACGGTGAAGGAAAACATCGTGAGGAAACCTGCACACCTGAGAGGGCTCCAAGATGTTATCAATGGTGTGTGTAGTCCGCCAACCCGCACTAGGCCAGCGTGGTGGACTAAGGCCTAACCTATCTCATTGTGAGAAAAGGCTCGTGCCCAGCAGTGTGACAGTAATGAGCTGGTTATGTAAGTAGCTTCCGTATGTTATAAAATAGAAGGTAAAGCCAAAAACATTACAGTTGGCTAACGGGTTGGGGGCCCCAGTGGTTGAGGAATTACCGGTGCACCAACGATGCAGCTGCCCATTATAGTGACTTCAGGCAGCGACAAAATAAACCGGGAGTAGGTAGAAATTGGATATTTAACCTTTATCTGGGTTTTTGTAAACTTTGATTGAACACTACGATTTCTCCTGTGTCTTGGGTACTTTTAAAGACACATACAACAAATACACCCAGACCCGGAACAACTACATGCAGATCAAACAAATATTTGCCCCGTGCGGGAATCGATTCCTCGACCCGGAGCGCAGCAGCCGACTGTATCAGCCACTGCACCAACCGTGCCGTCAAAGATGACGAGGCCCACACCAAGCGACCCACAAAGAGACGGTGGCGCGTCACCTTATGCATACGCTACATAGCACAGCACACAATGAGGCTCCTAGGGGATCCTTTACAATCTTCTCAGCAGGGGGGTGACCACTTTACAGTCATTGTGTGTGGAATTTGTGTCTGTAAACGCACCCACGACACAGGAAAAACTCAGGTGTGGGGCAAAGTTTAAAAAGAAACTGTCGACCCGTCTGGCGGTGGGGAGGCGACTGTGAAAAGGCTATCCCCCACGGTACGTTTTGGCCAGGATTGTAAAGGAACCCCCGTAGCCTCGCTGTGTGCCGTGCTGCGCACCGCTTTTAATGTTTTTTTTTGTATATTTGGTAGGTCTGAGAATAGGTCTTAAAGTATTTTTCACCCTGCCACCCTAACCCCTTTTTTATCGCGATTTTAGTATTTTTGTATGAACAATATCCATGACGTAAATTTCCGAATTCAACGCGTGCGAAGCCGCGGACAAAAGCTAGTTTCTAATACAAAAAAAGAGGGGATCTTTCAACTTGCTCTGCAGAGACATAATACAGGGTTAAAGGGAAGATTCATGACATTAGCTCAACACTTGCAACTAATAGAACAATCCGAGCAGCTCGAAACTTCTGCAACAGAGAAGGAGTTTTCGTTGCAACAGCATGGGGACGGAGTTTAACTTCATGGTACTAACAGAGGAAGGTTCATAAGTCAGCAAAGAACTGGTAATCATACTTAACGGTCTTTGTAAGCGAGGACCTGAACCGTGCCATTCCTGAGTAGCCATGATAAGTCATACTTATCATGTCTTTCACCAGATCTTATACGTTTACTGCTTTATAGAATTTTGCCATAATTATCATGCTTAGTAGGTGGATTGGTAATGGCAGTATGTGGATAATGGCACACAGGAGGATACTCTACTGCTGAGAAACTACACAGTAAGTAACTTATCATATTAACCATGGGTCTACAGAAATAGGAAATAAGGGGATGTGGTACGAGGGCGTAACCGCGCCACCGCGACATGCACAATCCGGGCCATTCGGAAAAATGGCCGATTTATAACATCAGTTGAGATTCGATCGCGTAAGTGAATCTTTGTTAAAGTGTCGTATTGTTCGGGGATAACATGCAAAAACCGAAGCGAAACTAATAACTTTATCGAGGAAGGAATCATATACAATATGCAAGTGAAGGAGTGTTCTTGTATTTGTCATTGAAAATAATATTTCAAAAATTGTTGTTTTCTTTATTATGTTACATTTGGATTGATGGAGCAGAACGACATTACTATGTTTGTACAAAATAATATGCTTCTTATCTACCACTTAACTAGCAATCGGTGAATAACATACTCAGTGAATAGAACAGCGAATGGTACTCCCAATAAACTTACGCGTTGCGTGGTACGGCTGTGGTGTGCAGTCACTACGCTCGGCAGATTGGCTACCTAAAAAGTCGTGGGTGTGTTTAAGTATGAGTAGCCAATTATAATGTTGAGTTTATTCAGTTCATTGGATGAGAACCTGTAACTGTGTGCATTAGTGTGTTTTGATGAAGAATGGTAGGAGAAAACTGGATTTCACGGCTCGTATACATTTGGACTACATGGCATATCCCCTTTCTTCCAATATCTTGCGTGGGTACCTTTTTTACATGAATTCTTCAAATAAAATATCTGGTAAATTGGTTATAATTTATATATCCTAGAAACAAGAATGGGCCATGAATTGAGCCCTGGGGCACGCCCATTTTGACCAGAGACCCTGAGGAGGTAGCTTACTACTACCTACGTCTTATGTCTACTTTTTTCAGTCTAAAAGGTAAATAAGAAAGTTGCTGAAAAACAGCAGTTCAAGATCAGCAGCTCGTCCACGAATTCCGTAATGGTGTAATTTACGGATTAGTGTATTGTGGTCAATGCAGGCAAATGCTTTGGAAAGGTCACAAAAAATACCAATAGCATCTTGAGAGCCTTCCTAAGATTCTAGAGTTTGAGTAACTAGTTTCACATCTGCATCCATAGTTATTCTTTTATGATACTACATGTACCAACCCACCTTGATTTGCGCGTCACCAACGCGTATACATGAACTGGGTCGTTCTCGGCTACGTGGCAGTGCATGGAACCATAGTGCCTCGGTTTTGTGAGGCGCTATCTGCAGACCCTGAGCGTGGATTTTGGCTACGACAATTGCCACCGCTTGCTTAGCAAGCCGGATGGTTCCCTCGAAAGACTCCCCACTAGCCAACACAAGAGTGTCATCAGTGTAACATACTAAGCTGACACCAGCGGCCAGAACGACACGCAAGCCCACGTCGTAGGTAAGGTTCCATAAGAGGGGGCCGAGAACCAACCCCCGCGGAACCCCGCACGTTATCTCCCTCCGTTTTACGCTACCGTCCCTACCCACGTAGCGAACGTGCCTATCGCACAGATAGGCCCCTATGATGCCCTGCAGATAGGGGGGGACACCGACACACACACACTAGTGCCTCCCCGCGCCCCACGGGATGGAATTGAAGGCGTTGACTGACAGCCAACGCCGATCCACCCCACCGGGACACTGCCTGCTCCGACAGCGAGCGAACGAGATGAATCGCATCGATGATGGACCAGCCCGCGACAGGTGCTCAACGAGTCTTCGGGCAATTATTCTCTCGAATAGCTTCGAAGCCTCGTCAAGCAGGCAAATAGGACGATACGCAGAGGGTGACACTTTACCTTCCTTCCTGATGCGAATGAAACCGGCTTCCTTCCAGGCGGTCAGGACCACGCTGTGATGAAGGCAGCTGGAGAGCAGCCACCTGAAGCTGTTCCCAAGAGACAGCAGTGCATTTTTTTTTGCAGTCCCACGCTGCGTATTCTGGTGCACGATCTTCACTTAAAACTGTTAAAATCCACTGTGGTTCAGATTCTAAATCATGCGTTCTAACAATAATTCTATTTATGTTTCAGTTTATTATATCTGATGGTGCTTATCGACAGCCATACTATATCTAAAAGTACTGATAACGACGAAAAAGTAGATGGTATATTTGACTCCATAACCGATTTAGACCACACAAGGAACCCCAAGCTGAGAAGAGAGAGATTCCTTCACAAATATAGACAAGAGTTAAAGGATGAATTTGCAAGGCCTCTAGACTCTTTAAGAGAAACGAAACTGTTCCAAGAAACAGTAAAAACTACCGAGAAAACTACTCCAAAAATTACTGCAGAACATCAGAAACATCATAAGTCAGCCAAAAGAAGAGTCGGCAACTTTTGGAGGAAGTTAAGAGGAAAAGTTAAGAAGAACAAACATAATGATGCCAAGGAGAGAGAAAGAAGAATACCAAATAATAGACAATATCCATCGATATATCCTGCTACGAAAGATTTTCGAAATTCTGAACCAAGAAATAAAAGTCGGAGGAAGAATAGAAATCAATTTATTCTACGACAACCTGAAATTAATTTTGCAAAGAGGGATGCTGATAGAAATATCTTATTCAGCAGCAGAGACTATAACAAATTCCCTAATAAAGTGCAGATTGGAGACGCACCTCATCATAATATTCAAAAACATCCATTTCATGTAAAAACCGTAGAGGTAAAAACTACTGAGAATTTGAACCGACTTCTAGCATCTATGACCACCCAGTTAACTCAAATTAAACAAATTTATGGAGTCGATAAATATAACTCATCTAATGTGTCCATAACTCCACTCTATGATCAATCTATGGTCCAAGCACCGAAATTAACCACTCCTATTACTACTACTACTACTTCTACTACTACAAAAGAAATTGAAAACGATTATCCTGGTACAGCGCAGATAGAAAATCTACTTAACGATATTAAAGTGAAGGCTATACAAATGGTTGCAGAACAAAGTCCATCTGTGACCGACTTAATAACGAACACTGTCACTGAAACAACATTTGATGCGGATCCTATTCTCACGCATATTGACATGGCTGGACCAGTACATTACTTGAGTTCTTTTGGATCAATTGATGATATCGCAAAAGTGTATGTAAAAAGGACCGTGGCACCTACGAGAATAAATGAATTTAATCTAAATGACTCCATAACAATTACGACCACAGATCCTCATTATTTAGTGGCTAGGTCACTCAAAGAAGACACGATAACTATGGCTCATAGTGTTGAAGATATGCTCCAGAGGGAGCTTAAGAACATATACCATAAGGTAAAAAACAAAGTTTCGAACGATTTCCGTAAAGAAGCGCACAAAGTCAAGACCACACTGAATAAAGCTGTGAATAACATTACTAGCAAGGTTACTTCAAAACCTAATATATCTACTAACAAAGTTTGTAAGACTACAAGCTGTAGCAAAAAAACCATTGCTACAACTACTAAGATTCCAAGAACACGAAAAAGTTACACAGCAAAACAACTCACCACAGCACCTAGATATAGCCGAGGAGATCACGAAAGTAAACACGAAAACAAGCTAGATACAACTCCTCCTGCCCCCGCTTACGACGATTACATGATGATAACATTATACGAACAAATGCTTGCAAAAACTCATGAAGACAACGTTATGAAAATGCTTTCAACAAGTGAAGAACCGATGAAGAAAAGAAGGTATCATTTCCGTCTTTCTAAAAGAAATCCAGAGACCTTAACTGATGTAAAATTAAGAGAAGATATACAGAAGATATATGATGACGGAGTAAACATGCCTGAATATGATTACATGGAGTCTTCATCTAACATATCGTCAAATACTTCTCCTGGTTCTTCGGAAGTAAATAACGAATCTGCAAATACGGTGAGTGATCCTACAGAGGTAGTAAATGATTCTCCGGGAGAAAATAAAAATAGGGAATCTTCATTGATGTCACCAGTTACCCAAAGCAACATTGATGACACTAGTTTCGAAGGTTTGAGCGAAAAAATATCTTACAAAGACTTTGTGAATGGGTATAAACACTATCTTAAATTCCAAAAAGAGCAAAATAACCAGAATTTTTCAAATCTTGTAAAGTACCAAGCTCACAGACACCACAGTGTCGACGATATTGGGAAATTCATACTTAACAAAATTCCTCCGTTGCCTGCTAACAAAGTTAAGAGACTCAAAAGATTCTTCGATGACAATGATATGGACTATCAAGAAATATCAACTAAAAGTGACGATAATTGGTTTAAAAAACATTTTTATCTATTCATCGATAACGGACCTCCAAAAAAATTTCATACTTCACAAACAGTCTCTTTGAAATCTGCTATAACCGAACCAAATGTGAATTTATCTTCTACTAGGGATTCCTTATTTAGACCAGCAGCTAATGACCATCTCTTTATTCAAATCGGTTCTGATGATGGTGAATTGACTAAACCTGCAGATATGAACCTTGATGATCTTACGAAAATTCTAGATTCTATTAAGGATAAACAATCGACCAGTACATATCACCGTAGTGGTACGTATATTTTAAAGAGATTTTCTTGTAGAAGTGTATTATGATTCCGCGAATATTAGTCATTATAACAAATTACTTTTAAATGGATTACGTTGCCTGTGTTATAGATTTTAATTTGCCAACGCTCCGAACGGTGTAAAGTGTGCAAAACGTCAATCTATATACGCGATGTAATCCATTCATTGAATTTAAATCTGAGTACTTCTGTACCAGACCTAGCCGTCGGAGTGTTAATTGCACAGTATAATTTGTGAGGGCCTAGCTCTGATTCTCAGAACCGGCAAAGTGTAATAAGCTTATCAGTTATGAAATTTTAATATCATCCTATAGCTGGATGCCATTTGTAAGGCACATATAATTCCTCTTAGTCACTAAAGATAATAGACGGTATAATGCCATATTTTTTGCCAGTATAGTGCCATATTTATTGCCGAGAGTTACAAAGTCGTCATTTACTATTCTTATTTTTAGGTCTATCAACGCTACCAAAATATTCAGACACATCCAATGTAAGCTTTAACGATTCCGACAGTGTTGTAAACTTGAAAGTAATGCCCCGTAGTTTCATCGGCAAGATATTTGGAGGAAAACGCAGACAAGCGTCGACAAAACTACAAACAGAAACAACTGAACATGATGATGCAGCACTTGATATTTTCACCGAAAACGTAGGTCAGAGATTGAGAAGAACAGCTACGAAAGAAGATGGAGAAATTACCGTAATGGACGATTTGGTTAACAAAGTTTCAGAGGAAAAAACGTCTAATGATGCTAAAGAAGTTTACGCAAATGTAGCTGTACGAAACAATAATAAAGAAACAAACAAATATGGGTACGTTGACATCGATCTGGTTCAACGACAGACCGCAGTCATCAAACTACGAGATAACACTACTAAAAGAAGTAGATTTAAAGATTTTTTTAGAAAATTTCATTTTAAAAAAGGTAAAGAGAAAAAGAAACCAAAACGCCAGTGTACCTATACTCGTAGAGTAGCGAGATTCAATCCTATTAAAAAGTTGAAAGATATGTTCAAAATTAAACCCGATGAGAAAGTTACACCCCATGAAAATCCTGTCCAAAACATGGCGATGGATTACGATATATTAACTACCCATATAGATTCCTTTAAAGCAATTAAATATGATAAGCCTCTAAATATTCAAGATATGAAGAAGCAAGTACCTAATATAAGTGATATTGTCAATTTTGATTCAGCCACCAGTAAACCGACATCCAAACTGTCTTCGTATGCCTATAAACTAGATGAAAATGACCAAAACTTGCTTTCTAATTACCATTTACCATCTACCGATGCTACCCTTGATGCTATCGCTGATGCTACCCCTGCTGCTACACCTGCTGCCACCCCTGTTGCCACCCCTGCTGCCACCCCTGCTGCCACCCCTGCTGCCACCCCTGTTGCCACCCCTGCTGCCGCCCCTGCTGCCATTAAAACAACTTATTCACAAATATTTAGTAAGTTTCTTAAATTGATTTTTATACATTATTAATTTAAATATGATGTGATTTGAGTCGGAACTATGAGCGCTACAATTGGAAGGATATATAAATTCATCACGCTTTTGCAAACATGGGTGGGTAGAGCTGTCTATCTTTTAATTCTGTAACCACCTGCCGTATCGTTTCCAGCATACAATAAGCCACTCATCCAGTGCATAAAGTATAAGACGACTAAGAGCGTGTTCTTATTTGCCGACACGGTGTATCCCCAGGCCACTGATAAAGGATCACCCGATGTCGGGGCACTGAAATTGTCGCTCCACACGAGCGGTTTATAGCGTTTTTCCACTAATATACACAAAACCTATATATTTCGTCGAGTCCCCGGTCACTATGTTCGCTATCTATAGTATCGTCCCAATATCTAGGAAGTGTGACGTAATTACACATCGATGTGTGCATATGCAACGTGCGCAATATCACTCTCAATACCCTATAATAATTCTACTTTTTTGGCGACGTAGATTAATTATAGCCCCGTAGATTAATTAGCCCAGTTTTCCAGATGACGCACTGGTCTCAAATGCGTACAGTTAGTAGAGTACCTAGAAGTACTGTTTTCGCAATAGTCAAATTACTACATTATCCATACATTTAAATGAATTGAAGTGTCTGTTTGTAATGTCAAAATAACAGCTTTTTACAAAATGCACATGAAAGTACCTCGTATATACGGTAACTACAACAAAAATCTTTTTTTATTTTTTGTCTGTCTGACTATTTGTTCCCGCTGATCTCCGAAAGGGCGGGACCGATTTTGACGGGACTATGTTCACTGGCAGATAGCTGATATTATATGAAATCACTTCGGCTACTTTTATTTTAGAAATATAATTAGAGTTCCACGCAAAACAGCTAAAACCCAAGAAATCCGATATATATAGATACTAATTATATTATATCCATAAATGTAAACAGCGGGTGAAACCACGGGGCATAGCTAGTTTTAAATAAACCAATAGCTGAAACTTTGCAACGTCAAAATCGGTGCAGTAGCTGATACAGTCGACTGCTGCGCTCCGGGTCGTGGGTTCGATTCCCGCACGGAACAAATATTTTTATGATCTGCAGGTCTGGGATCTGGGTGTATTGTATGTGGAATTCATGTCTGTAACACCCACGACACAGGAGAAATCTTAGTGTGGGGCAACGTTTCTTAAAAGTTTTTTTTTTATAAATACGGTTCCAAATGGTTGATCCTGTGGATAACACCAGGAAAGAAACTCCATGGATACTCTTTTAAAATAATTTAGGTTATAATGTTGATTGATACAAATTACGGCAACAGATAAATATAATGAGAAAGAATTAGTAGTCGTGTAAGAAGAAACATACTTCACTTCAATTATAACACATGAAACTCATAAAAACACGCTTTTAAATGAAATTTGAACTAAAAACAACAAAATAATATCTGTTGTAAAAAAAAGCGTGGTGTGCCGTCTATTTATAAACTCGTAATTGCTCTACCTTTATGTCGAGCGTCGGTTGACCGAAAACCAATCAGGTTATTATACAAGTATGTATATTAAATATTAATTCGTGAAGGAAAACTTTGGACCCCTTTTTAACCACATTGTGCGCACGGAGGAGTATGAGATTTGGCATAGTTAAAGTTCACATGGAGATGGAGTGCAAAAAGTTAAAATTGATGTATAATTGGTGTTACAAATACATTAATTAAATTTAAAAAATAAATTATATGGTCGAACTCGATGACTCGACTTCACTGGTTCATATAATTAAAATATGCGTGTCATCAGCACCAGTGATGACATATGGAACAGAGACGTGGTCACTCACAATGGGCCTCATAAGAAAGCTCAAGGTCACTCAGCGAGCTATGGAGAGAGCTATGCTTGGTATTTCTCTACGAGATCGAATCAGAAATGAGAAGATCCGTAGAAGAACTAAAGTTGTCGACATAGCTGAAAGGATTAGTAAACTGAAGTGGCAATGGGCAGGGCACATTGCTCGTAGAACTGATGGCCGTTGGGGCACAAAGGTTCTCGAATGGAGACCGCGCACTGGAAAACGCAGCGTGGGACGACCTCCAACGAGGTGGACAGACGACCTGGTGAAGGTCGCTGGGAGTCGTTGGATGAGAGCGGCATGTGACCGCTCGTTGTGGAAATCTAAGGGGGAGGCCTTTGTTCAGCAGTGGACGTCCTGTGGCTGATATGATGATGATGATGATCTTAAAAACTGAATACAATAAAATTTTGCCTGAATTGGTATTCAATGCAATTTTACTCACGGTCTTTGAAGTGCCCAGTTTGGCAATAAAGGTCTAAGGGCAAATGCATGATGTAATGTGTGGCCACTTATAATATCCCCAGAAATAGTAATTCAGTTTCTAACAAAACCACATGACTGCTAGCAATATAATTGTCTTTATTCCAGAAACAGGCCCTATTTTAAGCAGACCATCATCATCATCTTCGACTCGAACAAAGTCATCATCTTCGATACAAACCAAGTCATCATCTTCGACACAAACAAAGAGGACTACTAAAACCAAGAAAGTAAAAATCCCACCAAGCAACGTCATGATAGTAAACGTTAAAACAATGAAGCCATCGACGACGAACGCCAAATTATTAATCACAATTGAAAATAATCCTCTTCAGAGTTTTGAAGATATGAATATGGTTTTAAACAAAATTGAAGACAACCTTACGAAAACTTCGAAACAATCAACTTTAAATTACCCCCGATACACAACAAACAAAGTCCCCCAATACACAACAAACAAAGTCCCCCGATACACAGCAAATGAATTCATCCGATACACAACAAACAAAGTCCCCCGATACACAGCAAACGAAGTCCCCCGATACACATCAAACGAAGTCCCCCGATATACAATCCCCCGATATACAACAAACGAATTCCCCCGATATACAACAAACGAAGTCCCCCGATACACAACAAACGAAGTCCCCCGATACACAACAAACGAATTCCCCCGATATACAACAAACGAATTCCCCCGGTATACAGCAAACGAACTCCCCCGATACACAACAAAAGAACTACCCCGATACACAACAAACGAACTCCCCCGATACACAACAAACGAAGTCCCCCAATACACAACAAACGAATTCCCCCGATATACAACAAACGAATTCCCCCGGTATACAGCAAACGAACTCCCCCGATACACAACAAACGAAATACTCCGATACACGATAAACGAAGTCCCCCGATATTCAATAAAAGATATCCCCAAGTATACTACTGCAAATTTTTCCCTATTTACAACTAAAAAAAAATCCTTACATACAACTCCAAAATTCCCCTCATATACAACTCCAAATATCCCCGCATACACAACTTTAAATTTCCCTTCGTATAAAACTCAAGATTTCCCCTCGTATACAACTAAGGATTTCCCCTCGTATACAACTAAGGATTTCCCCTCGTATACAACCAAGGATTTCCCCTCGTATACTACAACTCTAGATTTCCGGTCCTATACAACTCCAGATTTCCGCTCCTATACAACTCCAGATTTCCCCTCGTATACAATTCCAGATTTCCCCTCGTATACAACTCCAGATTTCCCCTTGTATACAACTCTAAATTTCACCTCGTATAAAGCTCCAGAATTGACCTGGTATACAACTCCAAATTTCCACCGATATTCAGCACAAAATTTTCCCAGATATTCAACCCCAATTTTTTCAGTATACTCTACTCCCATCCATAAACGAGGCACCGTGATTTACACCAAAAATATACCCCTAGCCCAATGCAGAAGACCTCCTGAAGAACTGACAATTAAGAGTAAGCTAACTAGGATTGCCAAATTCCCGATATCAAAACACCACTACAAAAATAGGTACGAGGGTGATAAAAATGTGTTCGGAGGTGAATTTATGAGCTTTATGAAAGGACATAGTATGAAAAAGCATAACATGAAAAACAGGAACGCTTACTCTGAAATAAAATCTGAATTAGAATCCAATATGAAAAAATCTGGTAAAGTAGCAAGGAACTTTGAAAATAACAAACATAGATACAGTGATTACTTTGACGATTTACTTATGTGGCATAAAGCTATTCTGAAGTTAGATAACATTCCCAGTCCATTATGGAAGAGTATACTGAAGAATATACAACCAGAAACTGGGGAAAGCTATACGACTCCAAACATGACGAATCTGATGAAGGAGTTGAATGAAATGAATGAGTTTTTGGATCAACGAAACATCCTTAACAAATTAATGTCAAATTTTACAATGAATGAAACAGCAAAAGACGGCCATCAGAACTCAGTGGTCAGAAGTGTGCCTAATGTGAAGCAAGGGGTAATCAGAAGCATAGCTATGAATGACAAAGCAGTCGTTACAAGTAAAAATATAATAATAAAAGGGGAAGCAAGATATTTCCAGTACAACAAACCTCAGTTCATAGAAAGTGATCTAAGCACGAGCGCTTTTATACCAAATTTGAAAAAAAAATATGTTCATGGTCAAACTTACGCCAAAATGGGTTACCATGAAAAAGGTAAAGTAATATTTTCTGAAGTTTACGCTAAGGACATCCATTGAATCACACCTAATATCATAGCATCACAAATGCACACGAATATAGCTCAGACTGCGATGACAAATCTGTCTTCTCAACTTCGAGAGAATTAGGAGTAAAAGGTACTTTTTATCTTGCATACGTTTCATCATCATATCAACCAGAGGACGTCCACTGCTGAACAAAGGCTTTCCTCTTAGATTTCCACAACGAGCGGTCACATGCCGCTCTCATCCAAAGATTCCCCGCGATCGTCACCAGATCGTTTGTCCACCTCGTTGAAGGTTGCCCACGCTGCGCCTCCATTCGAGAACCTTTTTGCCCAACGGCCATCAGTTCCACGAGCAATCTGCCCCGCCCATTGCCACTTCAGTTTACTAATCCTTTTAGACATATCGGCAACTTTATCGTTTGGGAAACTTCGTAACGTATTTTCGTCAACAATACCGCAATGCCTCAAGACGAAAGTCTTTAACCAGTGTGATACCAGTGATGACATATGGAACAGAGACGTGGTCACTCACAATGGGCCTCATAAGAAAGCTCAAGGTCACTCAGCGAGCTATGGCGGGAGCTATGCTTGGTATTTCTCTACGAAATCGAATCAGAAATTAGGAGATCCCTAGAAGACCAAGTTGCATTCGTGTGTTTCGTTATATACTAATAAGTGATTGACTGATTCCCATCGGCTTCCCTTAAGTAACTGGTTAATGTAAATATAGAGGATCTGCAGGGGTCTAGTGAAACACTGAGGTACTTGACGTATTTATTACTTTAAAAACACAGTATTCGCGACGTATTACAATACTTTTTCAATAGGTCGATCAGTTTCCCGAATATCGTGTTTGATCTACTGGTGCGCCATGGTGCATTCGACCCACACCTTTAGACAGCACTTCGCGTATTACTCTACTAACTGTACCCGAGACCTGCTCGCACAGACTACGTACTTTGCTATTACTTTCTACTTGCGAGCTGTCCGGACCAGACCGTGAACGCTGTCAAAGCCAAATTTTGACAAAACCTGTAACGAAGATTCTCGATAGGTCGAAGATTATGCGAGACCTGAAACCTGGTGTCTGTCCTTGGTACACAGAATATTCCCTAAATCAATCCCTGCAGCTCATGAGAGTAGATCGATGTAGATACGCTGGTAGAAGAAGTTCGCGTGCCTATGAAGAGAATTTTATATGTAGGTACAGTCTGTAGGTTTAGTTTAGTCAGAAATCTGACAGCGCCCTCCTTATTCAATAAAATAACATATTAGCTGTACCGTTTCTGCCACTCCTCGAGGATGTTTTCAGAAGCTCGCATTGATTCTGTCCTATCCTTTTTTCTTCTTGGTCCAGCACCAAGGGCTTCCTGAGTATGATACCATCAACCCGGCTGGTTGGGGCCAGCTGAACCCCTGGTCGATCGGATCGGGCAAGATCTGTCTCTGCCAGCAGTAGTGTCGGCTATGTTGGCAGAGCCTGAAAACTGGAATGCAGTGGTCTCCTTCTGTGAGAGCGTCATGCTCCAGAAGGAGACCGCAGACCGGGATCGGGAGAGGGCCACGGGCTGCCGTGGGACGCTTTGGGGGATCCTTTACAATCCCCCCGGGGGGTGACCGCTTTACAGTCTCTCAGAGATGTGCCTGTAGGCGTGGCACTAGTGGACGGCTCTAGTAGAGCCTCCCTTAGGTGCCGAAGATGACCGCTCCAGTGGTTTTAGCCGGTAGGAGTCTGGCATACCCCTTCGCCTTTCCCCGGGGCGACGGAAGTTCATGAAGAATTTCCACTGGGCACCAATAAAAATAAAAAAGTTGGTATCAGTGCAGTGCCAGATATTCAGCGCCAAGGAGTAGTGTTTAAACTTTAAACATTACTGTGCTCTGGTTTGAAGGGCACTGTAGCTAGTGACATTACTGGGCATTAGAGAATAATGTCTTTAGGTGACGAGCGCAGTATGGTGCCACGTAGGCCAAAAGGGGTCAAAAGTCACCAGATCTAGTGACAAAATCGCTAAGGTGGCAACACTGGTCCTTTAGCGAGGTACTTTATTAAACTGCGTGAGTGTTGCAAGGAAAAAAAAAGTGTTTTATACTTTGGTGTTAATATTATGCGCGTCTCTGTGGTGTTCAGAAATAAATACTTTTTCTTTCATTCTTTCTTTCTTTCTTTCTAGGCCTAGTCGTGGGTAGCATGACAGTTTTTTTTATAGGCAGGCATGACGATTGTCGCCAGGTGAATCATATGCTAGTCTCATCACCATATTTAATTTTAATAAGCAAGGAGACTCCTTGCCGTGTGGTGCCGGCTCAGAATACCACCACCCCATCTCCTCCCGTGGGTGTCGTACAAGTCAACTATGGGATTAGCCGGAGGATGGGCAGCAGCGTCCTTCGAGTACATTAACAACTCAACTGCGATCGCCAACCCGTCTGCCAAGCGTGGCGATTATGGCAATGAGCCCACAACGCAGCCATATCGGTCATTGTGGTGATCTTTCGGGGAGGCCTGTCCAGCAGTGGACTTCATTTGGCCGAAATGAAGGAGACTCCTTGCTGCACTAATCCGTGTGGTGTCCAGATTAAGAATATATCCTGTGGATGTCGGAAATGGTGACAAAGGGAATTTAAACCAGAGAGATGGGCAACAGCGTCCCTTCTGTGAAACAGTAGCCATACTGCGCTCACCAACCCGCCTGCCAAGCGTGGTGAGCATTGGCAAACTCCCCCCAAAATGATGACACAGTTGTGAAAATCTATGGGGGAGGTCTTTGTTCAGCAGTGGACGTCTTTTGGCTGATATGATGATGATGATGAAGCAGACTCGACTGAATCACTACTATGAGGTTTCTGCTCAACCGAGAACGTTGAGGCAGTCACTGATCTTATAATCAAATATTTTTGTTGCTTTATTCTAATAACAGAATTCACAAGTCACATTATAACTAACACGGAGTACCTAATACTCGTATTTTTAACACGCTTTATTAGCTTGGTATGTATCTATGGATCTATGTATCTATATAACGGAACTTCTGAACTCCATTTTTATCCCCTTCAAAACATCTTATTGATTTGAAGGACCGATGACAATGCAACTTCGTTCCCAAAAAGAACCCGTATTAAGCCGCACAAAAAAATAGAAAATAAATAATAGTTTAAAAAAACACGCTTTTGTAGATAACTGAACTAAAAAGTAGAAAATATTTTTCAATAAGTTAAAAATAAGAATATAGAGATAAACAAAAAAAAATTATAAATAAAAGCGTGGGGTGCATTATCCAATTTTTTCATGTTGACGCTACTTTTACAAATATTTACAGCTATTTACATCAAGCACCCGCTTATTTACAATACATACATATTTTCTTTTTTTGTTAATCACTCTGTTCTTATTTTAAACTCGTTGTTTTTTTTTCTACTTTTTAGTTCGGTTATCTACAAAAGCGTGTTTTTTAGTTTGTTAAACTATTATTTATTTCGTTTTATTTAGATCATATCTTCCCCGCCGCCACGAACTTTTTTGGCAATAGGCAAATGTCAAAAAGTATAATTTTCGTTTTGTTTTAGGAAGTCGGAGGTGTTCTGATGGAAATGAGCCAGCGATCCTTGTCGACACAACACTCTTAGCTTACGATGATGAGGTGGATTCTATCACCAAAGGATTAGAACTCAAGAAACTTAACTGTGGTAAGAGCATCCCGTCTGACATATCAGAGATAATAACAGTAATATGTAATAATAGTAATTAGTGTACCTCTGACACGTCGGTGAAGCTTTAGATTTATCGTTTTTAATGTATAATTTATTAAAAACGATAAATCTAAAGCTTTATGGACAGATTTACAGCCATAAATTTATAAGATATCGGCTTCGTCTCTCATTTATAGAAAACAAAAGACAAATTAAAATTCTCTCTTGAACGAAAATTTAAACCTTTAACCATAGTAGAAAGAAATACCCAGAAGCCGCGTTCAATTGAATTTCCTTGCCGCGCACCCAGAAGCCGCGTTCAATTGAATTTCCTTGCCGCGCACCCAGAAGCCGCGTTCAATTGCATTTCCTTGCCGCGCACTGTCCTAAAATAAAACGTACGCCCCCCGCCTGCCGCCACTTCTCAACCGCTTAATGTTGCTAACTCAAGAGTTGTTTACCACTTTTGGGGTAAATAACGATATCAGTATTAAGATTATTAAATAGCTAATGAATGGTTTGGAACCATTAAATATATTATAATACATAACGATTTATTATAAAACTATTATATTCTCGGTGAATGTTCAGATAAAATTTATCTTTTTAGTTATAGAATACAATATATATTTGCAACATAATCATTGTATATACCAATAGTGATTGGCCATGTTAATTAATTACAATTACATCTGCTTGCTATATAGGGTCTTACTTTAATAATGGAAAATATTTTAGAAGGTAAATCTATAGGTTGCAATGGTGTGTTTTACAATAAAAAAACAACTCTGTATTCAGAGCCTTAAACCTTTGCTCTTACATTCGTTCGTACCTAGTATTATTTTGTTAAAGGTTATTAACATTATTTTACAGCTAGAATGTTACAAAAGTTGACCAAAACTACAAGCAAGGGCCCATTGGTAAGTAAAAACGTTCAAATATAGATATCACGATTCATATAGCGAAGTATTATTACAGTAAAAGTATTTTATTAATTATAATAAAACACTTTTAAACGGATTCTATCGCTAGTACGGATCTATCTAAACCTAAGAAATTATTATGTTATGAATATAGTACTGACAAAATGAGAAATGAGATAAGGCTGTTAAAATTACGACAATTACCGTGGAAATCTATGAAGGCCTCCAGGCCAAGGCTAGCATTGATTATCATATGAGTGATATGATATTTAACCGATTCACGAAATTATAATAAAACACTTTTAAACGAATTCTATCGCGTATATTTCAGATTTTTGTTTTTCCTGACGTTTCGAATACTTTGCAGCATTCGTGGTCGCAGGATGACTCAATGACGAATACTGCAAAGTATTCGAAACGTCAGGAAAAACAAAAATCTAAAATATACGCGATAGAATCCGTTAAAAGTGTTTTATTATAATGTGTAATACTCGCGAAAACCTAAGACATTATTACGATCCACGAAGCTAATTGGCACAAAGAGAATATTTTACATACTGTTGAAGTGTGTGGTGCTGGCTCACAATACCACCACCCAATTTCCTCCCGTGGGTGTCGTAAAAGTCGACTAAGGGATTAGCCGGAGGATGGGCAGCAGCGTCCTTCGAGTAACTCAACTGCGATCGCCAACCCTTCTGCCAGGCGTGGCGATTATGGCAAAACCCCCCAATGAGCCCACAGCACACCCATATCGATCGTTGTGGTGATCTTTGGGAGAGGCCTGTGTCCAGCAGTGGACTTCATTCGGTCGAAATGATGAAGCTATACAGAACGGCAGGACTTATTCAATTTAAATCGTGTAAGTACCTACGTAATAGTTTATCTACTAGTGGTCGCCCAATGGTCGAGATTTGACCGTGATTAACTAAAAAAAAAAGGATTATATATATATATATATATATATAATAGCCATGAATCGTGACTGATGTCGGTCGTGGTGCCCAAAAGAACACGATTTGGTTTCTTTTCAAATATTTTCGATTTAATTATAAACCGTTTTGTGATATTTATACACAAAACGCTTTAATTATTACAAAAGTCTCATAAACTTCCCAAAACTAGTTTAAGTATCGTCCCATTATTTAGGTATCTAAAACATGTTTTCCATATAAAACTAAACTCATGCAATCGGCCTCACTTTTCAAATAATCACCAAGGCTCGTTCTTAAAACACCCAAGAGATGTTAAGTTTTTTAAAAATGTATTTATTAGGCCATCCCAATTCATTTTGTAAGTACAAAATAAAGCATACAATTCGTTTCCATACAATTAAACGAACTTGTATTGTCTATCGTTATTAATATCTATGGTTCTAGACTAAAAATGTACTCACTTGTTAGTAGGCTAAGGCATCGCTTTTATTTCGGGAAAACAGGTAAAAACTGCGTACAGTTGCCGTACTCTATTTGGCAGATAGCCGATGTTATAAGGAATAACTAACGCTACTTTTATTTTAGAAAAATAAGTAGGGGTCCGCGCAAAAATACAAAACCCTTGAAATCCAATATTCTATGTCAAGTGTCTATGTCGAAGTGCTCCAAATTTGTTTTAAATTAAACGCGGGTGAAACCGCGGGTACCAGCTAGTAATTAATATTTTATTACAGCATTTGCCAGTGTTACAAACTAACAAGGCTCCAATGCAGTACTACACAACTCCTTTACCGATGCAATCTAATGAATTCGAAAAGTTTCTGAAAGAAAACAAAATGGACGTTGAATATGTTACCTCCCCAATCTTCGAACTTCCCAGCTTAAGGGAAACATGGAATCCTAAATCTACAAAGCCTTCCCATAATACGAAATTAAATACGAAAACAACGGAAGTCCGTATAGAGAGTACGAAAAAAAATGAATTGACCACCCAAAAGTCGATAAAAATAAATACTCCAAAAAATACGCTATCTGTACCAACAGAGAAATATAAAAATAAATTCATGTCGAAACACCGTCCTATACTCCTAAGTCGAGTCTTACCCTCGAAACAGAACGAATTCGTGGAAAAATTTGATAGACATAAAAGACACATTGAGTTGAACAAGCCAACACCAGAATACAATTACTACAATATGATTAGAAATAAAATGAAATTATTTGAAAGGAAGGCAACGAAAGCACAAGACAAGACGTCAACAAACATATTCACATTAGAACCTCACAACAAAGAAGTTGAAATAACTATAATTAATTTCGACGATATCGACAACATTACTATTAATAATTACACGGCGTACGAAACTTATGCGCAACCATCATTAAGAAAAGAAGAGACCAGTCTAACGTATACTGATTTGGCAGAACGCTCAGAAAAGTCAACTGAATCAATATCTACCACAGATTTAAATACACGAATAGATGTACCAGTCTTAATGCACAATGAATTACTTTACAAAGATATATTACAAGAATATACTAAAAGTATGTCAACAGAATTACCTCCAATAGATTTCCCAAAAAATACAGAATATATAGAATCTTTAAAAACAGAGCTACCGGAAATAGTTACTAGTTATAAACCAAACAATCCATTTGACATCATGAATAAAATCCCGCATTTTAAAAATAATATACCGAAGAGGGTACAGATAAGTAGCCATCATTACAAATATGATATATTCTATAATGACGAGAAGAAAAAAGCTATTAAACAAGGACTCGACGGTTGTAAGTATATATGTAAGGAAAACAATCTAGAATTCCTTCCCAATCAATCAATCATTAATGTTTAACAAAATGTTGATCAACAATCTAGCTATGGTGCTATTATCCGCTCACTGGCCAGATAGATAAATCTGAGTAAAATTTTGGTTAATTATACTGCTAATAACTTTGGTAATCCATTCATATTACACAAACGTGACAATTCTTAAACGAAGACCATATAGTGCCTTAAGTAAATGACTCATCGTCATCACTAAACGAGGCCAAGGATGTGTTGAATAAAGGCAATAAGTGACAGACGACCTGGTGAAGATGGCTGGGAGTCATTGGATGCACGCGGCATGTAACCGGTCGTTGTGGAAAAAGCCTTTGTTCAACAGTGGACTTCCTTTGGCTGATATTATGATGATGATGAGGGAGATCTTATCAAGAAGGTCCTATCAAGAATCTTGTCCTGACTAAAAATTATAATAATGAATGAAATGAGTTTTTTTTTTCCTAGTAAGACCAAAGTTATCAGTGAACACCGCAACGACACCAAACATTATGAGACACCAAATAAGACATTCATACAAACGAAAGCCTGCTAGTGAGTACGTTATTAATTTGAATAAAATTATAGCCTAATTACAGTGCGCACACAGATACTGAGTAAGTACCCATGCTTATGTAACAGTTGTAATAGTTTATAGTAATGATGTAATGAACATTCCGCCAGTCGAATGAAAAATACATTTACACGTAGTCCAGTATCAGAATCGGTTTATTCGGATGCTAAAACATAAACATGCGTCTCAAACGACTAGTGAATTGGCTTACAGGTTAAGAAAGCACGTTCACATAAGGCCAGGCCAATCCATTGCGCAAGTTTAAACCGTTCTAACAGCCAAAATTAATAATCAATCTAATCCAGTCTTTGATTTGGGATTAAGGATTCGTCGTTAGGATCACACTTAACACAAAACAGATCAAGATCAAAATCTATAAAATTTATCTTTGGATTAGATTGATTATTCATTTCAGTCGTAAGTGAAAAGTGTAGCTTGACTAATGGAAAGGACAATCCATTCATTTGGATTGTCATAATTCACATGATAAGGTTCGTCTCAATTATTGGCTTTGAGTAAATAGTCCATAAAGGCGTGTGGTGGAGTAACAAGATCTGATCTTCCCCGTGAATAGGGAGGATCCTCTAATCAGACGGGTGATGTGCCTGGTAGACTGAAGCCCAGTGGTTAATGGTGGGCGTTTGAATATTATATGAAGCGTCCTGAGAGAACTTCACTTGCGTGATTCAGAACCTCAGAGAGTTGTATATTTGACAGTGATATCGCGACTCCACGACTAGGCTGGAGGCTATTTAATGCTTCGCCAAATTGTTCGGTTAAGCATATATATCCCTCTTTGAGCAATGATCACACAACACACCATATCGGTCGTTGTGGTGATCTTTGGGGGAGGCCTATGTCCAGCAGTGGATTTCATTCAACCGAAATGAAGGATTGCCAGTTGCGTATTCATAGAACGTGGTATTGTAACAAAGACGATGTGAGTGACGTCTATTCACAAACACCAGGTCACGTCACTAAGCGATGACGTGGCTGTAAAATTTGTCGATGCAAGAGTAGTACTGTTAAAAACGTTTTCAAACTTAATTCTCGCTAATGCAACGGATAAGTAACTCTTCTAAAGTTTTTAGAAACGAGAAAGCAACTACTGAAGTTGTAAAAAGAACTGACAGAATTGGAAAGAAAAATAGACACGCCAGAGAAGGTAAGTTTTAATTGTAAGTCATCAGATCTTAAATTGCATTTAAGGGCCAAAGCACTTACGATACTTTTAGCATCGGCGATTTTGCGGCTGCGTCGATGCTGCATCGCGTTTTAGCGACTAGTTGCGTTTGAGCGTGGTATCAACATCGTGCGCTTTAGTGATCGATGCTGCATCGCCGTAAAACTGCACCGAGGGGAGCGTGGGTGGGGTAGTAGCACGCCTTCACGCTGACTGCCTATTTGCATGTAGATCGTTATCCGCTGTCGTATAGAGTGAAATGTTATAAATTTGTTCGAATAACAATCTCTAATGGATCTAAGGGTGAGATTCAGAAACGAGTCTAAGCGTGAACCTACGCCCCTAATTTTGACAGATCGAAGCGTAAGTTCACGCTTACTCGTTTCTGAATCTCACCCTAAATCTAAGAAAGAATGAATTTGAATTTATAATGAATAAATCTATAAAATGTTGACAACCCATGAAATGTAAGCAAGGGACCTTAAACGAAAGTGATATAAATATAAACCGGCCAAATTGAATTGTATCACAGACACTAGTACTCGTTATTGAACTGTATACTACGTTATGTGGTCGGATTTTTTCATACGGTGGCTACCACCATCTGTTGATGTATGACGAAGTACCAGTGGGTTCGTTTTCGTAATTTACAGCTTCATGTGATGTTTCCCATACAACACCATCATTGGGCTTGCAGTTCCGTCTGTTTACAGTGAAATATTTTACAGTTAAGAGAGCCGTATCTGAAGCAGAATCACAATCAGGTTCAATTGTGTACGACCTAAAGCACTTGAGTAAGTCATCCGTCGCTCCTATACTGAAAGACCGAATCATAAGGCGTTTTAAATTTTCTGAACGTAAGTCATCAAGACTTGTTTTTTTATATGCAGTAAAACACTTTTTATCGCGCATATTATAGATTTTTGTTTCTCGGAACGTTTGCAGCACTGCTGCGTTCATGGTCGTAGGATGAATAAGGTGACAGGCGTCACAGATTAAAAAGATTTTTTTATCTACAGCACAATTATTATCAAAAACTTTTTCACAAACTCAGTGTCTTGATAATTTCAGTGTCATATAAAGTAAGAGACAATCCTGTAATAAAAATAATAAAGACGCCTGTCACCCTTAGTCACAGTATAAGTAAGAGGAACGGTAGACCGTCTCGGCAGTGTCCTTGAGATAAATACTTACACCCGCTTAGTAGCAAACAAACAATAGGGTTGTCCAGGCCCACTGACTGTCGTTCTTGTGTTACGTATTTTGTAATGCTACATTAAATTATCATATTTTTATTATTCCCTTCTGTCCTACTGATCTATCCCCCTATTAGGGGCACAAACAATTTTTCCTATCTGTCCCCCTAAAAAAAGTAGGGGGACAGATCGAACTTTTGGTTCCCGTTTGTCCCCCTAGGTGGACATGTCACCCGACTGACTGGAATAATTGCTCAAACAGGCATAAAAAATCTGTCACCCTGCTATTTTCTTAGGGGGACTAATGGGAATCAAAGTTCGTACTGTCCCCATGTAACCGATGAGAGGACAGGCCGAACTAATTATTTCCGGTCTGTCCCCTGCTGTTTTATTTATTAGGGGGACAGATACTTGATCTGTTCTAACATCAACGTGGGGACAGATCGAACCTATTTTTGTCTCTCGACCCCAAAAATAGTAAAATAATTAATTAATTATTCTGACTGATATCTTATAGAAGTTGAATAAGTATTATGTGACGCCTACAGTTACCGTTATGTTAAACTTGTTTGAAAGTCATCAAGTAAAAAATAGTTATTTTAGCTCCCTAGATATCTTATAATTCATTATAGCCCATAATATTTAACGGATTTATAAATGATAATTAATTTGCCCGTACTCACCACGCTTTGCAGGCAGGTTGGTGAGCGCGAGTAGCTACTGTTTTACAGAAGGGATGCTGCGTCACATTCCTTTGATCTAGAGTACCTTAGTTACCTATACATCAGGGAGGAGATGTAGTGGTCGGACTTCTTAATCCGGCCACCACGCGACGCACCTTACTACTCAACGCTTAATGTGATTATTCCATATTCCAGTTATACAGGATAAACTTAAGATGCTCTTGGGAAACTCAACCACTACCGCCAAGCCAACGAACGCCACAAAACGGGTACCGAAGTGCTCAAGTAACTGCACAAGTAAGCATTGATCCTTAATCATCAACAGTTTACTGGAGTTCGCTGCTTATTTCTGAGGAGCTACTGAGAATGAGTTCCATTCACCATGCTGGGAAAAAAAAGAAGTCATCATCATCATTTCAGCCGATAAACGTCCACTGCTGGGCACAAGCCTCCCCCAAAGATTGTCACAACAACCGGTATGGTTTTGTGTTATGGGCCCAAAGCGGTGTTTTGCCATAATCGCGACGCTCGGTGGACGGGTTGGCGATCGCAGTTAAGTTAAAAATGTACTCGAAGGACGCTGCTGCCCATCCTCCGGCCAATCCCATAGTCGCCTTTTACGACACCCATGGCATGAGATGAGCTGGTGGTATTCTTAGCTGGCAAAACTCACAAAAATTGATTGAAAACCGACACATATAATATTTCTAGGCTGGTGAGGCGTCGTGAATTTAAAATGCCACAGCTCCGCTACAACTGAAGTCTCAGGGCGCAGGTAGCTAGCTGTCGTGATACTAATAATATGAACAGCTTTGAGCTTGGGTGCAAAGTGAATAGGAATCACATATAGTAATGTCTTAGGTTTTCGCGATTATTACACAATATAATTAAAACTCTTTTAAACGGATTCTATCATGTTGTCGCAGGATTACTAAGGTGACAGGCGTCGTTACAGATTTAAAAAAAATATATTTTATTTTATCTACGGTACAATTTTAATCAGACATTAGTTTCGATACACGCAGTAATCACTGTGTCTTGAGGTTTCTTAATGCGGTATGTTGTTTCGGTTTTTACAATTTTAATAACTGAATTCTAAACAGGATAAATCTGTATCTGCCTGTCGCCTTAGTCATCCTGCGGCTACGAATGCTGCAAAGTATTCGAAACGTCAGGAAAAACTAAAATCTAAAATATACGCGATACAATCCGTTTAAAAGTGTTTTTATTTTATCACATATTTATCAAAGTAACCTAGATACACTTTCGGTCATTTTTGTCACTCTAAAATCTAACTAGTTTTTATGGTCTTAAAGTTGACACTAAGACTTGTGTGATTTACAATTATATATATGATTAGTTTACATGCAATTATAAAGATAATCAAGTACCTGAATGAGAGCAATGTGAATGTGGACAATCGAGTAGTAACCACACAGACACATTAAAATAATGGTTAAAAACTAGAATTAAATACAATAAAATTGGTGGTTGCGGGTTGGTGACCATAGAGACCTGAGGTGTCACCAAACATCGTCTTTTCCCCAAACTATGTTGGGGTATGTTTCCGGTCTTACCAGCTATGGCTGAAATCAGTATATTTCATAAAACTGCTAACATCTGAATTCCGGTCACCGATAACAGCTGACAAACTTCTGAACAACTAACGAACTTTCCAAGACACATTGTGATCTGGCTTCGAGCACAGATATTCCGCCTAAAGACCTTTTAAACGGATTAGATCGCCTATATTATACATTTTTGTTTTCCTAATGCTTCGAAAACTTTGCAGCGATCGTGCTTGCAAATATATCTACAAAAGTAGCTACAGAACCTAAAGAGGAAATTGAAGAAATAAAAGAAGAAGGCTTCCGCTTTACTTGCGGTCCTGACGAGGGGTCCCAGGTAGGGAATAGTATTTTATTTTACGTTTTTGACTCTAAATGCAAGCGCTTGATAAGAGTTACGGATTTTGGACATAAAAGATCAGCATCCAGATTACGAACTATACTCAAGAACGAACTTCAAGACTGCGAGCTGACACGGCATCGTTTGGCTGAAATGTATATTCTTCAAAGATTCAGGTGATGTCTCCTTGATAGTCAATGATCGGAATGAGCTATTTTATTATACACTTGCCGTGAATTTTTCACAGCAACGATATGCCATAAAAAATTAAAATTTTCTATTGTGTAATTTTTTTTACATTGTTAAGACGGCTAATAAAATATGTATATTCTATTACTTTTATGTTCCTTACCCAAAACAGCTCACTAATTCCGATCATTGTTGATAGCTCAAGACGGCAGCCCTTGTACCGACGACGACCACCGAGACACCAGCAACCGCAAGAACTACAACCATAATACATGAAGCCCTGGTACCAATATTGTCGGAGACACCGCCTCGCGCATCTTTCAAATACAAGGGCCACGTCGTACAGGATCTGCCCAACGCCACCCTCTATATGGAGCCTGAAAATGATAACGATCAGGTAAGGTTGAATTCAGAACAACATAAAACCTTTTCGCAAGAATAATTAACTAGAACTAATGGCTGTTGGGGCACAAAGGTTCTCGAATGGAGACCGCGCACCGGAAAACGCAGCGTGGGACGACCTCCAACGAGGTGGACAGACGACCTGGTGAAGGTCGCTGGGAGTCGTTGGATGAGAGCGGCATGTGACCGCTCGTTGTGGAAATCTAAGGGGGATCTAAGGGGGAGGCTTTTGTTCAGCAATAGACATCCTGTGGCTGATATGATGATCAGCCTTAACGTGCGTTTGCTGTCTCTACTGGTCGCAAGAGCGGGTAGATTCATCATCATCATATCATATCAGCCGAAGAACCTGCTGATCAAAGGCCTCCCTCACAGAAGTTCATGTCTTCATTTTGGGGGTAACTTGTCAGTACCACCTACTCACCACGCTTGGCAGGTGGGTTGGTAAGCGCAGTATAGCTTCTGTTCCACAAAAGGGATGCCGCTACCCAGTTTTCAGGTTTAGAGTCACTTAGTCCTCCTAAGACATCCACGGGAGGAGATGGAGTAGTGCTAAATTCTTAATTACACGGTTATCGAGTGAATTATCATGATCTATACAAATAAATAAAATTGATGTGTCTGTTTGTACTGTCAAAATAACAGCTTTTTACTAAATGCAGATGAAAGTATATACGGAAGTATATACTGATACGGTACATATAACGAAAAAACTATTTTTATTTTTTTTGTCTGTCTGTTTGTTCCGGATAATCTCCGAAACGGCAGGACCGATTATGACGGGACTTTCACTGGCAGATAGCTGATGTTATAATGAATAACTTAGGCAACTATTAATTTTTTAAATAATTAGGTTCTCTCGCAAAATCCCTTGGTATCCAATATATATATTCTATGTCAAGTGTCTATGTCGAAGTACTCTAAATTTTTTTTAAATTGAACGCGGGTGAAACCGCGCGTCCCAGCTAGTAATGAATAAAAATAACGGACCTAGATTAAAATTATGCTATTCAATCGCTATTTGGCATCGTAACGGCAATAAAGTATGTGGGCAGCATCTCATTTATTAATATTGCATAAACTTGGTACCCCCCTAACTATGCCCGCATAAATATGTTCATCAGCTGAGACACAATGCAATATTCATTAATTTTATGTATACTTGGCTTTTTTAGAAGTCTAGCAGCACTCGCTGGTTATTTATTTGGCATATCACGAACAAAGGGTATTATTTCACGGTGGTTGTCAACTAAATAAAGCAAAACAAACATGCACAAGTCGTAAAAATTGGATGTAAAACCAGAATTTCACAAAAATGTATCAACTTTTAACCTCATATTATATTATGCAGGCATATTACGAAGTTGGACCCATGAAGAATCCTCCAGCAACTACAATGTATACGGAAAATCCACTGGACCTATCAGTGAAAGAACATTATGAAATAAAAAGGGATGTTCAAAGTCCACAACAAAATACGTTTACAGCTAAAGACGTAGCTGCCTTAGAAGTCATTGTAGATCTCATGAAAAACACCTTGAGTTACGAAGAAAAGGACGTAGCTACTGTTTTCAGCAATAACTTTGTGCAGTCTCATGCAACGAAGTCTGTACCACATAATGAAGGTACCAATTCTATCCAAGTTCACATTGCTATACCTTACGATTTCCAAAATGGGAAAAAAAGATCCCCTTTAGATCCAGTTAGAGTGAGAAAAGTGTTCTCTGCAAAGATGTACACGCCCGTTGATTTGGAGTATCAGGTCCATTCTTTTGAAGGAGCACTTGGAAGTACTGTTTGCGGTGGCAGCACTACTGAAGATGGTCTCTCCCCAGGGATGTACCTACTTGTCGATAAACCCAAAAGCAGTTACGCGCTTAAACCAGTTAAAGCTAAAATTGAGTTATCAGATATAAAGACTCGGCAGATCGGGTCCACAGCTTTTATGACTGAAGCAAAACAGACGGAGACGAGAGACGTGGAGACTACAAGTATTAAGAGTTTGGCAAAAGTAACTCTGAGCAAGGATTTTATAACAGCTGTAAACAGACAGTTAATAGAGTTGTACGAAAATTTGACCAGAGTGAATAAAGCAGCACTAGAAAAGAAGAGCAGAAATACCAGATCTGTTTGGAAATCTCACAAGCAAAAGAAACAGAGAAAAAAAACTGTGAGTAAGAGATGTGCTGAAAAATACATTGCCAGGAGACATGTAGATTGGGAGGCGGTGAAGAAGTATTTTGGACACGATAGAGTATGCAACTGCAAGTGCAAAGCAAACCAATCTATGTGTAGAGCTTGTGCTGCCAGCGATGCAGTTATAGACGAACTCATATTCGAATTCAACAATATTGGTAATTACATGAAAGAACATTGCACCGAAATACAAACTTTCTTTTGGATGAATCCAAGCGGTGGTAAAAAGCTAAGAGATTCGGTTAGCAAGATCGATAAAAGTTTGGGTGATTATTACAAAAGAGTTAAAGGGAAGTGCCAAGGAAGAACGTGCAAGACTTTTGCAACTTATATTGATAAAAGACAAATTGTTAAAACTTCTGAAGTTCCAAGAGAAGGTATTGTGACCAATTTAATCAATGATTTATCAACCATTGCCGACGACTTAAATAAAACGTTATCATTGAAGGCTTGTTTTAACAATAAGCTAATAGAAGAAGGCGAAATATTTCTTCGAGTTGTCAACAACTGTGTTTCTAGCAAATCTCTTGATAAACGGTCTATTCCAAATGCCACAAAAAGAAAGCTGGTCAAAAACGTGTATTCTCTTGATAATATTAATGTTAATATTATTTGTAATCCTGAGGTTGAACCTACAACAGATGGCTATGATTCAACCACAGCACAAGTCACAACACATCCAGAGAGCACACAACGAGTTGCCGAACATGTATTTGATTATGAAATTAACAATAATAAGTACAAAAAACGTAAAGGATTTAAGAAACTATTTCCACGTAGAAACAAAAATAAACTGTTCACTTATTACGTCGGAGACTCTACAAAGAAACCAAAATTTAATTTTAAACGTCAAGTTGGTAATCCGATGGCAAGCTCATTGATATCGGATGGCGGTGGTGCATTTTGGTATGAATACTTAAAAGGCAGTTCAAATGAACCCCGAGTTGTTCGAGAATCAATTAAAGAAACCGTTACATTTGGAATCTCGGTCGAGCAAGACAAACTAAGAGAAGTGACACCAAAGATACAACAAACAAGCATGAAAAATAAATCAAAATTGAACAATATATATATGACTGTGCAAACTAGTCCAAAGAGAGACATTTTCGACACGGAAGCGACAACAGACTATCTTACCAATAATCTAAATCAATTATTGCAGTTGTTTGGAAGTCTAAAAGATATTGAAGCAGTGAACATGAACTCTAACCGATCAACCATATTTTTACCACAACAAATATCTAATATTACAAAAACTACTAAGTTGGAGACGAAAAAAACAACTAAAAGCGTAAAGCAAGTAAAAATTAACGATAAAACGAAAGCAAAATCTTCAATTAAAACGTCTCCTAATGTCAGTACTAAAACTGTGAAACCAAAAGTAACAGAATCTAAAATCGCTGGTACATCTACAACGAGTACTACCACGGCTACCCCTGATACTACTTCTGCAGTAACTCCAAAAGAAACTGCCACAACGTCTGAAGTTACAAAAAAGGCGTTAGAAACAGAATCTACCCTTAAAAAAACCGAGACACAATCAACAAAACCCTCAGTATTGTCCACAGAAGTGAAGAAATTACAGAGTTTGTATCCATCTTTTGGGGGAAATAAAGGCGAGAAAGATACATTGATTACAAATTCATTATCTATGGATACAGAAATACCTCTTCAACTCACAGAACACACACCAATTAGTTTCATCGAAAAATTGAAATCAGCAACGCTTAAATTTTTTGATAACGTCGGCGAAGGCTATGTGTATGATAATACTGACACATCTGTCTTTACACAAATTAATACTGAACGTACATCGACGAATACAATCGATACGTTGAGTGAGACAGAAAAACGTACATCAATGGATATAATCGATAGGTTCGGTGAGACAGAAATTAATCCAAACGAATTTATGAAAACTTCTCCGAAAACTACTAGTTATAATCCTCCTAGTCCCACCATAGTTATAATCAACGAATATGACAATCGAATTAACAGTGATGTTTTGAATGAATCTAATAAGAGTTCGGAAGCATATAAAAATTTGCTTTTATCTATAATTCAGTATGAAACGAATAAACTAAATGACGAATGGCATCGGATAGCGTATGGTAATGAAAAAGATGAGGGAGACTTTAAACGAAGTATTATAGACTTCAAAAATGATACTTCTACGTAAGTACTGCATTCTTACAGTCTTAATAAACATTGTGGCAATGATTATTTGATACAACATGTACCACATAATCATTGGGCTGCGTTCGAGAAACTTCAACGTCTTTTCGTTAACAATACCGCAATGCCTCGAGACGAAAGTCTTTAATCAGTGTGTGTTACCAGTTCCAGTGGTGACATATAGGACAGGGACGTGGTCACTCATAAAAAAGCTCAAGGTCACTTAGCGAGCTATGGCGATATTTATTTCTCTACAAGATCGAATCAAAAATGAGGAGATCCGTAAAAGAACTAAAGTTGCCAAGATAGCTGAAAGGATTAGTAAACTGAAATGGCAATGGGCGGGGCACATTACTCGTAGAAATGATAGCCGTTGGGCTATTAAGGTTATCGCACCGGAAAACACAGCGTAGGACGACCACTGAGACGAATAGACGACCTGGTGAAGGTCGCTGGAAGTTGTTGGGTGGCATGTAACCGCTCGTTGTGAAAATCTATGGGGAGGCTTTCATTCAGCAGTGGACGTCCTTTGGCTGAAATGACGATGATGAATTTTCTGAACTTTTGTTTGCTTGCATTTTTTTCGCATGAACTCATTATTAGTATTCGCGAAGGGACGTGAAAGCGGCATCGTGTTTCCGCTTTCTATATTTATGCACCAGAGTAGTTTAAACACGAATAGGTCCCTGACCTACCAAACTTTACTTCACCTGTCTTAAAACAAAAAATAATCATTTGACTGAGCTATTCAATAAAGATCGATTTTTATGTAAGCCGTGTTCGTGGTCCATTTTCCGTAGAAGCCATACAAGCTCATCAATCATCATCATTCGCTGAGGATATACATGAGATAAACCCATGTTCAGCAGTGAATATCTTGCGGCTAATGAAATATGATGATGAAACATTATTTATGGGTGATGGAGAGTCCCTAATTTAGTTGTTTGCTTGATCCAAACTGCGGCTGGGCCGAAGGATTTAGCCTGACATACTCGAAACAACTAGATGGCTAGATAGAGACAGAACAAATACTGTTGTTCTGTACGAAGACCGAAGCCGCGTACGCTGTAAAATGTTTCCTTCTTAAATCATCTAGATCAGAAACATCCAAGAAGCCAATGGAAAATGTGACAGAGTACGATTTGGTGGGTGTAAGTGCGAAGTGTCTAGAGAATCTACAGAAACCAGACCCTGATGAGAAGCCCAAGAAACAACCTCCCTGTGGACTTTTGAATAAAATAGTCAGCAAAATCGGTATGAAGGTCGTCTCTGGGCCAAAGGAAAAGGTAATATTATTTTTGATAAAAAAAAACCCTCACTATCATTAATCGCAGCCCATAAGTCACTTAAATGGGTGTTTTATATTTGTTTGTTACAAAGATCGATTGTGAGGCATTATTGCTATAATCTGCAAGGTTAGTAGTCGAATTGGTGTTCGCAGTTCTTATAAGTATGCCTTATATACTTTTAGTGTTGTCATTAAGGCACAGAAAGCCTGAAACCACATAGCATGGCATCTCAAGTGTCTGACAAGCTTACATGTCAATCGGTATTATGACTGCCTGGCTGATGATATTCTCCGATTCTCGTAATAGGACGATACTGATTTATTATTTATTTATTACACGGCCGCGGCCAATTACAATAATTAATTTCTAAGTATGTACAATAACAGCATTGAAATTAAAATTATACATAGTAGATTACATATTATTATAAAGTGATGTCAAAAAAATTAATATAGACGCGATAATAAAAATAAAAAGGGTTTGGTAAACATAAAAATACTGAATTACATAATATAATATCGAAACTTTACAGCTACACACACATTCACACATTCTTCTCACAGTACTCCAAACACTCTGACAAAATCACTTTCCATTCATCCGCAAACACATCACAATCAGGTTTTGCGTCTAGATGAGCATTGAGGATTAAAGCGATGATGGGCTGGACTTTCAAAACAACCTCCGAAATTTGATATACTTACACAGAAAATATTCTGGGATACGACCCAGTCAAGCGTCAGCCTTCATAAAACGATGTAGCCGTCAGCCGTCAGCACATGCGCCCGGCTGCGCGAGCATTCTATCGCCGTGCGTTTGAACTAAGATTTCTCAATATTTTAATATGGAACATATATGAAAATATTATCATAAAATAATTGTGAAGAAATTATCTATCTGATTACCAAATTTTATTTAAATCGGCCCAAAAACAAAAAAGCAAAAATTGCGATTTCCCATACTTTAGGTACTTTTTCACTTTATTTTGAAAAAAAATCGTTATGCCTTGTTATGTAACCCACAAACACACAGTAAAAAATATTATATACAATATTTGTTATATTATTTACAAGATTAAATAATTAAATTACATTAATGTACGTATTATTATTTTACATAAATAATTTAAATCAGCCCCGCGGCGGGGCGTCGTATTAAAATAAATGATAAATTACTGTGGAACCTATGTTAAGCGGTTACTGATAAATAATCTTAAAGAGACTCCCTATCTGATTATCTAATTTTCATATTAATCAGTTTATAAGAAAATCGAAGAATAGATTGATTTCAAATGTGTCTAACGAACTTTTGTTTCAACTTAAATGCCCAAAACAATCGCTATTTCATTTGCAACATTACTTGGTCAGGTGGCTCAGTGTGCTGAGTTTGACCGCACGAATGAATAAGTGGCACAGACCGTAAGTTCGATTCCCATAGTTAAATTCACTTTTCATGATTTTTTCACCTACCCTAATTTATGAGGACAACGAAAAATAACGAATTTTTAAGCTTGCCGAGTGGTTTATAAAAATATAATAAAATATAATAAAACACCAACACGCAACATGTAACACCACTGTACCAACCCATATTGCGCAAATAAAGCATATTGAATTGAATTCAATTCGTTTGGTTTGTTAGATGTTAGCGCAGCAGATATGCACTTATGGTTGACGATGACTAACTCTCGAGTAATCAAACAAGAATATAAAATGCGAAATGTGTCCTATTTTTCAATAATAATGTGTAGGTATTTAGTAATATTAATTGTTCAAAGGCAGCCAAGCATCCAAACTCAAGGGAAGTGACGAAAAAAAAGAAAATACCAAAGAGCAAAAAAAGGAAAGGCAAGGAAAAAACCTGTAGTATCACAACTCCCTCTCCTAAAGGTAACATAAATTATTTCAGATTATTATTATAGATACATCATTACGGCCGAATGAAGTCCAAAGCTGGACATAGGCCTCCACCAAAGATCACCACAACGACCGATATGGGTGTGTCGTGGGCTCATTGGGGGGTTTTGGCATAATCGCCACGCTTGACACGCGGGTTTGCGATCGTGGTATACAGGCTGTCCAGTAAATAGCACGACATACTGCAGAAGGTGAGAGCTTGGGTCAATACCTACCAAAAAAACACAATAGGTGTTCAGCAAAATGTTACGGATTTACAGTAGTACAAAATTAAGCTATAATAATAATAATAACTGGCAACACACTTATCGAGCAGTCAAATTTTTTCCTATCAATATATATTTTATTTACAAAATTTATAAAAACTACTTACATATACATTATAACAATAGATAAATGAAATAAAAACCGATATGAACGATATAAAAGAAATAAGGTAACCGAAATCTGGAACAAAATAAATTAATTAGAAATGACAGCGAAATACATAATGACAGAAGACATATTGGAGATGAAAATTTTATAAAAATGATAATAACGGAATTGGATTGGAAATGCTGACTCGCAAAAAAGCCAGAGAATTACAAAATGCACGCCCACCACCCTCGGCCTCGTCGCTCAGCTCCGCCTCGCAGCCACCGGAACCCGCCTCAACAATGAGTGCTGTGGTATTGGCCGCTGCAGTTGCGTCGAGCTCGAGCGACGAGTACTTTTCGCCGCCGACGTCACCAACACCTACGCGTCGGCGAGGAAGAGGCCGACCGCCGGCCAGCTTGGGACCTCGAGGCCAACCGGCCCCGAATAGGGTCCCCGCTGCCGATGGAAATGTGCCGCGCATGAGATGGACACAGTCCATTAACGAAAATGTGATGCGCGCGTACTATGGGGCAACAGAGGGGGGAACTAACCTCACAGCGTACCGAGATAGGATGCTCTCTCTGTTTCAGGTGCTTGAGCCAGCAATCAACGTTTCGGCCCAACGACTGTCGGATCAAGTACGAGTCATTCAACGAAACCATAGGTTGGATGACATCGTGCTTGACAGGCTTCGTTCAGAAATACAATGTAGCCGTATTATACCAACCTCGTCGGAGACTGCAGTTCATTCGGAAGTCCTTATAGTGAACCCTCTGCAGCACAATAGGACCGATGAGGAAGATGATGATAGGGCTACAAATGTAAGTACCCAGTGCAATGAACAATTGAGGAACGCGTTGGAGGATGCGATTGGGAAGTATCGACCCATGACGCCAGAGCAAAGACCGCGTTTACCGCGTTTGCCTATGCACAAACGAAATAGAGCGCTAGTGTGTGCCCTGGATACGCTGTTACCTAGGTATTTAGATAACAGCGAAGACTTGTACGATACACATTCGATTTTGTATTGCGCTGCCGTAGCGGCATGTCGTGTAGCTCACGTTAAATTTGATATACCTGACGGAGCTGCACGACCTAAATTATCTGTACCGGCATGGCAATGCAGAATCGAACGTCGTATTGACGAGGCACTCATTGGCAAGCTCATCTGCTTCAGGGGGGGCAATAATCGCCCAAGGGTAATGCGCTTTGTGAAGCGAGCATTCTTGGGGACGGGTATAAGTCCTCAAGAATATGCATCACGAGTCACAGAGCGCATTGACTTCCTGAAGCAGAAAGTTTATGCATGGGCAAACCGTATCCGACGGTATAAGAAACGCGTGGAGCGATATACCCAGAATCGCATGTTCCAAAGTGACCAAAGGTGGGTATTTAGAGCCTGGGAGCGACCCGTTCAAAGTGTGAATGACGGGCCACCACCAGATGATGACGCCACGATTAAATTCTGGCGCAACATTTGGTCGGTGCCCGTCAATCACACTGAGGGCGATTGGATGCGGGAGGTTGAGCGAGTGTGCGAGCCAATACAGGACATGGGGGCCATAACTATAGACGCTCAAGATGTGGCCAGTGCAGTCCGTCCAATGCCAAACTGGAAATCTCCGGGGCCGGACGGACTGCACAATTTCTGGTTAAAATGGCTCCGAAGCTCGCACGCTTGCTTGGCGTCTCAATTCCAACAGTCCGTAGAACGTGGGTCGCTACCACAGTTCCTAACGACTGGTGTTACCTACCTGCTCCATAAATCAGGTAGCACCGCGGAACCCAAGAATTATAGGCCTATCACCTGTCTACCGACAGTCTATAAACTTCTTACATCCATTTTGAGAATAAAAATTAGTCAACACATTGATAATAACGCTATCATGTCTACTTCTCAAAATGGATGTAGGAATGGGTCCCGCGGTACTAAGGAGCTACTCCTCATTGATATGACTATCTGTCAACAAGTCCGCCGTAACCGAAAGAATCTGTCGACATGTTGGATAGATTATAAGAAGGCCTACGACTCCGTGCCACATACATGGCTCATGAGGGTGCTGAAGTTGTACAAAATAAATACAACCCTGTGCACCTTCTTGATGTCATGTATGGGGCAATGGAAGACAGTTCTTCGCTATCCGGGATGTCGCCAGATTCTGGGAGATGGTGAGGCAATTTTTATCAAGCGTGGTATATTTCAGGGTGACAGCCTCAGTCCATTGTGGTTTTGTTTAGCTTTGAACCCTCTTAGTAATCTACTAGAGGGGTCAGGGCTAGGCTATCGATTGCGGAGAGACGGTCAGGTTATTTCCCACTTGCTTTACATGGATGACTTAAAATTATTTTCTCGCACCAAGTTGCAACTGATGGAGTTACTGAAAGTGACTGAAACATTTAGTAACTCTATCAGGATGGAATTTGGTGTGGAAAAATGTGCAGTCATGCATGTGAACCAAGGGGAAATTATAGAATCCGAGGCAATTGAACTCTCGGATTCTGTGAGCCTTCGATCTCTCTTCTCAATCGAGACCTATAAATACTTGGGTATGTCGGAGGCGTTGGGCATCAATGAGGCTGACATGAGACAGACGTTGAAGGAGCGCTTCTTCGGCCGCCTGAAAAAAGTATTAAAAAGTCTTTTATCAGGCGGTAACAAGGTGCGCGCCTTTAATGGCTGGGTCATGCCAGTTCTCATGTACTCCTTCGGCATACTCAAATGGACTCAAACAGAACTGGATGCCCTGGATAGGAGAGCCCGCACATTGCTGACTGCAAATCGGATGCATCACCCACGATCTTCGGTAATGAGACTGTACATCCCGCGGAGATGTGGGGGTCGCGGCTTTTTAAATACAAAGACCCTCCATAACCGTGAGGTGTGCAGTCTTAGGGAGTATTTTTTCCATACTCACGTGGGGATGCATCAAGATGTAGTGGCAGTGGACAGCGGGCTCACCCCGCTTGGTCTGGCAAAAGAGAACTGGCGCAAACCTGTAGTCATCAGTACCAATGACCGCAAGGAAATATGGCAGAGCAAGGAGCTGCATGGACGTTTTTATCGGGCCCTCCATGGTCCCGATGTAGATTTTCCAGCATCAGTTCAGTCCTGGTTACGTTTTGGAGACCTCTTTGGAGAAACCGAAGGTTTTGTCTGTGCGATTATGGACGAAGTTATCATGACGAACAATTACCGGAAATATATTGTTAAGGATGGTACGGTTGACATTTGTCGGGCATGCCACCGTCCGGGTGAATCCATCAGACATATTATTTCTGGTTGTTCTCGTCTTGCTAACGGCGAGTACTTGCACAGGCACAACCAGGTAGCCAGGGTTATACACCAGCAACTTGCGCTGAAATATAAACTTGTGGCCTTTGAGGTACCATACTACAAGTATATGCCCGACCCAGTTCTCGAAAATAGTCATATCACATTGTACTGGGACCGGTCTATCATCACTGATAGGACTATTGTCGCTAATAAGCCTGATATAGTGATGATAGACCGAGTAGAGCGACGCGCAATGATTATTGATGTTACCATCCCGCATGATGAGAATCTCGTGAAAGCCGAGAAAGAGAAACAAATAAAGTATCTTGACTTGGCACACGAGATTGTCGACATGTGGGATGTTGACTCAGCAATCATTGTGCCGATAGTCGTTACGGTCAACGGCTTGATCGCCAAGAGCCTCGACCAATATCTTAAGAGGCTCTTGTTAGGCGGCTGGATCAAGGGCCTGATACAGAAAGTGGTTCTCCTTGACACGGCACGTATTGTCAGGAGGTTCCTCTCACTGGAGCCCTAACCACCGGCAGCTTGGACCTTGTTCCCGATGCCGGTTGGTCACTATTTTTATATTTTTAAATATATGTTTTTATTTTTGTTTTATATATATATTTAAAAATGTAATAATATGTATACTAAGAAAATAAAGGATAATAACTATTAATAATTACTAGCCACATTGACAAGAATGCCATCATGTCTGCCTCTCAAAATGGATGTAGGAATGGGTCCCGCGGCACTAAGGAGCTGCTCCTCATTGACATGGCCATTAGTCAACAGGTTCGTCGCTCCCGAAAAAATCTGTCGACATGTTGGATAGATTATAAGAAGGCCTATGACTCGGTGCCGCATACATGGCTCATGAGACTGATGGAGTTGTATAAAATAAATACAACTTTACGCACTTTCTTGTTGTCATGTATGGGGCAATGGAGGACGGTCCTTCGCTATCCAGGATGTCGACAAATTCAAGGGATCGATGAAACGATCAAAATTGAGCGGGGAATATTCCAGGGCGATAGTTTTAGTCCCCTGTGGTTTTGTCTGGCCTTGAACCCTCTCAGCACTTTACTGGAGGGATCAGGGCTAGGCTACCAGCTGCGGAGAGGAGGTCAGGTAGTATCCCACCTGTTTTATATGGATGACCTGAAACTGTTTACCCCTAGCAAATTGCAACTAATAAAGTTACTGAAAGTAACTGAAACTTTCAGTAATTCTATTAGGATGGAATTTGGTATGGATAAATGTAAGGTCATGCATGTAAAACGAGGGGAGATAATGGAATCCGAGGGAATTCAACTTTCAGATTCCATTAACCTTAGATCGCTCTCCGCAGCAGAAACATACAGATACTTGGGTATGTCAGAGGCGTTGGGCATCAACGAGGCTGACATGAAGCAATCGTTAAAGGAGCGTTTCTTTGGCCGCCTGAAAAAAGTACTTCAAAGTCTTTTATCAGGTGGCAATAAAGTTCGCGCCTTTAACGGTTGGGTCATGCCAGTTTTAATGTACTCCTTTGGCATACTCAAGTGGACTCAGACAGAACTGGATGCCCTGGATAGGAAAGTTCGTACATTGCTGACCACAAATCGGATGCATCACCCTCGATCTTCGGTCATGAGGCTGTACATCCCGCGGAAGTGTGGAGGTCGAGGCTTTTTGAATGTTAAGACTCACCACAACCGTGAGGTGTGCAGTCTCAGAGAGTATTTTCTACATACCGATGAGGGAATGCACCGAGATGTGGTCTCAGTGGACTAAGGACTAACCCCGCTCGGTTTGGCTAAAGAGAACTGGCGCAAACCTGTAGCACTCAGTACCAACGACCGCAGGGAGGTATGGCAGAGCAAAGAGCTACATGGACGCTTCTATCGAGCACTTCATGGTCCCGATGTAGATTTTCTAGCGTCCGTGTCCTGGCTACGTTTCGGTGACCTTTTCGGGGAAACCGAAGGTTTTGCTTGTGCAATTATGGACGAAGTTATCATGACGAACAACTACCGGAAATATATTGTTAAGGATGGCACCGTTGACATCTGTCAGGCATGTCACTGTCCTGGTGAATCACTTAGACATATAATTTCTGGTTGTTCTCGTCTTGCTAACGGCGAGTACTTGCACAGGCATAACCAAGTGGCCAGGATCATCCATCAGCAACTTGCTCTAAAGTACAACCTTGTGGAATCTGAGGTGCCGTATTACAGGTATGTGCCCGACCCAGTTCTTGAAAATGACCATGTCACGTTGTACTGGGATCGATCTATCATCACTGATAGGACTATTGTCGCCAATAAGCCTGACATAGTGGTGATAAATCGATTAGAGCGCCGCACGATGATTGTTGATGTTACAATTCCGCATAACGAGAATCTCGTGAAAGCCGAGAAAGATAAATAAATTAAGTATCTTGACTTGGCACACGAGATTGTCGACATGTGGGATGTGGACTCTGCAATCATTGTGCCGATAGTTGTAACAGCCAATGGCCTCATTGCCAAGAGCCTTGACCACCATCTAAAGAGGCTCTCGTTAGGTGGCTGGATCAAGGGCCTGCTACAGAAAGCAGTAATCCTCGACACGGCACGTATAGTGAGGAGGTTCCTCTCTCTGGAGCCCTAACCACCGGTAGCTTGGACCCTGTGCCCGCTGCCGGTTGGTCTCTTTTTTTATATTTTTAAATGTATGTGTTTTTGTTTTTTACTTCTATATATATTTAAAAATGTAATGAATATGAAAGTCTCAGAAATAAAGGAATAATAATAATATTTATTAGTCTTTTTATTCCATGTAACACCCACTGCAATAGACCTTATCGTTATAGTTCCCATCTCATGCAATAGCCTTACACCACCGGGGACAATCCATGACTTCATTTTATAGTGCAGCTATGGAGAGTCCCCGGTTGGTGTCCCATTACATTTTAGATTAAAATTCTCTAAAGGGCCTCTGCGTGTTGGACCTATGTCCCCGCGTAAGCCTGTCAAAAGACCGGGTTCCCCCTTACAGGGGATATGAACCCGTGAAAAGAGAGACATGTAGAATAATAATAAGAAAAAAAAAAAGTATATTAAGTAGCTTACAGAACGCAGGGCAGTTTGTGGCGAGCTGAATGTGAGTGGCGACACTGCGTACCAGAATGCTCCAGAGAGTCGGTCAGGGCCTCGTCTCCGCTTGCCTTTATTGGTTGGTTGGAGTGGAACCCCATGAGTGCCCGCAGGATTTTCAACTCTGGCTTGCCTTAGTTGGCCGATCAGAGGGGGGCCGCCAGAGCTATATGCTCGAGGGTGGAAGTGTCTAATGGCGTAATAACGGGGAAACCCGCTCCGAGTCTTCGAGACGCGCGATGGTGAAACCGGTGCCGCACCTCTCTACACCCCTAGCCGCTCACACCGGTGTTGCTCCTTGTCGCCTGTAGTGGTGGCCATTTAGGGGGCCCATCTTGTGAGTGGCGAGTCACCGTCTGCCACAGAATTTCACGATCAAAGTTGAAAGGCAGACGCCGTTGTTCCCGTATTTATTAGTCTTTTGATTCCATGTAACACCCATTGCAATAGACCTTATCGTTATAGTTTCCGTCTCATACAATAGCCTTACACCACCGGGGACAATCCATGACTTCATTTTATAGTGCAGCCATGGAGAGTCCCCGGTTAGTGTCCCATTACATTTTAGATTAAAATTCTCTAAAGGGCCTCTGCGTGTTGGACCTATGTCCCCGCGTAAGCCTGTCAAAAGACCGGGTTCCCCCTTACAGGGGATATAAACCCGTGAAAAGAGAGACATAATAATAATGATTTGAGGTAAAAAAAAAACTAGGAAAGGAATTTTTCATTACGAGATGCTTAAAAATCTGTGTCAAGGTAGAATTTTTCGATATTTCGGAGAATTTTGTATTACTGTAAATCCATAAGATTTTGCTGAACATATATTGTGTTTTTTTGGTAGGTATTGACCCAAGCTCTCACCGCCTGCAGTATGTCGTGCTATTTACTGGACACCCTGTATGTAGATGTACTCTAGGCGACTATGGGATTATCCCCATAGTCGCCTTCAACGACACCCACGGGATGAGATGGGTTGGTGCTATTAGTAGCCGGCACCATCAAATTGCAGCCAATCTGTATTTTACCTTGCTTCCTACCTGACGCCAACTTACCAAACCACGACTGATCTAGTTTGCCCAACGTCCGTTTTTCTTCCCCAGATCAGCATGGAAAGCTAACGCTTTTATATTTCCCGAATTTAACACACGTGCTTTGTTTCAAGAGGCCTGTATTACTCGTCGGACAACCCGATCAACTCAAATTTGTGATATTGAGGCCACGTACGAACACATAATAGACCTTCACAAAACTTTACCCTCTAACAACTTCGAGAGTCTTGTGAAAAACATCTCCTGTTTTAAATATAAGAGAGTTGAAAGAAGTTTCTTTATCCCTTACAAGAGTCACGGGAAGCGGTGGGACTGGATCAGAAATAAGAGGTCCTTGAAACTACACTTCAGTGGATGCAAAGATGATGAAAACCAATTTGATAGCGGAATTAGATTGGTGAATTTCGATAATGATTACGATTTGTTTGAGAAATTCGTGAAGGGACATGATGGTATTTATAAAATTATAAACAGGAAAAAACGAACTGCCAATTTGAAAGCCTTGGACCTTGGCTTGAGGAATATACCATCATTGAAGCCTGCACAGGTAAGTTTATAACATCATAATTATTTGACGAAATCGTGACCTCTTTTTATTCATCATTTCAGCCGAAAGACGTCCACTGCTGGACATAAGCTTCACCCAAAAGACGAACAACGACCGGTCTGGGGTTGTGTTGTGTGCTCGCTTGGGGATTCTGCCATAACCCCATGCCTAGTAAAGATAAAGATAATTTATTTGTAAAACATGAGTACGAGGGCGGCACTGAAAATTTCGGGAATCAAGGAAGTGATACAACATTACTATTTAAAAATGTATTTATTGCTTTTCGAAGTATTCTCCGCGAAATTTGACACATTTTTCCATACGATGGAACCAATCATTGAAGCAACCATTCCATTCGGAAGTTGGGGTCTCCAAAATGGCCGTTTTGTAGGCGTCCACAGCTTCTTTAGGTGATGAAAATCTCTGTCCACGCAATTTATTCTTTATTTTAGGGAAAGTATAGAAATCATTAGGGCTTAGGTCGGGGCTGTACGGCGGATGGTCTAATAATTCTATGTTTTCTTGCTCTACAAACTCTTTTGTTCTGTGCGCGGTGTGAGAACTCGCATTGTCGTGATGGAGGATGATGCGGCGGTTGCAGTTCTCTCTACGGAGTTCAGAAACGACCTGTGGCAAACAAATGCTAGCATACCATTCTGCATTAACCGTTCTTTGTCCCTCAAGAGGAATAGTCGTAACATGGCCGGTTTTGGACACAAACGTGGCCACCATTTTTTTTGCAACACTCCGTGAACGAACAATTATTGTTGGCTTTAACTCATTTTCGAACACCCAAACTCGTGACTGGTTTTTTGTTTCGGGTTCGTACGCATATATCTAGGATTCGTCACCTGATACGATGTTGTATACAGCATTTCAGGATCCTGCGTGGAATCTTTCGAGAGTTCTGACGCACCAAGTAACGCGAGCCGCTTTTTGCTCTTCACATAGCAAATGCGGTATCCATCGGGAAAACAACTTTTTTACACCTAATTGTTCATGCAAGATTATTTGTATTTGACTCATGCCAATGTCTAAAGTTGCCTGAATTTCGCGGTATGTCACATGTCGATCTTCCTCAATCAGCTTACGCACAGCATCAACGTTTTCTTGGGTGACTGCAGTTTTTGGACGACCTTGACGAGGACCATCACTGAGCTTGACACGTCCACGTTTAAATTCAGCAAACCAGCGATAAATTGTGGTTTTGGATGGGGCTTCATCACCAAATGCAGAAATCATCCGGTCAACACACTGTTTTTGTGTTAAACCACTTTGAAAGTCATAATAAATCATCGCTCTTGAATTTTCTCGATTCAATTCCATTTTCTCAACGACTAAACAAGTTTGACAAAACCTTGTGACAAGACCGTGAGTCTTTTTTTAAATAAATAAATGGTATTCGATTTGTAAAACCAAGGAGTTTTCAATTAAAAAGATTTTAATATGACAGGAACAGTGGAAATATTCCATTCCCGATACTTTTAGTGCAGCCTATGTATCCAGAACAGAAATATAAATTGTAATGTAAGGTGTTAACAAAATTTGTCCTGCATGTTTTGCTATATGTTACAGCGTATAAAATAAAAACGGTAATTATAATTTTAGAAATTAATAATTAAAATCGTGATAATAATAAAAAGAAAAATTAAAAACATTGTATTAATGGGATTACACTGAATACAATCAATACCCAAGGGACAGAAACAAAGAAAAACTATCACATTATAAGATTAATTAAAAAATTCGGTTAAGTTATAATAACATTTATCCATTAAATACCTCCTTAGGTTTTCTTTAAAATGTTTAGCACTCGTTTTATTGATTTCGGTATTTTGTTGTATATTATCGGTGCCAAACATAAAATACTTTTGCGCATTAGTTCTGTGTTGGATCGAACTATGCACAGTCACTCATTATTCCTACGGTTGTGACTAACTCAGTGCCCATCTAACCGGAGACCAGTAATGTTTAGACACTACTGCTTGGCGGTGAACATCTGGCACTATGATGGTACCTACCTGACCGGCCTCTTGTAAGAAGCAACCTACCACCAGTTAATATCATACAATACATTACACCAGCTAATGTTGGAAATTCATGTCAAATGCCCATGTCGTGCCCATCCCAATCTCCGTTGGGAGTTCTGCTACGAAGTTGTTGACGAGTATGTCTATCGGCGACAAACTGTCCAGTTCGGTAGGTTCAACTTCGGGAAAGAGGTCAATCGTCGAATCCGACTCGGCTGGGCAGCGCTCGGGAAACTTGGCTAAGTTTTTTCGTCAACAATACCGCAGGTACAAGATGAAAGTCTTTAACCAGTGTGTGTGTGACATATGGGACAGACGTGGTCACTCACTTTGAGCCTCATTAGATAGCTCAAAGTCACTCAGTGAGCTGTGGAGATTGCTATGCTTGGTGTTTCTCTACGAGATAGAAGTAATGAGGAGATTTGTAGACGAATTAAAGTTACATAGACTAAAAGATTAGTAAAGTGAACTAATGGCCGTTGGGGTAAAAAGTTTCTCAAGTGGAGACCGCGCACCAGAAAACGCAGCGTGTGGCGACCTCCGACGATGTGGACAGACGACCTGGTGAAGGTCGCTGGGAGTGGTTGGATGCGGGTGGCATATGACCGGACGTTATGGAAATCTATGGGGGAGGCCTTTGTTCAGCAGTGGACGTCCTTTGGCCTCAAGCGACGTTGATGCAGGCATCATGCTCTTGAATGAGTGCCGTCTGTTGAGATTGGTCAGTTTAATGCTGCCATAACAATTAATCATAAACTTTACCAAATTCTACAGTCAGGCTTGGTTAGTATAGACTTTTCTCTTCTTCTTTATATCTTTTATCTTATCTTACCATAAAGTCGTTTTTCTTTTCCCGTTTCCAGAACGAACTTTACGTTATGGTCGGAGACTCCTTCACGTTCGACTGTTTTCCTTACACACTTAAGCGCAGATCTTTAGACAGCCAATTCAGTTGGAGGACAGATAGAAAGAACATGTTGGAACAGGATAATGTGCATGTTGACGGCTTTACGGTCACCATTACAAATGTGGAACCCAAGAATGTTGGGAGGTACACTTGCAGTCAGGTAAAATATTTTTAAATGCTTTAGAAAAACATATCTGTTTAGTCTTTAAGAAAGATATAGAAGCCAACAGAACACGTACTTAAACGATTGATATGCGAGGTTAAGCAGGCCTGTTTGGCGAGGTCATGTTTTGGATAGACCATTGTTTTCACATAATACACCCAGACCCGGAACAACTACCTGCAGATCGTATAAATATGTGTTCCATGCGGGAATCGAACCTACGACCCGGAGCGCAGCAGTCGACTGTATCAGCCACTGCACCAACCGTGCCGTGATGATGAATGTGAAATGTAAATTATAGAGTCGTCTCCGTGGCTCGGAGAGCACATCAGCATCATCAAGACATCGGTCTTTGTTGTCATAGGAATACAGTCGTTAGGGACTGTTAAGCCAGCCTAGTTTAGTAGAATAATAGCCAAGCCATACTGCGCCCACCAATCCGCCTGCCAAGCGCGGTGAGTACTGGCAAATTCCCCCCAAAATGGCAATACGGAATGAAGCCGGTTGTCTATGGGGGCGGTCTTTGTTCAACTGTGGTCGTTTTTTGGCTGATATAATGGTGAAACCATTTACAGGCACTTGAATATTTCGAACGGCCAAGGAAGTCCATGGTTCATCATACTAGCAGCCAAAGGATGTCCACAGCTAAACAAAAGCCTCTTGTACCATTATCATCATTTCGGCTGAATAAAGTCCACTGCTGGACACAAACCTCCCCCACCTCTCCCAAAGGTCGCCACAACGAGCTGTAGCTGCTGCTGCTGTAGGTATGCTGTGGGCTCATTGGGGGGTTTGCCATAATCACCACGCTTGGTAGGGTTGGCGACCGCAGTTGAGTTGTTAATGTCTCGAAGGACGCTGCTGCCCATCCTCTGGTCCCATAGTTGCCTTTTACTACGTTGGTGCTATTCGTAGCTGGCACCACTATTATGTCGTCATTTTGGGGGGAATTTGCCAATACTCACCACGTTTGGTACGCGGGTCAAGAGCGCAGAATGGTTACTGTTACACAGATGGGACGCTGCCGCCCATACCTTAGCTTTAGACTCACTTGTTCACCTTTTACGACATCAAGAGAGGATATAGAGTGGTGCCATATTCTTAATTTATCTGGACATTGCACGGAGTACTTACAAAAACTACATCTTTCATCATTTCGGCCGAATGAAGTCCACTGCTGGACACATGCCTCCCCCAAAGATCACCACAACGACCGATACGGATGTGTTGTGGGCTCATTGGGGGGTTTTGTCATAATCGCCACGCTTGGCAGACGGGTTGGCGATCGCAGTTGAGTTGTTAATGTACTCGAAGGACGCTGCTGCCCATTCTCCGGCTAATCTCTTACTCGACTTTTACGACGCCCATGGCAGGATATGGGGTGGTGGCATTCTGAGCCGGCACCACACGACATCATTGTTAACCAAAACTAATATTCCAATTATATATTTCAGGATAACGCAATACAAAGAAATGTGCGAGTGACTGTGTTAGCTATACCTTTATTTGAAGTGGTGTTCCTTCCAGTGTACAAGACTCCGCGGGACTGTACCTACAGTGTAAGTAATTAAGTAATTACATACTTAACACAACTGCAAAATCTTTTGACAATTCGATTTAGAACTCCCAAGGAAGACGTGTTGATCTGGGGGTATTCGGAGTCGCTTCTTAAGCACTATAGTCGATTTGACGTATCTCAATTTTCATGCCGCGATAACTTTGTTCGAACGTCAACCCACGACACATAAAAACCAAACATTTAATAACTACAAATAATAAATATGCTATATACATATAATAATGAGTATCCTTCACAAGAAAAGAGCCGCATTTTATTTAGAAAAATTACACCTTGTAACACAAAATTAACCCTGCGTCAATATTTCTACAGAACGATCATACAATATTGCGTCATCGGGCTAGTTGCCGTAGTGCTGCGACCGTTAATAACCACGATCTCGAAAATTCGAATCTTACAGATCACTGTATGTTTTATTTGGGAACATATTGTTTATGTATTCCTCGATAACTTTGCATTGGAGTAATATCAATTTACTAAGAAATTCTAAGTAGTCATGTGGTGTCCGGATTAAGAATATAGCACCACTGCATCTCCTCCTGTCGATGTCGTACAAGGCGAATAAAGGAGTCTTTACCAGAGGGATGGGCAGCAGCATCCCTTCTGTGGAACAGTAGCCATACTGCGCTTATCAACCATTGGCAGGTGCCAAGTGTGGTGAGTGCTGGCAAGTTCCTCCCAAAATGATGACACAATAGACCTAGACCGCTTTACAGTCGGGTAATCGGGTATCACTCCGAGATGTGCCTAAAGGCGTGGCATCATGGGCAGCTCTAGTGTGTTCTTACACGGACTTGGAGCCCCCCTCGGTGCTGACGATTACCGCTCCAGTGGTTTGAGCCGGTAGGAGTCCGGCAAGCCCCCTCACCCTTCCCCGGGGGAAGGAAGTTCATGTAGAATTTTCACTGGAGACCAATAAAAATGTACCTCTTGTTTTCATTGATGCCATTGTTTGTAGGACCTCAAAGCCATCCAGCGTATAGGTGCCTCTATGTCCGAAGAAACCGGCTGTGGAAAGGCCTGCTCCATAAGAATAGACGAGCCAGTCTGTCAGAAAGACAGGGTAAGCAATGTGTTCTCCACCAGAGATTTCTTTAGCTTATTTTGGTTGACTATGTTTATAACAATCCCTAATAATAATAAATGCAATCCTAATCGAACTTCGTTGTACAAGATTTGATCCAAGTCGTTTGACGACTGCGTCGTTCAAAATCTTTGCCCCAGATGTGATATTTAACAAGGGCCATTAGTAAATACTCAATGTATACACTAGGCAGACTTAATAAAAAATTACAGCTTGGCGTTGTGTAAAACAACTGTGAGCAGGTTCACGTCGCTCTTAATGTAGCATGCATCGTTGTTCCTGTTGGGATAACGTGGCCTAAGTCGTACCTGGACAGCTTCTTATAGGACTGTGCGACTGGGCAGGCTATACACGGGAACTGAGTCCGTCCTTGGTGGTCAAAGGCCAGTAGTTCGGTAAAATGTGCAAGCGAATTCCATGCCCCGGGCACAAGTAAGGTCGAAGAAATACATGGGCGTTCAATATGCTGAGGTGGCTGGCTCGGAGAACGTGTTAAGTTGCACTTTACAAACAAGCGCTTCGTTGAGGCCATTCTGCTACCTTCCGGAGCCTGGCTCTAACGAACTGAGGTATTCTCTACCAGTCAACCTTTGGGTTAAAAAAGCACTTCGACCGAGGTACAAAAACAGAGCTATGGATGCTAAAATGGACCAAATAAAAAATGTTGTAACATATTAAATTCTAAACGCATTCTTTTATTTCTATTATGTTTGAGTCTTGTATTACTAACAAATTTTTGCTTTCATTCACTCTTTTAAATATTGCTTTTACACCGATTTTATTGTGATTGTTTGAAAACATTGAAACGTTAATTTGTGATCAAATAAAAACAAAACAAAAATTGGACGAAGTCATCCAAAAAATCCAAAAATAAACAAAGAAATTTGATGAATGGCATTTTATGTGCCGGAGAGTGACATAGGCTTATTTTTATCCCAGAAATCTGTGCAACTCGGGGATAGCGAGTGAAACTGCGGGGAGCAGCTTATCATCATGTCAGCCGAATAAAGTCCAATGTTGGACACAAGCACAAAGATCGCTACAACGACCCGTCCGAATGTGCTCATTGGGGAGATTTGCCATGAGTGCCACGCTTGGTAAAGGCGATTGCAGTTGAATTATAAATGTACTCGAAGGACGCTGCTGCCCACCCTCCAGCCAACCCCATAGTCACCTTTACGACAACCACGGAAGGAGATGGGTTAATGCTATTCGTAGCCGGCACCACACGGCGGGAAGCAGCTGGTTCATGATCATTCTGAGTGGCTCGAAGCTCAATTACTGCTACATAAAACTATTGATTTGCAAAGTTAGGCAGTCAGAATCCCTGAAGCAATTTTTTTTTTTTAAAACCCATGGAACCCGCACTAGGATTTCTCCTGTGTCGTGGGTACGTTTACAGACATGAATTTTACACACAATACACCCAGACCCGGAACAACTACCTGCAGATCATAGAAATATTTGTTCCGTGCGGGAATCGAACCCACGATCCGGAGCACAGCCGACTGTATCAGTCACTGCCACCAACCGTGTCGTCGAACTTTGTGTATGTCCTCATTCTTCCTCCAGGGCACCAACAGCTCGCTTGTCAGAACCACTGCAGTGATCTCAATGACTCCTCACCGTGTGAACTGCAGTGTGGAGTGCAGAAGAGATCTTGTCTCTTCTCTCGTCATGCTGTGCGCTGCTAATACACCTACTCTGTCTTCTGTTCGAGGTACAGCGCTTTTATTCTTCTTTTCTCTTATCATTGTAGGCAGGTAAGCTGGAAAACAGATTTTTATATATATATCTTTTATATCAACAGATAATTACCTTATACGATCCTTATCTGGTGCTGAATTGTGTGTATCCGTACACGGGATATGCTTTCCCTTGGTCTTGGTCTTTCCTAATATGCTGGTAGAGGATTAGCGACTCCTCGTATTGTGGATGCTTATAGGCAGTGCTGATATATCATAAAGTCCACTGCTGAACAAAGACCTCTATCTCTATATAATAATAATAATATCCCACCGCCCTTGCGACGAATAAATAATTTATTCACGTTTAGGAAATACCTACGGAAATACCTCTTGGATGCGCAACGAGAATCGGGTAACGTGAACGCAAACACCTTTTTTAATACCTTTATATTTACAATTACATATATAAATTTATACTTGAGTTTGATGACAGTATAATTTTTAATTTAATGAATTATTTAAGTACTTTATTTTTTATTACACATTTATTCACGAACACAAAATAATATATTATGTACATGGGTACTGCAACAGCATTGACGTCTGTCGAGCACAAGGTTCTAAATGAAAATCAGCGCCAATGAGACACATTATACCTATCAATGTTTTACAAACCTCTTCTGTTTATTCTTGTCATATAAATTGTTTTTGTTTATTTTAAATTGTTTAATATTCTTATTGTGTTGCATCTTGCTGTCCAAATAAAAGTTTATTCTATTCTATTCTATATAGAGTTCCACAACTGTGTTGTCATTTTGGGGGAATGTGGGAGTACTTCCCACATGTGTAGGCTGGTTGGTGAGGACAGTATAGGCGCTGTTCCACAGAAGGGATGCTGCTGCCCATCCCCTTGGTTTGGAGTCCCTTAGTCGCCTTTAACGACATCCACGGGAGGAAGTGGAGTCGTGCAGCCCTTTTCTTTTTTTTTATTGATGTCCAGTGGAAATTCTACATGGAACTTCATGGGAAGGGCGAAGGGGTATGCCGGACTCCTACCGGCTAAAACCACTGGAGCGGTCATCTTCGGCACCGAAGGGGGGCTCCAGGTCCTCGTAAGATCACACTAGAGCCGCCCATTGGTACCACGCCCTTAGGCACATCTCGGAAGGGATGACTGTAAAGCGGTCACCCCCTCTAGCGGAGGGAAGGTGACTGTAAAAAGGTCGCCCCCCCAGGCACTTCTCGGGGAGGATTGTAAAGGATCCCCCCAAGCCTCGCATGAGGGGGGGCAGCCCTGCTGCAGATTGGGGAACCTGCCTGCTCATGCCTAGCTCAGCCCGCGAAGACCGTGGTGAGCAGGTGGTCACGTCGATGCCCCTCCGCCCTTCTTCTTTTTCCCAGATTGTCTTACTCCAACCGGGTGTCTACCCGGTTGGAGTTCCTTTCGCTATATCTTTTTTGTGTTTGTATTAAGTAATGATTGAATAAAATATAAAGAGTCAGTATAAAATAATTAAACCAATCATAAAATGTGAATAAATGGGAATAAAGTTAGGCAGTTAAATTTCTGGAAGGTTGGTGAATATATTTTATATCACTATTTTATTATTTATCATAAATATACAAAAATTGTACAGCTTCTATCCTGCATGCTGCACGCTATTGCTTGCGCAATTTATCATTTAAAAAATATTCGTGTCCTGGGATCACCCACTGTGTGTCACTGCAAAAAGATGTCGGTTTCTGGTGTCGTTTTTAATTGTTACACTTTGTTCGGTCTAGCCCGGGTTTCAGTTTATGCGGGCTGAGGCATAGAAATCAGAACGATAAGGAACTCGAGTTCCAATAACATTTAGTTCCTTTGTTTCAGTGGTGATATCAAAAGATGGCGTGAATGAGACATTGAGGCCGTGCAAGAAACTGGTGCGACCAGTAGTGACTCATACGCTGAGAAAGAAAGGTAGGTGACTTGTTTTTAGAATAGCTAATGTTGAGCATTAGCAATTTTCCAGTTGCTGCAAAAAATCAATCAAATTTATTTGCTCAGAATGTAGGTATTAGTAAGATCACATTAAAATATTCGTTCCATACATTCAACCATTTTTGTAGCATGCAATAAAATACACTGAAATAAGGTTATTACATAGATGTCATTACAAGCTATTACTATTTTAAATTACAATGTCAAGGTGGGTACAATATTACAAGTATTAAATTTACCTTTTTTAATCTTACGCAGATTTTAAATATTCCACTAAATAGTCCACTGAGTAGTATGCCTTTGAAGAGAGCAATTCAAAAGCCTTTCTTTTGAAAATATGTGTGTTTTCAATGTCAATTATGGATCTCGGTAATCTATACATCTATATCTATACAAATAAATAAAATTGAAGTGTCTGTTTGTAATGTCAAATTAACAGTTTTTTACTAAATGAAAGTATATACGGGACATATAACAAAAAACATATTTTTATATTTTTTGTCTGTCTGTCTGTCTGTTTGTTCCGGGTAATCTCCGAAACGGCTGGACCGATTTTGACGGGACTTTCACTGGCAGATAGCTGATGTTATAAGGAATAACTTAGGCTACTTTAATTTAAGAAAAATAATTAGGATTCCGCACAAAAAAATAAAATCCCTTGAAATCCAAATATATATATATATATATATTCTATGTCAAGGGTCTATGTTGAAGTACTCTAAATTCCTTTAAAATTAAACGCGGGTGAAACCGCGGGTCCCAGCTAGTTTATTATAAATTAAAAAAGCCGATGTCTAGTATATTTAAACGAGCAATCTGCCGCTAAGCTGAAATGAAAAGGGCGGGGCCGAACGTAGAACTGATGGCCGTTGGAGCAGAAAGGTTGTCGAGTGGAGACCACGCACCGGGACACGCAGTATAGGACGATCTCCAACGACATGAATAGACCTGGTAAAGGTCGCTGGGAGTCGTTGAGTGTAGACAACAATGGGGGAGGCCTTTGTTGATCAGCAGTGGACGTCCTTCGGCTGAAATCTGCCGCTTCGTTTCCATAGGGTGATAAAAACAAACCGATCTCAATCTGAAATTTCACTCCCATTCATAACATTAGTATCGATGAAACCTGACTTATCTCACAGTTAAAACAGGTACTACATATATACCCCCGGGAACACGGCGGCGCGCACGTGGTCACGTGCCCAGCACAGCGCACAGCGAGGCTTGAGAGTTCCTTAACAATATTCCCTCAGAAGTGCCTGGGGGTGACCTTTTTACAGTCACTAGAAGGCGACGCACCAATGGATGGCTCTAGTGTGCTTACGAGAACCTGGAGCCCCCCCTTCGGTGCCAAAGATGAGGACTCAAATGGTTTTAGCCAGTAGGAGCATGCGCATGCCCCCTTGCCCTACCCCGGGGCGGAGGAAGTTCATGATGAATATCTACTGGATACCAATACAAAAAATCTCGCTTGATGGATGAGATCCACGACAGATAGGAATGAGCGCGACAGGTGATACCTTCTCACTCTTACTTTAAAAGTGAACGGATTATAGTTAGCAGAAAAAGCAGACACTGGCAAGGAGATCCACACTTTGACCGTGCACATAATGAAGGTTGAGGAAAAGAGTACGACATATCGGAATATGGCATGGCGTCCGGATTAAGAATATAGCACCACTCCATCTCCTACCGTGGCGGTCGTAAAAGGCGACTAAGGGACTCTTAACCAGAGGAATGGGCAGCAGCGTCTTTTCTGTGGATCAGTAGCCATTCTACGCTTACCAACCCGCCTGCCAAGCGTAGTGAGTACTGGCAAATTCCTCCCAATATGATGACACAGTTGTGGAACTCTATGGGAGAGGCCTTGTTCAGTAGTGGACGTTGTACGGCCAATATGATGATGATGATGATATCAGAATATCAGCCAAGTGTGGGTAGTAATCTGCAGTGCCCCTGGAAGTCCAATGGTAGAAGGGAGATGGAGGGATCAGTTCAGATTCAGATCAAAGTGCAAACACTGTCAGGCAAGCAACGTTTCACCGATGTGCCAGGCTGTGAAGCTTGCCCACCAGTGCCTCGTCGTCTATGAATGAGTCTTTTAGCTCTACGTTCTGCTGAATGCAATGCAGAAAGCTGATACTTTGCTGACCTGCCCTATATTTAATGAAAGTTTATTTCTCAAGATTTTCTATTTAACATTTTCCCTGTTGGATAGCTGGGGTCTTCGGCAAGGTGCGGTGTGTATTTTTGACCTAAAGGAATATAACGTAACATATTATGATTACTGAGATTTATGTATGTTACTTTTTTCACCTCAGTGGAAATCCTCGCGGAGTTCCCGCCACCCCGGGAAGTGCTGCGGGGTGTGTTGGAATCTTACAGGTTGATACCACCGGGGCGTTCGTTTCGGCAGCGACGGGGGCTCCAAGCTCTCGATATAAAACGCGCTAGGGCTACCCAGTGGTGCCATAACTATACACACACTTACACATCTTAGACGGCATGGTTGGTGCAGTGGCTGATACAGTCAGCTGCTGCGCTCCGGGTCGTGGGTTCGATTCCCGCACGGAACAAATATTTGTATGGTCTGCAGGTAGTTGTTCCGGGTTTGGGTGTATTGTGTGTAGAATTCATGTCTGTAAACGCACCCACGACACAGGAGAAACCCTAGTGTGGGGCAACGTGTTTAAAAAAAAAAAAATCTCGGAAGTGGTGACTGTAAAGCAGTCACCGGTTAAGAAGCCGCGCCTCTGGCGGGTCTCGTGGGGATTTTAAAGGATTCCCTCCGCCTCGCTGTGCTTGTGTTGCGCACACCGCATCATATTGCCACGTGCGCGACACTGTCTTTCCGAAGTGAGCACACAGATTTCGTAATGAGCGCAACAGCTTTATGTACCTACACGTGCGAAGCCGGGATGGGTAGCTATTAAGGTAATAAAAATGATAACAATGAGCATTGATTATTAAAAAAATTGCACTCCGGAGTGCCGACAGAAGTGAAAACTTATTATGGCGCGTTAGGAGATTTTATCTCATCTAAAAATATGCGTACGGCGCTAAATGAAGATTTCACTTCAAGCGTCTCGTAACGGTGTCGAGAGTCCAGAGATTTTATCTCATATGCGTACCGCGATAAAAGAAGTTTTCACTTCAAGCGTCTCGTAACGGTGTCGCGAGTCCAGAGAGTTTATCTCATCTAAAAATATGCGTACCGCGCTTAAAGAAGTCTTCACTTCAAGCGTCTCGTAACGGTGTCGCGAGTCCAGAGATTTTATCTCATCTAAAAATATGCGTACCGCGCTGAAAGAAGTTTTAAGAAAGAGAAAAATCTAATAAAATATGTATTCTTCTATCAGACTCCAACGGTCACCGCGAGTACCACAAGCTGGCGTTGACGCTGTCTCCTGGAAAGGTGGACGTGGTGCTCATCTGCCCCGCTGGCTACTACCTCATTCGAGAACATAAGATTTGCGGTAAGTCTCATTATTAACAAAGTGACTGTAAGAATAACAATATCGGCTACCAGCCAGGATGCTGGTTGCCGTGTGCCAAATTCCTCTTGTGGACTAAATTCGCCTTGTATACTAAATACAATATTAAATAAAAAAACTTAAACGAACATTACTTGTCTGTTTAAATGTGTGTTGTATTTACACTAATATATTACTTTCTGCTTATTGTGTATTTTGCATATATTCATTATATTTATGTACGATATCCTATATTTCTTATGGATTATGTATATTGTATTGTAAGAAGTATAGCATATGGTTGTATATTACGTTTATATGGACTATTTATATTGTATTGTAAGAAGTGTAGTATATGTGTATATTGGTTAAATATTTTATGAAATATATAATAATTACACCACGGACTAACCCTTTTGTCTTTTCCATCTTTTTCTTGTCCATCCAAAGGTTGTCAGAAATCGCTAATTGCAGTAAGACAGAGCATTGTACGATTAATGTTCAAAGAATTATTCCTAGTAGTTTTTGTAATGGTGTACAATAAAGAATATTCTATTACATTCTAAATTCCTTTTGTGTACTGAACTCCCCTTATGAACTAGATCCCCTTGTTTCTGGAGACCTTACTGTGACATACAGAGCATCGTTATATCAGCCGCATGCCGTCCACTGCTGAATAAAGGCCTCCCACAGATTGTCACAACGATCATCTACATGCCGCCCTCATCCAACGACTCCCAGCGACCATCACAAGGTCGTCTGTCCACCTCGTTTGAGGTCGTCCCACGCTGCGTTTTCTTGCGCGTGATCTCCTCTCGAGAACCTTTTTGCCCTACGACCATCAGTTTTACGAGCTATGTGCACCCAATGCCACTTCAGCTTTCTTTCAGCTATGTCAACAACAATCCATGTCATATCCAACGCGGTAAAAAAAGGTAATTTAACCAAGACCTGACAACTTTACTTGCTTTCCGACACGTTGGGTCGTCACTACCATACTAACCGAGGTATAAACGCGGTAAAAGCGGCTCGTAGACGATGGATCTACGCCGTAGCCAGCTCCGGCTACGGCTCAAGGCCCTCTCGGTTCGTTCGAATTTTATTTGCCGTATTTTACAACCCTGGTTTTAACCCAGCAACCTGCCCTCCCAACACGAGTGCCTCCATCGGTGACAACACCTGCGCGTCGTGCCCCCGCGGCACCCGCTCCGGGCCCGGCGCCGCCCGGTGCAGCTCGGTCGGCGCCCAACCACGCAGGTATGATGTACGTACTCTTATATAATACAACTAGCTGTGACCCGCGGTTTCACCCGCGTTTAATTTAAAAAACATTTAGAGTATTTCGACATAGACATTTGACATAGAATATATATATTGGATTTCAAGGGTTTTATTTTTTTTAAATAAAAGTAGCCTAAGTTATTCCTTATAACATCAGCTATCTGCCAGCGAAAGTCCCGTCAAAATCGGTTGAGCCGTTTCGGAGATTACCCGGAACAAACAGACAGACGGACAGACAAAAAAATTAAAAATTGTGCTTTGTTATCTGTACCGTATATATTTTCATATGCATTCAGTAAAAGCTGTTATTTTGACATTACAAACAGACACTGCAATTTTATTTATTTGTATAGATTAAACAGCGGGTGAAACCGCGGGTCCCACCTAGTAACTCATAAAAATAACGCGTTCCCATTTCAAAATAGGATTGCTGCAGCGTACTGTTTAAGGATATGATTCAAACCTGGTGATTTACCGTGTGGTGCCGGCTCAGAATGCCACCACCCCATCTCTTCCCATGGGTGTCGGAAAAGTCGACTAAGGGATTAGCCGGAGGATGGGCAGCAGCGTCCTTCGAGGACATTAACAACTCATCTGCGATCGCCAACCCGCCTGCCAAGCGTGGCGATTATGGCAAAAACCCCCCAATGAGCCCACAACACATCCATATCGGTGGATGACTAAAGATCACCTTTGGGGGAGGCCTGTGTCCAGCAGTGGACTGGATTCGGCCGAAATGATGATGATTGCTTGCACAGTGGTGGTGGTACCCTCCGTGCGGCTACACGGTGGCGTGCTGCGGCGTGGTGTGCGGCTGTTGCGTGTGCGCGCTGGTAGCCATGCTGGTACATGTCGCGTCGCGCGACGACACGGCCTACCGGGAGCGGGGCGAGCGTTAGTATCCTTTGTCCGTACTGTTATGACCCTTATTACAAGGCAGTAAAGCTGATATCAGCACTCCTATTGTTTACCACGTGCATTATACGCAACTCAGCACTTTGGTAGACTTATTATTACTTTAACGATTAATAAAAGTCAGTTAGATTCTGGATACCACCGCGTACAGTACCAAAATTTGGGAAGTCATCTTAGATATACCTTTTTTTTTTTTATTGGTGCCCAGTGGAAATTCTTCATGAACTTCCTTCGCCCCGGGGAAGGACGAAGGGGTATGCCGGACTCCTACCGGCTAAAACCACTGGAGCGGTCATCTTCGGCACGTAAGGGAGGCTCCAGGTCCTCGTATGATCACACTAGAGCCGCCCACTGGTGCCACGCCTATTGGCACATCTCGGAGAAGGTGACTGTAAAGCGGTCACCCCCCCAGGGGGATTGTAAAGGATCCCCCAAAGCGTCCCACGGCAGCGCGTGACCACATGCGTGCTACCGTCTTCTCTTGGGTCGCCGACGCCGTCTCCTTCGTCTTCGAGCGGGATCGGCCCTCTCCCATCTTAGATATACCTAGGTAATCCTAATTTCGGTAATTGTGTTATATTGGTGTATTTCTTAATAAATAGTAGTCGTGGTAAAAAGTAGTTTTTTTTTAAAAGACAACCGGGGTCGGCCTTCTAACAAGTACGATGGCAACGGTTGATGCAGTTCGTGCTTTCTGTGACATAGGTCGTAGGCTCAGTTCACGTACGAAGAAGGAACACCACACAGGTGCCGGCTACGAATAGCAATAGCAATAGCCCACCACTATGATGAGTAATAATCGCGAAAACGACCTCTGGCCCTGTACTGTAAGTTTTTCCTTCTTCGTACGTGAACTGAGCCTACGACCTATGTCACAGAAAGCACAAACTGCACCAACCCATCTCGTCCCTTGGGTGTCGCAAAAGGCAACTATGGGATTAGCCGGAGGATGGGCAGAAACGTCCTTCGAGTACATTAACAAATCAACTGCGATCACCAACACGCCTGCCAAGCGCGGCTATTATGGCAAAACCCTCCAATGAGCATACAACATACCCATATCGGTCGTTGTAGTGATCTTTGGGGGAGGCCTGTGTCCAGCGGTGGACTTTTATCGGCCGAAATGATGATAATAAAACACTTTTTGAACACAGGTTTGTCAATCTCATATCTATCATAATATCAGCCAAAGGAGGTCCATAGCCTCCCTCGTAGATTTACCCGAATGCCACAATTTACGTCTCAAAGTAGACACCGATCCCAATACTCCTTATAAATGATTTGTTTGCAGCCAAGAAGACCTTCAATACCGCGACGGCAGCGTACGCGCACGCTCCCCGCACCCCCCGCACCCGCACCCGCCCCCTGTCCCCGTCACGCGTGATCCTGGCCAGGTTCTTCAAGCCATCGCTTTCTTCCTCCAGGGCTACTCGTAAGTATGATAGCAGTGTTTTGAGAATTATATTATCGTGCTTCAGTGTCGAATGGAAAAAGTGCATCTTCTTTAAAAAGGGTGACCAGACCCTTTTGAGGAATTATCGACCTATTTCGCTTCTAAGTCTACAAGTTCTTTTCAAGGATCAACACAAATCGTCTTGCGTGGAGACTAAGAATCTCAAACCTCCGGCTTCGAGGAGGATACGGCGGTAGATTTACAGAAAACCGTAGAGTACAATCGGCGCCTGTGTTTTGCATTTGTGGACTGTGAGAAGGCCTTTGATTCTATAGAGACGTGGTCAGTTCTGGAATCCTTGCAGCGATGCCAAGTCGACTGGCGATATATCCGAGTGTTGGGATGTCTCTACGATGCCACAAAGATGACCGTCCAAGTACAGTACCAGCAGTCTGAGCCTATTTCCCTGCATCGAGGTATGAGACAAGGGGACGTTATCTCCCCTAAATTGTTCAGAAATGCAATAGAGGATGTGTTCAAGACGCTTGACTGGAAATGACGTGTGGTAAATAAAAACGGCGAGCACATCTTACACACTTTGCAGATGACATCGTCATCATAGCCGAAATGCTGCAGGATATACAACAGATTCTGAACGGCCTAGCTGATTCTTCCCAACGCGTAGGTCTCCGGATAAACTTGGATAAAACCAAGATCATGTTTCACCAACATGTCATACCGGAACCAGTTGCAGTACATGGCGGGGCTATCGAAGTTCAGGTACACGTTTACCTCGGGCATACTCTACAGTTGTGTAAGAAGAATTTTGAAAAAGAGACTTGAATAGAAAAAAATTGCACTCCGGGAGTGCCGACAGAAGTGAAAACTTATTTTGGCGCGTTACATTTTTTTAGATAGGTACTAGGGTTAATGCGACCCTGACGGCGAAACGCCAAACTAAACGTCTAGCGTCTCGTAACAGTGTCGCGAATCCAGAGAGAGATTTTATCTCATCTAAAAATATGCGTACTGCGCTAAAAGAAGTTTTCACTTAAAAATTACTGGATGACATTTGGGAAATTGAGTGGTTCTGTCCTCAATACCACAGAGCCTCAAGAAAAGTATTTAATCAGTGCGTCCTACCTGTTATAACATACGGTGCCGAAACGGCGCCAGTAACGGTTCGTCTAGTTCACATATTTAAAGTTGCTCAGCGAACTATGGAGAGGGGGCTATGCTTGGCATTTCTCTGAAGGATCAAATCGAAAACGAGGTGATCTGACAGAGACCTAAAGTCAGCGACATAGCCCATCGGATTAGCACGCTAAAGTGGCAATGGGCTGGCTAGCCGTAGAACTAACCGATGGTCATTGGGGCAAACATGTTCTTGAGTGGAGACTGCGACTCGACAAGGTGGCTGGCATGAACTGGATGAGAAAAGAAGAGGATCGTGGACTGCTATGGGCTGTTGATGATGATGTTGCAGTGTCGTAGCTTCCAAGCAAAGAAAACCCCTATGAGTGTCGTAACAGGTGACTAAGGGTTGATATCAAGGGGATGGACAGAAGCATCCTCCAGCTAATAACAACATACTGCGATCACTCCTCCGCCTGGTGATTATGGAAAAATATGATATGACCGCTCATTGTATTGAACATTGGGAGGCCCCTTTCAGCATTCGACGTTCAAGGTCTGTAAGGGTGTGCATTACAGTAATAATTTCGTTTTTTTTTACATAATTACAGATTCTCAAGAAACCAAGTTTGAACTATGGAAAGAAAGAAATATACCACCGCCTCTACCGCCCATTGATTTTGACCTTTGAAACGGTCGCCATGTTGAATTATGACAGTTAGTTTCAAATGTCTGTCTCAAATGGTATCGGAGAAATTTACAAAATCTTTTTTTTAAGTCATGATTTTCATAACATTGTTGTACAATTTTGGTACCTACTTGATTAATTAACTGATCACGGTACTTTTCAAACGAATTAGTAAAATGGTTCCATCGTCTTGATTAGGCTGCTTAAATATACCTTTGTATGCACTGACGAATGGTTATAAAATAAAACAATTAGATCAATGAATAGAAAAAGATCATAGAATCATTTTTTTTGCATCCAATCCTTAGAATCGATCCTATTTGGCGGATCCCTGTAGGTAAGTAAAGGCGACTAGGTACTACAGGTTGATTGGGTCCAATTTTCTACCAATCCATTCATTCACTCCCCTGTTGGTTGGATATGAATTTGACCTATTGGTATCTACACTTACTGATTTTTTCATCTTAATTTAAACTATATTTGAAGTTACTTAATACTAGAGAATATTATTAGATACCAATTGTTAAATTATCTAAAATAATGTGCAATATACCTACTTTAAACTACAATAATGTTATTATTTAATCTCAGCCAATTCAAAATGACGGCCATTTTATCTCGAAATTTTTTAACGATACAACAAAGCCACAGTTTGTGTATTTATGTACAAAACTCTTTTGTATTTAAGTGTATTGGTATTTGAATACTTTTAGATATAGTATTTTAAGAAAGCGCTGTAGTTATGATATATTTTATAAGTATTATTTTGTCGTCCGCACTGTTGCTTTTGGTAAGTTGGAATAAAGTTCAGTGGTGTTAATATTTGTTTAAATTTAACCTGTTTTTTTCGTGCCCACCCTTATATCCGTTGGGAGCTCAGTTCTCGAAGTTGTTGACGAGTATGTCTACCTGGGACAAAACGTCCAGTTTTGTGGATCCAACTTCGAGAATGGTCAATCGGCGAATCCGTCTCGGCTGGGCAGTGTTTGGGAAACTACGCAACGTCTAAAATGAAATAATTATTTATTCAAAATAGACTAAATTATTAGTTCTTTTTGAACGTCAACATTAGACAGCACCGACGCCTAACCCGACGACCGACCCGACGCCTGAATCTACGCCTAACCCGACGCCTGACCCGACGCCAAACCGGACGCCCGACCCGACGATTTGAGCAATGCCTTGACCGACGCCTTACCCGACGCTTGACCCGACACTTGACCCGACACTTGACCCGACGCCTTCACCGACGCCTTGACCGATGCCGACGCCTAAAGCGATGCTTGACACGATGCCTGGCACGACGCCTGAGCCGACGCCTTACACGAAGCCTGAACCAACGCCTAATCCGACGCCTAACCCGACGCCTAATCCGACGCCTATCCCGACGCCTAATCCGACGCCGACGCCATCCCTACGCCATTACCGACGCCGACGCCGACGCCAACCCGACGCCTGACCCGTGCCATGCCCGACGCCTGACCCGTGCCATGGCCGACGCCTAATCCGACGCCTGGTAACCTGGTATCTAGTTGCTCCCTCATAAATGGCTGCAGTATTCCATATGAGGCCGGACTTGTGACTTACAAAGCAGCAGTCTTTGCCCCGATGTACAGCCTTGCCTTGTTGAACGCAACGAGTTTTTTAGACACCAAGGATCCCAATACCTTTGTTCAGGGACGTGTTCTGGACTTGTGAAGCTACAGCAAATGGAGTTTTCTGAGCAGTGAAAGCGCAGACTTGTGTCTTGGTAGGATTAAATTGGACAAAATTTAGTTGTCCCCAGCCGGAGACTGTCTAGAGTACTATCTTTGATTTCTGACAAAAGTTGTCTGCGGCTTTCCTTCACTACGAGACGAGGGACGTTAGCACGGCCCGTATAATAAGTGTCTCCAATACTGTGGTCCGAACAACAATGAATGCCGTCGATAGACAGCAAATCATTGATATTCAGTAAGAACAATGTTGGGGACAGCACGGAGCCTTGTGGGACGCCAGCGTTAATGTCCAAGCTATCGGAGCAACTGTCATCGACAACGGCTCATATGCTTCTGTTGGACAGAAAGCTGGCAATCCAGTTGCACAATCCCTCGGGAAGTCCCTATGATGGTAAGTTCGATAGAAAACTGTGGTGCCAGATCCGATCGAAACTTTCAATTGTTATTTTATATTTTATAAATCATACATATTGCTCTATTTTCCCAACTTTAGGTGGCATTTTTCCGTGTGGTGTCCGGATTAAGAATATAGCACCACTCCGTCTCCTCCCGTGGAGGTCGTAAAAGTCGACTAAGGGACTCTTAACCAAAGGGATGGGCAGCAGCGTCCCTTTGCTGAACAGAAGCATTACTGCGCTCACCAACACGCCTGCCAAGCGTGGTGAGTATCGGCAAATTCCCCCCAAAATGACGACACGACTAATGCACCGGCCCCCAGTTCCCGGCAGCCCCGCTATTCCTGGTCATGGTAGCGGCCACGGTAACGGCGGGGCAGGGGGTGCTAAGAATCACCGGACGGGATCCGGCTACCACCCCAAACGAAAACTGGCCCTGGTAACGTATAACACACGCACACTGAGGGCAGACGAAAAGATTGTTGAGCTGGAAGAAGAAATAAATAAGTTGCACTGGGATATCATGGGTCTATCAGAAGTCCGAAGAGAGGGCGAGGACACGATAACGCTGAAATCTGGCAACTTATTCTATTACCGGGAAGGCGAACATCTGTCTCAAGGTGGTGTCGGGTTTCTCGTCCGCAGGTCCCTCATTAACAGCATAGTGGCCATCGAAAGTGTGTCGAGCAGGGTAGCGTACCTTATACTCAGAATATCCAAGAGGTATTCATTGAAGGTCATACAGGTCTACGCACCGACCTCGACACACCCAGATGATGAAGTAGAGAGTATGTATGAGGACGTAAGTAGGGCCATACATACCTCGAAGACACACTTCACTGTTGTGATGGGGGACTTCAACGCGAAGCTGGGCACTCGATGCGATGGTGAGTTGAGAGTGGGGCAATTTGGATATGGGCAACGGAACCCCAGGGGACAGAGGCTGGCCGACTTTTTGGAAAAGGAGGGACTCTTCGTGATGAACTCCTTTTTCCAAAAGCCGCCTCACAGGAAATGGACCTGGATGAGTCCCGATGGTTCCACGAGGAATGAGATTGACTTCATCATGACCAATAGGAGGCAAATATTCAATGATGTCTCTGTGATCCACAGGGTGAAAACCGGTAGTGATCACCGAATGGTAAGAGGCACATTGAATATTAATTTCAAAGTTGAGAGGTCTCGTCTGATGAGGTCTACGCTCCGGCCCTCTAGTGCTCATATCCAAAACCCCGAGAGCTTTCAACTCGAACTCCAAAACCGCTTCGAGTGCCTAGAACATTGCGTATCTGTGGACGATTTAAATGGTAGGTTTGTAGAAACTGTCCAAACGGTTGGGTCTAAGTTCTTTAAGGCCCACCGTAAAGGTAGACCAAAAAAGTTCTCCGATCACACTCTCGACCTCATAGCAGAAAGACGCGCCATGACGCTGCAGTCTTCCGGTGATGCTGAAGCATACCGACTGCTCAATAGACGGATATGGAAGTCCTTGCGTCACGATATCCGCACCTTTAACACCAACGGTGTTAAAGAGGCGATTGAGCGGAATCAAGGCTCCAAAGTGTTCGCAAGAGACAAGTCTATTGGGCAAAGTCGTATTATGAAGCTGAAGACCGAGGACGGCAGTGTAGCGTCGACTAAGCCAGAGGTTTTGAGAGAGATTGAGAAGTTCTACCGGCAGTTATACACCTCGGTAAGTATACCTACCATTGGCTCTGACAAAGACCCGCGAGCCAAACTAACCCGACACTATACCGAGGATATCCCGGACATCAGCCTGTACGAGATTAGGATGGCCTTGAAACAGCTTAAAAATAACAAGGCGCCGGGTGGAGACGGAATTACGACAGAGCTTCTGAAAGCGGGTGGAACACCGGTACTTAAAGTCCTTCAGAAGCTATTCAATTCCGTCTTACTCGAGGGCACAACGCCGGAAGCGTGGAACAGAGGTGAGGTGGTGCTCTTCTTCAAAAAGGGTGATAACACCCTATTGAAGAATTATAGACCCATCTCACTTCGAGCCATGTTTATAAGCTGTTTTCAAGGGTCATCACGAATCGTCTCGAGCGCAGGTTTGATGACTTCCAGCCTCCCGAACAAGCCGGTTTCCGAAAAGGTTTCAGTACCATAGACCACATCCATACGCTGCGGCAGGTTATACAGAAGACCGAGGAGTATAATCTGCCACTATGCTTGGCGTTTGTGGACTATGAGAAAGCCTTCGATTCGATCGAAACCTGGGCAGTGCTGCAATCTCTGCAGCGGTGCCAGATTGACTATCGGTACATTGAAGTGTTGAAGTGCTTATACAGAAACGCCACCATGTCGGTCCGAGTACATGAACAGAGCACGGGGGCAATTCCATTGCAGAGAGGTGTGAGACAGGGGGACGTCATTTCCCCGAAACTGTTCACCGCTGCAATGGAGGATGCCTTCAAGCTACTGGAGTGGAAAGGATTCGGCATTAACATCAATGGCGAGTATATCACTCACCTTCGATTTGCCGATGACATCGTAGTCATGGCAGAATCGCTGCAAGAGCTCAGCACAATGCTCGATGATCTCAACAGAGTTTCCCAACAGGTGAGCCTTAAGATGAACATGGGCAAGACAAAAGTCATGTCAAATGCCCATGTCGTGCCCATCCCAATATCCGTTGGGAGCTCTGTTCTCGAAGTTGTTGACGAGTATGTCTACCTAGGACAAACTGTCCAGTTAGGTAGGTCCAACTTCGAGAAAGAGGTCAATCGTCGAATCCGACTCGGCTGGGCAGCGTTCGGGAAACTTCGCAACGTCTTTTCGTCAACAATACCGCAATGCCTCAAGACGCAAGTCTTTAACCAGTGTGTGTTACCAGTGATGACATATGGAACAGAGACGTGGTCACTCACAATGGGCCTCATAAGAAAGCTCAAGGTCACTCAGCGAGCTATGGAGAGAGCTATGCTTGGTATTTCTCTACGAGATCGAATCAGAAATGAGGAGATCCGTAGAAGAACTAAAGTTGTCGACATAGCTGAAAGGATTAGTAAACTGAAGTGGCAATGGGCAGGGCACATTGCTCGTAGAACTGATGGCCGTTGGGGCACAAAGGTTCTCGAATGGAGACCGCGCACCGGAAAACGCAGCGTGGGACGACCTCCAACGAGGTGGACAGACGACCTGGTGAAGGTCGCTGGGAGTCGTTGGATGAGAGCGGCATGTGACCGCTCGTTGTGGAAATCTAAGGGGGAGGCCTTTGTTTAGCAGTGGACGTCCTGTGGCTGATATGATGATGATGAGGTGACATTCTTATAGCTTTGTAAATGTCACAAACAAGAAGTCAAGAAATATTTTAGGAATAAGTAAATAATGTAAAATAATTCGTAAATCTAGATTAAGAAAATAAAACAACTTTTCAAACATGCACATAGCTTTATGAATCGAAATTATGTTACTAAAGCGCTTGCCAGTACCTTGGGTTATCACACTCGAATTGGCGGGTTTGTGAGCGCAGAATAGTTGCCGTTGCACAGAAGGGACGCTGTTGCCTGTACCTCTGGATCCATCCACGGGAGGAGGAGAGGTGCTATATTGTTAACTTTGACACCACGCGGAAACCTATGCTTATACTCCGTGTCACCACCATAAGTAGATCAGAGGAGGGGAGAAAACTCCTTGCTCGCCTGCCTGAAGATTTGCGAATTATCCTAACCCAGCGGATCTTAAAATGAAAGCACGACTGCAGCGGTGTTCAGCACACCTCCGGTATGAAGGAGGACGCAAATCGAGGAGGCGGAATACGTAATCCACGCGTGCCCCTCATGACAAAAACTAGTGAAAAACCCAAAGTAGAACTGACAGCCACCAACGACATGGGGTCCGCTCCACGGAGATCGGAATAGTTGTGACTGCGGATGTATCCGAAAGCACTTCTCACGACTCTGGTGTAATGTGCGTGCAAGAACTGCGTAGGTCTTTAGTGGCAAAAGTCCAGCAACGGCATAAAGATTTCTCAATGTTAAAAATGCAAGGTCGCTACACAAATATTCTTGACTAGCTGGGACCCGCGGTATCACCCGCGTTTAATTTAAAAGAAATTTAGAGTGCTTCGACATAGACACTTGACATAGAATATATATATATTGGATTTCAAGGGTTTTTTTTTGCGCTGAACCCTAATTATTTTAAAATAGTCTATATATTCCTTATAACATCTGCCAGTGTCCAAAGTCCCGTCAAAATCGGTCCAGCCATTTCGAAGATTACCCGGAACAAACAGACAGGCAGACAGACAAAAGGTACCGTATATACTTTCATGTGCATTTAGTAAAAAGCTGTTATTTTGACATTACATACAGGCAGTTCAATTTTATTTATTTGTATTGATAAAGATATTTGAACAGACTGGTTGATTAGCTTGTTGATGTAACTTTCAACAAGCAAATCAATTTGAGCTGGACACATATCTCGTAGAACTGATGGCCGTTGTGCCAGAAAAATCCTCAAGTGAAGACGGCGCACCGGAAAACGCAGCGGACGATACGGTGAAGCGGGTTAGGATCTTTGGATGCGGGCAGCGTGTAACCGGCCATTATGGAAATCTATGTGGAGGCCATTATTCAGTAGTGGAGGTTCACGGTAGGGAGTAATATATTCTTTGAGTGGGTCTTTCGGCTAATACGATGATAATGATACTGATGATTTGGTTGTTTGATGATTAATGAGATAATTGGCCTAGTATTTGGAAACGCCAGAAGCGTAGTTCCATGCTGAAGAAAGTACTCACCCATAGATATCCACGTCTGGTTCCATGCTGTTCCATCGAACGACTGCCAAGCTACCTTAGGGTGAGATTCAGAAACCAGTCTAAGCGTGAACTTACGCTTCCATCTGTCAAAGTGCACTACTTACGCTCATAATTTTGACAGATGGAAGCGTAAGTTCACGCTTATACTCATTTCTAAATCTCACCCTCAGTAGACATATCAGCCAAAAGACGTCCACTGCTGAACAAAGGCTTTTCCCATAGATTGCCACAACGAGCGCTTATATGCCACTCTCATCCAACGACTCCCAGCGACCTTCACCAGGTCGTCTGTCCACCTCGTTGGAGATGGCCCTTTTTTAATTTTTTTTATTGATGTCCAGTGGAATTTCTACATGGAACTTCTTTCACCCCGGGGAAGGGCGAAGGGGTATGCCGGACTCCTACCGGCTAAAACCACTGGAGCGGTCATCTTCGGCACCGAAGGGAGGCTCCAGGTCCTCGTAAGATCACATTGGAGATGGTCCTAGGCTACGTTTTCCGGTGCGCGGTCTCCACTCGAGAACCTTTTCACCCCAACGGCCATTAGTTCTACGGGAAAAGTGCCCCGCCCATTGCCACTTCAGCTTACTAATCCTTTCAGCTATGTCCGCCCACTTTAGTTCTTCTACGGATCTCCGCGTTTCAAGCATAGCTGTTTAGATAGCTCGCTGAGTGACCTTGAGCTACCTTAGTAACTAGTTGAAAATAACTGATCAAAAATGAAAATAAACGAACTAAACTAAATTTCACAAGAATCAGTTTAATAGACCATAAAAACCATAAATGAAATCAAATGGATCTCCTGCGCCGCATCATTTCACGTATCTGCCTTCGATGTCCTTCCAGAGTTTCCCCTTGTTTATCCTTTCGAACAACTTCATCGAAATCACGTCGAAGGCTCGTTCAAAGAAGAACGAACACAGCGCAGCCGCTAAGAAAAACGTGGACGTACGCTTGAACACGCTGCGGTTCAACGCAGAGAACTTCGACATTTTGAATAAACCAGTAAATCTGTTTTTTAAACGTCATTCAACGCACCAACAGTTTTTTTCTTTTTTTTTTATTCTTTTTTCTATTATTACTGTCATATTGACAACTATCGAAGCCAGTTTTAAAACGAAAAAATGAAACGAAACTCCTTTTCCGATTTGACGTTGTCGCGGAGTTCCTCCCTCCGTGTTCCTTCCCGGTTAGCTCAACTAGGAGGCCCTCTCCACGGCATCAAGTAACGGAGTTCAGTTAACGAGATACACAGAACAATAAAACGTAGCATATATATTGTTATAATGGTATATTCACAATTTCAACACTTCATGCTGATGATTATATAAATGTTAAAATATAGCTGATATCACAATTTTAAGCTAGTTAAAAATAAGTAATTGGAATATTGCAGGAGACTATTGGTCAGAGCGACAGCTGTGTGTTGAACCACTAGCGTTCAGGATCCAATGTCTAATGATAATGATCAAAATATCAAGAGCGACTCTACGTCACAAATTCAAATTTTGATTTGAATAAAGAATGAATCGTGAGGTGGACAGTGATGGAAATAAAAAGGTATGAAGTCATGAGAGGTTGATTGAAATGAAGATGAAGGATGGCTTCGTCACAACGTTACCCTCGTAAAACAGTGCTGACCACACAGCAGAAACTAAAGGAGGAACATAGTACGGGCTCGCCCGGAACTTTTTAAGGGACGCAAGGTTTTTCCCGCTGATACGATGCATAGTCAAGGATAGATTTTATCATGAAGATGCTTTCAAATGTATCCTAAAAAAAAACCCGTCAATGACGCTATGCATCAAATGAAAAACATGATTGCAATAGGCCAGCTATGTTAATACTGTAATTATAAAGAACGAGTACGGGAGGACTTCCACAAGTTATTTAGTCCAGGAAATAATGCTGTCTATATAAATCGCCAAGTGTTTTTAAAGTTGTGATATATACATATACACACAACATTGTTGTCATAAGACACCTGGGGAAGTTCCGGAACTACCAACTACAGGAAGGAAGAAGAAAGTTGTTGAGAGATTGAATTAATAAAAAGTGCGAAAAGTACAGGGGAGAAAACGCTACCCTGAGGCATACCGGTACAGGTGTTGCTACACCTTTGCTCAGGATGGCAAGTTCCGTGTCGTTCCAAGAAGAGATAGATTTTTGGATGCAAATACGCTGACGATGGCTGATGACGACTGATAGATCCAGTCAATTACCGATGGAGATACGTTAAAACACCAAACCACTCCAAGCAAAATATCGTAGTCAGCGGTACTAAAAGCGTTGCTAAAGTCAAATATCGTTAACTTTAGCTTTGGCTGGTCTAGTACTATGTTCAGGCCGAAAACATATAATTATTTAATGTTGTTATAGTTAGTCATCTTCGTCACATTACTAATTGTCATATTTATTTTTCGGGATCAGCATTCACAAAGAAATGACTGAGTAGTAACGGGCCGTCCAGCGAAGGGTGTGATATACGGCACAATTCGAATGGTTACGCTTTGGGTGTGTCGACCACCATAAAAGTTATTTTAAGTACCTATCAAGAAATTCTAAAAACACTGCGGACATGGGAATCTTTTGTGGACGAAAATTAAACACTCATTTAGCAGATATGTATAATTTTAATACAAAATCTAACATGTTTGGTACAAATTATTACTAAGTATATAAAATCTAACAATAGTCCTACGAACCAATTCGTATTTTTCTTTATTATATCGAGTTTTTATAGTACATTGTAATCAGAAGGTTCAGTCCTGGGTAATAGGCTCCCATAATACAAGCATATTGACGTTAGTCGAATGACACATACTGCGAAGGCAGACTGCAGTTTTCAGCGCGGTCGAACATTAAGAGAGTAGTTATTGGAACAGGCAACAATCCACTACCAAAATATTAAAACAATCACTAATAAAAGACATCAGCCAATTCTATGTATGTGGATATGCGGGACTCTAAAACACGAAACAATAGCGTGGAGTTCTTTGCGTTATCGAATACTTGTGACTTCGAATGTGGTGTCCAGACGAAGAATATAGCACCAATCCATCTCCTCCCGTGGATGTCGTAAAAGGCGACTAAGGGAATCTAAGCCAGAGGGATGGGCAGCAGCATTCCTTCTGTGGAACAGCAGCCATACTGCGCTCACCAACCCGCCTGCCAAGCGTGGTGAGTACTGGCAAATTCCTCCCAAAATAACTACAAAATTCTTCAGCAGTGGTCGTCCTTTGGCTGGTATGATGATGATGATGATGAACTTCTAATAAATTTCATCGTAACATACAAAACTTATGTCACACGGGACACAACAAATTCTGTGTCATCATTTCGGCCGAATGAAGTCCACTGCTGGACACAGGCCTCCCCCGAAGATCACCACAACGACCGATATGGGTGTGCTGTGGGCTCATTGGGGGGTTTTGCCATAATCGCCACGCTTGGCAGACGGGTTGGCGATCGCAGTTGAGTTGTTAATGTACTCGAAGGACGCTGCTGCCCATCCTCCGGCCAATCCCTTAGTCGACTTTTACGACACCCACGGGGGGAAATGGGGTGGTGGTATTCTGAGCCGGCACCACACGGCCAAATTAAATTCTGTGTCAAATATCTTGAATTATTACGAAGTATTACGCGCTTGATCTGCAGTTACAACTGAACCAACTGGTGAGGATAATGATCTCGTAAGGTTAACAATTTTCAGACTTTTACAGGCGACAGTAAAATAAGTTGCAATAACAAAAGCATTATTAATAATATTCTTACACAATATGCGAACTAGGTAAGGTCCTTTCTGGTGGTTTATAATTAAAAACAATATTTAAATGTTTGCAAAATTAAAATGAGTATAAAAAATACGGGTTGCTCCGGGAGTGCCGACAGAAGTGAAAAAGGTTTTTTTATTTATCTAGACGCATATGTACATGCATATATGCACACACTATAGCTGCGTCTCGTAACGGTGTCGCGAGTCCAGAGATTTTATCTCATCTAAAAATATGCGTACCGCGCTAAAAGAAGTTTTCACTTCAAACATAGCGATAGTATCAATCTCCCGTCGCTAAAACAAAATAACAGAGCTACTACAGTGCACGATTACAAAAAAAAAACTATTGTTAACATTTCAAGACAGAAAAAACTGACTTTAATTTTAAAAACTAAAACATTTTGCACACTAGTCTTTTTACACTATCGTGCAGAAAATTTCGTTATATTTCTATAGGAATGTCTCAGTTCGTTTTGTAATAATTTTATATGTGAATGAAATTTTCTGCACGACAGTATTTTAAGGGGTACATTTTTCAATAAAAGCATTATTTAACTGTCGCAAAGCTATAGTTAAAATTGCAAGGAAAAATCTCGTACTAGGTTTTTTGCATGGGTTTGCTTGCCACTAAGACTGATAACAGAATTTCTTTTAAGCAAAGCAGATCTCTTATTACCGCATTCCAGCCAATGTCCCGTCTATCGAATTTACAGTGTATAAAAAAATGTTCAGCTCACAAAAGGCGATTAAAAACGTTGGATAAAACTATATCATAAAATAAACCGTTTTCTAAACAAGTATATTTTGGTTAACTATGATTTTCCAAAATATAAGGTACAGTGGCGTGCATGAAAATAGGCCAAACTTTTATCACAGAATCAATTTTACATTAAATTTATAAAGGACCAGCTTGCCTGGTAAACACTGTACTGACGGATCCGGTAGGTGGCGCTATGAGTTTAAAAACCTTAATACCTTTATCTTTTTTTATCTTTTACCAATAAATATTGGTATGATCTACAGACAGATGTTTTCTGTAAACTGTGCCAACGCCACAGGAGAAATTCTAGTGTGGGGGCAGAAACTTTTATAACTAATTAAACCTCTATAATTCTGTTGACCGATTTTTCTTGCACGCCAGTATCTTCGAAATGACTGCGACCGTATCTACCTGCACGCCAGTGTACTGATGCATATACCGTACTATGTATACGCGTTATAATAAGTACAAAAGTCTTTCTCCTAGCTCTGTTTAGACATCCGTGTGAGGAGGCAAACTATTTCGGCATTGGTATCGACCACAATTCTCACTACAAGGCCACGGTTGGTGCAGTGGCTGATACAGTCGACTGCTGCGCTCCGGGTCGTGGGTTCGATTCCCACACGGAACAAATATTTGTATGATCTACAGATAGTTGTTCCGGGTCTGGGTGTATTGTTGTGGAATTCATGTCTGTAAACGCACCCACGACACAGGAGAAATCCTAGTGTGGGGCAACGTTTTTATAAAAAAAAAAAAAAAATGTCTTTAAAAAAACTTCGCGGTAATATGCAAGGCTCTGTACAAAATTATTGAAACCATTTGGAACTATCTTAATATACGAAGAATAATAGAAGTAAAAAGAATATAAGAAGAACCTCATGTCAAATGCCCATATCGTGCTCTTACCAATATTCCTTTGGAGCTCTGTTCTTAAATTTGTTGAAGAGTTTGTCTACCTGGGACAGACCGTCCAGTTAGGTAATTTCAAATTCGAGAAAGAGGTCAATCGTCGAATCCGACTCGGCTGGACAGCGTTCAGGAAACTTCTCAACGTCTTTGCGTCAAAAATACCGCCGTGCTTGGAGACGAAAGTCTTTAACCAGTGTGTTACCAGCGATGACATATGGCACTGAGTCGTGCTCACTCACTATGGGCCTCATAAGAAATCTCAAGGTTACTCTGCGAGCCATGGAGAGCTATGCTTGGACGAGTTATGGAGGTTATGCTTGGTATTTGTCTACAAAGTCGAATCGAGGCAGAAATTAGTAGATTAGTAAACTGAAGTGGCAATGGGCGGGGCACTTTGCTCGTAGAACTAGAAGAAAGAAGAAGAGACCGCGCTGTAAGGGAGGGCAGTAAGAGATGGGCCTACGACCTGAAGGTAGCTCGGAGTAGTTAGATGCGGGCGGCATGTAACCGGGCGTTGTGGAAATCTATGGGGAGGCCTTTGTTCAGCAGTGGACGACCCTTGGCTGATTTGATGATGATGATGAAATTGATACAATATGTGCTAAAAACCCTGTCCAATCCGTGAAGATGATATGTGAGCGTCAGGATGACTGGACCAAAGGTACTAAATTTAAACGAAAAGATGAATTATGTATAACGCCTACAACTAGGTGAAACCGACCGGGTCCAGATTACATACAAAACTTTTTCTAGGAGTAACTTTTTTTTGGCTTATCGAAAAAATCTAATAAAACCATGTGTTGAGGTACCAATGAGGTACTAAAGTTTAACGAAAATATGAACTGGTTATAATGCCTACAACCAGGCGAAACCGACGTGGTCCAGCCATTCTGACGTCAGAATGGCTGGCCACTTTCCTCGTAATAGTTTTGCTTCTTTAGCGAGGTACAAATTATTTGATTTCTGGTACCAAATAGTACCAAATAGGTACAAAAGCTTGGTATTGTTCAAACTTTCAAAATGTCTCTTGGTCCAGTCATCCTGACGCTCACGATTATATTGAATATCGATATGTGATCAATTAATGTAACGCTTTCCTGATATTAAGATGTCGAAATATCTTATAAAATGGGCATTTTGTAACTTACCTGCCACAGCCACACCGGCCGCTGCAAACGTATTCAATCAAGCAAGCAGATGGAAGTCAATCCATTTTATAAGAAATAAGTACATTTTATCTACTTGTTGAAGTGAAACTTCCTTTGGGACGGTGTAAATTAATATAATAACTACACCACGGAACAAAAAGAACACCACTTTGTCTTTGTCCATCTTTTTCTTGTCCATCCAAAGGTTGTCTGTAAGAAATCGCTAATAGCGATAAGACCGCTCATTGTACAATTACTGTTCATAAAATAATTCCTAGTGGTTGTATTTAAAATGGTGTACAATAAAGAATATTCTATTCTTTTCTAAATTGGATAAAGAGAGGCAACTATAAATGTATTAATAGGGTTTAGGCTGTGAGAGAACGAGATAAAACACATTTCTATATAGTTTCCCTATTCCCTATTGACCATCAATCGCTCTCTCTTTGTTTACCACCTCCATAGTGTTCATCTCATTCGCTTACAAATTAGCCAAAGTACAAAGTTTCACTTCTACCGCGTTTGAACTCATTCGAAATTTTATTTTTCTCAAATGTATAAACTTAAGATATTTTCACAATTCTAAATTCTTGTCATATAGAATCATTATGGAAATATAAACACGCTTGTTTTCGCTCGGACAGGGTTTAAGCAGCATCTTGTGTAAAGGTTGATTGATCACCGAGACAGGCGTCGTTAGTCGTTAGATAAAATAACTGTTCAAATCTGTACCATCTGACCTATCACGAGAGCGGCCTGTATAACAAATATGTGTGCTAGCTGACCTGTAGCAAACACATTAAACAAAAAAAACAAATTAATTAGCATACATGTAATAAAGTAATTAATAGCAATCTTTCTTTCTTTTTTCCTTGCCTAATTAACATAATTAAAATAAAGAGGCGTGTAGCTAGGTTTTTTTAACGTTGCACCACACTAGGATTTCTCCTGTGTCATGGGTGCGTTTACAGACATGAATTCCACGTACAATACACCCAGACCTGGAACAACTACCTGCAGATCATACAAATATTTGTTCCGTACGGGAATCGAACCCACGACTCGGAGCGCAGCAGTAGACTGTATCAGCCACTGCACCAACCGTGCCGAAGCTTCTTAACGCCTGTTTGGGATGATAAACACGAAATGCGAAAGTAGCGAAAACGAACGGAGGATATAGCGCACCGTATTGAATGAAAATTGTTCACATAAAATGACAAACGAAGGCTGCGAACGCAACCCCCTTCATTGGATGGGGATTTTATATACAAAATGTGAAACGAGCGACACGAATGCGGCGATGCAACGCACCTCATTGGATGGGGATTTTACACACAAGATGTGAAACGAGCGACACGAATGCGGCGATGCAACGCACCTCATTGGATGGGGATTTTAAACACAAAATGTGAAACGAGCGACACGAATGCAGCGATGCAACGCACCTCATTGGATGGGGATTTTACACACAAGATGTGAAACGAGCGACACGAATGCGGCGATGCAACGTACACTTCATTGAATGAGGTTATCTGTAGTAACTAAAGATACGGATTTTTCTTCAAAGGCCATTCCAGACGTTGCCCTACAATTGTCTCCCGTAATATTTATTATATCTAAATATGTCTGGACTTCAAAACAGAAACCTTCGAGTTTGTTTCGGCATTTTGTTATCAGAGGCAGTAAGAAATGCAGGCTTCAACTAGATATATTGATGAGTGAAAGTGTTTTATGAAACCCACTTCCTTCATGAAGATCACATGTCATAACTATATGTACGCTAGCACACACCACTGCGCCATGTCATAATTATTGTCACCTATATATAACACTAGCTGGGAGCAGCGGTTTCACCCGCTTTTAATTTAAAAGAAATTTAGATTACTTCGACATAGACACTTGACATAGAATATGTGTTGGATTTCAAGGATTTTTTTGGCGCGGAACCCTAATTATGTTTCAAAAATAATCTATGTTATTCCGTATAACATCAGTTATCTGCCAGTGAAAGTCCCGTCAAAATCGGTCCAGCCGTTTCAGAGATTACCCGAAACAAACAGACAGACAAAAAAAGAAAGCTTTTTGTTATATGTACCGTATATACTTTCATATGTATTAAGTAAAAAGCTGTTATTTTGATATTACAAACTGACGCTTCAATTTTATTTATTTGTATAGATTAGTAAACAATAGCAGAGCTTTAGAATTTGATTATCATTTGCATTAACTGTGAAGGAAAACATCGTGGGTAGTCTGTTAACCCGCACTAGGTCAGCGTGGTGGATAAACTGACGCCTAACCTTTCATCGTGAGAAAAGGCCTGTGCCCAGCAGTGGGACAGTAACAGGCTGATTATTTTATGTGGCAGAGCTTTACCTCCATTATTACACATTTCAAAAGGCCTTTACTAATATTAAAAATGCGTAAGTATGTTTGTTTGCCTGTTCGTCTGTGTCCGTATGTTTAGTCTTTACGCCTGAACTGTCGGTCTGATTTGTATGAAATTTAGATGAGAGGTAACTTAACAATCCAGAAAGGATATACCATACTTTTCATTTCGAAACTAAGTATGTAACGCGAGCGTGCACGCGGACACAACCATAATAATTTCCATAAAAAAAAATCGAAGCTGGAATGATCGATCCCCAAATAAATTGGCACAACAGTGTAAATTGACATAAAAATTTAGCTGTAATTTTTAGTTATAATTTAGCCAAAATCTTTAACCAGATTAAAAGTCACTGCACAACCATAGCCAGAATCGGGTTCCAAAATTTTATACCCTCAAATTCCCTCACACAATGGTCCATAATCAGAGCCAGCATAACATACCCGTTAGTAACCTGACCACCGCTCTGGACGAGCGGAACGGTAATCACTGAGGTTCTTCAACTTCTGGTTCAGGAGCTGCCTCAGGCACCTCCTCTTCCCTCACTCTATTCGCATCCAACTCGATCACTGGATCAGCTGTCGCTTCCGCCAAATTTGTCACAGATTTGGACTTGAAGCACTGGAAGTCGACATGGCGGCTTTTGGCCTCCTCTTTCTCCCAGGACATGTGGATGAACGGTCTTTGAACATAGTTGTATATGACCTCTGCTCTGCCTCCAGGTCGTTTGCGGACCTTTTCTTTGTATGTGGGATAGCCTTCGACGCCGAGACGGATTTTCTTGAGTCCGCGTTCTTTCATTACTTGTTTTGCTACATCCCTGGAATGGAAAGAAAACATATTAATATTTTCTGGGGCTTCGGTAAGTTATACTCTGGTTCAAGGGCATACCCAGGATCTGAGCCCCGTGGCTCGTTATGAGCAGTTCTTATTAGTTTCAAGGAAGAATGGATTGACTAATTATTTATTGTTTCTTTAGAATAATGTTAATATTTCTCCTACGTTGTTTTCACATAACCTTGATTTTTACAAGAATGTGCTCATAAAATATTGTAACATATAATGATTTAAAAAGAGTAACCATGGAGTTTCTTGCCCGTTCTTCTCCATAGGAAATCCACATCTTGGAACGCGGCAGTTAAAGTGTCGACGATTCATAAGTGCCTGTATATGGTTTACATGAATAAAAATATTTTTATCGTATCTTATCTTACATACAGTAAACAGAAATAAATGTTTAGTTTACAAACACTACCAGTAACGGGTCCTACAAATATGGGTACCGTGCGGGGATTGAACCCGCGAATGCAGTGCAGCAACCGTAATTAACCACTGCGTCAAACGCCATAAATACTTCAAAAACAAAAAACTCATGTTTCTTTTTAAACGTTGTCCCACACTAGATTCTCTCCTGTGTCGTGGGTGCGTTCACAGACATAAATTGCACACACAATACACCCGGAACAACTACCTGCAGATCATATTTGTTCCGTGCGGTGATCAAGCCCGCGACCCGGAGCGCAGCAGCCGACTGCATCAGCCACTGCACCAACCGTGCCGTCGTTGATTAGTCATTAAGTCGCCTCAGATCATCTATCCATAATTAGGACCCCATAAAGCAGAAGAGCTTACTGTTAATTGAAGAAGCGCTTACTGACCTGTTCTCAATATACTTGAAGAACCTGTAAAGCGGCGTGGACAGCACGGTTTGCGAGTACTCATCCCCCATCTGCGGGGGATACTGCTCGTCCCACTCCACCGAGTCATCGTCCAACAACACCACCACGTGGCATTCCCTGTCTCCGCGCTGCGCCGACTCCACCATCAGCGGGAGGATTAGACGCTCGAGGAAGGACTCGAACTGACGACGGGCGCCTTCGTTTGAGAGCTCGTGGAGGAGACCTCGAAGGTTCTGAATAGTTGAAAAGTAAATTAAGTGTGCCAGCTAAGAATACCAACACCCCATCTCATTCCGTGAGCGTCGTAAAAGTCGACTATGGGATTAACCGGAGGATGGGCAGCAGCGTCTTTCAAATACATTTCTAATTCAACTGCAATCGCCAACCCAAGTGCAATTTAGGGCAATATCCCCCTATGAGCACACAACACAAACCCATACTGGTCGTTGTGGCAATCTTATGGGGACCAGCAGTGGACGTTATTACGGCTAAAATGATGATGATGATGACGAAGTTTAGACCTGGACGCTGTTATAAATTGGTGGAAATCTACTGTTCTTTTTAATGAAACTCAGTGACGACCCGAGCTCATCATTTGCCTGGTGCTAAGTGTTACACCTGCATATTATATTGTAATGCTACCCAGGTCCTGTATGCAGGCTCCAGTGTGATCATACGAGGACCTGGAGCCTCCCTTAGGTGCCGAAGATGACCGCCCCAGTGGTTTTAGCCGGTAGGAGGCCGGCCCCTTCTACCCCTTCGCCCTTCCCCGGGGCGAAGGAAGTTCATGAAGAATTTCCACTGGGCAGCAATTAAAAAAAAAAAGATCCTGTACCACACCGCACCACAATGCGCTCGTCTCCTCATGCAAAATAATTTCACAAGCTGAGTGTTGCGAAAACACAAACACCTTTGCGCCGTGTGTCCGGATTAAGAATACAGCACCACTCCATCTCCTCCCGTGGATGTCGTAAAAGGCAAATGAGGGACTCTAAACCAGAGGGATAGGATCCCTTCTGTGGAACAGAAGCCATACTGCGCTTACCGATCTGCCCTACAAGCGTGGTGACTATTGGCAAATTTTCCTAAGAATTATGACTACAACTGTATATACTACTATATACAATCTTAATATATATAAATTACGTGTCACGTTGTTTGTCCGCTATGAACTCCTAAACTACAGAACCGATTTTAGTCAAATTATGCACACTGTGTGCAGTTTTATCCAACTTAAAAGATAGGATAGTTTATATCTCAATTTATAATCGCAATATAATTTTGTTGCGATTTTTTTTCTTCTGGCAAAGAGTCATAATTATCTGTTAGTTCGATAAGATTCTAACAGATGGCGGTACAAGGTAATTAATTGACTGGATTGAGTAAGTATCCAATAGATGGCGCTATGTTAAAAGTATAAACGTTTTATGTAAGCTACAATTTATTAGTATAACCGGCCACGTGTTGCTGAGGCCAAAGTATAAGTAAAATTTTTTCATTTTCGTTCATTCATCATTTCGGCCAAATGAAGTCCACTGCTGGACATAGGCCTCCCCCAAAGATCACCACAACCACCGATATGGATGTGTTGTGGGCTCATTGGGGGGTTTTGCCATAATCGCCACGGTTGACAGGCGGGTTGGCGATCGCAGTTGAGTTGTTAATGTACTCGAAGGACGCTGCTGCCCATCCTCCGGCTAATCCCTTAGTCGACTTTTACGACACCCATGGGAGGAGATGGGGTGGTGGCATTCTGAGCCGGCACCACACGGCAAAGTAAAATTTTAATACATATAAATTACGTGTCACGTTGTTTGTCCGCTGTGGACTCCTAAACTACTGAACCGATTTTAATAGTTAAATTTTATTTAACTACAAAAATATTTCCTAGTATAATGTATTTGGCAAAACCACGTTTGCCGGGTCAGCTAGTATACTCGTGCTAAATATTTTGAGTAAATAATTACTTAATTTCATTTCATGGAAATCTTTCAGGAGGCCTTGGTTCAGCAGTGGACGTCCTTTGGCAATTCCCTGGAGCAATTGTCGTCCCTTACCTGGCAGCGGACGGTGTTAGCATCAAAAGGCACAAGCAGGTAGTCGCAAGCCTCCCTCAGCTCTTGAACGGACACTGTGGGCGGACACCTGATGCTGCCCAGTCTATAGTACTCCAGGATAGCTCTGAACACAGTAGCTGATATGCCTTCAGCGACTTCATATTCGCCCCGCTCGTTTGGGTGGGTGAATTCAAGACCTGGAAAGAAAGAAATTTATTTTAGCTATATCATCATTTAGGCCGAATAAAGTCCACTGATGGACACAGGCCTCCTCCAAAGATCACCACAAATATCGATATGGATGTGATGTGGGCTCATTGGGGGGTTTTGCCATAATCACCACGCTTGGCAGGCGGGTTGGCGATCGCAGTTGAGTTGTTAATGTACTCGAAGGACGCTGCTGCCCATCCTCCGGCTAATCCCTTAGTCGACTTTTACGACACCCATGGGAGGAGATGGTGGTGGCATTCTGAGCCGGCACCACACGGCAGCTATATATATACATACATAATCAGCCCATTAGATACTGTCCCACTGCTGGGCACGGGCCTTTTCTCACGTCCCGCTGTGTGGTCTTAAATCACACAGGGGAGTCTAAACTAGAGGAATGGCAGTGGAACAACAGCCATTCTGCTCACGAACCCGCCTGCCATGCGTGGTGAATACTGGCAAATTCCCCCGAAATGACACACGGTATATAACGTATGTAATGTGCAAATAGTAATATTTTATCTTTATTTACCTTTAAATAATATAAAGTATAAAACATATCAGACTTATATAGTTGTTGTTTATTTTTATATTGCGCTTTACACTTAAAATATTTCTGTTATTAATTATGTATCATCATATTGGCCATTTATACGTCCACTGCTGAACAGGCCTCCCCCATACATTTTCACAACTGTGTCTTCATGGGGGGTATTTGTCAATACTCACCACGCTTGGCCGGTGGTGAGCGCAGTATGGCTACCGTTTCACAGTCGCCTTTTACGAAATCCACGGGCGGAGATGGAGTGATGCTATATTCTTAGTCCGGACACCACACGGATAAATGATCTCTTAGATGTACTCCCGCAAGGGTTGTATATTCAATTCCGATTGCCGAATTACCGTTTAGATACTTATTTGTATTTCTGTGCTGTTTTGTTCGTATTTTACAATTTTCATAACTGTGCAAGACTGGAATAAATGTATTTTTTCTTTTTCTTTCTAACTGTTTGTTGTAGAAATCTATGGGGAAGGCCTCCCCTCCACACTATATTACTTATTAGGCGTCTTAGGCGCCCTACAACTCACTACTACACAATAAACATAATATACTGAAAACGCATGTCACACGGACGCATTGGCTTCACCAAATGAAACTACTATCCTCCCAAAGATTGAAGAGTGAGTGATGAGAGACATGTCGTGTGCAACTGACAGAATAATTTTCTATTTTCCGATATCTTTCACAGTTCTGGTGGTGATACTGGTGGTAGATCTCTTATTGCAAGAGTGCGGCTATGTAAATAGCCTGACTCCTCTCTCTGCCAGTAGTGTCGGCTATGTGGGCAGAGCATGATGTGAGAGCGTCAGGTTACAGAAGGAGACCGGAGAGCGCGATCGGGAGAGGGCCGATCCCGCTTAGACGCCTATTTTCCTGTACGTCTGAGCCCGTCTTAATTGTGACGGCGGGCCTCGGGGGTCGCGGGCGTGGATTGGTATTTACGTACTCATACCGAGTAACCCCTGGGAAGACGGTGGTGCGCACGTCGTCACAATCCCCTTGTGCGCACCATAACGCACAACGAGGCTTGGGGGACCCTTTACAATCCCGCCTGAGATGAGCCTGGGGGGCATTCGCCTACCCACCACTAGAGGTTCTAACCGCTTTACAGGCGAGATGTGCATAAAGGATGTCTCAACAGGTGACTCTCGTCCGGCATGCTCCTCTGCCTTTCTCCGGGTTGGATTAAGTACATGCTGTATTTCCACCAGGATAATGAAAAATATAATATTATAAAGAGGAAAGATTTGTATTTTTGTATGTTTGCAACGAATAAATTCAATAACTACGGGCCCGATTACAAAAAATCTTTCACTATTAGAATGGTATATTATCCTTGAGTATAGGCTGTATTTATTACTAGAAAAAACTAGGCATCCCTACTAAAACCTCAATAATGTAACCCAAGGTGCAAAAAAAATATAAAATGTCTTTCATCACATGCGCTGCGGAAACTATTTATGATAGATATTAAAAAACATATCAATATCTACAAAAAACTTCGCGATACCATATATCCAACTAATGTAGTCATGTAACTATAACTCCTTTTATAAATTTTATAAGTTGATATAAATGCCGACCAAAATCAAACCATGTTTGCATTTACTCGTACGTTTATCCCAAATTTTTTCAAAATTTTAATGTCCACCCGTACGAAGCCGGGACGGGCCGCTTGTGAAATTTGTTTCAATATTACTGTATAATCTATGGTGAAAAATAAAACGGGCAGGTACTACCGCAGTAGTATTTAAACTTTTGACATTTATACCGTGTTTAAAGGGTAGCTTAAATTACTGGGAATAAGAGACTAAATAACGCTAAATAACCACAGTCTCCACGCAGTAGTGTTGTTTAAAAATCGACTATCGATCTATCGATAGGACTACCCCTAAAACATTCATACTATCGATTGGCCTATCGATAGTATCGATATTATCAATAGTATCAATACTATCAATTTTATTTTACAAATTGAACATTACTATCGATAGTTGAAATTATACAATAGCATCGATACTATCGATCGTACTACATGATTTTGCACTATCGATAGTATTTACGACCCAGTTCGATAGTATAGACACTATCGATACTATCGATAGTATTATTGCAAAGCACCCAATCAATACTATCGATAGGGCAATCGATAGTATGAGTGATTTGGGGTTATATGACACTATCGATAGCCTATCGATTTTTAAGCAACACTACCACGCAGGACTAGCTCTGCAGGCGTAGCATGACCATTTCAAAGTCTTCTCTTTCCAAGATAGACAACGCGCTCCCTACACGTCTCGATATGTCTTCTTCCCGAGCATGAGTTGACATGAAGACTCGGCTGTCTTCGTGGACACAGACATGGAAAATCCTTTCCATAGCAACGGCATCCGCTAGTGACGTAGAAATTCCATTCAATTCTAATAATTGTTCGCGTTTTGTTACCAAAAAAAATACGTCGAACAATTTATTCATTTATTTAATATACTCTTTATTGTACACAAAAAATAATCACAGAAGTTTTGAATAAAGTAAAAGTATAATACGTGGCCTTGTCGCTATCCGCGATCTCTTTCAGGCAACCATAGGAATGGAAAATGGTTGCTACACTTTTTGAATAGAAGTTATTACAAAAACGATTAAAAAAACTTTATTTGTTCGCTTCAATAAACTTTCAAAGCAGCCAGCCTTAAAGCAAATAGGGGTTTAAAAAGTTCACTGCCTTGTTCGTTTCAATCTCCTTACTCGAGGATGACCCTACCCCTCTAAGGTGAATGACCCGTAAATTAAGACTAGACACAGACGGCGTTAGTTCTGCATCGTGGCTCCAGGAGGAATGACCAGACGCCATAATATAAGCTCCAGCTGCCTCTCGTATACTGTCATTATTACAAGCTTTTATTTAACTTGCCTTGTTAGTATGGGTCAAATCTTGCAACTGAATTTTAAAGCAGTTGTCATCCCCAACCATTTGAACTGAAATTTTTAACTGACATTTTGGATACACGTTTAGTTTGGATGACAATGCATTGTTAGCAAAGAGACGTCTAAATCCAATATGGCGGACTCCCAAAGATGGCGGGCCAGATATATTTTATGCACCCCCATGATATGGATATCAAATGAAAGAGTTTATTGAGAAAAATACGAAAATATTGATTAAAATAGTAATGTCTTAGGTTTTCGCGATTATTACGCATTGTAACTAAACACTTAAACGGATTACATCGCGTGTATTATAGATCACCACCTGATTGTCATCCTGCAACCACGAATGCTTTCAAGTGTTCAAAACCTCAGGAAAAACAAAAATCTATAATATAGATACGCGATCAATGATATTATACCATAGATATGTTATGTCCATATTAAATGGCGCGCAAAACTCAGTCTCGCTGTACGTAGGTATAAAACTATAAAGAAGATACAAAAACTACGAGAGTAAAAGAGATAGCCATCTAAAATGACAACACGTGTACTCGATGTCTTTGTCGCACCTGTGATAGAATTAATGTTGTCTCTTATCCTTGCTTGGCCTATGTTTTGTTCGAGAATATTATTCTATAGATAATTTGAGTAGTATTTTTATTAAAATATTTTATATAGTTTGTTGCTCACGTGTGGTATGAGATCCCTTGTTCTTTGTATATTTTTGCTTGATAGTTTGTGCATTTTCTACACGCACGACGGCATTGTTATTACTTAATTAATAAAACAATACAGATTGTGACAGTGTGTGCTCGTTGTCCTGTCTTGGGCGAACTGATTGCGAGGTGCTACAATTGGGGGAGTTTTGGATCTTACTTTTGGCGCGCATGTAACATATCTACTTTTTTTAAATATATAATATCATTGTACGCGATCTAATCCTTTTAAACGTGTTTTATTATAATAATGAATAAAAGCTTATATTTAAAAAGATTTAAATTCATAATAGTGTTTTTACAGTTCTAACTACGAATGGCGGCACCGCGCTACGAGTTTTTCGGGTTCTACCCACGCGAGCAACAAACATTTGTATGATCTACAGATAGATGTTTGGGGTCTGGGTGTTTGTGCATGTGAAATGTATGTCTGTACCCACGATCCAAAAGAAAACCTAGTGAGGCTACATTAGAAACAAGACTTCGACGTCTCTATCCGCAGATGGATGACACGGAACAAGGCGTAGAAAAATTCGCCATAGAATGTCGTTCGTCATCGCATGCGCTGCGGAAACTATCCATGATAGAAAAAGAAATGTTCTATAATATTAAAGAAAATATCAATATCTACAAAAAACTTCACGATACCATCATCATATCATCATATCGGCCATTTATACGTCCACTGCTGAACAAAGGCCTCCCCCATAGATTCCACAACTGTGTCATCATTTTGGGAGGTATTTGCCAATACTCACCACTGGCAGGCGGGTTGGTGAGCGCAGTGTAGCTACCTCTTCTCAGGAGGAACGCTGCTGCCTGTCCCTCTGGTTTAGATTCCTTTAGTCGCCTTTTACGACATCCACGGGAGGAGATGGGGTGGTGCTATATACTTACGATACCATATGTCCAACTTTTGTAGTTATGTAACTGTAACTTCTTTTTTACATTTTAAAAGTTGATAGAAACGCCGACCAAAATCAGACCATGTTTACATTTACTCTACGTTTATCCCAGAATGTTCAAAAAGTAAATGTCCACCCGTGCGAAGCCGGGACGGGCCGCTAGTGTGTTTTAATCGCGAAAACCTACAAAATTACTAGAATACATTGTGGCGACACCTACATCGCCAGCAATATAACTACGACTTACAACGACATCTACTTGAACATTAATCGCAACTCTCCGATGACGTCAAACAATCCTGAATCACGCTATTAGAGTATTCGCGAAACGTAGCATATATACAGTCGCCCGACATCAACCGTTGGGGGCTTCGGCCCGCCAGGCATACCATCCGCCTGGCTGGAGGATCCTCCCTTTTCTATGGAGGAACACCGCACCTTGTTCCCCATATTTGTGACCCCGACGTGATCACCATGTTCACCATACTGGTGATCCCTGACCATGAACATCAGAGCAGCCTTCACGATGCAGAGAAGCAATCACTTCGCATCATCGCTATCACCCCCCATCCAATCCCAAGAAGAAGCAAGCAGCAAGTCACGCTGCCAGCCAGCAATCTCGGCTACAAGGTTACACCACACGCTGCAGCAAATGCGAGCCTGGTCCCTAACCACATCAGCCCCTTCTCTTCAAGCATGGCACCGCACACTGCACCTACGGCCGGTCAAAGCAGAGCAACTTCTCCTGGTCTATGCAGCAGTCAGCCACTACGCTTCACTGAACCACTCCGCCTCACTGGAGTATACGCAGCATCAGCCCCGACTCACTGGGACTGCACGGCATTCAATTCCGACGCACTGGAACCATTCACTGGCACATTGGGAACATTCACAAGACGCAAGAACAGCTGACTCATCAACCACGGTCGGCTCCGGTCTTCGGGGGGGAGTGATGTGGCGACACCTACATCGCCAGCAATATAACTACGACTTACAACGACATCTACTTGAACATTAATCGCAACTCTCCGATGACGTCAAACAATCCTGAATCACGCTATTAGAGTATTCGCGAAACGTAGCATATATACAGTCGCCCGACATCAACCGTTGGGGGCTTCGGCCCGCCAGGCATACCATCCGCCTGGCTGGAGGATCCTCCCTTTTCTATGGAGGAACACCGCACCTTGTTCCCCATTACATAAATATACAAATATCCTAACTCAAATATATAAGGTCTTACTTATGGAAAATATTTTAGGAGCTATAGGTTTCAATGACTCATTTTAGCGAAAAAGAAAACTTATCTATCTTTATCATCAACCTTTATTTTATACATATTCAAAATTAATTTCAATAATTTATCTTTCCGTTTGCATCATCATCATCATCATTTCGGCCGAATGAAGTCCACTGCTGAACACAGGCCTCCCCCAAAGATCACCACAACCACCGATATGGATATATTGTGGGCTAATTGGGGGGTTTTGCCATTATCGCCACGCTTGGCAGATGGGTTGGCGATCGCAGTTGAGTTGCTAATGTACTCGAAGGACGCTGCTGCCCATCCTCCGGCTAATCCCTTAGTCGAGTTTTACGACACCCACGGGAGGAGATGGGGTGGTGGCATTCTGATACTTTTTATATCCGTTTGCATATAAAGCATAATTCACCACGTTAAAATATTTAGGTAACTATTTTGTCTTTATAAAAATCCTGTGGTACTGTCACCGCACAAGCAAACGCACACACAATAACACTAAAACGTGTTTGAAAATGGTCCAGTCGAACAACAATGTCGTATTTGTTCCATGCGGGAATAGAACCCACGACCCGGTGCGCAGCACCCGACTGTATCAGCCACTGCACCAACCGTGCCGTCAAAATGACGAAGACTTTGTATCAGGATTGTAGCAATCGCAAGAAGTGTTCACGCACTTCTTAAAGTGAATTTACTCGGAGCTTTACGATTATGTAATACAATTCGATAACTTCTTATATCCAACCTGCCTCGCCCTCAACTGACTCACAATGTGTTTGGATCGACCGTTTACCCTCTCGGTTATTGCCCTAATGACTAGACATTCAATCGGTTAAAGTTGAACGCCCAAACTGATTTTTACGCATGATATTTGAAGTGCTAGTGATATGGGGTGTTTGTTGTAAATCCATTGATATTAAATCCAGCTTAAATTACTGCCTATCCATCAGAGAAGATCACTGAGTTCTCTTTGTCTCCTATTCTCCATTGTTAACGATCCTTGTGCTCCTGGTTTTCTCAAAAGGTGTTTTCTAGTGTTAGGTAGCTCTCATAGCCGTAACCTGCGTGCTGCTGAGAATTTGGTTCTTCAGTTTCCTTCTATTTCTAAATCCTTTGCTGTCTCAACAATCAAAATATGGAACGAGCTTCCCCTTGATATAAAGAAAGCGGCAAGTATATTTTCTTTCAAACGCAAAGGGACTACTTTTTGAATTCGCCGGAATCCTAACTGACAATTACGGGCATGGTTCAAATGATAAATAGTACGAATTATATGTAGTATATTTTAAACCTATGTATTTGACCGTATCTATAGTATGTATGCCGTGTGGTGCCGGCTATGCCCTGTGGTGCCGGCTCAGAATACCACCACCCCATCTCCTCCCGTGGGTGTCGTACAAGTCGACTAAGTGATTAGTCGGAGGATGGGCAGCAGCGTCCTTCGAGTATATTAACAACTCAACTGCGATCGGCCAATCCCTTAGTAGACTTTTACGACACCCACGGGAGGAGACGGGGTGGTGGCATTCTGAGCCGGCATTGTAATGTATGCTTAAATTGGAGGGAATTTACGAGAATTCAACACGCTTTTCAAGCGGTTTGGCGAGCGCAGAATAGCTGCTATTCGATAGAAGCGACGCTACGGCCCATCGCTCTGGTTTAAAGTACCTTAGTGGCATTTTCAACGCAACAATTTTCTTCGCTTTGATCAACTTTTAGTCCTCGCGAAAGAGCTATATACCACGACCGTTACGTGAGGCTACTAAAATTAAAAAGCACCCTAATTCCAAACAGAGAAGATGGTTGGCACGACTAAGTACCTGTTTGGAATCCTGTTATTAAAATAATAAAGTCCCAAACAATATACGAGTACTACAAAAACGTTGCCCCACACTAGGATTTATCTTGTGTCGTGGGTGCGTTTACAGACACAAATTCCACACACAATACACCCAGACCCGGAACAACTACCTGCAGATCATACAAATATTTGTTCCGTGCGGGAATCGAACCCACGACCCGGTGCGCAGCAGCCGACTGTATCAGCCACTGCACCAACCGGGCCGTCAAACTCACACTTTAAAACACCAAGCCACAGTTCATTGTGAGTGATTATAGCGTGCATCGTAACGAATTTTTTTTTATTTACGGTACGGTTGCGTCTGTGGCTGACATAGTCGGCTGCTGCGCTCCGGGTCATGATTCCCGCACGGAACAAATATTTGTACGATCTGCAGGTAGTTGTTCCGGGTCTGGATGTATTGTGTGTGGAATTTGTGTTTGTAAACACACCCACAACACAGGAGAAATCCCACTGTGGGGCAACATATTAAAAAAAAGATGAGATAAGATTACAATTGTACGGTAGCAAAAAAAATTTTTTTCATCTGTAACGACGCCTGTCACCTTACGGTCGAAATTAAAAATCAATGTAATCCAAAAGCTTTGGATTTCGGATAAAAGATTCATCCTTTTTTTGTATTAGGTGTGATCTAACACAAAATCTGATCAAGCTCAAAATTTTTCAAAGTTCAAAGTATTCGAAATCGACATCCGTGGTTCGAAACATCGGAAAAACAAAAATCTATATTATACGCGATGTAATCCGTATAAGAGTGTTTTATTATAATACTAGCTGGGACCCGCGGTTTCACCCGCGTTTAATTTAAAAGAAATTTAGAGTACTATCACATAGACACTTGACGTAGAATGTATATATTGGATTTTAAGGGTTCTTTTTTTGCGCGGAACCCTAATTATTTTTCCAAAATAAAAGTAGCCTAAGTTATTCCTTATAACATCAGTTATCTGTCAGTGAAAGTCCCGCCAAGATCGGTAACAAACAGACAGACAAAAAAAAATTGTTTTTTTGTTATATGTTCCGTATATACTTTCATATGCATTTAGTAAAACGCTGTTATTTTGACATTACAAACAGACACTTCACTTTTATTTATTTTTAATAGATTATATTTTAATTCAGAATCCCAAAAATAACAGAGATAAACCTCTTTCAAATCGTGAACTACAGCATAGGGTGGAGCAAAACTAGTCCATACAATAGACAATATAAAGCTCAAATAAATTGTCTGTGAAACAACAATCAAATTACCAACAAATAACTACAAACGCACATTAATTCGCGCATATTGCATCGCTCCAGACAGACGCAAGTGAACGAACTCGAGCAGACGTTTTTCGAGTCCTATACGCTCCGGGGTAAAGTCTGAAGTCGAATGACCTTTAGATATTGCCCTTTTATTGCGCCTGCGGGGACTTACTGGCCATTATTGTTCTAGATATTGTATTTTTACCGACTTCAAAAAGGAGTAGGTTCTCAATTTGATGCGTATTTTTTTTTTTATGTATGTACACCGTTTACTCCGAGATTTGTTGACCGATTTGAGCGATTCTTTCTTTAATAGGTGCAGAATGCTTTCGAATTGGTCCCATATAAATTTCATTACATTTGATTGAGTAGTTTTTTACCCAGCTTCAACAAACAGGTTTAATGTGACTGCGCTTACCTAGATGATGTCTTAATAGTTTCGATTCATAGAATTATTTTTAGTGCTAGATACTGATACCAAATTGGGAAATGTTCTTACATTTATTTACACTAAAAAGAAACAAATAAAACTTATTAACAAAAAGAATACCGACTTCAAAATTCAATACGATATTAAAACCGCTAAAATAAAAAACATAAATTTATTTATAAAGTCGGGCGGGGCGAGGTATGCCCCAAATTTAGAAGTCGGTATTTCTTTTGTTAAAAAACTTTTTAATAACTCCACTCAACGGCTGATGATATCAAGAGGATGGGCAGCAGCACCCTCTAGTGTCCTAATAACAACATACTGCGATCACCAATCCGCCTGCCAAGCGTGGTGATTATGGCAATATTCCCTATGACCGCTCATTGATGTAGCATTGACACATGTTCAACAATGGACATTCACGGACTGATGTGTGAGGTCTTGAATTTACTGAATACGCATAATTTAAACGTTTAAACTCATTTTAGGTTAGTAGAGTGGTTATTTACATAATTTTAGTTACTTTAGATACGTCTCTTAAATCCAAAGGTCGTTTAAATGGACCGTATTTATATTGGAAACAATGCCATGATTGGCTTTTCGCATACATCTCGAGGGAGATGTGGATGCTCAGCCGGACAATAGGAACGGAACGCAAGGAACGAAATAGCCGCCAGCCAGCAGTGCAATTCCCTAAGCTCAAACATCCATACATCCTTGTAAACAGAATTGAAATAATTGTGAACAACTTTTCATTCGCCAAGACATGATTGTAGCTTTTCAAGGACACGTTGCAGAAGGTACGCCATGAGGACCAGTCTTAACGAATACCAGATTGTGTTATCACCGTTATTTCAATTCTGTATTCAAGGATGTATAGATGTTTGAGCTTAGAGAATTGTACCCCTGGCTTTTATTTATAAACTAAGTTAATGCGCATAAGGGCATACTTTCTTTTTACTGGGCCCAGTGAAAATTATACATGAACTTCCGCCGTCCTGGGAAAGAAGTATACCGGACTCCTACCGGCTAAAATCATTGGGGCGGTCATCTTTGGCACCTAACGGGGGGCTCCAGGTCCTCGTATGATCACATTAGAGACTAAAGATTTGCAGGACACAAGCCTCAGCTTAAGCCGTTACTGGAATACAACAAATCAAAGAGATTGTTATTTTTTTGTAGCGCGATATTTTTATAGCGTCAAGTTAGAGCAGAAAGTGCGTGCGCTACACGTTGCGTGAACATAGCGCGCTATACCATGGCGCTGTACACTATATTAACCACCATTAATTGAGGCCAGGACATAACATAAAGATAGTTTATTACCAAATACACATAATTAGTTCAAAAACCAAAATAATAGATGCGAAATATATTGTTTAATATGGTAAAAGGAACGGACTCGGCAATGTAGGCGGTGCGCAGTGATTAAATCACTCATTGATCAACGCTGGCTTTGAGTCCGTCCCCATCAGATTACATTGACTCAGCCAGATTGCCTCGCACGTCATCTGACAAGTGCGTCAACCATGCCGACCTCGTGTAAACAATACGTAAGAAGGGTTAAAGATCAATAATGTATAATAATATTATAATCATTACAGACGATAACTGTCCCAGTGCAAGAGTAATGCCTCTTTTACTACGGAGATGCGGGCTTGCTTACTACTTTTTTGTTGTGTATGGCTTCTCGCATACCATTGGCGAAGCGATTAGCCTCCAGTGTCCACAACGGCACGGTTGGTGCAGTGGCTGATACAGTCGACTGCTGCGCTCCGGGTCGTGGGTTCGATTCCCGCACGGAACAAATATTTGTATGATCTGCAGGTAGTTGTTCCGGGTCTGGGTGTATTGTGTGTGAAATTCATGTCTGTAAACGCACCCACGACACAGGAGAAATCCTAGTGTGGGGCAACGTTTTATAAAACACACAAAAAATAAGTGGTTAGTTAGTAAAGTTACTGCGACTTACGTGTCACACATCATCATCATTTCGGCCGAATGAAGTCCACTACTGGACACAGGCCTCCCCCAAAGTACACCACAACGACCGATATGTGTGTGTTGTGGGCTCATTGCGGGGTTTTGCCATAATCGCCACGCTTGGCAGGCGGGTTGGCAATCGCAGTTGAGTTGTTAATGTACTCGAAGGACGCTGCTGCCCATCCTCCGGCTAATCCCTTAGTCGACTTTTACGACACCCACGGGAGGAAATGGGGTGGTGGTATTCTGAGCATGTTGTGTTGTGAATGATCCCGTGAGGCTGGCATAGAGTGTACTGAAGCCTCAGAAATTAGATGAATAAAACTATAGCCGTCATGCCTGCCCATAGCACGGGTAATACCCATAACGGCAGTGTAAGTACCACCGCAGTGCCAGTTATTCTTCTGCCAAGCAGTAGTGTTTAAATTACAGTTTAAGTTAAAACATTACTGTAGCTAGTGACATTACTGGGCATAAGAGACTAAATAACTGATGTCTCGAGGTGACGAGCAGTGTGGTGCCAACCCAGGGCTAGTACTCCGTGGCATTACAGCGGTTATGGGCAGGAATGACCCTTACTATCAGACGAAAGACTTGCCCGAAAAACCGAACAAGGGCGAGTTGACGTGTGGCGAGGGTTCCATACGATATTGGATGGTTTTTTTCTGACCCAAATTTGTTTATCGTTATTAAAATATATTTCTATTATTGAATTCAGTTTTGTACCAATAACTTATCCCTGAGAACAAACTTAACATCGTAGTTGAAAAACATGTTCTACCATACATTCCAACTGCAAACGTAAGTTTGTACGCACAATATTGAAAGATTTACGATGTTATTTTAAGACCATAGACTTCTTATTCATAGGTTTTCCTGTAATCTATAGGTACCTATTTTCTATATTTTCTAAATAACTTTAAAAGTATATATTTTAAATTTATGAATTAAATATATATAATTATATTTATCTTTAATTTTCTACATTGCCCCCAAAGGTGACCCCCATATTCAAAATTAACTTATTTTTGTTACACGTCCGTATTTGGGTCGCAGAAACCCTTATGTGTATCACATTAAAACTTAATCGGTCCAGTAGATTCGGAGCAAATTGGCTGTGACAGACGGACAGACACACCAGTGATCCTATAAGGGTTTCGGAATGATGCTATGCTTCTGGTAACATTTTGGAACAGCAAAACCTAAGGTATCGCTTAGAATTAAGAGACCAAAAATTATCCGAATCTCAGCATAAGCTGTGACATTCTAAAGTGCACAGATATTGCTATGGAAATGATAATATATCTGCTTCCTGCCCGTCATTGATTTTTCAATCTGTGTCAGTATTCTAGAGAAAGTGGAATAGTTTCTAGATAATAATGATTGATGATATATTATTATTACAATGATTATTTTAGTCACGCGTTATTACTGATACAGAGATTGGATTGAAGTTATACAGCGATTCTTACATAAATACTTACATTCCCGTTTGAAGGACACTGTACCACACGGAGCATCCTAATATAATAGGTACAGATAGGCATAGAAAGGTACTTTAACTGCCGAAATTAATTTTCGATCTAATCCAGAATCTTTGGATTTCGGATTACGGATATGTCTGTTTTTTTGTGTCGAATGTGATCATAACGCAACAAAGGATGAATTTCAAAATCCTAAAACTGAAGATTTTGGATTAGATTAATCATTAATTTCGGCCGTAAGTGGATTCATCATTTCGGCCGAATGAAGTCCACTGCTGGACACAGGCCTCCTCCAAAGATCACCACAACCACCGATATGGATGTGTTATGGGCTCATTGGGGTGTTTTGCCATAATCGCCACGCTTGGCAGGCGGGTTGGCGATCGCAGTTGAGTTATTAATGTACTCGAAGGACGCTGCTGCCCATCCTCCGGTTAATCCCTTAGTCGACTTTTACGACACCCATGGGAGGAGATGGGTGGTGGCATTCTGAGACGGCACACACCAGTGGATTAGTATGTAACTATTGTACTGTAAGTCTGTCTAAATTGCCGTATACATTTTTTTTATTTCATTACATACACACATTCATCACAAATGTTGCGTGTACACATTGCAGGTGTTAAAAAAAAATCGAATGTGAGTTCACACGCGGTAGAAGTGAAACTTTGTATTTTGGTTAATTTGTAAGAGATTTTTGTTTTTTTTTTTAAACTTAGCTCCACACTTACAACTTCTCCTGTGTCGTGGGTGCATGAATTTCACATACAATACACGCAAACCGGCACAACTATCTACAGATCATACAAATATTTGTTCCGTGCGGGAATCGAACCCACGACCCGGAGCGCAGCAGCCGACTGTATCAGCCACTGCACCAACCGTGCCGTCAAAAATAGCAGATCTCACTTAAATGTTGGCGTTTAGTTGAAATTACAGTTTGTCAATTTTATTATGTTGGTGTCAATGAATACAATTTCTTTTTTAAAACAACTTTAATATGTCACTTAGTAGCCTAAACATTAACAATATACCATCACCATAACACTTTTTTGACAAAGTAGGTCAAGTCAGAGGCTGGCAGAGGCAGACTTTTACCACTCGTTAGGTGTGTCACATGCTAGTAAACCTTTATGACCTACAATTTATGCCGAATCATTCATGACTCAGTCTTTCTAAAGAAATGGTGCAATCTACATACTAATGCTTTGAATAATTATGGGTAAGCCTCATGGGGATTTATGTAGGAGTTCTTAGTGTTGGTGTAAGTAATGAATAGAAGTTAATTTGCATTTCATGCGAAACAAGTGACTAACAGAAATGGAATGTTTTCTTTACTTCTGATAATGAGAATTTGCCGTGTGGTGCCGGCTCAGAATACCACAACCCCATCTCCTGCCGTGGGTGTCGTAAAAGTCGACCAAGGGATTAGCCAGAGGATGGGCAGCAGCGTCATTCGAGTATATTAACAACTCAACTGCGATCGCCAACCCGCCTACCAAGAGTGGCGATTATGGCAAAACCCCCCAATGTGCCCACAACACACCCATATCGGTTGTTGTGGTGATCTTTGGGGGAGGCCTGTGTCCAGTAGTGGACTTCATTTGGCCGAAATGATGATGATGATAGTGAGAAGTATGAGTCATTCGCCTAGTGGTAAGCATCATACCTGCCGATAACAATTGGAATGCTACACAGGAATAATCCTGTGAGGCACCACACAGAGCTCGTCACCTTGAGACTTGAAGTTATTCAGTCTCTCCATATCATATCGGCCATTTATACGTCCACTGGCGAACAAAGGCCTCCCCCATTGATTATCACAGCTGTGTCATCATTTTGGGGGGTATTTGCCAATGCTCACGCACGCTTGGCAGGCGGGTTGGTGAGCGCAGTATGGCTACCGTTTCACAGAAGGGACGCTGCTGCCCATCCCTCTGGTTTAGATTCCCTTAGTCGCCTTTTACGAGATCCACGGGAGGAGATGGAGTGGTGCTATATTCTTAATCTGGACACACGGAATTCAGTCTTTTAAGCCCAGTAATTTCACTGCAGTGCTAACCAGAACACAGTTAAGTCTAAAGTTTAACCAATAATGCTTGGCAGCATATCTGGCACTAGGGTGGCACCTAGTCGGCCTCTTGCAATAAGAAACGTACCACCAGTAAGTATAATTTCTGGGTCAGTAATAAGTCCACAGCTTTCAAACTTGACAAGTATGAAACTTATTTAGTTTGAGATTTTAGGAAACTAGTGGTGAATCCAGCTAGGGCAATCTCAACATAGAAGGCAGATAACAATGTTGATTTTTCTTTTCTTAGTTGTTTTTATTTATTATATATGGATGTATATGTATTTACGATATTTAATATACAATATGTGAGTTAATACTTATATTTGTAGTTTTCTATTCTATATAAATAAATATCTCTCTTATTTTGTCGGTACATCTACCTTGTGGTCTCTGCATCACCCAAAGGTCATCTGGCAGAAAATGCCTATGGCATTAAGAACACCTTTGTACACTCAGAATAAATAAATAAACAATATGTGGTGATTTACTGTTGCACAGGCAAGTTGAGAGATTTCATTTTCACACATTTTATACTTGTTTAATGCAGCTAATGTTTTTTTTTATATATTACACCAGAGGGCCAATTCTCGTAATTTAAAAACATTCAAAATATAGTTCCGATCTAGTCTCAGTTTCATAAATGTCACAAATGGTATTCTCCTAAACTAACAAACAACGTCAAACATCAACTTACACTGTGATGAGATCGAAAGTTGATTGAAGTGAAAACGGTATTCTGCTAACATTTCGAACTGTCACATGTACTAAATTGTCATTGAGTAAATGTCAAAATTGAGATTGAAATGAGACTAGATCGAGATTATACTGAAATCGACTGAACTTTAAGAGAATACCATTTTTCGGTCAATTCATAATTTAATCTCAGTTCGGTCAAGTTTCAGTCACAGTGTAAGTTAATTACGAGAATTGGCCCTCTGGGCAAAGATAGCAAAGTGGGATTTAAGATATACCACAACATTTGAAAGTAATATCCTCAATCCACAGAGCTCCTAAGAGTACAGTTCAACTACAAAGTGTAACCGTCAGTCCTAAAATTATTGTAAGTAATAATGATTTATGATTTGTCTGTAATGGAGACACAACTTGGTAGAAGAGCAGTGAACCATGTCAAATAGAAGATAGAAAATAAATGATGCAAAACTTCTACAATATAATAACAATCTGACCCTCATTTTCTTTGAATAATAATTGTCATGAAAAATCAAGCACAAGCATAGGTATATAATATAATTGTAAAAGTTAACTAAAACTACAATTAACCACTGAAGACAAAACCACCAAAAACAATGGGTAAATAAACTCACCTGAACTAAACATCCTCCCCAGCATGGTGTTAGGATGAGCTGTGAACTGCGCCGGGTCCACCACGAATCGTGTATTATCCACAACCAGCGTGATCCTATCCTCCCCCAACTGGTTCTGTATTTTCTGACCGTTTCTCGGCGGTTCTTGAGCCGTAGATGTCGAAGGCGTTGGGGCATTCGCGATTAAATTTTTGGGTGGCATGTTCGGTCGTGTTCGTATATTCGGACCAGTACGCTTCGATAACCGCTTACGTCGCTCCTCGTCTCTTCTGTACTCCTCGGTATCGCTACTGCTATCGGGGAAGAAGAAGGGACGTCTATCACTCATGGCCTCAGGGCCCTGTGTCTGAGAGTCTGACATAGGCGCGTGCTCGTCCCCGCGAGCCCTTACATCACGGTCGACGCTCCTTTGTCCACGCGACGGCGATCCGTTACTGGAGGCCGTTTTTGATTTTATTACAATCCGAGTAAAATAAAAGAAAGGATTTTCACTAAAACGTCAACGTAACAGTTTGACAGTTATTAGAGAAGTTGTCGTTTGGAAAAATATTTTGATAGAGGTTAGTGTTGCCAGCAGGTATACTAATGAAATGGATAGAAAAAAATTAAATTATTTTGTATGTAATGATGTTGATGCAGTATTACTGAATTTACATCGTTATTTTTATTTTCAAACGACTGAAATAAACATGATTGACAAATGGATTACTTTCAACAAATGTTCGGCACGTGTGCCAGCCATGTGCAGGTGTAGACCAGCCTTTTAAAGGGTAATTGAATATTTAAGCAATTTAGTTTCATTATTTGGATTTCAATTCCATGCTCTAAAAAAACTTGTATAGTGTAACTCATACTGTGAAACTTTAATCACACTTTTATGCATAAAATTGTGTTATGTTTGTACATAGCTACAAACGGACTATAGGACGTGCGAATGAATGCGTATAAAAAAATTAAAAACTTGAATGAATCGGCTGTTGACCTTTCCACTGTCAGATACGGAAATTGGTTAAAATACTATAATTGTTTTTTATTAAATATTGTCAGTATAAACAACCCACCGAACTGAGCTGTGAATAAATGTGATAAACAACCAAAAACGAAAGTGCCGTGACATAAAGAATTGAGCAAAAGTGTAATTATTAGACGACGCTTGTAGGGCGTTACTCATTTTTTACAGTAAAAATTGTTACTAATGGATCCAAAAGAAGAATACCATGATCCTGATTACCCTGACGCTCTTGTGTGCGTGAAGGAGGAGCCTCCAAGCTTTACAGAAGAAGAGAAAGTAGAGAAAATCAAAGAAATAATCAGGCGGGAATTTTTAAATGAGCTGGAAATCAGAGAAAATGAAGTTATGCTAATAGATCAACGGTTTGTTAAATGTTTTAAACTTTGTATATATTTTGTCACTCAAGCTGTGAGCATAAACAAAAACAAAATTATTTATAGACCATTATTTGTACCATGTGTTGTTTGTTGATGAGGTTTTCCCACCAATGTATAACAGTAATTTGGTTTATTACTCAAAATGCCAAAATAACTGAATCCATTTCTTTGCACTTGCCCAACAGAACTACATGAACTTTTTCAAATATTGTTTAATTCATGTTTCACTATAGAACTGTATGTTTTGTTTTAAATTTTAAAAATCATTTACTAACCTTTAAAAGCACATAATATCTTTTCACACTTGTAGAAAAATTCAATTGATTTCTTATTGCTTTATAACATAACCTTTACTACATGTTTCATATCATCATCATATCGGCCATTTATTCGTCCACTGCTGAACAAAGGCCTCCCCCATAGATTTTCACAATGGTGTCAATACTCACCACGCTTGGCAAGCGGGTTGGTGAGCGCAGTATGGCTACTGTTTCACAGAATGGACGCTGCTGCCCATCCCTCTGGACTACATGTTTACAAATTTCAAATTTATTTTGTATCTGCAGAATCCATTCCATTTTTACATTGTGCTGCTATATGAGTTCTCCCATATAACAGCACAGTTTACAGACTTAAATCTCACGTGTACCACCACACAGACCTACAGCAAGTACCAGTAGGCCATACAAAAATTTGTTCCTTGTGGGAATAGAACCCCAGACCCATAACACCGAAAGTCAAATGCCTAGCCTCTGTGCCAAGCGTGCCACTAACAAATCAACATGTTATGTTATTTTAATTTACATGTGTTATGGCTGTCCCATCCATAGTTTGGGAAGGAGTCACCCTCTTTACATATATCGTGCTGTTACACCCACACAATCATTGTTGCATTGATGCCTTGATCAATGTCGACAAAACGGTTTACAGTTGATGTTGATTAATGCACTGATTGATGCGGGACAAGGATACTCAGTGAACAATCTATAATCAACACTCTAAGAGGTGACTTAGTAATTTTTTGGAGGATGGGCAGCACTGTTGCCTACTGTAATAATGACGTTATACAATAAATTATAGAATTATAGCGATATCCATCACAACACACATCCAGCAATGGATTTCTATGGCTTGTGAGGTGTTTAAATGCAATTTTTAACATCATTCTCTCCAAGACATTAATTTTGTGTACATCTCATGGTCCAGTAAATATCCCCTGCTGCACATGGCCTCCCAGTGCCCACTACTATGAATTGTCATAGGGATTGTTGCCATACTCACCATGCTTGAAAGTTGGAACTATCATTGCAGTTGCACAGGAGAGGATGCTGTTGTAAGATCAGTTACACACAAGCACAAGAGTCTATTATTGTCATAGGATGCCGAGGCTATAGGATACTGATCATAAGTGTCCTAACAGATCACTACAATAAACAGTTGTATTTATATGTTGTATGTTGTTGTTGTTGTCATAGAATATAGCATTAATTAAGGGGGAAACTGGTTCTCGATTGGAGACCGCACACTGGAAAATGCAGCATGGGATGACCTCCAACGAGGTAGACAGACAATCTGCTGAAGGTCGCTGAGAGTAGTTGGATGTGGGTGGCATGAGACCGCTTGTTGTCAGGGAGGCCTTTGTTCAGTAGTTAACATCCTATGGCTGATAAGATGATGGCATTAATCACCAACCTGTGGAAGTGTTTTGGTGATTACAATATATTGTTATATGATAACATACCTACCTTACCATTACCATACCTACTGTGCATATTGTGCATAGAGAATGCTGTCACCCTTGTTACAGTATCTACCAGGAACCACACAGGATCACATAATAATATTAATATATACTTGTGGTTGAATGATCTTGGCTAAGTAAGTACCAATGCAGTGCCAGATATTCTAAGCCAAGGAAACTTTAGCTAGTTAAATTAATAATTACTAAGTTCTGTCTCAACTCGTGACTAGATGACAGAGGAGCAGAAGAGCTTGGCTCAAGATTAGCGAGTCTTGGCTTTCCGCCTGCGTAGGTAGTCACCGGGCACGGTGGTTTTGGTGCGTACCTGCTCAGGATAGGACGGCACCACTGGAGACAAGATTCCGTACAGTGCACGGTCCAGGCGTGCCCTGCGTTGGCTGCCGGGCGGCTGATCCTAGTCGAAAGAATCGGGCAAGATCTCTCTGCCAGCGGTGGTGTTGGTTATGCTGCAGCGGTCTCCTGTAAGAGGACACTGCAGCACCCAGAAGGCGACCGCAGAGTGGAATCGGGAGAGGGCTTCTTTGCTTAGAGAAAGAGCAGAGGGCGCCGGGGTAACAATCGCCCAGCGCTAATCTCCAACACGCCTGAGCCCTGCCGCCGCTATGGTGGGGAGCCTAGGGATCTAGAACGTGCAGAGTGGGGAATCGCCGCGCCCGCTTATACAGAGCGACCTCCTAGAAACATGCATGTGGTCACGTGCTTCCGTGTGCGCAGCACGGCGCAGAGCGTGGCTTCAGGGGAATTCTCTACAATTCCCCGCGTGATGTGCCTGGGTGGGTGGCCTCCTTACAGTCGCCTCCCCTCCGCTAGAAGAGATGACCGATTTACAGCCACCCCCTCCGAGATGTGCCTAAAGGGGTGGCACCAATGGGTGAGAATCCTAGAGCTCCCCTTCGCTGGCGAAGATGACCACCTAGGTAAGACTCCGAAGATGTGGCACCGATGGGTGCGAACGTGGAGCTCCCCTTCGCTGGCTAGGATGACCACCTAGGTAAGATTCCGGCACGCCCTTGCGCCCTTACCCAGGGCTTAGGAAGTCCATGCGGATATCCACCGCGGTAAAAAGGCGTGATGCTTACCACCAGGTGAATGATTTGCTCATCATGTTACTGGACAGTAAAATAAACAATAACTGTCTCCTTCCCAGAATGAACACATCGCGTCGTCTGCTGCACCGTCTCCGGTACGCGCTGGTGAACACCTACTACAAAGAACAGAAGCTGCAGCTCACTAACGGACAGCTGCAGGATGAGATCGGTGCTCAACACGAGCCGAGAGCGAGGGCTGAGGTGAGGCTATTTATTTATTATTTATGCACACTTAAATCATCATCATCATCATATCAGCCAAAGGACGTCCGCTCCCTTCCTCAATGACCGGTCACATGCCGCCTGCATCCAACGACTCCGAGCAACTTTCACCAGGTCGTCTTTCCACCACGTCGGAGGTCGTCCCACGCTGCGTTTTCCGGTGCGCAGTCTTCACTCAAGAACTTTTTGCCGCAACTCATACGAGCTAGGTGCCCCACCTATTACCACTGTAGCTTACGAATCTTTTCAGCTATATCGGCAACTTTCGTACATGTACAGACACTGTCTTTTGATTAGTTTACATCAGTTTCACACACGGTAGGATACTACCGCCCATCCTCTTGATATCAACCCTTAGTCGACTGCTCCGACACCCGCGGGTAGAGACGTGTGGTCTTTTCTTTGCCTGGAACCACACGGAGCCATATCTCTCTCACTATTTCTAGCGCGCAACGCTTTTACAGAAGAAACTATTTCCACGTTCCTGTCAATCCCCAAACAGACATGCAAGGAACTGCTGAGTGTAGAAATGACGATTCTTCTATTCGAGCTTCAATTCTCCCACTCAAAATGCCAAGAACATTCCCCATTCGTCAGCTTTATCAGTACTGAACATTTGCGTGAACTGGGCTGACGAAATACAAAACATCATGCCAGCCACACACACACCCACAGATTCCCAGAATTGTTTCGTAATTTCGGGGTAATTTACCAGTAATCACCACGCTTGGCAGGCGGGTTGGTGAGCGTAGTATAGCTACTGTCATGCAGAAGGCACGCTGCTGCTCGTCGCTCTGGTTTAGAGTCCGTTAGTCGCTTTTTACGACATCCACGGGGGGGAGATGGATTGGTGCTATATTCTTAATCCCGTAAACCATACGGAATGACCTGTCACTATCCAAAAAGATGTAGAACCCGCCAGACTGTGTTTTGTGCATTAGATGTTCAATATATATCATTTTCCTAAGCGCACACCTGTCTAGATTTTTCTGTCTGATATATTGTATTTCATTAGTTCGAATTTTCGATGAACATATGAATATTACGTTCGAATATCTGTGATCTTCTTCTATACCAATAAATAAAATTGAAGTGTCCTTTTGTAATGTCAAAATAACAGTTTGTTACTAAATGCATATGAAAGTATATATGGAACTAACAACAAAAAAGCAACTTTTTGTCTGTCTGTTTGTTCCGGCTAATCTCCAAAACGGCTGAGCTGATTTTGACGGAACTTTCACTGGCAGATAGCTGATATTATAAGGAGTAAATAAAATTAAACCCATAAAATCCAATCCTATAATATACTAAATACTAATTATACTGATACATTTGCATCTTTATCATTAAAAATAAATGCGCGGGTGAAATCGCGGGCATCAGCTAGTTTCAAAATAAATAATTTTAAGACAGAATCGGGTCCATTCATCATCATAATTTCAGCCGAAAAAAGTCCACTGTTGGACACAGGCCTCCCCAAAGATCGCCACAACAACCGGTCTGGTCGTGTTGTGGGCTCATTGGGGGGTTTTGCCATAATCGCCACGCTTGGCAGACGGGTTGGCGATCGCAGTTGAGTTGTTAATGTACTCGAAGGACGCTGCTGCCCATCCTCCGGGTAATCCCATAGTCGCCTTTTACGAAACCCACGGGAGGAGATGGGATGCTGCTATTCTTTCGGCACAACACGGTATTCGTCTTTGTTGGAAAAATGGCTTATTTTAATATACAAGCTTCCTCACCAGGTAACCACAATACTCCGCGATGGTCAACGCCGTTTGCACCCGTCAGTACGCAAATTGCTTGGCAAGCAGACGGTCGATCTTGATGAGATATTCAAGTCCAGGGGACCCAGAAACAAGTATAGGAAGGATTATTCGGTGAGTTTGTCTTTTCTAATAATATAAAATCATTGCGTTTGTTAGTTCGAGATTTTTAAGCAAGACTACTGTGGACGACGGCACGGTGAGCGCAATGGCTAAGCGATTGGGTTGTCGTGGGTTATATCCCGCACGGAACTAATATTTGTGCTCTCGTCCCTTGCTTGCCCTGAGCCTGTAGTCTTAAATATTCCCTAATATATTTAAATCATACCGATCCAGCTGTCCCTACATAGCTTGTATCTCACCAACGCCTTAAGCCGAGATGCAAGTCCCGCAGGGGGCAAACTTAGCAGCTGTTACTTAGTTTATAAAATTAATTTTAAGCCTGGCTGGAGGCGTCTTTTGGCTTCGCCAGGAGTTCTCCGGTTAATTTCCATGAAATGTGTGCGAGAACCCATTCGAACAAAAAAACAATTATTTGTATGAGCTACAGATAGTCTTTTCCGGTCTGGTCGTATAACATGTTTCTAAAATGGCAAAAAAAGTATAAAATCATTTCTCCTAGACCCCATGAGATTTCTAACGAAAAATGTGGGGCGCATGAAATATAGGTATATAAATACAAATAGTAAGGAGTCTAGGGCGAAGCTGTCGTTGCGAAAACACAACACTTCATATCATTTGCAGTCAGGCGGGGGTGGGGAGGTGAGTGAGTGAGTTCAAATTTTATTTCAAAAGAGTATATCCATGGAGTTTCTTGCCGGTTTCCTCCATAGGATCAACGACTTGGAACCGTGCAACTATTTAAATCCTGACTATTCGTAAGTGCCAGCAAATGGTTTACATAAGTAAAAACAATGTGACTTTGACTTTGACTTGAGCTCATGAGGCTAGAAATTATTTTATACTGTTTCATCATTTCGGCCGAATGAAGTCCACTGCTGGACACAGGCGTCCACCAAAGATCACCAAAACGACCGATATGAGTGTGTTGTGGAGGGTTTTGCCATAATTGCCACGCTTGGCAGACGGGTTGGCGATCGCAGTTGAGTTCTTAATGTACTCGAAGGACGCTGCTGCCCATCCTCCGGCTAATCCCTTAGTCGACTTTTACGACACCCACGGGAGGAATTGGGGTGGTGGTATTCTGAGCCGGCAACACACGGCACTGTACTGTTTAATCCTGTTTGAAAATATGGCATAAAAAAAAACATTCACTTTTTCTTTTATAGGCGATGCTCCAAAAACGCAACTACACAATATCTAACGACACAACCAAATCTCTCCGTCCGGACCGCAAGCCGGATGACCTTGAACTGACGGAAGAACCTTGTACCAGCCGCCCCAAGAAGATACCAAGACATCTGGAGCCCAAGGTCACGAACGTGGTGACTTTGGACGAGGTGACGAGGAATAAGACGAAGTATCGATTCAGGGTTGTCATTGGTGAGTTTATATTAGTATTTATTATACCCTCTGATTCATAATACGACGGAGAAAAGTGATATGTCCTGCAGTGAAACAACAAATCATATAGTAAATAATTGTGACACCTGGCGCCATCTGGTGTTTAGTAGTGATACTACAGCGTGGAGTAACTTCCAGAATGTTCGAGATTATTCTATGTGGCGCCATATGGTGTCTAGCAGCGGTACCACACAAACTGGAAAATTATAGAAAGTGGATATTTTGGAACTTTCTACAAAGTATCGGTCTCCGGTCCTCGAAGGAAGGAGGGACAGTTCAGTTTAATCTGCGATACGACATAGTGAAAAACATGTGGAATCATCATCATCATCATCATATCAGCAAAAGGACATCTACTGCTGAACAAAGGTCTCCCCCGTAGATTTCCACAACGCCTGGTCACATGCCGCCCTCATCCAACGACTCCCAGCGACCTTCACCAGGTCGTCTGTCCACCTCATTGGAGGTCGTTCCACGCTGCGTTTTCCGGTGCGCGGTCTCCATTCAAGAATCTTATTGCCCCAACAGCTTTTAACCGACTTGAAAACGTCCATGAAGTTTCTTGCCTTCTGGGCCCGACATCCATGTCGTGTCTGGATTAAGAATATAGCACCATCCATCATCATGTGGATGTCGTAAAAGGCGACTAAGGGCTTCTAAACCAGGGGCCTTTGTTCAGCAGTGGACGAAGTTAGGCTGATATTGAGTCATAAAAGACACAGTGTTAATGTATTGTTTTAAAATTTCAGGCAATACGTCCAAATACGCCCCTCCCGCATCCCGCATGGACCGCTCCACGCACAAGTGGCTGCTGTACGTGCGCGGCCCGCCCCACGCCCCCGACATCTCCCCCATAGTCACGGCCGTCAGCGTGCGGCTGCATCATTCGTATGCTCCTCATCACACTGTGCACATAGAGTGAGTCATTATTTATGTAGCTCAAAAAGTGCACTAAAGTCGCTGAGGTCGGTGAAGTTATGGTGATCACGTCGGGGTCACCAGTTGTGGGGAACAGGGTGTGGTGTTCCTCCATAGAAAAGGGAGGATCCTCCAGCCAGGCGGATGGTATGCCTGGCGGGCCGAAGCCCAATGATTCATGTTGGGCGACTGTATATATGCAGCGTTGCGCGAATACTTTAATAGCGTGATTCAGGATTGTTTTGACGTCATCGGATAGTTGCAATTAATATTCATGTAGATGTCGTTGTAAGTTGTAGTTGTATTGCTGGCGATGTAGGTGTCGCCACAAAGTCTTAAAAGTCGGAGAAGGCATAGAAGTCGAAAAAGTCGAAACCATCATTTACAAACTAATCCCAAAGATAGTACAGATAGAATCATTATTACAAGAGCGTTTGTTCATCAATCCAAAACTCGCTAGTGCGATTATTAATTGGCATATGGCCAGCACTGACCATGTGATTGAGGCATTACCTACGTCACTTTTTGGGAATGGCCTGTATTGCAGTGTTCTAGGAACAGGTTAGTATCTTCGACCAATATAAAATGAATGAACTGGACTTGTCCATACAACTTTGAGCAAGTTGTATGGATAAATCCAGTTCATTCATTTGTTCATAACGAATCAAAACAATTGGGAACTCGTCAAAGGTGTGTCGGCATTTTGAAGAGTATCAGCTTTTATAGTTGCGCTTAGTATATGTGTATATTTCTATCCTGTAGTCCGTTGTTATAACAACAAAATGGAGGCTACTAAACAATGCTATTGAAATTAGATACTTTATAATTATGTACTTTGTGGAATGTGATACTTGAACTTTAATTTTTGATGTGTTCTTGCACTTTGGAAATGCACATAAACGCATATTTTTGTAAGTTATATTGATCGAAAGTTAGTATCACCATTCATGCTTTCCTATCGATGTTTCATGGGTATTAGAAGAGAATGAATGGTGCAAGATTCTCTAAGTCTATACAACTTTCTGCATCACGAATTGCACCGTACTGATATTTCAGTTCACCCTCTAATCCAGCTAAACGCAATCTCAGAATCAACTGTGTCCCAAGTTATTACTCATTTCATATATTAATTTTTCAGCAAACCTCCATACCACATATCTCGGCGTGGCTGGGGCGAGTTCCCCGCTCGGGTCGAGCTTCACTTCGCGTTACCCGAACGTAACCGACCTGCCACCGTCGAACACACCATCAAACTGGACAGAAACTACACCGGCATGCAGATGTTAGGTGAGAATAGCTAATAACACGTCGTTGAAGTCATGAAAGTCGAGGTGGTGCACCTAACATCCTAAGATTTGCAGGAATAATCTTGCAGAATCACGAACAAATTATCTCAATCAAACAAAATTTTACAGGCGCTGAAACAGTAGTAGATGTCTGGCTATACAGCACACCAGAAATGATACAATACGAATTCAAAGAAGACGCCCAAACTGAAATAACAACAGAAACCGTTGTAGAAAATAAAGAGGCAGAAGTAATCAATGAAAGTATAGAAAACTGCGATACACACACTGAAAACTGGATGGAATTCTTCTCCAAAGGGCCCACGGAAGTGGACGTGGATGAAATGATCATAAAACCAATAAAGAAAGAGCAAGAAGAAGAAACTAACCAAAAACATGACTGGGATAGCACCACAGATGCGAATGTCATCGAAAAGAGTCCAGACGAAGTAGTTTGTAGTGAAGTTAACATTAAAACTGAAAAAGATTGGACAACAGACTATAAAGTAGACGCAGATATACCCAACGAGATTTTGAGCCAACCCGCCTCCCCGAAAAAGAGAATAGTTAAATATATAGATCCAACTACAGGAAAAATCTACTATCTAGAAATGGATAGAACTCTAGATTTAAGTAAAGTTCAAGAAATCGTAATCAATAATACTAAGACTGCAAAAATAAGTCCCATCAAGTCCAACGGTTTGAAAAGCTTTCGAAAGAAAAAGGCTGGAGTCTCATTACTAAAACCTGAAGTGAAAAATATGTTGAAAAACACTGAAAATAACCTCAAAGTTACACCCAATTTTTCACACATAGAAAACGACCATTGTTACTTGGCAACACCGAGGAACATAGATAATGTTGCCACGGTTGAAATAAAAAAAGAAAAAAGTTTATATGATTTTCTGTGTTCTAGTATAACAAGGATTAATAATGTGAGGTCTGGCGTTAACTATTTAATAAAGAAAATACCTTTAATTAGTGATCAGGCAAGAGATTCGGATTATGTTAAACACTTCCCCTTTGTGGTTGAAACTCAGGAGAAATATTGGAAACTAGATTTTGCTAAGAGAAGAAATATTGAAGTGAGTATGAATGATCCTTGTCTATAGTTTTATTTTTTTATTTCAGTATCTGAATTAGAATATATCACCACTCCTAGATGTCATAAAAGGCGATTAAGGGACTATCTAAATCAGAGGCAGTACAATCATTTCTGCGAAACAGCAGCCATTCTGCACTCACTAACCCACCTGTCAAGCGTGATAGGTACTGGCATCCCCCCAATCATCATCATCATCATCATCATCATCATCAATAGCCCATAGCGATCTACTGCTGGACACGAGCCTCTCAAATGTCACGATTCTGAGCACGATCTCATCCAGCTCGTGCCAGCCACCTTGCGAAGATTGTCACTCCACCAAAAATATGACGACAATCTTACCCCAATATGACAACACCATTAATAGTATATATGCATAGGGGAGTTTATTCTTACCACGCGGAACTTCAAAATGACTCCAAAATACAGTTTGAAAGCATGCATTTGATACGGCATGATAACTTGCATGTCTCTTAAAAAGTCTACTGTACGAGGCATTTTAGATTTAAAGCACCATTTTTACATTTCCAATATGTGGTACACAGCACTGTTTCGTCTTTGCTTCTAAAAAATCAGTAGTTCAGTTAAGCGATTAGTGAATGTTAGTAAAAATAATCGAATTACTCGATTGTTCCATTTATTTGATTCATCATCATCAGCATATTAGCTAAAGAACGTTCACTGCTGAACAAATGTCATCCTCATAGATTTTAACAACTGTGGCAACATTTGGAGGGTGGGGTGATTTGCCAGTACTCACGTTTGGCGGGAGTGATCGTAATATGGCTGCTGTACGAAGGGTCGCGGCTGCCCATCCCTCTGGCTACAGTCCCTTAGTCGCATTTTACGACATCTACGTGAGAAGAAAAAATGGTGCTATATTCTTAATCCGGACACCACACGGAAATATTTGATTGTAATCTTGGTTCTGTCTCTGGTCTCTCGCGCCCGCACTCGGCCCAAATCAGGACGAGCTTCGCCTGGCATTGCCTATACTTAACAAGTTTAAGCAGATTCGCATAACACAGAAGTAACACGTAATCAATTAATTATGTAGTTATTTACTATAACGGAGAGGCGTGCTGCAGGGGAGTATGTTGCGCCCTTTCTTCTTCACATTAGAAAACGAAGTGTAGGCTTATACGGTGCTGTCGTATTTTTTAAACTATATTTAACACGTTTAATTTATTTTTCAGTGGTCCCGAGCTAAGTTAATCAACAAAATGCTAACCGAACACATTTTAGTCGGCGAGCCTATATGGCGGACGAAACAAATACTTACGTACTCCCGGCTACATGGCTACTATCCAGTCAGAACTGAAACTTTACACATAAAAACAGAGACCGATGACTGGTCATCTTGGAACGACCTTGACAATGCCAGAAAAATAGAATCCAGCATCAAAGAATTATACCCCAACCCTGCCGACATCAACACGCTATCTCTCTTCGACATTTCCAAGTTTTCTGACCGCAGTCGAAATTCAGACAGCTTTTCGGAAGTGGTTCATGTCTCGGATGACGAAGATGTTGATATTTTGTCGTGTGGGGATAAAGTGAGAGTCAAAACGGAAGTGATGGCAGATAGTGGTGGTTTGACGCTGCTTCCGGTTGAAAATGAAGAGGATAGGCTGAGGTTTATGTATATTGAGAGGAAATGTGCTGATATCGGGATTGAGTTGAGAAATGAAGATGTCGGGGAAGGATATTCTTACAGGTATGTATTGCTTATTTTGAGCTGTATTCAAATACACAAACTCGAATTTAACATTTCACACAATTTAGTGAATAGATATAATAATAAATGAAACAATTGGTTTTGAAACAATTGATTGGGCGATTGGATTGTATAGTCAGCAACAAAAGGAGCTGAACATTTTAGTTATTAAATATAGCATAATTAGGAAAATGAAATAATGAATGGAGCTGTTACCGATTAAAATCACTATGATGTTCCTTCAGCATACCTTGTGCCAGGGGTGTAGGGTTCGCTCGCGCATTCATCGCACCTCAGGCTTGTCTCTTATAGCGCGAAGAACTGCCGCAAGTCCACCTTCCGCAGGCCCCGGCTACTGCCCTCAGGCGTCCGATACGTCTTTTGCAGAAGGGAGGATGCGTGGTCGCCTCTCCTTCCATTCCGCCGTCTTCTTGGCGTATATCATATCTCAAAAGGCGGCGACGGCTTTCCACGCACTCTTCCCTTGGGTAGACCGAACCACGGAGCAAGAGGTCACCGACTTCGAACGCCGCGACGAGGTCATGGCGCTGCGTCGCAAATTTTTTGGATGCAATAATATTACAAACCTATATGATATTATTATTACATATTAGACTATGATTTCGGGACTTCGGGCACGGATAAGTTAAAACAATATTTTGACTAACCTCAACGTTTCGGCCAAGTTGCATCGACCGTGGTCACGAGAAGACTCTTCTTGCGCGAAAAGTCCGAAAATCAGTCGAATGAGATTCGCGACAGTTTATAAACCTATATAACGATGTTTATAATTTTCACAGCGCTGTCCATGCCGTTATGTTGTCAGCAATGCGAAGCTTCGCCGAAGAGTTAGTTCGAAGTTCTCTCGCCGTCAAACTGACTGAGGACACGACACATACATCCACAAATGTGTGGGCCGGGTAAGCTCTTTATCCTGAACTATAGTAGGAATGTAGTCCTTTAAATATTTATGATTGAAAAATAGTACGATTAGCGAAGGCCCCAAGATGGACCCCTGTGGTACTCAAAAAATTTATTGAACTTGAAACACTTTGATATACAGGATGTTTGGTGCATCGTGTGCCAAACTGAAATGGTCGACTGGGGGGGTCATCTGCTATCCTTTCAGACCCCTAAACATTTCTCATGCCCTGTGGTTTTTGTTTCAACGACTTTTTATTGTTTTATTAAAAAAATACCCAAATTTTACATTCAAATACTAATTTAAAAAAAAGTATAAATCGTAGACTCTGAATTTTAATCTTATTTAGATGTGTATTGTATTACAGTAGTTTTAAATTCAAAATTAGTGATATTGGCCATCTAGTTTTTTTTAAATTCACTCACAAAGTTTTGGACTTAAATTAAAGCTGTCAATGTTAAAGCTATTTACAAGGCTATAAAAAAAAACCAAAAGCGACCGGGATCTTCCAACTCCCTCAAAAATTCTCTAGTCTATCCTCTTACTAGTAATGTGTCACATGCCATAAAAATCTTTTTACAACTTTGTGAATTTGCTAGAATTGTGAATCGAGTCACAAAATACTAAATTCCAAATTATGATTAAAAAAATTATTGCTTAAATGATCAGGTATCATTTAAGCAATACTTTTTTATAAAACTGATTAAATCTGTTATCTCACTCTTATAAGGTAAAATTTGTCTCGTATCTCTCATTTTGGGTTACTAGAAATAAAAAAAATGCATTTTTAACATTTATTTAATATTTTTTTACATATTCTGCTCAAATTGTTGGCCTCTATTGTGAATGCAGGCCCGACATCTATTTCGTATTTCCACTGCTGTGGTACGAAGTCGCATTTCCTCCTTAATTGTATTGAACGCCGTTTCAATGCGGTGTAGTAATACCTCCCTAGTCGGAACCTCCGTGGCGTATACCATAAAAGTCTTTGGCATAAAAGTCTAGCGGAGTTAGGTCTGGGGAACGTGCCGGCCATGCAATAGGGCCATCGCGACCAATCTGTCAATTTGATCACGGAAGATAGCAATAGCATCGCGTGAGCGCTCTCAGGCTTTACTACTTCCTAAGTCTAACTGCGGTGTTGTCGGCAGCTCGCCGTCGTCGCGGGCGCAGGTGTGGGCGCGCCACGTGTTCGCGAGCGCCGCGCACGACGTTCGCGCTCGCGTGCTCGCCGCGGCGGACCTGGCGGCCCGCAAGCGACCGCCTCACAAACTATAATACATACATACTGAATACTGGCTTTTTATTGTACCTTACCTTTACGTAGGATAACTCTCACGGACTTACCCCGCCCTGGTGGTTTCCACTGACCTGTAAAAAATCTGGACTGGATTGACAATACAAAATGACAACAAATTTTGAAACGAAGTTCTATTATGCGGCTTACAGTAGAGTGAACTGGCAGAAATCGTCACGTAAGGAAAAAGCGTTATGCCCACTCCAGGCGACCTTTACCTCTCTCTTTTCATCTTTCTGTTATAAAAGGTCGTATGTGTGTGCGTGCGATTATCGAGATTCAAGCTGCAAGTATTGTGCGCGGTCAGCTGTATAACCTCAACCCTAAACACGCAAACATTATTTAATCTTATTTTTTGTAATTGTTTTATATTGTCATTATTGCAAGTAAGGGACTTCGTTCCTGACGGCGGTCACCACAAGTTTCTTTGTACCGATCTGACGTACAGCCTCAAGGGTCTCTGGAACTAAAATGGACAAATACCGGCAAATGGCTCTCGCGTTGTTTTGAGCGTATCTGTGTATTTTAGCAAAATATCGTGTTAACATATAATAATAATAAAAAGCAGGGCAGTTTGCGGCGAGCTGAATGTGAGTGGCGACACTGCGTACCCGAATGCTTCAGAGAGTCGGTCAGGGCCTCGTCTCCGGCTTGCCTTTATTGGTTGGTTGGAGTGGTGCCCCATGAGTGCCCGTAGGATTTTCAACTCTGGCTAGCCTTAGTTGGCCGATCAGAGGGGGGCCGCCAGAGCTATATGCTCGGGGGTGGAAGTGTCTAATGGCGTAATAACGGGGAAACCCGCTCCGAGTCTTCGAGACGCGCGATGGTGAAACCGGTGCCGCACCTCTCTACACCCCTAGCCGCTCACACCGGTGTTGCTCCTTGTCGCCTGTAGTGGTGGCCATTTAGGGTCCCATCTTGTGAGTGGCAAGTCACCGTCTGCCACAGAATTTCACTTTTAAAGTGAAATTCTGTGTGGTTGAAAGGCAGACGCTGTTTTTTCCGTTTTTCTTAGTATTAAATCCATTTAGCACCTATTGCAATAGATACTTGTAGTTTCCATTTCATACAATAGTTTTATACCTCCGGGGACAATCCGAGACTGCATTTTATAGTACAGCCATGGAGAGTTCCCGGTTATTGGTCATTTTAGATTAAAATTCTCTGAAGGGCCTCTGCGTGTTGGACCCATGTCCCCGCGTAAGCCTATCAAAAGACCGGGTTCCCCCTAACAGGGGATATAAACCCGTGTAATAGAGCAACAGATAGATTTTAGTAGATAATAAAAATAGTTTATTACTGAAATAAAATAAATTCTTAATATGATTGCACATTATTTATAAGTACATATTTAAATGTCAAAGGAGTGCTTTGGCACTCGTACTAGGAAAGACCTGTACCACGAGTGCCATCACCTTCCTCCAGACCAAGTAAGTATAATACAGTTTGCATTATAGGTATATGACCTCTAAAGATTAAACCTTGCCCCTCACTAGGATTTCTCCTGTGTCGTGGGTGCGTTTACAGACATGAATTCCACATACAATACACCCAGACCTGGAACAGCTACCTGCAGATCATACAAATATTTGTTCCGTGCGGGAATAAAACCCACGACCCGGAGCGCAGAAGCCGACTGTATCAGCCACTGCACCAACCGTGCCGTCAATTTCGGAGTCACCCATTCATAAACTGACCGCGCAGTATTGCTTAACCTCAGGCTGGCTCTGGCTATGAAGCTTTTTTTTTTTTAATTGGTGCCCAGTGGAAATTTATCATGAACTTCCTTCGCCCCGGGAAGGACGAAGGGGTATGCCGGACTCCTACCGGCTAAAACCACTGGAGCGGTCATCTTCGGCACCTAAGGGAGGCTCCAGGTCCTCGTATGATTACACTAGAGCCACCCACTGGTGCCACGCCTATTGGCACATCTCGGAGAGGGTGACTGTAAAGCGGTCACCCCCCCAGGGGGATTGTAAAGGATCCCCCAAAGCGTCCCACGGCAGCGCGTGACCACATGCGTGCTACCGTCTTCTCTTGGGTCGCTTGGTGTGGGCACGCAGATTCCCCAATCTACGCACCCGCGAACCCAGAGGTCCCCCACCTTATAGCAACGGCTGGGGTTTTCAGGCGTATCGGAATTAGGCGCCAGGGCGGTTGTTACCCCGGCGCCGTCTCCTTCTTCTTCGAGCGGGATCCTCCTTCTGGAGCATGACGCTCTCACAGAAGGAGACCACTGCATTCCAGTTTTCGTGCTCTGCCAACATAGCCGACACTACTGCTGGCAGAGAGAGATCTTGCCCGATCCGATCGACCAGGATCCGCCGCTCGGCGGCCCACGCAGGGCACGCCTCGAGCGTGTGCTGTGCGGTGTCCTGGTCGCTTTCACAATGGTGGCATTGTGCCGTGGCCTCACGTCCTATCCTGTGCAGGTACGCGCCGAAACAACCGTGCCCGGTGAGCACCTGCGTCAGGCGGTAGGTGACGCGCTCGCTCCTTCTGAGCCAGGCTCCAAAGAGCGGCAGGACGACCTCGACGACGCGCTTGGTTGCAAACTGCATCCGCAGGCGATGACGCCACTTTACAAGTGCGCGCCGCCGAGCTAGCCGCCGCAGCTTGTCCAACGCCCCTGGAGGCGCGCCTTCGCCGCTCTGGCGGAGGGAGCGTGTCTGATCGTAGACCCACGCATCCATCTCCGCCAGGATGTCAAAAGGCGGAAAACGCGCCAGGAGAGTTGCCGCCTCGTAGGACACCGTTCGGTATCCTCGTGCGATCCGGATAGCCACTCTGCGCTGCAGACCGTGAATTTTGGTTCTGCAGCGCTGGGCGCCTGATAGTCGAGCTGACCATACAGGCGCCCCGTATAGGACCACGGACCGCACGACTCCTCCGTAGAGACGGCGAACTTCCTCACATGGTCCCCCGAGATTGGGCAGCAGCCGGTGTAGAGCACCCACTACCCTCTCGACTCGGGGGACGAGGCGCTGGAAGTGCTCTTCGAAGCCCCAAGCTCCAGGTATTTCATGTACCGGCCCACCCCGATTTGCGCGTCACCAACGCGTATCCACGAACTGGGTGGTTCTCTGCTTCTCGGCAGTTTGTGGTACAATAGCGCCTCGGTTTTCTGAGGCGCTATCCGCAGACCCAGGGCGTGGATTTTGGCCACGACAATTGCCACCGCTTGCTCCGCAAGCCGGGTGGTTCTGGCTATGAACCTAGGCCCACGATGTTTCTTCGACGAACCTATCGCTCGCCGTGTGGTGTGGATGCCAAACACCCAGTACACTGCCGTACGCCAGAAGCGCCTGGCTGGGCCTCCTGTATCCAGGAAACTTCCTACTCTGGATTGAGCAGGATTCCTTGGTAGACCTCTAACTACGTCGCGACAATGCCTCATACTAATGAAGCTATGTGATGATGAGTTCACCTTTAGACATTGGCGTTATTGTTACTAAGGTCTCTTAGGTACTAGGATCCCCAGTTTTGAGGGGGCCATGACCCCCATGAGGCCGGATCCGCCTAGGTAAGTGATATGGCCATCAGAAAAACTTACAGTACATGTTGAATGAAATGAAATGGGTTTAGAAGTATTTAGATAAATAAAAGATGGTTTACAATATTTTACAATATATATTTCCTCGAGAAATCATAAAGTTACAAATTTATACTATCCCATATAAACAAATATTGCAAGATATTCTCGAATAGAATTGATCTATAGATAGTAGGTACTAATTGTTTCATACAAAAGTCCCACTGCTTATGAGAGGAAAATCAAAAATTGCAGGAAGGTAAAGGTTCAATCTTGTTCGGACCGAGTTCTTGATTTATAAAGTGTTTTTGAAATTAGTTACAACTTTGTCTACCTATCGTAAGACTAAATTAACTGGCGCGTTATCAACGACTTGAAAACAAACCGGCACAAGTTCAATTGTCAACACAAAGATTCTTTGGTGAAAATTGTTTTTACAATACTAATTTTGAGGACGCATACTAACAGAATCTGCGTCGATACATTTATAGAAGAGATACTAAACAAATTTTTCGTCGAAAGCAAGGTTAAGTTCAAAGAATTTGCTGAACGAAGTATACACGGTTTTACCGTAAATAGGGTGATATAGACCAAGAGTGCCTGAGGATCAAGGACTACTATTATCTATCTAAAATGATACTATTCATTTCTGATTGCCGAAGGACATATATGTGACAAAGTCTTATTATTTTCAACGACATCTAAGGTTTAGTTTACGTAAAACGATAATTCGGTTCACACACTACGGGCAGAGACTGCCGGACATAGCACTGACCGAGCACTGCAAGAAATGCTCCACAATCATTGTCAACGAGCTTTTGTCCGGCAATTTACTTAGACATGGTCGTCATAATAGTTTCTTTAAAATGTGTATCTGGTGAGACATTACCATGCAGCGCTGTACAACGCTGGCATCGCGAGCGCACTGGCTGCACGATGACAGACCTAGTCTTTATCAGATACACAGACGACAGCTCCCTATTAGAGTTTCTCCATCTCTCCTTGCCCACAAAAAAATACAGGCGTGTAGGAAAGGCTTCGCCACGCGAAACGCGGGTCGGCAGCGTCTGTAATGTAACATCGAAAGTGGGCGGATGCGTGATCGCCCCGCTACCAATGTAGCAGAGCCAATTATCTCAAAACTAATGGAATAATCCCTATATATAACAAGAATTTGACAAACAAAACTCTAAAAATATTGGCGTCTCGTTTTACTTAAAAGAAAATTCAGCAACGCATACTCGTACAACATAGGACTGAAGCAGAAACACATTTTCAGCAGGTGACGTGCTCAAACGCATGTATTCATTGGCCACAGTCCACGCCAAACTTCTTGGCCGTACGCAGGATGCACACACACGGGCACTAGGCGATCGTGATGATGCCCGCAGGCGTCACCCCAATACGCCTCGTGTTCGGAGCGGCCGAGAAGTTTAGCGCGAGTTATATTCAAGTGTCAAGGCGACGGTAATAAAATATGATTTGAGTAGACAAGCATCCCGCGCTGAAAATGCGTTTACGCTTTCAACGAGCATAAATATGTGTTACATCAAAAAGGGGCAGTTGTACCTATGCTTATACCGATAGCTGCATTGTATTAATACAAATAGGATGTGTATCGCTGCAAACAGAACACCAAAAATAACACATGTACAAGACATATTTTCCAGAACTTTGTAACGTAGTATCTTTTCCTTTAATTAATAACGGAAATTTCACCATTTTATAATGAAGATTGTAATTCAGTTCGGTTCACAAAAGCGGCGGGCGGTGATGCGCTTGACCTTCATTAGTTAGGGGTCACGGCCCACCTCCCCCACCTCCACGCCTACCTAGTGATCCCAGAGACCTAGATGTTATGTCTCTTGTGCCTGAAAGGAACACATTAATTATTAAATCGTGAATTTGCCATTATTAATTAAAGGAAAAGGTACGACACAGTAATGTCTTAGTTTTTTCGCGAGTATTACACATTATAATAAAACACTTTTTAACGGATTCTATCGCGTATATTTTAGACTTTTATTGAAGTGAAAACTTCTTTTAGCGCGGTACGCATATTTTTAGATGAGATAAAATCTCTGGACTCGAGACACCGTTACGAGACGCTTGAAGTGAAAACTTTTAGCGCGGTACGCATATCTCCTAACGCGCCAAAATAAGTTTTCACTTCTGTCGGCACTCCCGGAGTGCAATTTTATTTTCCTGACGTTTCGAACACTGCAGGGTTTCGTGGTCGCTGGATGACTCGAAGACCACGAAAGATCTAAAATATACGCGATAGAATCCGTTTAAAAGTGTTTCATTATAATGAATTAAGTTATTGAGTCTTTCATATTTATGTTCTCTATTTATTTCTGATAGCTTAAACATAACTCGAGACTTTAAATCACTGACGCTAACAATGTCGCTGGAGTGAAATTTGATTATGAATAGTTTATTAATCACGTCACATTTTCATAAATCTGTCTTGAGAATATTTACTCGACATCGTCATAACATAATTCACAAGTCCAGCAGTGGACAACAGACTCAGACGAGGCTGGTGATTTTTAATTGCATACCAACAATATACTGCATTATTCCAGTGACTGTCCACTTAACTGTTATACGAGTACTGCCTCTAAGGCAGGATATTGGAGAACGAATGCTTCCTATTCGACAAAATGTTTTAACGACCTCGTGTAATACTGGAAACACTCATTTTGAGCGGTTTGACATAATTACGGTTGACATATTATTCGAAGATCATTGATTGTAGCTATGTCCAACAGTGAACAACAATATTATGGTCAGCATATGAAAACCATGACGTAATTCATAAACATCTTAATCACATACCGCCACGCACGTGTATATACGAAATTAGAGAGTTTGAGTTTTTTGTAGAATATATTTGAAGTAATGTTATAAGTTATAACACGTTTTCAGAACATTTGTAACAGATTTTATAACAGAAACTTTCTTTTATACATAAATAATTGAAGATAAAAAATATCGAGAAAGTGAAAGACAATGCCGCGAGGAATCGAGCAAAATTCAAATTATCACTGCCTAGCAACTAAATTATTAAAATTTTGCTCGACTCTCTAATACAGCGCCCGCGCCACTCGACGGCTTATATGCAGCGGCTCCGTCGCGGTGAACTCAAGTACACTGAGGCTACAAATAAGCCGCAATACATGTAAACTTGTAGAGCGGTCTGCTCGAGCGGCCGAGCCGCTGCAATAAGCGGACGCGTCGCTGCATACGTAATACGTCGCATACAGTATCGTGTGATTTATATCATTAGAGCCTTAAAGTTAACTGATTTTAACATTGCTGGCGGTGTTGCAATCGTTACAGATCCCTTCAAGTCTAGCTACAATCAAACGCTGACCAGTCAGAGCATGTTTTACTTATTTTTATTTCAAAAGTTTTACAGATGGTGCCTGCAAAATTTTCAAAGAGCACGTGTTGTGGGCGTGGCTACGCGGGGGCGGGGTGCGGCGCGCCCAGGAGCCCCGCCCCCGCGGGCGCGGAGGGGGCGCTGGGGGCGGAGTCCTTGTTGGTGCGCCCGTGACGCTCTACTTTCAACTTCTCGCCGTTCATGATGGCTTTTATGTCGTCTGCGTCGAGGGTCTCGTACCTGGGGGTGAACATAATGTAGTTAGCCGGTAATAAAAAGATCCGAGGCTGCGCTTCAGATGGGTGAGCATGCTCTCTCAGAAACATCTACTCACATGAGCAACGCTTCAGCTAGGGCCTTGTGTTCCTTGGCGTGAATACGCAGGATCGCCTTCGCGCGGTCGTAGCTTTCCGAGAGTATTTTCTTTATTTCACCGTCGACCTGATGACAAACATCGTCTTGTACTAGATCAGAGACGGTGGCAGTGTCTGCCAGCACGAGTCGCGCCACTCACCAGCTCGTTGGTGTAAGGCCCCAGCTGCTCGTGCTGCTGCATCGCGCTGCGCGAGGGCTCCATGGTGCGGAGCCCCACCTTCTCGCTCATGCCCCACTCGCGCACCATGTGGTTCGCGATCGATGTGGCTTGCTTCAGGTCTGTGGAGGCGCCTGTAGAACGACAACACTCACATCAGACATTGTTACAGCAACGGGTACAACATATGAAAGTGCTACAGAAGCATCTGGTAACACCGGTGAGGATTCGCTGCCCACATATCCGCGCTTCACCATTTACCTGACGTGATCTTCTCGGGTCCGAAGATCAGCTCCTCAGCAGCGCGCCCCCCCATCATGGTGTCCATCATAGCCAGGAGTTGCTGCTTGGTCACGTGATATCTGTTGACACATAATGTTAAGGTGGATACAGTGGTTAAACGCTTGCCTTACAGGATACAGAAGGGTCCGAGGTCGATCCCTTCCCACACGTCGACTTTTAGAATTTATGTGCGGATTAAAATTTCATTATCACTTGCAAACACTTGAAAACAACGTGAGGAAACCTGCACACCTGAGAGGACTCGCTAACCCGCACAAGGCCAGCGTGGTGCTCACTACACTAAGGCCTACACCATAAGGCCTAACCATTCTCATCGTGAGAATAGGCCCGTGCCCAGCAGTGGGCCAGTAATGACCTGATTATGATGATGATATAAACCGGTAAAGCCTAACACGTAGTTAATCAAGCCCGAGGTATATTCCGCCAGCGGGAAATGGCTGAGAACATGTTTAAAGATAATTTAAATGAATGAAATAATTTAAAATGAAAGCATTGATAAGATACTGAACAACTACAAATATAACAGAAGGTGAATAGGTGATGTGATGGTTGGGCTCGCGGGTGCGTAGATTGGGCCCACACCGAGCGACCCACGAGAAGACGGTGGCGCGTGTGCGCAGCACAGCGCACAGGGACACTTTGGGGGATCCTTTACAACCCCCCTCCGGACCCCCGGGAAGAGGGGTGGGTGCGCGCAGCTGGGCACGCGCCGCCGTGTGCGCAGCACAGCGCACATGGACACTTTGGGAGATCCTTTACAACCCCCCCTCCGGAGCCCCAGGAAGACGGGTGCGCGCAGGCGGGCACGCGCAGCCGTGTGCGCATCACAGCGCACATGGACACTTTAGGAGATCCTTTACAACCCCCCCTCCGGAGCCCCGGGAAGACGGGTGCGCGCAGGTGGGTACGCGCCGCCGTGTGCGCAGCACAGCGCACATGGACACTTTGGGAGATCCTTTACAACCCCCCCTCCGGAGCCCCGGGAAGACGGGTGCGCGCACGTGGGCACGCACCGCCGTGTGCGCAGTACAGCGCACATGGACACTTTGGGAGATCCTTTACAACCCCCCCTCCGGAGCCCCGGGAAGACGGGTGCGCGCAGGAGGGCACGCGCCGCCGTGTGCGCAGAACAGCGCACATGGACACTTTGGGAGATCCTTTACAACCCCCCCTTCGGAGCCCCGGGAAGACGGGTGCGCGCAGGTGGGCACGCGCCGCCATGTGCGCAGTACAGCGCACATGGACACTTTAGGAGATCCTTTACAACCCCCCCTCCGGAGCCCCGGGAAGACGGGTGCGCGCAGGTGGGCACGCGCCGCCGTGTGCGCAGCACAGCGCACATGGACACTTTAGGAGATCCTTTACAACCCCCCCTCCGGAGCCCCGGGAAGACGGGTGCGCGCAGGCGGGCACGCGCCGCCGTGTGCGCAGCACAGCGCACATGGACACTTTGGGAGATCCTTTACAACCCCCCCTCCGGAGCCCCGGGAAGACGGGTGCGCGCAGGCGGGCACGCGCCGCCGTGTGCGCAGTACAGCGCACATAGACACTTTGGGAGATCCTTTACAACCCCCCCTCCGGAGCCCCGGGAAGACGGGTGCGCGCAGGTGGGCACGCGCCGCCGTGTGCGCAGCACAGCGCACATGGACACTTTAGGAGATCCTTTACAACCCCCCCTCCGGAGCCCCGGGAAGACGGGTGCGCGCAGGCGGGCACGCGCCGCCGTGTGCGCAGCACAGCGCACATGGACACTTTGGGAGATCCTTTACAACCCCCCCTCCGGAGCCCCGGGAAGACGGGTGCGCGCAGGCGGGCACGCGCCGCCGTGTGCGCAGTACAGCGCACATAGACACTTTGGGAGATCCTTTACAACCCCCCCTCCGGAGCCCCGGGAAGACGGGTGCGCGCAGGTGGGCACGCGCCGCCGTGTACGCAGCACAGCGCACATGGACACTTTAGGAGATCCTTTACAACCCCACCTCCGGAGCCCGGGAAGACGGGTGCGCGCAGGTGGGCACGCGCCGCCGTGTGCGCAGCACAGCGCACATGGACACTTTAGGAGATCCTTTACAACCCCACCTCCGGAGCCCCGGGAAGACGGGTGCGCGCAGGCGGGCACGCGCCGCCGTGTGCGCAGCACAGCGCACATGGACACTTTGGGAGATCCTTTACAACCCCCCCTCCGGAGCCCCGGGAAGACGGGTGCGCGCAGGCGGGCACGCGCCGCCGTGTGCGCAGTACAGCGCACATAGACACTTTGGGAGATCCTTTACAACCCCCCCTCCGGAGCCCCGGGAAGACGGGTGCGCGCAGGTGGGCACGCGCCGCCGTGTACGCAGCACAGCGCACATGGACACTTTAGGAGATCCTTTACAACCCCACCTCCGGAGCCCGGGAAGACGGGTGCGCGCAGGTGGGCACGCGCCGCCGTGTGCGCAGCACAGCGCACATGGACACTTTAGGAGATCCTTTACAACCCCACCTCCGGAGCCCGGGAAGACGGGTGCGCGCAGGTGGGCACGCGCCGCCGTGTGCGCAGCACAGCGCACATGGACACTTTAGGAGATCCTTTACAACCCCACCTCCGGAGCCCGGGAAGACGGGTGCGCGCAGGTGGGCACGCGCCGCCGTGTGCGCAGCACAGCGCACATGGACACTTTAGGAGATCCTTTACAACCCCACCTCCGGAGCCCGGGAAGACGGGTGCGCGCAGGTGGGCACGCGCCGCCGTGTGCGCAGCGCAGCGCATAGCGATGCTTCGAGATCGAACATTCGCCCTTGAGATGTCTGGAGTGGACCCTTTTTATAGTCTCCTTCGCAACGCTGAGGGGGTGACCGCTTTACAGTCACCCTCTTCGAGATTTGCCTACAAGCATGGCACCAGTGAGCGGCTCTAGTGTGGTCATACGAGGACCTGGAGCCCCCCTTAGGTGCCGAAGATGACCGCTTCTGGTTTTAGCCGGTAGGAGTCCGGCATACCCATTCGTCCTTCCCCGGGGCGGAGGAAGTTGATGTAGAATTTCCACTGGGTCCAGTAAAAAGTAAAAAGTTATGTGATGGACATAAGATGAGCTGGAGTACAATAAAAGGGTGGTAATACTCACGTCTCCTTGGCGGGTATATAGGCTGTGTGTCCGAGCGATGGGCCGCGCGGGATGATGGTCACCTTGTGCAGCGGGTGCGACTCCTGGAACAGTGTTAGGTCATGAGCAAAGGTTCCTTTCATTACATTCATATACAAACATTACTACTGCACTGAGTGAATAGAATAGAATAGAATAGAAGCGTTTATTCAGTAATAAGGTCATAGCAGACACTTTTACACGTCATAATTGAAACGACGGAGGGCATTTCACTACATGGCAACCTTTGAGAAGAAATGCCGAAAGAAACTCAGGGTTCGGTCTTTTTTTTTTCTTTTTTATAGTAGTACTGTAGATATAGGCTCTCTCTCTATAACTAACATGCTAGTGCCAACCGTCCGAGTTCGAGTGACTTGTTGTGAGTTGTTTGTGATTTTATTAATTTAATAACCGGATTCCAAACAGGTGGTACCTGCCAACCATCTTCTCTATTAAAATTAGGATGTTTTTTAATTTCAATAGCCTCTCGAAACATTCTTGGTACATATCGGTTCTCTTTCGCGAGGACTTGAGGATGATCAAATCGAAGAAAATGGTTGGGTTTGCCTAAGGCATGTTCACACACTGCGGACTTTGTGATGCGTCTATGCTTGACGTCAGCTATGTGTTCTTTAATTCTGGTGGCTATACTACGCTTTGTTTGCCCTATGTATGACAACCCACAATCACAGTCAATCTTGTAGACCCCTGCATCTTGTAGAGGAATGTGACACTTCACGGGTTTGAGAAGTTGGCTTATCTTTTTATGTGGCTTGAAATAGGTTTTAATAGAAGCACGCTTCAAGATATGACCAATTCTGTCCGTGACTCCCTTGATGAATGGTAAGACTGCAGGTCTCCGATCAACCGTGGTGGGTTTCGGGCGGCTTCTGCGACGGGGATGTGGCGCTCTTAAATTGTTATTTCGAAGAACTTGCTTCACATGGTTAAGCTCCCCTGGCAGGTGGTCGGCGTCGCAGATGCCGTGTGCTCTCTGTAACAAAGATTTAGCCACGGTAGCTAACTGACAAGGGTGGTGGTGAGATTCACCGTTAAGGTACCTGTCTGTATGGGTAGGCTTTAGATGTTGTAAAAATGCAGAGACCCTATTGTGAGGCAAGATGGTAAAAGTATCATCTACATACCGTTTGAACATATTCGGCATAGACAATGCAGCCCCGGCTATGCCGTGTGATTGTGGGTTGTCATACATAGGGCAAACAAAGCGTAGTATAGCCACCAGAATTAAAGAACACATAGCTGACGTCAAGCATAGACGCATCACAAAGTCCGCAGTGTGTGAACATGCCTTAGGCAAACCCGACCATTTTCTTCGATTTGATCATCCTCAAGTCCTCGCGAAAGAAAACCGTTATGTACCAAGAATGTTTCGAGAGGCTATTGAAATTAAAAAACATCCTAATTTTAATAGAGAAGATGGTTGGCAGGTACCACCTGTTTGGAATCCGGTTATTAAATTAATAAAATCCCAAACAACACACTAAACTAAAAAACATCAAGATACTGTGAGTGATTACTGCGTGCATCGAAACAATTTTTGATTAGTTTTGTACGGTAGATAAAATAACTTTTTAAATCTGTAAGTTATCGACATAGCTGCAAGGATTAGTAAGCTGAAGTGGCAATGGGCAGGGCACATTGCTCGTAGAACTGATGGCCGTTGGGGCAAAAAGGTTCTCGAGTGGAGACCGCGCACCGGAAAACGCAGCGTGGGACGACCTCCAACGAGGTGGACAAGGTTCTCGAGTGGAGACCGCGCACCGGAAAACGCAGCGTGGGACGACCTCCAACGAGGTGGACAGACGACCTGGTGAAGGTCGCTGGGAGTCGTTGGATGAGAGTGGCATGTGACCGCTCGTTGTGGAGATCTAAGGGGGAGGCCTTTGTTCAGCAGTGGACGACCTGTGGCTGATATGATGATGATGATGAAATCTGTAACGACGCTTGTCACCTTAGTCATCCTGCGACCACGAACCCTGCAAAGTGTTCGAAACGTCAGGAAAAACCAAAATCAATAATACACGCGATTTAATCCGTTTAAAATTGTTTTATTATAATGTGTAATAATCGCGAAAACCTAAGACAATACTATTCATGATAATGTCAAAGAAGACATGTCAATTATGCAAATGTCAAAAAATATCAACAGTAAAAATGTCAAAAGATATCAATAGTATTAATGTCAATTATTATTAATTTTTCAATTAATAATTAATGTCACAAAACAATGCCGTTGAGATGTCAACATAATGAAGCGACATCTCGTGTAATTCTAGTCTCGCGGAGCTGGACCAGCACTCTGCCAAACATTTTTATCTACTAGGTAACCATCTAATCTATACAAATAAATAAAATTGAAGTGTCTGTTTGTAATGTCGAAATAACAGCTTTTTACTAAATGCATATGAAAGTATGTACGTTACATATAACAAAAACACTATTTTTCAATTTTTTGTCTGTCTGTCTGTCTGTCTGTTTGTTCCGGGTAATCTCCGAAACGGCTGGGCCGATTTTGACGGGACCTTCACTGGCAGATAGCTGATGTTATAAGGAATAACTTAGGCTACATTTATTTTTGAAAAATAATTAGGGTTCCGCGTAAAAAAATAAAATCCTTGAAATCCAATATATATTTTCTATGTCAAGTGTCTATGTCGAAGTACTCTAAATTTCTTTTAAATTAAACGTGGGTGAAACCGCGGGTCCCATCTAGTTTATAATATTCCCGTGTGCATAGAGTATGTTTAACCGTGAGTTTTTTTTTGAGTGCTTCCTCACCTTGGTGTAGTACGCAACGATAGCATGCCCGCCCTCGTGGTAAGCTGTGATAGTGTTGGCCTCCTCATCCGGTAGTCGCGATCGACGCTCCGGACCCATCAGAACCTTGTCGCGAGCGTCTTCTAGGTAATTCATTGTGACCGTCTTCGCACCGTCAATAGCTGCCCTGAAGGAAGTAGTTTCTTTAGTCAAATGAAACTAAAATATGGGCAGCAACGTCTGTGTGATAAAATAATACTGTGGGTATGCTCCTGCCAGAAATAAGTGATCAAAGAAAGCACTTATTGCAAATAGTTGGACACTGAGCAGCGTGGGCGCAACACTATTCGACTCTATCTCTCTGGTTCTCATTCCGCTCCTTTTCACCTTAGGATATTAAATAGTAATTTAGCATAGAAATAGCACAGCTTACTGTCATCATATTGACGCTTGAATGGTAAAAGGGGATAAGCTAACAACTTGTGAAATTGAATTACCATTGGAATCGCTTGATTTTTTTATATTGTACGTGTACTAAGTCACTCAGAAAGAAGACATATTCCTTTTGAAAATGGTATGAATAATATGTGTCAGACCCAACATACATACCCTGACCCAAAACAGCTACCTGTAGATTATATAATGTGTATAATAATATTGATAACATAATTATAATAATATGTACATAATAATAATGTACACAATTCTTAAGTTAGTACCTAGATACTATTGTTTAGATATTTATTTTTTATTTAATAGTATCTCAAGGATGTATATAAATATATATATTAGTATTAGGGAGACTATTTATTGTTTGTCAAAGGAATGCCCATGGGCAGCTGATATGATTAACAATTCCAACTGAATTGCTTAGAAACACGCTTCAGGCATACTGGCGTAGGTTTTCTAGCGATCACCTGCGCCTGCGCACCGCAATCGAACCACAAAGCGAAACGGTTCCATTACCATCCACCATAGTGAAGAAGTCCGTGAGGTGTCCGGATTAAGAATATAGCACCACTCCATCTCCTCCCGCGGATGTCGTAAAAGGCGACTAAGGGAATCTAAACCAGAGGGATGGGCAGCAGCGTCCCTTCTGTGAAACGGTAGCCATACTGCGCTCACCAACTCGCCTGCCAAGCGTGGTGAGTATTAGCAAATACCCCCCAAAATGATGACACAGGTGTGGAAATCAATGGGGGAGGCCTTTGTTCAGCAGTGGACATGTAAATAACCGATATGATGATAGTGAAGATGCATGATTAATCCGAGTGGTGTCCGGATTAAGAATATAGCACCACTCCATCTCCTCCCGTGGATGTCGTAAAAGGCGACTAAGGAACTCTTAACTAGAGGGATGTGCAGCAGCATCCCTTCTATGGAACAGCAGCATTCTGCGCTCACCAACCCGCCTGCTGATCTATGGGGAGGCCAGCAGTGGTAGTCTTTTGGCTGATACGATGTTGAAGATGCAAGGCAGATAGCAAACGTAGTGGAATCGCAAGCCGATATGGAGTATGTAAAACAGTCAAACTAACGGCGCGGTTGGTGCAGTGGCTGATACAGTCGACGGCTGCGCACCGGGTTGTGGGTTCGATTTCCACACGGAACAAATATTTGTACTACTTGTACTTGTTGTTGCTCTACTTGTTGTTATTTCTGCAGGTAGTTGTTTTGGGTCTGGGTGTATTGTGTGTGGAATTTGTGTCTGTAAACGCACCCACGACACAGGAGAAATCCTAGTGTGGAGCAACGTTTTATAAATAAAGAAAGAAAAGAAAAACATTAAAATTATATCAGCATGTTACTTGAGCGCAGCTTGGTTGACCATGTTCTCCAGGTCAGCGCCGGTGAAGCCAGTGGTCCCCCTGGCCAGCACGTCGCTGTTCACGTCCGTGTTCGCTCGGACCCTGGCCAGGTACAGCTCCAGGATCTCGCGGCGACCGACGTAGTCCGGGGTGGGGACGGTCACCTTCAACGATCAACGAATGGACAAGGATTACACAGGATTGGATACTTAAATGATATGTCTTATCACACAGCAGATAGCTAGCCTAACTTACGGCCCTGACAACCGAATACTATGAAACGCCACTTAATATTAAGTCCCGCTTTAACTATCCGAAAAACCCGTTTTCGGTACAAAACTAGACTTAATATTAAGTGGCGTTTCAGTATTCAGCCGTGACTGTTAGTTTTAAATTTAACCAACAAGTTAAGAGACCATTGTTTTATTTTATTTTTCTAGTACTTACCCATTTCGAATTAAATTAAAAGTCACCGTTTTCAACCCTGCTTGGGTTGCTTTATTATGATTTTATTAACAAATAATTTGGAAAATTGCTTATTTGCTCTAATTGATGTTTTAAATTGTTTATCTGGGCTAAATTGTAAATCCAGGGTTTTCGTTTTTAAATATATTAACATGACTAATGTTCAAACAATAAGCAAGCATAAATCAGTCATCGTGTAGTTCAAACCTTATTTCAGAGAGCTCAGCAGAGCTGTGATAAAGAGCAGGTTATAAATATGAGAAACATATGGTATGCTCGTATACCTTACCTCGACATCAAACCGTCCAGGTCTGAGCAGGGCCTGGTCCAGGTCATCGCGGCGGTTGGTGGCTCCTAACACGATCACACCCTCGTTTTGATGGAAGCCGTCCATTTCGGATAGGAGTTGATTAATGGTCTGAAAAGTAAAGCCAAGTTTATTGATCGATCAACAATTAACAGAGCCAAGAAGATTGACTTGACGCGCAAATGAGAACCAAACTGCTGTCAAGAAATGAGAAGACAAGACATCGTCAGTAGGAACGTTATTGTAAGCGCATACCTTGTAGATGGTGGCGTGGTTCCGGCCAAAGTATATGTCGCCGGCCTTCTAGCCCAGTGACATAGAAAGCCACCATTAGTTAATGTCCAGAGCTGAGGAGTTGCTGCGACCTTCTACACTCTAAGAACCTTCTGCGACCTTCTACACTCTAAGAACCTCCTGCGACCTTCTACACTCTAAGAACCTTCTGCGACCTTCTACACTCTAAGAACCTTCTGCGACCTTCTACAATCTAAGAACCTCCTGCGACCTTCTACACTCTAAGAACCTTCTGCGACCTTCTACACTCTAAGAACCTTCTGCGACCTTCTACACTCTAAGAATCTTCTGCGACCTTCTACACTCTAAGAACCTCCTGCGACCTTCTACACTCTAAGAACCTTCTGCGACCTTCTACACTCTAAGAACCTTCTGCGACCTTCTACACTCTAAGAATCTTCTGCGACCTTCTACACTCTAAGAACCTCCTGCGACCTTCTACACTCTAAGAACCTTCTGCGATCTTCTACGCTCTAAGAATCTTCTGCGATCTTCTCGATAAACTATTTTCTTTTGTCTGTCGGTCTGTCTGTCAGTTTGTTCTCGTTAATCTCCGAAACGGCTGGACCGATTTCTCCGGGACTCCCACTGGCAGATAGCTGATGCTATAAGTTACAACATGGGCTACTTTTATTTTAGAAAAATAAATAGGGTTCCGCGCAAAAAAATAAAAAACCATGAAATCCAATATATATTCATTCTCCATGTCAATTGTCTATGCTCAAGTACTCTAAATTATTTATAAATAATCCAATTTCTTTTAAATTAAATGGCGGGTGAAACCATGGTTCGTAGCTAGTAATAAATATATTATTAGCGTTATTCGGCAGCCCGACTGTACTAGTGGGTGTTTATATACAGATATGCCTACGAACTTCGTATGCAAGCAGATACGATATGACACGATCAATTGAGCCGGGAAAGTGGAACAAACATGCAAGATTTTGTAAATTAGAAGAGTTTCTTGTCCCCGGCTTAAACACTAGGAAGCGGTGAAAGGTGGGCTTATGGGGTGCTGTCTGATGTTGACGTTCAAAAAGAACTAATAATTTAGTTTTATCTATTTTGAATAAATGAAGAAAGAAAGAAAGAAAACAGTTTTATTTCGGACTCACACAGGAAATTACAGATAAGATATATAATAAAGTTAAACAACCTGCGCGGAGCCAAAAAAAGGTCCCTATCTCAGCATAATGCTGCGACACTTAAAAAAAGAAAAATGCCGCGGCGCTGTTTTTCAGAAAGGGCCGAATGTGATAGTTGTGATGTCACGGACGGCTACGACTTATAGCAATACAAAAATAAAGATGCTAAATATGCAAGCTAAATAATATTTACAATGTTTTATATAAGAATAAACAATTTAACTGTTAAATATAATACGTATCGTCTGATAAGGGCATTATTTTTTAATCACACACATAAGTTTAGGCTGTATGGTCTTACCTTTGGCAGCCATTTGACGATTTACACAAAAACAACAACAGAAAATGTAAAAAAGTGGTGTCTAAGTAATCTGTGGTAACTCTATAATCTTTAGTGCAACGAAAATGAAAACAAACATTTTTGATGAAAATAATTAGGTTTGAATCAAACTATCTGTTTAAAATCAAGTGTTTTCTCATATATAATGTATACGTAAATAGTAGTGTTCTATACATGTAGCATTTAAGTAGTTTTGTGTCATGTGTACTTGTCTTAGTATGATGTGTAAATAGTTTTATTGTAATACAGTGCAGAAAGCAAAGAAATTTGCCAATGTGTCAATCGTGTTGTACTAATTATCATGAGTATACACTCACCTGATTGGCATAGGGATGTAGCACGCTGTTGGTTCGTTTAGCGCCGACGGAGTCGATCTCGTCGATAAATATCACGCACGGAGCGCGCTCTTTTGCAGCTTCTGCACATACACGGTGATCAGTCAATATCTATAGTTACCCATTGGGGTATTGGAGTATTCCGTGTAATGTCCAGATTATGAATATAGAACCACTCCATCTCCTCTCGTGGATGTCGTAAAAGGCAACTAAGGGACTCTAAACCCTTTTGTGAAATAGCAGCCATTCTGCGCTCACCAACCCGCCAAAATGATGACACTATTGTGGAACTCTATGGGGGAGGTCTTTGTTCAGCAGTGGACGTCTATAGGCCGATATGATTATCCATCGGAGGGAAAACATTACGACCACTAAATTCTTAAAAAATATTTTGTGAAAATACTAGAAAATCTAAGGAGTATCGTCATATGGTTGATTTTTTATTAACCACCGGTAGCTTGGACCCTGTGCCCGCTGCCGGTTGGTCTCAATTTTTTATATTTTTAAATGTATGTGTTTTGTTTTTTACTTCTATATATATGTTTAAAAATGTAATGAATATGAAAGTATCAGAAATAAAGGAATAATAATAAATTTATTGGACAAAATATGTGTAGATACAATCGTGTCTCAGCGAATACCGAATAGGTTTTAATAATAATAATAATTTATTGGACAATAAATGTGTGCATTTTTTTACAAACCTGGTACATAATTATTTAAAGAGCATATAGGTAACGTTGGTACCTGTACTAATATAAAAAACACTGTATCATAGGCACCAGCGACTTCCACTTATGAGGGACCAGTTAAGCACATAAGTTCAAGTAAATACAATTAAAATATTGTGAAACTAAATGAAGATAAAATAAAAAAAATTGGTATACTAAATTAAAAAAAATATTTAGGTTATGGGTGTGTTTGGCTTACATAGGAGTGGAGTATGTGTGAGAGGGTGAGTGTGTGGAATGTGTGTGAGAGGGTGAGTGTGTGGAATGTGTGTGAGAGGGTGAGTGTGTGGAATGTGTGTGAGAGGGTGAGTGTGTGGAATGTGTGTGAGAGAGAGGGTGAGTGTGTGGAATGTGTGTGAGAGGGTGAGTGTGTGGAATGTGTGTGAGAGAGAGGGTGAGTGTGTGGAATGTGTGTGAGAGGGTGAGTGTGTGGAATGTGTGTGAGAGGGTGAGTGTGTGGAATGTGTGTGAGAGGGTGAGTGTGTGGAATGTGTGTGAGAGAGAGGGTGAGTGTGTGGAATGTGTGTGAGAGGGTGAGTGTGTGGAATGTGTGTGAGAGGGTGAGTGTGTGGAATGTGTATGAGAGGGTGAGTGTGTGGACTGTGTGTGAGAGGGTGAGTGTGTGGAATGTGTGTGAGAGAGTGAGTGTGTGGAATGTGTGTGAGAGGGTGAGTGTGTGAAATGTGTGTAAGAGGGTGAGTGTGTGGAATGTGTGTGAGAGGGTGAGTGTGTGGAATGTGTGTGAGAGGGTGAGTGTGTGGAGTATGTGTGAGAGGGTGAGTGTGTGGGTGAAATTGTGTAGTGTGTTTGGTGTAGCGTCAGTTAACAGGCAAGTTTTAGTAAATTTTCAGTCTCTTGATAGGTGCTTTTCTGTAGCCAGTCTTGTAAGGTTTTTTTACATTCTTCTACAGTAAGTGGGATAAAGATAAGTTATTTTGTTCAGGCGATTGCATCATCATTTCGGCCGAATGAAGTCCACTGCTGGACACAGGTCTCCCCCAAAGATGTCCACAACGACCGATATGGACGTGTTGTTGTGTTGTTAATGTACTGACGCAGTTTTTTTTATTTTTTATTGAAGTTGTTAATATATTCGAAGGACGCTGCTGCCCACCCTCCGGCTAATCCCTTACTCGACTTTTACGACACCCACGGGAGGAGATGGGGTGCACCACACGGCACGGCACGGCGACTACATATACAGAAACTAGTTTGCGGCGTTATTTGGAGCGATTGTGGGCACTGACTGAAGAGGTCCCGCACACGGCGCGCGCCCTGCCCCACGAGCACCTCGTCGAACTCGGGCCCGGCCGCGTGGAAGAACGGCACGCGCGCCTCGCCCGCCACGGCGCGCGCCAGCAGCGTCTTGCCCGTGCCCGGCGGGCCCACCAGCAGCACGCCCTTGGGCAGCTTGCCGCCCAGCGACGAGAACCGCTCCGGCGCCTTCAGGAACTCCACCTGCGGCACGGCGCGACACGGTCAGCTCATCATTTCGGCCGAGTGAAGTCCACTGCTGGACACAGGCCTCCCCCAAAGATCACCACAACCACCGATATGGATTTGTTCTCGCTCATTGGGGGGTTTTGCCATAATCGCCACGCTTGGCAGGCGGGTTGGCGATCGCAGTTGAGTTGTTAATGTACTCGAAGGACGCTGCTGCCCATCCTCCGGCTAATCCCTTAGTCGACTTTTACGACACCCACGGGAGGAGAAGGGGTGGTGGCATTCTGAGCCGGCACCACACGGTCAGCTCATATCGCCCATTTATTTGATTTGACGGCGCGGTTGGTGCAGTGGTTGATACAGTCGGCTGCTGCGCTCCGGGTCGTGGGTTCGATTCCCGCACGGAACAAAAATTTGTATGATCTGCAGGTAATTGTTCCGGGTCTGGGTGTATTGTATGTGGAATTCATGTCTGTAAACGTACCCACGACACAGGAGAAATCCTAGTGTGGGGCAACGTTTTTTAAAAAAAAAAATATACGTCCACTACTCAACAAAGGCATCCCCCACAGATTTTCACAACTGTGTCACCACGCTTGACAGGCGGGTTGGTGACGCTGCTGCCCATCCCTCTGTTTAGATATCCTTAGTCGCCTTCTACAACATCCACGGGAGGAGATGGATTGGTGCTATAATCTTAATCCGGATACCACACGGAGCCACCGTTACGTTAACAAACTGAATTTGAAGAACCATTTGATACCAGTCCAGCTTATAATTAACTTCGCTCCCGCTTTTGAAGACATAGTAAATAACTAGCTGGGACCCGCGGTTTCACCCGCGTTTAATTTAAAAGAAATTTAGAGTACTTCGACATATACACTTGACAAGTAAGTATATACATTGGATTGAAAGAGTTTTATTTTTTTGCGCGGAACCCTAAATATTTTACTGAAATAAAAGTAGCCTAAGTTATTCCTTATAATATCAGCTATCTGCCAGTGAAAGTCCTGTCAAAATCGGTCCAGCCGTTTCGGAGATTACCCGAACAAACAGACAGACAAAAAAAAATATTGTTTTTTTGTAAAAGGTACCGTATATACTTTCATATGCATTATTAAAAAGCTGTTATTTTGACATTACAAACAGCCACTTCAATTTTATTTATTTGTATAAACAAATAAGTACTCTAAGGCCAGCTCTAAGTTACCCAATACTCTTATTCTTAAACTCCTACTTAGATTCTTTTATTTAACATCATCAAAGATAATAAACATGTCCCCTGAATCTACCTCTACATAACCATATTTGGTTTGGTAAACTGAAAATATCAATCTGTCAAATAATCTGTCATGGTCAAATGATCATCCATGATGTAGTATTTAAGTTGTACCCAAATCTTAGCAAAAGTGTTCGACACAATATAAAAAATAAAAATAAAATATTACTCACAACATCCTTCAGCTCCTGCTTGGCTTCGTCAGCACCCTTGACGTCATCAAATGTAACCGATATGTCCTCTGGATCTACTTCTACTTGGTTACCCAGCTGGATTCTGAATAAAACAATTAAAAAAACTTGTACCTATACACAAAGATTACAGATCTCTAATATGTCAGTTAGGTTGAAATACTTAGTTAAATAGGAAAACCAGAAAGACAAAGATTTTTTATTTTGTGAAGGGTGTCGGGTTGATGGTAATTACATAATTTTAAGTATCTCCATGTTCTGCCGTGAGGCGTACAAAATTTCTAATAAATTATATCATGCACATTCTCATATTGACTTGTATTTGTCATTATTACAAATGCAAGTACCTAGTCTATAGTGTAAGGACAAAATAGAACAGCATACCCTAATTAAGTACTTATTCATCTACAAGGAAGTTCTGAATCGTGTAGTATGTTTTCTTTATCAAAAATATAAAGAGTTTTTTCTTGAATAGTTGTGGATTATCTGTACTTCTTATATCATGCGGTAGCCTATTATATATTTTAGAAACCATACCAAAAATACAAGAGTTGAGTGTATACCAAACTTAATTAATAAAAAATAGATATTATGACAGCATATGCTCGTTATTCTGTTTTGAGCGAACTGATTGCGAAGTACTACCATTGGGAGAGTTTTGATTCTTACTTTTGGCGCGTATGTAACATATCTACCTCTTTTAATATATAATATGATTGTTCACACACCTTTGTGAAATTCCTATTAATCCCATTTAGTTCGTCCTTCCCATATGTCTGGGTAAGTGTTGAACCTATCTTTGTGTTTATAAAGGTCCAAACCTAACCTATCCGTTTCTTATTGCGTTCGAACCGTTTTAACTGTTAACTATTAACTGTTTCAAATAATTTACATCCATTTATATATTTTTTATTGTTTAAAAAGGTTGCCCCGCACTGGGATTTCTCCTGTGTCGTGGGTGCGTTTACAGACACAAATTTCACACACAATACACCCAGACCCGGAACAACTGCAGATCATACAAATATTTGTTCCGTGCGGGAATCGAACCCACGACCCGGGGCGCAGCAGTCGACTGTATCAGCCAGTGCACCAACCGTGCCGTCATCTTGTCAATTGCACTTAATGTTCAAGTAGAGGTCGCTGTCAGTTGTAGTTATATGATGGCGATGTAGGTGTCGCCACACTTATGACTCAAATATTAATTAATACTGACTACACAAGAGACCTGCTCTGATTGATACCTGTTTTTTATTAAATAACTTCCTCCATACCGGGTAAGGGAGGGGCATGCCGGACTCCTACCGGCTAAAACCATCTAAGCGGTCATCTTCGGCACCGAAGGGTGACTCCAGACCCTCGTATGATCACAGTAAAGCACGCGTGATACACCTGGTGTTGCAAGTTTCATAGGTTACGGTAACTGCTAACTATTGGGCGGACCGTATTGTTTGCCACCTTAGTTAAGTTAACTTATTAAGTTGCTTTAGTAGAAATTTAAATCTCTTGCCAACATTCACGCACTAAACAGAGCTGGCAATGCTGTATTACTTTTCTTTTTTGTTTGTGAACAATGATAGCCTGGACTCCAAGTCCTTTGGCGAGGTACTTCATTAAATTGCGTGAGTGTTGCAAGGAAAAAAAACAAAAATATGTTTTATACTTTGGTGTTAATGTTATGTGCGTCTCTATGGTGTTCAGAAATAAATACTTTTTCTTTCTTTCTTTCTAGTGGGACGGGTGAAAACCAGCGTCCACCGGCGCGTGATTTAATCACTGCGCACCGCCTACATTGCTGAGTCCGTTCCTTTTACCCTACTACACAATATATTTTGCATATAGTACTATTTGTTTTCTTTTTCGTTGAACTAATTGTGGGTAATAGGCTAACTTCATCATTTCGGCCGAATAAAGTCCACTGCTGGACACAGGCCTCCCTCGAAAGATCACCACAACGACCGACATCGGTGTGTTGTATGCTCATTGGGGCGTTTTAGCCACAATCGCCACAGCGGTCGCAGTTGAGTTGTTAATGTATTCGAAGGACGCTACTGCCCATCCTCCAGCTAATCCCTTAGTCGCGTTTTACGACACCCACGGGATGAGATGGGGTGGTGCTATTCGTAGCCGGCATCACACGGCATGCAGACTAACTTCATTTTTATCTAATCTATATTTATTAAAAAAATGATGTCAAATACCATATGACTAACCTGAACACCGTACCACTGACCGACGCCATGAGACTGATGAAGATAGCAAGGAACAGCACGATGGTGAGGAGTTGCTGAACCAGTTTCAGGTACTTGGAGGTTTTGGTGCCACGCGCGTTGTCTGGGTGAGAACCTGCCAAGTATTAAGATAAGAAGCCTTTATAGTGGAAGCGTCTCCTTGCCTCTTCATCCTAAATCATCATCATCAAATCTGCCTTCTGATAGCCACTGCTGGAAATAGGGTCTACTCCGTACTTATACGTGAGCTATTCTGTGTCATACGGCTCCATCCACTCATTGCACGGCCTAAATTAATAATCCATCTTATTCAAAATCTTTGATTGATCTTGATCTGTTTTTGTGCACACTTAACACAAAAAACAGACGAATTCTCAATCCTCACTATAAACATTTTGGACTAGAATGACGTGGAATTCATGTCTGTAAATGCACCCATGACACAGGAGAGATCCTAGTGCGGGGCAACGTTTTTAATAAAAAAAAAATTCGGCCGTTAGCGGAGGGCCAACCCACGCCCGTGTTTCAAATCATGCTCGCCATTCGAGAACTCGATTTCACCAATAGTTGTGAGTCATCCGAATAATGTGGTCTGCCGTTAGCTACTTCAACATTCTAATCCTAGGAGCCGTATCTGGTCCTTCTAAGGATTCTTCGTTCCGAATCTTATCAGGTGGAGAAACAGTCAGCACACATCTTTCTTACTTGGAGCTCATTGTCGAGGCCAACAGTGAAGGACCACATGCATTTGCCATATGTATACTGGCAACACACACCAGTGAAAGAATTCTTCTTTCGACAAGAATTTCGGTTAAGCTGCAGGGGTGCAATTCCTTAAGGTCAAACATCGATACATCCTTCAATACAGAATTAAAATGACGGTGAAAAACCAATTTTGTATGCATTAAGACATGATTGAAGCTATTTAAGGACACGTTGCAGACGATGAGCCTTGGGGACGAGTCCTAGGGAATACCAAATTGGGTTGTCACCGTTATTTCAATTCTGTATTTCAAGGATGTATGGATTTTTGAGATTAAGGAATTGCACACCAGGTTTGAATATTGTTCTAAATAGACCTACCGAAAGCAAATGGCCCAATAAGCTCATTAGGATATGCAGCAAAATAAAAAGAGATTTTACTGAAATTCTTGCGAACGCCATCCTTTGGTTCAAAACAGTTTTAAGTAAAGTAGTCTTTATTGTTTGTGATTGAGTAGTTACAGTTATTATAAAGATATGTTATTGTCGATACATCAATCAGCCCATTTCGGGCATACAATAATTTTAAAATGGTGTGACAAAATCTAGGAATTTATTTAATTACAATATAACGTCAAATTTAATTATTGTTACATTCATAAAATTCATTTATTGTATAGAAACATTTTTCTGTTAGCCATTTATTCAATTGTACACGAAATAATCTTAAGGGTAATTCTCTTAGATTCTGTGGTATTTTATTATAAACTTTAACACACATAAACATACTATTTCTATAGTAAAGGGTAGTTCTACACTTTGGCACTACTATCTTTGTAGGATCCCTTTGGCTAAACAAACTATTCTTATACATTTTTTCAAACATTCCAATTTCGAGGATGTAAAGAGAGCTTAAGGTTATATCCCGTTGGTTCCATTTATTCTATATGCTTACATGCAGCATCCATGCGTGCAGTATACACAGGTGCAGTGTGCACTTATAATTATACGATGATTGTGAAAAAAATATAGAGATATGCAGTATATATGAATCTCCAATGTTTTATGCAAAGCTTTAGCTAATTTAGGAACACACTCATGTTCACGCCTGAGTGGCAATGCCTGGGCAGATCAACGAAGTCGGAAGAGGAGGCTGAGTAGTTCTGCGGGACGATGTTGACACATTGCGACGTGACAAACCCTCGCGTCCACTCTTGCCGAAATGAACGCCGGTGGTCTGACGGCATCGCTCAATTGTGTGCAGCTTGCGTTTAGTGAGACGCCAACACTAGATACAGGCGAAGACATAGTCGTAGCGAGGACTCTACGAGGCCTACGAAGAGGCTACATACGCTCTACATAGCCATCGGTGAAGCCAAACAGGAGAACCGCTACTTCATGAGAAGGGGCAAACCCTGTTCGTCTTTCTGCTAACGGGATCGGAACTGAGCCGGGGAAACATGTCTTGCAGTGTTCCATAGGGGTCTATCCTGGGACCACTCCTACGGAACATTGATTACGATTGGGTTTTGAACGTATAGTACGGGGCGCGAGTGGGACGTGTTACGCTGATGACATGCTCATCGCGTGTCGGGGTGTGTCGCACAGGGGGACTGCGTTGATAACTACTACTGCTGTGGCAACTAGACCTATCGGTGGGCTTTCACTAGTCCGATATATATCCCTGCATATAATACTTGCAATATGCAATCGTGCACATATATATGACGCAACATAAATGCATGAAAGATAAATATATAAAATAAAACTTGACGACACGGTTGGTGCAGTGGTTGATACAGTCGACTGCTGCGCTCCGGGTCTCGCGTTCGATTCCCGCACGGAACAAATATTTGTTATGATCTGCAGGTAGTTGTTCCGGATCTGGGTGTATTGTGTGTGAAATTTATGTCTGTAAAAGCACCCACGACACAGGAGAAATCCTAGTGTGGGGCAACGTTTTAAAAAAACCAAAAAAAAACCACTTTTCTCGACTTTTCCAACTCTCTGCAGCGTTCGTAGTCACGAACAAAGTAATCTGTATTGTTTTTTTATGGTATTCATCTCAGGGAAATGTTGCTGCTTAACCGGGCAATCTGGCGAAGCCGAAAGGCCTCCAGCTAGGGTGATCTATAGTAGTATTAATAGTTCAGCATGTGTCAAAACTGTCAGTGTCGTAGCTTTTTCTGTGCGTTGTTTGTTTTTCGTTTCATGGTGTTTTCATTCATATTCTCAACATAGTTTAACTAATTATTATCATTGCTTTACTTTACAAAATAACGAAAACCCGCTCCAAGCAATATTTTAATTATACGAGACATACAGCCCGTAAACATCAACTCTTGAATATGGGCAACCTATGGAAGTGTGGGCAGCCCAATGACAGTAACAATAAATGCTTACATATCTATAATAACTAGAGACCGACCGAAGTTTCGATTTCGGTTTTGGCCAGTTTCGGCCAAAAATACAGGTTTCGGCGGCTGTTTCCAAATGACCGAATATTCGTTCATTAGTTAAACATTGTAAGTTGCATCACAGGAATCAAGCTTTATTCCACCCACGGTCTATACTGAAATTAGGATGGTTGTGACTTTCAACAGCTTCACGAATAAACCTGGGTATTAAACTATGAATGCCTATTCTTAAGCGAGTTTATGCAGTTTTATCGAATCGGATGCAATGACTAGAACCATACAAAGCATATGCTTAAGAATTCCTTGTGTGAATATTTACGGAATTCATGGAATTCTTAAAGCGTTGGTGTTTCACGTCGTATGTGTATTTTTGTTTTAACTATATAAGAGAGACCACATTCTCAGTCGAGCTTATACACATGTATATGTATATGTGAACTCTGTCCAATATTCTTAAGCGGCTTTAGATACAGCCGAATTCGTCAGTAACGTCTTTGACATATGGAACTACAGGCTGACCGTCAACCGTAGCGGGCTTTATGTTGGTTTTGCCACGTAGGCTAGGCATTAGAGCGTATTTTCTTTTAGCACTTTTTTGATATGTTCAAGCATAGCTACGTGTCTTGTCCTAGATTCTTCGTGCTCCCTGAAACAAAGATTTGCCCACGGTAGCCAACTATTTCGGGAGGTGGTGAGATTCACCACGATGGGTCGTTTTCTTAATTCAAGAATGAGTTAAGGTCTGCGTTCCCTGTTAAATAAAACATCTACAACGGCTAATGTTCTGTTGGCCTCCCACGTCATAGGACTTAATTTTGGATTAGGGTTGAGATGATCTAGGAATGAAGTGGTTTCATCTGTTGGTAATATGGTAAATATATCATCTACTTAACGTGTACTACAATCTTGGTTTTATAGGCGATATACAGATTTACTGAAATACTGTTTTACGTCTCGTCTATCTGTTCTGGGACGAAAAATACTACGTACAAGTGGGTGGCGTAGCGTTGGGCTCCACTTTATCTTCCGGAGGCGCCATTATTTTCAAGGTAGACTTCGAAAATTGAGCCTTGCATTCAGCGCCTATAAAACCAAGATTTTACAAACGTTACGTAGATACATATAGTAATACGTTTACTATATTACCAAGATCTAAAACCACTGCATACCTACATCGTCGCAAATTCATTGAACCAAAAATTCTTAATAGAATGAGTATCAAACGAAGCTAGCTTTCCTACATTTCACGTATCAGGAACCCCAACTGTACCTTAAGTAATTCTTGATTTATAAAAATTGACCCGTACTGACAAATATTTGACCGGCGAATCACAGAAACTCCCAAAACAGTTCGCTACCGAGGGCAAATCTTTGTTACAAAGTACGAAGATTTGGGACAGGAAACACTTGGCTGCTATGCTCAAACATGTAAATAAATGGCAGAAATCGCCGTGTGCGATAAGACCGCCCTTTGTACATGTCTTTTTCTAAATTGGATCTTATTTTTGTTATTTTTGGTGTACAATAAAGAGTATTGTATTGTATTGTATTGTATAAAGCACTGAAAGACAATAAGCTCTAAGTGCATCGCCTCTACCTAATCCGGACTAAGAATATAGTCCTATATCGTATTACTCTTCATCTCCTCCCGTGGATAACGTAAATGGCGACTAAGGGATTCTAGATTCTACGCTCACCAAAGTTTAAAAGAGCGTGCCTCAATTAAATGTTTTATAAACCTTAGATTAGCCAGTATATACCCAGTGTCTAGTCATGCTTTGTATGGTTCTAGTTACAACATCCACTTCGATAAAACTGAAAAACCTCGCTAAAGAACAGCAATCAAGCCTAGAATAATTCGCAAGGCTATTGAAATTTACAAACATCCTAATGTCTATACAGACGACGGCTGTGACATACCATCAGATTGAAGTACCGTCATGCCACTTATTAAACAATGCAATGCACAGACAAAAACTATGACGTCAGTTCGTATTGCCTTACACAGGACGATGGGAACTAGTTGCCTGGCGATGACAAATCACTAATCAGTTAATACCGATCCAGCAGTCCAGCTGGCCCTCAGTTCGGTCCTCCAGTAACGCCTGTAGCAGCTGCAGGGGGCACTCTCTTAGTTGCAGTAGCTTCGTATTTAAGTAATATGCCTGGCTTGAGGCCTTTCGGCTTCGCCAGATTGCCCGGTTAAGCAGCGAAATCTACGCTGAGAGGCTTGTGAGAAGACGTACAAAACACACACACAAGCACTTCGGTTCCAGTGATCACAAACGCTACAAAGGGCTCGAAACGATGAGAGAATTAGAAATGGTATTTTATTTATTTTTTATTCAAGTTTAAATATAATAATAATAATATATTTATTTATAAGTACATTGCGCTATAAATACAATACGCCCAATCTTAGTTGGCCGGATTGAAGTTAGCTGAAGGCACTCCGAACAATCGCGCACATTATTTTTGTATGGAACAGAGTTCTTTTCTAGATGTCAGTGTTGCTCCCATAGTAAAAGGTGTTCGTTATTATGAGCACATTCAACCCTTAAAAGGTCTTCAGCTAATAATGTTATACCTTATATATTAAGTTCAAATGTAAATATATAAGATAGAACAAAAGAAAAGTGATATATATTATATATTTTGGCGCATTTATGGTGAAATGTTAGTGCGTATACGTTTGTAAGTGTATAGAATATTTATATAAAAGGTAGGTCATTTTTAATGGACTCTCAAATTCTTTTAAACTTACAGCAGTATTTATAAATAGCAAAAGATGTATGTAATGACAATTGGAAAGTAATAGCATACCCTGCCTAATAAGAACATAATACTCTGTTGTCACAATAAGTAATAATTATTATAAAAAGGCATTAGAAAAGAAATATTCATTATCATGGTCATTTATGTTTATCTATGATCATCAATACAGTTAATAACAAGCTACCTGTGCTAGAACTTTACACGGATAAGTCAAAGGCTTTTGACTGTGTGGATCATCATTATCAATACTAATACATAAACTTATCGCGTACGGAATGAGAGGTGACATATCTAAGTTAAGCGAATAGTTTATTAATATAACAATTATTAGTAGAATATGAACTAAAGCCCAACACTGCGTAAAAACTTAGGTCAAAGATCCATAAAATTCGGAATTCCAAAGGCAACGTCTTAGGGCCTGGTGTGGTTGGGTGTTTAAAATGGTACATTTAAATGTTGCTTGCTTTTATATATTTTAAAACTTGAATAATTTATAATTCCTTGATTTTTATTACTTACTAAGCACTGAGAGATATGTATATACAAAGTGTTAGCACCTTAATTATTTGTAAAATGATTGTAGAACATATAAATTGCTTTACAAATTTATTATGTAGTAACATGACCAAGTGTAGTACACAAAGATTTATTGATGTTTGATGGATTATATCTTTCGCTCTTTATCATACCAAAATACACTTTTTCTTATTTTTGTTATACGTACAGTGCTGAATTGACACAGTAAAATGCTAGCAATATTACCGTATTACAATATTTTTGTTTTATTTATGAACACATTTATTTGTTATAATACTTAATTAGTAGTCACATTTTTTAGGTTTCAATAATGAAATCAAATCTTCGAAGTACATACACGAGGGCCTGACACACAGATGCAGTAAAGCTGGCCCAGTAGTCTTCCACCCACTTGGACAGCATATTCGGGGGACAGGGTATACCCTGCAGCGGATCTAAACTTAGTGACAAAGAGGGTGTGAAAAGGAGATAAGGAGATGATAGAACTAGGAGGACCTCTACTGCGTTGAGGTCTGTCTGGCGTGATCAGTAATATTAGCAATCTTAATGTCCGAATCTTGGACGATACGAGCTATCAAGAGAGTCAAAGCTTTTATTTGTTACCCAAATTTACAATTCCGCCACACATTCCCAACGGAATCCATCCATCCATCGGAGTCTAGGAACAATATAAATCATAAAAGAAAAAGGAGGGGCTGGAAGAAGATAGTCGTAAGTATAATAACATTCATATGTGCGCAAATAGACCTAAAAGCATCTCTGATGTTGAAATAAAGAAATCATTTATTCCATGCACTTAAGGACCCAACGATAATAATAGTTAAAAAAGCTTCACAATAGGAAAAAATAAAAAGAAAACCAATAGAAATGATGATATTATAAATGGCAAGAAAAACGGAAAATACACCAACATAACACAAAATAAAAACAAAAGATTACACTGCAACAGAACAACAAATAAATATATGCAGTGAACGTAAAAAGCAAATGATTGAACTATAACTAATGAAGAGGGGGGACGCACTGTTGCGGATGCTGTGAACACCATGATCTGCTAAATGAACAGATATGGCCACACCCAGATATCTTGGAGAAACTGATAATAACCTGCAAAGTGGAAGATCCTTCCTTTGGTGTGATCGAGCACCGGTCAGTTCAAATAAAATAATCGACTGGTTTGACAGTCAGCATTGCTTTAAGAAAGCCTCGGGATAGGACATCATCAAATTTGACGAAGGCAATACGGTTGGGACACGAACTTTAGTAAGGAAAGGGAAGGGGACGGGTAGATTAAGAGCTGATGTGAGGGTCTTACCTGCTAAATATCCTTCAGCGAAAGCTATTTTGATCTTATCCTTCTGTTGATGAGTAAGATTCGATGATTCCTCATTCAGGAGCTTTTCGAGACGCGGAGCAACTTCCGGTCCTAATAACTGATTTTTATCTACTGGATCTTGTCCGCCTAGACCTGGAGCAACACACATAAATAGAGATATTGGTGGTTTCGTTAAAGATAGAAAAGGCAAAATATATTGCTTTCACTTTTATTATTCTACATGTAGACCGAATACCTGACAACGGGGACATGCAACTCCACTGGTCTTTAACGGGCGTAAGTGACATCCTAACGAAAACCATGGATTAAGTACATGATTCTGGTACCATCAGTGTTAGAATTTTGCGTCGTCTTATAGTACAATAATCACGTAGCGGTTTGATCGCGTTGTTTACGATACATCGCGTGCTTAAAAATTACAAACTGTAACCTGTTATTTCCGAGATAAACGGCCTTCCTATTTTTATTATAGGCCTAAGTGTAACCTCTTCCCATACAAGTCACGTAGCGTTCTGATCGCGTTGTTTATATACATTACATGCTCATATATGACAAAAACTGTAACCTATTATATCCGAGATAAATGGCTTTCCTGTTCTTATTATGGGAAAATGTAAACTCTTCCCAAAGTTTTCGGTACCTTGTCACTTAGATCCTGTATTACCATCATCATTTCAGCCGAAAGATCTGCTGTGGATATTATAGTGGTCATTGGGAAACCCATACTCAGCAGTGGACGTTTACGGGCTGTTGAGGTGAGAAAGTAGAGCTTATCTCGTAGAATCATTGCCTTCGCCATTGCCTTTTAACGGAGACGGCTAAACTCACAGTTGCTCTGCGAGATCGAATCAGAAACGAGGAGATCCGCAAAAGAATTGCCAAACTTGAACTGGCAGTGGGCGGGTAAAATTCGTTTTTTTTAACGTTGCTGAGATCCGCTGGATGTTAGCAGCACAGGGCCGGTTGTTCTGGCGATATTGGGGAAGGTGTAATATGTCCAGCAGTGGACTGATATAGGCTGATGATGAAGTTGTCGCGGCTATCGCTGGAAGCTCCGTGTCGCTATCGTCATGCTTAGGTATATGTGCGTGCTCATACCGAGCGAGCCACCGTTTGCGCAGCACAACACATAGCGAGCTTTCGGGGGAATCCTTTACAAACCTCATGTGTGTATGTGCGTTGAAGAATGTCATGGTATTTTAGTTCTACAAAAATTAGGCAATAGTTTTCATTTATTCACTTTGAATGAAAATCCTTGACCAATGCATTCATAATTTCGGCCGAATGAAGTCCACTGCTGGACACAGGCCTCCCCCAAAGATCACCACAATGCCCGATATGGGTGTGTTGTGTGCTCATTGGGGGGTTTTGCAATAATCGCCACGCTTGGCAGACGGGTTGGCGATCGCAGTTGAGTTGTTAATGTACTCGAAGGACGCTGCTGCCCATTCTCCAGCTAATCCCTTAGTCGACTTTTACGACACCCATAGGATGAGATGGGGTGGTGGTATTCTGAGCCGGCACCACCAGTTATTCACAATGTACTCACTTCATATTTATTTATTTGTAAAGATGTATACAATTAAATAAAATTGAAGTGTCTGTTTGTAGTGTCAAAATAATAGAATTTTACATTAAAGAATATACGGTACTTATAAAAACAAAATAATATTGTCTGTCTGTCTGTCGGTGTCTATATTCCAGCTTATCTCCGAAACGGCTGGATATTATGGGATAAAAATGGGTGACAATATTTTGCATTTATTTATTTGCAATGAACATTTAACTCTATTATTGAGTAATTAATAACTTTATTACTGTCTATACCATGAACATTGACAAGTTCTTTCATTCTTGATGAAACAGACATCCACTTCTATTTAAGGCAATCATCAATGGATGAATCATCCAGATAATTCTCAGCAAATAAATGTAAGCGCGGCATTACTGGCAACAGATGGCTACACGGGAACACCATTTTGATTTTAGCACGAGAAAACGAGTGCAGAATGTAAAACACATTACAAGTTTAATGGAACGGACATTTTCTTTCTTTCCTTCTCCCGTTATTTTGTCAAGCATGTAATTTTTGGCTAACTACAGTGTTAGGTTATGTTCATGTACATTACATACATTGCGTCTGGTGAAACATATTAAGTTACTAATTTAGTTTGTTAGCGAAATGGAACAAGAATATATTACAATAACAGATAGAAGGATTGTCGCCACGCAATGCGTAACCGTTTGAACGGTGACAAATATGACACCATTCACTGGGCGGTTCCTTGTGAACGGTACAAATCGATAAAAAATTATAACAACATTATCAATGCGCTTATGTTTGACAGCGAACGTAAACACGCTGCTTACGCACACATGCAGAGTTTAGGTTACGCGTTTGCAACAGCGGTGGCTACCTAAACTCCGTAACCTAAACGCCGGAGATTATCCTTCTTGATGTTATTATTCTAAGAATACAGTACAACTAAGATGAAATCATGTGATATTAGATCACGGAGTAGTAACAAAATGGAGTACCAACTAGGCACGGGCAAGCGTGCGCGCGCGCCGTTTGCAGTCTCTGTGACGTAGCTACTAGCGTAGGACGGCACGGTTGGTGCAGTGGCTGATACAGCCAGCTGCTGCGCTCTGGGTCATATGTATGATCTGCAGGTAGTTGTATCGTGTCTGGGTGTATTGTGTGTGGAATATATGTCTGTAAGAGCACCCACGATTTTTATTTTTTTATTGGTGCCCAGTGGAAATTCTTCATGAACTTCCTTCGCCCCGGGGAAGGACGAAGGGGTATGCCGGACTCCTACCGGCTAAAACCACTGGAGCGGTCATCTTCGGCACGTAAGGGAGGCTCCAGGTCCTCGTATTATCACACTAAACCCGCCCACTGGTGCCACGCCTATTGGCACATCTCGGAGAGGGTGACTGTAAAGCGGTCACCCCCCCGGGGAGATTGTAAAGGATCCCCCAAAGCGTCCAACGGCAGCGCGTGACCACATGCGTGCTACCGTCTTCTCTTGGGTCGCTTGGTGTGGGCATGCAGATTCCCCAATCTACGCACCCGCGAACCCAGAGGTCCCCCACCGTATAGCAACGGCAGGGGTTTTCAGGCGTATTGGAATTAGGCGCCAGGGCGGTTGTTACCCCGGCGCCGTCTCCTTCTTCTTCGAGCGGGATCGGCCCTCTCCCGATCCCGCTCTGCAGTCTCCTTCTAGAGCATGACGCTCTCACAGAAGGAGACCACTGCATTCCAGTTTTCGTGCTCTGCCAACATAGCCGACACTACTGCTGGCAGAGAGAGATCTTGCCCGATCCGATCGACCAGGATCCGCCGCTCGGCGGCCCACGCAGGGCACGCCTCGAGCGTGTGCCTTGCGGTGTCCTGGTCGCTATCACAATGGTGACATTGTGCCGTGGCCTCGCGTCCTATCCTGTGCAGGTACGCACCGAAACAACCGTGCCCGGTGAGCACCTGCGTCAGGCGATAGGTGACGCGCTCGCTCCTTCTGAGCCAGGCTCCGAAGAGCGGCAGGACGGCCTCGACGACGCGCTTGGTCGCAAATTGCATCCGCAGGCGGTGACGCCACTTTACAAGTGCGCGTCGCCGAGCCAGCGACACAAGAAATCCTAGTGTGGGGCAATGTGTATGAAGCTATAACGGCATTTGCAGTTATCTACATCCACATTGCCGCCAATAGTGTTTTTAATTTTTAAGTAGAATCATTTCCAGTAATAAAATAAATGACGACGGTTTGTGCGAATGCCGAGGAACGAGCATGTTTGGCCTCTAATTGTGGATATTATAGGAGGAATTATTAACTGAAACTGTAAAGGGGATAACACTCATAACCAACCAACTTCAGATAACCGTTTCGATCACGGTTCGGGAATACGGACATATTTAGCATATTTTGTCTGTCATTTTCATACCGACAGAAATTTACGAAATAAATCTCGCCTAAACGTCGCGGTTCATGTAAAAGAGACGGTCGAGTTCGTGGGAAGCTAGAGACCTGCAGGAGCCAAGGTGTTGAGTGTGTTCTTCTACAGTGAAATAATTTTCGTTAAAACTCGCAAACCTGTCGATTAGCAGAGTATTGCCGCTTTCAGAATTCGCTTATGAGAATCATCAATCCATTAGTCAACTACTCCGTGTACATTTGTTTTATAACCATGCGAAGCATCTAGAACACTATATACTGACCGAAGAACTTACGGAGTCTGTGCAAAAGGTTCGGATTACGTTTCAGGTCCGCATGGATGCCACGTTCGGTCTTGAATCCACGGACCTGCACGGCGTACTTGAAATTGCTGCCGCTCGAACTGTGGCCCAGGAGGCCGATGAAACTGTCTGTGAAGCTGAACCTGGGGAAGAGTGAAGTCATTTTGGTGGATGTTGAGACAGTTTTAGGGTGCCGTACGTCCGAAGGAAAAAACGGCGGATCCTATATAGGATCACCACACAGACAGACGGTCTGTCACAGCCAATTTGCTCGGATTCTACTGGACCGATTAGATTGAAATTTGGCACACATACGTCTCTTTTGGGGGGCAATAAAGAAAATTTAAGAAAGCGCCTATTGTGAGGTCTCAAATCATCATTCATCATCATTTCATCCGAATTAAGTCCACTGCTGGACACAAGCCTCCCCCAAAAAGCGCCACAATGACTGGTCTGGGTATTGTGTGCTCACTGGAGTTGTTAATGTACACGAAGGACGCTGCTGCCCATTCTCCGTTTAATCCCATAGTCGCCTTTTACGACACCCACGGTATGAGATGGATTGATGGTCTTCGTAGCCGGCACCACACGTCTCAAATATAGATATTTTATAAATTATTTAAAAAATTGACGAGAATTGTCCGCCTAAAGGGGCGGGGAATTGACCACCCCTCCCCCCTTATCTCTGAAACTAATGAGACAGACATTTTGAAAAAAATATGGATAATAGCTCTTTACCTATAGATTACAGGAAATAAGCCTATGGCCTTAAAATAACATGGCAAATCTTTCAATATTGTGTGTACAAACTTACGTTTCGTAAGGAACCCTCTCGGAGTTCAACTCGCACTTGTCCGGTTTTTTATACAACTTGGTGCTGGGACGTGGAAGTCATGCATCTGGTGGCAAGCGTCATACCTGCCTCTAACAAGTGTAATGATGCCAGGACTAGTACCGCGTAGTACCACACTGCGCTCGTCACCTCCAGACATTAATTATTCAGTCTCTTAAACCCAGTAATTTCATAGCTTCGGTGCCCTTCAAACCAAAACACAGCAATGTCTAAAGCTTAAACACTACTGCTTGGCCGCAGAATATCTGGCACTGCGGTGGTACACTGGTGGCACTTTTTTATTGGTCTCCAGTGAAAATTCATCATGAACTTCCTCCGCCCCTGGGAAGGAAGGCTCAAACCACTGGTCCGGTCATCGGTCACCGATCATCCAGGTCCTCATATGATAACATTAGACTGCGGTGGTACCTACCTACCCGGCTCTTGCAATGCAAGAAACATACCAGCATGAGTTTTGATTTAGAGCACAATAAACCAAGATTACATGACTTTGATCACTTATTTCACAAGGACGAAAATGGTGTTTTTTTTACATTAAATGCAAAAAGTAACTATTATATATATATATATATGAATGAAGGTTAATTGAATTGAGGGAAAATAGCTCTGCACATAAGCTATAGGTTTTTAGTAATCTGTAATAGATAAAAATAGTTATTGTGATTGTACTTTAGGACAGACACATACTATTGCTGACTTTCCTGTAGGCCTTTTTAAGATCTACAATTTTCTAATACATTGTTTCGATGTATCACATAATATTTGACCAGCGTTAGCCATGCGTACAAAAACGGTTTTTTTGACGAAACACTGTCATAGTTCAGTTCATTTTGTACAAAATATTTACATATTATACACACAAACGTTCCTCGTTTATAGATCTTTCTATTAGTGAAAAACGGATCAAAATCCGTGGCGTGGTTTAGAAGACGTAAGCGGAGAAACAGAGAGGCAGATAGCTACTTTGTTTTATACTATTTAGAGATAACCTCAGTTATAATTTACGCCCAAAAAAAATACAAGGCCGATATGTTCGAACATGGTAATAAAGTACTGACAACAAGCTCGTTGGAAGTACCTCGCCTCTACCTCGTCCGGATTAAGAACATAGCACCACTCCATCTTCTCGGGTGAAACCGGAAGGATAGGCAGCAGTTTTGTGGAACAGTAGCTATTTTGCCCTCACCAACCCACCTGCCAAGCGTGTTGCGTACTGGCGAATCCCCCCAATATGACGACACCGTTGTGGAAATCGATGGGCAGGCCTTAGTTCAGCAGTGGACGTCCTTTGGCTGATATGAAAATGCTCTTATTTTGCCCTTGTGAAAAACTTCTAGGCAAATCTCAGACTTCCCGGACAAATCCCAGACGTGGGAAAATCCAGGTGTATCCATAAACTATATATGAGCGTGGTACCTGGTGTTCTTGCCACTGAAGTCAACAGTGACTGTGGGAATGTCCGTCCAACCATTCTTATTCTTGTCGAAGGAGTCTGCCGACACGTGGGACACCTTTCTGACAGAAACCATGTCTAACTGGCGCGGACGACATGCCCTCGTCGCCCAGCTGCGAAGGTCTATGGTTCTCATTTCACTGGAATGTAGGAAACATTGATTAACACTAATTTGTTGCTTTAAATTTTATAGAAAGAAAATTTGTTGTTCTTTCTATTTTATAATGTTTTATTTATTACGTGCGGTGTCCGGATTAAGAATATAGCACCACTACATCTCTCGTGGATGTCGCAAAAGGGGCTAAGGAACTCAAAGCCAGATCTCCAGTGGATGTCGTCGGCGACTAAGGGACTCTAAATCAGTGGAGCTATTCTAAACGTGCGAAAACTTTCTGTGTCGAGACCGTGCATACAGAGATACGGTATCAAAACCTACTAACAAAAGGGTACAAAATATTTTAAAAAATATGTTTTCTCAAGCATCATTCATAATTGGTAGATTTTTAATACCAATCTCTGTAGACCAGTTCTCGACACGGAAAGTTTTGACGCGTTTAGAATAGCTCCTGTGATCTCCTTCCGTGGATGTCGTTAAAGGCGACTAAGGGACTCTAAACCAGAAAGCGAGTACTGGCAACGGGCGGACTATACAGCATGTACCGGTCGTTTGAAAATCGATGGGGGGAGACCGTTGTTCAGCAGTAGACGTTCTTTCGCTGACACGATGATATTTATACAAAAATGGTTATTTACTTCAAAATACAAATTAATTGCTTTTAATATTTTTGACGTTGACGGCACGGTTGGTACAGTGGCTGATACAGACCACTGCTGCGCTCCGGGTCGTGGGTTCGATTGCCGCACGGAACAAATATTAGTATGATCTGCAGGTAGTTGTTCCGGGTCTGGGTGTTTGTATTTGGAATTCATGTCTGTAAACGCACCCACGACACAGGAGAAATCCCAGTGCGGGGCAAAGTTTAAAGAAAAAAAAACATGTTCATATACATTTTGCCACAGTTTCGGTCGAATACTGAAATGACACTCAGTATTTAAACCAGCTAAATTATTCGTGACTCCGTTTTCAGTAGGCTAGGAAATATTGAGTGGCCTTTCAATATTTGGCCGTCAGTCAGTTAATATTACGCTGCCAAATATTTCGAATTTAAGCGTCAGTAGCGCTATAATGTCGCACGTCGCGTAATTGTCGTGCTACAATACTATTGTAATCAATAGACCATGGGATAGGTTATGGATATACCCGTAGAACGAAACGCACCAGTTCTGTAATTGTTTTTACCTTTAATGTCTTTTTACATTGTGATGCAAAACTAATATTAAAATTTTTATTTATTAGATACACCTATTAATATATTTATGAATTGAATCATACATATACAATATTATAATTATATATATAAATTTTCTTCTCTATTATCAAAATAGCAATACAAATGTGGCATTCCTATAGAAGTGTGGGACCAAATAAAATTTATAACAAGCAGTTCAGTTTATTTCGGGATTACTCAGCATTGTTGTTAGTACAGACTACAGAGCTGTTTTTTTTATCATAATAGAGTCTGTTATTATGCTATAATTCTTTTGCAGATGTGGTTTCGGAGATTGGTGTTAGGATTCATTAGTGTAAACTTTAAAAATGTAATCATTGAAATCTATAATATCCACTGGATCTTTGCCAAGTTGTGCTAACATTAATTTTATACCAACCACTTGTAACTGGACTTAGCTACCTTAAGCATTTCTTCACTTCTATGATTGGAAAATGTGTCGGTTTCAATAGTGTAGTACAAACTTAATCTGTTATATTTAAGGTCGCACATGGCTGATGTTCTTTACGATACAGACTGATTATGTAAATAGATGCATACCGTATAAAAACATTGCAGATACAATACTCAAAACATAAATGTCCTTATTGTAATAGTATGAAAATAAAAAGTTTCAAAATAGTTTCATCAAAACTACTTCATCAAAAAACATAACAAAATACAAAAATGTTAATGTAATAGAAACTTAAGTTTAACATGACATAAAATTATTACCATATTCAACCTAATTAGTCAACTATACATACCATAAGACATTCTTATCAAAATTCCTGATTGTATTCTCCAAGCTTTCCTGACAAAGTGTTGCGTCATATGCTGCTGCCGATCCCTCTTTTGGTTTTACATTTTTTCTTTTCTCGATGTTATGCTTACGATGTAGAAAAACACTTGAATATCTTGAAGATAACTGGCTAAAACTAACTAAAATCTGCAATGACAAAAGGTTATATTTAGTGACAAAACAGTTTTTATAGTTATACGAGAAATTGTTGTTTTATCGAATAGGACGATTGCCGACTATTGGTTACCTGGTTTTGGGTGTTTAAAGAATTCAGTGAGAACATGTTACATGTAGACGGTAATTGAGTGTATTTTTCTATATTGAAGTGCACTCGAAAATTTTGTAGGCGCTCACGTCAAACTTATTTTTCGCAGTGAAAAAAAGTGGTTATAGAGTTGGGCATATTATTATGACAATCGAGACAATCGATTGTTACTATTTGTTGTAGTAGATATGCTGAGCTTTCATTGATGAGTCGATGATTTTGTCAATGTCAAGATTGGATATAACAACATGTAATAAACTAACAAATATTATTAGCCCTTCAATAACTGCCGATCCTGATTGAGTAACCCAAAAGGCAAAAGTTAAATCTTTTATGTTAGTGATTGATTATTGAGAATGAGATGCTTCAACTTGAACGAAACTTACTATTCTACTAAATCTTGTAATTCAAACATTGTTTATGGTTACTTAATCACCTACTGGTTTAATCGTAGATGTACTGTTACTCAGTCTACGAGTTTAATAGTTTAGTAATCTGTGCATCATTTTTACGTAGTGCTATTCTTTTATGCTTAGGGTGAGATTCAGAAACGAGTCTAAGCGTGAACTTACCCTTCCATCTGTCAAAATTAGGGGCGCATGTAGTGTATTTTGACAGATGGAAGCGTAAGTTCACGCTTAGACTCGTTTCTAAATCTCAACCTTAGACCTAGACCTTTGCTTAGGGTGAGATTTAGGGTGAGATTTAGGGTGAGATTCAGGGTGACATTCAGAAAGGAGTCTAAGCTAAGTTCACGCTTCCATGTGTCAAAATTAGGGGCGTAAGTCGTGCATTTTGACATATGAAGCGTAAGTTCACGCTTCCATCTGTCCAAATTAGGGGCGTAAGTTTGACATATGGAAGCGTAAGTTCACGCATAATTTTCGCTTGTTTCTGAATCACACCCTTAGACCCAATGCTTAGACCATTGCACTTATACACGATTTATTTATTCATCATATAGATTTATATAAGAATTTTAAAACAATAATTTAGGAAATTAATTACTATATGAACTTTTTCGGGCTATTAGAATTTTAATGGAAGGTTTTATAACTTTAACCCAAAAAGTTGGCCGTAAATATTATTGAGATGCAAAGATAGATGCATAAAACTTAAAATCAAGACTTACGGCGATGATAGTGCCTACACACATAATTTTACCAAAATAATAATTTATTGTTTTAAGGAATTCTTCAAAACTTTAGTTTCCAGAAAACAGTTTTCGAACAGACCGTAATTCAATTCAAGCTTTACATTGTCTATGCTTTATTTGGACAGTAGAATCCAAAATGGCGACGAGCGATGACGAGCCTATGCATTTATATGAAGTTTTTCAAAACTGTTTTAATAAAATAGCAAATAAACAACAAGGTGAGTGACAAAGTGCATACTATGGCTCTTCGCGCGTTCCTCATACAAACTACCGCGGTTCAGTGAAGTGTTTCATTGTGAATATCAGACATAGTGTTTGCGTGTTATGCCATTACTGTGTGGAAAAGCAACAGCATTTTTCAAAATACGTACGTAAAATCCAGCCTATGTGCACCAAACGCACTTGTTAACTTTCTGCAATGAATAACGTATGCGTTTTAATTGCGTAGGGTGCGTTAGGAACGCGTTATAAGCGTACAAAGGCTATGTTTTGATCGTATACTACGACATTAAATGTGCCTGTACCATTGTGCTACAGCGATTTCAGTGCGAATCTGAATTGTTTCACCGGATTTATTTGCATTGACGTCTTCGTTCACAGTTCAATAAGGTAAACCTATCGATTTCGACATTGAAAAACGACAATTTTCTGATAATTTACTCAAAAAAGAGGTGGTCTTGTTGAATGCAAGTTTCTTATTGCATTTTTTTTACAGTCGCATGTATCAATGGACACAACTTTGACAGCCTGTTTATAGAGGTGTACACGACTATTTAGTTCGCAAATCGTTGGAATTTATGTTCTCTTTGTGCCAATGTTTACAGTGTATTTTTTTGTTTATTTACTCACATAAGGCGCGGGCTTCGACCGTCTATGGAATCGACTATGACGACTATACATATTTTAGGCATGCACTGGATAGTAAAAATTACTACCTGGTGTTGTATGCTAGGAATTGTATGTGATTATATAGGTATGCTATGCCTGCCTCACTGTTTTTTGTTCCATTTAATTATTTTGATATTGATCTAGATACATACTGCCATGATTCAGACTTACATCCATTATTGGAAATAATGAATCATTAGCACTGTGATGCTCTGCTTCGAAAATATTTGCATGTTGTCAAAGTCATAATATATTTTTTTAACACACTTTTTATAAATGAGTGCCAATTTACAAAATAAATTGATTACTCACTACTAACAGGATATCACTAATATGTATAATACTAATACATAAAACATTATTTAGAGAGTGGAATTTGATGTAAATCTATTCAGTGACTTCTAGAGCAATTAGAGATATGTTTGAATTTTAAAAAAGCTTGGCTGTAATGGCACTCTGATTGAATAATGATGAAGGAATAATATTTTAGTTTAATAAGTTATGCCTAGTACTATCACAAACTAAAAACTTCATTAGCTCAGAGAACCAAAGTGTCTTAGGCCACTATTAAATTTTTTAAATTTGTATTTCCCTCATTTTTCACAATTAAGCAGGTAGTTCATATCCTGGCAATAAGCATACTTGATAAGCCATCAAATAAAAAGTTAACAATGTTTCAATTATATATATATCTACAATAATAATAAAAGCTAACAGCTGTTATTTTGATACTTGGCTGCTATGCTGATGAAAGCAACTAATGGGTGGGTTTTATCAAAGTTACACTTTAGGCCAGGGATAGGGAACCTTTTTCCACCTGCATGAATCATATTTCCTCTAAAATTATACTATAGATATAGCCTGCCAATAAGCAATCTAAGAATTTTGGTGGCATTAATATAGTTCAAACTCAAATTGTTTTTATTCATGTAAACCATTTGCTGGCACATACAAATAGTCAGAATTTAAATAGTTGCACGGTTCCAAGTTGTTGGTTCGAAGAACCAGCAAGAAACTCCATGGATAATTATATTTAATTTTTAATACTCTTTTGAAATATAAATTATTAATACTCTTTTGAAATAATACATAAATGTATTACACTCTTCAATACCTAAATCCTTTTCATATTGTTTTCGCATTCACAAATAACGAATATTTTACCATCAAAACAATGTCAAAAAATATTAAAATGTCATAAATTATTCAAAAAATGTCATAAAAAAGCATTTATACATTCAAATGTCATAAAAATAATTTACATTATTTATTATTACATTATTATTTATTATTAATACATTAATATCCTTTATTAAAGAAGGGCACAAACAGAAATACATTGTACACTGTAATTTATAATTGCTGTTGTGACTTTATTTTCGATAATTATTATAATGAAATGTTGTGTGACAACATGGGACATATTTTGATTATTTCTATTGTGGGCTTATTCCATAGGTGGCACAAATGCCATTTGGTTGACCATCCCTGTTTTATGTCATGGTTACTGCTCTAGTGTGATCTTACGAGGACCTGGAGCCTCCCTTAGGTGCTGAAGATGACCACCCAAGTGGTTTTAACTGGTAGGATTCCGGCATGCCCCTTCACCCTTCCCGGGGCAGAGGAAGTTCATGTAGAATTTCCATAAGAAAAGAAAAAATAAGGTTGTGGTTACTATCTTGATGAGTTAAGCAGAAAGCATAACTATTTCATAGTTTATACAGAAACCTTATTCTTCATAAATATAAAAAGCTTTGAGGTTGTTTGTAGTTTGAAGTCTAAGATCAAGATTATACTTATGCTGTATTGAAATTGACTTTTGTTACTATGGTGTTTATAAACCCACATACATAACATCACATTGCATTTATTTCCCATGAAGGCCAACACATAATATATTTAACAAAAGCTATATTGCTGAAATTCTCCTTTTACGTTTAAAACAATGACCCTATTATTACCCTATACCATAATATATATATATATATATATATATATATATGTCTTTCCTTGGTATAGGTCTTTCCCCAGTGATTTTTTTCATTCACAATTGTTTAGACCACAAATTGCAGTAAATGTTATGGAAGCAATATTACAAAATAATTTACAAGTTTCAAAGCTAAAAGAACTGTTACTTCAGTGATATTTCAAGACCATGGTTACTTTTTGATACTTTTTTTTTTAAATCTTCTGTAAATATCTCGTGTCACGGTGTTTGTGGTCACGAAACTCCGAAACGGCTGGAGCAATTTCTTTTGTATGTTTGGTACGTATATGACTAGGTAGGTCGTAAAGTATTTTTCACCCTCCTACACCGGCCCCCCATTTTTTTTATCGCGATTTTAGTATTTTTGTATGAACAATATCCATGATTTAGAATTCCAAATTCTACGCGTGCGAAGCCGCGGGTAAAAGCTAATTTATTATACATTTTATCTGAAACGAAAATAAAGTATCATAGTTTTCACTTAATATGGGCCAAGCACGCAGTTACATGCATATCACCCATGTCTAAATCATTGTGGATTTTGTATTCATTATTAGCCATAAACACACTTGTGTAAATAATATTTTTACAATGTAAATAACACAATGCTACATTCGAAAACGTGCCTAATTGTTACGCAGGTAAGGCAGTTAATTGCATTACCTTTCTATGTTTTGTCTATTCGGTTACCGAAAGTTGGAAAAAATATTATCAGATTATGTGTGGAAATCAAATAAATAAAAATATTAACGCTTTTGGATGTGTGATGTCATCATCATCCTGTAAAATTCCGGCAATAGTGTCGGCTATGCTGGCAGAGCCTTCAAATTGGAGTGCTGTGTGTCTTCTTCTGTGAGAGCGTCTTGCTACAGAAGGAGACCGCAGATCGAAATCGGGAGACAGCTGATCCCGCACGGAGAAGGACACGGCGTCGGGGTACAACCACCCTGACGCCTATGTCGAACACGCTTGAGCTCCCTGTCTTCGTATATTACGGCGAGGGGTCTCTGAAGGCGCGAGCGCGCATTTTGGAATCTGCGTCAACCGCTTTACAGTAATCTTCAACCGCGTGGCACCAATGGGTTTCCAGCTTGAAGACTTGAACTTTTAATAACGAAAGTACACAATACGTAGGTAACCGCCTGAACGGCGATGACATCATGCGCTGGGCGTCCCGTTACTGCCCTGTCTTTTTTTTTTTTTTTTTTTAAACTTGACCCCACACTAGGATTTCCCCTGTGGCGTGGATGTGTTTACAGACACATATTCGTTCGTTGCGTGCGGGAATCGAACCCACGACCCGGAGCGCAGCAGCCGACTGTATCAGCCACTGCACTTAACTAATTTATTTATGTCTTGTTCAGTTTGTCTTGTTTTAGATGATGAAAATGGCTAACTATAATAATAATATATATACGCTTGTGATTGACAGCGAACGTAAACACGCTTCGCACTGCTTCATCGTGTCAGCTTAAAAACGACCACACTGAACAAAGGGGGAGGCCTTCGGGGGAATTTGCTATTACTCACCACGTTTGGCAGGCAGGTTGGTGAGCGCAGTATAGGTACTGTTTCGCAGAAGTGGAGCTGCTCCCTCTGGTTTAGGAGTCACTTAGTTGCCTTTTACGGTGTACACGGAACCAGATAGAGTGGTGCTATATTTTTAGTCACACACTGCTTATGGCTTTTCGTCAACAATACCGCAATGCCTCAAGACGAAAGTCTTTAACCAGTGTGTGTTACCAGTGATGACATATGGAACAGAGACGTGGTCACGCACTGTGGGCCTCGTAAGAAAGCTCAAGGTCACTCAGCGAGCTACGGAGAGAGCTATGCTTGGTATTTCTCTACGAGATCGAATCAGAAATGAGGAGATCCGTAGAAGAACTAAAGTTGCCGACATAGCTGAAAGGATTAGTGAACTGAAGTGGCAATGCGCAGGGCACATTGCTCGTAGAACTGATGGCCGTTGGGGCAAAAAGGTTCTTGAGTGGTGACCGCGCACCGGAAAACGCAGCGTGGGACGACCTCCAACGAGGTGGACAGATGATTTGGTGAGGGTCGCTGGGAGTCGTTGGATGAGGGCGGCATGTGACCGCTCGTTGTGAAAATCTAAGGGGGAGGCCTTTGTTCAGCAGTGGATGTCCTGTGGCTGATATGATGATGATGATGATGATGACCGCTTACGGACACAGAAATAGTATTTAGGTTATGCTTTTACGACATCGATCAATAAGAAATAATCCTTGTAGATGTTGTAACTCTGAGGCCGCTGCTTAACCCCGTAGTAGTCTTCATCGATACCCACGGTAACGGTTATTCTTTGCCGGACGACCAGGTTCATATCATCAGTCCAAGAATTAAATAGAATAGAATAGAATAGTTTAATCAGTAATTAGGTCCCTAACAGACGCGTCGTATTGAAACGACGGACAGCATTTCGCTTCATGACAACAAGTGAGAAGAAATGCAGAATGAAACCCAGGTTTGGGTCCGGTCATAGTAGTATTAGACACTGGGGGGATGGTTGGACGGTTTTTATAGCTTGTGCAATTAGTAGCTATTATATAAAAATGAATGTTTGTGTGTATGTCCTTTATAGAATCGTAAACTATGCATTTGATCATGTCATGATCTTCAGCAAAGTGTTGTGCATGAGCCCACAAAGGTTTCCGAGTTGGTACGACCAATCTTTGACAGATGGCGCCACTATCATTCCAATGAATTTCGTTTTTATATACATATAATTAAACGGCGGGTGAAACCGCGGGTCCCAGCTAGTAGCTTATAAATCAAATGAATCTAAAAAAAATGAGGTGGCCCACTCATTTTTTAAGTAAATAATGAATTTAACGTTTTGTTTCAAATGGAAACTATTTTTTTAAACTTATATTATTTTATAACATCAAAAAATTACCGAGATGTTTTAAACTAAATGTTTTATTTATTATTATAATTGTAATTTAAAATACCTGCTCATTTGTTGATATTAATGTAAAAGTTACAATACAGTTTTTTTGACCCACTATTAGACACGTAAGCCATCTTCATATCGTAAGCCATTTTTTGCCCATCAAGTGGTAAACGGACTGGTCCTGCATGGCACCTTACTGCGCTAGTCACTCAGAGACATCAGTCCCTTATACCCAGTATTTTCACTAGCCAAAGTGCCATTCAAACCGGAACACAGTAAACTCTACTGCCAAGTAGTAAGAAAAGAAGAAAGAAAGAAAGAAAAATCTTTATCCGTGAACACGGCGCTTGCAACAGCGCCGAAATATCGGGAACTCAACACAAATAAAAAACATGGTAAATATCCCGTTTACAGTTCTAATAATAAGAAAGTTTTATTTCTACGCGCAATTGACACACAAGACTTAAAACTAGGCTTTCTTCAGCCAAAATAATAATAACATTATAAAAACAGAAATATAAAAAGTTGTAGCACAGATTTTAAATAAAACTTATTAGTCCGTAAGAAACTAATCCCTGATAATCCAGTTTATAAAGTGCAATGGATCTGTATTATCTGTGGTTGTGATTTCTCGATGTAATAAAAAAAGAAAAAAAGCAGTATGTCTAAGTAATCTGTGCAACCAAACAACAACAAATAGGTTACAGTTATACACAACAAATGAAATAAATTATTGATGTACAAAGTTGTGCGTCGTATGTGCGCAGAAAATAGAAGAAGATAGTAGAATATCTGGTACTGCGATGGTACCTACCTAGCCGGACTCATTATTGCCTTCATCATTTCATTTCGGCCGAGTGAAGTCCACTGCTGGACACAGGCCTCCCCCAAAGATCACCACAACGACCGATATGGGTGTGTATTGGCTCATTGGGGGGTATTGCCATAATCGCCACGCTTGGCAGACGGGTTCGCGATCGCAGTTGAGTTGTTAATGTACTCGAAGGACGCTGCTGTCCGTCCTCCGGCCAATCCCTTAGTCGACTTTTACGACACCCACGGGAGGAGATGGGGTGGTGGCATTCTGAGCCGGCACCACACAGCATTATTTCCTTACCTACCAGCATTTCATCATATCTCATCATATTAGCCAAAGAATGTCCACTGCTGAACAAAGGCCTCCCCCACAGATTGCCACAACGAGCAGTCACATGCCAACGACTCCCGCGACCTTCACCATTCACCAACCACCAACATCTGCAACCAACAAATCCAAACAAAGAAAATCACATCACAACCGACCCAGTACTATCCGAGATTTGTACCCATACAAACATTAATAGCAATAAAATCGTCGAATCGTCCCGTGCGACCTAGAAACGCCTATTAACTATATTTTTAGTGTAACTGATGAGTCAGCCATTTTATATCAATTAATACATTTCTCACAGTCATGCCTCTGATTGTAAAATTGAGATTGATTTGCGTGTTCGAATGAGGTTATTTTGGTGAATTAAATTGTTTATTTTGCGATACGGCTCGAATTTGTCAATTGAGTATTTTTAGGGAACAAGGTGCGGTGTTCCTCCATAGAAAAGGGAGGGTCCTCCAGCCAGGCGGATGGTATGCCTGGCGGGCCGAAGCCCAATGGTTGAATGAATTTATGTAGGGCTTCTCGCAGTCATCCCAAGGGGGATATATCTGCTTAACCGGGCAAATTGGCGAGGCATTAAGTAGCCTCCAGCCTAGCTTTTGTTTACATTTAAGTAACTGCGCCTGAGGGCGTCCCCTGCGGGACACGGACCTCGGCTCAGGGAGTTACTGGGACAGTAATGATCATAAGGGACGGCTGGATCAATAATTAGTTGGGGTTTAAAGGGATCTTTTATTACTACTCGATTTCTCGGCACGGGCCGGCGCGAGCAAGTGTCGGGGGCCCAATGGTTGATATTGGACGACTGTATATATGCTGCGTTGCGCGAATACTTTAATAGCGTGATTCAGGATTCTTTGACGTCATCGGAGAGTTGCATTTAATAGTCAAGTAGATGTCGTTGTAAGTTGTAGTTGTATTGCTGGCGATGTAGGTGTCGCCACATATTCAATCCGCCCTCTCTTCGCTCGGGTGACAAGCATTTTGGGATAATATAGCTTCATAACCGTTTTTGAAGTGAAAACTTATTTGATCGCGGTACGTATATTTTTAGGTGAGAAAAAATCTCTGGACCCGGTTGGTGCAGTGACTGATACAGTCGGCTGCTGTGCTCCGGGTCGTGGGTTCGTTTCCCGCACGGAACAAATATTTGTATCATCTGCAGGTAGTTGTTCCGGGTCTGGGTGTATTGTATGTGGAATTCATGTCTGTAAACGCACCCACGACACAGGAGTAATCCAAGTGTGGGGCAATGTTTTAAAAAAAAAAGTTTAAAACGTCACTCACAATAGCTTGATAAAAACTGTAGAGTGAAGCAAAAAATAATTTATGTACGTAACTGGGTTAGTCGATTTTCAAATTGAAAACGACTTCCTGTCGAGATCGAGCAGATGTTATTGTTTACCGCATAACACGATATAATTTGTAGCATCCTTATTAAAAATATAAGCAGGTTTTCTGATTATTTAACTTGTCTTTTTAGGGTTCCGAACGTCCGAAGGAAAAAACGGCGGAACCCTTATAGAACCACTCGTGTGTCTGTCTGTCTGTCACAGCCAATTTGCTCCGAATGTACTGGATCGATTAAATTGAAATTTTGTTCGCATGTATTTCTGCAACTCAATCACGCACGTGTAAATACGTGTAATCTATACAAATAAATAAAACTGAAGTGTCTGTTTTTAATGTCAAAATAACAGATTTTTACTAAATGCATATGAAAGTATATACGGTACCTAAAACAAAAAAGCTATTTGTATTTTTTTGTCTGTCTGTGTGTTTGTTCCCGCTAATCTCCGAAACGGCTAGACCGATTTCTACGGAAGATAGCTGATATTATAAGGAATAACTCAGGCTACTTTTATTGTAGAAAAATAAGTAAGGTTCCATGCAAAAAAATAAAACCCATGAAATCCAATATATATACTCTATGTCAAGTGTCTATGCGAAGCACTCTAAAGTATATATAAATAATCCACTTTCTTTTAAATTAAACGGCGTGTGAAACCGCGGGTCCCAGCTAGTAGACAATATATTCAGCGATTTCAGAACCCTCTCCCCGCGAGTTCAACTCGCACTTGTCCGGTTTTTTCACCTTACGTTCGTGATTATGTTTGAGGCCACTTGGCACCCATTTAGCCGCAGTCGGCTATAATGAGATTGCAAATAATAGCCACGCTAATGCTATGTTTTTAAACGCCTCTTAAATTAGTTTCATAGAAAAAAAACTGTATCCAAATCAATCATAATTATACAGCATTGATGAAAGTGGCAAGTCAAATTTTAATGGCTCGTTTTGATTCTAGGTTCTGTTTTGGTTCTTGCATACGTTACATCGGTTAGTCATCACCAAAGTCAGTGTTCACGCCATTAAAGTAACATTAGTTGCTTTCTCTGTCAACAGAGGGCGTTGTACATATTGTTGCGTTTTCTGCATCGCGGTGTTAAGATTCTCCGGGAAATCATTACAAGGCGTGATAATGTTTGTTCTAATGAAGTCAGTACAATAGATCTATACAGTACTAGTTAGTCTGTATTAAAGAGTTCAATTTTCCTATCAGGTGTTTTAATAAGTGTTCCTGTAGGGAATAGTTCAGTGCGACCCTGGGCTTAAACACTTTAAACAGACAGTTTTCTTTTTCACCCATGACATTGTTTCTCGTGTGGTTAGTGGTCCACCTTGTATCAGAGTAGTTCAAGCTAGTGTTGCTTAAAAATCGACTATCGATCTATCGACTATCGATCTATCGATAGGACTACCCCTAAAACATTCATACTATCGATTGGCCTATCGATATTATCAATAGTGTCGATACTATCGATTTTATATTACATATTGAACAATTCTATCTATAGTATCGAAAGTTGAAATTATACAATTGTATCGATACTATCGAAGGAATTACATGTTTTTTGACTATCGATACTATCGATAGTATTTACGACTCAGTTCGATAGTATCGACACTATCGATAGTATTGTTTCAAAGTTCCCAATCAATACTATCGATAGTGTGAGTGATTTGGGGTTATATGACACTATCGATTGACTATCGATAGCCTATCGATTTTTAAGCAACACTAGTTCAAGCCGCCCCAAGGCCCTCCAACTTGTCTTAACAACTGCCGTCTTAATAACAACAACCGGGACCGACGATTAAACGTGCTCTTCGAAGTACGGAGACGCTCAGCTCAAATATGAAAATTATTATAATATTATTATTAAAACCACGCAATAGCTTTTCTTTTTTTATTGATGTCTAGTGGAAATTCTACATGGAATTTCCTTAAATCCGGGAAAGGACCAAGGGGAATGCCGGACTCCTACCGGATAAAACCACTGAGCGGTCATCTTCGGCACCGAAGGGAGTTCCAGGTCCTCGTTAGATTACACTACAGCCGCCCATTGGTGCCACGCCTTTAGGCACATCATGGGGGGGAAGGCCGCTGCTACCCATCCTCCGGCTAACCCCATAGTCGCCTTTTACGACACCCACGGGATAAGATGGGGTGGTGGTATTCTTAGCCGGCACCACACGGCATTACCAATACCACTATGCAGTCACCAATCCATAGACGGCGCCAAGCGTTGCTTAACCTCAACGATAGTTACCGATCAGTGAGCGCATCTGGCTATGGCTGACATGGTATACTTATTTAGGGTATTTATAGTTTTAAAGGTCACCCGACAATCTTTATGATCTTCACACTCCATGGCGTATTAAGTACCCAAGTAGAATATACTTGACACAACACCTTTGTCGCCTTCCTCGATACCCCCCAAGATTAACTATACAAATAAATAAAATTGAAGTGTCTGTTTGTAATGTCAAAATAACAGCTCTTTAAAAAATGACGGCACGGTTGGTGCAGTTGCTGATACAGTCGGCTGCTGCGCTCCGTGTCGTGGGTTAGATTATCGCACGGAACAAATATTTGTATGATCTGCAGGTAGTTGTTCCGGGTCTGAGTGTATTGTGTGTGGAATTTGTGTCTGTAAACACACCTACGACACAGGTGAAATACTAGCGTGCCACAATGTTTAGTTTTAAAAACAAATAAATTGCATATGAAAGTATAAATAACAAAACTATTTTTAATTTTTTTGCCAGTCTGTCTGTCTGTTTGTTCCCGCTAATATCCAAAATGGCTGGACCGATTTCTACGGCACTTTCACTGGCCGATAGCTGATGCCGATAGATGTTATAAGATATAACTTAGGCTACTTTTTTTTTTACATAATTAGGTCTCCGCACAAAACCATTAAAACTAATGAAATCCAATTAATATACACTATGCCAAAGTACTCGAAGTACTCTATATCATTTATAAAAAATCCATTTTTTTTAATTAAACGGCGAGTGAAACCGCAGGTTCCAGCTAGTTTTTAGAAATAAAAAAGCTTGGTGACGTGGGCCATCCGACAGAAGCGAAAGTTCATATGCAATGTATGTAAAATCGAAGCTATAAATTTTTTAAGTAATATAAACTTTAATACGAAAGAAGGATAAAAATAATTATTTAGACGTTTTTACAAGTACAATAAAGAAAAGATAACAAAATCTATCTTGAATATGTACCATATCACCATATCAACCTAAACACGTCCACTATTGAACAAAGGCATCCCTCATAGACGATCGGCTACATGCCGTGTGTCGTGATTTTGGGGGGAATTTGCCAGTAGGTACTCACCACGCTTGGCAGGCGGGTTGGTGAGCGCAGTATGGCTACTGTACCACTGAAGGGGCTGCGCATCCCTCTGGTTAGTCCCTTAGTCACCATTTACGACATCCACGGGAGATGGAGTGGTCCTATATTCTTAATCCAGACTACACTCACACTGCACTCTTTTGTACTCTGTCTCGCTCACTCATGTGGGGAACAATGCGTGCCCAGCCAATGAGCTACGTTGCATCATTCGCGTTCGATCTTTTCACATTTTGTGTGTAAAATCCCCATCCCAAACGCACTAACGGCCGAAATTAATAATGAATCTAATCCAAAAATCTTTGGATTTCAGATTACGGATACGTCTGTTTTTAACCGACTTCAAAAAGGAGGAGGTTCTCAATTCGATTCGATTCGATCATTTTTTTGATGTATGTACACCCGTTACTCCGAGATTTGTAGACCGATTTGAGCAATTCTTGTTTTAACTGGTGCAGAATTCTTTCGAGTTGGTCCCATATAAATTTCATTGATTAGTTTTTTAACCAGCTTCAATAAACTGGTTGATTCTGATTATAGACGATGTGTAGTAGTTTCGATTCCTCTCAGATCGGAGAACCGATTTGGGTCATTCTTATTTTTAGTGTTAAGTACTGATACCAAATTGGATTGAGTTCTTACATTTATTTACACTAAAAAGAAACAAATAAGTTATTTTAACAAAAAAAAAAATGTGTGCACTCCGGGAGTGCCGACAGGAGTGAAAACTTATTTTGGCGCGTTAGGCATTTTTTTGATGGGTACTACGGTTATTGGGTTATGAATTGTATTTGCTTAATTATTAGAAACTTTAAAATACATTTAATATTCTTTTATGAATCATCGTTAACAATTTCGAAAACTCTTGTATCATCATCATTATCATTACACACTATATCTGCGTCTCGTAACGGTGTCGCGAGTCCAGAGATTTTATCTCATCTAAAAATATGCGTACCGCGCTAAAAGAAGTTTTCACTTACACGAAATAAAAATATGAAATTTTTTTTGTGTCAAGTGTGATCGTAACACAACAACGGATGAATTTCAAAATCTTAAATCTGAAGATATTGGATTAGATTGATTATTAATTTCGGCCGTAAGAAGACTCGCTTCACAAGTCGGCGGGGTAAAACAATATTGCATAATCGGCTTCTGAAAATTTAATTCTTAACTCTCCATCCCACCATATAGGGTTTATGTCCAAATCCTTCGCTGTTTCAACAATAAAACTCTGGATTGCGCTTCCTCTTGATATAAAGAAAGCTCGTAAAAAAAAAATATCGCGTTTAAACGTAAAGTGCGTCAATACTTCCTGAAATTGTTACAATCCTAATCAGTTTTGTCTTCGTCATTAGAGTTAATATTTATATCAGATATTTTTATGTATTCTATTTAACTATTTATAATTATGTAATATAATATAGTATCTATTTTTATATTAGTATATGTATGTATTCCTATTTTTAATTCAGTCTTTTTTAACATTAAATATAGCTTTGCTTTTATACTTCTTTCGAAGTGCTTTGTTTAATCCAAAGGTTGACTGGTAGAGAATGCCTCATGGCATTAAGTCCGCCTTATGTATACTCAATGTCCATAAAAGTTTAAATAAATAAATCGACGAATCGATCGTCCCTAGTCGATGTATCGATATATTTTTTCAACGCGCTCAGTTTAACGTTCGGCGTATCCCGTTAAATTGATTTACTATCGCCAGACTACATCTATTTCTGCCGAGCATATAATATTGGTTATTTCTGTTAGTTTGTTATGTGTAAATTTTGGTGAAATTTGACTTTTGGCGCACTTATTTTTAGTTTGTGAGACAGGAAGCGAGAGAGTTTGTGAACATGTAGCTTTTAAATCACGCCTGGCAGATGGAACCAGATATGTAGTAGGTGCATGGGGAAGTAACGAAGCCTTATAGCGGGGTTACGGCCAGGGCGGTTGTTACGGCAGGCGGCAGGACAAGGACGGCCTCGACGACGCGTTTGGCGCAAATTGCATCCGCAGGCGGTGACGCCACATGCCATGTGCGCGTCGCCGAGCTAGCCGCCTCAGCCTGTCCAACGCCCCTGGAGGCGCATCTTCGCCGCTCTGGCGGAGGGAGCGTGTCTGATAGTAGACCCACGCATCCATCTCCGCCAGGATGTCAAAAGGCGGAAAACGCGCCAGGAGAGTTGCCGCCTCGTAGGACACCGTTCGGTATCCTCGTGCGATCCGGATAGCCACTCTGCGCTGCAGACCGTGAATTTTGGTTCTGCAGCGCTGAGCGCCTGATAGTCGAGCTGACCATACGAGCGCCCCGTAGAGACGGCAAACTTCCTCACATGGTCCCCTCAGATTGGGCAGTAGCCGTTGTAGTGCACCCACTACCCTCTCGACACGGGGGACGAGGCGCTGAAAGTGCTCTTCGAAGCACTGCGGTGGTGCCTACTTAGCAGGCCTCTTGCAATAAGTGATCTACCACTAGTAAACTGAAACAAACAAACATTGACTATCCCTTACAAATCCAAAATGTCATTGTTCTCCAAATCATTGTATCGGGTCGAGAAACTTGTGTTATCGGAGCGGTATCGGCGCGATATCAGTGTGGTGTATATTGACACAAAAACACCTAAACGGAGTTTTTATACTATCACGCCTATGTTCTTCGAATAGTAGGTAGAGATTTGCCGTTCTAGACTCGATGAGTGATTGTCCCTTTGTTGTTTTTTTAACTTTGCGCCACACTAGGATTTCTCCTGTGGCGTGGGTGCGTTTACAGACACAAACTCCACACACAATACACCCAGACCCGAAACAACTACCTGCAGATCATACAAATATTTGTTCCGTGCGGGAATCGAACTGGTGACCCGGTACGCAGCAGCCGACTGTCTCAGCCACTGCACTAACCATGCCGTCCCCTTTGTAAAGGAATACACACACACACACACATATTCCAGCCCATAATGTCCTATTTAGAAGCACGAGTCTCCCAATGAGCGGTCGTAAGTTATATTGCCATAATCACCACGCTTGACTGACGGGTTGGCGATCGCAGTTGAGTTATAAATATACTCGAAGGATGCTGCTGCCCATCCGCCGGCAAATTCCATAGTCGCCTTTTACGACACCCGCGGGATGAGATGGGGTGGTGGTATTCTTTGCCGGCACCACACGGCAAACTCTGAACTTACCCGCATGCTCGACCTAAAAGAAGCAAGGATTTTCTTCTAAGCAATTCCCACGATTTTTATAATAAAATCTTTACAGACTACGTTCCATGTAATGGCTACGAGCGTCCAATCAATCAAACACGTTCGACAATTGTCATTGGGCTACCTCTCCGTATTAGGTACAGCTTATGATTGTGCCCGTTGTATGTACTTGGTTTAAGTGATAAGATTGAACGGGGAACGGAGCAGGAAGAAAAGGTTTATGGCTTGTTGAGGATGTCTTTTTTTTAAACGTTGCCCCACACTAGGATTTCTCCTGTGTCGTAGGTTTGTTTACAGACACAAATTTCACACACACTACACCCAGACCCGGTACAACTACCTGCAGATCATACAAATGTTTGTTCCGTGCGGGAATCGAACCCGCGAACTCTCTACTCGACTGTATCAGCTACTGCACCAACCGTGTCGTCGTGTGTGATTCCGTGTGGCGTACGGATCAAGAATAACACCACTCGCATCTCCCGTGGATGTTGTAAAAGGTTATTGAGAGATGAGAACTGCTAGAGAGAGCTGGAGATGGGCAGCAGCGTGCCTTCTGTGGAACAGTGGCCATGCTGCGTTCATCAACATGTACGTAGTGAGAAATTAATTACTACAACTGCAGAAATTAATTACTGCAACTTAGATTCTGACGTTTCATAACTGCCAATATTTGGTTTAAAAGTTTTGGTAAAAAACTTTGACTTGGAATTGGCAAATTCCCCCCATAATGACGACACAATTGTGGAAATCTGGGGGAGGCCTTTGTTTAGCAGTGGACGTTCTTGATGAGGGTGCGATTTATTTGAAAGATTCACTAAAAACGGCTTCAGAAGCATAAAATTATAAAGCGACAAGAGCTAGCGGGAGCTGGAACGTATTTGTTCATATGATGCGTGGTTCATATCAAAGGAGACAGCGATAACCAGACAGGGTGGACAGGATTTTCATATATTTCAAGTGACGACTGCCAGCGGGCAGTGGCGGTGATTGTTAGTGAGTTTATTCGGTATTTATGAGCCGAGGATCGTGCTCAGTGGCGTGACATTGGGGACACCTAACGCTCCTGAAGGCACGCTTTTGGCCGCTCTGGTGAAAGGACCAAGCGTGCGACCACCCACGTATCCGTCTCCGCCAGGATGTCCTAAGGTGGAGACTTGCCGCTTCGTGGCACACTATCTTGTATCCCCGTGTAAGCCGTATAGCCACTCTGCGCTGCGGACCGTGATGTTTGTCTCTGCAGTGTTGGAAGCCTGACAGTCGAGCTGACCATACAGGCGCTCTGTAGAAGGCTACAGACCGCAAGACACCACACGTAGAGGCAGCGAACTTCTTCGCTCTGTCCCCCGAAATTGACCAGCAGGCAGTGTAATGCACCCGCTAACCTCTGGACTTGGGGGGCGAGGCGCACATAGTGCTCTTCGAAGCCCCGAAAACTGCCCAGGGTGAGGTACTTCATGTACCGATCCACCCTGATTCGCGCGTCACCAACGCGTATCCTCGAACTGGGTAGTTCTCTGCTTCTCGGCAGTTTGTGGAACAATAGCGCCTCGGTTTTGTGAGGCGCTATTCGGAGACCCAGAGCGTGAATTTCGGCCACGACAATTGCCATCCCTTGTTGTTTGTCCGCTGGCCAACACGAGTATGTCGTCTGGGTAACGGACTAAGCTGACACTAGCGGGGACAACGACACTAAAGACCCATCGAGGGAGATTCCATTGAAGGGGCCAAAAATCGTCCTTTGCGGCACCCCGCACGTTATCTCCCTCCGCTTTACGCTACCGTCCCTGCCCACGTAGCGAAAGTTTATATCGCACTAGGAGATGCCCTGCATACAGGGCCCACGTCCTATGCGGCTTGAGGGTACCGGGCTCTTGCAATAAGAGGACCTATCACCAGTAAAAGTCGCTCCGCTTATGACTTGTACCATACCCGGCATATTGTATAATGTAGTATTCAGTACCTGTGTGAATTAATGTGCCGCATTACTATGTTACATTGAGTTAGTTGTGTACCATTGACGAGTGTATACAGGGTGTTCGCAAAAGTTCGAATAATGAAAAACGCAATGTATAATGGTTTAGCTTTCTGTGTTACGAATCGGGGATGTGATCTCCGCACGAATCAAATATGCGTCTGAGATGGATGTATGTGTATCAAATATGCATCTGAGATTTACGTCCGTAAACTGTACACATGACACAGATAACCTTCTAAAAGAAAAGGTGAATGCCCATTTTTCTATAGACTTCAGTTCCGTTGCATATGATTTTCTCTGATGGTTAAAGATAAAGATAAATACATTTTTATTCATGTAAAACCGTTTATAGCCACTTATGAATAGTCAAGACTTTAGTTGCCTCGTTCCAAGGTGTAGATTTCCTATGGAGAAGAACGGGCAAGAAACTCCATAACATATGGGTAGCATTACAATTGGTACTTACCACCAGGCGAATGACCAGCTCGTGCCATCACGTTGTTGTAAAAAAAAAACTTGTATAGAGATACTAGCTGTTTCCCGCGGTTTCACCCGCGCTTTTATTTTTAATAATATAGTTTTCGTTTAATAATATATAAGTATAATTAGTATATATATATTGGATTGCATATCATGGATTTAAATATTTTCGCGAAACCCTAATATATTCTAAAATAAAAGTAGCCTTTATTATTACTTATAACATCAGCTATCTGCCAGTGAAACTCCCGTCAAAATCGGTCAAGCCGTTTTGCAGATTAGCCAGGACAAACAGACAGTAAGACAGACAGACAGACAAAAAAATAAAAAATTGCTATTTTGTTATATGTTCCATATATACTTTCATATGCATTTAGTAAAAGCTGTTATTTTGACATTACAAACAGACACTTCAATCTTATTTATTTGTAAAGATAAATGACCTTTCTTTCTATGATTTAAAACCTCATGCTGTATATGTAACCCGGCCAAATACGGTCTGTCACGTATGTCATTGTAAAGTATTACTCGGAGGGTACTCATCATTTTTGGACGGCTGTTGTATGATACGGTATTCTGTCTGCCATGTCACTTGCAGGGTGAACCGCCTCTGGGTTAGTGCTGAGGCTCGAACGCCTAACAGATTCGAACCATAGAACCGTGCGATTAAACAAGACCGTCCGATAACAGAAAGATATTTGTTTACCTAAAGCGTTAGCTGTCCATTGTACAGTAAACGGTACACGCATCCTGTGCAACAAACTCTACAAGTCTGTGGATGATACAATGACGGCACGGTTGGTGCAGTGGCTGATACAGTCGGCTGCCGTGACCCGGCGCGGGTTCGATTCCCGCCAGGAACAAATTTGTATGATATGCAGGTAGTTGTTTCGGTATTGTGTGTGGAATTTGTGTCTGTAAACGCACCCACGACATAGGAGAAATCCTAGAGTGGGGCAGTGTTTAAAAAAAATTTCGGTGCATCCGGGAGTGCCGACAGAAGTGTTTTTTTTTATCTATACGACACTATAGCTGCGTCTCGTAACGGTGTCGCGAGTCCAGAGATTTTATCTCATCTAAAAATATGCGTACCGCGCTAAAAGAAGTTTTCACTTCAAGCGTCTCGTAACGGTGTCGCGAGTCCAGATATTTTATCTCATCTAAAAACATGCGTACCGCGCTAAAAGTAGTTTTCACTTTAAAAATGGTCTAAAACAAATTACACCGTGTAGTGTCCGGACTAAGAATATAGCACCACTCCATCTCCTCCCGTGGATGTAAAAGGCGACTCATCATCATCATTTCGGCTGAATGAAGTCCACTGCTGGACACAGGCCTCCCCCAAAGATGTCCACAACGACCGATATGGATGTGTTGTGGGCTCATTGGGGGGTTTTGCCATAATCGCCACGCTTGGCAGACGGGTTGGCGATCGCAGTTGAGTTGTTAATGTACTCGAAGGACGCTGCTGCCCATCCTCCGGCTAATCCCAAAGTCGCCTTTTACGACACGCAAGGGATGAGATGGGTTGGTGCTATTCGTAGCCGGCACCACACGGCATCGGCAATCCGCCAATACCTTATGGTAATTACTGCACAACTTTTAGGTGTCCGTATCACAAGTATTATAAAAGAAGCGATTTTCATGACATCAATACACGGCAAAAACAGAAAATAGTAGTACCTAAATTTTTCCGTGTGGTGTCCGGATTAAGAATATAGCACCACTCCATCTCCTCCCGTGGATGTCGTAAAAGGCGACTAAGGGAATCTAAACCAGAGGGATGGGCAGCAGCGTCCCTTTTGTGAACCGGTAGCCATACTGCGCTCACCAACCCGCCTGCCAAGCGTGGTGAGTATTGTGCAAATACCCCCCAAAATGATGACACAGTTGTAGAATCTATGGGTGAGGCCTTTGTTTAGCAGTGGACGTATAAGTGGCCGATATGATGACCTAAATTTAGATTAGCTAAAACGAATAAGTCAATCCTAGGGAATAGTATACGTTTTTATAACAAGCTGCCCAAATCTATTACAGATCTTACCGAGGGAAACTTTCAAGCCTATATTAAACGCGTTCTTATTAGAAAAGCTTATTATAAAGCTATAGATTATGTTGACGACAGGGTTGTTTGGCACAGATTCTTTCTGCACATGTGGCTTCCCTGGTACCCTTTTGACAAAATATGTGTTTATCTATTAATTATTCTGAATTGCGATGAATGAGGATATAATTCTTGTTAGAATTGATAACTTTTTTATATAGGACATATTACATATGTCCTTTTTGACATGTTAATGTATACAATATGACATTGTTTACAGCTTGATGGCCATGTTGCCCTTTATTTTAATACAATTTAGCATCTTCTACATTTTGTAAATGTGAGAACTTCGTTGACTCGTACCTGTGCGTTAGTAATTATCAATTTCTGATTGTGTATTACAGAAGCAATAGTGTGTTTATTATTGCGTATATGTATTTCACGTATAGTCCACTTTGTTTCCACATAGCTGTGTTAAATGGTAATATCACTTTTTTTTTAAAGAGTGTCTATGGAGTTTCTTGCCGGCTTCTTCTCCATAAGATCAACTTTTCCGAACCGTGCACCTTAACTTTCGACTTTTCTTAAGTGCCTATTAGGGCATATATGAAATAAAAACTTTGACTTTGCGTAGTATCACTGCACGCGCCACTTCGCGTGTACCAGCCAGCCCGCGTGTACCAGCCAGCCCGCGCGTCTCTTCACAGGCAATCCCGCGCCGCTACGGGCTGCATGTTTTTAGTGTGCGTAGACGCGAGCTGGTGCAGCGTGCGATATGACGCGATGTGAGAAACCATCATTAGATATCCTGTATGACCCTTGCTATGATAAGTTGAAACGTAGATCTGCGTAAAATTTAAATCACCGATTTTTATTTTCATTCCGATAAAAGAAAATAATCATCGTTCTTATTATGTACGAAAAAATTGTTAATTATGTCAAGTTCGTAATTATAAGTAATTACAGTTGTATTAATTATAATGTTGTGTAATTGAATTGTTATCGATCGGGCTTCGAACTCGCTATCGCTTGTTTACGACTGACATTTGACTTTGTACTATTTTGTTTTTAAAACAGCATTAAAAAAAACAATTGAACCATACGACGTTGCCGACATATTTTTGTAGACACCTTTCATTTTTAACCGAATTTTTTAATTCAAAAAAGCAAACGTTTTCAATTCGAAGCGTATTTTTTCTTATGTATGTACTCCGATTACTCCGATATTCGTAGATCCATTTGAGCAATTCTATTTTTAACCAGTGCAGAATGCTTTCGAGTTGGTCTCATATAAATTTCATTACATTTAATTGAGTAGTTTTTTAGCAAGCTTCAATAAACAGGTTAATTGACTGCGCTTATCTAGATGATGTCTTAATAGTTTCGATTCCTCCAAGATCAGAGAACCGATTTGAGTCATTCTATTTTTAGTGTTATATACTGATACAATTGGAAAAAGTTATGCCGTGTGGTGCCGGCTCAGAATGCCACCACCCCATCTCCTCCCGTGGGTGTCGTAAAAGTCGACTAAGGGATTAGCCGGAGGATGGGCAGCAGCGTCCTTCGAGTACATTAACAGCTCAACTGCTATCGCCAACCCGTTTGCCAAGCGTGGCGATTATGGCAAACCCCCCCAATGAGCCCACAACACACCCATATCGGTCGTTGTGGTGATCTTTGGGGGAGGCCTGTGTCCAGCAGTGGACTTAATTCGGCCGAAATAATGGAAAAAGTTCTTACATTTATTTTCACTAAGCAGAAACAAATAAAACTTTTTAACAAAAAATATATGTACCTAATATAGGTATGCCACAGCCATGGTTCATGCAGACTAGTGGTGGTTAATATAGCGTCTAGCGCGATTAAATAGCGCGCTATATTCACGCAACGTATAGCGCATGCTATGCCGGCTCCAACTTGACGCTATAAAAATAGCGCCATTTAAAAAATAACGAGGAGGGAGGATAAACGTGTGCGGCCAGCCAGAGGGCCAAACCTCGTAATTTAAAAATGTTCAAAATATAGTTCCGATCTAGTCTCAGTGTCATAAATGTCACAAATGGTATTCTCCTAAACTAACAAACAACGTCAAACGTGAACTTACACTGTGATGAGATCGAAAATGGATCGAAAGTTGATCGAAGTCAAAACGGTATTCTGCTAACATCATTAAATAAATGTCAAAATTGAGATTGAAATGAGACTAGATCGAGATTATCCTGAAATTAGACTGAACTTTAAGAGTAGCAGAATACAATTTTCGGTCAATTCATAATTAAATCTCAATTCGGTCAAGTTTCAGTCATAGTATAAATTAATTACGAGAATTGGCCCTCAGGTCGCACAGACGGGTCCCGTCAAACAGTGACTGGTCGGTCTCCCGGGGGTGCGGTCTAATGCTGCCAAAGCGTGCACCTCACCCCCAGCCAGAGGTAAAAAGAAGGATACAGTAGGGTTTCAGCCGGTAAGAGTTCGGCATGGCAAGGCGGAGGAAGTCCAAAAGGATTTCCCCAAGACAAAAAAAGGCATACAAATGTGACGTCAATCAATACAAACTTAGACACCAGCTCACCTACTCTCGCGTAATAAACAAAGGAAATTCGTCCACTACGCACGCTCTTATCACTGACATCTGACTCACTGACTCTTGACTCGAGTCAGATACGCGAGTGTAGCCTACAGGTTATCAGAACGTGTAAGACAAGCTATTTATGATATATTATTATTGATAATGCTACATTATTAAACAATCTTTGTGTGATGTCAGAATACTTTCAAGGGCCACGCAGCCACAGGCACAGTTGACGCAGTAGTTATGCAATTAGATTTCTGCGCAACGTGACGCGGGTTCGATCCTCGCATGGAACAAATATTGGTATGATCTACAGATAGTAAGGTCTTAGGTTTTCGCGATTATTACTCATTATATGTATTATTGTTTTCCTGACACTGCAGCATTCGTGGTCGCAGGTTGACTAAGGTCCGGGATCGTGAGGGGGCCGATCCCACACGAAGAAGGAGGAGACGGCGCCGTGGTAATAACCTCCCTGGCACCAAATTCCCATACGCCTAAAACCCCCTGCCGTAGCTGTAAGGACCTCTGAGTTCGCGGGTGCGTAGATTGGGGAGTCTGCGTGCCCACACCGAGCGACCCAAGAGATGGTAGCACGCATGTGGTCACGTGCTGCCGTGGGACGCTTTGGGGGATCCTTTACATTCCCCCCGGTATACAGTCACCCTTTCAGGGATGTGCCTATAGGCGTGGCACCAGTGGGCGGCTCTAGTGTGATCACACGAGGACCTGCCTGCCTGCCGAAGATGACCGCTCCAGTGGTTTTAGACGGTAGGAGTCCGGCATACCCCTTCGCCCTGCCTCGGGGCGAAGGAAGTTCATAGGAATTTCTACTGGGCACCAATAAAAAAAAAAGGTTGACTAAGGTGACAGGCGTCGTTACAGATTAAAAAAGTTATTTTATGTTAACAACAACTTTAAACCTGCCTGATGTAGAATGCCTGCGCTTCTAAGTATGTTTTTCTTCGGTGATATCCGTACACATACTGGAACGATGTTGTTATCCCATTTTTAAAATCTGTAACGATGCCTGTCACCTTAGTCATCCTGCGACCACGAATGCTGCAAAGTATTCGAAACGTCAGGAAAAACCATAATCTTTAACATAGGTACGCGAAGTAAGCCATTTAAAATTGTTTTTACTACAGATAGTTGTTTCCGGTCTGGGTGTTTGACTGTTTGTGTATGTGAGATTTATGTCTGTAAACACCCTTTAATTTCATCATTTAGGCCGAATGAAGTCCACTGCTGGACACAGGCCTCCCCCAAAGATCAACACAACGACCGATATGGGTGTGTGGTGGGCTCATTGGGGGGTTTTTGGGTCTCAGAAATTCATATGTGTACCAAGTTTCGTAATCGTTCGAGCAAATTCGGAGCAAATTGGCTGGGACAGACGGACAGACAAGGGTTCCGCCGTTTTTTCATTCGGTCGTTCGGAACCCTGAAAATGGTTGACTTATACAAGCGTGGCCCTTTTCGACTCCTTGGGGGTCATGCGCTTTATGTAAATCTCTTGAGGCGTGCGTGGAGTACAGCTCTATCTGGCCTGATTGTGAAGATAAGGTTGAAATATGGCATATGTTATTTTTACTCAGACGGGTTATTTTTTACAATAGCATTTTACTTATGGCTCATATTGTATCACGTTTGCTGTACGATATTCAACCTTAAATGGATCTCAAATTCCGTAACTGTACATGCTAGCGTATGAACCCGCAACCTTGTGCTTCAAAACCGAGTCGGTAAACCTGGCCACCGCGATCATGTTAATTAATCATAAATTAAATTCAAAATTCGAACGCGGTTCGATTGGCGGGCGCCCTACCCAATAGGGGCTCGGCGCGGGCGCAGCTGAGCAAATACATACGACATGAATTAGTTTGTAATGACGCGAGAGTTGAACTTACTAAAGGAATTCGATATTAATTTTTGAATTAATATCTCGCTTATCGTTAATGCAGGGTTAAAATTACAGTGATAGCCAAGTGGTTGAACGCTTGCTCTGCATACAGGAGGGTCTGAGTTCAATCCCTGCCCGCACCTTTCCGATTTATGTGAGAATCAGAATTTAATTATCAATTGCGTTAACAGTGAAGGAAAACATTATGAAGAAACCTGCACACCTGAGAGGGCTCCAAAATGTAGGTACTCAATGATATGTGAACTCCAACAACCGCACTAGGCCAGCGTGGTGGACTAAGACCTTTCTCATCGTGAGTAAAGGCCCGTGCCCAGCAGTGGGACAGTAATATGCTGATTATGCTATCGTTAATGTGGAGGTGGCCCACTTATAATTAGCCAAGACTAGGTGCCACGTTCTAAGATGTAGATTTAGAGAAGAATGGGCAAGAAACTCCATGGATCATCATATCAGCCACAGGACGTCCACTGCTGAACAAAGGCCTCCCCCTTAGATTTCCACAACGAGCGGTCACATGCCGCTCTCATCCAACGACTCCCAGCGACCTTCACCAGATCGTCTGTCCACCTCGTTGGAGGTCGTCCCACGCTGCGTTTTCCGGTGCGCGGTCTCCATTCGAGAACCTTTGTGCCCCAACGGCCATCAGTTCTACGAGCAATGTGCCCTGCCCATTGCCACTTCAGTTTACTAATCCTTTCAGCTATGTCGACAACTTTAGTTCTTCTACGGATCTCCTCATTTCTGATTCGATCTCGTAGAGAAATACCAAGCATAGCTCTCTCCATAGCTCGCTGAGTGACCTTGAGCTTTCTTATGAGGCTCATTGTGAGTGACCACGTCTCTGTTCCATATGTCATCACTGGTAACACACACTGGTTAAAGACTTGCGTCTTGAGGCATTGCGGTATTGTTGACGAAAAGACGTTGCGAAGTTTCCCGAACGCTGCCCAGCCGAGTCGGATTCGACGATTGACCTCTTTCTCGAAGTTGGACCTACCTAACTGGACAGTTTGTCCTAGGTAGACATACTCGTCAACAACTTCGAGAACAGAGCTCCCAACGGATATTGGGGTGGGCACGACATGGACATTTGACATGACTTTTGTCTTGCCCATGTTCATTTTAAGGCCCACCTGTTGGGAAACTCTGTTGAGATCATCGAGCATTGTGCTGAGCTCTTGCGGCGATTCTGCCATGACTACGATGTCATCGGCAAATCGAAGGTGAGTGATATACTCGCCATTGATGTTAATGCCGAATCCTTTCCACTCCAGTAGCTTGAAGGCATCCTCCATTGCAGCGGTGAACAGTTTCGGGGAAATGACGTCCCCCTGTCTCACACCTCTCTGCAATGGAATTGCCCCCGTGCTCTGTTCATGTACTCGGACCGACATGGTGGCGTTTCTGTATAAGCACTTCAACACTTCAATGTACCGATAGTCAATCTGGCACCGCTGCAGAGATTGCAGCACTGCCCAGGTTTCGATCGAATCGAAGGCTTTCTCATAGTCCACAAACGCCAAGCATAGTGGCAGATTATACTCCTCGGTCTTCTGTATAACCTGCCGCAGCGTATGGATGTGGTCTATGGTACTGAAACCTTTTCGGAAACCGGCTTGTTCGGGAGGCTGGAAGTCATCAAACCTGCGCTCGAGACGATTCGTGATGACCCTTGAAAACAGCTTATAAACATGGCTCAGAAGTGAGATGGGTCTATAATTCTTCAATAGGGTGTTATCACCCTTTTTGAAGAAGAGCACCACCTCACCTCTGTTCCACGCTTCCGGCGTTGTGCCCTCGAGTAAGACGGAATTGAATAGCTTCTGAAGGACTTTAAGTACCGGTGTTCCACCCGCTTTCAGAAGCTCTGTCGTAATTCCGTCTCCACCCGGCGCCTTGTTATTTTTAAGCTGTTTCAAGGCCATCCTAATCTCGTACAGGCTGATGTCCGGGATATCCTCGGTATAGTGTCGGGTTAGTTTGGCTCGCGGGTCTTTGTCAGAGCCAATGGTAGGTATAGTAACCGAGGTGTATAACTGCCGGTAGAAGTTCTCAATCTCTCTCAAAACCTCTGGCTTAGTCGACGCTACACTGCCGTCCTCGGTCTTCAGCTTCATAATACGACTTTGCCCAATAGACTTGTCTCTTGCGAACACTTTGGAGCCTTGATTCCGCTCAATCGCCTCTTTAACACCGTTAGTGTTAAAGGTGCGGATATCGTGCCGCAAGGACTTCCATATCCGTCTATTGAGCAGTCGGTATGCTTCAGCATCATCGGAAGACTGCAGCGTCATGGCGCGTCTTTCTGCCATAAGGTCGAGAGTGTGATCGGAGAACTTTTTTGGTCTACCTTTACGGTGGGCTTTAAAGAACTTAGACCCAACCGTTTGGACAGTTTCTACAAACCTACCATTTAAATCGTCCACAGATACGCAATGTTCCAGGCACTCGAAGCGGTTTTGGAGTTCGAGTTGAAAGCTCTCGGGGTTTTGGATATGAGCACTAGAGGGCCGGAGCGTAGACCTCATCAGACGAGACCTCTCAACTTTGAGATTAATATTCAATGTGCCTCTTACCATTCGGTGATCACTACCGGTTTTCACCCTGTGGATCACAGAGACATCATTGAATATTTGTCTTTTATTGGTCATGATGAAGTCAATCTCATTCCTCGTGGAACCATCGGGACTCATCCAGGTCCACTTCCTGTGAGGCGGCTTTTGGAAAAAGGAGTTCATCATAAAGAGTCCCTCCTTTTCCAAAAAGTCGGCCAGCCTCTGTCCCCTGGGGTTCCGTTGCCCATATCCAAATTGCCCCACTCTCAACTCACCATCGCATCGAGTGCCCAGTTTTGCGTTGAAGTCCCCCATCACAACAGTGAAATGTGTCTTCGAGGTATGTATGGCCCTACTTACGTCCTCATACATACTCTCTACTTCATCATCTGGGTGTGTCGAGGTCGGTGCGTAGACCTGTATGACCTTCAACGAATATCTCTTGGATATTCTGAGTATAAGGTACGCTACCCTGCTCGACACACTTTCGATGGCCACTATACTGTTAATGAGGGACCTGCGGACGAGAAACCCGACACCACCTTGAGACAGATGTTCGCCTTCCCGGTAGTAGAATAAGTTGCCGGATTTCAGGGTTATCGTGTCCTCCCCCTCTCTTCGGACTTCTGATAGACCCATGATATCCCAGTGCAACTTATCTATTTCTTCTTCCAGCTCAACAATCTTTTCGTCTGCCCTCAGTGTGCGTGTGTTATATGTCACCAGGGCCAGTTTTTGGTTTGGGTGGTAGCCGGATCATGGATCCATGGCTGCCATGGATACTATTTTTAAATAATGTTATACTTTTTTTTTTACTTCGTTATTCTCGGCGGTAATGCGAGGACAATGCAGGAGAACAGAAAAGAGTCTAAAGTTCTTATTAAGTCTAAAGTGAACAAGCCTGATTGCTATATTTATTCAAGTTTATGATTCAGTTGTCATGGCAGCATTAAGATGGCCAGTTCCATCAGTCGGTACTCATTCACGAGCATGACGCACATTCGATACCCGGTGAATACCGTTGGGCACTTTGGGTTACCCGCAAGGTAAGCAACCAACTCTAGCATACCCAGGGAGGGGTTGGTATCAGGCAGGAGAGCGACTGTAAAACTCTTTGCCAAAACATTTGCAATGTGACTAACATTTTGCGCCGACCCCTCAAGTAACTTGGGACGGGAGGAACAAGAAGAATCAGTAAGATCATAGGATCGTAGCCCCCTATTTTAAATTTATATTTTATTGGTGTCCAGTGGAAATTCTACATGAACTTCCTTCGCCCCGGAGAAGGGCAAAGGGGTATGCCGGACTCCTACCGGCTAAAACCACTGGAGCGGTCATCTTCGGCACCTAAGGGGGGCTCCAGGTCCTCGCAAGATCACACTAGAGCAAAAGATCGTAGCCCCCTGCCATCGCTTTAGGTCGCAGGCGCGCAGATTGGGGAGACTGCGTGCTCATACCAAGCGACCCCCGTGAAGATGATGGCGCGAGAAGTGCCTCAAGGGCGGCGTTTTAACAGCTGCCTTCCCTCCGCTAGAGGGGGTGACCGCTTTACAGTCATCCCCTCTGAGATGTGCCTAAAGACGTCTGCATAATGGGCGGCTCTAGTGTGATCTTACGAGGACCTGGAGCCCCCCTTCGGTGACAAAGATGACCGCTCCAGTGGTTTTGGACGGTAGGAGTCTGGCATCCCCTTCCCCGGGGCGGAGGAAGTTCATGATGAATTTCCACTGGAGACCAATGAAAAAAAAGGTTATAGGATCGCATTTAAAAAAAACACTTTATTTATTTGACGGCACGGTTGGTGCAGTGGCTGATACAGTCGACTGCTGCGCTCCGGGTCGTGGGTTCGATTGCCGCACGGAACAAATATTTGTATGATCTGCAGGTAGTTGTTCCGGGTCTGGGTGTATTGTGTGTGGAATTCATGTCTGTAAACGCACCCACGACACAGGAGAAATCCTAGTGTGGGGCAACGTTTTTTAAAGAGAAAAATATGAAAAAAAAAAAAAAATTACATTTTGATTTTCCAGTACAATAAAATTATAGTCCCTGTGTGCTTTCAAAATGAATACCAAAATTAAAGTGAAAACTGCTTTTTATACGATGCCCAATCATAAATTACCGTTTTTAGATTTTCTGTGTCTGTCTGTCTGAAAGTTGCTCAACGGCTCAACGTATTGCAATAAAAATTTTAGGGAATAAAACACGAATTTTGTCCATAAATGTCGTGTATGCTCCATTTCGATATCTCGCATGGTTCAGAAGACATGAATATAAATACAATTTACGCCTAGCGAAGCGGGCGGGTCATCATCATCATCATATCAGCCACAGGACGTCCACTGCTGAACAAAGGCCTCCCCCTTAGATTTCCACAACGAGCGGTCACATGCCGCTCTCATCCAACGAGTCCCAGCGACCTTCACTAGGTCGTATGTCTACCTCGTTGGAGGTCGTCCCACGCTGCGTCTTCCGGTGCGCGGTCTCCTTTCGAAAACCTTTGTGCCCCAACGGCCATCAGTTCTACGAGCAATATGCCCTGCCCATTGCCACTTCAGTTTACTAACGATAATATTAGTTCTTCTACGGATCTCTTCATTTCATTACCAAGCATAACTCTCCCCATTACTCGCTGAGTGACCTTCAGCTTTCTTATGAGGCCCATTGTGAGTGACCACGTCTCTGTGCCATATGTCATCACTGGTAACACACACTGGTTAAAGACTTTCGTTTTGAGGCATTGTGGTATTGTTGACGAAAAGACGTTGCGTTACGTGCTTTTTCTTTATCATACGCTTTATATAATCTAGTTATTGTACTCTTAAAATAAAGTTAACTGTTTATAGAACCGTATATAACTGTTGTAAGTAGCACCGGAACTAAAACTGATACCATAGATTCAGCACAAGGTTCTAGAACCCTCGTCGCTAGAATGTTGAATCTTCCGATTTTTCTCGCTTATGTAACTGATTGTTGTATAAAATAAATGCTTCCGTCTATCCTAGGGCTATTTTGAATAAAAACGCAATAAACTATTATCACAAAACTGCAATGTAAATAAAGTAACTAAACGGCTGTTGTTTCGCTACAGTTAACGTATGAAGTCGTCGCTCGCAATAGCATAATAATATCATATCATAGTACAATAGTCACGTAGCGTTTTAAGCGCGTTGTTTACGGTACATTGCGTGCTCAAAACCGACAAATATTGTAGACATTTAATTCCGAAAAAAATGTTTTTTTTAATGTAGGCATAAGGGTACGTTGTCACAGCCTGTATAATATACATTATTTTCTCGCTGCAACATCAATGCGTTATACATAAATACTACACTTACACACTTATCATTAAAAAGCGGATCAATGACAAAATTGTAACCCAATACAAATGATTGGGCGTCCCCTTTATGATAAAATTGTTTGTAATGTATTGATTGCTGTGTTGGAATATCGTCATCAGTGTATGAGTGGTTTGAGTGGGTCAGCTGTGATCTCTGAGGGGTCACTATATACTCTTATTGCTAAGTTTAAGCGAGTTCTCCTGACAGAATTACAAAACTACACAGAACTTGTTCCGTGTGTCCTCTTCCCGTGTATGTAAAAGGCGACTAAAGGACTCTAAGCTAGAGGAATGGTAGTAGCGTCTCTTCTGTGGAACAGTAGCCATACTGCGCTCATCAACCCACCTGCCAAGCGTGGTGAATACTGGCAAGTTCCCCTAAAATAACGACACAATAGTGGAAATCCATGGTGGAGGAGTTCAGGCACCCATCTAAAAAAAATTGTACCTAGTGGAAATTCTTCATGAACTTCCTCCGCCCCGGTGAATACCTGCGTCGGGCGGTAGGAGAGGCGCTCGCTCTTTCTGAGCCAGGCTCCGAAGAGCGGCAGGATGGCCTCGACGACGCGCTTGGTCATCATTCCACCTGCCTAGCGTCGTGAGTCCTGGCAAGTTACCCAAAATGACGACATAATGGTGGAATCTATGGGGCCTAGGGAGATCATACAAATACTTCTTTTCTCCGTGGAGGATCGAATTCGCGATACGTAGCGCATCAACTGGCGGGCTGATTACATAAGTCGCAGACGCTTTGCGACAGGAGTAAATCGCGGAGACGCCGTTCTTAGGCGTCATTTTGGTATTACGTGTTTGCAGATAGCGATTAAGCGGGCGAATATCGCTGACGCATACTCTGTTAGACGATCAATGAAAAAAAAATTGCATCCTCGGCTTTCAAGTTCAGGGGTGCAATTCCTTAAGCTCAAACATCCATACATCCTTGAATACAGGGGTGCAGTTCTCCAAGCTCGAACATCCATACATCTTTGAATACAGAATTGAAATAACAGTGATAACCCAATTTGGTAATCGCTGAGACTGGTCCTCATGGCTGTCCTTCCGCAACGTGTCCGTGAATAGCTTCAATCATGTCGTAGCGAATACCAAATTGGTTTTATACCGTTATTTCGATTCTGTATTTAAGGATGTATGGATGTTTGAGCTTAAGGAATTACACCCCAGAATCGAAATAATGGTGTAAAACCAATTTGGTATTCGCTAAGACATGATTGACGCTATTCAAGGATACGTTGCATAAGGTACGCCATGAGGACCAGTCTTAGCGAATACCAAATTGGGTTATCACCGTTATTTCAATTGTGTATTCAAGGATGTATAGATGTTTGAGTTTAGAGAATTGCACCCCAGGCTCTTTTCCACTGGGAATCCTTAGCGCGATAGCTGCTGTCGCTGTGTTTAGCTAATACGGGTGCGGATCGCTTAACCACTTCGCCAACCGTGCCGTCAAAACCCTATATATATACAGACACCGAACATTCAACTGATAGTCTTCCGTGCGCCAGGCATACCTCCGGCTTGTCCGGAAATCCCTCCCTTTTTAACGCAGGAACACCACACCTAAATCCTCCACACTTTGGTAGGTGGACAAGTCTTGGAAGACAGCGGCGCGCACGTGGTCAGGTCTTGCCGTGAGCGCACTAGAGCGTACAGAGCTTCGAGGGGCTGTACCTTCTTGAAGTATCCTTACCAATCTTTGGCCTGTTTTGCCTAAAGACGTGGCACTAATGGGTGGCTCCAGGCGGAGATTGTTCGAGTTCCTGGAGCCTCCCTTCGGTGCCGAAGATGACCCCTCCGCTGGTTTTAGCCGGTAGGAGTCCGTCACGTACTCCGCCCTTCCCGGAGGCGTGCGAAGTACTAGACGTAATTCCACCAGATAAAATAAATAAAAAGTAGGAAGATAAGTAGTATTATATATGTATATATAGATAAGTATTCCGTGTGGTGTCCGGATTAAGAATATAGCACCACTCCATCTCCTCCCGTGGATGTCCCAAAAGGCGACTAAGGGAATCTAAACCAGAGGGATGGGCAGCAGCGTCATCAACCCGCCTTCCAAGCGTGGTGAGTATCGGCAAGTACCCCCCAAAATTATGACACAGTTGTGAAAATCTATGGGGGAGGCCTTTGTTGAGCTGTGGACGTATAAATGGCCGATATGAAGATCAGTAGTAACTTTTATGCTATAACTAATTAACAGCAGGTTAATTAATATATTATGAAAACATCTAAGGTTTTTTCTGTATCAATTAGATTTGATCTCCCGATATAGCAAACGTCGATTATTTTCACACAAACGATTAATTACATCTAAATCTAAGTTCTTTGATTTCTGTTTTATTCCCTTTTTCATTTTTGTTGATGGCGACCGGTCGAATTTCGTCATGAACTTCCTACGCCCCGGGGAAGGGCGACAGGGCGTGCCGGACTCCTGCCGGCTGAAACTACAGGTGCGGTCATCTTCAGCACCGAAGGGGGGCTCCAGGTCCTCGTAAGATCACACTAGAGCCACCCATTTGTGCCAAGCCTTAAGGCACATCACGGAGGGGATGACTGCAAAGCGGAGGAGCGGAGGGCAGGCCGCTGTAAAAAGGCCGCCCCCCAGGCACTTCTCGTGGAGGATTGTAAAGGATCCCCCCAAGTATACCATCATACCTATCAGCCAGAGGACGTTCGCTGCTGAACAAAGGACTCCTGCATAGATTTCAACAAATGTGTCATTATTTTGGGTGGTAATTTGCCAATACTCTTTTTTGTTAAACGATATCTGTTTATACCTAGGTATAGTTTAAAAATATTATTAATTATTATTATTCATTAACATCACACTTCACATCCCGCGCGGTGTCCGCATTAAGAATGTAGCACCACTCCATCTCTTCCCGTGGATGTCGTAAAAGGCGACTAGGGAAATAAACCAGAGGGATGGGCAGCAGCGTCACTTCTGTGGGACAGTAGCTATACTGTGCTCACTAACCCGCCTGCCAAGCGTGGTGAGTGCTGGAAAATCCCTCCAAAATGACGACACAGTTGTGGAAATCTATGGAAGAGGCCTTTCTTCAGCTGTGGTCGTGCACTTTAGCTGATATGATGACAAATCACTTCAGAAGGCACGCTGCTGCCTACCCCTCTGATTAAGAATCCCTTATGGCCGTATACTGAACAGCCACTTAATATTGAAATCCTTAACTTTACGCTTAACTATTCCTAGTTCTTCTGTGGAACAGTAGCCATACTGCGCTCACCAACCTGCCTGCCCAGCGTTGTGAGTAGGTACTGGAAAATTAGCCCAAAATGATGACACAGTTGTGCAAATGTGTGGGGGACGCCTTTGTTCAGCAGTGGACATCCTTTGGCTGATATGATGATGATAGTTCTGTCTCTGTTATGTTTTTATTGTGTAGTCTTTATTAACCAAACTTCTAATAACATTCAAAAAAGAACAAATCGGAACAAACCAAACCTTTTTTAAAACAAAACATATTTCAATTGATTCTACACCTTATAGTAATAAACATAAGACATACACCTGTTTGTAGGACATAATAATTAGTATTATCAACACAGCCTGTCGCACGTCGCTACATGATGCGCTTGAGTCGATTTTTTATCTCATTAACATTGACGTTTGGCTTGTAACTAATGTGTATTTACTTTATTCTGCCGTTTAATGGAAATTAAAGCTAATGTAATACAATGTTGCTGGGAATTTCAGATAACATAATTTAGCAGCTGCTTGTTACCCGGCGCAAGCTGGGAGTCACTTGATTTGACGAGACGACAATGTTCTGTCGCCAAGGAATACGATAGATGCTTCTAGATTGACACATTACCGAAATAGCGCGTGATAAAAAATAGTTAAATTAAAATAGTTCTCATCATATCATCATATCGGCCATACATCGTCCACTACTGAACAAAGGCCTCCCCCATAGATTTCCACAACTGTGTCATCAAATTTGGGGGGGAATTTACCAGTACTCACCGCGCTTGGCACGCGAGTTGGTGAGCGCATCTGTTCCACAGAAAGGATGCTGCTGCCCATCCTTCTGGTTTAGAGTCCCTTAGGCATTACGACATCCACGGGAGGAGATGGAGTGGTGCTATATTCTAGATCCGAACACCACACGGAATATGCCATCCAATACTAACAATGATCACGTCACTAGTAATTCTGCTCTCCTTAACTGAGCCAGGCGTGAAGAGAAAGATCATTTAAAACGAGACCACAGAACAAATAAATTGAGCCACTAAAAAAGCAACCATGGCCCCTTTATTTGTGCAGCAAACATTCTCTAGGCAGCCGACCTGACCGCCGTTTACCCTCTGTAAATAAGAGGGTTTAATTGAGCGGGTAGATAAATTTATTTTACGGGAGACTTAATGATTTTTTTATTCCACTACTACACATACTTGTTGTTTGTTTTTGTTTAGGTTGTTTGGTATCTTATTGCAAGGGCCCGGCTAGGTAGTTGCCACCACCCACGGTAAGACATAGTATGGGACATAGGTCAGGACTGTATGGAGCATGGTCAAGCATTTCTACTTTTTCCTGCTTCAAATACTCAATCGTTTGACGAGCGCTGTGTGAGCTTGCGTTGTCGTGGTGCAGGATGATGCGTCGCTTTGAGTTAGATTTTCGAAGTTCGGCGATGACTAGTGGTAAACAAACTGTGGTATACCACTCTGCGTTAACCGTTCTACGATCTTCAAGTGCAATAGTCGCATCATGGCCGGCTTTTCCAACGAACGTGGCCACCGTCTTCTTTGAACTGCTTCGAAAACGAACAAGTTTAGTCGGCTTTGGCTCGTCTTGAAAGACCCCGATTGTAGATTGTTGTTGGGAATCAGGATTGTAGGCATAGATCCAAGATTCGTCACCACTGATGATGTCGTAGACGTGATTTGACTCTCCTCGGTTGAACCTTTGCAGAGTTTTCTTACACTATCTGACGCGGGTCGCCTTGTGATCGTCGTGAAGCAGGTGCGGTATCCAACGGCAAACTAGCTTTCTCCCCTTGGACTTGAATGGTTGTCCCTGAGATGCCTAATAGAGCTTCTATCTCTCGATACGTCACATGACGATCTTCGAGAATTAGTTGTCTCACAGCAATGATGTTATCTTCAGTGAAGGCGGATTTTGGACGTCCTTCGCGAGATTTGTCACTAACACTAGTATGTCCACGCTGGAATTCTAAATACCAGCGTTCGACAGTCCGCAGACATGGGGCTTCATCACTGAACACAGATGTTAGCTCTTCAAAACACTGAAGCCGTGTCAGGCCTCTTCTAAAGTTGTAGAAAATTATTGCACGAGCATTTTCCTTAGAAAGATTCATTTCCGTACGTAACCTGACAGATTCCAATCGACGCTGTGACTAAACAAGAGCATTAATCCTAATACTTTCAACTGTTTTGAGATTCAAAATTTAAACACATTCTAATATAGAACAGTTCCAAATTAAAAATTGCCGGAAAATATGGAAACGACAGAACTTAAAAGCCTTAAAAGCCATGCCTAGTAACGTTCACCGTTTCCGTTTTCTGCCGAATAGTAGAACCAGTATTTGTATCCGTAAAATAAGTATTCGTTGCATCACTTCAATTGGGAGTACAGTAAGTACACACTGCATGCTTCGAAATTATCAGTGCACCGAAAGTGCGTAACTCTTTTGTCGAAATTGCAAAAATTAATTATAGTTTTTCTGTTAAAATGGAATACAATAGCCACGAAAAAAAAAAAGTTTGTAGACTTTAACGCGATGATGTTGCTGAACTGGCTACGCACTACGTACCTATTCTAGTCAATGAAAATCTTTTCCTCTCGACTGTACCGCCGTACAAAAGTGCATAATCCGAGCATCGTCGTTATTGGAGTACAGTGGAGTACGAAAGCGTTAAATTTTAGCGATTAATTATATTGGACGCGGGACGAGGGGGTACCTCTTGGTATTAGCCGAATTCATAGTCAGGACGTGTTAACATTTAAAAGTCGCTTCATGTGAATTTGCTTATGTATATTCAGCTATCGAATAAAGTAGATTTTGCATTTATAGTATTAAGTAAGAATATAACGATATCATCATCATATCAGCCGTAGGTAGTCCACTGCTGAACAAAGGGCTCCCACAAGGATTTCCACAATGGTGTCGTCATTATGGGGGAATTTGCCAGTACTCACCACGCTTGGCAGGCGGGTTGGTAGGCGCGGCAGGGCTGCTGTTTCACAGAAGGGATGCTGCTGCCCATTCCTCTGATTTCAAGTCCCTTAGCCGCCTTTTACGACATCCACAGGAGGAGATGGAGTGGTGCCATATTCTTAATCCGGACACCACACGGAGCATATAATGATGGCAAATGAAAACGGCGATTTGCTTATTAATGCTATTATGTCCGATGTGTAAGCTCCCACATAGATTTGTGAGATCAACATTTAATTCTGCGTAAATTACGGGCAGTGGTATACTTTCTTAAAATTGCAATTTTCTTTAAGAAATCGTTCTCGTCGATGAGTACCTACCTACCAATAGAAATAACTATTCCTTAGTTGGTTCTCGAGTTCTATTTCAGTTTATTACCAAACATCTTAGAAATATTGTAATTTCATGACATATAAAAGTTTATTTATTCTTTGTCACCGACTCTCCACTATGAATATGGCTCCGCGCACCCTCTCGAATAAGCTCTAGTTCACGGTCGACAATATTTGTAACATTAACGACAAAAACACGCCAAGCCTATTTCAGGGGAGCACCGATTTTTTAGTGTTGCCCGAACCAATGAAAGCAGTCACAGAAGATCAACTCGTTATTTATTTCTTGTTCGATTGTCAAAAGAAAAACTAAATGTTATTTATTTATTTATACTTGTATGCACAATCATGGTACATAAGGCGAACTTAATGCCGCGTGGCTTTGTCTATCAGTCAACCTTTCACTGGTGGTAGGTCTCTTATGGCGCGGGATCGGGAGGGGGCTGATCCCGCACGAAGAAGGTCGAGACGGCGCTGAGGTAACAACCGCCCCGGCGCCCAGGTCCAACACGCCTAAGCCCCCTGCCGTCAGTACATGGTGGTGGCCTCGGGGGTCGCGGACGCACATCGGGGAGTCTGCGTGCTCACACCGAGCGACCCCCGGGACGACGGAGGTGCGCACGTGGTCTCGTACCGCCGTGTGCACAGCGAGACTTGGGGGGATCCTGTACAAACCTCCCCGAGAAATGCATGGAGGGTGGAGCCTGGTGCCTTTTTACAGCCGCCTGCCCTCCGCTTGGGGAGAAGACCGCTTTACAGTCATTCCCTCCGAGATGTGCCTAAAGGCATGGCACCAATGGACGTCTCTAGTGTGATCTTACGAGGACCTGGAACCTACCTACGGTGCCGAAGATCACAGGTCCAGTGGTTTTAGCCAGTAGGAGTAGTTTCGCCCTTCCCCGGGCGAAGGAAGTTCATGTAGAATTTCCACTGGACACCAATAAAAAATAAAGTCTCTTATGGCACGATTCTGGATAGGTAGGTACTACCGCAGAGCCAGCTGCTTCCAAGTTGTAATAGTGTTTAGACATTACTTGGTTCCTGATCGAAAGCACTATAGCTAGCGAAATTACTGGGCACAGAGAGTGACGAGCGCAAGTCTACGTCGTGGTCGTGGTGCAGGTCTAGTCCTCCAATAGTTATGGGCTGCCGTGACGCTTACCAACAGGCGAAAGACTGGTTCGTCGCTCCTCAAGTAATTCCGACCGAAGTGATATCTAAATCACTTTGATAACGTTTGTAAAAATCCACCTGTAAACAGGAGATGTAGGGGAAATTTGTATAATCACAACGCTTGGCAGACGGATTGTTGCAGCAGGATGTGGTTTCTTAGCACAGTAGGCCTCTGCTGCCCATGCTCTTGGATAACACAAACATTGGTTTGGTTTTAGCATTGGTTTGGATCCAAGGCGTAACTATTAGTAAAAAAGGCAAAAGCGCTGTTACTTGAAATGCTTAAGCTGATTCCGAAACAGTTTTGCTTTCGACTGTACTCCAATACCGAAGTGTATATAATCCAACACAGTACAGTGATCTAGAAAAGTTTAATGTAATGTGCGGGCTTCTTATTAGCAATTATCATTCAGTTCCGATATAAAGAAACTGGTAAAATTAAATTAATTAAATTGTTAAAATTTTGGATTGGATCTTGGATTTTTGGATTAGGTTCTTTTTTAAACTTTGCCCCACACTAGGATTTTTCCTGTGTCGTGGGTGTGTTTACAGACATGAATTCCACATACAATACACCCAGACCCGGAACAACTACCTGCAGATCAGACAAATATTTGTTCCGTGCGGGAATCGAACCCACGACCCGAAGCGCAGCAGCCGACTGTATCAGCCACTGCACCAAACTAATCTCACTATTCCATTGTTTATTTCAAATATATTTCGGACATTAACTTCTGTACCTTTCTTGCTCTGCCGAACGCGTGCTAAGCGAGACGCAATGTCAGTTGAACATACTCGATGCGTGCACGCATATGATCAAGTTGATACGCATGCACTGATAATTACTATGTATAAACCTTTATATTACTTTCGACGGCAAGTTTGGCGCAGTGGCTAATCGTGTGGCTTTCTGTGCTACATGTCGCGGGTCCGATCCCAACACGGCATTAATAATTAAATGTCCTACACATATTTGTTTGTGCATGTGAGATTTGTCTGGGAACTGTACCCACGACACAGGGGAAATGTGAATCTGAAGAAAATGGTTAGGTTTGCCTAAGGCATGTTCACACACTGCTGCAGGCTTTGTAGAGCGTCTATGCTTGACATTACCTATACATCAAATAAAATATTTTTTAAATCTGTAACGACGCCAGTCACCTTATAGCAGTAGCGTGCAGCATGCAGGATAAAAACTGTATAGTTTTTAATTTATTTATAATAAATATTATAATAAAACACTTTTGAACGGATTATATCGCGTATATTTTAGATTTTTGATTTTCCTAACATCCAAACCATTATCTTCGTTTTGATCAACCTCAAGTCCTCGCGAAAGAGAACCGACATGTACCAAGAATGTTTCGTGAGGCTATTGAAATTAAATAACATCCTAATTTGAATAGACAAGATGGTTGGCAGGTACCACCAGTTTGGAATCCTGTTATTAAAATAATAAAGTCCCAAACAACATACCGCACTAAGAAACATCAAGACACTGTGAGTGATTACTGCGTGCATCGAAACTAATTTTTTGATTGAAATTGTACGGTAGATAAAATAAAATAACTTTTTAAAATCTGTCACCTTAGTGGTGAGTCAGGAAAATCTAAAATATACGCGATAGAATCCGTTTAAAAGTGTTTTATTATAATGTGTAATAATCGCGAAAATCTAAGACATTATAATAAATAATAAAATAGTGATATATTATTTACACTAACATTCCAGAAATGTATCTGCAATCCCAACTTTATTGCCATTTATTCATATTTTGTGATCCATTTAATTATTTTATACTGACTCTTTATTTTTTATATAATCATTACTTAATACAAACACAAAAAAGATATAGCTAAAGGCACTCCGTTCCCACCGGATGGTCCATAAGACACCTCTCTCTCTTTTTTTTATTATAATCACTGTAATAAAAATGGAATTTGGACCTATATATAAATAACTTGTATTTTCAATAAACGTGATTCCTGTGACCTGCAGAAGGTCACCCCCTGGAAATAAGGTTCACTATGGTTGTAGAAAATTATATGTCTCTAGTACTCATATACATTTTTTAATATTACTACCCTCTTTCAGTCTCCGTCGAGCAATAAATAAAGGGGTGGCTTGTGCCATATTAAACCAGATTCTATTCTGACCAATCCACCGTGAAACTATGGGGATGATATATCGGCTCTATACAGATTCATATCAGTCCGAAGGGGATGATTTTGTGTTGCGTCGGGGGTGCGTATCGTGTAGTTATTAAGTGGTATAATTTTTTTATTGCCGTGTTATTTTGTTTGATTTTGATCTTTTATATGGATCAGATTTATGGTTTTCTTTTTAATACAAAGAAATCACTAGTATTCTCCTGGGTTGCGGTTGAAGTTTACAGATATAAACCTCACATACACAGACAGCAAGAATCTTTTCTTTCTTTGTCCGGTGTTCTTATTTTATTTTTTTATTGATGTCCTGTGGAAATTCTACATGGACCTTCCTTCACCCCGGGGAAGGGCGAAGGGGTATGCCGGACTCCTACCGGCTAAAACCACTGGAGCGGTCATCTTCGGCACCGAAGGGGGGCTCCAGGTCCTCGTAAGATCACACTAGAGCCGCCCATTAGTGCCACGCCTTTAGGCACATCTCGGAAGGGATTGTCCGGTGTCCTACACTTACCTGTGGCTGGGGGTGAGGTGTGCGCCTTTCAGTGTTAGGCCGCACGTCCACTTCACGTTTCAGTGTTTACGTGCTCTCCGACTCACGGAGACGCTCAGTTCAAATACCACTATGTGGTCATCCATCCATAGACTGACCGTTCCTAGCGTTGCTTAACCTAACCGACAGTGGATACAGCAGAACACCGACCTCTGCCTCACCCTTCGAGGACTACAAGCGTGATTGTATCGTACCAATTAATAAAATGACACCCGCTTTAAACATAAGCCTGTCTGTTTCATTCGATATTAAAGGAAAACGCCGAATGAATCCAATTACAATGCCTTTGAAGTGAAACAATTAGATTTGAATGTAATATGAAAATTATACTCAAATAACACGTGTGCTTAGAATAATATCATAGGCACACACGATGCATAACCATTTGAATGGTGACGGATATGACACCAGTCAGTGTTCTGGCGTTTTCTTGAGAATGTTGCATCCAAAAAGAATGAATAATGATTATTGTGATATGACCAAAATGGCTAACGCATCATCATCAAAAAATGCCCACGACTGATTTTGCATTCATCTCGGATTTTATAGAGGCAGTTTTAGTTTATTCATCATCATCATCATATCAGCCAAGGCACGTCCACAGCTGAACAAAGGCCTCCCCTATTGATATCCACAACAAGCGGTCACATGCCGCCCTCATCCAACGACTCCCAGCGACCTTCACCGGGTCGTCCGTCCACCTCGTTGGAGGTCGTCCCACGCTGCGTTTACCAGTGCGCGGTCTCCACTCGAGAACCTTTTTACCCCAATTAATTTTCAATTTTAGTAATTTTATTGACTATAGCTTATCATACATTATCAACCCATTACTGTCCCACTGCTGAGCACGGGCCTTTTCTCATGATTTTTTGGACAAGCCCGCCACACATTCCCAACCACTGCAACTCATGTAAGCCAGGATCTACAATGACGACCACCGAAAAGAACACCGACCAATGAAGGTCGGTCTGTCCTAGAGAAAAACTGTCTTGGAACCCGCCAAGAAATTAATCGGAAAAGAAAATGGAAGAGCGGGAAAGAATATACGTTCCACTTCCCTCCATAGCAAGCAGGAGACAGAGAAAATACCATAGGCCATAGGCACAATAATTGGGAGTGTACAACTAGGATAAGCCTAGTTGCCAAGCACCACTGGTACAAAAATGTTTATATATATTTGATTACGGGTCCTATGTTGTGCCTGAACGCACGGAAATTCGTCCTAGTTGCACTTCGGATTCTGACTTTTAGGATTCAAGTGCAGATCAGAGTTTTGTTTTCACTTGCTTAACGGTGAAGGAAAACATCGCGAGAAAACCTGCACACCTGAGAGGGCTCCAAGATGTTCTCAATGGTGTGTGTAGTCCGCCAACCCGTACTATGCCAGCGTGGTGGACTAAAGCCTAATTATATCTTATTGATTGGCAATTAAAGCTCAGTATGAAATCACGATCACGAGCTAAGTCCCTATTACCACAGAATCTGACGACTGGAACAGGCAAGGGAAGTTCGTTTAAGTCACTGTACAGCAAAACATATCACCATCAAATCAGTATCAACCCGTTAATACCCACTCAACATGAGCCTGATAAAAACTGGCGTGAGCTACAAATAAAAAAATATAGTAACTAATTCACACCGCTTTAAAAATATCAAGTACACCAAAAATTAGGGGATGCTTAGTAAATTAAAATGACATGCTGACACTAAAAATGGCGCGCGGCCGGCACGTGGCCGCGGTCTATTTGTTACCCCGCCTAATTGTCAATATGTCACAAATTATTATATAGGGTCTTACTTTAATAATGGAAAATGTTTTAGGAGGTAAATCTATAGGTTGTTAAGATGCGTTTTAGCAAAAAAGAAAACATATCATGAACCTTTATTTTCTAAAATAATACAGAGTATTTAAATATCAAAATTGAAAAAACACTAATTATGATCTCAATGTAGTCTCATTTCAATCTCCGTTTTGACGAATATTCAAGGACGAGAATATATATAATATTATAACCTGTGTCAGTCAAGAATATTAGCAGCATACTAACTACCATTATTTTAGCATTTCGGCTTCAATCAACCTTCGATCCATTTTCGATTTCATCACAATATAAGTTAACGTTAGCTTACTTAGCCGCTCGTCTAACTTCCACCATATCAGGCCGTAATCCACTGTTGGACATGGGCCTCCTAATGATGAGCGGTTTGGCATAATCACCACGCTTGGCAGGCGGATTGATGATTGACACACGAGCTATATTGTGCCCTGCAGGACTTCTTTTGCTAGAAGGCAATTTAACTGTCTAAGCTGCAAACTATATAATAACATTCATATAAAACTAAATATTGCAGGTTTCAGCCGTCATGTGGTTAAAAACAAAGATGCTGAATGGCTCCAGCAACTTGACTACCAACAGACTGCAGACTTACTCGCACATATCGCGTAATCCTACAGCCACACACACACACTCTCACACATGCACAAACACACACGTGTGTCACACAAACACTCATATCCACACAATCACTTTTACAACCCACACACCCACACCGTATACACTAACGGAACAAGCTACACTTATACTACTACTACACTAAGATAAAGATAGAATATAGATTATAAACAATAAACTGACCCGTAAAGCCATGATAATAAACAAACCGGATATCAGTTGCATTCACTACTACCGTAATATTATACCCTTTTTCCACGACTGAACTGCTGTCTCCCAAATCACAGGCATTAGCTTAGCTTGGGAGTCAGTATCAGTACTCTTAGCGTAATACATCAATCTATTCTTGAGTGTAACCTCTTAACAGCATTAATTGTGAATGTATATTTTTTTAGCGACAATAAACATTTATTTATTATTTATTTATTAAATCAACCATTAGTCGACTTTTACGACACCCATCGAGAAGGTAGACTACCCTCTTTCTTCATTCTTTGCTGGAAACCACACGGTTACAAAGATTTAAATCGTTAGATAAGCCGTTATGAACGAAATCCGTGCCATGTTGTTTAGTTGTTATATTACTTTTTGCGTATATTACTCACACAAGTTTGTTGTAAAACTATACTCAATAGCATAAACACGCAGGACATTGTGTCGATAACTTGCGATGCACGCATAATAATTTCCGCACTGTGTAGATAAATGGAAAACGTGTAGTTCGGACAATGGATTATCGTTGTATTCGAACGAAGTACGAACATATCTTTGTCACTGTCTTTCTCATAAGTATTTAAAATAGTTCGTTCTCTACCGCTATGGTCAGCGTCCGTAATGACAGTAAACAAAAATTGCGTTATGAATTGTGACAGATTGGAACATTTATCTAAATATTAGAAAACAATACGTGTATTTATGTATTAATTAAATAAATTACAAGTGCAATGTAATGCCTTTATCCTTGCACGTATTTCTAGTGATGTATTTAAATTTCTTGAATGCGCATGACGTTGTACTGTATATTATTTTCTTATTAATTTAAGATAACGTTCTCAACCGGGTGCTCGATCGCATCTAAAGTCAAATTCACTCGTTCACTCGTTTGAGTGATGATCTATTTGGCGCGTTACAATGTATGGTAAGTGCCTATCTTACGATTTAAATCTTTGCACGAAATATAGCTAATCAGCAGGTAGACAGGTAGATGTCATAACACATCATAATCACCAGGTAGACAGACATGTCATCATACATCCAAGTATGACGGCACGGTTGGTGGAGTGGCTGATACAGTCGGCTGCTGCGCTCCGGGTCGTGGGTTGGATTCCCACACGGAACAAATATTTGTATGACCTGCAGGTAGTTGTTCCGGGTCTGGGTGTATTGTGTGTGGAATTTGTGTCTGTAAACGCACCCACGACACAGAAGAAATCCTAATGTGCGGCAATGTCTAAAAAAAAAAAAAAAAAAACTTGTTTGTGGGTAACAGTGAAATGTACTAGTCCTTAAAAGGAATACTGTCCACAAAGAAAGTCTTGTCTATACAAGATGCGGCCGCCCTATTACAATCCCCTCGAGAGATGTCTGGGGGATGGCCTCTTTACAGTCGCCTTCCCTCAGCTAGAGGGGATGACCGCTTTACAGTCATCTCTCCGAGATGTATGCCTAAAGGCGTGGCACCAATGGGTGGCTCTAGATAGAGATTATTCGAGTTCCTGGAGCCTCCCTTCGGTGCCGAGGATGACCACTCCGGTGGTTTAAGACGGTAGGAGCCCGGCATGCCCCTTCGCCCTTTCCCGGGGCGAAGGAAGTACATGAGGGAAATCCACCGGACCAATTTTTTTTTAAATAAAAAGTTATTATTGTTGTTTCCATCTCGTTCATATTCCCAGTGCAGCTTTAAGAAGCCCACTGCTGGACATAGGCTAGACTCTTAAAGAGATTTGCACAGTCACCACGCCGGCCAGTCATACTAGCTTGGGCTTTGTATGCACTGTAATGTGCAATAATTGGCGTGTCGTCAGCAAAGTCACCCTTCCACTGTCATTTTTGTTCGGTACCGTATAATTTGTAACAGCTAAATACGGTGGATCTCCCCTCATGATATTTGCAGAAGCAGAATATTAGTTTTAATGTTAATAACGTAGCATTTATATTTGCAAATTTTGATATCACCGCAAGTTTGAATCTATACATCTATACAAATAAATAAAATTGAAGTGTCTGTTTGTAATGTCAAAATAACAACTTTTTACTAAATGCATATGAAAGTATATACGGTATACCTATAACAAAAAAACAAATTTTTAATGTTTTGTCTGTCTGTATGTTCCGGGTAATCTCCGAAACGGCTCGACCGATTTTGACGGGACTTTCACTGGCAGATAGCTGACGTTATAAGGAATAACTTAGGCTACTTTTATTTTATAAAAATATTTAGGCTTCCGCGCTAAAACAATAAAACCCTTGAAATCCAACATATATATTCTGTGTCAAGTGTCTATGTCGAAGAACTCTAAATTTCTTTTAAATTAAACGCGGGTGAAACCGCGGGTCCCAGCTAGTCTTACTCTAAAGAAAAATAAAATATTATTCTCGACGCACCGGTGGCGTGTAGTGCCGGCTACGAATAGCACGAACCCATCTCATCCCTTGGGTGTCGTAAAATACGACTATGGGATTAGTCGGAGGATGGGCAGCAGCGTCCTTGGAGTACATTAGAAAAGGCATTCTTCAGCATTGTGTCGGCTTCCCGATAAGGCTATAGATAAAAAGTGGAGTCACGAACAGCCACATAAAAATTAATTTTAAAGAGCATCAATATAACGTAATTAGTGCGAGCAAAACGAGTCCATAATACCAGAAAGAAATTATTTATATTCTGTACACGCTTTATAAGCTTTAAAATTGAAATAGTAATGGACGAGTCATCATTTCGGCCGAATAAAGTCCACTGCTGGACCGTGCCTCCCTCAAAGATCACCATAACGACCGATATCAGTGTGTTGTGTGAGATGGGGTGGTGGTATTCTGAGCCGGCACCACACGGAAGTATCAATGAAGTATCAATAACTTTAAATGTAATTTTGGTCATCATTAACTTCTTTGATAATCAAAATAAAGTTCAGAATACGCTTAAAAGGATAAAGTAACTAGAAATACCAAATTCATGGTCTAATAGGATTTTTTAAATACAATAATATATATTTATTTATAAAAAAAGTTAAACTTTCTTGTCTAATTAATTATTGATTCCTGCTTAAAGCAACTAGCACATTTTATTAAAATACATACTCATGTCCCCTACACGCTAAAAGATCGATATACTGAAAAAAAATCCACATAAGTCGTAACTAACAATCAGGGTACTCGTTCTGCCCACCCCTGTGCGTTCAGTGTATAATTTGGATTAAGAATTCGCTTTGTTAGGTAGGGTGGCTTTGTGTAGGAGAAATTACGTCATCCTTTTGACGGTAGGTGACAGCTATTCAAAATGATAGTGTTATAAAAATATGGGGTATGAGGAATATGTCAAGTTCCACACTTTGCGCACACATCATTGGTCGAATCTAGAATTTTCCATCGTTTTTCAGTCCTAATCTGATTACTAGTCCATTATAGTATACACAGGACCAGTTGTGTTGCCCACGATGTTTTGCTGCCTGTGCACTGAAGCGGAGAGGCGTGGAGCGGAGAATCAGAAATATTTCTCGTCACCGCTCCATATTGGTCTACCAGAGAATAATCTTGGAATGGGTTCAATTCTATCATTCGAACGATGTTTCCTCAACGATCGATACCTCGATGTCGTTCTCTCGAAGATCTTCTTCTTCGAGGAGTCGTAACCTAGAAATGTTATACTTCGAGCGCTGATAACCTCAATGGGTTTTAATTGGATTGCATTTAAGTAGATTAAAGGCCAACTCCACCTTGACCTACTGAGTTTAAGCCGATACTGTATGTTAAGATGTGGCTGGGGTAGCTCTTGGGTCGCTCCAATGCCGCAAACATGTCGAGGCATCGTGTTTCGAGTTATTAATCGTCCGAATTATTGACCCTTTGAGGTATCGACCCATCGAAGAAGGCATCTCTCACGAGGAACTCGTTCAAAGTATAGTATTAATATTACTTTATTATAAAATATTACTTTAACAGATAAAGACTTCTGTACATTAGCTCCAACGTAAGTACAGTCGGCCACCACAACAAACATCTCATTACTCCCAAAGGCTTTGCTCGGAGTAAACAAAGGATGATGATCGCCATAACTGAAATTAATGAGTTTTGTTTAATAAATATCTACCCTCACAGAGGCGTTAACGCTCCGCAATTATAGAATTAATTTGAATAATTCTGAGCAACGCCTTTGCTTAATTTGGCGGGTAGATGGAAACAGACATTTACTTTTTGAGGTTATTTAAAATTTTGTATAGTTCGTGTGCAGAACTCTACAACTCATAAATTTGCTCAAACGTTTGATTATTTACAATTAGTATTACATTACTTAGCAGTGATAGCCTACTAGTTGAACACTTGTCTTCGACACAGATTCTTCGATCCGCACTGCTGACTGTTCGGAGTCATGTGCGGATCAGAATTTGATTGTCACTTGCGTTTACGGTGAAGGAAATCATTGTGAGGAAACCTACACCTGAGAGGGCTCTAATAATGTTCTCAATGGTGTCTGTAGTCTGCCAACCCGCACTAAGCCAGCATGGTGGACCAAGGCCTAACCTTTCTTATCCTGAGAAAAGGCCCGTGCCCAGCAGTGGGTCAGTAATAGGCTGATTATGTATAAAATTTTCATTTTCACTCATAGACTCTATTGACTTTTTATACTTGCTAAAATGTACATATATTCAAGCTATTGCTAAACTCGTGTAGTTTTATGAAGGTTTTATTTATCCTATAGCTATCCGAATTATAGACAAATAATGAACTTCACACTTTTAAATGTTAGTCAGTGATATGAACTCTATAGATTAACCCTTTTTTGAACAACTGACATTCAGTTGCAATAGGAACTTGGAACCCTCTAACCAGTTTGACAATAGCTTTTTTAATGGGTTTATCAAAATGGTGCTTTTTAATATTGTGTTAGGCTTAGGAAATAGTTTTTATTATTATAATGTTATTATTAAAATGTTGGTATGTATAATACGATTATAATATTACGTTTGAAATTGCATTCCGGACTATTAATTCTCAATATGTTCGGGAGTATATTTAATTTTTGCGGTCCCATGTTGGGCGCCAATTTTTTATTATTTTAGTGTCCACATTTAAAATGGATATTGAGATGGGTGTATCACACTAGCAACAACAGGGTATTTTTATCTATACCTACTTGCATACCTGATTTACCGCGAAATACAATGACCTTCGAGATGACGCTGTCCAAAAACAAGATGTTATGATGGCCGATGATACCTCTGCAGTCTTGAAGTCTTATCTGCATGTAAAACCGAATTACATTTTACCATATTTGTTTTCCGTGTGGTGTCCGGATTAAGAATATAGCACCACTCCATCTCCTCCCGTGGAGGTCGTAAAAGTCGACTAAGGGACTCTTAACCAGAGGGATGGGCAGCAGCGTCCCTTTTGCTGAGCAGTAGCAACTCTGCGCTCACCAACCCGCTTGCCAAGCGTGGTGAGTATCGGCAAATTCCCCCCAAAATGACAACACAACATAAGCACCGGCCCCCAGTTCCCGGCAGCCCCGCCATTCCTGGTCATGGTAGCGGCCACGGAAACGGCGGGGCAGGGGGTGCTAAGAATCTCCGGATGGGATCCGGCTACCACCCAAACCGAAAACTGGCCCTGGTGACATATAACACACGCACACTGAGGGCAGACGAAAAGATTGTTGAGCTGGAAGAAGAAATAGATAAGTTGCACTGGGATATCATGGGTCTATCAGAAGTCCGAAGAGAGGGGGAGGACACGATAACCCTGAAATCCGGCAACTTATTCTACTACCGGGAAGGCGAACATCTGTCTCAAGGTGGTGTCGGGTTTCTCGTCCGCAGGTCCCTCATTAACAGTATAGTGGCCATCGAAAGTGTGTCGAGCAGGGTAGCGTACCTTATACTCAGAATATCCAAGAGATATTCGTTGAAGGTCATACAGGTCTACGCACCGACCTCGACACACCCAGATGATGAAGTAGAGAGTATGTATGAGGACGTAAGTAGGGCCATACATACCTCGAAGACACATTTCACTGTTGTGATGGGGGACTTCAACGCAAAACTGGGCACTCGATGCGATGGTGAGTTGAGAGTGGGGCAATTCGGATATGGGCAACGGAACCCCAGGGGACAGAGGCTGGCCGACTTTTTGGAAAAGGAGGGACTCTTTATGATGAACTCCTTTTTCCAAAAGCCGCCTCACAGGAAGTGGACCTGGATGAGTCCCGATGGTTCCACGAGGAATGAGATTGACTTCATCATGACCAATAAAAGACAAATATTCAATGATGTCTCTGTGATCCACAGGGTGAAAACCGGTAGTGATCACCGAATGGTAAGAGGCACATTGAATATTAATCTCAAAGTTGAGAGGTCTCGTCTGATGAGGTCTACGCTCCGGCCCTCTAGTGCTCATATCCAAAACCCCGAGAGCTTTCAACTCGAACTCCAAAACCGCTTCGAGTGCCTGGAACATTGCGTATCTGTGGACGATTTAAATGGTAGGTTTGTAGAAACTGTCCAAACGGTTGGGTCTAAGTTCTTTAAAGCCCACCGTAAAGGTAGACCAAAAAAGTTCTCCGATCACACTCTCGACCTTATGGCAGAAAGACGCGCCATGACGCTGCAGTCTTCCGATGATGCTGAAGCATACCGACTGCTCAATAGACGGATATGGAAGTCCTTGCGGCACGATATCCGCACCTTTAACACTAACGGTGTTAAAGAGGCGATTGAGCGGAATCAAGGCTCCAAAGTGTTCGCAAGAGACAAGTCTATTGGGCAAAGTCGTATTATGAAGCTGAAGACCGAGGACGGCAGTGTAGCGTCGACTAAGCCAGAGGTTTTGAGAGAGATTGAGAACTTCTACCGGCAGTTATACACCTCGGTTACTATACCTACCATTGGCTCTGACAAAGACCCGCGAGCCAAACTAACCCGACACTATACCGAGGATATCCCGGACATCAGCCTGTACGAGATTAGGATGGCCTTGAAACAGCTTAAAAATAACAAGGCGCCGGGTGGAGACGGAATTACGACAGAGCTTCTGAAAGCGGGTGGAACACCGGTACTTAAAGTCCTTCAGAAGCTATTCAATTCCGTCTTACTCGAGGGCACAACGCCGGAAGCGTGGAACAGAGGTGAGGTGGTGCTCTTCTTCAAAAAGGGTGATAACACCCTATTGAAGAATTATAGACCCATCTCACTTCTGAGCCATGTTTATAAGCTGTTTTCAAGGGTCATCACGAATCGTCTCGAGCGCAGGTTTGATGACTTCCAGCCTCCCGAACAAGCCGGTTTCCGAAAAGGTTTCAGTACCATAGACCACATCCATACGCTGCGGCAGGTTATACAGAAGACCGAGGAGTATAATCTGCCACTATGCTTGGCGTTTGTGGACTATGAGAAAGCCTTCGATTCGATCGAAACTTGGGCAGTGCTGCAATCTCTGCAGCGGTGCCAGATTGACTATCGGTACATTGAAGTGTTGAAGTGCTTATACAGAAACGCCACCATGTCGGTCCGAGTACATGAACAGAGCACGGGGGCAATTCCATTGCAGAGAGGTGTGAGACAGGGGGACGTCATTTCCCCGAAACTGTTCACCGCTGCAATGGAGGAAGCCTTCAAGCTACTGGAGTGGAAAGGATTCGGCATTAACATCAATGGCGAGTATATCACTCACCTTCGATTTGCCGATGACATCGTAGTCATGGCAGAATCGCTGCAAGAGCTCAGCACAATGCTCGATGATCTCAACAGAGTTTCCCAACAGGTGGGCCTTAAAATGAACATGGGCAAGACAAAAGTCATGTCAAATGTCCATGTCGTGCCCACCCCAATATCCGTTGGGAGCTCAGTTCTCGAAGTTGTTGACGAGTATGTCTACCTAGGACAAACTGTCCAGTTAGGTAGGTCCAACTTCGAGAAAGAGGTCAATCGTCGAATCCGACTCGGCTGGGCAGCGTTCGGGAAACTTCGCAACGTCTTTTCGTCAACAATACCGCAATGCCTCAAGACGCAAGTCTTTAACCAGTGTGTGTTACCAGTGATGACATATGGAACAGAGACGTGGTCACTCACAATGGGCCTCATAAGAAAGCTCAAGGTCACTCAGCGAGCTATGGAGAGAGCTATGCTTGGTATTTCTCTACGAGATCGAATCAGAAATGAGGAGATCCGTAGAAGAACTAAAGTTGTCGACATAGCTGAAAGGATTAGTAAACTGAAGTGGCAATGGGCAGGGCACATTGCTCGTAGAACTGATGGCCGTTGGGGCACAAAGGTTCTCGAATGGAGACCGCGCACCGGAAAACGCAGCGTGGGACGACCTCCAACGAGGTGGACAGACGATCTGGTGAAGGTCGCTGGGAGTCGTTGGATGAGAGCGGCATGTGACCGCTCGTTGTGGAAATCTAAGGGGGAGGCCTTTGTTCAGCAGTGGACGTCCTGTGGCTGATATGATGATGATGATATTTGTTATCCTGTAGGTATCTTTGAGATTTTAAGCACGTAGGCGCTCGGTTCAAATACTATACGGTCACCCATCCATATACAGACTGAGCTGAGAGTTATTTAACCTCACCGATCGTCTGGAGATCAGTGATTATAAATTGGCTGTGAGCGTCCTTGAAGATGTAACATACAAAGTTGTTTCGATGACTTCGTAATTTGAATTACAACGGAACTTGAGTTAGTTGACACGAAATTATACTTTGAAGTAAATCTGTTACGAGAAAATAAATGACAACATTTCAGTAAAAAATGGCATAACACGCAAATCAACCGCTTCACTTTAACATCGTTTGAGGAACGCTGGAACGGCTACGAAACGCTACGAAAATATATTTAAATAGTATCATTAAATAAATAAATAAATTTGACATCAATCTTTTGCAGTCACAGAAAAGGCGGGATACCAATCGCCATATGGGGGCATGGACAATGGAATGGTGAGTTTATATTTTTATTTTTTATGCAATTGTATTGATCTGCAGATTTTATGGTTCTGTAATATGTTTAAGCGTTTAAATGTTAAAAAAAGAAGGTTCTCTGTTTCCCCGTATGTTTGTGTGTGGGTGATTTTTTCAGGAACCACACGACCGTGTTTATGATTCTTTCACTGGAGTAATATACATACTTATAGGAACTCAAAATATTAAGGTACCATTCTTATGTACTGACTTACTAGATATAGTTATTGCGTTTATTTGAATTAGGTTAATTATCTTAATTTATTATGAATTATTCAAATAGATATTGACGTGAGCGTTAACCGTACGTGCGAATTGTACGTATTCATGGAAAAAATAGATTTTTTCCGTGACCTAGTAGCCGTTCATAATAACACTTTTTTGTAGATAACTAGTTGTGTCACGCGGTTTGACCCGCCGTTTAATTTATTTATCCAACGGCAAGAGATGGATTAGTGCTGTATTCTTAATTCGGACACCACACGGACACGGAATATCAATATACGATTTAAACACAAAGTCACAAACCTTAGCCGTGTGGTGCCGGCTCGGAATACCACCACCAAACCACTGGAGCGGTCATCTTCGGCACCTAAGGGAGGCACCAGGTCCTCGCATGATAACACTAGAGCCGCCCACTGGTGCCACGCCTATACGCACATCTCGGAGAGGGTGAGACTGCGGTGGCCTAGCCGGGCTAGCTATGAGAGATCAACAACCAGTAAAAAAAGGCCTTTTGTGCCATACGTTTTTCTCAGGCTTAGTATCAAAAGCCCTTTTCTCCTTATTTTTAATTGTGCATGAGGCGCCGCATAGCCAGTTGCACTCACTGATCGGTAAACGATTGGCGAAGTTAAGCAACGCTTGGCGCGTTCAGTCTCTGGATGGGTGACCGCATAGTGGTATTTCAACTGAGCGTCTCCGTACTTCGGAGGGCACGTCAAATCGTCGGTCCCGGTTGTTGTCATTAGACAGCAGTCGTTAAGCCAAGTCGGAGGCCTTTGGCCGGCTTGAACAACTCTGACACAAGGGTGGCCACTAACCATACGAAATATATATATATATTGTATCTGCAATTCTAACTTAGTATAGATACGTTAACATGATCGATGGAAGAGTTAAAACAATACAATATATAAATAATTTCGGCCTAATGAACGACCACTGTTGGACACAGGCCTCCCCCAAAGATCATCACAACCACCGATATGGATGTGTTTTGAGCTCATTGGGGGGTTTTGCCATAATCGCCACGCTTGGCAGGCGGGTTGGCGATCGCAGTTGAGTTGTTAATGTACTCGAAGGACGCTGCTGCCCATCCTCCAGCTAATCCCTTAGTCGACTTTTACGACACCCATGGGAGGAGATGGGGTGGTGGCATTCTGAGCCGGCACCACACGGCAATATAATATATACCAAAAACAAAACTACCAATACCATACGTAAGCAAAAAAAGGATACAAATGCAAATCCGAGATATGGAGGTTACGCTACATGTTTTGCTGACCGTACAGCAAAAAGGGCTCTGCACAGGAATCGAATAAATCAGAATCTTGAACGATTCAGGTTATATTTTTATTTTGGGGTTGCAAAAAATGTTGAAGCTTTTCTTGGGGGTAGTTTTAGAATTAAACACGTGTGGGATTTTGTCGATTTGGTAGGTATAACATTTTAGTTCAATGCAGTTCTATAGACAGCCTGCCTTGTCAACGTAAAGTTTTCAAACTTCAGCTCAGAAGCAATGAGGAGAATTTGTGATGATAGCATGCTTGATTTCGTCTGATAGAACTCGTGTGCCTGTGAAACTTAGTCGGGTTTCATCATTTCGGCCGAATGAAGTCCACTGCTGGACACAGGCCTCCCCCAAAGATCACCACAACGACCGATGGTGATGGTGATGGTGGATATGGGTGTGTTGTGGGCTCATTGGGGGGTTTTGCCATAATCGCCACGCTTGGCAGACGGGTTGGCGATCGCAGTTGAATTGTTAATGTACTCGAAGGACGCTGCTGCCCATCCTCCAGCTAATCCCATAGTCGCCTTTTACGATACCCACGGGATGAGATGGGGTGGTGCTATTTTCTTGATCCGGACACCACACGGAAAGCCTAATCTAATCCTATTAAAAAAAACACCTGTCCTTTTAAGTCGTGAACTTAGAGATCGGACAATCCGGATACTTAGGTATCTTTGAGCCCACCCTCCGACTAATCCTTTAGTCGACTTTTACGACACCCACGGGAGGAGATGGGGTGGAGGTATTCAGAGCCGGCACGCTGCTGCTCGACCCCCGTTTAGAGTCGGTAAGTCGGCTTTTACGACATCCACCATAGGAGATGGAGTGGTGCTACATTCTTAATCCGGACAGTTCTATAAGATTCTCGGCAAAGAATATACGGTGGTTTCCTCTCCTCTCCACTCATGGATCTCGTAAAAGGCGTCTAAGGGTTGATATCAAGAAGATAGGCGGGAGCATCCCTTTTTTTATCCCTCTGGAAATTTTTCAAGAACGTCCTCCATACCGCCTGAAACCACTGGGGTGGTCATCTTCGGCACTGAAGGGGAGCTCAGGTCCTCGTAAGATCACACTAGAGCCACCCATTGGTGCCACGCCTTTATGCACATCTCGGAGGGGATGACGGTAAAGCGGTCACCCCCTCTAGCGGAGGGAAGGCGACTGTAAAAGGGCCGCCCCCAGGTATTACTCGAGGGGTATTGTAAAGGATCCCTTTCAAGCCTCGCTGTGCGCTGTGCTGCGCACACGTCTTCCCGGGGGCCGCTAGGTATGAGCACGCAAGCTCCCCAATTTGCGTGCAGGCGGTAGCATGCTGCCGTGTAATAACAGTACTGCAATCAGACGGCCAATTCTCGTAATTAATTGACACTATGACTGAAACTTGACCGAACTGAGATTAAATTATAACTTGACCGAAAAAATGGCATTCTGCTACTCTTAAAGTTCAGTCGGATTTCGGTATAATCTCGATCTAGTCTCATTTCGATCTCAATTTTGACGTTTATCTACTGACAATTTAGTACATGTGACACTTTGAAATTTTACCTGAATACCGTTTTGACTTCGATCCATTTTCGATCTCATCACAGTGTAAGTTCACGTTTGACGTTGTTTGTTAGTTTAGGAGAATACCATTTGTGACATTTATGACAGTGAGACTAGATCGGATCTATATTTAGAACATTTTTAAATTACGAGAATTGGCCTTCAGAAATCCGCCTGCCTGCATGGTGACTGTCAATATTACTGCTCAATGTTGTGACCATTGCGAGGCCCCGATTTTTATAGACTGATGTACACAAACACACGGCATTAAGCCTTGCCCAGGTGCTGTTTCCAGTTATTTAAGTTTCATAATAACAATAAAAACCAAACACCTGGAGAGCTCAATCGATATAATAAGTATTTTCGAATAAAATTCTGTCAATAACTTCCCAACAACAATACATAACGTAATAATATACAAATTAATTCCCATTCCACGACAGTCATCTATATTTAACCATAATAAACACGTCACAGAAGTAATTTATATTCTTATATACGGTTCGGAACCGGTCTCGTCTCAATTGTCCGGACGAACGGACAGGTGGTGTCCGGGCGACGGTGAACTCTGACGTGTGCAGAGTAAACTTGTATTTTCACTTAGTTATAACTTATAAGACATGGTTCGACGCCAGTGAACCCTGGAGTTTGATGTACTCAGAGTTTGTCTGTAACGTTATTTATGTATTTACTTTAATACCGATTCAAGGTATATATTCTATGTCAAGTGTCTATGACGAAGTACTCTAAATTTCTTTTAAATTAAACGCGGGTAAAACCGCGGGTCCCAGCTAGTCCTTAATATGCATTTAGTTTAAAAGCTGTTATTTTGATATTACAAACAGACACTTCAATTTTATTTATTTGTATAAATAAACGGTACATACTACAAAAAATCTATTTAGATTTGTGTTGTGAGTTGTCTGTCTGTTTGTTCCTGCTAATCTCCGATTTTTTCAATTTTTTTTAGTATAAATCAAAGACGACCCTCGAAACAAGCATTTCCATTAAATATGTTACATGGTACAGTTTGCAAAATTGTTTTCTTAAGTTTTATATATTACCCCCCAAAAGTGACCCCTTAAATTCAAAGTTCATTTATTTAAGTTGCACATCCATGCTGTGGTCGCATAAATCCATATGTGTACCAAATTACAACTTAATCGGTCTAGTTGATTCGGAGACAATTGGCTGTGACAGACGGACAGACAGACACACGAGTGATCCTATAAAGGATGTTCGGAACCCTATAAAACTATTGAAATGCATGTCCATTACGAGTCGTGTGCTGCGCGATTACGACGCATAGTAATATGTGCCTTAAGTTCAAGGAATCAAAGTCCAAAGTCAAATAGTTTTTATTCGTGTAAACCATTTGCTGGCACTTACATATGCCGTGTGGTGCCGGCTCAGAATACCACCACCCCATCTCCTCCCATGGGTGTCGTAAAAGTCGACTTAGGGATTAGCCGGAGGATGGGCAGCAGCGTCCTTCGAGTACATTAACAACTCAACTGCGATCGCCAACCCGTCTGCCAAGCGTGGCCATAATGGCAAAACCCCCCAATGAGCCCACAACACACCCATATCGGTCGTTGTGGTGATCTTTGGGGGATGACTGTGTCCAGCAGTGGATTTCATTACGCCGCAATGATGACGAATAGTCAGAATTTAAATAGTTGTACGGTTCCAAGTCGTTGGTCCTATGAAGAAAAACCGACAAGAAAGACCATGGATTTACTCTTTTGAAATAATATTTGAATAAAATACTAATCGCCTTAAATCCCACGAGCACGATGCACTGAAAAATTCCATCTGCACTTTACCGCTGATTTTTGCCTACTCCATGCCAACAGGTAACCTTATCCCCGAGTGGTACAAAGTCATAAATCACATCAGCGTATAGAGTATATTAATTAATTTAATGAGTCATCAATGTGATGTACCATTAAATGGATTTCACCTTGATGCTCACCCCCTGTGGTTTCATAGCGTGAATATAAGCTGAATTAACATATCTGACCATCTCAAGCACTAATTAACGAAAGAAAAATAATAATACGGCCACTTACGTTCAATAAAAATATTTTATTGGTAGTTCGTTAAGTTCTGTGTGTGAATATATTCAAGGAATTTTTCTGTTTTTGGATGGACAGAATTAACACGATGTGAGCTAACCGTTGCAATCTATACAAATAAATAAAATTGAAGTGTCTGTTTCATATCGGCCATTTATACGTCCACTGCTGAACAAAGGCCTCCCCCATAGATTTTTGACAACTGTGTCATCATTTTGGGGGGTATTTGCCAATACTCACCACGCTTGGCAGGCGGGTTGGTGAGCGCAGTATGGCTATCGTTTCACAGAAGGGACGCTGCTGCCCATCCCTCCGGTTTAGATGTGTCTGTTTGTAACGTCAAAATAACAGCTTTTTACTAAATGCATATGAAAGTATATACGGTACGTATAACAAAAAACAATTTTTGAATGTTTTGTCTGTCGGTCTGTCTGTTTGTCCCGGGTAATCTCGGAAACGGCTGGACCGATTTTGACGGGATTTTGACTGGCAGATAGCTGATGTTATAAGGAATAACTTAGGCTACTTTTATTTTAGAAAAATAATTAGTGTTCGGCGCAAAAAAATAAAACCTTTGAAATCCAATATATGGTGTATTCTATGTCAAGTGTCTATGTCGAAGTACTCTAAATCTCTTTTTAAATTACACGTGGGTGAAACCGCGGGACCCAGCTAGTATTACATAATTTGAATCCACATAGGCCAAAATGACAACTGATCATTATTTGATCTATGAACTAATGTAATTATTGTTATTTAAATTATAATATTGACATTTTTAATGACATCTACTACCTATGTTGACATCCAAATACAATAATTGTTAGACATTCTTAAAATTAGTATAGTTCTGTGACATTAATATTTTATTATTAATATTTGTACTACCATTTTATACAATTTATAAAGTACATAAACAAATACGGCAAATGTGAGTATCATGTAGCCTACATCTATGAATTATAACTGCCTGTTGCTTGGCAGTATGAGTCTGTCATGCTCACTAAAACGTCTTGCTGATGGTGGCGTCGTGTATCGGGCCGTTAAGTTCCCTGCAATATGGTTGAGCTGAGCGACGCCGATGCATGCGTCACGCTCGTGAACGGGTGCCGTCATGTGGGACTGGTCAGTCCTTACTGCCATGTAATCTTGTTTAATGAAATTATTTTACTTCATCTATTTTATTATTATTTTACTGCATCTTTTTCACACTGGCAGTACATTATTTTTACATAACTTTATGCTACTATATTGCAATGTATGTAACATTTTAAAATTATTTTAAAAGAGTGTCTATGGGGCACAAAGTTTCTAGAATGGAGACCGCGCACCGGAAAACGCAGTGTGGGACGACCTCCAACGAGGTGGACAGACGACCTGGTGAAGGTCGCTGGGAGTCGTTGGATGAGGGCGGCATGTAACCGCTCGTTGTGGAAATCTAAGGGGGAGGCCTTTGTTCAGCAGTGGACGTCCTGTGGCTGATATGATGATGATGATGATGTCTATGTAGTTTCTAGCCGGTTCTTCTTCATAGGACCAACTTCTTGGAACCGTGCAACTACATTCATACAATTCATAAGCGCCCGTAAATGGTTTATAATAATAAAAATCTTTTGAATTTGAATTTTGTCATCTGAGAGAGAACGATTGCTCGGTAACGGGTTTCGTGTCATCTGGATTGACTTGTACCACAGAAATAGGAAATAAGGAGAAGTGGTACGGGGGCGCAACCGCGCCAATTAGGGCCATCCGAGAAAAATGGCCGTTTTATAACATCAGTTGAGATTCGATCGCGTAAGAGAAACTTTGTTAAATAGTCGTGTTGTTCGGGGATAACATGCAAAAAACGAAGTGAAAATAATAACTTTATCAAGGAAGGAATCATGTACCATATGCAAGTGAAATAATTTTCTTGTACTTGTCTATAAAAACAATAAATTAAAAATTATTGTTTTCTTTATTATGTCACATTTGGATTCATGGAGCAGAACGACATTATTAATTTTGTACAAAATACATTGCTTCTTATCGACCACTTTTAACTAGCAATCGGTGAATAACAAACGCAGTGAATAGAACAGCGAATGGTACTCCCAATAAACGTACGCGTTGCGTGGTACGGCTGTCGTTTGCGGTCTGTACGCTCGGTATGATTGGCTGCCTACAAAGTCGTGGGTGTGTTTTAGTATGAGAAGCCAATTATAATGTTGTGTTTATTCAGTTCATTGGATGAGAACTTGTAACTGTGTGCATTAGTGTGCTTTTATGAAGAATGGTAGTGGGAAAATGGATTTCTAGGCTCGCATACATTTTGATCTACATGGCATATCTCCTTTCTTCCAATATCTTTGACTTGTACACGTATTTTGTGTCTGACATCACATACTAATGTTTGAATGTGTTAAGTTTTTTGTGGTACCAACTTTGTTTTCTCCATCATCATATCAGCCATAGAGCATCCACTATTAACAAAGGGCTCCCCCCATAGATTTCTACAACCACCAGTCACATGCCATGTGTGGTCATTTTGGGGCGAATTTGCCAGTGCTCACCACGCTTGGCAGGTAGGTCGGTGACTTGAGGGTCTATTGGGAAACCAGCGTACTCATATGGACTAACTCGCGGGATGGCTATGCGCTGTGCTGCGCACACGGTGGTGCGCTTGTGGTGACGAGCCGCCGTGTGCGAAGCACTGCGCATAGCCAGGTTTCAGGGGAATCCTTTACAATCCCTCAGAGATGTGCCTGAAGGCGTGGCACCAGTGGGTGGCTCTAGGTCGTAAAGTATTTTTCACCCTCCTACCCCATCCCCCACCATCCCCCATTTGTTTATTCCACGCATGCGAAGTCGCGGGCATAAGCTAGTAATGTATAAAATTCAGGATACTATTTTCTTGCGAATTCGCACTTAATCCGACATTGCTAACTATCCTCTGCCACACAAGAGAGACCGAGCGCGCCCCACTCCGTGTAAACACGCGCGGAACATCTGCTCGCCGCGCCGCATTCCGTCGGCGACAGGTTATGTGTTCGGTCAGCATTATCTTTCTTTCTTTTTCATTTCGTTAGTCGGTCAACCTTGTGTCGGAGATGTTTAAGCGGCCCAAAGGCCTCCGACTTGGCTTAACGACTGCCGTCTGATGACAACAACCGGGACCGACGATTGTACGTGCTCTCCAAAGCACAGAGAAGCTCGGTTCATTCGTCCTATGGGGAACAAGGTGTGGTGTTCCTCCATAGAAAAGGGCGGATCCTCCAGCCAGGCGGATAGTATGCCTGGCGAGCCGAAGCCCTTTTCTATGGAGGAACACCACACCTTGTTCCCCATATTGGTGACCCCGACGTGATTCAGGATTTTTTGACGTCATCGGAGAGTTGCATTTAATAGTCAAGTAGATGTCGTTGTGAGTTGTAGTTATGCGGGCGATGTAGGTGTCGCCACAGTCCATAGACTGACCAACCGACCAACTGACCGTGATGACTTTTGACAAAAGTATAATAAATAAAAAATAACAAAAGAATATTTTGCTATTATCTTGCCTTGAGCCGTGTGGTGCCGACTCAGAATACCACCACCCCATCTCCTCCCGTGGGTTTCGTAAAAAGTGACTATGGGATTAGCCGGAGGATGGGCAGTAGCGTCCTTCGAGTACATTAACAACATAACTGCGATCACCAATCCGCCTGCCAAGCGTGGCGTTATGGTAAAACGCCTCAATGAGGAGCATACAACACACCCAGACAGATCTTCGGGGCAGAATCTTTCGGCCGAAATGATAATTATGAATATAATAAAGTGGGTTTCTGTCTCTTTCTATAAATCTAATCGTAGTATTTTCTTCAGTACACAGAAGGAGACTGTCCATACTATCGACATCTCCATAAGAAAGAGAAGGAATAGCTTATTCATCCCCATCAATTACACGACCGTGCTAAAGCGACATGGGCCCCTCAGTGAGTGCTCATAGTGTATATTGCCAGAATCACCACGCTTGGCAGGCGGATTGGTGATCGTAATATGTTGTTATAAACACATGGGAGTACGTAGCTGCCCATCCTGTTGATAGAAACTCTTAACCGCCTTTAACGATGCTCATCCGTGGAGAGGCGCTGTCTATTCCTTACTAAGAACCACACGAATTAAGATGAGATGAATAGGACCTATTTTTATTGATCCGGTGGAAATACATTGTGTACTCCTCCGCCACGGGAAAGGGGGGAGGGGTGTGCCGCACTTCTAGAAGCGAGAGCCCTCGCGTCGCTATATCAGTGGCGCGGGGAGGCGCTAAGTCGAGGCGAAAGACCAGTACTAACTACTACAGTAGTGATAGCGGCGGTAAGGCCCGTTATGGAGGAATGGCTGGAGAGGCGGCATGGCACCCTCACCTTCCGGATGACGCAGGTACTCTCGAACCGTGTTTGGAGAAGTATCTGCGTCGAATAGGCCGAGAAAGGACGTGCGGTTGTCATCATTGCCGAGACTGCCCGGTGGACATGGCGCAGCACATGTTGGAGGAGTGCCCAGCTTGGGCAACGCAGCGCCGTGACCTCGTCGCGGTGGTCGACGGTGGTGACCACTCGCTTCCGGCTGTGGTTCAGTCCATCGTCTGGTGTGAGAGCGCGTGGGATGCCGATGCCTCCTTTTGCGACGTGATGCAAGCAAAGGAGACGGCAGAGCGGGGACGAGAGGAGACCACCTCTGATCCCCGCCGCAGGAAACGCACCGGGTGTGGGCGCCGGAGCAGGGCGCTGAACGATATCTGGCCACCATGAGGAGCGGCCTGCGGGCGACGAATTAGGAGCGGTCCGTCGCCTGCACAGAAACAGGACTGAGATGGCGGTGAGTGTTTCCGCTCGCGCCTCTCTGTAGCATAAGTGCGGCCAGCAAGGTCGCACAGAGAAGGGACCCGTCAAAAGTGCGGTGGACGCGGTCTAAAGCAGACAAAGCGTACACCTCACCCCCGGCTAGAGGTAAGAAGAAGGACATGGATGGGGTTTTAGCCGGTAAGAGTCCAGCGTGCTCCTTCGCCCATCCCAAGGCGGATGGACGAAAGGCAAGTCCATGAGGATTTCGCCACGATAAAAAAGGGGTATGCCGCGGGATGCGGACTCCTTTTTTTAAAATTTGACCCAATGGAAATTCTACTCGAACTTCCTCCGCCCCGGAGAAGGACGAAGGGCCATGCCGGACTCCTCCTGGCTAAAACCACTGGGGCGGTCATCTTCGGCACCTAAGCGGGGCTTCAGGACCTCGTATGATCACAATGTCGGACTCCTACCGACTAAAACCACCGCAGTGGGTCATCTTCGGCACCGAAGGGAGGCTCTAGGAACTCTAATAATCTCTCTAGAGCCACTCATTGGTGCCACGCCTTCAGGCACATCTCGGAGGGGATGACTGTAAAGCGGTCAGCCGCTAGATGAATAGGACCTTGCGTTAAATTCCCACCACTTGCCTAGTTACAAAAATATGCGAGAAAATACTGCCTGAAATGTGTCCTGTAGATATATACCTTATGTGTCTAGTTATAGCTACAGTGAAAGGTAATAAAAGGGGATGAATCTGTGGGAGTGGGATATAAATAGGGGTGGGTGGGGGTAAGTTGCTTTTAATTCGCCGCATTGTCTTTGTTGCCTCTTTGTTCTAAGACGTACATGCGAGGACAGAAGTGTTAAGATTGATTTTAGTTATTTTTTTAAACAATGCTTCTTTCCCTCTGTGTGTATTTACGGCATTGACCATTATATTGCTACTTTTAAATGTATCGCCATTAGAATACTGGAAAATAAATATGTTGCATAATAATGTCTTAGGTTTTCGCTAGTATTACACATTTATAATAAAACACTTTTAAACGGATTCTATCGCGTATGTTTTAGAGGTTTGTTTTTCCTGACGTTTCGAACACTTTGCAGGGTTCGTGGTCGCAGGATGACTAAGGTGACAGGCGTCGTTACAGATTTAAAAAGTTATTTTATTTTATCTACCGTACAATTATAATCAACAATTATTTCGCTGCACGCAGTAATCACTTACAGTGTCTTGATGTTTTTTAGTGTGGTATTTAGTTTGGGACTTAATTATTTTAATAACAGGATTCCAAACTGGTGGTACCTGCCAGCCATCTTCTCTATTAAAATTAGGATGTTTTTTAATTTCAATAGCCTCACGAAACAACTTCGAAAGTGTTCGAACCGTCAGGGAAAACAAAAATCTAAAATGTACGCGATAGAATCCGTTTAAAAGTGTTTTATTATAAATATGTTGCAATTAACTAAAACCATGTCAAAAGCATTGAAAGAATGTGAACTAGAGATGTTACAGAGCTTCGACTCCGAACCCGATACGTCGGAAACTCCGGTTCAAATGATACTTCCGAATCCGATTCCATATCCGGTTCTATCGAAAAGAAGGGATAATCGAGCTTAGCGTGCCGCCGACGAAAGAGGAGTCAAGTGTAATGCGAGTTGCCATAAGTTGTCATTGTGACTATCATCATTTCGGCCGAATTAAGTCCACTGCTGGACACAGGCCTCCCCCAAAGATCACCACAACGACCGATATGGATGTGTTGTGGGCTCATTGGGGGGTTTTGCCATAATCGCCACGCTTGGCAGACGGGTTGGCGATCGCAGTTGAGTTGTTAATGTACTCAAAGGACGCTGCTGCCCATCCTCCAGCTAATCCCTTAGTCGACTTTTACGACACCCATGGGAGGAGATGGGGTGGTGGCATTCTGAGCCGGCACCACACATTGCGACTATGCCTTTTGCTTTGTTTATAATATAACGCATCGGTTAAAGTGAGTGAAAGAGATGGTAAACATGAAATAAGGAAACAACAATGCAAGCGTGGCGCGCGTGAGATAGTCGTATCAATTAAAATTATTAGATAATTAATTTGTTCTTACCAATACTAAGGTTGTTAGTTTTTTTAACCGACTTCAAAAAGGAGGAGGTTCTCAATTCGATGCGTATTTTTTTATGTATGTACACCGATTACTCCGAGATTTGAGCAATAATTTTTTTAAAAGACGCAAATTGCTTTCGGATTGGTCCCATATATATTTCATTACATTTTATTAAGTAGTTTTTAACCAGCTTCAATAAACGGGTTAATTTGTCTGCGATCTAGTTGATGTCTTAATAGTGATTCCTCTCTCTTATTATTAGTGTTAAATACTGATACTAAGTTGGAAACTTCTTACATTTAGACTAAAAAGAAGCAAATAAAACTTTTTTGCAAAAATACCGACTTTTAAAACCCTACACGACATAAAAATATTAAAACCACTGAAAAGACTTTTTTTTAAGAAGTCGAGCGGGGCCAATTCTAGAATATAACTTGTCGTTGGTTTGCATGAACCATGGTTGGGGCATACCTGGGCCTGCTTGATTCATATTATGTTAGTACTATCTTTTTTAATTTTCGAAGTAAATATTGTTATGTCCAAACTTCCATTTTATTTTGTAACCTACTTTAACTCCGATTCCGCGGAAGTCATTTTAAGAAAGACTCTCCCTCCGTTAAAACGTTCTCCGTAACATCTGTAATGTCACCCACCTTTTTTTTTTTTATTGGTGCCCAGTGGAAATTCTTCATGAACTTCCTTCGCCCCGGGGAACGGCGAAGGGGTATGCCGGACTCCTACCGGCTAAAACCACTGGGGCGGTCATCTTCGGCACCTAATGGAGGCTCCAGGTCCTCGTATGATCACACTGGAGCCGCCCACTGGTGCCACGCCTATAGGCACATCTCGGAGAGGGTGACTGTAAAGCGGTCACCCCCCCGGGGGAATGTAAAGGATCCCCCAAAGCGTCCCACGGCAGCGCGTGACCACATGCGTGCTACCGATCCAGATATACCTAGATATGTATAGCTGGATGATCCTATAAGCGGATCTCTTATCGTAAGGGAAAAGCCAATATATAGCTTGATATTTAGTAGGTAGTAGATAGTATCTAGTATACGGTGTGTTCAAACACCTTGTGTGACCTTTAATGCTCGATGATCTCAATCGTTTTCCAACAGGTGGGCCTTAAAATGAACATGGGCAAGACGAAATTCATGTCAAATTCCCATGTTGTACCTGTGCCAATATCTGTTGGGAGATCTGTTCTCGAAGTTGTTGACGAGTATGTCTACCTGGGACAAACTGTCCAGTTAGGTAGGTCCAACTTCGAGAAAGAGGTCAATCGTCGAATCCGACTCGGCTGGGCAGCGTTCGGGAAATTTCGTCAACAACGTGTATTCGTCAACAATACCGCAATGGCTCAAGATGAAAGTCTTTAACCAGTGTGTGTTACCAGTGATGACATATAGAACAGAGACGTGGTCACTCACAATGGACCTCATAAGAAAGCTCATGGTCACTCGGCGAGCTACCGAGAGAGCTGTGCTTGGTATTTCTCTACGAGATCGAATTAGAAATGAGGAGATCCGTAGAAGATATAAAGTTGCCGACATAGCTGAAAGGATTAGTAAACTGAAGTGGCAATGGGCAGGGCACATTGCTCGTAGAACTGATGGCCGTTGGGGTAAAAAGCTTCTCGAGTGGAGACCGCGCACCGAAAACGCAGCGTGGGACGACCTGCAATGAGGTAGACACACGACCTGGTGAACGTTGCTGAGTTCGCTCATTGTGGAAATCTATTGGGAGGCCTTTGTTCAGCAGTGGACGTCTTTTGGCTGATACACCTTAAAGTACATTAATTACAACTCAACAACTAAAGCGTGGCAATTTTGGCAAAACCGCCCAATGAGGACACAACAACAAACAAACACAGACCAAGACCGGTCGTTGTGGCGATGTTTAGGGAGACCTATATCTGGCGGTGGACGATTTTAGGCTTGAATAGTGTATTTAAACAAATCGGCCTAAAGCTGTCCACTGCTGGACAAAGTCGGTTACATGCCGTGTGTCATTTTGGGGAGAATTCGCCAGAAGCAGGAACCGCTGAACCTAATTTTGAAACATTACATTGCCAACGTACAGCGATAGTTAGAAATCGAATTCCAACGATTGTAATCGATTGAACGGAACAATCGGATAATTCGACAGTTTAACTAACAATCGGGCTGCTCTATTGAAAATCTGGCACCTTCTTTCGTGTGGTTAGTGGTCCACCTTGTATCACAGTTGTTCAAGTCGCCCTAAGGCCTCAGACTTGGCTCCAAATTTTTCTCAGTACTTTGTGTAGTCCGCCAACCCCCTCTGGGTTCGCGGGTGCGTAGATTGGGGAATCTGCGTGCCCACACCGAGCGACCCAAGAGAAGACGGTAGCACGCATGTGGTCACGCGTTGCCGTGGGACGCTTTGGGGGATCCTTTACAATCCCCCCGGAAGGGTGACCACTTTACAGTCACCCTCTCCGAGATGTGCCTATAGGCGTGGCACCAGCGGGCAGCTCTAGTGTGATCATACGAGGACCTGGAGCCTCTCTTAGGTGCCGAAGATGACCGCCCCAGTGGTTTTCGCCGGTAGGAGTCCGGCATACCCCTTCGCCCTTCCCCGGGGCGAAGGAAGTTCATGAAGAATTTCCACTGGGCACCAATAAAAAAATTAAAAAAAAGTCCGCCAACCCGCACTAGGCAAGCGTAGTGGACTAAGCCCTAACGTTTCTTATCGTGAGAAAAGGCCCGTGCCCAGCAATGGGACAGTAATGAGCTGATTATGTAATATTTTATGATTATTTTATTAAGAGGAGCGAAAAGTAATCGGAAAAAATCCCTAAAGATAAATCCCCGAGCAATAATCGTAAATATATACAAAGTCGTTATCGAATATCACAATTATTGTGTGCTTAATATGTCTATCTCTTAGATCACGGGTTTCTAATCTTGTTTGCCTGAGGGCCACACTGACTCCTCCACTTAGTCCCAAGGGCTAGAACCTTTTTTTTATTATACTCGTGAAAATACATCACGTACTCCGTCCCGGGAAAGAGTGGAGAGACATGCCGGACTCCGGTTAAAACCAACGGAGTGGTCATCTTCGGCACCGAAGGGGAGCTCCAGGTCCTCATACGATCATACTAGGGCCTATTAGTGCCACGCCTATAGGTACATCTCGGAGGCGGTGACTGTAAGGCGGTCAGCCCCTCTAGCAAGGGCTAAGATCTAGCTTTTTACAAATTTTCTATTTAGTAGTCGTTAAATTAAAACGTCTGATCATTAATTTGTATGATTTATTCAAATACTCCACCCATAGATTCGAGACCCCTGCCTCAGAAGAAACCATTAGATGATAATTTTGTTTTTATCTTATTTATCTCATCATATCAGCCATGGACGCCCATTGCTGAACTAAAGGCCTCCCCCATAGATTTCCACAACTATGACGTCCAAAGTTATTAGAACATGTGTAGTTCAAAGTGTATCATCATTACGGCCGAATGAGTTCCACTGCTGGACACAGGCCTCCCCCAAAGATCACCACAACGACCGATATGGATGTGTTGTGGCCTTATTGGGGGGTTTTGCCATAATCGCCTCGCTTGGCAGACGGGTTGGCGATCGCAGTTGAGTTGTTAATGTACTTGAAGGACGCTGCTGCCCATCCTCCGGCTAATCCCTTAGTCGACTTTTACGACACCCATGGGAGGAGATGGGGTGGTGGCATTCTGAGCCGGCACCACACGGCAAAGTGTATACGAGCCTAGAAATCCAGTTTTTTCGCTACCACTCTTTATAAAAGCACACCAATGCACACAGTTTAAGTTCTCATTCAATGAACTGAATAAAGATCTAGACCTAGTCGATCTTTTGGAACCGTGCAACTTAGATTCTGACGTTTCATGTGTGCCAATATTTGGTTTATTTGAAATAAAAAATCTTTGACTTTGAAACACAACATTATAATTGGCTACTCATACTAAAACACCCACGATTTTGTAGGCAGCCAATTATGCCGAGGGTACGGACCGCACACGACAGCCGTACTACGCAACGCGTAAGTTTATTGGGAGGTCCATTCGTTGTTCTATTCACTGCGTTTGTTATTCACCGATTGCTTGTTAAAAGTGGTAGATAAGAAGTATTATATGTTGTACAAAAAAAAAATATCGAACTGCTCCATCAATCTAAATGTAACTTAATAAAGAAAACAATAATTTGAAATTTATTATTTTTATAGACAAATACAAGAAAAAAAAATTACTTGCATATGATATGGTATATGATTCCTTCTTTGATAAAGTTATTGTTTTCGCTTCGGTTTTTGCATGTTATCCCCGAACAACACGACAATTTAACAAAGTTTCACTTACGCGATCGAATCTCAACTGATGTTATAAATCGGGCATTTTTTCCGAATGGCCCGGATTGCGCATGTCGCGGTGGCGCGGTTACGCCCCCGTACCAACTTATTTCCTATTTCTGTGGTGTCGTCAGTTTGAAGAGAATTTCCCAGTACTTACCACGCTTGGCAGGCGGATGGGTTGGTGAGCGCAGTGTGACTGATGTTCCACAGAAGGGATGCTGCTACCTATATCTCTGGTTTAGAGTGCCTTAGTCGTCTTTTACGACATCCACGGAAAGAAATGGAGTGGTGCTATAGTCTTAATCCGGATTAATTAAATAAAAAACTTGACTTTGAAACAATATAATTGGCTACTCATACATAAAACACACCCATGACTTTGTAGGTAGCCAATCATACCGAGCGTACAGATCGCACACGACAGCCGTACCACGCAACGCGTAAGTTTATTGGGAGTACCATTCGCTGTTCTAACACATTAATTAGTTAAAATATTAATTTATACGATAGTCATAAATGATCGTGTTTTGATTTTCTGTCTGTTTGTCTGAAAGTTTGCCTCGAATAGGCTTCAAAACAGCTTTTGTGGAACAGTAACTATACTGATCTCACTAACCCGCCTGCCAAGTGTGGTGATATTGGCAGTTCCCCACAAAATGATGACACAATTGTGGAAATATATGGGGTAGGCCTTTGTTCAGGAGTGGACGTCCTGGAGCTGGTACGATGATGATGATGATGATCGTGTAAATTTTGACAGCACACAGTGCGACACGCGCCGTTGTAATAAAATTGTTGAAAAAATATTCTTTGTAAGTGCTCGAATAGCAACTTTCATTATATCAGCCAAAGGCAGGAAGGAACAAAAGGCCTCCCCATAGATTTCCACAATTCTGTCGTAATTTTTGATGAACTCACAACGATTTTCGGGCGGGTTGGTTAGTGCATAACGGCTACTGTCCCCCAGAAGGGACAGTTCCACAAAAGGGACACTGTTCCACTAAAGGTTCGACGACACGGTTGGTGCAGTGGCTGATACTGTCGGCTGCTGCGCTCCGGATCGCGGGTTCGAATCCCGCACGGAAAAAATATGTGTATGACCTGCAGGTTGTTCCGGGTCTGTGTGTGGAATGTATGTCTGTAAACGCGCCCAGTACACAGGAGAAATCCTAGTGTGGCGCAAAGTTTAAAAAAACAGAAATAATAATAAAAAACGGTATTATTAACTCTACTTATTAATTATCGCAAAAATAATGTAAATTGCAACTTGTTTTTTATAAATGCGATCTTGTTGGTAAAACCATTTAATATACTAGCCGCCCGCGTCGGCTTCGCACATGCAAACCTGATTTTAGTGACACCTACCGGGTCCAATCAATCCAGTCAACTAATTATCTTATACCGCCATATGTTAGAATCTTATCGAACTACAGATAATTATGACTCTTTGTCAGATAATAAACAAATAGTTCGCTGTAAAATAATATTGCGATAAAAAATTGAGATATAAACTATCCTATCTTTTAAGTTGGATAGAACTGCACTCAGTGTGCAAAATTTTATTAAAATCGGTTCAGTACTTTAGGAGTCCATGACGGACAAACAACGTGACACGTCATTTATACAGGGTGTCAGGGGGAGAAAAATCTCTACCTTGACACAGATTTTTAAGCATCTCGTGATGGAAAATTCCTTTTCTAGTTTTTTTTTTACCTCAAATTATTTGTGAATAGTTACTTTATATAATAATAATAATTTCGGCCGAGTAAGTCCACTGCTGGACACAGGCCACCCCCAAAGATCACCACAACCACCGATATGGATGTTTTGTGGGCTCATTGGGGGGTTTTGCCATAATCGCCACGCTTGGCGGGCGGGTTGGCGATCGCAGTTGAGTTGTTAATGTACTCGAAGGACGCTGCTGCCCATCCTCCGGCTAATCCCTTAGTCGACTTTTACGACACCCATGGGAAATAAAAAAAATATTGCTGAACATATATTGTGTTTTTTGGTAGGTATTGACTCAAGCTCTCACCCCCTGCAGTATGTCGTGCTATTTACTGGACACCCTGTATATTAAGATTAAAAGAATATGTTCACAAACAAAAAAATCATCTCACCCATGTGTTCGATTGTACTCCTAGTCTGGCTATAAAAGTGAAGCGGTAGCTCGGACGAGTGGCTAGCCGGTACCTATGTATGTAGACATAATGTAGGTACAAGAAATTCCTCCCGCTACCTGCTGGCTGATGCTTGTCCTAATGTTAATTACTTTGGTCTACAATGGACTGCCTTTTCTCGTAATTGTCATAATAACTGACTTAAGACCAAAAAGAAAGATAATTTATGGTGTAGGCCCCTTATGGCATGAGTTCGGCTTGGTAGGTACCATCGTAGTCCGTGTGCGCAGCACAGCGCACTGGGACGCTTCGGGGGATCCTTTACAATCCTCTTCAGAGGGTGTACGCTTTACAGTCATCCTCCGAAATGTGCCTATAGGCGTGGCAACAGTGGGCGGCTCTAGAGTGATCATGTGAGGAACTGGAGCCCCTTGGTGCCGTAGATGACCGCTACAGTAGTTTTATCCGTTAGGAAGTTAAGCATGCGACTTCGTCCCCTGGGGCGGAGGAAGTTCAGGTAGAATTTTCACTGGGTCCAATAAAAAAGGTACCATCGCAGTGCCAGATATTTGCCGCCATACAGTAAACTTTACTACGACGATGCGATTAGGACACTGTAGCTAGTGGAATTGCTAGACATAAAACTAAATAACTAATTGTGTTTAAAGCAGGCAGCAAATGTTATTCTACCGTGCCACAGGTCACACTTTGCAATACTCGTCTTAAAAGAGTCACGCAGTTTAAGTACCTGGGTCACTGGGTCACCGATGATCTTAATCATAATATGGACCTAGAAAGGGAACGTAGGGCGTTGGCTGTCCGATGCAATATGCTAATCCGCAGATTTGCACGGTGTACCAGGCAAGTCAAAATTACTCTTTTTAGAGCATACTGCCAGTCATTTTACACGTGCAGCCTGTGGGTCTGATATACGCAGAGGGCATACAGCGCCCTGCGAGCTCAGTACAACAATGCGCCCAGGATGTTGTTGGTGCTGCCACGTTTTTGTAGTGCTTCCGGGATGTTTGCTGAGGCAAGGGTTGATGGTTTTTATGCCATCGCCCGCAAACGAGCACATCGCTCCTTCTCAGAATGCGTGCCAGCCCTTATAGCATCCTGAGTGCATTGTGTGACAGATGGGACTGTCCGATGCTTGGTCACTGGATACACCTTCACACGTAGTGAGTGCCCCATTTAGGCGCCAGATTAATACATATAATTACTTAGTCTAGTTTACTAACATTAGGTTTAGGTTGTTCGTACTAACACTATATGGACCATGTATTTTAGTCTGAAATAAATATAATTATTATATAAGAGACTAAATAACCGTCCGTGTGGTGTCCGGATTAAGAATATAGCACCACTCCATCTCCTCCCGTGGATGTCGTAAATGGCGACTAAGGGAATCTAAACCAGAGGGATGGGCAGCAGCGTCCCTTCTGTGAAACGGTAGCCATACTGCGCTCACCAACCCGCCTGCCAAGCGTGGTGAGTATTGGCAAATACCCCCCAAAAACATGACACAGTTGTGAAAATCAACGGGGGAGGCCTTTGTTCAGCAGTGGACGTATAAATGGCCGATATGATGATATGATGAGACTAAATAACTGATGTGCCGAGATGACGAGCGCAGTGGTGCCACGCAGGACTAGCCTCGGGCAGCATTACTATTTATATGGGTAGGGGGGACGTGCTCGGCGCTGTCTTGTAAAAGATAGATCGTCTTTCCAAAAGCTGTTGTCACGACCTGTGTTCCAACAATGTTCCTGGTACCAATCATGTCTAGCTACGGTGGATTTGAAAATCACAGCCTCTCAATTGGCAGTCCGGCTCCATCCGTCATCATTTCAGCCGAATAAAGTCCACTGCTGGACACAGGCCTCCCCCAAAAATTGCGACCGGCGAACAAACGATCTAGGTGTGCTTGACGGGTTAGCGATCGCTGAGTTGAGTTGTAAATATACTTGAAGGACGCTGCTGCCCATCCTCCGGCCCATTACCCCATAGTCGCCTTGATGGGGTAGTGCTATTCTTAAGCGGGCTCCTCAAAGCACTCCTTGCATGCAATATCCCTGCCGGATTGTATAGAGTGAATGTTTGCAGAGCCAATATTTATCTGCAAAGATTCACACTATACAATCCGGCAGGGATACGAGTACTGCATGTAGGGCCCTGCAGGGGGAGGGCTTTGAATAAGCCCCTTCAGTCATTGCGTCTTATACATATATCCTTTTCTACTAAATTACAGGACAGTACTCGTGACATACACCGAAGTAAAATACGTCCGTTATAGGGCGTTCAAAGTAAATGATGCTAAAAGGGCTCGGAGGACGCGGCTCAGACCTCTGTCCACGCAATTACAGAGTTTTACGACCCCCTACCAGGGATTAGTTGATGGAATGATGGGGAGGTTCTACGTCTTGTATTTTAAATGTTAAGAAACTGCACGGCACGGAAGTGTTTAGGTGCATCTTAACAATGTGATATAATTGGAAACTGAAATCGTTATTTACGTAATTCCGGCTTCGTTTGTTAAATATTGATTTAATGTATCATCAATGTACAAACAAAACTCTTCTATGTTCAAATATGTATACCTAGGTCCTACATAAATAGTGGATTTTACTTCAAAAGGACAATCAGTAGGGTATAGGGATCGTGTATATTAAAAAACGTATAATTTTCTTTTTTTTTGCAGTATGTATAAGTTTGGTAATGGAGCACATAAATATATATTTTTTGCATTTTATCCCAGCGGCGCGTGTTCTATATGTGTGTGAATTTTCGTAATAAAATGGTGAAACGATTTTATTTTGTGCTCGAAAATCAAGCTTAATTTTTTTTATTATTGCTATATGTATACGTAAAACAATTATATTTATTTATTTTGTGCTCAAAATGCGATATTGTTTTTTAATCTAATAAAATAATCGGGATGCCTATAACCTACTGATTGACCCCTTGAAATATTTATTACATTTTTATGAATATTTATTATTTTTGTAAAAAATATAGGGCATTTTACCGTACAATATGTATATATTCGTGACGACAATAATTTCTCTATATTTTTGTCCTCCACAACTTTGTTCGCCCTAACACCAAAACCGCACAGTCACGTCCTATTTCTGCACCAGTACGGGGTGGCTGCCACCTCGTGTGCGGCGTCAAACGGCCACCACCAGCCGGACCGTCGCCATCATCATCATCATCAGCACCACCAACACGCAGATGTTCCTCCACAATGGGTGAGATAGGCGTTGTTATGTGTTGTTCTGTAGCACGTGTGTTTAATTTTTGTTGTTTGAGCACATTAAAAGTCGTGTTTCTGTTGTTTTAGCACGTGCTCTAGGCATTGTTATGTGTTGTACTGTAGCACGTGTGTTTAATTTTTGTTGTTTAAGCGCTGTCAATTCATGTTTTTGTTGTGTTTGAGCACGTATTCTGTTGGCTTTCGACACTTTATTTTATAGCCGTGTTGTGTTTTAATGTTTCGTATTAGTGTCATCACTATCGAAGTTGGAGTGAAGCCAGTGATAACTATGTGTTTTTTTTTTGTATACATGTGCTGTTTGTCTTACTTTCAAAACGCACTTGTTCAATTTTGTGTTGTCTTTCAGAACATTATCAAGCTGTCTCAGTCATATCATTGTTCTTTGTATTTAATTGTCTTGTTTTGTATTATTCAATTTGACTAGTTTTAACATCATTTATTCATCAGCATCCTTAATCATGGCATAGGTGAGAGATGGGCGATGTTATAATTCTGTTGTTGTAATTTTTGTTGAGATTAAGCACGTGTATTGTTAGCTCTTACATTTTTATTTTGCCCTGTAAATTATTAACACAGCGCTCAACATAAGCATGTATGCTAATATGAGGTGTGTCAAATGTGTGTTGTTCTCAATCAAGTGTGTGATTTTGTGTGGATTTTAAGCATATTAACGAGCTGTTTTTTATATGCTTGTGTTTTTCAGACTGATATCCTCAAGTTATTCTTTACGTAAATTTATTTAAGTAGGAAGGTTTGCAAGTTTTGTATGTACAATTTTTGTGCCTATTTTTCGGCATATCACTTTGTGTTGTATTTTAGCACGCGTTGCTTCTAACCATTTTTGTTGCCCTATTTACACTTGTTTTGTTAACGGCATGGCTATTTAACCACCGTTGTGAACGTCACCACCATTCTCTACCATCTTCCAACTCTACTCACCACATACTGCGAGCATCAAAGGTAAGTGATCTTTGCAAATTTCAAAAGTGTTTTTACTGACTTCAAAAAGGGATGTTATTACCATATTCTTTTTGTGTTTATGTGTGTATATTTCTAAGATTTTACGAACCGATTTGAATGTTATTTTAATTTATTTTATAGTGAGCCTGCTCTGTGAACCTGTATAAATTTGGTGGCACATAGATGCTTATTGAATCATTAAAAGTTGGGATATGCGAGGAACGATAAATATAGTTTTCCGGAGTCAATCAAGTAAATGTTAAGACATAAGTTCTTTGTGGTTCATCATCATCATATCAACCATAAGGCGTCCACTGCTGAACAAAGGCCTCCCCCATAGATTTCCACAGTTGTGTCGTCATTTTGGGGTAATTTTCCAGTACTCACAATAATGGTGAATGGTGAGCGCAGAAAGGATGCTGTTTCAAAGAAGGGACGCTGCTGCCCATCTCTAGGTTTAGAGTCCCTTAGTCGCCTTTTACGACATCCACGGGAAGAGATAGAGAGCTAATTGGTGTGTGTTCATTGGGTTTTTTTTTTAAGTTATCTGGACATGTACAGATTTTTGGCCTTCCATCTGTACTTGGTCCGGATTTTTGACCTTTTTTTTTATTAATGTCCAGTGGAAATTCTACATGGAACTTCTTTCACCCCGGGGAAGGGCGGAGGGGTATGCCGGACTCCTACCGGCTAAAACCACTGGAGCGGCCATCTTCGGCACCGAACCACCCAGCCCACCAGGTCCTCGTAAGATCACACTCGATACAAAAAAAAAAAAATGAATATTTAATTTTCGAATTTCATTATTTAATAATGTAACTTTTAAACATCAGGACTTTATAAATTAATTCCAGCTCTTTGTCAGGACTTTCAAATTTCGAAGTGGTAACTATAATTGGGAAGACCCATTGTTCAGCAGTGGATGTTTACTGGCTGCTGCGTGTATGTGTGTGTGCTACCAAAGAAAAAAAACACGTGTAGATTATTAATCATGGCTTATTATTACAAAGTACATTAATTAAAACAGAACTTGAGTACTTATATCATTGGCATACGTGCCGTATCGGCTTTAGAGCTTCAAATGTAATACATTTAATGTTATTGCAAAACTCCGTCGATTTCCGCTGAGTTCCGGTTACTTATGTATGTTAGTGGGGCATCATAATAGGTAACAGTCATGCCCTTTAATCCTTTTTTTAGTTGGGAAATCCTTGTGAACGTCCTCGGCCTTGGGACGGGCAGAGGGGGCATGCTGGACTCCTACTGGCTAAAACCACTGGTGCGGTCATGTTCGGCACCGAAGGGGGGCTCCAGGTCCTCGTAAGATCACACTAGAGCCACTCATTGGTGCCACGCCTTTAGGCACATCTCGGAGAGGATGACTGTAAAGCGGTCACCCCCTCTAACGAAAAGGAGGTCACAGTAGAAAGGCCGCCCTCCAGGCACTTCTCGGGGAGGATTGTAAAGAAACCCCCAAGCCTTGCTGTGCGCTTTACTGCTCACACAGCGTTACGTCACCACGTGCTCACCACCAGGGGGTCGCTCGGTATGAGCACGCAGACTCCTGGAAGGGAGCTCAGGCGTGTTGCACTTGAGTCGGGGCGGTTGTTACTCCAGCGCCGTCACGTCCTTCTTCGTGCGGGATCGGCTCTCTCGCGATCCTGCTCTGCAGTCTCTTTCTGGAGCATAACGCTCTCGCAGAAGGAGACCACTGCACTTCTATTTTCATGCTCTGCTAACATACGGCACGGTTGGTGCAGTGGCTGATACAGTCGACTGCTGCGCTCCAGGTCGCGGGTTCGATTCCCGCACGGAACAAATATTTGTATGATCTGCAGGTAATTGTTCCGGGTCTGGGTGTATTGTGTGTGGAATTCATGTCTGTAAACGCATCCTCGACACAGGAGAAATCCTAGTGTGGGGCAAGTCTTCCACTTTTTTTCAATCGCGGCTACGGCCGATCTTCGATCTTTATACAGCGAATTCCTCTGGGTTTATCTTTTATTTTGGGGAATAAATAAAAGTCGCACGGTGCCAGGTCGGGACTGTAACGAGGATGACTCACTAATTCCATACCTTCCATACAAATATTCAATTACTGGCGGAGTCAGCTTCTTGGGCGCTGCTGTCGACATTTTCCAAGACAACCCGTACACAATGACTAGCATATTAATCTGCAGTCACAGTCCTTTTATCTTCTAGTCCAAAGAATGAGGCCTTTAGAAGATTACCTTGCTTTCTGCCCTTCTTTACTTCTGTTGGCAAATCTTCGAATGGAAACATCCAGTGGGCAGATTCTTTTTTTTGATTTCGATCGCTTAATATACATCCAGTTTTCATCACCTGTGACGATGTCGAATACAGCATTTGAGTCACCTCCGTTATACTTTTCAAGCATTTCGCAGCACCAATCCAAACGACGGCGTTTTTGATCTTTAAATCAAATTATGAGGTATTCATCTGGTGCAAAACTTTCTGATACCAGAGGGCCAATTCTCGTAATTTAAAAATGTTCAAAATATAGTTCTGAGCTAGTTTCATTGTCACAAATGGTATTCTCCTAAACTAACAAACAACGTCAAACGTGAACTTACACTGTGATGTGATCGAAAATGGATCGAAAGTTGATCGAAGTCAAAACGGTATTCTGCTAACATTTCGAACTGTCACACGTACTGAATTGTTATTAAATAAACGTCAAAATTGAGGTTGAAATGAGACTAGATCGAGATTATACCTAAATCCGACTGAACTTTAAGAGTAGCAGAATACCATTTTTTCAGTCAATTGATGTTTTAATCTCAGTTCGGTCAAGTTTCAGTCGTAGTATAAATTAATTACGAGAATTAGCCCTCTGAATGTTCTTGTAAGATTATAATAAAACAATTTTAAACGGATTAATCGCGAAAACATAAGACATTACTATGTTCTTGTAAGACTTTGCACTTAACTCATACCAATACCTCAAGTGTGGTGCCGGCTCAGAATGCCACCACCCCATCTCCTCCCATGGGTGTCGTAAAAGTCGACTAAGGGATTAGCCAGAGGATGGGCAGCAGCGTCCTTCGAGTACATTAACAACTCAACTGCGATCGCCAACCCGTCTGCCAAGCGTAGCGATTATGGCAAAACCCCCCAATGAGCCCACAACACATCCATATCGGTCGTTGTGGATCTTTAGGGGAGGCCTGTGTCCAGCAGTGGACTTCATTCGGCCGAAATGATGAATACCTCAAGCTGCCCGGATCTTTTGACTATTCGTTTATTTTATCAGCTTCTGTCATTAGCCGCACTGCACTCACGTTATCTTCAGTGGTCGCCGTAGAAGGACGTCCTTCGCGTAAATCATCAGTGAGATTGCTTCGACCACGTTTAAATTCATTAAATAAGATAATAAGATATAAGCAGTGACATGAAATGCAACTTTGTCATGAAATGCCAATCGAAGTCTATCATAACATAGTTGTTGATTAAGAACGCAATGAAAGGCGTATATGAATCTGGAAGCGAAAATGTTCTCTAGTCAAATTCATTTCGACGCACGACATGGTCTTTTTAATTTACCGCCAATATTATATAAATGACATGAACTCAAAGTGCATCTACAGCTTGCCAAAGAGTTATTTATTCGAATTCGTAAATAGTTTTTTTTATCGGCAACTTTTCTTACTGGCCAATTCTAAAAACATCCAATGTGACCCTCGTTCAATATAATAAAGAACTATAAAATGAAAAGCGAGCTATGGAGAGAGCTTAGTGTGGTATTTCTCTACGAGATCGAATCAGAAATGAGGAGATCCGTAGAAGAACTAAAGTTGTCGACATAGCCGAAAGGATTAGTAAACTGAAGTGGCAATGGGCAGGGCACATTGCACGTAGAACTGATGGCCGTTGGGGCACAAAGGTTCTCGAATGGAGACCGCGCACTGGAAAACGCAGCGTGGGACGACCTCCAACGAGGTGGGCAGACGACCTGGTGAAGGTCGCTGGGAGTCGTTGGATGACGGCGGCGTGTAACCGCTCGTTGTGGAAATCTAAGGTGGAGGCCTATGTTCAGCAGTGGTCGTCCTGTAGCTGATATGATGAAAATGAAAAAGAAATCTATTCCGTGAACCAACAGTCGGTTACAGAAAAAAAATACGTGGCATATTCACCCACAAACAATAAACAAATAAGAACATGTTGTCTTCCCAACAACGCAATCGATATCACTGAAGTTTTGACCGTTTAATAACACATTTCGCAATGTAGTTCTAAGGTCACCTCTTCATGAACGTGTAGTACATGTCTCTTTGTGCACGTGACGAATTGAAAACAATCAATACATACCATAAGCGTCCTCTCCTGACCAAGAGCTTCCCCATAGATAGAATTGAAAGAACGTAAAGCGATGGAAAGCATTGATTTTATGGTTGCGTACCAAAAGGTATGAATGAAACCCTAGAATAGAATAGTTTCAGTAATTTGGTCCTAACGGAATCTCTTAAGAAAGAAAGAAAGAAAACGTACTTATTTCTGAACACCATAGAGACGCGCATAACAACAATTAAAAAAAAATGTAAGAAATAATAATAAAGTACCTCGCCAAAGGACTTGGAGTCCAGACTATCATTATTCACAAACAAAAAAGAAAAGTAATACAGCATTGCCAGCTCTGTTTAGTGCATGTTGGCAAGAGATTTAAATTTCTACCAAAGCAACATAATATTAATTTATACTATATAAAGCTATTATTAAATTAAAATAATTGTGCGCCGCTAGTGTGCAGAAAATGGCTGCAAAATACACCGTCCTATTAGAACGACGAAGGGCGTTTCAATACATGACAACATCTGAGAAGAAATGCGGAAATATACCCAGCAACTCACTATAATAAAACACTGTTAAACCGATTACATCGCGCATATTATAGATTTTTGCTATTCCTGACGTTTCGAACACTATGCAGCAGTCGTGGTCGCAGGATGACTAAGGTGACAGGCGTCGTTACAGATTTTAAAATGTTCTTTTATTTTATCTGCCGTACAATTCTAATCCAAAGTTATTTGATGCACGCAAATCACTAACAGTGTCTTGATGTTTTAAGTTCGGTATGTTGCTTGGGACTTTATTATTTTAATGTTATAATAATAGTTCCTGTAGTGAACTGCAGGACCACGGTCCTATGTTCCAGATTTTTGTACAAGACAGTACAGACAACTATAGTTCTTAAATTTCGATTAGATTTTTAAAATGTTAATTTATGAGTATGGCCTGACAGGAATCTATTAAAAATCATTTCATCATTTCGGCCGAATGAAGTCCACTGCTGGACACAGGCCTCCCCCAAAGATCACCACAACCACCGATATGGATTTGTTCTCGCTCATTGCGGGGTTTTGCCATAATCGCCACGCTTGGCAGGCGGGTTGGCGATCGCAGTTGAGTTGTTAATGTACTCGAAGGACGCTGCTGCCCATTCTCCGGCTAATCCCTTAGTCGACTTTTACGACACCCATGGGAGGAGAAGGGGTGGTGGCATTCTGAGCCGGCACCACACGGCAATGAGCCGGCACCACACAATCATTTATTACCTTGTAATGTCAACGCATTTTACATTAGGCTTAGACTCCTGCCTATGCCCGTTAACAATAAATAGCTCAAGCTTTGCATTTCTATAGATTAAAATCTATATCCACCTACTTTTGTCATTTATACCTGTGGATAAGGGCACGTACCATTTTTTTGCCGTGTTAGGGATGGGAAACTATCGATAGTTTGTGTTATCGACAAGGCAATGTACCGATATAAGATGGTGTATTTATGCCTGGTTTTACCGAAAATGTTCAGATATATAGTGCAGGGCTTCTCGTGTTCGTTCCTTCATAGCTTTTACTACACAGTTTTATATCAATCTTACGTAAAGACGGAGTGGCGTATTCTTTTCCGGAAAATTAACACTATGTGTATCTATACAAATAAATAAAATTGAAGTGTCTGTTTGGAATGTCAAAATAACAGATTTTTACTAAATGCATATGAAAGTATATACGGAACATATAACAAAAAATGGTGGTTTTGGCTCAGATTGCCGTGTGGTGCCGGCTCAGAATACCACCACCCCATCTCCTCCTGTGGGTGTCGTAAAAGTCGACTAAGGGATTAATCAGAGGATGGGCAGCAGCGTCCTTCGAGTACATTAACAACACAACTGCGATCGCCAACCCGTCTGCCAAGCGTGGCGATTATGGCAAAACCCCCCAACGAGCCCCAACACACCCATATCGGTCGTTGTGGTGATCTTTGGGGGAGGCCTGTGTCCAGCAGTGGATTTCATTCGGCCGAAATGATGAACAAAAAATGCATTAATATTTTTTTGTTTGTCAGTCTTTTTGTTCCGGATAATCTCCGAAACGGCTGGACCGATTTTGACGGGACTTTCACTGGCAGATAGCTGATGTTATAAGGAATAACTAAGGCTACTTTTATTTTAGAAAAATAATTAGGATTCCGCGCAAAAAAATAAAACCCTTGAAATTAAATATAGATATTCGATGTCAAGTACCTATGTCGAAGTAGTCTAAATGTATTTTAAATTAAACGCGGGTGAAACCGCGGGTCCCAGCTAGTTATATAATAAATGTAGAATAAAAAAAAATTGCACTCCGGGAGTGCCGACAGAAGTGAAAACTTATTTTGGCGCATTAGCAGATTTTATCTCATTTAAAAATATGCGTACAGCGCTAAAAGAAGTTTTCAGTTCAAGCGTCTCGTAACGGTGTCGCGAGACCAGAGATTTTATCTCATCTAAAAATATGCGTACTGCGCTAAAATAAGTTTTCACTTCAATAAACAGCACAATGGACTCAATAGGGTTGAAGTGCGTTCGGCTGATGCTGAGCCCGTGAGAGCCACAAATGTAGAATTTATTGGCACGGTCAGCACAATGGCTAAGCAGTAGGCTTTCTGCGCTACGTGTCGTGGGTTCATTCCCGGCACGGAAGAAATATTTGTATGATCTACAGATAGTTGTTTCGGATTTGTGCATGTGAGGTATATGTCTGTAAACCGTATCCATGCCACAGCAGAAATACTAGTGTTGGACATTTTTCAATGCTCAACCGAATCACAAACCATAACCGATTCAAATAAATATACACAGAGTCATACAACAGTAGTAAATTTTATTTAAAGGAAAAAATCTACTACAGCGATGGCGGTTATTTAAAATCAAGTTTTGATTGTATTATTGTATATAAATGAATGCTTGTTTGGACAAATGAATGTTTCTATGTGCTCCTATACTATTCATCCGAGTATTTGAAACTGTACAGTTGCTTTTGGCACCTGGGTTAAAGTCGCTAAGAAGAAAAAAACAGGCATTGCAGCGCGCGGGAATTAGCTAGTAATTAATAAATGAAGTTCATATTCAAGCACAAAAATTGTATAATTTTTTCGACATTGTATTACTAAAACGCACGCAAAGAAAGAAATAGCGTTTTGTTTTGTTGTGCTGACATGTAGCTTAATTTATCATCATATCATCCAAAGGACGTCCACTGCTGAACAAAGCCCTCCCCCATAGATTTCCCCAACGAGCGGTTATATCAACGATTTCCAGCGACCTTTACCAGGTCGTCTGTCCACCTTGTTGGAGGTCGTCCCACGCTGCATTATCCGGTACGTGGACTCGAGAACCTTTTTGCCCCAACGGCCATCAGTTCTACGAGCATCGTGCCCCGGCCATTGCCACTTCAATTTACTAATCCTTTCAGCTATGTCGGCAACTTTAGTTCTTCTACAGATCTCCTCATTTCTGATTCGATCTCGTAGGAGAAATACTAAGCCATAGCTCGCTGAGTGACCTTGAGCTTTCTTACGAGGCCCACAGTGAGTGACCACGTCTCTGTTCCATATGTCATCACCGGTAACATACTGGTTAAAAGACTTTTGTCGCGAGGCATTGTGGTATTGTTGACGAGAGGACGTTGCGAAGTTAATTTATAAATTGGATTAATTAATGAAAAATAATGCAAAATATAACTTGTTTTTTAATAAAGGCGATCCTATAACATACAGATTGTCCCTTTGAAATAATGTTTACTATTTTGTGAGCCGTTATATACGAACAGGTAACTTATGATAATTTAATGTAAAACTACTCGGTGTGAGCTCTCCGCGTTTACATTGTTGACATAATGACAGTTGACATATCACAACTCTTAAATTTTTTGTCAAGTATAAATAAGACTATTTGTGATGACACCATAGTTTCGTGATGATAATGTTCAGTTATATATAATGGACTTGGAAATGCGTACTCAAATAAAAACTGGGGTTTCTTTTATGTTAGATACTGTACGTGTGGTGCCGGCTAAGGATACCACCTCCCCATCTCATGACGTGGGTGTGGTAAAAGGCGACTATGGGATTGGCCGGAGGATGGGCAGCAGTGTCTTTCGAGTACATTAACAACTCAACTGCGATCGCCAACCCGCCTGCCAAGCGTGGCGATACCCCCCCATGAGCGCCCAACTCAAACCAATAGCGGTTGTTGTGGCAATCTTTGGGGGAGGCTTTTGTCCAGCAGTGATGATGACTGTACGCCTATCCTGACGGCGTTCAACGAGATGGATAGACGTCCTCTTAAAGGTAGCCGGGAATAGCTGGGAGCGGGCGGCTTGTAACCGTTCGTTTTGGAAACCAGATTTAGTTTTGAAAATGGAACGAGTCGACGTTTACCATACGAGCTAATGTCGCAAAAAGAATTCATTATTACTTGGACGATTGAATGAGACGGTTGTATCCTAAATATCAGCAATAAATTATAAATTAATTAAATAAATACAAGTGTTATTATTACCCTAGTGCGTGACAAATGTATGTCACGTGCAACATAATCATTTAACCAAGCATCTCAATTTCAAATTATTCTATAGGAATGTATTGATGGGAACATATTGACATTAAGCCTTTGCTGGAAATAAGCTTTATCTCACTTGAAAATACAAGCTTCCTAATTCTATCGATAACTAGCTTAATACCACCCCATCACTAACTCATAAAATCCCATTTCCCCTTGCGCGGGGGAGCCGCGGTGGCGGGGTGCAAGGGACCAACTCCCGCGCACCTGGCGCGTGCGACGCCAATCGCGTGCGCCGGCGCGCCCCGGTCCCCGGGTTAGAATCCCATGCATGTGTGAACTCGTATGTGTTGAATTGTCTGTGTGTTGCAAGCGTAAAAGTTGTAATGTTTGATTTTCTGTGATAAAGTCATTGATGATTGATTGAGATAACCATGTTGATTCTAAGTGTGCTGAAGGGCGAAGCTCACCAGATTCAGCTGCTCGCCCCCTTGGAGAATTTAGTTTTGATACAAGGATCCCGCCTAAACAAATCCGTGAGGTGTCCGGATTAAGAATATAGCACCACTCCATCTCCTCCCGTGGATGTCTTAAAAGGCGACTAAGGGACTCTAACCCAGAGGGATGGGCAGCAGCGTCCTTTCTGTGGAACAGTAGCCACACTGCGCTCACCAATCTAGCTAAGTAAGCGTAAAGTACTAGCAAATTCCAGCAAATTCCAAAATGACGACATAATTGTGGAAGTCTATAGGGGAGGCCGTTTTTCAGGAGTGGACGTCCTTTGCCTGATATGATGATGATGATGATGATGACCTACGCAAAAATATCGCTGGAACCGGGGAAGTAAGTGGGAGTCTGCGACGTAAGGTCTAATCTTATTTAGAAGCCGCTAGGATAATTAACTAGTTCTCTAGTGTGATCTTACGAGGACCTGGAGCCGAAGATGACCGCTCCAGTGGTTTTAGCCGGTAGGAAACCGGCATACCCTTTCGCCCTTACCCGGGGCTAAGGAAGTTCCATGTAGAATTTCCACTGGAAATCAACAAAAAAAGAATTAAAAAAAGTATAATTAACTACCGCGAAATATCGGTTGCCAGTGTAAATAACTGGTTCCGATGTGCCGTTTGAGAATTTTTTTCAAACCTCAAAGAATCGGAACTTAAAATGCCGATAACATATACAGAATTACTGATTTGGCGCAATATCCTGTCTATGTGTTTCGGTATGAAAACATCAGCTTGGTGTTCTCTACGAGATCGAAAGAGGCGATCCGTAGAAGAACTAAAGTTAACGACATAGCTGAAAGGATCAATAAACTGAAGCGGCAATGGAATTGTTCGTAGAACTGATGGCCGTTGGGGTAAAAAGGTTCTCGAGTGGAGACCGCGCACCGGAAAACGCAGCGTGGGACGACCTGCAACGAGGTGGACAGACGACCTGGTGAAGGTCGCTGGGAGTCGTTGGATGCGGGCAGCGTGTGACCACTCGTTATGGAAATCTATGGGAGAGGCTTTCGGTCAGCAGTGGACCTCCGTTGGCTGATATGGTGATGTAAAAAGTGTAAAAATGTTTATTAGAAGTAATTGCGTTCAATACTTATATTGAGTTTGTGGGACAGGTGTCGCAAGTAATGGTTTTATTTCTCATTGCAATGGTTCAAACTAATTGGTATACACCGGCTACACATCAAGCTAAACAAACCAGTTTACCCTGATCTCTCATCATACCGAAAGCCTATACAATGCGAGATCAGCTTATACTGGTTTTGTATAGCTTGATGTGCGTACGTAATAAACATGTGTTCAAAGGGTAACGTGCGTACACGACGCCGCACGTGCTGACTAAGCCGGTTTGTATAGGATTTCGCTCGCACTTGCGCAAGCGCAGACCATCGCAGACCCCTGTCGTACTACTTCTGACGCCCACTCACAAGCATGCAAAGCTTAAGTCTCGTTATTTTTGTGCAGATCTATTTCTGTTTGGAAGCCTCATCATCATTACGGCCGAATAAAGTCCACTGCTGGACACAGGCCTCCCCCAAAGATCACCACATCGACCGATACGGGTGTGCGGTGTGCTCATTGGGGGGTCTTCTCATAATCGCCGCGCTTGGTAGGCGGGTTGGCGATCGCAGTCGAGTTGTTAATGTACTCGAAGGACGCTGCTGCCCATCTCCCGGCTAATCCCATAGTCGCCTTTTACGACACCCACGGGATGAGATGGGGTGGTGCTATTTTCTTGATCCGGACACCACACGGAAAGCCTAATCTAATCCTATTAAAAAAACACCTGTCCTTTTAAGTCGTGAACTTAGAGATCGGACAATCCGGATACTTAGGTATCTTTGAGCTTGTATCAAATACTTGAGATTTTTGCTGACCCCGAAAACACTATATTCTGAGAAGATACTGCGAACCGTATTATTAACAATAAAAAAACACATTAACTATTGATGCACTCAACGCTAAGAGCGAGCGGAGCAGCATTATCTAACACGCTCTTTGTAATACGAGTGAAAGAGATAGAGGTATGTAAGCGAGGGTGCGCAAGCGACCCTTTCGTTTGGTTGCAGGGTAATGCACCTATTGCTATGGGGTGGAATGTATGGTGTAATTTGTTGGTGGTATTGTGACCTTACTTGTTACAGCACTAGGAATTCAACGATGCGCGTTCATATATGCATGAGTTTAATGACTTTTTTATGTGGTGCCGGCTCAGAATGCCACCACCCCATCTCCTCCCATGGGTGTCGTAAAAGTCGACTAAGGGATTAGCTGGGATGGGCAGCAGCGTCCTTCGGGTTCATTAACAACTCAACTGCGATCGCCAACCCGCCTGCCAAGCGTGGCGATTATGGCAAAACCCCCCGATGAGCCCACAACACATCCATATCGGTGGTTGTGGTGATCTTTGGGGGAGGCCTATGTCCAGCAGTGGACTCATTCGGCCGAAATGATGATGATGATGAATGCAACTGGCGATGAGCGGCTCGAACAATACTGCCATAATCCCCACGGACCGGAAAACGTTGGTAAGAATATTTGCGAAAACAAGCTAAGACTGACTACTTAACAAAGGAGTCCTCCATAGATTTCCATGCCTGGGATAATAGATTTGTATGTATTAAATTAACATAGGATAGCGTTATAATTCTTTTATTAAGAATTTCTTATAGCAGTTTTCATTTTAACGGAATTGTTTAGATATTTAGATATTTATTTCTTATCACAATAACAAAAAAGTTACAGTATCAAAGAAATTTACTGTGGGAGACTGGTGCCTAAACTAGGTTGAAGCCTGTATTTCAGGTCACCAGGCCTTCCACTCCAGAAGTCCAATTTCATAAACTGTGCTTAGTGAAAATTTTACATTTTCTTGTTCTTCGTACATCTGATTCTATCAAGTTGTTCTCTCTTGTTAGGGTTCTCTTGATGAATACTCTCCAATACGTTGCTATAACTTTATCAGGCCCCGATACTGGTTAATTTTGTCCTGTATACCCAGTTATCATCTTGCACCCCATGAATGCGCACTTTCACTGATGTTTGATGTTATGTGTGTTATTTAATTTAATTAAACGAATTTTTTATGTATGTACATTGTTAGCGTATCTAAAATAAGTAAATATTTTAATCAACGCATTAGGTAACGACCGATAGCGCGCGAATTCTCGTTCTCGCGTTATGCAAGAAAGAAAGAAAGAAAGAAAAATTGTTTATTGGTCACAAAACACCCAAACACAAGCCAAAAAGTTAAAAAATATAATATAAATTATGCTATTGCTCGCGCTGTAATCCTCGCTACCTTTTTTATTTTTTTTATTGGTGCCCAGTGGAAATTCTTCATGAACTTCCTTCGCCCCGGGGAAGGACGAAGGGGTATGCCGGACTCCTACCGGCTAAAACCACTGGAGCGGTCATCTTCGGCACGTAGGGGAGGCTCCAGGTCCTCGTATGATCACACTAGAGCCGCCCACTGGTGCCACGCCTATTGGCACATCTCGGAGAGGGTGACTGTAAAGCGGTCACCCCCCCGGGGAGATTGTAAAGGATCCCCCAAAGCGTCCCACGGCAGCGCGTGACCACATGCGTGCTACCGTCTTCTCTTGGGTCGCTTGGTGTGGGCACGCAGATTCCCCAATCTACGCACCCGCGAACCCAGAGGTCCCCCACCTTATAGCAACGGCAGGGGTTTTCAGGCGTATCGGAATTAGGCGCCAGGGCGGTTGTTACCCCGGCGCCGCCTCCTTCTTCTTCGAGCAGGATCGGCCCTCTCCCGATCCCGCTCTGCAAATCCTCGCCTCCTACTCGTTGTTTTTAATGGCGCTATTTTTATAGCGTCAAGTTGGAGCCGGCATAGCGTGTGCTATACGTTGCGTGAATATAGCGCGTTATTTAATCGCGCTAGACGCTGTATTAACCACCACTAGTCGGAAGCCTTTGGCTGGTTTGAACGACTCTGGCAATAAGTTTGACCACTAACCTCACAAAAAGAAAGAAAGAAAGAGTCACTACTTGTAAGAGACTATCAAGGAGTCCTTGATCCGCAGTTGACGCCCACAGCCGACATGATGACCCGAAGAGACAAAACTCCATATTGTATGTACGTACTAGTAACCAATGCTCTTTCCTGAACATGACTCGCAAAATTCAGGTTTTCTACCTGCCAACTTCGGAAAGGGATAGAGATCTACGTGACCATAGTGTATTAGAAAAGGATGGACGACGCCCCCCATGCTGACAGATGTTAGGAAAGTATTCGCTTTATATGCGGGATAGTTTTTTTTGGAGCTCGGTCGTACTGTAAACATTGCGCGGGTGGATCAGCTTATCCCCTCACCCGTCAAACGTCAGAAACTGAATCCCGTAAAGCGTCGTAACGGTCGGGTGAAACGCACAGACACGCGAGCATGTTATCGCCGTGCGTTTGAACTAAGATTTCACAATATTTTAATATGGAACATATATGAAGAGGTTACCTTAAAATGACCGCAAGGACATTATCTATCCGATTATATAACTTTTATTTTAATCGGCTGAAAAACAAAATTGCTAAAAATTGCGATTGCCCATAGTTTAGGAACTTTTTCACTTTATTTTGAAGAAAAATCGTTACAGCTCGTTATGTATTGCTTATGTACACTATAAAAAATGTTATATACAATATTTGTTATATTATTTACAAGAATAAATCATTAAAATACATTAATGTATGTAGTATAATTTTATATAAATAATTTAAATCAGCCCCGCGGTGGTGGTGTCGTATTACCTACTTGCGTTTAACCTGAGATCTCTCAACATTTTAATATGGAACATATATAAAGAGATTACCTTAAAATGATCGCAAGGACATTATCTATCCGATTATATAACTTTCATATCAATCGGCTGAAATACAAAATTGCTAAAAATTGCGATTGCCCATACTTTAGGAACTTTTTCACTATATTTTGAAGAAAAATCGTTATATCTCATTATGTAACGCATCAAGACACAATAAAAAATATTATATACAATATTCGTTATATTATTTACAAGATTAAATCATTAAAATACATGTATATAAGTAATTAATATTTTACATAAATAACATAAATAAGACTCGCGGCGGGGCGTCGTATTATATACTGTTTACCTACTGCCGTTGACCTAAGTAAGTAGATAAATTACTATGGAACCTATATGAAGTGGTTACTGATAAATAATCGTAAAGATACTCCCTATCTGATTATCTAATTTTCATGTAGTTGATAATTACGTAAAAATTAGGAAAAATAGGTCTTGGAAGTACTCACGACCCGGAGCACGCGTCGTCCAAATATACCTATACACTTGAAACTATTCAACTGTTTTCAAATGTCAACACTATACCACAAGCTACACAATATTCCACTTAAACTCAATAATTCATTATCATTCTAGTTGTTATAACAATAAAACAACACCACAATGAAAACGCACAATACATTGTTCGAAAATTTCACCAACGACTGACTTTCAAAAATTCTGACACAAAAACCTAACCTTTTTCTTGCTGTGAATATAGACTGTATAAGTGTTTTTTTTTTTTCTTTAAATGTTCAGACTAAGGCATACGACCTATCTGTAGCAGTTCTGCCAGTATAGGGCTTTAAACAGAGCCAAACGCATGCGTCCAGCGGGCGGAAAACGACGGATGTGAGGTCTTAGCTGTCATCCGTTCGGCGGAAAACGACTGGCGAGGGGAAGGTAGACGAGATATTTTGTGTTAAATATAAAAAATTAATTATTACAGTAATATCATATGAAATCAAAATTAGCCGTGTGGTGCCGGTTCAGAATACCACCACCCCATTTCCTCCCGTGGGTGTCATAAAAGTCGACTATGGGATTAGCCGGAGGATTGGCAGCAGCTTCCTGTGATTACATTAACAAATCAACTGCGATCGCCAACCCGTCTGCCAAGCGTGGCGATTATGGCAAAACCCCCCACTGAGCCCACAACACACCCATATCAGTCGTTGTGGTGATCTTTGGGGGAGGCCTGTGTCCTGCAGTGGACTTCATTCGGCAGAAATGATGATGACTGGGGGGCATAAGAGACTGAATTACTAATGTTGCGAGTTGACAAGCGCAGTGTGGTGCCATGCAGGATCAGTCCTGGGTAGCATTACAATTGTGATGGGCAGACATGTAGCTTACCACCGGGATTTTTTTTTAAGAAATCTTTGCCCTACGTTACTATTTCTCCTGTGTCGTGGATGCGTTTACAGACACAAATTTGACACACAATACACCCAGACCCGGAACAAATACCTGCAGATCATAGAAATATTTGTTCCGTGCGGGAATCGAACCCGAGACCCGGAGCCCAGCAGCCGACTGTATCAGCCACTGCACCAACCGTGCCGTCAATGGTTAGTAGTTAGAGACGCTCAGTTCAAATACCACTATGCGGTCACCCACCTATATACTGACAGCGCCGAGCGTTGCTTAACCTCTCCGATCGTTCACCGATCAGGCTCGTCACGAAGTTTTATAAAATAAAATCGATAGGCTCACGTCATCCGCTCTCAGTGGCACCTGATCCCACTCCTAGCCATCACTTCCTGTGTTCGTGGGAACTATCTCCTCACTACGACTCCGTGACACGAATACACTTTTACCATATTATAATGATATTTTATGGGTGATCACAATCACTTTGAAAAACCTTTCGAGTTAGATGGATAGTGCGTAAAGGGTATGGAAAGATTTGTCTTTCATGAAGTTTGCACTGAGATTGTAGAACTAATATCCGTTGAAAAGTTGGGTGCATCCTCGGTCAAGAATAAGCCGCCAAATCTCTTTCTGGATACCTTTCCAATTTGATGAATAGTGCCTTTACAATCCCCGCTCCCGTCCCTCCCTCCTGGGTGACCGCTTTACAAGTCACCTTCTGCGAAATGTGCCGAAGATGACCGCCCCAGTGGTTAGCCGGCATAGGGGGGTGGTCACACGCCGCCGTGTGCGCAGTACAGCGCAAGGCGAGGATCCTTTACAATCCTCCCCGAGAAGTGCCTGGGGGGGCGACCTTTTTACAGTCGCCTTCCCTCCGCTAGAGGGGGTGACCGCCTTTACAGTCATCCCCTCCGTGATGTGCCTAAAGGCGTGGCGCCAATGGGCGGCTCTAGTGTGATCTTACGAGGACCTGGAGCCCTCATTCGGTGCCGAAGATGACCGCTCCAGTGGTTTTAACCTCTTCGCCCTCCCCGGGGCTAAGGAAGTTCCATGTAGAATTTCCACTGGACATCAATAAAAAAAGGTAGCCTCATTGCAGGGTATAAAGCTTATACAAAAGCTGTTCATACACCGGATACTAAAATAACCTGTCTAAATAAATAAAAACCGTTTTGTCAATGTTGTCGTGGGAAAATTCTTCCTTGAATCAAAGATTTGTTTCTGTGTTTACATTTAGCACGTAACAACAATAGAAACAGATGTTTAGGCAAATTGTTTTTTTGATGGCAATTACCTTTAGGACGGAGCCGTCTAAACAGGTAAAAAAAGTTTTAAGATATGGCAAGTTGTTTGTTTGTTGTTTGTTTTTAAAAACCGTTGCCTCGCACTAGGATTTCTCCTGTGTCGTGGTAGCGTTTACAGACATGAATTCCACATACAAAGTCAAAGTCAAAGTTTTTTATTTCAAATAAACCAAATATTGGCACTTATGAAACGTCAGAATCTAAGTTGCACGGTTCCAAATAGTTGATCTCGTGGAGAAGAGCCGGCAAGAAACTCCATGGATACTCTTTTAAAATAATTGAGATTACAATGTTGATTGATACAAATTATTGTAATATATATACCGAGAAAAATGTAGGACAATGTGTAAAGATGGAACATACCACAATTAAATTATAATAATAAATTATTTGCCGTGGCAGTTAACGGCTGACCAGTCCCAATACACCCAGACCCGGAACAACTATCTGCAGATCATACAAATATTTGTTCCGTGTGGGAATCGAACCCACGACCCGGAGCGCAGCAGTCGACTGTATCAATAAATAATAATAATATATTTAAATATTATTTCAGACGCAATTGTAAAATATTGCTGCGGATTGATTGATCTTAATTATAAGAGTGTGTCTACAAACAAAAAAATATCAAGGAAATATTATTTAGTTAATTAGTGATTTTTGTCGTGTGGTGCCGGCTCAGAATGCCACCACCCCATGTCCTCCCATGGGTGTCGTAAAAGTCGACTAAGGGATTAGTCGGAGGATGGGCAGCAGCGTCCTTCGAGTACATTACCAACTCAACTGCGATCGCCAACCCGTCTGCCAAGCGTGGCGATTATGGCAAAACCCCCCAATGAGCCCACAACACACCCATATCGGTCGTTGTGGACATCTTTGTGGGAGGCCTGTGTCCAGCAGTGGACTTCATTCGGCCGAAATGATGATGATGATGATGAATTAGTGATTAATACAATTGGGTTATATATATAAAAACAATCACATTTATGTACATTATCCTTGTTCGAGATCAAAGGCTAAGTGTTTGGTGCAAAACTGTTAGTGTATACTATTCTGCGCTCAAACAGTAGATACATTCACGTTGCCGTGATTCTCGTTGTGCATCAAAGAGGTACAGTTCGGTACAGGTCGTAGTCGTTTCCTAAATGTGATTAGGTTATTGATTTGCCTCATAGGTGACAGGTTATTGTAAATCTTTGATGCTGCGTAGCGGAAACTACCTCTAAATGCTGCAGAGCCATGTGCTGGAACAGAAAGTTGCTGTCCCACCGCCTACCCGAGCATTCCCTTTGACTTGTAACCCTGTTCAGCTTTTCGTACAAATGTGATGGTTCGGAAATGGTGAATGAAGTATACTTGTATTCGTAATACAATATTAAACCTAAAGAGTAAATTACTTGACTTGACGGCACGGTTGGTGCAGTGGCTGATACAGTCGACTGCTGCGCTCCGGGTCGTGGGTTCGATTCCCACACGGAACAAATATTTGTATGATCTGCAGATAGTTGTTCCGGGTCTGGGTGTATTGTATGTGGAATTCATGTCTGTAAACGCACCCACGACACAGGAGAAATCATAGTGTGGGGCAACTTTAAAAAAAAAAAAAAACGTATTGTAACATTAGTTATTTATTAAATTATTATAGAATAATCAATCAATATTAACCAACAGTACAATTTATTACATGAGATAATAATTCATTCAATTTCATTGCCAGTCACACATAATACCAATATTAAAACGGGTACCTGGCCGTGATTGACATCCGTGGAGCACAGGGGTTCCAGATGAAAACCAGCGTCACCACAATGCTTGCACTTGCCATTAAGCTGATCTGGACACCTATTTGTCCAGTTTGAGACACATACATAGGGATGTCTTTTACTTTTATACTATTATTTTTCTATTTCTTGTTATCTATAATGTTTTTTTGTACATTTATGTCAATGTGCTGTGTCCAAATAAAATAATTATTCATTCATTAATTATAAAAAATAACAGAATTTTGCAATAAACGTAATGAAGTAAATATTTTTATGGAAATGGTAGTCCATTCAAGCGCTCTCTTTTTAGTGTGTATTAGTGAGTACACATCAGAAGGCCAATTCTCGTAATTTAAAAATGCTTAAAATATAGTTCCGATCTAGTCTCACTGTCAAAAATGTCACAAATAGTATTCTCCTAAACTAACAAACAACGATAAACGTGAACTTACATTGTGATGAGATCAAAAACGGATCGAAAGCTGATCGAAATCAAAACGGTGTTCTGCTAACATTTCGAACTGTCACATGTACAAAATTGAGATCGAAATGAGACTAGATCGAGATTATACCTAAATCCGATTGAACTTTAAGAGTAGCAGAATACCATTTTTTCGGTCAATTCATAATTTAATCTCAGTTCGGTCAAGTTTCAGTCATAGTGTCAATTAATTACGAGAATTGGCCCCCTGAAATAAACACGAAATGCCCCCACTACACTATGAGCGAAAATATAAACCTCAAGTTCAAAACAACCGATATACCCAGACGAAAAATAGAAGATTTCGTCTATCAATTCATACCTGTTCAACGACCATATGCTCAAATCTCAAGCTCGCCCCCATTGTTCCCCAAGACCGTAAAGCGAAAAAAAGAATCTCCAAAACATCTGGCGTTGAACACCCTCTGTACCCACCCCCGACATGAAACAGAAATATACTGAACATATAAGAATAAAAGAGACACGTACAGCTAACAAAGCGCCCTAGGATGGCTCGAAAGAAAAAAAATCTAATGCGCCCGCGCCATTCGCGTTCCGTTTCCGAATTCAAATTTGATTTTCGGCTTTTTTGTTTAGTGATGTGAAAGTATCTAAAATGTTTCGGTAGATTGAGACTGATATTATATTTAAGAGAATGACAGCAGCATCCTCTTCTGTGCATCAACATCCTGCAATCACCAATCTTTTGCCAAGCATGCTGATTATGGCAATGACTCAAATCATTAATTGTACCGGTCTATCAGAAGGCCATACATTTTTAGCAGTGGACTTTTACGGATGGATTTTATGGTGATTTAAGTAGTTTTCTGGTATTCATTTTACCTTCGGAAAGAACAAGGCATGAGCAGACATACTAAGAGTAGTAAAAAGTTGGAGGGAAAAAGGAGACTGGAAATCGCCCATACAATGCAATCGCCCCGAATTTAAGAAATTGGTATAATGTGATAGGGGATTTCATTATTTTTTTGTTCTCTATTGCGTTTAATTAAAATACTCGTTTTTGTGACAGTGAGAGTAAGTATGGCGGTATGATCCAATAGCTACTATCGTTTGATTTATCACATAAATAATAACTATACGTATCGATACAAGTAATTATGAATTATTCGCAATATTCCAGACAAATTGGTATCCAAGAGAACTTTTTTACATATTTGGCACAAGGCCATAGACAATAGTATGCATTTTATTGTAAATGCACTGGTTTATTCACTTTGTCTTCTTATTTATTTTAATTGTAAATCTCTAAGATGAATACCGAAACAAAATACATATAAAAATGTTCACTTATTTTTAGTTAAGCTTTCATTTCTGTACCAGATCAGACCCAAAACCATCCATGTCCTTTGGATTTGGAATGTTCATAGTTTTCTTCTAAATAGTCGGTTTTAACTAGTAAAAAACCAGTGAGTGTCTCAATCAGTAAAAACTTTTTTCGCATATTTGTGTGGTCCAGTATGTAGCACATAGAAGAACATTACTGCTCATGCCGGCATGATGAGTATGAACATATTGTTAATAAAGTATTGATGATCATTGAGTGTTGGTGCCGGCTAAGAATACCACCACCCCATCTCCTCCCGTGGGTGTCGTACAAGTCGACTAAGGGATTAGCCGGAGGATGGGCAGCAGCGTCCTTCGAGTTACAACTCAACTGCGATCGCCAACCCGTCTGCCAAGCGTGGCGATTATGGCAAAACCCCCCAATGAGCCCACAACACACCCATATCGATCGTTGTGGTGATCTTGGGGGAGGCCTGTGTCCAGCAGTGGATTTCATTTGGCCGAAATGATGAGTGTTGGTAGAAAGCTAATCTCTAGAAAAATGATTCTTGTTAAAAATGCAGCCAAGTCTCGTATCTCTTTCCCGTCCCGCGTGAGACCTCATGCAGACCTTAAGACCTGAGGCTAGAGCTCTTTATACTAACTCCAATGATCGCTCCAATCTTTAACACGAATATATTGCTACGGTTGCTTTCATCTTATCATCAGCCAAAGGACGCCGTCTCCTGAACACAAGGCCGTGCCCATAGATTGTGTCGTCATTTTTGGAGGAATTTGCCAGTACTCACCACGCTTGGCAGGCGGGTTGGTGAGTGCAGAATGGACGCTGCTGCACATCCATCTGGTTTAGAGTCCCTTAGTTGCCTTTTACGACATCCACGGGAGTAGTAGTGTTATATTTCTAATTCGGACACTACGCTAAATTCTCATTTTATTAACCGCATCAAATTGTCAAAAAAGATCTAGCCAGCTTTCTGCGCCGGTTCGAGCCCCGCACGCTACAAATATTTGTATGATCTACAGATAGCTGTTTCGGGTCTGGGTGTTTGCGTGTATGACATGTATGTCTGTAAACTGTACCCTCGACACACGAGAAATCCCAGTGTAGGGCATCGCATTATAATAGTATGGAGGTAATGGTTCAAATATTAAAACGTACTTACATAACTTTTTGTGGATTAGTTCCGCATGCAAAGTATTCTAAGTAATAAATAGTTGGAAAATCCAAAAGTGCACGCCTCATAATCTCATTCATTACAATAAAATTGATAGATAAATAGATAGATATGCCACAGTACTAAAAAAAAACAGGCGATATTTAATTTATTAAATAATAATTAAACTACATCGAATTATACCGTGAAAAGTAATGGGCTTCTATTCCTCTAAATACTGAAGCCTATAAAAAAAACCAACTGAAGTGAAGTATTTCGCTCGTTATCGTGACCACAAGATACGGGATCCGCACATACAGACACACGGACGTCCAAGACAGAACTTTTTTAAACAATTTTTTAATTAGTTTAAATAATAAAAAGAGATTTAAAAATATCATGAGTGTTAAACGCTTCGCTTATGAGGCGTGCAAAATCAGGGAGTCAGCGTAGTATGGGATTCCTCTTGTAAACTTGGCAAGCCCCCAGGCATCAAGACAGGTCGTTTAACAAAAGAAATTCTATCACAGCCGAGAGCAATTTTCTACAATTAGGGAATTAATATAAAGTTCTAAACACGCAATGTCTGGGAGAGTTATTAACATTCTTAAAAAACGAAAAGTGGACGAGTATTGTCGGGGGCAGGAACTTGTTTCAGACATGCAGCGGTTCATAGCCGTGTAGAGTCCAGCTGAGCCACTCATATCTAATGGCACTTACTGATCAGTACCATCGGTGGGGTTAAGCAATGTTTGGCCTGGTTAGTCTATGGATGGGTGACAGCACAGTGTTTATTTATATTTTTAAACGTTGCCCCTCACTAGCGTTTCTCCTGTGTCGTGGGTGCGTTTACAGACACAAATTCCACACACAATACACCCAGACCTGGATCAACTACCTGCAGATCATACAAATATTTGTTCCGTGCGGGAATCGAACCCGCGACCCGGAGCGCAGCAGCCGACTGTATCAGCCACTGCACCAACCGTGCCGTCATGCCAATATTTGGTTTATTTGAAATTAAAAAAAACTTTGACTGACTTTACTCCTCTGGTTAGGGTTACCTTAGTCGCCGCTTACGACGTCCACGTGAGAAGATGGAGTGGTGCTATACTGTTAATCCAGACACCATGAATCTTTAATGCATTACCACAATTGCGGGTTGATACACTTAAAAATATCTGAAATGACCTCTAATATATTTGTCTCTTTCCAGGTAAGTCTTCGACCATTAATTCCCGAAGGTATAGTATCATTAAGCTGTATTCATAAGATGCCAGCAGACGTCTCAGTATAGTGTACTGATGGCCCATCCGGTCGTGATGCGCAAGTTATAGGAGGTAGCGGAAACGGGTTGTGAAGAAATTATATTTCTGGTGAGTTTGATCAATAAAGTTGGATTCTTTTTCAACACCAACCGTTGTTAATGTTAAAGTTATCAATAAAATTAATGTACGAGTACACTATGATTCAAAGTAGACATAATTGAGATGAAATTATAAAGCGACAAAAACTACAATTAACATTTAATGAAACCTAAATTGTAATAAAATAAATAATATTTCAATAAAAATAAATTAATAAAGCAGTGATGGCCTCACCCCCTCTAGGGGAGGAGAGACGACTGTAAAGAGGTCACCCCCAGACCCACATCGCTCGGTATGAGCACGCTGATTCACCAATCGGCGCGTTTACGACCTATAGCCCACCCCCACAACAGGAGGCTCAGGCGTGTTGGACCCCGTGTCCATGTCCGTGTGCTGCGGCGGTTGTAACTCCGGCTACATGGTCTTCTCCGGGCTAGATCCTCTGGAATAAGAGCTCTACCACCAGCAAAATGATTATCAATTCAATTCATGACGTCTGAGTCTTCTATGACAGTGTTTATGGCAGATTGGCAATAAATACGAACAAATGTACCGTCAAGATGCATGGTACACTTAACATTTCCGCTGGCTATAAGCAAGTTATGACCGGTAGCGATAGCGATTTCACAACAATGTATCCCGCTCGGTTAGTGGCCAGCCTTGTGTCTAGAATTGTTCAAGCCGCCGTAAAGGCACTGACTTGGCTTGACGAATGCCGTCTGATGACAACAACCGGGACCGGAAAGGAGACGCCCAGTGGAAATACAACTAAGTAGTCACCCATCCATATACTGACCGCTCCGATCTTTGCTTAATATATCTTCAACGAAATAAATTAACTTTGTAGAAAATAATTTACATCGAAACATTTTCAAACAAATAAATTTACATGGTAAAAATAATTAGCAATCAATACATTTTCAAATAAATAAATTGACATAGCAAAAAGTTATTGTCAGTCAATACATTTTCAAATAAATAAATTTACAAAATAAGTATAAATTAATTTGCCATCAAATATTTTCGAAGAAATTAATTTACATGGTTAAAAATAGTTTACGCCCAAAATAATTATATCTATTAATCTTAATTATTTTGGCCTTACGCTTGTACCTTGGCCATCGTCCCGATACAGTTGCGCCGGGGGCGATAAAACGTCGTTTCGATTCCCGTGCCGGAAATAGCCCCGGTCAAGAACCTGCGCGAAAAATTCGCTCACACCGTCCGCGTGCGTGTGCGCAGGGCGTGCATGTGTGCGCTCAGTTGGTTCATTGTAGTTTCCTAACTTGTTAGTCGGTAAAAGTTGTTGTATAAGTTATCGATATTGAACGTATATACAATTAACAGTAATAGAGGATATTGTCGTAATCCACCACGCAGGCACGCAGGCAATTCTACGGTTTCGCCGTCACCTTTGGCAGGCGGGTTGGCGATCGCAGTTGAGTTGGATGAGATGGGGTGGTGCTATTCGTAGCCGGCACCATGTGGTGGTGCCGGCTACCCCCCACACGGTTATTCGCTCAATTTTACACTTAATGAACATCTTTGTCAAACAACTCATTGTGGTATAATGTACTAGAGAAGACGCCTCAACTTGATTCTTTCTCACTCGCGGTAGAGCGCATACACTCTAACTAAGGTAGTCTGTGTCGGGCCGCTTGCAGCAACGTGACGTGGTTGAGTGCTAAGTTTTATTACTTAGAAATGCCTTCATGTGCAGTGAGATATTGTTTAAATAACTCGGAAACATATGTGAAAGTCAAGGAGCGACAACATCAAATTATTATCTTTAAAACATGCGTAATTAAATTAAAATATTATCAATATGTGACGCGTGCCGATGCGTTACCATGGTGACGGTCGTCGACGTATTTCGTTTATATGTTTCTATGACAACATAACACCCCGCCCCCCCCCGCGCGCCCCGCGGTCCTGAAGTTGCGCTCTATCATGTGTTTGTAATAGCTACTCTAGTACGCACGGCTATATATCAAGCTGTAAATTTCCAGCATAAGTTGATCTCGCATTCTATAGGCTTTCGTAGGATGAGAGATCAGCATAAACTGTACATATCCCTCGGATTTTCGTGACGGTGTGCGCGCGCATCTCCCAATTTTACACTCAAAACGGGTCGCGCGCGCCGTGTGGTGCCGGCTCAGAATACCACCACCCCATCTCCTTCCGTGGGTGTCGTAAAAGTCGACTAAGGGATTAGCCGGAGGATGGGCAGCAGCGTCCTTCGAGTACATTAACAACATTACAACTCAACTGCGATCGCCAACCCGCCTGCCAAGCGTGGCGGTTATGGCCAAAACCCCCCAATGAGCCCACAACACACCCATATCGGTCATTGTGGTGGAGGGTTTGGGGGAGGCCTGTGTCCAGCAGTGGACTCCATTCGGCCGAAATGCTTGAAACGCGTCCAAAGTAGTACAACTTAAAGAGAAAAACAAATTGTGATTCACAAACATACAACTGAACAATTACCCCCTATCGTTGAGGATTTTAAACATGGCGCGCTGTTTACGAAACGAATTGCATCGACCATACTTGCGTGTGTGCGTGTGGCGACGACGTTACTTACACACGCAAAGGTTGCGCACGCGATCCGAATGAATGGCGCGATCTCTTTGTTTTAGCCTGTATTGTATGCGCTTTTGTTGCAGGGTGGACAGAATTCTAAGGTTCTTATGTAAAACCACTTTATTATAAGCTATTTGATTTCGGGGTAAGAATTGAGAATTTGAAAAGGCAAATTATCGGTAGAAGTTCCGTATAAAAAAATACTTATTAGACCTTCTCCACGTATGGCTGTCGTAAAAGTCGACTAAGGGTGGATATTAAGAGGATTGGCAGCATCATTGTGATAATAATACATGGTTACATATATGGTTATCGTGGGTTCGATTCCCACACGGAACAAATATTTGTATGGTCTGCAGGTAGTTGTTCCGGGTCTGGGTGTATTGTGTGTGGAATACATGTCTGTAAAAGCACCCACGACACAGGAGAAATCCTAGTGTGGGGCGGGCAACGTTGAAAAAAAAAAAGACATACTGCGATCATCAATCCGCCTGCCAAGCGTGGTGATTATACTAATAGATACATAACTTTTTTTTAAATGATGGCGTTCACTCGGATTTCTCCTGTGTCGTGGGTTCAGTTTACCGACATAAATCTCATATACACAAACACTCAGACCCGGAACAACTATCTGCAGATCATACAAATATTTGTTCCGTGCGGGGTCGAACCGGCGACACGTAGCGCAGAATGCCAATTGTTTTGCCACTGCGCCAATCGTGACGCCAATACATAATAGCTCGTGTGAGGTCCATGTCCAGCTAAACCCGTTGACGGGCTTCTCGTATATTATGAGACGAACGAAATCCCAGGGCTCACAAAATTTCTGTAAAAGGAAACATCTTTCCCTAACCCGTAGTTACCCAATATCTACCTAATCATATGCAAATAAGCACCTTGTTCAAATATTAACTGTGACTCAGTCAGCACGTGGCGCTTCGATAAGATAAGTCGTTTGGTTACTCGCGACCACGAGAATCCGATCCACTTAAGTATTGGTTGTGATTGTGAAATTATTTTCGTAATGCTGCGTCATAGCACTCACTGATCGGTTAACGATTGGCGAGGTTAAGCAACGCTTGGCGCGGTCAGTCTCTGGATGGGTGACCGCATAGTGGTATTTCAACTGAGCGTCTCCGTGCTTCGGAGGGCACGTCAAATCGTCGGTCCCGGTTGTTGTCATTAGACAGCAGTCGTTAAGCCAAGTCGGAGGCCTTTGGGCGGCTTGAACAACTCTGACACAAGGGCGGCCACCATACGAAATATATATATATTAACGAAATGAAATGAAATAATCATGTATTCAAAATAGACTAAGTTATTAGTTCTTTTTGAACGTCAACATTAGACAGCACCCATTAAGCCCACCCTTCACCGCTTCCTAGTGTTTAAGCTGGGGAGAAGAAACAGCGCAACACACTCCACAGCAACAGCAGTTACATTCGGTGTAACCTTAGGATCATAACTTGGAGATTGGGTTCACTCAAGTCCAGATTCCGTTAATCAAGTATGAAACGACATTGTTCTGCGGCCATACATTGTTAGCCTAAGAACCAACAGGCACGTAAAATTACTTTTTGTATTCTAAATGACGACTACATTCGACTGAAATTAAATTAAAGTAACGGACACTCCTAAGAATTGTATAGTATACAAATAATTTTCGGATTTTGAGGTTATAATATTAGACATCAAACACGTTTTATCACACATACGTCGCATTAGGAAAATATCTGTAACAAGCGCTAAAACGCAAAATAGATTAGACTTCACTTAGACTTCATTTCATTCATCATTTCGGCCGAATAAAGCCCACTGCTCGACACAGGCCTCCCCCAAAGATCACCACATGACCGTTGGAGGTCGTCCCACGCTGCGTTTTCCGGTGCGCGGTCTCCATTCTAGAACCTTTGTGCCCCAGCGGCCATCAGTTCTACGAGCAATGTGCCCTGCCCATTGCCACTTCAGTTGCCAATCCTTTCAGCTATGTCGACAACTTTAGTTCTTCTACGGATCTCCTCATTTCTGATTCGATCTCGAGTTCTCTACGAGATGCAGATATTGTCCGATAATAGGTATATGTAATATAGTAGTAAAATGCATACACTACGAGTATGAAATTTGTGTCTTTAAACGCACCCACGACACAGGAGAAACCATAGTGTGGGGCAACGGTTTTTCAAAAAAAAAAAAAATGCCGATCAAAAACAAAACAAAATAATCAACCACACTAGCCAATAGTCAGACAAATAATTTTAATTCGTGAAATGCTTTTGGATTCCTTAGGCTACATTTGCCCAATATAATTAAATGAATGAATGAATGAATGCCGTGTGTTGCCGGCTCAGAATACCATCACCCCATCTCCTCCCGTGGGTGTCGTAAAAGTCGACTAAGGGATATATATATAATATGATATATATATGGATAAGGGACAGTAGCGTCCTTCGAGTACATTAACAACTCAACTGCGATCGACAACCCGTCTGCCAAGCGAGGCGATTACGGCAAAACCCCCCTATGAGCCCACAACACATATCCGTCGTTGTGGTGGTCTTTGGGGGAGGCCTGTGTCCAGCAGTGGACTTCATTCGGCCGAAATGATTTGTTATTACCAGTCCAATCCAAAATATTACTGTTTTCTTTCATTCCATTTCTGGTTCGCCCTCCGTATTAGTTTCAGCAGTTATACTCAATTGATGCAGTCTCGACTCTAGTACTATTTTTTTAAACCCAGTTACGTCACGTTGTATAACAATTGTAATGCTCCGCAGGACTGCGTGGCACCAGACTGTGCTCGTCACGTCAAGACATTAGTCGTTTGATATGTCCAGTAATTCCGCTACTTCCACACCTAAGTTTCGCGGAACTGGCTGACACATTTCATAGTTAATAAAATTATTTTGTATTTATCAGTGAATTTATTAATAATTAAAACATGTTTTTACCTGTCTGCCCCAGAAGGAGGGTAATGTTTTTCGTATGTAAGTATGTCTATCTCTTTGGTACGCTCTGTAGCCCAAACGCCTTGATGGATTTTAACATATGAGGTGTCGTTAGATTCGTGTTAATTGTGGGAGTCACATAGGGTATAATATTTAATTATCGTGTATGTCATTTTTACAAAGTTGGGTAGTTTTATTTTTCAAGCGCGTTTTACTTGTTGTTTTCTTAAAAAAAAATTTCATCACCTTAAACCACACTGCCCTCATCACCTCGGGGCATTAGTTATTTAGTCTCTTATGCCGCCGTCTTCTTTACCTTATTTATTATAATCGAGATATCGGACCTGGCATAGCGTGCCAATGCAAACTCTATTCTCCCCTGATTTCTAACTTCTAGGAAAAGTAGTCCCTACTCTAGTGTGATCATACGAGGACCTGGAGCCCCGTTAGGTGCCGAAGATAAACGCCCCAGTGGTTTCAGTACAAAAACAGAAAGCAAAAGTAGTCCCTGCCTTAAAGAAAACTCGTAAAAGTAAACGATACCTTGAACTTCGACAACCCGATCTAAATCAAATAACAAATATTTCTTTATAATTATCTTATATAATCACACCACACGACGGTGCGTGTTGTAACATAATATCCAGCAGATACTTCGGAATAGAATATAAATGTTCACATTATAATATGTGATCGAATAAATAAGTTGACAATGACAATAGCGCGGTACCAACTGATCTCGATTCAAATTTTTGGGCAGAGAAGTGGTTTCTAGATAGTAACTCGCTGTTGTCGAGATTCTGTTTCTTCGTCATTCGAATCAAGCTGCTTCTGAAGATCTGTACTTTATTCGGGCCGACGGCTATTCCGTGTGGTGTCAGGGTTAAGAACATAGCACCACTTCATCTCCTCCCGTGGATGTCTTAACAGGTGACTAAGGGACTCTAGACCGATGGAGGGATGGAGGATTCGAGTCAAGTAGCTCTTCTGTGGAACAGCAGCCATACTGCGCTCACCAACTCGTCTGCCTGCCGGATAAGTATTGGCAGATTCCCTCCAAAATTATGACACAATTGTGGAAATCTATGGGGAGGTCTTTGTGGCAGCAGTGGACGTCCTTTTTGCTGATATGTTGATGACTATAATTAACTTTTAATGTTTTTGGAACACATACTATTCAAGTTCTTCGAAATGGGCTTGCAGGGCGGCCGCTTTACTGTCACCCCCTCTAAGATGTGCCTATAACCATGTCAACAATGAGCTTCGAAAAGTTCGTTCTTGAGACTCCTGGGCCCCCGTTCGGTGCCGAAGACGATCACCCAGATGTTTTTAGCTGATTAGAGTCCCACCAGTCGCCCTTCAGATATCAATATTTTTTTATTTTATACTAATTGGTTGTACACCAATATAAGGTACAAAACAAAGGGTATAATAGTAATTGGTCGGCTGGAGTGGAACCCCATGAGTGCCTGCAGGATTTTCAACTCTGGTTTGTTTTAGTGGGCCGATCAGAGGGGGGAGGTGGAAGTGTCTAATGGCGTAATAACGGGGAAATCCGCTCCGAGTCTTCGAGACGCGCGATGGTGAAACCGGTGCCGCACCTTTCGACACCCCTAGCCGCTCACACCGGGTTTTGCTCCCTGTCGCCTGTAGTGGTGGCCGTTTAGGGGGCCCATCTTATGAGTGGCGAGTCACAGTCTGCTACAGAACTTCACTTTAAAGGTTGAAAGTCCGACGCTGTAGTTCCCGTTTTTCTTAAACTTCACGCTTAGACTCGTTTCTGAATCTCACCCTAACACCACCGTGGACATTACATTTTATAGTGTAGCCATGAAGCGTCCCCGGTTAGTGTCCCATTACATTTTAGATAAAAAATCTCTAAAGGGCCGCTGTGTGTTGGTGTGTCTCCGCGTAAGTCTATTAAAAAAGACGGGTTTCTCTTTGCAGAGCCTATTAACTCGTATATAAGAGATAAGTAGATAATAATGCCGTGAGGTGCTGAAAGTCGACTAAGGGATTAGCCGGAGGATGGGCAGCAGCATCCTTCGAGTACCTACATTAACAACTCAACTGCGATCGCCAACCCATCTGCCTGCGATTATGGCAAAACCCCCCAATGAGCACACAACACACCCATATCGGTCGTTGTGGTTATCTTTGGGGGAGGCCTGTGTCCAGCAGTGGACTTTATTCGGCCGAAATGAAATGATGAATGGAATAAGATAATAATAACAAAATGTCGAGTGGGAGTTCACACGCGGTAGAAGTGAAACTTTTAATAGTTAATTTGTAAGGGAATGAGATGAATACATTATGGAGGTGGTAAACAGAGCGAGAGAGCGATTGATCGACAATAGCGAATAGGGAACCTATATAGAAACGTGTTTTATCTCATTCTCTCACAGCCTAAACCCTATAAATCCATTTATAGTAGCCTCTCTTTCGTTACCAGTTTTCGTTTCATAAAATCCAATTCACACCGTCCCAAAAGAAGTTTCACTTAAAAAAAATACGGGTTGCACTCCGGGAGTGCCGACAGAAGTGAAAACTTATTTTGGCGCGTTAGACATTTTTTAGATGGGTACTAGGGTTAATGCGATCACGACAGCGAAACGCCAAACTAAACGTCTAGCGTCTCGTAACGGTGCCGCGAGTCCAGAGATTTTATCTCATCTAAAAATATGCCTACCGCGCTAAAAGAAGTTTTCACTTCAAAAAACATAGTTATACTCACGGGTCTTTATCTTAAATCCTATGATGAAGACACTCGTGATGGAGTTGAATGAAACCACAATTTCACGTGTGTCAGCATCCAAAAAACCAATAGTTGCGCTTAAAGATCGCAGATTCGCCACACAACGGTATCGATATGCAAATATTTCGGCCAGGTGTCTCGCTCCGCGACCGGCAAGCTGGCTAATTATACCGATTACGTGACGGTGTGTCTTCGTTTTTTGACGGGGTCGGCAGAGGTCTAGGTGAAGTTTGTTAACGATGTTTTATGAAATACTTCTGGCTACATTTTCTAAGACGGCTGCTTTAGAAGTACTGGTATGACATTTAGCCTGAGGGCCAATTCTCGTAATTAATGTACACTATGACTGAAACTTGACCGAACTGAGATTAAATTATGAATTGACCGAAAATATTGTATTCTGCTACCCTTAAAGTTCAGTCGGATTTCAGTATAATCTCTATCTAGTCTCATTTCAATCTCAATTTTGACGTTTATTTAATGACAATTTAGTACATGTGTCAGTTCGAAATGTTACCAGAATACCGTTTTGACTTCGATCAACTTTCGATCCATTTTCGATCTCATCACAGTGTAAGTTCACGTTTGACGTTGTTTGTTAGTTTAGGAGAATACCATTTGTGACATTTATGACACTGAGACTAGATCGGAACTATATTTTGAACATTTTTAAATTACGAGAATTGGCCTTCAGGTGTAAGATAGTGTGCGGGTATGATTTTAGGGATGACTTCAGAGAAACAACTGGAACGTAAACGATACAAGAAGCAGAGTTTAACCCTTAAGTCAAAAGACAGAAAGAAACTAATTAAAATTTAATTAACACTGGACGCATTGCGTGTTGCTCCTGTAGATTAAACCGGCGCTCGAATATGCCCCATAAGCATAGCTTTCAACCAGAACTTTAAGAAATAGGCAATGGGCAGATCCTATTGTAGACCCTCTAGATGTTTCCAGTGGACGTCTCAATGACAGCTACACGGACTACCCCGTCATGTCCAGGGTGAACTGCCACAACTCTTCTTAGTCTCCACTTCAGGGTAGAACGATTGTCCTCTTTAATGAAGAGCAGTGAATCCAGCTCCAAACCATCTTTTCAGGAATCTTGATCTATTAGAATAATTCTAGTTTTTTCCATATGTTGGGGTCAGCTTGCAGTATACTGCCGAATGCATTTAAATATTAGTGGTTTATATAATGACTGACAACCTGTTGAAGGTTGCGGGAAGCCGTTGGATGCGAGTAGCGCAGGACCGCTTGTTGCCTATGTCCAGCAGTGGACTTATTTACGGCTGATATGATAGTGTTCCGTGTGGTTACTTGCAAATAATAGACTACCCTCTATACCGTGTCGTAAAAAGCGACTAAGAATTGATTTGACGGCACGATTGGTGCAGTGGCCGATACAGTCGGTGCTGCGCTCCGGGTCGTGGGTTCGATTCCCGCACGGAACAAATATTTGTATGATCTGCAGGTAGTTGTTCCGGGTCTGGGTGTATTGTATGTGGAATTCATGTCTGTAAACGCACCCACGACACAGGAGAAATCCTAGTGTGGGGCAACGTTTTGAAAATCAGAAAAAAAGGGGACGGTTGGGTAGCATCCTCGCGAGTGCTTTCATTCTTTCTCTCCTACGTTTCGTGCCTTGTGTAAGACTTGTTCAAGCCGCCCAAAAGCCTCCGATTTGGCATAACGACTGCCGTCTGACAACCGATAACTTTACTTGCACTCTGAAGCACGGAAACGCTCATTTTAAATACCCCTTTTAGCCACCCATCCGTAGACTGACCACACCGAGCTTCCCGGTTAAGAACAGTCTGCGACCACCAATCTGCCTGATGGCAATATCCCCTATGACTATTGAAGTGATCTTTTGGGAATGATTGGCTAATTGGGGCCAACTTTTGGCAGTGCACGTTTACAGACAGATGTGTCTGTGTGTGCGTGTGTATTGGTGCGACTGCCATTATGTCTACCGTAACCTAGCATAACGGCATCCGAAGACAGGACCGGTTGTTTGACTTCGGGTTTCTGATTGCCTTTAAACGACGTCATATTTGTATGATAACCAACATCGGCTTAAGGTGGTCTCCGACGCAAGGAGGGGTCCTGATGTGTAAGGAATAGTCCCCCACGGCACGGTTGGCGTAGTCGCTGAGCATTGGCTTTCTGCGCTATAGTCGCGGGTTCGATCCCCGCACGGAACAAATATTTATATGATCTACAGATATTTGTTTCGGGTCTGGGTGTATTGTGTGTTAAATTCATGTATGTAAACGCACCCACGACACAGGAGAAATCCTAGTGTGGGGCAACGTTTTTATAAACAAATAAAATAACTCCCCCCTGAAGTTATATGCCTGGGTGACGGCCTTTTTACAGTCGCCTCCCCACCGCTAGAGGGGGTGACCGCTTCGAAATTCAAGTAGAATTTCCATTGGACACCAATAAAAAGAGAGAAAAAAAGGAGTCCGTCATGCCCCTTCACCTTCCTGCAAAGGGCATGGGGTGTAAGTACATGACGTATTTGAACCAAGTTTATAAAAATAACAAAAGGTTATGATAACCATATACAAGTTGTACAGTTTGTTTGAAGAACTTTGTGTCTGCATTACCTGCTGTAGTGGTCGGAGGCGCGGTTGCCGAGCGTCAAGTCTTAGGTCCAATCATTAGTAAATGACTATCATGATCATGGTCTGCTGAACAGGGGCCTTCCAGTGACCTATCAGAAGGGACATTGCCTTGTTCACCAGGCTTGGCAAGTGGATCTGAGATCGCAGAATTTTGTTTTTAGCACACGACACTGCTTCCTCATTCTGGACTGAACGATAAGTCACTAACTGCTTATGAAACTTTGTGATTCAAAATTTATTGTCAGAGACTTAGGAATCACTTAGGAGCTGACTATTCATTTTTTTCATTCATTTCGGCCGAATGAAGTCCACTGCTGGACACAGGCCTCTCCCAAAGATCACCACAACGACCGATATTGATGTGTTGTGGGCTCATTCGGGGGGTTTTGCCATAATCGCCACGCTTGGCAGGCGGGTTGGCGATCGCAGTTGAGTTGTTAATGTACTCGAAGGACGCTGCTGCCCATCCTCCGGCTAATCCCTTAGTCGACTTTTACGACACCCATGGGAGGAGATGGGGTGGTGGTATTCTGAGCCAGCACCACACGGCTAGCCGGCACCACACGGCTACTATGTTTAGTGCAAACGAGCATTAATCGCCTCTTACAACTCTGATTAGAGAGGGGTTGGCCTATACTTGCCGGAAACTTTACGGCTACTAAGATATACCCATACATTTGAGGCGTTTCAAATAAGACGTATCTCGATGAAAATCTCTAATCGAAAACAAGTTGTCCAGATGCGCAATACATGACAAAAAAATTATAATTCTATGCTTTTTGTCGTCATCATTCAAATTCTTGTTCTGTAAACATTTTTAACCTGTATTTATTCTATATCCACCGATATGTGCAGAGGCGGACTCAATGTTTCAAAGGTAGAGGTGCGATGACCAAATAATTATGAATAAACTTAAATCTATACAAATAAATAAAATTGAAGTGTCTGTTTGTAATGTCAAAATAACAGCTTTTTACTTAATGCATACGAAAGTATATACGGGACATATAACAAAAAAACAATTTTTTTGTCTGTCTGTCTGTCTCTCTGTTTGTTCCGGGTAATCTCCGAAACGGCGAGACCGACTTTGACGGGACTTTCACTGTCAGATAGCTGATGTTGTAAGGAATAACTTAGGCTACTTTTATTTTAGAAAAGTTATTAGGGTTCCGCGCAAAAAAAGTAAAACCCTTGAAATCCAATATATATATTCTATGTCAAGTGTCTATGTCGAAGTACTCCAAATTTGTTTTATATTAAACGCGGGTGAAACCGCGGGTCCCAGCTAGTTTATTCTATATCCACCGATATGTGCAGAGGCGGACTCAAATGTTTCAAAGGTGACGATGACCAAATAATAATGAATCAAATTATCAATATAAAATTGAACGTTATATTTTGAATAGTAATTTTTTGCAATAAATATTTATACCGGGTTAGTCGGAAAGGATGTATAAGTCGAAAGGGTCTTATGCTCTGGGTGGTAATAATAATAAGCAACTTTTGTTCTACGACTTCCCCCAAAAAGTCAATAGTTACAGAGTTATAGCTGTTCAAACTTTACATGAAAAATACGCTGACACAACCCTATCATCAGATGTGTCTTACATCTAACGTCATAGTTGGGTTCACAGACCTAGTCATCATTTCGGCCGAATAAAGTCCACTGCTGGACACAGGCCTCACTCAAAAATCACCACAACGACCGGTATCGGTGTGTTGTGGGCTCATTGGGGGGTTTTGCCATAATCACCACGCTTGGCAGGCGGGTTGGCGATCGCAGTTCAGTTGTTAATGTATTCGAATGACGCTGCTGCCCATCCTCCGTCTAATCCCTTAGTCGCCTTTAACGACACCCACGGGATGAGATGGGTTGGTGCTATTCGTAGCCGGCACCACAAGAATCACAGACATACATATATTTTATATTTTCCGACAAAGGATTATTTCGGAATGAAAATCATAAATCAAGCCCTGACCGCTATCTTTGATTACAATTTGATGTTTTTTTTTACTTTATATGACACGAGGCATTTACTGTAAAAAAGTCATCAGTGACACTTTAAATTGACCGCGGCTTGTACACCCTTTCCGTCTCATCCGGTATATACTAATTTTACGGTGGTATTTTTTCATAAAAAGGTTATTTTTACTGATATGATACAACTTTCTCTATGCGACCTTTAACAAAATCTACCCTAGTTTGGTTCTGTACAATAAGTTATTATTTATTACATTCATTCTCTTATCTCATTTGATACAGTTTACAGACATACATCTCGCATGCACAAACACCCAGCCCCGAAGCAACTATCTGTAGATCATACAAATATTTGTTACGTGTGGGGATCGAACCCGCGACCCGGAGCGCAGCAGTCGACTGTATCAGCCACTGCACTAACCGTGGCGTCGCTGTTGTTAGTATATTGGAAGTTATTCGACAGAATCACCCTTTTCACGAAATAAAGAAATATAAATATAAAATCACGGTGTATATATTATGCTTTATATCTAGGATTATATTTTACGTAATATTTTTGCGGCATTCTGTGGTTGGCCTCTGATAAGAAATGCCGAGAAATTCAGGTTTAGAGTAGATTTAGTCTAACGCTGCCATTTTGCTGTATTCAATTTTCCCTAATTTTGTTGCATGACATTTTAGTTTTGTTTTTTTTATACTGCCTTGCGAAGAGTGGTGGTGGTAAGCGTCACTCCTGCCCATAACAATAGTACTGCTACCCAGGACCAGTCCTACGCGGCACCACACTGCGCTCGTCCCCTCGAGACATTAGTCATTTAATCCCTTATGCCCAGTACGGCTACAGCGCCCTTCAAACTGGAGCACAGTAATTTGTTTTAAGTTCAATGACTACTGCTTGGCAGTCGATGTTAAATACTAGCTGTGGGACCCGCGGTTTCACCCGCGTTTAATTTAAAAGAAATTTAGAGTACTTCGACATAGACACTTGACATAGAATATATATATTGGATTTCAAGGGTTTTATTATTTTTTCGCGGAACCCTAATCATTTTTCATAAATAAAAGTAGCCTAAGTTATTCCTTATAATATCAGCTATCTGCCTGTTAAAGTCCCGTCAAAATCGGACCAGCCGTTTCGGAGATTACCCGGAACAAACAGACAGACTGACAGACAAAAAATTTAAAAGTTGTTTTTTTGTTATAGGTACCGTATACACTTTCATATGCATTTAGTAAAAAGCTGTTATTTTGACATTACAAACAGACACTTCAATTTTATTTATTTGTATAGATAATATATATTCTCTGTATACTATTATACGTTTCTAAATAATCATCAATCAATCATATCGGCCATTTATACGTCCACTGCTGATCAAAGGCCTCCCCCATAGATTTTCACAACTGTGTCATCATTTCGGGGTGTATTTGCCAATTCTCACCACGCTTGGCAGGCGCAGTATGGCTACCGGTTCACAAAAGGGACGCTGCTGCCCATCCCTCTGGTATAGATTCCCTCAGTCGACTTTTACGACATCCACGGGAGGGGATGGAGTGGTGCTATATTCTTAATCCGGATAACACACGGATGAATTCTACATAATGATAATATTCAATTATTTGTTCTTCTCAATATATTCTCATTTACCTAACATTCCAACAATAACGTCAAACGGCCTAAATCCACTCCTGCGCAGGCTACTCGGTCGTACATATAAAACAGGATTCCGTTAGTGCACCTGCCACCCCCACCATGTTATGCGCCTTTTATTTAGTTTCACTTCGAGTAACATCACGCTTGTTAGATAGGAGGGACTCAGCAGGAATACACAATATCGACAAAGTGTTGTGTACTTATTTAGAGCACGTTGATAATGATAAATCTCAGTTTTATTGATCGGAACTTAGGATCGCGTAAAAATGGCAACTGTATAAGCACTTTTTTTTTAACATTGCCCCACACTAGGATTTCTCCTGTGTCGTGGGTGCGTTTACAAACACAAATTCCACACACAACACACCCAGACCCGGAACAACTACCTGCAGATCGTGCAAATATTTGTTCCGTGCGGGAATCGAACCAACGACCCGGTGCGCAGCAGCCGACTGTATCAGCCACTGCACCAACCGTGCCGTCTGCACTATTTAATTCAATTCCTTATTTGTGTGAATATTGGTATATACATATCGGCCATTTATACGTCCACTGTTGAACAAAAGCCTCCCCCCATAGATTATCACAACTGTGTCATCATTTTTGGGGGTATTTGCCAATACTCACCACGCTTGGCAGGCGGGTTGGTGAGCGCAGTATGGCTACCGTTTCACAGAAGGGACGCTGCTGCCCATCCCTCTAGTTTAGAGTCCCTTAGTCGCCTTTTACGACATCCACGGTAGGAGGTGGAGTGGTGCTATATTCTTAATCCGGACACCACACGGAATACTGGTATATAAGATGATAGATAAGATAAGATAAAAAGATTTTTATTCATTTAAACCATTAATAGCACTTATGAATCGTCAAGACTTTAGTTGCCACGTTCCAAGATGTAGATTTCCTATGGAGAAGAACGGGCAAGAAACTCCATGGTTACTCTTTTAAAATCATGTTACAATATTTATGTGTACAATGTTCTCGAAAATTCAGGTTATATAAAGACAATGTTCCTACATTAAACATAGTAAATTCTAAAACTCTTAAAAGTGTCAATATCAAATCATAAACCAGTTGAATATAAAAAAAATATACAATAATAAATTCAGGTGTAAATAATTAATAATAATAGTGTCATGTCAAAAAATAATAATTGAAATGTCAGAAAAGTAAATCTGAATAAATTGATGTCACAAAACATGCATCAACAAGATGGCATGTCAATAAGTCAATAATAAAAAATTTCAATCATTTCTTATAGTGGTCTTGCGGAGCTGGACAAGCACTCTGCCAAACATTTATATCTCTAAGGTAATCCTCTAACGTATAATATGCTTGTTTGCATAGAGTATTTTTTACAAATATTTTAAATTTATTTTGCGGTAATTGCAGCACGGTCTCCGGTATTTTATTATAAAATTTTATACTATAACCCATAAAAGAAGTATGGACTTTAGCTAAGCGAAATTTTGGCTGTACTAGTTTAGATTTATATCTTGTATTATAGTTATGCCGATCACATTTTTTTGTAAAAAGATGTATGTTTTTCCTAACGTACATGATATTTTCATAAATATACTGACAAGGCACTGTCATTATGTTAATGTTTTTAAACAGTTCTCTCAAGGAATCACGACTACCAAGGTTGTAAATAGCCTTGATAGCTCTCTTCTGCAATATAAAAATTGATTCTATATTGGCAGCCCGACCCCAAAGTAAAATACCATAGGACATTATGCTATGAAAGTAGCTAAAGTAAACTAGTCTTGCAGTAGCTACATCTGTAAGGTGTCTGATTTTTCTCACAGCATAAGCAGCCGAACTCAACCGTCCTGCTAGAGATGTAATATGGGGACCCCATTGAAGTTTTGAATCAAGCGTGATTCCTAAGAAAACTGTTTGATCGACAAATTCAAGTTTCTCACTATCTATTATGATATCGCAATCCCTACTTACTACATTTGGCAAAGTAAACTTTATGCATTTAGTTTTCTGCCCATTTAATACTAAATTATTAACTGTGAACCATTCATGGACCTTAAGAAGAGCGTTATTTACATCGTCAAGATTTGGTAAACGTCTATCAATTTTAAAAAGTATCATCAGCAAATAACACCATCCTGGATGGATCCTGAATCACATAAGGCAAGTCATTAATGTACACCAGAAATAAGAAAGGACCTAGTATCGAACCCTGGGGCACGCCCATTATCACTTCAGAGCCAGATGAATTAACCCCATTTATCTGAACTTTTTGTTGCCTGTTTTGCAAATAGAATTTTAATATTTTTAAAGACTTTTGTCTAATCCCATAATACTCTAGTTTCAGCAGAAGAGTCTCGTGATCTACACAATCAAATGCCTTTGAAAGGTCACAGAAGATACCAATCGCATCCTGAGACCCTTCCCAAGCATCGAAGATTTGCTTGATCAATGAGATACCTGCGTCAGTTGTATTACGCCCTTTGGTGAAGCCGTATTGCTTGTCGTGAAAAAGCTTGTTAACATTAAAATGCAATAGCATTTGATTTAACATAATTTTTTCAAATACTTTGCTAAATACAGGCAGAACGGATACCGGCCTAAAATTTCCAGGATCTTGAATATTACCGGATTTAAATAAAGGTATCACTTTGCTATATTTCATTAAATCCGGAAAAGTACCCTGGTCAACGCACCTGTTAAATATTACTGCTAAGTAGGGTGCTATAGTGTTAATTATACCTTTACATACTTTTACCGATAATCCCCACAAGTCTTCAGTTGATTTGATTTTTATTTCTTTAAAAGCTTTTGTAATAGCCTGGGGCATTATATGCGTGAATGTAAAATCTACAGTACAGGCCACTACATTCCGTTTCAGTAAGGCAAGAGAATGCAAGGGTGAAGAGTTTAAAAATGCAGTTGTTATTTTGGGAATCTTAGTAAAAAACGCCTCAAATTCCTGAGCTACTTCAATGTCTTTACATACAAGACCACGTGCCGTTTGAATTGTGTAACAATTTCTGTTCGATTTAGATTTATTAGTCTCATTGTTAATGATTTTCCAGGTTGCTTTAATTTTATCATCAGCATACTTTATTTTATCACTTATATGATTACCTTTCGCGACCTGACAAACTTTCCTAAAAATCTTTGAAAAATTATTTACATACTTAATGAAATCTTCAGTTTTAATATATTTTTTTAACCCATACAATTCAAATAAACGGTCCCTACTTTTGCGTATACCAGTCGTCGCCCAATCACTGAACTTAAATTTAAAATTAAACTGTTTTACTTTTAATTTAAATACTTTATCAAATTCTGTTTTTATAATAGAAAAAAAGTCCGAATAAAGTTTATCAGCGTTTTTTTTATAATTATTCTGAACAGCGAGTTTACTAATTAATGATTTATTATAATATTCCAATTTACCCATTGTGATTTGCCTAAATTTAATCTGCATTTTATTTGGTGATTTACTGGTATTAAAGGTGACGGTTTGCCCACTGTGATCAATCAGATGGCAAGCAATTTATAATGGCTTCGTGTGAATAATCACAGTTGCAGAAAACATTATCAATGCAAGTAGCAGAAGTAGACGTTATACGAGTTGGCTCTAAGAATATATTGATCAAATTAAATGATTTAAAAAGACACAGTAAATTGTTACTAATCAAATTATTTTCTAGTATATTAATGTTAAAGTCACCACAGACTATTACATATTTATTTTTAACAGTTACTGATTTTAATACATCCTCTATTACAGATCCAAATGTTGTCAAATTTTGGCTGTGTGGAGGTCTATAAACGCAAACTATAACATGCTTATCCAGCTCAACACAAGACATTTCAATGCTATGTTCAACCGACAATCCAACTATGTCTTTTCGTTCTTTGGATTTTATGGAGTTTTTAATTAATATTAATGAACCCCCATGCAGCATGGACTTTCGGCTGAAACTACTAGCCACACAATAATTTTCATAAATAATTAGCATTTGGTAATCTTTTAACCAATGCTCTGTAATACAAACTATGTCATATTCACTTTTTTCCAAAAAAAGCTCTACTTCTAATATTTTGGAAGAGTAACCTTGAATATTTTGATGTAGAAATTTCAAAGTATTAACCTCCTCCCTATGTGTACACAATGATTTGCCAGAAGATATGTTTTTAGAAATATTTAATATAAGTTTATTATCATTGATAGGCATATCTTCTTTTGTCTTATTGATTAGTTTAAATTACAATCTGGAGTAATTTCTGCAGTACCAGTGCCATCACCAGACAGTAAGGTGATACTCCTTGTATGCCCCACTATATGAGGAGAATACTCCATATTTCTGGTGTGGGCACCAGAAGCTGCAGCATCAAAAGATGTGTACCCCTTCGTTCGATCACCAGTATTACTAATACAATTAGACAATACTGATTTGTCCCTTATCCTACATTTTGTTATATCAGTTATAACGACGTTAATATTATAAGCTATCAATGTAGCAATCAGGCTTTTGCTTTTCTTGGGAAGAAACATAGCTTCCCGAGTCAGTTTAAATCCACTAATAAAATTATTAGTGTCAAAATACAATAATTTGTCACTATGACGACATGTCAGCATATGAATAATGTTGTTTAATCTAAATATATAACGATTATCACTCTCTGATAGACAGTTTGAATATGGAAAGGCACATAAAATTAGCCTCCCTATATTTAATTTCAATAAGGTGTCTATACCATCCACAATGTCCTTTTTATTTACACCCAAACTATTACCTAACAATAGGACTACACAACTATCCTCCTCAGTTGTTCTATTTATAATATTTGTAACTATTTTACTGAAGTGTAAGTTATGAAAACAATAATTTAGTACACTATGACCCAGACAATTCTGCAACAAAGACCCAAAACCTGACCCTAACTGATCAGTAAATATTAAAGTTTTATTTTGCTTGATGATGGTGCCGCTTCGCACTGGTTGAGCCATCACAGGTGAGGGCAGAGGCAGAGGCTCCTGAGGTGGTGGGTGAAATGTACAGCTGCATGCGAGATTGTTGGTCAAAGACTCATATCTCTCAGCATTATATCTGACCAAGTCCACCAGCTCACCAGCCTCAAGCATGCGCTCACTGAGTTCTTGTTGAGCAGACTCATATTTATTGAAAATATCAATTAATGTAGTTTCCCTGTGAAGTAGCTCTTCCTGAAGGCGCTCAACATCAATTTCATACATTGCCCTACTGTTTTCCAATTCAGATGTACATGTATTTAATTTAATTAATAAGTTCATGCGCTCTTTTCTAAGGCAAATATTTAATTTTAAAAGCATTTGTTTTTTTAAAGCTAGCTTTGACCTTTTAATGAACTTTTTAATATTTATATACTTTTTTAACTTATTGTGACTCATTATTAAAGGTGATGTGGTTATGGTATCGTCACCAGTCAAATTTATCGTAACTGCTGGCTTGTAAAGCACATCAGACCTACTCCCTAACAATTTGTTATACAGAATATGGGTGTCCACAGTTTCTTCACTAGATTTTACCATCTCACAGACAGAAATGGCCTTATGAGCATCGCATAACTCCTGTTCGAGTTTAGATATACGCTGTAAGGCCATTTCATGTGTGTCACTGCACTGTTGAAATGAAGACACTGATTGTTGTAGTTGATTGTGTTGGTCGAGTAAGTCCATATGCTGTATGTGAAGCTCAGCAAGCTCATTCTTGAGGAAGGTATTCTTGTCAATTATGTTCTTAACTTCCACTTCACTATCATCTCTTTCCTGTAGTAGGTGTTGGCACAGGCGTTTTGACGATTCTAGTTCCTTAAGGGTGGCTCTTAGTTTGATCTCCATATCTCTGGCAATTGCACTTCGTGTCATCATTTTCACCAGTTCTTAAAGTCAACTAGAATGTGAAAAATAGACAGCTCAATAGCAAGAAATAACAAGGACAGAGTGAGATATTGTGAAAGAGGTGGTAGTATGAAAAGTGAAATCTTAATTGCAAAGACAATAGTATACAAGAAGTGAATAATATGGATTTTGAAAGTATATAGTATTAATTACTCTTGGTATTACTGCTCATTATTTAATATTATGTCAAGAGGATTTTTAATGCTATGAAATAATAAGGACTTTAAGGTAGGAAAAACAATAACATACTAGATCAACATTTAACTGAATACATGGAAATGTTCTGCTATACATATGTAAGATTTTGTGGTGTAAACTTTGTAGTGTTAAGTTATGTCTGTAGCTAATGTTTTGATCGTCGATTTTGCTTCCACTAATTTGTATGTCAAGCAAAAGGAGATCTAAACCGTGCCAGTGTGTGTTGGACGAAGCTCAGGATCCTGAGCAGTACTGGGATGACTAGTAGTGTAACTTTGCAGAAATATTAATATATAAACAATATTAAATAACTAAACTCAATTTAAATTATAAATAAAACAAAATACTCCCCGGGATTATAGATTTCAAATCCGTCGGTTGACAGCCGGTACAAGCTGTTGAGTTTCTTGATTAAACAAAGATCTTTCGTCAAATACACCGCAAAAACACTGAGTACATTATATAAACATTAGTCTTAAAAAAAACTGATGATATTAATTGTAACATGGCACCTATGGCAATAAGTCCGCCTCTGTACATGTTTGTGCATAAAGAATAAATAAATAATATTCCGCCTAAAACAAGACAGCTCTGATATAGGTAATAGTCTAAAAATGCGTCTCGTAACGGTGTCGCGAGTCCAGAGATTTAAATATATCTAAAAATATGCGAACCGCGCTAAAATAACTGTTTACTTCAAAAAAAGGTTCGCAGTATGTTGTTACTAAGACGCGGGAGGCTGCGGCCCATCCTCTTGATAATCAACTAGTCGCCTTTTATGGCACCCATGGAGAAGGATGGTCTATTCTTTGTCAGGAACCACAGGGTTCCTACCATTTCCCTTCAAACCTTGGCTACTTACAACCCTACTTACCCTTATAATAAAACACTTTTAAACGGATTCTATCGCGTATATTTTAGATTTTCCTGACGTTTCGAATACTTTGCTTTTACTCAAATATACGCGATAGAATCCGTTTAAAAGTGTTTTATTATAATGTGTAATAATCGCGAAAATCTAAGACATTACTACTTACCCTTTTCTAACCGAGAGTAAATACAACTACATAAGTATCTTGTCTCGTGAGCATCAAATTATGCATCGTATTCATATTTAAATGATGTACAAAGGATATCATCATATTATCAGTAAAATAGTCTTTATGTCGTTACCATAAACGTCATATTACATAAACTTGGCTTTTTAATTTAGTTTTAATTTAAAAGCTTGAGCGTAGCAACCCTCTATAGAAAGATTTTCAATTTTGGATTGGTCCCGTATATTGAAGAATGTTTTAGAAATAAGATAAAGATAAAAATATTTTTATTCATGTAAAACCATAGGCAGTTATGAATAGTCAAGACTTTAGTTGCCGCGTTCCAAGGTGTAGATTTCCCATGGAGAAGAACGGGCAAGAAACTCCATGGTTACTCTTTTTAAATCACAATAATTGTTACAGTATCTAAGCAACCACATTTCCCAGAAATGTATGCGAGAAGCCCAACGAAAAAAAAAAAAAAAAAAAAAAAAAGTTACAGTATTTTTGGTTACTTGTTCTCAAAATAAATAATGTGAGGACAATGTAGCAGAAAAATGGAAACTTCTTAAAAAGTCCACACTAAACAAGCCTGATATTTAGAAAAATATATGGTTAAATTGTCATGGCAGCATTAAGCTGACCAATCCCAACAGACAGCACTCGTTCACGAGCATGACGCATGCATCAGCGTCGCTCAGCTCAACCATATTGTAGTGCAATGTTTCGATGAGCTTATTAAGTTACGATTTAAATCTTTAGCTTACTTAGAGTAATTATCATCATCAGACTAAAAACGTCCACTGCTGGACAGAAGCCTCCCCCAAAGATTGCCACAACGAGCGGTGTGGTTTTGTGTTGTGCACATTTAGGGGGTTTTGCCATAGTCACCAATGGCATCTGCCAAGCGTGGTGATTGTGGCAGATAGTAGCCTAATACGTCACCCATGTCATGAGATGGGGTGGAGGTATTCTTAGCCGGCAACACATGGTAAATTAAATTAAACTAAACATAGATTAAAAATACCAATAAGAAAGTCAGTCGATACGGTCACGTGCCAGGGGGAGGGTGGCCGCTTTATAGTCTTCTCCGAGATGAGTCTATTAGGCCTGCCACCGATGGGTGGCTCTAGTGTGATCATAGTGTAAGCCCGCCTCAGGTACCGAAGATGACCGCCCCAGAGGTTTTTAGCCGGTAGGAGTCCGGCGTGCCCCTACCGCCCTTCCCCGGGGCGAAGGAAGTACATGAGGCATTTCCACAGGATCAATAAAAAAAAAGAAAAAAAAAAAGGCCTTTCCATCAGGCGAGAACGAGCTCAAGAGAGAAATAAACTTAATCCAAACTGAAAGCAAACGACTTGAAAGTTCTGTAGAAAATTTGCAAACAAAAATGCCCCAAATCGATGCTATCCTGCAGAATTAGCCACGGCCCGCTAACCCTACGGGTCCCCAAACCCGTAATATAAACTTTAATCCCATCAAAGGCCCAGTTGAACGACCGTGACACAAAAAGGCGCGAAGGGTCCGTTTGAATAGCGAATCGCTTTTAGTACCCCTCGAGCTGCGCCGGAGTGTCGCACTGAATAGTGGGGAAGAGCTCCCTATGTTTTTTTTTGTCACACGTACTGTGTGGTTGGTATAGTGCACAGCGAATGCCAAGTGTGAGGTTACCGGTTATGATTAGATTGGGAGATTTATCTGCGTTTTGTTGCTGGGCTTCGCCAAACTAAGCACGGTTGGTGCAGTGGTTGATACAGTCGGCTGCTGCACTCCAGGCAATTGTAAAAAAAATATATAGCATATATTTTTAATTTAGTCTATTTCAACATCATCTATAGCTTTGTTTTTGTACCTCCATCGACGTGATTTTTAAACTAACGATTGACTGGTAGAGAATGCCTCATGGGATTAAGTTCCGCCTTGTGTAAACTCAATATACATACAAGTTTAAATAAATAAATAAATAAATACACAAAAACCAAAACATCAAATATTAAAATTGAAATATTTACTTATTCCATATTTATATTAAACTAGCTGGGACCCGCGGTTTCACCCGCGTTTAATCTAAAGGAAATTTAGAGTACTTCGACATAGACACTTGACATAGAATATATATGTTGGATTTAAAGGGTTTTATTGTTTTCGCGCGGAACCCTAAATATTTTTCTAAAATAAAAGTAGCCTAAGTTATTCCTTATAACGTCAGCTACCTGCCAGTGAAAGTCCCGTCAAAATCGGTCCAGCCGTTTCGGAGATTACCCGGAACAAACAGACAGACCAAAAAAAATTTAAAATTTGTTTTTTTGTTATAGGTACCGTATATACATTCATATGCATTTAGTAAAAAGCTGTTATTTTGACATTACAAACAGACACTTCAATTTTATTTATTTGTATAGATTAAAGAACAGCAAAAGCGTCACCTGCAGTCGGTCGGTATATTATTGCCATATAACGTAAGCTAGCGCACATCCTTATACATTAAAATAAATCATTAATTTAATTACTCGTTTTATTTCATTGATTGCAGCTTTAAAATTCGTCGATTAAAATTGTTTGATTAATCATTTCATCATCATTTCGGCCGAATGGAGTCCACTGCTGGACACAAGCCTCCCCCAAAGATCACCATAAAGAACGATATGGGTGTGTTGTGTGCTCATTGGGTGTCTTGCCATAATCGCCACGCTTGGCAGACAGGTTGGCGATCGCAGTTAAGTTGTTGATGTACTCGAAGGACGCTGCTGCCCATCCTCCAGTTAATCCCTTAGTCGACTTTTACGACACCCACGGGATGCAATGGGGTGGTGGGTTGATTATAAGATATAAAATCTTGGAATTTTACCAGTGAACATTCTTCCCGACTACGGCACCCTTCACTGTGCGTGGTCCCACACGCACTTGGCCAATATTCTTTATACACTCTGTAACTTCTTCAACCCTTTTTACACTGCGGTAGCAATGCTCATGTTTCTTGCAACACCATTGGAGCAAGGGGCGAAGGCCAAACCGGACCCTTACCATCTAAAACCACCTGGGCGGAAGGGGCGAGCCGGGATCCGTAGAACGAACACACTGGAGGCCATCGGCAACACATCAGGTCCAACCACACGACACGGTATCTCCCTAGGTTGTTGAGTTCAGATGGTACTTAAAGCCAGTCGCTTCGTGCGCTCACCAGCCTAGCGTTGTCCTATGTCAGGGTCAGCTCCCAGTATCCATCAATTCAGCCGAAAAACTTCCACTGCTGGACAGAAGCCTTCCCCAAAGATTTCCACAACGACCGGCTAATTTAAAAAATCCGGGTATAAGACAGTTTGCATATTCTTCGTCGAGAGCCAAACGGCTGCTTGTTTCGGTACCGATATGTTAATCATAATCGTGTCCGCATGTGCCAAGTGGTACACGGTAACAAGCCAGGCCACCTCCCACGTCATAGCCGCAGGTATTATAACCTATTTACCTGATTTACGCAATACGCGTAATTGATTGCTTCACACTCGAAACAAAGGTATTTTCTGCCAGCGTACATTGCCGTGTGGTGCCGGCTCAGAATGCCACCACCCCATCTCCTCCCATGGGTGTCGTAAAAGTCGACTAAGGGATTAGCCGGAGGATGGGCAGCAGCGTCCTTCGAGTATATTAACAACTCAACTGCGATCGCCAACTCGCCTGCCAAGCGTGGTGATTACGGCAAAACCCTCCAATGAGCCCACAACACATCCATATCGGTGGTTGTGGTGATCTTTGGGGGAGGCCTGTGTCCAGCAGTGGACTTCATTCGGCCGAAATGATGTACATATGCAGGTTCCAAAAAAATTGTAGACTTTACTTTCTTACTTAGGAGAAAACCCGTAGGACATAGGAAGCGCTTTGATGTTAAAAAAAAATGCCATTTCCAATATTCGTATATTTTTTTGCAATTAAATTGAACTAGCGAGTTGTGAGGCGGTAATATTTGTTCCGTGTAGGAATCGAACCCACGACCCGGAGCGCAGCAGCCGACTGTATCAGCCACTGCACCAACCGTGCCGTCAAACTTATTACATAAATGTACATACACAGATTAAAAACACGCCGCCGTAATAATATAGTAAGAAAAGATATTTTTTATGCTCGATTGTGGAATGTACTTGTTGCAAAAAAACCATAGATCCCAATACCCCACTGGCTGGCCACTTGAAATAAAAGTTCAGTATTGGTTTCGAAATAAAATTATATTAAATTGATGTATCTATACCATACTACTGCTGTAATGGGTGCCGCCAACACACACTGGGCCAGCGTGGTGGACTAAGGCCTAACCTTTCTCATCGTGAGAAAAGGCCGCTGCCCAGCAGTGGGACAGGAATGGGCTGATGATGTAAAATGTAAATAGGTGCCGCGTGGTGCCAAGAATAGGTGGTAACATTTACAATAGTAATAAATAAAGTTAAATAATAATAAATTACAATTCATTATTATTTAACTCATATCATCATCATTAATTATTAATACCTAATAATGACAAAAAAATTACCAATGAAATAAACGTAAAAAAAATATCAAGAGAGGTAGCTCTTGATATTTAAATGTGAGTGTAATGTGGCTATTTGAGTCAGATTTTTGGAATTAGCATGTTAGTTATAGATAGCCTATTTATAGCCCATATCTACGCTACTCTCGCATATGGATTTTCACATAAAAACGATGTATAATTTGACACACTTTTATTTTATTTCTAACCCTGTGTTTTTGTTCGGTATTTCTTTTCAGAGGTAGTCATGTAGCGAAATGACTCCGTCGTTTCAATATGACGTGTAAAAGTGTGTTAGGACCTATTTACTGCCCAAGAGAAGACGGTAGCACGCATGTGGTCACGCGCTGCCGTGGGACACTTTGGGGGATCCTTAGCTATCCCCCCGGGTGACCGCTTTACAGTCACCCTCTCCGAGATGTGCCTATAGGCGTGGCACCAGTGGGCGGCTCTAGTGTGATCATACGAGGACCTGGAGCCTCCCTTAGGTGCCGGAGATGACCGCTCCAGTGGTTTTAGCCGGTAGGAGTCCGGCATACCCCTTCGCCCTTCTCCGGGTGAAGGAAGTTCATGAAGAATTTCCACTGGGCACCAATAAAAAAAGGACCCATTTACTGAGTGCACGATTATATTCTGTTCCCCCTGCCATTTTATGAGAGTCCGTGCATCTATTTGAGCGAGATGGAGCCTCAGACATTCAACAAACTTTCACATTTATAATTGTAGTAAGATTCATTCGCGAAAACCGGAACACAGTCCGTTCTGCAGTTCGTGAGATTAACTCGATCAGAAATACAGCTAGCAACGCGAGCTATCGATCAGCAGTGCAATTCACTAAGCTCAAACATCCATACATCCTTGAATACAGACGGACAAAACGGTGACAACCCGTATTGGTATTCGCTAAAACTCGGCCTCATGGCTCACCGTTTGCGACATGTCCTTGAATAGCTTCGATCATGTCTTAGCGAATACCAATTTAAATTCTGTATTGAAGGAATTGTACTCCAGTACATATTGCCCACGTTCGAACTCACCCTTTGCTCTTCATAGTGCAATTTTATTCATGTTTCTCTATACTTATAACCACGTGGAGAAAACAGGTGCTTGGCCACTTATCTGAGTCAGTCTTCCTGTAATGTTCATTTAACAATATGGTATGTACTGGTGATAGGTTTCTTACTGCAAGAGGCCGGCTAGGTAGGCACCACCGCAGAGTCAGGGGTGCAATTCCTTAAGCTCAAACATCTTTAAATACAGAATCGAAATAACGGTATAAAACCAATTTGGTATTCGCTAAGATATGATTGAAGCTATTCATACCTTGAATACAGAATTGAAATAACAGTGGTAACCCAATTTGGTAATCGCTAAGTATGATCCTCATGGCTGTCCTTCTGCAACGTGTCCTTCAATAGCTTCAATCATATCTTAGCAAATACCATATTGGCTTTATACCGTTATTTCGATTCTATATTTAAAGGTGTATGGATGTTTGAGCTTAAGGAATTCATTTCGGCCGAATGAAGTCCACTGCTGGACACAGGCCTCCCCCAAAGATCACCACAACAACCGATATGGCTGTGCTGTGGGCTCAATGGGGGGTTTTGCCATAATCGCCACGCTTGGCAGACGGGTTGGCGATCGCAGTTGACTTATTAATGTATTCGAAGGACGCTGCTGCCCATCCTCCGGCTTATCCCTTAGTCGACTTTTACGACACCCACGGGAGGAGATGGGGCGGTGGTATTCTGAGCCGGCACCACACGACAATTAAGGAATTGCACCCTTGTATTTAAGGATGTATGGATGTTCGAGCTTAGAGAATTGCACCCCAGATATTCGCTGCGAAGCTGTTGCAGTGTTTAAACTTTAGACATGACTATTTCGATTATAAGAGCACTGTTACTAGTAACATTACTGGGCATAAGAGATTGAATAACTCTGTCTTGATGTGATATACCGCAGGACTAGGCCTGGGTTCGGGGGTCGCGGGCGCGCAGATTGGGGAATCTGCGTGCTCACACCGAGTGACTCCCGGGAAGACGGTGGCGCGCACGTGCCGCCGTGTGCGCAACACAGCGCAAAGCGAGGCTTGGGGGGATCCTTTACAATCCTCCCCGAGAAGTGCCTGGGGGGGTGACCTTTTTATAGTCGCCTTCCTTTCGCTAGAGGGGGTGACCGATTTACAGTCATCCCTTCCGAGATGTGCCTAAAGGAGTGGCACCAATGGGCGGTTTTAGTGTGATCTTACGAGGACCTGGAGCCCGCCTTCGGTGCCGAAGATGACCGCTCCAGTGGTTTTAGCCGGTAGGAGTCCGGCATACCCCTTCGCCCTTCCCCGAGGTGAAGTAAGTTCCATGTAGAATTTCCACTGGACAGCAATAAAAAAAAAGGACTAGGCCTGGGTATTACTATTGTTACCATCAGGCAAAAGTCTTCCGTCATCATGTTGCATAAGAAAAATGTATTCTTATTCAGCCGATTATAGATTATGCTGATGCCCGCTTTTTGGATGCCACTGTGGAGCAATTAAACAAGCTTGAGCGCCTTCAAAATTTGTGTATTCGTTTTGTTTTCGGTCTTAGGAAGTATGACCATGTATCCCACCTTCGCAAAGAACTCAAGTGGCTCCCTATCCGTCTTCGCAGAAACACACGGATATTATGTCTCCTTTACAATGTCCTTCACAACCCTACATATCTTTCCTACTTGCGAGAGCGTTTTTCGTATTTGCGCCCTCCTGAGGTCCCTTCCAAGTCTCACCTTAGATCTCTTCTACAATTCTCACTCCACAAATCCAATCACTGTTCGTACTCCATGCAGTAAGACTGTGGAACTCACTTCCGCCTAATATACGTGATTGTAAATCTATATCTATTTTTAAGAAACGCGTTAAAGAATATTATCGTTCCTCATCATTGTGATAGTATATTTGTAGTTATTTTATGTATGTATTTTACCCTTATTATGTATATCTATTGTTTGAAATCATTATATCGTTACCTTTTTTTTTTTTGTAATGTTACACACTGTGTCTACGTTTCCAATTGCCCTCTCCTGTCGCAGGTCTGCTGGCAGAAATTTCTTTAGAAATAAGTAGTGCCTTTTTACTTAAGTGACCTATACACCCTGTTTTTTTTTCTACTGTTTTGTGTACAACAATAATAAATCAAATAGTCCACTCTCTGTTTCCAATATTGTGATTTGCAATATATTATTTTCACATACGAAGCCCAGAATTGCAAATTATTCATCATTAACTAAGTAAAAGAAACGCCCCATTCAAAACCTCAACTTTCCGAACAAAAACACACCCTTAAATTCCTGTAATCGTGAACTCGCAGCCGCGAGCGCACCCGAAGCCCACCGAACAAACCCGAACGCGAACATCTGTCGCCGGCGCGTGCGTTGGCTTCGAACCTGTATGTTCGAAGATTTGTACAGGTGGTGTGTAGGGTAGAAAAGTGGGGGGATATGTAGGAATTTATATTTGTTTGTGTCGATGACCTTATATAAGGACAACTTTTGATAAGACATTATAGATATGATTTTTTTATTTAAATCAATAGTATATTACAATCCTACCTTGTTGAGGAGGTGAACTTGGTTACAAGGGTTGCGAAGGTCGGTAACCTATGTATGATGACCTTGATTGCGGTTATGGACATGTGGGTGAAACTTGCGAAGTTCTGTGCCAAGATTTTTGGAATGTATTAAACACGTGGTCAGAGTCCTTTAACGAGTGCGAACAAATGGCTGTCACAAATGATCTTTCGGTTTACAGAGACAGTTTTATGCCTCCATATTCATCATCATCGTCATTTCGGCCGAATGAAGTCCACTGCTGGACACAGGTCTCCCCCAAAGATCACCACAACGACCGATATGGGTGTGTTGCGTGTTCATTGCGGGGTTTTGCCATAATTGCCACGCTTGGCAGACGGGTTGGCGATCGCAGTTTAACGCAGCTAATCCCTTAGTCGACTTTTACGACACCCACGGGAGGAGATGGGGTGGTGGTATTCTGAGCCGGCACCACACGGCGATCTTTTTCTTTACTTTTTCTCATTACTAATCATATGGCAAATCTTACTGAAGCCTTTTTTCACATTGGAGATTCGTCAACCACAGGTGGTTTCCTATCTCTCTTATTTGTAGCCATGCAGAGGCCATTATTCGACATAGTCATCTGGTCTTCATGTTCCGAGACTGGATTACGAAGGGTTGTTATTTTGAGACTAACTTAAAAATTAATTTAAATTGTATGTAAAATAATTTCATCAATCAATCATCAATTCGGCCGAATGAAGTCCACTGCTGGACACAGGCCTCCCCCAAAGATCACCACAACACCCGATATGGGCTCATTGGGGGGTTTTGCCATAATCACCACGCTTGGCAGACGGGTTGGCGATCGCAGTTGAGTTGTTAATTTACGCAAAGGACGCTGCTGCCCATCCTCCAGATAATCCCTTAGTCGACTCCTACGACACCCACGGGAGGAGATGGGGTGGTGGTATTCTGAACCGGCACCACACGGCAAAATAATTTACTCTTTCATTATTGTGAATGAGAGCATTATGTAGCCACTAATGTACACATGTACACCAGCCTGTTGCCTGGCAGTATGAGTCTGTCATGCTCACTAAAATGTCTTGTTGAGGGTAGCGTTGTGTGTTAGGTGGCTAAGTATCCTGCGTTATGGTTGAGCTGAGCTATGCTGATGCTTGCGTTATGCCCGTGAACGGGTGCCCTCTTTCGGGACTGGTCAGCTTATAACTGCTATAGCAATCCAATTGTAACGCATTTAATTATCATTGTGCATAAAAATGTGTGTATTTATCCCACATATTGGCATGTATTATCCTCACATAGCTTTTTACGATTATATTGAAGACTGTAATACTTTCATATATTATTTCAAAAGAGTATATCCATGGAGTTTCTTGCCGCTTCTTCTCCATAGGACAAAAGACTTGGAACCGTGCAACTATTTAAATTCTGACTATTCGTAAGTGCCAGCAAATGGTTTACATGAATAAATACAATTTGACTTTGACTTTGACTTGACTTTGATTGATATACGGCCGAAATTAATAATCAACTTAATCCAAAATCTTTAGATTTAGGGTGTTGAACATAATCTGTTTTTTTGTTAGGATCACTATTAACACAAAAAACAGACATGTCTTCAATCCGAAATCCAAAGATTGGTAATGGGAATAGATTTATTATTCATTTCGGCCGATAAGTTTTGATAGATGAACATCGAGAATGACTCTTTACCACAAATCCAAAGTAATCGAACCGTATTGAAACCTTTTAGAACCCTATCGTGCACAGTAAATTGCATAAAAATAAAGCTTCCGGCAGCCACATAACCTAGTTCAACGCACACGTCGTAGTTAGAACGATTTCTTTTGAAATACATATGATTACAAACAAGGCACAAATTGCTTAACAATAGACTAAGCCTGAATTACAGTGATGCTCAAAGTTTACACTATATAGTAATGTCTTGGGTTTTCGCAATTATTACACATTATAATAAAACAATTTTAAACAGATTAGATAATAAAACAATTTTAAACGGATTAGATCTAATCCGTTTTTTTTATTATAATTACACTAGATTTTGTTTATTTTATGTAATGATGCGCGCGAACGTTATCATTTTCTCGTGTGTCGTGGTTACAGTTTACAGACATAAGTTTCACACACACAAACAGTATAACCCTGTACAACTATATGTAGATCATACAAATTTTATTATGTTGTGTACCGTGCGAGTGTCAAATCCACGGCCTAACTAAGATGGACAGGAAAATAGAAAAAAATGTGTTTTTGTATTAAATGGGAGATGTAGAACACTTCGTGTTATAGCATGTGCTAAGATTGGTTCCATTTTTAACACGCTTTTATTAGCTTCACCTGTATGTATGTATGTATGTTTGTTTGTAACCGACTCCTTTGAGCTCGATTTTGCCCTACTTTGAACGATCAGATTTGATTCAAACTTTGCACACCTGTCAAAGGTCGATGACAATGCAATAATCCGATCAAAATATCCGATTATCCTAATTAGATTCGCCAGGATTAATTAATTTCTTTCCGCATCCTTTGCATGCGAGTAAGAGAGACAGAGCTAGTGCGCGAACTACGCATGCGTGCAGTTCCAGACTTGCTCTTTCGGGCACTCAGTTCAGCACAACCTAGCGTGTTTTTTTAGTTTTTTTAAACTATTATTTATTCGATTCGTACAGCATTTTTTTCTTTATTTGTTAATGTTTTTCTTTTGTTCTGTATATATATACATATCTGTTTTATGCCTATTTTTACTGTCAAGTATCTTATTTGTTGTGCGGTACAAAATTTATATTTTTCTTTCTTTGTTTCTTTCACTATGATCCGTACAAGAACTAAAATTGCCGACATAGCTGAAAGGATTAGTAAACTGAAGTGGTAGTGGGCGGGGCACATTGCTCGTAGACTGATGGCGCACCGGAAAACGCAGCGTGGGTCGACCTCCAACGAGGGGGAGCACCTGGCGAAAGTCGCTGGGAGTCGTTGGATGCGGGCGGTGTGTGACGACTCGTTGTGGAAATCTATAGGGTAGGCCTTTGTTCACCAGAGGACGTCCTTTCGCTGATATGATGATGATGAAACTGATGTCACTACGAGACAATCTTGAATTCTTACTACTATATTTGGAACACGGAAATGTACTTATGTACCAAATCCAACTTAATTGGTCCAGCTGATTCGGAGTAAAATGTCTGTGACAGATAGACAGACATACACACGAATTATCCTCTAAGTTTTTAACCGTTCTTTTTCATTCGGACGTACGCAACACTTAAAAGAAAATGACAACTTATTTTTCAATAAACGCTATGCCTTATAACCTACTAATTATCCCTTTGAAATTAGGTTCACTGTTATTGTTGAACGCAATGATATTATATATATATATCATTGGTTGAACGTTATAAATGTTCCTTAGTCGCATTGACGGGCGATTTGAGCACCGCTGTGCAGTAATTGCGGATAATTAATAGTTATCGTAGACCTTGATGCACTTATAAAGTTTTTCTTGACACGCCATTTCTAAAGGGGCTGCAGAAAATTATAACTTCTTTTTAACTGCTCGACTCTGGAATTCCACTTGTGTCGTGGGTTCAGTTTGTAGACATACATCTCACATGCACAAAACGAGACTTGAAACAGCTATCCGAATACCATACTAACGTTTTTACCATGCGAGAATCGAACCTGTCACAGGTAGCGCAGAGAGCTGCGCTTCGCTGCGCCAACCGTACCTTAAATCTATACATAAATACATACAAATAAATAAAATTGAAGTGTCTGTTTGTAATGTCAAAATAACAGCTTTTTTACTAAATGCATATGAAAGTATATACGGTAGCTACAACAAAAAACGATTTTCAATTTCTTTGTCTGTCTGTCTGTTTGTTCCCGCTAATCTCCGAAATGGCTGGACCGATTACTAGGGGACAGATAGCTGATGTTATAAGGAATAACTTAAACTACTTTTATTTTAGAAATATAATTAGGGTTCCGCACAAAAAATGAAAACCCATGAAATCCAATATCCATACTCTATGTCAAGTGTCTATGCCGAAGTACTCTTAATTATATATAAATAATCGCATTTCTTTTAAATTAAACGGCGGGTGAAACCGCAGATCCCAGCTAGTTTGTATTAAAACTTACTGTACCACCGCCAACTATTGTTTTACTCAGTTTTTTAGTAGGTGATCTTGTTCGGACTAAAAAGATGTAGTACTTCTAGATCCTCGTTTTATGATTGACGACATGGTTGGTGCAGTGGCTAAACGAATGACTGACTCTCTGTGCTTCGTGTCGCAGGTTCGATTCCCGCACGGTCCCGTGCGGGAATCAAAACCACGACCCGGAGCGCAGCAGCCGCTGTATCAGCCACTGCACCAGCAGTGTCAATATGGGATAAGCCTGCCACACACCCCCACCACTTCAACTACAAGCCAGGATCTACAATGGCGACCACCGAAAAGAACACCGACCAATGAAGCTCGGTGTGTCCCAGAGAAATGAATAGCTGTCTTGGAACCGCAACGAAATTAATCAGAAAAGAAAAAGGAGTAGGAAAGAATATACGTTCCACTTCCCTCCGTAGCAAGCAGGAGACAGAGAATACACTTGGCCATAGGCACAATAATTGGGAGTGTACAACTAGGATAAGCCTAGTTGCCAAGCACCACGGGTACAAACATGTTTATAAATATTTAATTACGGGTCCTATGTTGTGAGCTATTGTGACTGATTCCAATAGTAGGTATGGCTAAAACACCTGAACGCACGGAAATTCGTCCAAGTTGCAACAAGGTCTGTATAGTAAAAAACTCCGGATGTAACTTGCAAGCCATCAAACATAATATTGTGTTCATCTTGCCAAAGAACACACTCCCACAGGATATGATGTGCAGACTGTTCATATTCATAGTCCGATGTTAAATATTGGCAGAATCGTGAATAAAAATATACACACCGGCACAATTAGCGGAACAGAAAAAAAAGTGAGACTATGAGATAATAACGCATATATTTGACGAAAATGTAATTAGACACAAAATAACAAATTGATTAACATCTTTTAATAACGACTTTGAAAAGTCTTCGTTATTTTTTATTGAAGAATAAAGAAATTTGAAATAAGTGAAATTTTTAGATGATTATGAACCATCACAAAAAATAAAAAAAAGTAAGCATTAAATGATTTAACAATAAAATTAAAGCAAAATTAATAACGAGTGTTTCCCCCTCTTGCTCTGATTACGGTTTCCATTCGTCTGGGCATGCTACAGATTATGTTATCGATGATTTCTTGAGGCAACCGCTCCCACTCCTCAATTAAGGCGTTTCCAAGTTCATTCAGATTGTTGTGGGGTGGCATTCTGGATTTAACCCTTCTTTTTAGCAAGTCCCAGACATGCTCTATCGGATTCATATCGGGGAAATTTGCTGGCCACTGCATCACCGGTATACCTACGTGGCTCAGATATGCCTGTACCGATTGTGCACTATGAGCACGAGTTTATCTTGCATTAGAATAAAGTCGTCACCAATAAATGGGGCAAATGGTACAACATGTTCTTCTAAAATGTCTCTGATGTATCGATCTGCTGTCATGGTCCCTCCTGTGACTATCACTAACTCCGTGCGAGCTCCCAAACATATCCCTCCCCAAACCATAATCGAGCCGCCACCATAAGCCACTGTGTGTTCAAAATTAGACTGTATGTGGCGTTCTCCTTTGCGTCTCCATATTCGCTGTCTCCCATCGATCTGTTTTAAAAGAACTCTGCACTCATCAGTAAAGAGAACCTGCTGCCATTCGTTCAAATCCCAATGACGATGTTCTCGCGCATAGCTTAATCGGTTTACGCCGTGACGTCTCTCAAGTTTTGGGCCTTTGGCAGGTATATACGACCCTAAACCAACTTCTTCAAATCTCCTGCGAACTGTACGCTCACTTACTCGTACTCCTCGAACGTCTTCCAGTTCATTTCGAGCTTGTACAGCCGTTAATCGCGTATTCCTACGAACTCCAAGTTGTAAAAAACTGTCATCTCGCCTCGATGTACATCTTTTTCTACCTTGACCCCTCCTCCTCACAAGAGAATTAGACGATCTGTACCGCTGGATGCTGCGATGAATCGTTGATACTGGTCGACGAAGCCTTGAGGCAATCAATCTGTAGGTATGGCCATTTCTTCTCATTTCATCAGCCCTAATGATTTCCAGTGATGTTAAGTCAGGCATAATAAAGAGCTTTTAATAAACAAAATTGCCTATAGAATAACAAATTTATAAAAAACCATTAAGTGCAATTTTTCAAAAAAATTACAATTACGTATACTCGAACAAGTTGAAAAAACGTATTGTTCGGGAAAATAAAACAAATTAATGAAAAAAGTGTATGTCATCTAATTTTCTATTTTCAAATTTGACAATAAATTAAAAAAATATCATAACTGGCCAGTTTCTCAAGTAAAAGATTTTAAAATCCTGCTTTTTTTGTGTTCCGCTAATTGTGCCGGTGTGTATGTTATATACTTTCGCTATATAATGTAATTACCAATCCCTCTCATAAGATACACATTATATACTTCCATCAATCCTCAATTTGACTTCATCCCCGTCATTATATTATCTAAATCGCTCCGTACATCACTGCTCACAATGGGGTCGGGCTTCATCCCCCACCCCTGTCTTCTGCCCCTAGCCACGTCGCCTACACGCGTAATATCACGCTAGATTTATTGGTGCGAGACTTGATTCAGTTAGAGGAACAGAAGTAACGATTTGATTTTATGTCTAGCTCTTTTGGTCCTCGCACGGAACGGATATTTGTATGATCCACAGATAGTTAGATAGATAGTTAATATATTTCTGCTGTGAAAATCACCGCCAGAAGGACAAAGCGTGCTGCAGTCAAAAAGTGATTTTTTGAGTATTTTTCGCAGCTGAACTAAGTAGTCCAGGTAATTTTATGTTTACTACTGTGCAACCCTTTTTAATAATTCTTCTTCTTCCTCTTCTTCTTTATGGTTTCTTTAGAGTATATTCCTCAGTTTCACCAATATCATGTATGGGACATCGTTGTTTGATGTTCACATAAAACAGTATTTAATTATTCATAATACATTTCACGTGAATGAAAGGTCTACCTAATGCTGGCAACGCCGTATAGTTTTTATTTCATTACCTTTAATAATACTATCATAATCGCGTACAATAAAATCAAGTAACTATCAAATATGATTAATGTCAATTCTGTCATTTCTTGGTTTTTCATTCCATTACTTATTAATTTGTTAATGCTACTATTTTAGCATGCACAATCTCTACAAATTTAACATTTTTTATCCAATTCCTGAATCACACTGATTTTTTAAACATTATTTACCTGGACTACCGTCTTATTTCTTCATTATTTTAATTTTAGTAGTACGTTTATTAACTTCCATTCTTTTTGTTAACACAACTGGCAGGTGGATGTAAACATTTATAGCTTATTTTAAACTTTAGTACTTAGGTAACTTTGTACATGTACACCTAGACTGCTCGATCTCTTTCTTATTTCCCAAATCCATCCAAAGGTTGTCTGGAAGAGATCGCTGTATGCGATAAGACCGCCCATTGTACATTGACTATGACCCATTGTTTTTCTTCTTTTTTTTCCTTATTTTTGTTAAATGGTGTACAATAAAGTGTATATAAATAAATAAATAAATAGTCGTTTCGGGTTTGGGTGTTTATGAATGTGAGGTGTATATCTGTGAACTGTACCCACGATACAGGAGAAGTCCAAATGGGTATCGTTTATATCCGTACCCATGATGGAGGACAAATACAAGTGGAGGCAGTTTTATAAAATAAACGCCAATTAGACCTGGAATATTTATCTCTCAGGTATGTTCATAAATGAAAGCAAAATTTTGATAAATCTCATCTCATCCCGTGGGTGTCGTAAAATTTGACTATGGGATTAGTCGGAGGATGGATAGCAGCGTCCATTATCATCATCATAACAGCCCAAAAGGAAGAAACCGTCCACTGCTGAACAAGAGCCTCCCCCTTAAGACGACCGGCTACTAGCTGTGTGTCATCATTTTGTTACGGGTTACTGAGCGCAGAATGGCTACAGTTCCACAGAAGGAACAATGCTGCACATTCCTCTGATTTACCAATGTCCAACTGTAGACGTCTGTTGGTAAAAATTATGATCATGATGACATAAACATATATTCAAAAATAGTGTCGCGTAGGCAGCGCGGCCTATGTAGGAGACAACAATTCCTGTGACGTAGTGGGTGACGTGACCAATGAATGATTTCTGTGACAAGAGTCTCCGTACGCTAAAGCTACACCGACCTCTACCTACCCCAATATGACAAAACACAAATCCCTTTATTTTCTTTCTAAAAGAACTCGCTAATCGAATTCCGATAGCCGAAGGAGCCAATCAAAGTACTGAATATCACCGTGCATCGTTTATTTTGTGGCGGGTTCAGACGGACTTAGCTACTTGTTGTGTGTGCTAGATTTACTGGTACTTTTTTTTAAAACGTTGCCCCCCACTAGGATTTCTCCTGTGTCGTGGGTACGTTTACAGACATGAATTCCACATGCAATACACCCAGACCCGGAACAACTACCTATTTTTTTTTGGAAAATGTGGAAATTCTACATGGAATTTCCTTCACCCCGGCGAAGGGTGAAGGGGTATGCCGGGCTCCTATCGGCTAAAACCACTGGAGCGGTCATCTTCGGCACCGAAGGGGGGCTCCAGGTCCTCGTAAGATCACACTAGAGCCGCCCATTAGTGCCACGCCTTTAGGCACATCTTGGAACGGATGACTGTAAAGCGGTCACCACCTCTAGCGGAGGGAAGGTGACTGTAAAAAGGTTGCCCCCCAGGCGGAACAACTACCTGCAGATCATACAAATATTTGTTCCGTGCGCAATCGACACCACGACCCGGAGCGCAGCAGCCGACTGTATCAGCCACTGCACCAACCGTGCCGTCAAACTGTACTGCTGGTGGTAGGTCTCTTATTGCGAAAGTTTGGCTAGAATACAGTGGTCTTCTTCTGTGAGAGCGTCTTGCTCCAGAAGGAGACCGCAGAGCGGGATCCGGAGAGGGCTGATCATCTCGGCTTCGCGCAAATCATCAACGAGATTGCTTCCACCACGTTCAACCAGTTGTAAACAGTGGCACGAGATGGGGCTTCATCATGAAATGCCAATCGAAGTCTATCATAACGTAGTTGTTGATTAAGACCGCAACGAAAATCGTAATAAACCATGGAGCAAACATTTTCTCTAGTCCAATTCATTTCCACGCACTTTTTAAATTACCGCCAATTTGATAAACAAATAACATTAATTCAATATACATCTCCGGCTTCCCAAAGAGTTCTTTTGTCGAAATTTAAATAAATAAATTTTTCATAGGCAACTTTTCGTACTGGCCAGTTCAAAAAAACATTTAGTGTGTCTCTCGTATATCGTAAACAAAAATTTTGTTATTTCGACTTATTTCTTTCACGATGCTAAGTGTACTGAGATATTTCTACATTGTTTCATTACTAGCTTTCCTGTTTCTACCATCACATCATCAGCTCTTACTAACATCCACTGCTGAACACGGGCATCTCAGCGATAAAGATAAAAATAAAAATACTTTAATTCATGTATAACCATTTATAGGCACTTATGAATAGTCAAGACTTTAGTTGCCTCGTTCCAAGGTGTAGATTTCCTATGGAGAAGAACGGGCAAGAAACTCCATGGTTACTCATTTTAAATCATATCGGTACAATTTTCTACAATTTTCTCGAAATGGTGGTAACGTGAGGACAATGCAGGAGAAAAAGTCTAAACTTCTTAAAAAGTCTACACTAAACAAGCTTGATTTTAATATTTACCAGAGTTTTGATTCAATTGTTATGACAGCATTAAGATGACCAATCCCAACAGACGGCACTCGTTCACGAGCATGACGCATGCATCAGCGTCGCTCAGCTCAACCATATTGTAGGGCAACTTAGCGACCCGACACACAACGCCACCATAAGCAGGACACTTGAGTGAGCATGACATACCTAAACTGCCAGACAAATATCACGTCAATAAAAAAAAAATTGATCATAAGAGATATTGTCATAATCACCACGTTTGGCAGACGGATTGGTGATCGCGGTTGTGTTGTTAGCACACGGGACGATGGTATTTTTTCCGTGTGGTGTCCGCATGAAGAATATATCACCACTCCACGTCCTCCCGTGGCTGTCGTAAACGGCGACTAAAGGCTTCTAAACCAGAGGGATGGGCAGCAGCGTCCCTTCTGTGAAACAGAAGCCATTCTGCGCTTACGAACCCGTCTGCCATGCAGGGTGAGTACCGACAAATTCCCTCTCAAGCTTCCCTCGTGGAAATCTGTGGGGAGGCCTTTGTTAGGCAGTGGACTTTCTGCGGCTGATGTGATCATTGTAATGAATGATTTAATAAGTATCTTTTTACAAATTCACATCTAACTTAAATGACGAGACTGGCGGAGTCTGAAAGCACCCTTGCGCTCGTATCGTGGAATCACTAATACAGTTGAAATAGCGTTGTAATTGTTAGCTGAATGTTTAATACTTGGGGAGGGGGTTGGTAGGGTAGCTAGACCGGTGGCCTCTCTTTGTCCTATTTAATCGTTACTAGCGGTATTCTTGAGTGAGTTGTTTGGACTCCGAGACCTTTATTTGCACCCAAAAAATCAATGACGCATTTCTCAAGAAAACTTGTGTTACCAAATTGTCTAGTTGTAACATTTTTTATCATCATTTCGGCCGAATAAAGTCCACTGCAGGGCACAGGCCTCCCCCAAAGATCACCACAACGACCGACCGCGTGCTGTGTGCTCATTGGGGGATTTTGCCATAATCGCCATGCTTGGCAGGCGGGTTGGCGATCGCAGTTGAGTTGCTAATGTACTCGAAGGACGCTGCTGCCCATCCTCCGGCTAATCCCATAGTCGTATTTTACGACACCCAAGGGATGAGATGGGGTGGTGGTATTCGTAGCCGGCACCACACAGCCATTTTTTATGGATAACGTCAATTGTTCTCTTATATATCATTCTAATCACAGGAGAAAAGGAAGTCCTGGTAGCATTAAAACAGTTATCACCAGGCACAACGCAGACGGATGACGAAGTTCTTTTTATGATTCCTCTCACTAGCCTATCTCCTGTGACGTGGGTACAATTTAGTTACAATTTGGTGCACAGACACCAACATCTGGAACAAGTATATGTCTTAGAGATATGTGATCGGTGGTCATAGTCGAACCTTTTATCTCTTTGTCGTGATGAAACCCTCGTGGACTTCCGCCGCCGCGGCAGGGATAGCGGGGCATGCCAGACTCCTTCCAGAGCTTTCCACTTACTGATAGCTAGCGGTGAGGTGTTCGCCCCCTGCCGTTAGTTCATGGTGGGTGACCTTGGAGGTCGCGGACGCGCGGACTGGGGATTCTGCTCATACCGAGCGACCCCGGGGAAGACGATGGCGCGCACGTGGTCACGTGCCGCCGTGTGCGCAGCACAGCGCACACTGAGACTTGGGGGGGATCCTTTACAATCCTCCCCGAGAAATGCCTGGTGGGCGGCCTTTTAACAGTCGCCTGCCCTCCGCTAGAGGGGGTGACCGCTTTGCAGTCATCCCCTCCGAGATCTGTCTAAAGGTGTGGCTACAATGAGCGGCTCTAGTGTGATCTTACGGGGACCTGGAGCCCCCCTTCGGTGTCGAAGATGACCGCTCTAGTGGGTTTAGCCGGTAGGAGTCTGGCATACCCCTTCGTCCTTGCCCGGGGCGAAGGGACTTTATGTAGAATTTCCATTGGACAGCAATAAAAAAAGGGGTGAGGTTTTCGCCTTTTCAGTACTAAGCCGCACCCCTGACAGGTATCGGGCCTTGGTCCGGGCCCTGTCTCTGTGCGAATGGCCAGCCGCACATTCCTTCAGAGATACGGGCACAGAATACAACGCGCAACCGTCTCGAGCCTGTTTCTGTTCGTTCGAGAGACTGCCCAAAGTTGGTCGACCGCAGGCCCCAACTCATGGAGGCCGGAGATCGTTGAGAGCACCTCCGCCGGCATCCGTCCCGGTGCGTTTTCTGTGGCAGATGTGATATTTTATGTGGATAAGAAGGTGTCTCCTTCCGTCCCAGCTCTGCCACCTCTTTTTCTTGCATCACGTCCTCGCAAAAGGAGGTAACGGCATCCCACGCACTCGCTCGCTCCGGACAATAGACTGAATGATGCTGGAAGCGAGAGGTTACCCATATCGATTGCTGCGACGAAATCACGGCGCTGCGTTGCCTTAGCTGGGCACTCCTCCCAACAGTCAGGGTCAAACCTGCGACACCGTAAACCAGAAAGCCAAGCGATTGGCCTTTTGCGCGAATCGTTAGCATTCGATTTTAACACTCCAAACGAAGCCAAAAATTCGTAACATATTTTCAATAAAGCAAAGCCGTAAAAATTACAAAGCAAAGAAAATATGGCAGTAAAACAAATTATTTCATTGACTTATTCAAAACGACGACTATAAAATGTCAAGGCATAGTAAATGAAAAGTAGTAAAAGTCGTAACACGAAGCTGAAACTGTTTGAAACTAAGTTACACCACTTAGCGAGTTCAATCGATGTTACGAAGTTCGGTTACAGATGGCGGTATTACGTGTGGGGATTGATATAGACATTGATAGCCTTTACGGTCCTTCCTCATAGAGCTACGTAGAGTATGGGTGGTAGAGTCCGCCTGTCTATTAACAGCTAGACTCCGATGGTCAATCTGCTGGCAGAGCATATTAATTTTCTACTAGCCGTTACCAGAAACATGTTCTCCAATACATTCCAACCGCAAATGTAAGTTTGTACGCACGGTTGGTGCAGTGGCTGATACAGTCGGCTGCTGCGCTCCGGGTCGTGGGTTCGATTCCCGCACGGAACAAATATTTGTACGATCTGCAGGGAGTTGTTCCGGGTCTGGGTGTATTGTGTGTGGAATTCATATCTGTACACGCACCCACGACACAGGAGAAATACTAGAGTGGGGCAACGTTTAAAAAAAAAACTACGTTGCAAGATTTATTTTAAGACCATAGAGTTCTTATAGGTTTTCCTGTAATCTATAAGTACAAAGCTATTATACGTATTTTTTGCTCAGTAGTTTCGGAGATAAGGGTAATGGTAAATTTTCGCCTTATTTCTTAAATAACTTTAAAACAGTTTATTTTAAAATTATAAAATAAATGTATTTGAGGCTCTTACAACAGCCCTTCCATTTAATATGTGACACGGTACAGTTTGCAAAACATTATTCTTCAAATTTTAATTATCTTAAAATTTTCTTTCAACTTTTAGGTGGATCTCACAGTCATGACCTTCGGGCTTCTGAAAATTTAATTCTTAACATTCCATCTCACCATACAGGGTTTATGTCCAAATCCTTCGCTGTTTCAACAATAAAACTCTGGAATGCGCTTCCTCTTGATATAAAGAAACCTCCAAATAAATTCGCGTTTAAACGTAAAGTGCGTCAATACTTCCTGAAATTGTTACAGTCCTAATCAGTTTTGTCTTCGTCATTAGAGTTAATATTTATATTAGATATTTATAGGTATTCTATTTAACTATTTATAATTATGTAATATAATATAGTATCTATTTTTATATTAGTATATGTATGTATTCCTATTTTAATTCAGTCTTTTTTAACATTAAATATAGCTTTGCTTTTATACTTCTTTCGAAGTGCTTTGTTTAACCCAAAGGTTGACTGGTAGAGAATGCCTCATGGCATTAAGTCCGCCTTATGTATACTCAATGTACATAAAAGTTTAAATAAATAAATTTCTATATTACCCCCAAAAGTGACCCTTATGTTCAAAATTCATTTATTTACATTACACATCCATGTTAAGGTTGCAGAAATCCATATGTGTACCATATTTCAACTTAATCGGTCAGTAGATTCGGTGCAAATTGGCTGTGACAGACACACAGACAGACGGACAGTCACACGAGTGACCCTATAAGGGTACCGCCGTTTTTTCCGACGTTCGGAACCCTAAAAATAAATTGTAGAAATCTATAGGGAAGGCCTTTGTTCAGCAGTGGACGTTCTTTAGCTGATATGATGATGATGATGATGATGAATGTATTCATATCAATAGCCATGGACACCACTTGCGATCGCGTCATGCAACGCCACCCTCGCTCGTTTCGTATGTAACAAACTTTGTCCGCCAAAGTTTTGAAGTCGGGGCGGCCTATGCAACATGATAGCTCTTGCATTTTTAATATACCACCTTATACTCACGCTTCACATTAATGGTATAGGCAGAAATCTGACAGGACGTTAGTGCAGCGGCTAGTCTCTTGGCTTTCTCCGCTACGGATCGCGGGTTCGATTCCCGCACGAAATCTATTTTCGGCCTACAGACAGTAGTAGTGCCTGAGAGGTTAACTGTAGGTACTCTTATTACAGGAAAAATCTATTTTTATTGTTGGTATCCAGTGGAAATTCATCATGAACTTCCTCCGCCCCGGGGAAGGGCGAAGGGGCATGACGGATTCCTACCAGCTATAACCACTGGAGCTGTCATCTTCGGCACCTAAGGGAGGCTCCAGGTCCTCGTATAATCACACTAGAGTCGCTCATTGGTGCCACGCCTACAGGCACATCTCGGAGAGGGTGACTCTGCCTTATAGGGATGGCAGGGGGTTTCAGGCGTATGGGAATTAGGCGCCACGGCGGTTGTTACCCCGGCGCCGTCACCTCCTTCTTCGAGCGGGATCGGCCCTCTCCCGATCCCGCTCTGCGTTCTCCTTCTGGAGCATGACGCTCTCACAGAAGGAGACCACTGCATTCCAGTTTTCGTGCTCTGCCAACATAGCCGACACTACTGCTGGCAGAGAGCACTGGCCACCTAACGCTGGTTTTCAGCTTTAAACGTTTATTAATTTTTTGATTTGTATTTATTGTATCGTATAAAAAATTAATGTTACACATTTACCACATATATTGTGGTAAATACTGGTAGTGTATAAAATAGAAAGACTTAAGTCAAAGGAATATAATGTATACTTATATGACTTTATATCCATAAAAGTAAGGTATCATGCGATATTCCATGAATGATATTACCATCGGCAATGGTGGTCATCAGCAGTCGGTTGCCCGCAGTCACTTCGTTATAAGTAAATAAATACACATCAAATAAACATTTTTATAATTGATTGATTAGATTTAATTCAATCATCATCATCATCATATCAGCCAAAGGAGGTCCACTGCTGAAGAACGGCCTCCCCCATAGATTTCCACAACGCCCGGTCACATGCCGCTCTCATCCAACGACTCCCAGCGACCTTCACCAAGTCTGTCCACCTCGTTGGAGGTCGTCCCACGCTGCATTTTCCAGTGCGCGGTCTCCACTCGAGAACCTTTTTACCCCAACAGCCATCAGTTCTACGAGCAATGTGCCCCGCCCATTGCCACTTCAGTTTACATCCTTTCAGCTATGTTGGTAACTTTAGTTCTTCTACGGATCTCCTCACAATAATTTAATCTATTATACAGGAATTAGGTCCAAACACTCACCTCATATTAACCGACGGAGAGCGTTTCGTTACACGACAGCCTCTGAAAAAAAATAGCGATAGAAACACAGGCCATCGTGTAAATTTCATATAATTGCGATTACTATATTATCTATGTACTGTGTTACGAATAAGATGTATAAACAAAGCTATAAAAATGCATTCATTTTATCATATAATCATGCCTATCCCTTCAAATCGTAACTACTTCGGACAGTAGCATATAAACACATACAAAATTAATCACATTATAATCCACCGTACTAAACTTTTTCTTATATTATCCTCCGTAATCGTAAGCTCCCTTACTCCTTACGCTATCTCTCTTCAATATATCCCTGTCTCTATCTACAAAGCGGGGGGAGCGGTCTGGCAACGTCGCGCCGTGAGTCAAGCCCGTAATAACCGATTAAGTTCAGAAGTCAGTCGTGTGTTGAACGACACGGACGTTCCGTACCCCTCTTTATTTCCTCGGATTATTTTTATATAGACAATAGACATGTAATGGGCAATAATCCACTTGGAAAAATGTTATATTGTAAACATTTTAGTCAGAGGAGATTCTTCGTGATCTAGTTAGGAAAATGATTGTCAAAATATATAATATATTACCTTTCCATGTGAATGACGCGTCGTATGATTATACAGGATGTCCAGTAAATAGCACGACATACTGCGGTGGGTGAGAGCTTGGGTCAATACCTACCAAAAAACACAATATATGTTCAGCAAAAACTTACGGATTTACAGTAGTACAAAATTTTCCGAAATATCGAAAGATCTCTACCTTGACACAGATTTTTAAGCATCTCGTAATGAAAACTTGCTTTACTAGTTTTTTTTTTTACCTCAAATTATTTGTGAATAGTTACTTTACTCATTGATAAGTCTTTATTCTATTAAAAACTAAAATGTTTTCAAGAAATACAATTTTTATTAAAAAATTTACAGTACAATTTTCTTATCGAAAATTTTGTACTACTGTAAGTCCGTAAGATTTTGCTGAACATATATTCTGTTTTTTTGGTAGGCATTGACCCAAGCTCTCACCCCCTGCAGTATGTCGTGCTATTTACTGGACACCCTGTATAGATAAAAATGATTATACGTCCGTAAAAAGCGGCTATGGGATTAGCCGGAGGATGGGCAGCAGTGTGTACCTTTGATTTGATTTTCAACTCGACTGCGATCGCCAACCCATCTGTCCTGCGTACCGATTATGGCGAAACCCCTCAACTAGCACAACACAACCCATACCGGTGCCGTGTGGTGTCCAGATTAAGATTGTAGCACACCCCATCTCCTCCCGTGGATGTCGTAAAAGGCAACTAAGGGAATCAGAACCAGAGGGATGGGCAGCAGCGTCCTTTCAGTCAAACGGTAGCCACACTGCGCTCACCAACCCGCCTGCCAAGCGTGGCGAGTTTTTTTTTTTAAAACGTCGCCCCACACTAAGATTTCTCCTGTGTCGTGGGTGCGTTTACAGACAAAAATTCCACATACAATGCACCCAGACCCGGAACAAATACCTACAGATCATACAAATATTTGTTCCGTGCGGGAATCGAACCCACGACCCGGAGCGCAGCAGCCGACTGTATCAACCACTGCACCAACCGTGCCGTCATGGCAAATACCCCCCAAAATGATGACACAGTTGTGAAAATCTATGGGGGAGGCCTTTGTTCAGCAGTGGACGTATGAATGGCCGATATGATGATGATATGATGAACCCATACCGGTCATTGTGATGATCTTTGGGGAGATCCGTGTCCAGTAGTTGATGTTTTTCGGCTAAAATTATGATGGTGGCTCTTAAGAAAAGTCACAAAGAATAGATTTGGAAATAAATAAATAATAAAAAGAAATATTTATTCTTTTTAAAGACAAATACAAGAAAATTCCTTCACTGGTGTATATATGATTCCTTCCTTGATAAAGTTATTGTTTTCGCTTCGGTTTTTGCATGTTATCCCCGAACAACACGACAATTCAACAAAGTTTCACTTACGCGATCGAATCTCAACTGATGTTATAAAACGGCCATTTTTTCCGGATGGCCCAAACTGTGCATGTCGCGTTGGCGCGGTTACGCCCCCGTACCACTTCTCCATATTTCCTATTTCTGTGATAAATCCTGATCACGACGTTAGCATGACATGTTTGGAACTATCGTCACTCGATAAGTTATCGGCTAATGCGAATAATTAGAAATAACTCTGTGGTGACATCATTACTTGTAATCCGGGTGTGATAACGATAGGGAATATTTTTGTGTGAATTAAATTAAATTTGCTATCGGATAGGATATAAGTGTCCTTAGTCATGAGACTGGTTGCGAAAGGCGGTGGACTGAGCATTGCGACGGAACATCTACTTAGTAGGGTATCTTTCCATACGCCACAAAATCTGCCGCGAAGTAATAACAAAAAACTTTTCTGTTTACCGAGATTGACATCTTTAAAACAGCACTGTCCACTGTATAGGATGTATGCATTGTGCAAAGAGCATGAAGGAGATATTGATTTAAATGTCACATCGATACCACTTGTAAAAAAACTCCTATTGGAGATTAAGCAAATAACTAAATTATAAAATGTATAAAAATAAAATAGAACTATAATAGTGCACGCAGTGCTCTTCTATAAGTGATGGGGCACTTAGATAGAGCTTATATTGTATCTCTGTGTCTGTTATAGTGTACTCATTGTTGAAGAGCCAAATAAATAAATAAATAAACATAGGGTGAGGTTCAGAGACATGAACGTAAGACGGGCTAAGAACGCTCTAAGCCAAGTAGTGGCTAAGCGCATCTTCACAATTCGTATCCAGAGACACAGTCCCTCTCAAACTTACGTCGGTCTTGGCTAAGTTTGAACACTAATATCTATGGCCATTTTTAATATGAGAATGTTTATCGGTGAGATACGGTTTTTACAAAACTGTGTCGTCAGGCATAAAAAAAAATAAAGAAGGATAGCAATATATGAAATGCCATTGGAGTGAGCGAAACAAACTATCTGACACAAATCTATCTACTTATGTTGTAAATCGCAGGAATATGTGAACATTTTACGAGTAAAAATAACTTTTCTATTCGACATTCGACATCGAATTCTATTTAACTATTCGAAACTCTACATCCACCATACTAGAAATAAAAATATTGACGCAGACTTGAATAAAAAGAAATTTGGGGATGTGGACTCAAGTAACAAGGTCATATAATAATCAGATAAGTTTATTATTCTATACATAATTATTCTTACATGCTGTATTACTGCAATTGTATATTAAATAGTTGAACATATTGGACTAATGTATGTAGCCTTCATAGTACAAAGCAAATTAGAATTACGACAATCAAAGTAAACAATTTTCTCATATATCCATAATTCATAGTTCCTGTTGCAAGCACACCTTTGCCGGCTTAGCGGCGCTAGATTCGCCCTAAGTAGTCGATTTTCACTACTTGGCTTAGCTTAGTTTACACTAAGCTTCAGTCGTGTTCGGTCGAGGTTCGAGTAGTGCATTTTGACAGATGGAAGTGTAAGCTCACGCTTAGACTCGTTTCTGAATCTCACCCTTAGCCTGTGCGTGTGGAAGGCTTCCGTGCAAAGACCGATTCAGGGGGGCACAGGGGCACGAAGACAGTTCTAATAAAACAAGGATAAGGGAGAAAATATCTCTAAGTCACACATAAAGAGCAATGCTTACTTCCGTGTAGTTCCCGGAAAGAACTTGCCTTTTAGCCTTTGTTAAGCAGTTGACGTTTAATATGATAATCTCGGAATAGTTGAACAAATCTTCACCTTTCGCCGCTACTTTCGAGTTTGTAAAGTTCTCGCGCAGTTCATCATACAAATACAATGAAAACCATTGTTTATAGTTAGACCTGTCTATAATGTTGGTGGCAGTTATCGGGGTCCCTTCGTCACGGCACGTCTGTCCGGGACGCGGGTTATATAACACAGTCCTAGATATAACAGCGGGAAGGTGAGGGCACGCTGTGGTGTAACAGGTGTGCAATTCTCTAAACTCAAACATCTCAATACTCAATCTATACAAATAAATAAAATTGAAGTGTCTGTTTGTAATGTCAAAATAACAACTTTTTACTAAATGTATATGAAAGTGTATACGGTACATAAAAAAAAAATAACAATTTATTTATTTTTTGTCAGTCTGTCTGTCTATCTTGTCGGTCTGTCTGTTTGTTCCGGGTAATCTCCGAAACGGCTGGACCGATTTTGACGGGACTTTCACTATCAGATAGCTGATGTTATAAGGAATAACTTAGGCTACTTTTATTTTAGAAAAATATTTAGGGTTCCGCGCAAAAAATATAAAACCCTTGAAATCCAATATTTATATTCTATGTCAAGTGTCTATGTCGAAGTACTCTAAATTTCTTTTAAATTAAACGCGGGTGAAACCGCGGGTCCCAGCTAGTGTTAAATAAAAGCATGGGATGCGCGACATCTCTAGTTCTCTACGCTCTTGTTTGTCCAATACGTTAACAGAAAATATAGTATTTTGGCAAACATGTTTCTCGGCTTACAACAGGATCCTTTATCATTATTAGTTATTGGGTTACACCGTAGTGTACAGTAACCTCATTCTCACCGACCACGTCAATATATTTTTGACAGTTTGTATGTACCTGCACAACTCAAACGTTGAGTTTCTACATAATGTTAATGTTTAAGGTTAGTATCGTGTTTGTAATTTTATATCGTGTGGATCAATGATTAAGAATATAGCACCACTCGCATCTCCTCCCGTGGATGTCGTAAGAGGCGACTAAGGGACGCTAAACCAGAGGGATGGGCAGCAGCGTCTTTCTGTGGGACAGGCTGCACTGGGCTCACCAACCCGCCTCGCCTCGTCGTGGTGTGTACTGGAAATTTCCCCCAAAATTACGACATAATGGTAGAAATATATGCCGGACGCCTTTGATCAGCTGTGAACCGCCTTTGGCTGACATGAATGAGGATGTTGAGTTTTCAATTGGTTCAGTGTGAGGAAATATACGCAATGTTGTATGTGTTATAGTTCAAGAGCTAGGGAGGCAATTCCACATATTTTTCCGTTTAATCTCATTACTCGGAATAGGCTAGGTACCCGAGCATCTCTAAATAACGTCTAATTGATTAAATTTGGCAAACTCTTACGTCACATTTTGAAGTAATGAGAATTGTTATGAGGAAAATGTACGTTCATATGCGCGTGCGCAAACGACGCGCATTTGATATAATGTGGAAGATAAGTGATATAAGGTGGTTAGGTCTCTTACTGCAAGACATGGGCTAGGTAGGTACACCACAGTGTCAGATATTCTGCCGATTAGAAAAGAAAAAAGAGGAGTAGGTAAGAATATACGTTGCCCTTCCCTCCGTAGCTAGCAGGAGACAGAGAAAGTACTAGAGGCCATAGGCATTATAAATGGGAGTTTACAACTGGGATAAGGCCAGTTGCCAAGCAACACGGGTACAAAAATGTTTGTATTCACATATGCATTTTATTCATTTATTTTTAATTTATTTATTTATATATTATATTTTTTTAATGACGGGTCCTATGTTGTGGGCTATTGTGACTGATTCTCATAGTAGGTATCACAGAAACGCCTGAACGCACGGAAATTTATCCTAGTTGCACCGAGGTCTGTATAGTAAACAACTCCGGATGTAACTTACATGCTGTCAAACATAATATTGCGTTCATCTTGCCAAAGAATACACTCCCACAGGATATGATGTGTAGACCGTTCATATTCAGTCTGATGTTGAACATTGGCAGAATGCGAGGCAATAATGAACGTGTGTTATTGCAATCCACTGTTGAACAAAGATCTTCTCAAAATGGCGCCACAACATTCAGTTCTCACCTTCCGTATCTATTAGTTACCATCAATATCGCACTGGGAAAAGATTGGTGCAGTACATCCGCAGAAAACTTAAATATGTTCATATCATAGATGAAGTATTCTGTTCAGCTTAGGAGGCATTTAATGAGATCAATTGATTTGATCAATTGCAATACAACCCAGATACACACCCACACACTCTAACACACACTGTAACTGAAAATCAGCGCTGTCGGTGTTGCCTGTCGCAAAATCGCGGCTTAATGCTGAGCTACAACCCTTTTTTGCACAGACGTCACGCACATACTCCCGTATACATATCTGTATCACCAGTGAACTTAATGATTTTTATTTGTTTGTTTTTATTTATTTTTGTCCTATCTGGGTGCTATGTGCATGGTACACTCGTTTTGCGTTCTACCGCCATAGCTGGGACAAACCTGTATGACCATTATGTCATTTTAATAATTTTTTATTGATGTTAAAATTATGTGGTTTTTAGTTTTACGTATCTATATAATATTGTTTCTATATTTTGTGCGTCCTTGTTTGTGTAAAAATAGATATTCTTTCTTTCTTCACACACACCAACACACACACACACACACACACACACACACACACACACACACACACACACACACACACACACTATCTCTCGCTCGTACACACTGCAGTCCCTAACCGTCCTATGCTGAACATGGGCCTCCACGCTTGGCAGGTGGATTGCTGATCGCGGTATGTTATTACTGGCACACGGCAGGATGCCGCTGTCCATCCTCTTGATATCAACCTTTAGTCGCCTTTTACGACACTCAGAAGTGGAGAGAGTGGTGATCTATTCTTTGCCGGGATCCACACAGAGCCATTAATACAAACCACTGCAGTAAAATGTATTGTGTGTGGAATTTATGTCTGTAAACGCACTCACGACCCAGGATAAATCCTAGTGTGGGCAATGTTTAAAAAAATGGAATGAAAATGCACTTATAAAAATAACATTAAATAATAATATGTATAAAATAAGATTTTTTATAAAACAAGTTTTTATTAATTATATTCGTATTTTACTCAGCAAACCCTTTCATTTGATACCCATGTCATGCGGGTAGATACTAAATAACTGGTCCGCCATCTTTGAGAGTCCGCCATATTGGATTTAGAATGACGTCACTTAGCTAACTATGCATTGTCATCGAAACTAAACGTGTATGCAAAACTTCTCAAGCTCAATCGGTTGGGGATAACTATTTTAAAATTTTGTTTTTAGATTTTACCCATACTAACAAGGCAAGTTAAATAAAACCTTGTAAAAATTACAGTGTGAATCAAAATTGAGTATACTACCCGCTTGTTTTTATTTTATAGCACCATTCCATCGCCTCCCGCGGATGTCGTAAAAGGTGACTAAGAGACTCTAAACCAGAGGTATGGACAGCAGGGTTCCTTCTGTGGAACAGTAGCCCATATAGAGTTCACCAACCCGCATGCCAAACAGTTGAGCACTGGCAAATTCTCCTAAAATGACGACACAATTCTATAATTCTATGGGGGAGGCCTAATTGATCATAATTTACCATTTATTTGCATTAATTATTGATCCTTTGTTCAGCAGTGGACGTCCTTTGGCTCATATGATGATGATGATGATGAGGAATTTGTGCGATGTGTTTATAAGAACTTAACTACTGGTCCAGGTGTCAAATCGGAATCTAAACCAATGCTTACGAAAACCAGTTAATATTTGAGAGTTTCTCAGCGACAAATTCAATCCGTTTGTTTATCGTCTAGATACCAGAGAGGAGATTAAACGGGTATCTAATTCCATCGGTTTTATTGTCTTGAAAAACTATAAAACTCACTTTATTTATGGCTTGATGATCTGATGTTGTTGATCCACTTGATAATATAATGTTTTTGGGTCCATTTGAATTGTCATCAAGACTAACTTGAAAGCAATAGTCAATGTTTTTATTTCAAATTTAAACTAATACTGGACTTCATCATCTTATCAGCCGAAGAACGTCCACTGCTGAACAAAGACCTCGGCCATAGATACCCACAGTGACCGGTTATATGCCGTCCGCATCCAACAACTTCCCAGTGACCTTAACCAGGTCGTCTGTCCACCTCGTTGAAGGTCGTCCCACGCTACGCTTACCGGTGCGCGTTCTCCACTCGAGAACTCTTTTACCCCAACGGCCATCAGTTCTACGAGCAATTTGTTCATGTACTTAAGTTTAAAAAATTCAGTAACTATTCAATTTTCTGCTTCAAGACCTTCGACGCAGGGCTTGGCGCCCCAGATTATTGTCTGTCTGCCGGTCTATAAGTGATGGCGTTACTTGATAGAATGTTGAATTTTTTCTATGTAGATGACGTGATAATGCGCGCATCGACACTGAGGACACTAAGTTTTTCAATTATTATTAAAATACCAGTAACTCTTTGCCTATTATTGCTAGTGGCTAATAAGCTGTAATTACGTTATATCAACGTTATTCAACTGATGTATTAGTTATAATATGTTAGGAATAGTATGGTCTACCATAACTTGTCTGACTTTGATGTTTCAGCCCATTGCAGTCCAGTGATGGAAATACCACTATACGGCCACCCATCCCATCCGTTGCTTAACCTTACCGATCGATTCCCGATCACTGAGTGCTACTGTCTATACGCGCCTCAAATATTAGTAACGTGGAAATGGTTCTTTAAACTTCTAATATCCTTCGTCACACGTAAACTAATGAAACATTGTTTATCAATGATATGTATTAAAATTCTGTGATAACGACTGTCTCTTATCTGCCATATTGTTATCTATGTATATCTAATCTTGCTGGTGCTGTAATTAATCTGTCATTAATAGGAGGACCTAGCAACTGCTATCATTAAATATTGCCTATATCTTCAAAATGTTAATCTGCTTTAATTTCTAGGTGGACTTAATTACGGAAATTGGGGTCGTTTCTCCAGATAAACGTTCATCAAAGATTCTATCACCACAGTAGGATTTAATAAGAGATATCTAGAACCACCGAGATAGATAGAAGACCTGGTGGTGGTGGAAGCTAGCTGGGTGTCGTTGGATACGGGTGGTAACCGGTCCTTGTGGAAACTTTAGGGCTAATTCCCGCAACTTTTTTCGTTTTAAGTTTTATTTTATTTTATTGAAACGTTGCCCCACACTGGGATTTCTCCTGTGTCGTGGGTTTTACAAACACAAATTTCACACACAATACACCCAGACCCGGAACAACTACCTGCAGATCATACAAATATTTGTTCCGTACGGGAATCGAACCCACGACCCGGAGCGCAGCAGTCGTTTTGATCTGGTCTCAGTGTCGTAAATGTCACAAATGATAGTCTCCTAAACCAACAAACAACGTCAAAGCTGGGCTTACACTGTGATGAGATCGAAACTTGATCGAAGCCAAAACGATATTCTACTAACATACAGATACAGGTTAACATTGACTAAATAAACTTCAAAATTGATATTGAAATGAGTCTAGATTTAAATTATCATCAGCCAGAGGTCGTCCACTATTAAACAAAGGGCTCCCCATAGATTTTCACAATCGTGTCATTTTGGGGGGATACTCAGCACGTTTGGCAGGTTGGTGACCGCAGTATGGCTACTGTTCCATAGAAGGGACGCTGCTACGCATCCCACTGGTTCAGAGTCCCTTTGGTATCCACTCAGCGAAATCCTTTAGTTGCGGTTTATGACACGGCACGGTAGCCTGCTCTTTGCCGGTATCAGGCAATAAACCACCATACATCTATGGTCCATTATGATATCATCGTAGGACTTTGATAGTCATTTATTGCTTGTCGACGTAAAACATGAGAAAAAATACTCACCATGGCTATCATATTGTTAATGTCCGTACATAGGTTCCCTCACAGACTTCTGCAACATAATACGACTTAGAAACGTCCCATAGTCGCCTCAAACATACGTATAGAAAGTGCGGGGTGGCATTAGTCGTTGGGACTGAAGGCCACGCGGTAATTATGGTCTTCGATGGTAGCTGGACTTATACAAATTATAACTCTTATCATTAAATACATTTTATTTAATAATCATGTTTTAAAAATAAGATTGGCTATCAATTAAAAAATATATATTGCTTCTAACACCGTGAAAGACCTAGGAACAAACTTTTTTTAAATAAATAAGACAGTTTAGAGTTCGAATTTCGAAAAAAGTACAGAGTAAAGTTGTGTTCGGAAACTTTAACCTCATTTATTGTTACGTTCGCGCGCCCCGCGCCCCGATGGAGAATTGGCAACGTCGCTTTTTGTATTGTGTTGCTACACCGTTGGGAGCTTTCGTTGGTACGTTATAGGGAGATTTTAGTTGACAATGATTACATTCTGCAAAATTCTTGTAATGTTATAGAATTATCTTGAGAGGTTTATTATACTTGGTGCCTGTCACAGTTCATACTGCCATAGGTACCATCTTTTACTCTATCTTGTACTAGTAGTAACAATTGCTAAAATGTAGAACCAAATGTACCAAACAATGAAAATTAAATTAAAATATTATTAATCAGCGTTCGTTATTTAGAATGCGTGAATTTCTAGGTCGATTTATTTTATGTGTAATGCCTTTGGCAATGTAACAATTGAATCATGCAATCAAAATTATCATCAATAAATAGGCGAGTAACTCGCTCGACTATTAATCTAAGAGAGAAATTTAATAAAGCATTGACCCTAATAAAAAAACTACTCTTCGTTATTAGCACTACGTCCACTGTCTATATTGATGCTTACGTTAAATAAAAACTTTAATCTTATCACTATAAGATGCTGCCTTTTGTATTTTCTTAATACAAAATAATATTTTCTGTTTTAATATACAGTGATGTCGGAATTTATGAACGAACTATTTTTGAATAGTAGTGAATGAAAAACCAAACGGTTGAGTAAAATGATTCTAAATAAAAATAAAATATTGAAAGCTGATTATTTTTGTTTTGGTCTGTAATAGCACTAACTCACTATAATAATTAATAAAAAGAGAATTGAATTCATTCTATCTGATACCTAGTGTTCTGATTTGGGCAATATTAATTGATATAGAGAAGAAACGCGACATCCACTTTAAGTAATCGTGTCTTTCATCGGGCAAATTCATGTTTCAACTGTAGCAACACCGAGCATAAGTGAGCGGCAGGCGGCCATGGCAGTTTAGTAGTAGCACCGGTGTCCCGCCGCGTGGACCTACGGCACTCCGCGATAAATAACACGTACAAAGTTTGTGTGATGTAACAAAGTGGCTGCACAGTGTTATCTAGTGTTGACGTTAGTGCCAGCATTGTCTGGTGTGTTTACGTTCTCGTATGATTGTTCCGCGCTCGGTAAGAGAGCGCGATAGTGCGTTGTTTTTCTCGATTTTCTCCCTCTATCTTATCGAGGCGTGTGGACCTAAGTTTCTGGTGATTAGAAATTTAAAATGTTGTGATTATGAATAGGTTTTTTCCTAAAAAGTTGGCGATTCGGACGTTGCGAATTTCGGTATGTGCCGCTTGGTGACAAAGGATTTATTTCCCAGTTCGAAAGTTGGGTGAAGGGACGGTCGCAGTTCTTTTTGCGTGTTCTGGGAGAAGTTTTGAAAGCCGATGTACAGAATGAGTCTGGATGGATTTATAAGTTTTAATCTGTGAATGACGAATGGAGTACCTTTGTTTTAAAGTCGGTAAAGTTTTCTTTTAATTTCAATCATTTAACGTAGTTTGGAATGACATTATCAAAACCTATAACTTAAATCACGTTAAATAAAATGTAATCTAAGTGATCCTAGACAAAATCTCTTGAATCAGATTTTCGTATAAGTAATATTAAAGACACCTATTTTCTTTATATTAGATTCTATCAAAATATTTGTCTTGTCTTATTAATCTGTCATAATTATTTCTCGTGCACCAATTTAAGTAAAAAATTGTGCTGTATCAGTTCATACGCGTTCAGGCTCAATATCATTAAAAAAATTGTTATCACTCTTTTAGTAATATAAGTCGCTAAAGTATTCATGTGGTGTCCGCATTAAGAATATAGCACCACTCCATCTCCTCCCGTGTCTGTCGTAAAAGGCGACTAAGGGCCTCAAACCAGAGGGATGGGCAGCAGCGTCTCTTCTGTGGAACAGTAGCCATATGAGTGTGCGTATTGGAAAATTCCTCTCAAAATGGCGAAACAGTGGTGGAAATCTATGGGGAGGCCTTTGTTCAGCAGTGGACGTCCTTCGGCTGATATGATGAAGTCGCTAAACAATGTTTGACGGCACGACTGGTATGTACTTGAGATTTAGATTTATATTTATAACTGTGCATTCTTAGTACCTTAGGCTTCAATATGACTACATATGTATTCATAGATACGTATACTCGTGCATCACACATCACTCACACATCCACACGTAACGCGGACCGGCGTTATAGTTTTACTACCGTACCAAAGCCAACCTTCGCCGCCGATAATAAAGTTTACACTTAAAAAAAATGATTCACGTGACATCTTTCGTTCTTCGTTTTAAACTAAGGGGCGGTTGCATCATCATATCAGCCAAAGGACATCCACTGCTGAACAAAGACCTCCCCTATAGATTTCCACAATAGACCACGCTACGCAATTGTGCCGTGTGGTGACGGCTACGAATATTACCAACACATCTCATCCCGTGGGCGAAGGCGACTAAGGGATTAGCCGGAGGATGGGCAGCAGCGTCCTTCGAGTACATTAACAACTCAACTGCGATCGCCAAGCGTGGCGATATGGCAAAACCCCCCAATGAGCACACAACACACCGATTTTGGTCGTTGTGGTGATCTTTGAGGGAGGCCTGTGTCCAGCAGTGGACTTTATTTGGCCGGAATGATGACCACGCTTGGCATGCGGGTTGGTGAGCGCGGTATGGCTACATTTCCACAGAAGAGACGCTGCTGCACATCCCTCTCCAGAGTCCCAATCCAAAAGTCCCAATCCAAAATCTTTGGATCTCGGATTAAAGATTTGTCTAATTTAGTGATATGTTCACAAAACCGATGAAATTGAAAATCTTAAATCTTAAAAAAATTGGATTGGATTGATTATTCATTTCGGCCGTTAGATGCCTTTACGACATCCACGGGAGACGGAGTGGTGCTATATTGTTAATATTGACACAATACGGGATGGATGGATGTTGTTTGTTTCACTTGTGTGTTTCTATATTATCTTTGCTTCGATGTTCAGTTAGGTATATAATCGCTAAAATGTGTAAGCGCTTTAGTAATTGTACTGTGAGCTTATATTTAAATAATAATAATAAATAAATAAATGGACGGAGCCTGCCTAGACGACTCTATTATTAAAATCAAGCCTTTCTCGTTACTTTTTTTCTTTTTTTAAGAGTTTTCCCCCACACTAGGATTTCTCCTGTGTCGTGGGTGCGTTTACAGACATACATTTCACACACTACACCCAGACCCGGAACAACTACCTGCAGATCGTACAAATTTTTGTTCCGTGCGGGAATCGAACCCGCGACCCAGAGCGCAGCAGTCTACTGTATCAACCACTGCACCAACCGTGTCGTCAAAATTACTGTTTTCACGTGTCTGTTCATCTAACGTAGTTATCTTCCACGACGACACAGGAAGTGAAGTGTTTCCACTTCAACCTAACCATGACCACTCTTTCTTCCCGACTATCAATCCCACGTGGTGGTGTCAGCTCCTTATTTCTAGTGGCCCTATTTGCATTTGCCGCCCCTACCGACCTCCACAATCCGATACCCTAGTTCACAATCATATTAAATACATTGTTTTTGTCAATGAAATTTTATCTTTATGATTTGTGCACTATCGTCCTAATTACATCGCCATTTCCCGTAGTTGGTTTGATTGTGAACTATGGATCGACCATTTCCTAGATTATTTTTACAACCTAACGATTAAGTTAAGGCTAGCGGTGCCCGCTGTTTTATATGTAGGTATATGGGATTTTATTCTTTTTGTTTTTCTTATGTATAAGTAGCTTAAGTTATTCCTTATAAAATCAGCTATCTGCCAGTGAAAGTCCCGTCAAAATCGGTCCAGCCGTTTTGGAGATTACTCGGAACAAACAGACTGACAGACAATAAGTTTAAAAAATGTTTTTTGTTGTATATACTGTTTTTGTTGTATAAACTTACATATGCATTTAGTAAAAAGCTGTCCTAAAGACATGGCACTGTGGGCGGCTCTAGAGTGATTTTACGAGGACTTGATGACTGAAGATGACTACTCCCGTGTTTTTAGCCGTTAAGACCTTCGCTCTTCCCCGGGGTGAAGGAAGTTCATGACGAATTTTTATTTGGACAAGTAGAAAGATAAAAATTGAAGAGTTGAGTGCAGTCTGACTACTGTCCCGCAGAAGGGACGCTGCTGCCCATGCCTCTGATTAAGAGGCTGAGTGGCTTTCTCATCTTATATGACAGCCACGGGAGGAGAAGTCGTGCTATATCCTTAATCCGGACACCACATGCTTAAAACAGAATGTTCGATACAAGGTTAAAGCAGGGTTACCAATCCAATTACAAGCCTAGATTTTTTTTTTTTTTAAACATTGCCCCACACTAGGATTTCTCCTGTGTCGTGGGTGCGTTTACAAACATATATTCCACACACAATACACCCAGACCCGGAACAACTACCTGCAGATCATACAAATATTTGTTCCGTGCGGGAATCGAACCCACGACCCAGAGCGCAGCAGCCGACTGTATCAGCCACTGCACCAACCGTTGACAGTTGACAGATACTTGACCCTGACGATGCACGCGTGGCCTTCCATCTCTGTGACTAACGTTTAAAACAATAACTGTTATGTCATTTTGTATAACATGCGCTTGTTCTTACCGAGCTGTAGTTATTTTACAGAGATTACGGCATGATACGCGTGTATCTCTTGAACCATCACGCTTGTACTCGTCGAAGGATAAGCCAGAGGTGTAGTGTCGACGCCTTCATATCAGCGGAAATACGTCCACTTCTGAACTAAGATTGACGGCACGGTCGGTGCAGTGGCCGATACAGTCGCCTGCTGCGCTCCGGGTCGCGGGGTCGATTAAGTATTCGTATGATCTGCGGGTAGTTGTTTCGGGTCCGGGTGTATGTTTGGAATTTGTGTCTGTAAACGCACCCACGACACAGGAGAAATTCTAGCGTGGGGCAACGTTTGATTTTAAACAAAAATGATTCTACAAATTTTTCCACAATTATGTTGCATTTTAGGGGGAATTTGCCAGTACTCACCACGCTTGGCAGGCGGGTTGGTAAGCGCAGAATAGCTGCTCTTCCGTAGAAGGGACGCTGCTGCCTATCCCATCTAGTTTAGAGTCGCTTAGTCCCCTTTTACGACATCCACGAGATGTTGTGATGCTCACTAAATTTGCAAGTGACTTGGGACTAGAGCAGGAAGAATAGAATAGAATCGTTTATTCAGTAATTAGGTCATACACGTCATATTGAAACGACGGAGGGCATTTCACTACATGACAACATCTGAGAAATAATGCCAAAAGAAACTCAGGGTTCGGTCTTTCTTCCAAATCGTGTATGTTTTAAAAATCACAATTAGTACATTGTTTTTATGGCAATCTATATGTGAGAGTCCGGATTAAGAATATAGCACCACTCCGTCTCCTCCCGTGGAGGTCGTAAAAGTCGACTAAGGGACTCTTAACCAAAGGGATGGGCAGCAGCGTCCCTTTGCTGAACAGAAGCATTACTGCGCTCACCAACACGCCTGCCAAGCGTGGTGAGTATCGGCAAATTCCCCCCAAAATGACGACACGACTAATGCACCGGCCCCCAGTTCCCGGCAGCCCCGCTATTCCTGGTCATGGTAGCGGCCACGGTAACGGCGGGGCAGGGGGTGCTAAGAATCACCGGACGGGATCCGGCTACCACCCCAAACGAAAACTGGCCCTGGTAACGTATAACACACGCACACTGAGGGCAGACGAAAAGATTGTTGAGCTGGAAGAAGAAATAGATAAGTTGCACTGGGATATCATGGGTCTATCAGAAGTCCGAAGAGAGGGTGAGGACACGATAACCCTGAAATCTGGCAACTTATTCTACTACCGGGAAGGCGAACATCTGTCTCAAGGTGGTGTCGGGTTTCTCGTCCGCAGGTCCCTCATTAACAGCATAGTGGCCATCGAAAGTGTGTCGAGCAGGGTAGCGTACCTTATACTCAGAATATCCAAGAGGTATTCGTTGAAGGTCATACAGGTCTACGCACCGACCTCGACACACCCAGATGATGAAGTACAGAGTATGTATGAGGACGTAAGTAGGGCCATACATACCTCGAAGACACACTTCACTGTTGTGATGGGGGACTTCAACGCGAAGCTGGGCACTCGATGCGATGGTGAGTTGAGAGTGGGGCAATTTGGATATGGGCAACGGAACCCCAGGGGACAGAGGCTGGCCGACTTTTTGGAAAAGGAGGGACTCTTCGTGATGAACTCCTTTTTCCAAAAGCCGCCTCACAGGAAATGGACCTGGATGAGTCCCGATGGTTCCACGAGGAATGAGATTGACTTCATCATGACCAATAGGAGGCAAATATTCAATGATGTCTCTGTGATCCACAGGGTGAAAACCGGTAGTGATCACCGAATGGTAAGAGGCACATTGAATATTAATCTCAAAGTTGAGAGGTCTCGTCTGATGAGGTCTACGCTCCGGCCCTCTAGTGCTCATATCCAAAACCCCGAGAGCTTTCAACTCGAACTCCAAAACCGCTTCGAGTGCCTAGAACCTTGCGTATCTGTGGACGATTTAAATGGTAGGTTTGTAGAAACTGTCCAAACGGTTGGGTCTAAGTTCTTTAAGGCCCACCGTAAAGGTAGACCAAAAAAGTTCTCCGATCACACTCTCGACCTCATGGCAGAAAGACGCGCCATGACGCTGCAGTCCTCCGGTGATGCTGAAGCATACCGACTGCTCAATAGACGGATATGGAAGTCCTTGCGTCACGATATCCGCACCTTTAACACCAACGGTGTTAAAGAGGCGATTGAGCGGAATCAAGGCTCCAAAGTGTTCGCAAGAGACAAGTCTATTGGGCAAAGTCGTATTATGAAGCTGAAGACCGAGGACGGCAGTGTAGCGTCGACTAAGTCAGAGGTTTTGAGAGAGATTGAGAAGTTCTACCGGCAGTTATACACCTCGGTAAGTATACCTACCATTGGCTCTGACAAAGACCCGCGAGCCAAACTAACCCGACACTATACCGAGGATATCCCGGACATCAGCCTGTACGAGATTAGGATGGCCTTGAAACAGCTTAAAAATAACAAAGCGCCGGGTGAAGACGGAATTACGACAGAGCTTCTGAAAGCGGGTGGCACACCGGTACTTAAAGTCCTTCAGAAGCTATTGAATTCCGTCTTACTCGAGGGCACAACGCCGGAAGCGTGGAACAGAGGTGAGGTGGTGCTCTTCTTCAAAAAGGGTGATAACACCATATTGAAGAATTATAGACCCATCTCACTTCTGAGCCATGTTTATAAGCTGTTTTCAAGGGTCATCACAAATCGTCTCGAGCGCAGGTTTGATGACTTCCAGCCTCCCGAACAAGCCGGTTTCCGAAAAGGTTTCAGTACCATAGACCACATCCATACGCTGCGGCAGGTTATACAGAAGACCGAGGAGTATAATCTGCCACTATGCTTGGCGTTTGTGGACTATGAGAAAGCCTTCGATTCGATCGAAACCTTTTTTTTTTTTTTTTATTGGTGCCCAGTGGAAATTCTTCATGAACTTCCTTCGCCCCGGGGAAGGACGAAGGGGTATGCCGGACTCCTACCGGCTAAAACCACTGGGGCGGTCATCTTCGGCACCTAAGGGAGGCTCCAGGTCCTCGTATGATCACACTAGAGCCGCCCACTGGTGCCACGCCTATTGGCACATCTCGGAGAGGGTGACTGTAAAGCGGTCACCCCCCCAGGGGGATTGTAAAGGATCCCCCAAAGCGTCCCACGGCAGCGCGTGACCACATGCGTGCTACCGTCTTCTCTTGGGTCGCTTGGTGTGGGCACGCAGATTCCCCAATCTACGCACCCGCGAACCCAGAGGTCCCCCACCTTATAGCAATGGCAGGGGTTTTCAGGCGTATCGGAATTAGGCGCCAGAGCGGTTGTTACCCCGGCGCCGTCTCCTTCTTCTTCGAGCGGGATCGGCCCTCTCCCGATCCCGCTCTGCGTTCTCCTTCTGGAGCATGACGCTTTCACAGAAGGAGACCACTGCATTCCAGTTTTCGTGCTCTGCCAACATAGCCGACACTACAGCTGGCAGAGAGAGATCTTGCCCGATCCGATCGACCAGGATCCGCCGCTCGGCGGCCCACGCAGGGCACGCCTCGAGCGTGTGCTGTGCGGTGTCCTGGTCGCTATCACAATGGTGGTATGTGCCGTGGCCTCGCGGCCTATCCTGTGCAGGTACGCACCGAAACAACCATGCCCGGTGAGCACCTGCGTCAGGCGATAGGTGACGCGCTCGCTCCTTCTGAGCCAGGCTCCGAAGAGCGGCAGGACGGCCTCGACGACGCGCTTGGTCGCAAATTGCATCCGCAGGCGGTGACGCCACTTTACAAGTGCGCGTCGCCGAGCCAGCCGCCTCAGCCTCTCCAACGCCCCTGGAGGCGCGTTTTCGCCGCTCTGGCGGAGGGAGCGTGTCTGATCGTAGACCCACGCATCCATCTCCGCCAGGATGTCAAAAGGCGGAAAACGCGCCAGGAGGGTTGCCGCCTCGTAGGAGACTGTTCGGTAACCTCGTGCGATCCGAATAGCCACTCTGCGCTGCAGACCGTGAATTTTGGTTCTGCAGCGCTGGGCGCCTGATAGTCGAGCTGACCATACAGGCGCCCCGTATAGGACCACGGACCGCACGACTCCTCCGTAGAGACGGCGAACTTCCTCACATGGTCCCCCGAGATTGGGCAGCAGCCGGTGTAGAGCACCCACTATCCTCTCAACTCGGGGGACGAGGCGCTGGAAGTGCTCTTCGAAGCCCCAACGACTATCCAGGGTGAGCCCCAGGTATTTCATGTACCGGCCCACCCCGATTTGCGCGTCACCAACGCGTATCCACGAACTGGGTGGTTCTCTGCTTCTCGGTAGTCTGTGGAACCATAGCGCCTCGGTTTTCTGAGGCGCTATCCGCAGACCCAGGGCGTGGATTTTGGCCACGACAATTGCCACCGCTTGCTCCGCAAGCCGGATGGTTCCCTCGAAGGACTCCCCGCTGGCCAACACCAGAGTGTCATCAGCGTAACAGACTAAGCTGACGCCAGCAGGGAGAACGACACGCAGGACCGCATCGTAGGCGAGGTTCCATAAGAGAGGGCCGAGAACTGACCCCTGCGGAACCCCGCACGTAATCTCCCTCCGCTTTACGCTACTGTCCCTGCCCACGTAGCGAATGTGCCTATCGCGCAGATAGGCCCCTATGATGCCCTGCAGGTAGGGCGGACACCGATGATAAACTAGTGCCGCCCTAATAGCGCCCCACGGGATGGAGTTGAAGGCGTTGACGATGTCTAGACTGACCGCCAACGCCACCCCACCCCGTCGGGACACTGCCTGTTCCGACAGCGAGCGGACGCGAAGAATCGCGTCGATGGTGGACCGCCGCTGCCGGAAGCCATACTGACTTTCGGCCAGGTCGGGGCCAACTCGCGACAGGTGCTCAACGAGTCTTCGGGTAATTATTCTTTCGAATAGCTTCGAAGCCTCGTCGAGCAGGCAAATGGGACGGTATGCAGAGGGAGACTCTGCAGCCCTTCCTTCCTTCTTCAAGAGAACCAATCCGGCTTCCTTCCAGCCGGACGGGAACACGCCACTACGGAGGCAACTGGTGAACAGCCGCCTCAAGCGGTCCCCAAGAGACTGTAGCGCATACACCCACGCACGGCCCGGAATGCCGTCCGGACCCGGTGCGGTGTTGCGACTCTTCAGGCGGCCAATGGCTCGGCCCAGCTCCCCATCCGAAACCCCCAACTCCTCGGCCCAGTCCGAGGCATTTGTGGGTGGAGAGGGACCAGGATGGTCCCGAACCGCCGGAAAGAGCGTTGAAAGTACTCTCTCCAGCAAATCCGGGGCCATGGTTTCGGTCACCGGGGGGACATACGGGCGCAACTTGCCCACTACCATACGGTAGGGTCTCCCCCACGGATCCCTGTCTAGTCCCTCTAGGAGCTCGCTCCAGGACCGAGCCTTCGCCTCACTGATGGCGGTCTGAAACGCCAGTGTGGCCGCCCGGTAGGCCCTATAGGCCTCTTCAGTCTCTCCGGCCGTAGCGCTGTGCCGGCGTCGGCTTCGTTGGTACCGGCGGCGGGATGCCAGGCAGACCGCGCGCAACTGCGCGATCTCATCCGACCACCAGTACACTGCCGTACGCCGGGAGCGCCTGGCCCGGGGCATGGATGCGTCGCATATTGACGTCATCGTCCTCCGGAACCACGACGCTTCCTCTTCCGGATCGGGCAAGATCCCTTGATCTACCTCTGGCCAGGCCGCGACGTTGGCAGCTGCGACGAGCAACTCTCGATCCAGCTGTGTGAGGGCCCAACGCCGCGACCGCGGGCTGGGACTAGAACGGCTCAGGCAAGGCGTGCGGAGGGCCACGTCGAACATTATGTGGCGGTGGTCCGAAAGTGTGACCACTTCCTCCGCTACTCGCCAACCCGACACCATGCGGGCCACAGAAGGAGCCGCCCATGTCAGGTCCACGACCGACTCCCCCTGCCACCGAACGCAGGTGCTAACGGACCCCCGATTCAGCAATCGGAGGTCAAGTGACGCCGCCCAGTCTTCCATTATCCTCCCCCTCGGCCCGTCCCGACGGTTGCCCCAAGCTCTAGAGTGAGCGTTGAAGTCCCCCAGGACGAGCACTGGACGGGGCGAACACTTACAGCGAATGCTGCGTGCCACCCCGTCCAGGTATCCCTCGAAGTCGGCGAGAGACACGTTGGGGGAGACATAGCAGCCCACTACTGCCAGAGGTCCCCACTTTATACGACAAAGCCCTGCCCCCTGTCCAACAGGGAGCAGGGCGGCTCACCTTCGGCTCCAGACCAATAGATGGCGACGGAGTCCCCGGCGCCCCCGAACCAGCGAGGATGTTCCTGGACGCCGTAGGGCTCCGCCACAACCGCCAAGGCAACCGACCACTCCGCAACAGTTTGCAGCAACAGATTCTGCGCGTTGCGGCAGTGGTTTAGGTTGCCCTGGAGGACCCTTAATTGGCCTCCATCGCCTCCGGTGAGCCGGAGCGTGCGACCGGTGCCGCCGGCGCAGACGCCGTCCGCCCCTCGGCCGAGGCAGGGGGGGCTGGTTTTCCCCTCCTGCTCTTCTGGGCTGCACAAGATTTGCAGCCCAATCTGTGCTCGGCCGGGAGGCCAAAGTCCGCACACAAAGGGCAGTTTTTTGTCTGCGCCTGGCATTCCCGAATTTTGTGGCCCTGGCCGCCACATCCGAAGCACCGGTCGCTCCGGTCAACCCCCCCGTGTGTGGTGCACCGGAGGCGCACATGCCCGAGTTCGAGGCATCGGAAGCACTGTAATGGCCGTGCTGCCAACACCTCGACCCTGGCCGACGTCCAACCAACGCAAATGCGGCAGGTGGACGCCAGCTTCTTGGCCGCCTCCAGTGGGATCCGGACCCAAACCGTGCCCAAGGACATCGGTGAACGGCGAATTTCGCCCACCCTAACATCCTCGGGCAAACACGCCGTCGCAGCCACTATGGCTTCTGCGATCTCCACTTTGCCTGGGCAGTGCTGCAGTCTCTGCAGCGGTGCCAGATTGACTATCGGTACATTGAAGTGTTGAAGTGCTTATACAGAAACGCCACCATGTCGGTCCGAGTACATGAACATAGCACGGGGGCAATTCCATTGCAGAGAGGTGTGAGACAGGGGGACGTCATTTCCCCGAAACTGTTCACCGCTGCAATGGAGGATGCCTTCAAGCTACTGGAGTGGAAAGGATTCGGCATTAACATCAATGGCGAGTATATCACTCACCTTCGATTTGCCGATGACATCGTAGTCATGGCAGAATCGCTGCAAGAGCTCAGCACAATGCTCGATGATCTCAACAGAGTTTCCCAACAGGTGGGCCTTAAGATGAACATGGGCAAGACAAAAGTCATGTCAAATGCCCATGTCGTGCCCATCCCAATATCCGTCGGGAGCTCTGTTCTCGAAGTTGTTGACGAGTATGTCTACCTAGGACAAACTGTCCAGTTAGGTAGGTCCAACTTCGAGAAAGAGGTCAATCGTCGAATCCGACTCGGCTGGGCAGCGTTCGGGAAACTTCGCAACGTCTTTTCGTCAACAATACCGCAAGTCTTTAACCAGTGTGTGTTACCAGTGATGACATATGGAACAGAGACGTGGTCACTCACAATGGGCCTCATAAGAAAGCTCAAGGTCACTCAGCGAGCTATGGAGAGAGCTATGCTTGGTATTTCTCTACGAGATCGAATCAGAAATGAGGAGATCCGTAGAAGAACTAAAGTTGTCGACATAGCTGAAAGGATTAGTAAACTGAAGTGGCAATGGGCGGGGCACATTGCTCGTAGAACTGATGGCCGTTGGGGCACAAAGGTTCTCGAATGGAGACCGCGCACCGGAAAACGCAGCGTGGGACGACCTCCAACGAGGTGGACAGACGACCTGGTGAAGGTCGCTGGGAGTCGTTGGATGAGAGCGGCATGTGACCGCTCGTTGTGGAAATCTAAGGGGGAGGCCTTTGTTCAGCAGTGGACGTCCTGTGGCTGATATGATGATGATGATGATATGTGAGAGTAGTGTAGATATAGTCTCTCTATAACTAACATGCTAGTGCCAACAATCGGACTCAAATAGCTACATCACACCCGCATTTACAATGTGAATAAATAAATTTATATAATAATAAATTACAGATGTAATCATTGTAAACAAATGTCAATTATACAAATGGCAAAAAATATCAATTATACAAATGTCAAAAAATATCAATAATATTAATGTAATTTTTTTATTTTATTTAATAATTGATTAATGAACAATGCCGTCGAGATATCAACATAATAAAGCGACACCGCGTGTAATTTTAGTCTTGCGACAAGAATAAGATAAACAAGGTTAAGAGAATCTTAAGTACTTATAAAAAACCAAAGCCAATAAACCCGAGCCACGCGGTCTTGTTATTAAATTACATAAACGATTTTGCAGAGTTAAGTAATACTCTTAAAGGTTGGGAATAAAATACGTTGAAGCTGGTTTACGTTTTCAAAACCTGTAGGTATATATCTATACGGGTGCGGAGATTGGGGAATCTGCGTGCCCACACCGAGCGACCCAAGAGAGGACGGTAGCACGCATGTGGTCACGCGCTGCCGTGAGACGCTTTGGGGGATCCTTTACAATCCCCCGGCGGGTGATCGCTTTACAGTCACCCTCTCCGAGAGGTGCCTCTGGGCGTGGCACCAGTAAGTAAAAGCAGCAAGGTAAGCGTGGTGAGTACTGGCTAATTCCCCCCAAAATGATGACAATTGTGGAAATCTATGGGGGAGGCCTTTGTTCAGCAGTGGACAGCCTCTTGCTGATATGATGAATAATACCATCGAAATGTACTTACTTATTTTTCAACATATATGTATATGTATATACTTTCATCATCATCATCATTTCGGCCTAATGAAGTCCACTGTTGGACACAGGCGTCCCCCAACGATCACCACAACGACCGATGTTGTGGGCTCATTGGGGGTGTTTTGCCATAATCGCCACGCTTGGCAGACAGACGGGTTGGCGATCGCAGTTGAGTTGTTAATGCACTCGAAGGACGCTACTGCCCATCCTCCGACTAATCCCTTAGTCGACTTTTACGGCACCCACGGGAGGAGATGGGGCGGTGGTATTCTGAGCCGGCACCACACGGCACATAATATATATAGTAATGTCTTAGATTTTCGCGATTATTACACATTATAATAAAACACTTTTAAACGGATTCTATCGCGTATATTTTGATATTTGATTTTCCTGACGTTTCGAATACTTTGCAGCATTCGTGGTCGCAGGATGACTAAGGTGACAGGCGTCGTTACAGATTTAAAAAAGTTATTTTATTTTATCTACCGTACAATTTTAATCAAAAAATTAGTTTCGATGCACGCAGTAATCACTCACAGTGTCTTGATGTTTCTTAGTGCGGTATCTTGTTTGGGATTTTATTATTTTAATGACTGGATTCCAAACAGGTGGTACCTGCCAACCATCTTCTCTATTAAAGTTAGGATGTTTTTTAATTTCAATAGCCTCACGAAACATTCTAGGTACATATCGGTTCTCTTTCGCGAGGACTTGAGGTTGATCAAAACGAAGATAATGGTTTGGTTTGCCTAAGGCATGTTCACACACTGCAGACTTTGTGGAGCGTCTATGCTTGACGTCAGCTATATGTTCTTTTATTCGGGTGGCTATGCTACGCTTTGTTTGCCCTATGTAATCTGTAATGTTGTAAATGTAACGACGCCTGTCACCTTAGTCATCCTGCGACCACGAATGCTGCAAAGTATTCGAAACGTCAGGAAAATCAAAAATCAAAATATACGCGATAGAATCCGTTTAAAAGTGTTTTAATATATACTTTATAATGTTATTAATTCTGTATTCTTCAACGGACTTGTCACTGTCCACGGAACCATAATTATACCCCTATTACGGCAGCCCCTCACTGCGACGATGTCTCCATAATTCTAGAAAATAACTACCTTGCGACATTTTTTCATGGTTGCACCGTCCACGAGCGTCCACGTCAGCTTTAACTGCGGCTGAATATTTCATTAACACCGTCGCGAATAAAATCGATATATTATTATGACATTATAATGGCTGCGACATCTGTCGTGCAATTTTTATTTGATAAATATGGGTGGGTAGGTGAGAATAAGGTCGTAGATATCACACTTAGAAAATAAGCCGTGGCAATGCGCAGAGCTACACAACGGGGTAAGAGATGTTCTTTATATAAGCAACACCGAAAATCGGCCGGGAGACTGTTTTTTCGGCATACCCCTTCGCCCTTCCCGGGGGCGGGGACTCCTACCGGCTAAAACCACTGGAGCGGTCATCTTCGGCACCTAAGGGAGGCTCCAGGTCCTCTAGTATCACACTAGATCCGCCCACTGGTGCCACGCCTATAGGCACATCTCAGAGAGATTGACTGTAAAGCGGTCACCCTCCCGGGGGATTGTTACAGACTCCCCAAAGCGTCCACGGCAGCGCGTGGTCACATGCGTGCTACCGTCTTCCCTTGGGTCGTTCGGTGTGGGCACGCAGATTCCCCAATCTACGCACCCGCGAACCCAGAGGTCCGCCTTATAGCAACGGCAGGGGGTTTCAGGCGTATGGCAATTAGGCGCCAGGGCGGTCGGTAGACCTAGCTTTGTTCTTTCTGTACGAAGGAGCAACTCGCGGATTAAAGGACCAACCCCTGAATTGTAGAGTCCTTGTGACAATCTGCCATTGAAAGCTGGCATTGATAAAGCATTTTTTAAACTTCTGTTCTTCTGGACTGCAACTTACAGTATTATATATTTATGTGACGGTTCGTGTAAGATAATAACATCCTTTCACCATTTCGGCCGAATGAAGTCCACTGCTGGACACAGGCCTCCCGCAAAGATCACCACAACGACTGATATGGGTGTGTGTGGGCTCAATTGGGGGGATTTGCCATAATCGCCACGCTTGGCAGACGGGTTGGCGATCGCAGTTGAGTTGTTAATTACTTGAAGGACGCTGCCCATCCTCCGGCTTATCCCTTAGTCGACTTTTACGACACCCACGGGAGGAAATGGGGTGGTGGTATTCTAAGCCGGCACCACACGGCACCACATGAGCCAAGCCAGGTTCCAAGTTCGTTCAAATCTATAATATTAGTCACCAATAAAACCAACTGAAAAATTTAACCGAATCAAAGATAATAAAACCCATGCGGCCTCTCGCACTGTATCTAAGTAGGGACCAAATATAGTGCTCTCAAACTAAGATATAAATATTTAACGCGCGTTCTGTCCGTCTGCATTAACCCGATCACACGGACAGACACACATAAAGTTAACATATTGATAGTCCCGCCCGGCGGAGAGACGAAGAATCTGTCGAATTGCGATTTTTTTTATGTCGTTACATTTTTTTATCTTGATTGATATTGAAGCTAGCGCGGATCGCGGCCCGTCGATATGCCGCGACGTAACCGACGATCATAGGGGTACACAATCAAGAGTGGGATAAACTGGCAATCTACAACACTTACTGTCCCACTGCTGGGCACGGGCCCTTTTCTCAAGATGAGAAAGGATACGCTTTAGTCCAGCACGCTGGCCTAGTGCGGGTTGGCGGACTACACACCAGTGAGAACTTTTTGGAGTCCTCTCAGGTGTGCAGGTTTCCTCACGATGTTTGCCTTCACCGTTAACGCAAGTGATAATCAAATTCTGATCCGTAATCCAAAAAATCAGAGGTGCGGGCCGGGATCGAACTTAGAGGCTCCTGAATGAAAAGTCTCTTATATTATAGATATTCTGCCGCCAGACTAGTGTTTATACTTTAAACAGGAACGTTTTCCAGCTTCAAAGACACCTGAAAGCTCTGTATTGTAATTTAAACCTTCAAAGGGACTTAATAACAAATATACAAATTTTACATAGCAAGAAATAGTACATAAATGTTTTGGTAAATTTGCCATGTGGGGCCGGCTAAGAATAGCACCACCCTATCTCATCCCGTGGGTGTCGTTAAAAGTGATTAAGAGATAAGGCGGAGGATGGGAAGCAACGCACTTCGAGTACTTTTACAACTTAATTGCTATCGCAAACCAGCCTGCCAAGCGTGGCGATTAAATAACCCCCCAATGAACACTCAACACAGATTAGGTGGTTGTGGTGATCTTTGGGGGAGCTCTATGTCCGGCAGTGGATGTTTTTCAGCGGTATTGATGATGATGCAGAAGTAAGATAGAAGTTTGCCTTGGAAGCTGCCTTTTATTTTGTCGTGCGGAAATCCTCATGGACTTCCTCCGCCTTGGGAAGGGACATGCCGGACTTCTACCGGCTAAAACCCCACGGTGTACTTCCACACTACCACTTATACTACTTTAGCCGGGGGTGAGGTGTACGCTTTGTCTGCAGTACACCGCGCCCCCGGCAGGATCTCCACATGTCTTGGGGTCGCGACCATGCAGATTAGGGAGTCTGCGTGCTCACACGTGGTGGAATTTCCACAGGACAACAATAAAAAAGAAGTTTCTCCACATGTGGAAATAGCAGCCGCAAAGGCTGACCTGTACACTTTTTTTGGGTTGATAAATTTGGGTGGTATTTATCTAATTCGCCGTTGTGCTCGGAGATTGTAAGGCAATTCTTAATATTAGGAAAACTACTCACACATAATCTTATCTGTAATGGCGTGAGTTAGCACTCTCGCGAAGGTGTCGGGTTCGATTCCCGGTAACGTGAGACTCTCTTGTCCGGGAACTACTTCCGTTAGCTTTCACATCCGCTCGAAGATCGATAGATTGTGACGGTGTTGTTTGTATAAGTATTCGTGTTTGATATGAAAGGGCGTTTGACAATACCTATAATTACTTGAGAAGACATAAAAAATTGTGCTTTTGGTTGTCGATGGAATAAGGTAGGAAACCAAGAGCCAGTTAATTGGTTTCGAGGTTCATCATGTGCCCAATGCCTGGGTGCATGTCGCCTGCATGCTACGATCCCATCCCAGCTACCTTTATCAGGCCATCTAGCCAACCGGCCATCGGAAACTGATGTCTTGACATAAGTGCCTATAAATGGTTTTACATGAATGAAAAATATTTTTACTTATATCTTTTATCTCGTTGTCGTCGTCTCGTCGCAGCGTTTTACAGTGCGCGGTCTTCACTCGAGAACCTGTCTACCTTTAGCAGGTTATCTAGCCAACCGGCCATCGGAAACTGAAGTCTTGACTATTCCTAAGTTCCTTTAAATGGTTTTACATGATTGAAAAATATTTTTACTTATATCTTTTATCTCGTTGTCGTCGTGTCGTCGCAGCGTTTTACAGTGCGCGGTCTTCACTCGAGAACCTGTCTACCTTTAGCAGGTTATCTAGCCAACCGGCCATCGGAAACTGAAGTCTTGACTATTCCTAAGTTCCTTTAAATGGTTTTACATGAATGAAATATATTTTTATTTATATCTTTTATCTCGTTGTCGTCGTGGCGTCGCAGCATTCTCCAGTGCACGGTCTTCACTCGAGAACCTGTCTACCCCAACAGCCATCAGTACTACCTCATCTATCTATGTGTCCCGCCCGTAGGTGGCAACCTCAAAACGATTCAGCCAGGTCGCCAACTTTAATTCTTCTATCTCATAGAGAAATACCAATCATAGCTCTCTCGAAAGCTCACTGAGTTATCTTGGACTTACTTATTGTGTTTCAAGGTTACGCTGCTCTGATGCTTGAGATGGGTCACCTTTCCATAACACCACGCTTGGCAGGCGGTTTGTATTGTAACAGTATGGCTATTTTCCCACTGAAGGGACGCTGATGCCCATCCCTCTGGTTTATAGTCGAGTCGAGTCGCTTAGTCCCCTTTTCCGACACCCAGTTCTTAATCCGGACACCATACGGAGGCTCGCATCTTAGTGTCAAAGTATAACTATGTTAACTTCTATTTATTTGTGTTCACAGTCGACCCTAATGAAGGTGCTATCTTGAATACATTACGAGTACATCCGTGCTACGTCAGTAGGCGGCGCGCGGTCTGCCGCGTCTATGCGCACGAGCATGTATGTACGTGTGAATCATGAAGTTATGCGCAATACAGTTCGATAGGGAAAATAGTTTCAGATTGTCATATACATAGTATTAGCGATTCTCTGATGCGTAGTGGGGTCGAATACACATGTCAATAGATCGTCGCAAATGTTATGATAACACTCTCCAAATAGCAGAATAATAAGTGGCTCTATTGTGTCTTATCTATTAACCTCATGTGACCCGCAGGCATCGAGCTGTTAAGAACAGAATGCAAGTTTGATAACCCAAAATGAGCCCAATTGAGACCTCGTTTTCTAGACCTGTTACTACGAAAGCTCCCGTAGTAATGTACCACAAATATTTACATTTAAATATCTATATAACTTGAAACTTCGCAACGTCTTTTCGACAACAATACCGCAATGCCTCAAGACGCAAGTCTTTAACCAGTGTGTGTTACCAGTGATGACATATGGAACAGAGACGTGGTCACTCACAATGGGCCTCATAAGAAAGCTCAAGGAGTGACCTTGAGCTTTCTTAGCGAGCTATGGAGAGAGCTACGCTTGGTATCTCTCTACGAGATCGAATCAGAAATGAGGAGATCCGTAGAAGAACTAGAGTTGTCGACATAGCTGAAAGGATTAGTAAACTGAAGTGGCAATGGGCAGGGCACATTGCTCGTAGAACTGATGGCCGCTGGGGCACAAAGGTTCTCGAATGGAGACCGCGCACCAGAAAACGCAGCATGGGACGACCTCCAACGAGGTGGACAGACGACCTGGTGAAGGTCTCTGGGAGTCGTTGGATGAGGGTGACATGTAACCGCTAGTTGTGGAAATCTAAGGGGGAGGCCTTTGTTCAGGATAGGACGCCCTGTGGCTGATATGATGATCTATATAACTTGCCTAGATTCATATTTCCAAATGAATATGTTTGAACCGACTTCAGAAATTGAATATTTGGCATGTCGCATGTCGGCCCACCAAAAAGTACGTTGAATTTAGAAAAGCTCTCAAAGACGTTTGGTAAGGGGGTCAAAATAATCGTAAAGATAGGCGCGCCGACCGGTCCGGTCGTCCCCATGAGCAAGTGTTGTTTCTCGTCGTTCGTTCACGCTCGCATATAACGGTGTTACCCATGGAGCAGGGAAAATGAAGCTCGGAACAATCGTCTCATCCGACGCATACGCATTCATAGTTCGCTGTGTCCGCATCGGCCTGTGACAATCGTAGTGCTTGACTCCTGGGGTGCAATTCCTTAAGCTCCAACATCCATACATCCATGAATATACAATCGTATATAGGTAGCAGGCAAAACAGACAAGAAGTTCCACTTCTTGGCTGTATGCGTAATGGAGGTAAGAGAAGCGCTGGGTACGCTATATCGGGATGTCAACCAAGTGCGGACGGTTACTTGCAGTGCAATTGTGACTTTTATTGATCCGGTGGAAATAGTTCATGTACTTACTGCCGGACTCCTACCGGCTAAAGCCACCGGAGTGGTCATCTTCGGCAACAAAAGGAGGCTTCAGGAAGGAACTCGAATGATCGCCATCTAGAGCAACCCATTGGTGCCACGCCTTTAGGTACGTCTCGGAGGGGAAGACTGTAAAGCGGTCAACTCCTCTAGCAGATGGAAGGAGACTGTAAAAAGAGCACCCCCCCCAGGCACTACTCGGCGGATTGTAAAAGATTCACCCGAAACCTCGCTATGCGCTGTGCTGCGCAAACGGTGGCACATGACCACATGCACACCGCTGTCTTCCCGGGGGTCGCTCGGTATGAACTATGAGCATGCAGATTCCCCAATAGGCGACGTCGCGACCGCCAAGACCCCCAGCAACATAAATACGACAGGGGCGTCTGTGGTCCTAATTTCCTAAGTTTTCAGTACACGTAAATACACAGAATACCATGGTTGTATCTTTATTCCCTTTGAAAACAGCCTCAAATTTCAAAACAAGGCCATATGCCCTTTGAGAAGTCACGTTTTCCCTACAATTAAGTCGGAAGAACCAGGCCGGTCATTTAGTGAAATCGCTCTCTTTTGTATGAATGCAACAGATGTGTATTCAATGAACACTTAATTTAAGTAGTTATGAAATTAACTATGTATTTCAGTATTGAAATACTCTAAAAAAGCTTTTAACTTGAATACAGGTGGAAGAATAAAAGTTATTGAGGACATCTTCATCAAGCGACTTGTCCCGCTGGCTGCTATCCACAGAAGGGACGCTGCTGCCCATCCCTCTGATTCAGAGCCCCTTAATCGCCTTTAACGATATCCACAGGATGAGATGGAGTGGTGCTATATTCTTAATCTAGACACCACGTGGAGCTGTAACGTTTATTTGTATGATACTAATAGGGCTTTTGTAGTGGAGGTTTACGTACGTTTTAGTTCTCGCACTTAGTGATGGGTACATGCCAATGTACCAATGTGACGTTTTCAATATAATAAGTACTTTCCTAGTTCCAATTTAATCTATTGTCGGCTATATGTCGGGCTCAGCCGTCGCCGAAAGCACCTCCAACCTTGACGGCACGGTTGGTACAGTGGCTGATACAGTCGGCTGCTGCGCTCCGGGTCGTGGGCTCGATTCCCGCACGGAACAAATATTTGTATCTGCAGGTAGTTGTTCCGGGTCTGGGTGTATTGTATGTGGAATTCATGTCTGTAAACGCACCCACGACACCGGGGAAATCCCAGTGTAGCGCGTGACCACATGCGTGCTACTGTCGTCTCGTGGGTCGCTCGGTGTGGGCACGCAGATTCCCCAATCTACGCACCCGCGAACCATTGCAATCCATTGTTAGGCATAGACTTCTTTTAAGTGAAACATCCGATTCCGCGTCCCACACTACGTGATAACACCATCGAGAGGAGTAAGGACCAACTTTTCAACTCATCCTTCCACTATATAGTCTATAGTAGACGTAGATTTCTTTATTAATTACTAGCTAGACTCGTGGTTTCACCAACCGTTTAATTTTATATATATAGAAATGAAATTCATTGGAATTATAGTGGCGCCATCTGTCAAAGATTGGTCATACCAACTCAGAAACCTTTGTGGGCTCATGCACAACACTTTGCTGAAGATCATGACATGATCAAATGTATAGTTTACTATTCTATAAAGGACATACACACAAACATTCATTTATATATATATAGATTGGTGTCTTATAAAGCATATTCTATTCGCTCCTAAAGTAAAAGACAATACGTCACGCCAGGTCATATTCAATCCAACCCTTATTCACAAGACACGTCAATATAACCAGCAGCCATCGAGGAAGCACCACGTCACACCACACACCCTGTGTTTAAGAGATGATTACTAAGTACACACCCCTTAAGGTGAAACAGTAATAATAAAAACATACGGTGTTTTGACTGCAAGGCGTGTAATTTCTGAAAATATTTTATTTGAAGGCTTATTTTCTTTACGAGGTGGGCGGATGATGCGTAAATAATTGAAAATATTAAAGTGTTCTTTTTCCGTTACGATACGGTATATGTTTTGAAAAGAACCGTGTTAAAGACGAGCCGTGTGGTGCCGGCTCAGAATACCACCACCCCATCTCCTCTCGTGGGTGTCGTAAAAGTCGACTAAGAGATTAGCCGGAGGATGGGCAGCAGCTACCTTCGAGTAAATTACCAACTCAACTGCGATCGCCAACCCGTCTGCCAAGCGTGGCGATTATGGCAAAACCCCCCAATGAGCCCACAACACACCCATTTCGGTCATTGTGGTGATTTTTGGGCGAGGCCTGTGTCCAGCAGTGGACTTCATTCGGCCGAAATGAGATATGTTTTGTGTTTGGCATCAAAAGTAGAGAAACCTCTGGGGGCCTAAAAAGGCCGTTATAGGCGAATACGATCAAACATTAGAAATCTTAAGATGGTCACGTTCATCATATCATCATATCAGCCATTTATACGTCCACTGCTCAACAAAGATTTCCACAATTGTGTCGTCATTTTGGGTGGTATTTGCCAATACTAACCACGCTTGGCAGGCGGGTTGGTGAGCGTAGTATGGGGACTGTTCCACAGAAGGGACGCTGCTGCCCGTCCCTCAGGTAGAGTCCCTTAGTCGGCTTTTACGACATCCACGGGAGGAGATGGAGTAGTGCTGTATTCTTAATCCGGACACGACACGTTAGTGGTCAGTTATGATTAAATGACCATTTTCTGATTTCTAATGTGGTAACGGCTCAGAATACTACCACCCTGTCTCCTCCCGTGGGTGTCGTAAAAGTCGAATATGGGATTAGCCGCAGGATGGGCAGCAGCGTCCTTCGAGTACATTAACAGCTTAACTGCGATCACCAACCCGTCTGCCAAGCGTGGCGATTATGGCAAAACCCAATGAGCACACAACACACCCATACCGGTCGTTGTGGTGATCTTTGCGGGAGGCCTGTGTCCAGCAGTGGACTTCGTTATGCCGAAATTAATGTGAATCGTATTATGATCCACCTAAAGCGGCCGGTTTTAGGCCCCCAGTACTCACGATTTGAGTATCACTTTGGTAACTCTATGACATACTCGTATAATATGTATCTCGGAGATCCCTTGAAGAAGGTTAACTTTGTGATAATTAAAATGCAGTGCATTGTTTGTATTATATAAGCTGCATCTGTTTGAAATTATTTGTGAACACATTTGTAAAATAAAGAGTAAAAAAAAAGAAAATTTATCAAAAAGGACCTAGCCCTAGTAGTATTTTTTAAGTGTGGGGTGTGGTCCCAGTGTTTACTGGGATTTCTCCTATGTCGTGGGTGCGTTTACAGACATGAATTCCACATACAATACATCCAGACCCGGAACAACTACCTGCAGATCATTGTAAATATTTGTTCTGTGCGGGAATCGAACCCACGACCCTGGGCGCAGCAGCTGACTGTATCAGCCACTGCACCAGCCGTGCCGCCGTTTCTTTTGGCATTTCTTCTCAGAGGTTGTCATGTAGTGAAATTGCCCTCCGTAGTTTCAATATGACGTGAAAACGTGTCAAGACCGAATTACTGAATAAATTATTTAATTTGAACAGGGGTGTAAATGATAATCAGATAGACATGTGGCTACTTTAGATGGCACATCAAAAAAAGCTAAGTTACCAGAATGGGTATCGAATGAAAGCTTACTAAATTCACAGTTCAAGGCGAGACATAACTTATTCTTTCTCATATTCGCAAACCCCAGTCCAAAATAACTACATGTTATATAATATTTGTTCTGAGCCGGGGTCAAACCCGCGATACGTAGCACGGAAAGCCAATTGCTCAGCTACTGCGCCAACCGTGCCATCAAGTCATTGAAACCAGCATCACAGCTTGCTGTAGGTTCACATGATTTATATTTTTTCGTCCATAACAGAATGAAAATAAAACATACTATTATAGTAAACAATACAGGATGGGAATGTGAGTTGCACCATATGACAGGTGGTCTGGGTCGACAGATGTGTAAGGTCAAGGTCGCGGGTTCGGTGCTCCGGTCGCAAGTTTTAATAGCCTTTTTTTAATAGTTACGTGTGTGTAACTGTTGCTTTTTAATTAATTAATTTTGTGGTGTTTTAAGGTCGGGGGTGTGCGTTGGCCTCAAATCGATACAGTGGCCTTTCGAAGCCGGTTATAATTTGACTTGAAATACATTACCAGTGATAACATATGGAACAGAGAGGTGGTCACTCACTATGGGCCTCATAAGAAAGACCAAAGTCACTCGGCGAGCTATGGAGAGAGCTATGCTTGTTATTTCTCTACGAGATCGAATCAGAAATGAGGAGATCAGTCGCCTTTACGACACCCATGAGTGAAAAGTGGTTGTCTACTCCGGGACCCACGTGGAACACGTTAATTGATTAAAGGGTAAATCGGCCACTGCATTCCTCGATCCACTGACTGCGGTTTTAAGCAGGAACCATTAAGCACAAAGTTTGATGTCCATTAATTTACGAAATCTCATGCATAGAAATACTGAAACTAAATCAGTTTTTTTTATTTTTCCTTGCACGCGTTGGAAGGGAAACCTGACGCAATAAATGTTGGAAACGTAACGAGGGCTTGGCAGAAATTGAATCCTTAAATGGCAAGTGATGAAAGTTCTTGTAAAACGTAATTAAAATATGTGTGGAATTTCGGTCCTAGTGTGGGGCAAAGCTTAAAAAAAAAACAAAAGGATTTTTGCTTCTCAAACCAGATTTTGGTGGCGACTTAGATCGCGTGGGTCATATTCATCATTTCGGCCGAATTAAGTCCACTGCTGGACACAGGCCTCCCCCAAAGTTCACCACAACCACCGATATGGATATGTTGTGGGCTCATTGGGGGGTTTTACTATAATTGCCAGGCTTGGCAGACGGGTTGGCGACCGCAGTTAATGTACTCGAAGGACGCTGCAGCCCATCCTCCGGCTAATCCCTAGTCGACTTTTACGACACCCATGGGAGGAGATGGGGTGGTGGCATTCTGAGCCGGCACCACACGGCTATCGCGTGGGTACAACTTACAATTTAGTTTCATAGGATGTGAAGTCCTTTATTTGCTAGTCGGATGCACATAACCCAACTTTGTTTTAAACCTGCTGATTTCAAATAAATAACATAATATATTAACCCAAATACAAAAATTGTCAAGTGTGAGTTCAGTGGTAAACAGAGCGAGAGAGCGATTGATCGACAATAGGGAAACTATATAGAAACGTGTTTTATCTCATTTTCTCACAGCCTAAACCCTATAAATACATTTATAGTTGCCTCTCTTTCGTTACACGTTTTCGTTTCATAAAATCCAATTCACACCGACCCAAAAGAAGGTTTAAAAAAAAAATGAAGATTAATTGAAAACCTTCTACAATTACGTATTTTTTGGCCCTATAGCCTCGAATTTTATTTTCCATTGTTTCTAAATTATTTGAAGTGGTATTCAAGTTACTATGATTAAATATTATGGATTTCACATCTTTTTAAATAGTTGACAAAGATATGGAAAATTGAAAATGAATTTTGATAAATCGTCAATGTTGGGTGTATCAAAGCCAAAATATACACATTTTAAGCAGCAAAATTTGACTTCTGGTATGGAGGCCTGGTGATCTGAAACACAGGCTCTACGCTAGCTTAGGCACCAGTCTCCCACAATAAATTTGAATAGTATTCATCATTTCGGCCGAATAAAGTCCACTGCTGGACACAGGCCTCCCCCAAAGACCACCACAACGACCGATATCGGTGTTGTGTGCTCATTGGGGGGTTTTGCCATAATCGCCACGCTTGGCAGGCGGGTTGGCGATCGCAGTTGAGTTTTTAATGTATTCGAAGGACGCTGCTGCCCATCCTCCGTCTAATCTCTTAGTCGTCTTTTACGACACCCACGGGATGAGATGGGTTGGTGCTATTCGTAGCCGGCACCACATATAGTATTATAGCTAGTCAATATTTTATTTCATTGCAACTTTTTCATTACTGTGGTAAGAAATAAATAAATCAAATAAATAAAAATTATCCATTAGATCCTCTATCAATAATGCACTTTACACCATCCTGCAGTTTGAAGTATCCTTAAAACCTAAGCCAATAAACTACAGTATAAAAAAAAACTGCCCACACTTATTCGCGATAACGTGACACCTCTTTGTACAATAAGGGTGTGTAGTACATACTGGCGTAAAATATATACATTGTACACACATGAGAATCAGCTGATCGTCTCAGTATCGGGTTGCGCGCCGATGGTGGCGACCACCCGCGCCGTGGGATTGAGAGGGTTATACTTACACTAGCTGGGACCCGTGGTTTCACCCGCGTTTAATTTTTCATAAGTTTGTCGCTACACCACGATAATGTCTAGGTACAAGGTTTGGTATGCAGAAATGACTTTTTTTTTTTTTTTTAAACGTTACCCCACACTAGGATTTCTCCTGTGTCGTGGGAGCGTTTACAGACATGAATTCCACACATAATACACCCAGACCCGGAACAACTACCTGCAGATCATACAAATATTTGTTCCGTGCGGGAATCGAACCCACGACCCGGAGCGCAGCAGTCGACTGTGTCAGCCACTGCACCAACCTTTCAAGCAGTGGACTGCGGCCTATTATTGATTACTAGCTGGGACCCGCGGTTTAACCCGCCGTTTAATTTAAAAGAAAGTGGATTATTTACATATAATTTAGAATACTTCAGCATAGACGCTTGACATAGAGTATGTATATATGTATTAGATTTCATAGGTTTTATTTTTTTGCACGGAACCCTAATTATTTTTCTAAAATAAAAGTAGCCTAAGTTATTCCTTATAACATCAGCTATCAGCCAATGAAAGTCCCGTCAAAATCGGTCCGGCCGTTTCGGATATTACCCGGAACAAACAGACAGACAGATAAAAAAATTACAAATAGCTTTTTTTGTTGTAGGTACCGTATATACTTTCATATGCATTTAGTAAAAAGCTGTTATTTTGACATTACAAACAGACACTTCAATTTTATTTATTTGTATAGAAGATGTATAGATTCTTTGAAGAGGTCTTTTTTGCCTATTCGTGATGCCTTGAGTAGTAGATATAGCATTATGTTGTATTGCTTGTAAAAAAACATAAGAATATTTACGAACTTTTGTCACAATGTTCTAATTAATATAGTTGACACTATTGTAGAAGTTACCTATACCTATTTTGGCGAGTTTGATAAGAGTACAATCGGGAGCTGCGCGCGCATCACCATTTCGGCCGAGTGAAGTCCACTGCTGGGCACAGGCCTACCCCAAAGAGCACCACAACGACCGATATGGGTGTGTTGTGGGCTCATTGGGGGGTTTTGCCATCATCGCCACGATTGGCAGACGGGTTGGCGATCGCAATTGAGTTGTTAATGAACTCGAAGGACGCTGCTGCCCATCCTCCGGCTAATCCCTTAGTCGACTTTTACGACACCCACGGGAGGAGACGGGGTGGTGGTATTCTGAGCCGGCACCACACGGCATACCGTAACAAATTCCTACTTCATGAAGTGGACCGTCAAATATACTCGTAATAATAATTATAAGTGCATAATTATTTGACTGATTATTAATATTTTCGACTTTTTTAAGTATTGACAATAAATATTTAAATACTTTTGAATTGTACAAGAATAAATATCATTTTAATTTAATTATGTTCTTTATACAAACCACAATGTTTATAATTTTCGATCATTTAATTGTTTTTCCTACTTGCGAAAATTAATTAATCCACATAGGATTAATGTTTTTATGGTTGCTCGTATACACTTTTTGACACACGTAGGTACATAAGTACACACACCGTTTGTTTTGTCTTTTCAAAAAGGGTGGCCATGCAGTTACGGCTCTTCCCCTTAGTACCGACTATTCCGAACCATGCACCATAACTCTAGACTTTTCCTAAGAATCTATTATTTGAAATGAAAACTTTGAGCTCTATTCACTGAGTAATATTCTACTCCAGGATTAGCCTTATTAAAGTTAAGACATATCTCTACCGCATCTTTTAAATTGGCCAGAACAGACAGTGATTTCGGATCTCGAGGCCTACTTAAGCAATATGTAGGCGTTGCTTGTGACGTATCGATATCTTGAATACTTTCGCGAAGCCACACCATATCCATTTATGTACAGGCCTTAAATAACAAAAAAATGTGTCATCTGGTCCACTCAGACGACACAAGTTTTTTTTCTAGAAATTGTTTATAATAAGGAAACCATAGATGCGACAAATCTGCTGTTAAAGCAAACACATTGAGTATCAAATGGCCTTGCATTTATACGGAGATTATTGTCTGCATAAATTATTTAATAAAAACAGATTTCACTTTCAAAATTGAAATCAGCGAGCCAATTCTCGTAATTAATTTACACTATGAGTAAAACTTGACCGAACTGAGATTAAATTATGAATTGACCGAAATAAATGTATTCTGCTACTCTTAAAGTTCAGTTGGATTTCAGTATACGAGTAATGTCAAAGTCAAAGTATTTTATTTCAAATAAACCAAATATTGGCACTTATGAAACGTCAGAATCTAAGTTACACGGTTCCAAATAGTTGATCTCGTGGAGAAGAGCCGGCAAGAAAATCCATGGATACTCTTTTAAAATAATTGAGAATACAAAGTTGATTAATACAAAATATTGTAAAACATATACCGAGAAAAATGTAGGTCAATGTGTAAGACAATAATATAATAATAATAGTTTATTTGCCGTGGCAGTTAACGGCTGACCAGTCCCAACAGACGGCACCCGTCCACGAGCATGACGCATGCATCAGTAATCTCGATCTAGTCTCATTTCAATCTCAATTTTGACGTTTATTTAATGACAATTTAGTAAGTGACAGTTCGAAAAGAAAGTCATTCATCTTATGGTAAACGACACGCCTGCCCATAACTGTTGTAATCATCATCATTTCGGCCGAATGAAGTCCACTGCTGGACAAAAGCCTCCCCCAAAGATCACCACAGCAACCAATATGGGTGTGTTGTGGACTCATTGGGGGGTTTTGCTATAATCGCCACGCTTGGCAGACGGGTTGTTGTCGCAGTTGAGTTGTTCGTGTACTTGAAGGACGCTGCTGCCCATCCTCCAGCTAATCCATTAGTCGACTTTTACGGCGCCCATGGGAGGAGATGGGGTGGTGGTATTCTGAGCCGGCACTACACGGCAACTCATATAATATCATTTTTTTTTAAATATAACAATGCCCCACACTACTTGGATTTCTCCTGTACCGTGGGTACAGTTTACAGAAAACTCACATGCACTAACATATTGTTTCATTTTACCCGGTGGAAATGCGTCATGTATTTCCACCGCCCCGGGCAAGAGCGGAGGGGCATGCCGGGCTCCTACTGGATAAAACCACCGGAGTGGTTATTTTATGCACCGAAGACGGGCTCAAAGGAGGAACTCAAAAAACTCCATCTAGAGCTGTCGATTGGTGCCACGCCTTTAGGCACATCTCGGAAGGGATGACTGTCAGTAAAGCGGTCACCCCCTCTGGTGGTGATACCTACCTAGCCGGACTCTAGCAATAAGATTCCTATGAGTAAGCGTGTACGTGTAATTATTTGACCTATATTATCTATACAAATAAATAAAATTGAAGTGTCCGTTTGTAATGTCAAAATAACAGCTTTTTACTGCAGCATATGAAAGTATATAAGGTACCTTCAACAAAAAAGCTATTTGTAATTTTTTTGTCTGTCTGTCTGTTTGTTCCCGCTAATCTCCGAAACGGCTGGACCGATTTCTATGGGACTTTCACTGGAAGATAGCTGATGTTATAAGGAACTTAACTTAGGCTAGTTTTATTTTAGAAAAATAATTAGGGTTCCGTGCAAAAAAAAATCCCATGAAATCCAATATATATATATATACATACTCTATATCAAGTGTCTATGCCGAAGTACTCTAAATTTCTTTTAAATTAAACGCGGGTGAAACCGCGGGTCCCGGCTAGTAATCAATAAAAGGCCGCAGTCCACTGCTTGAAACAATTTCTGCATACCATACCTTGTGCCTAGACATTATCACCACGTTTGACAAGCGGTGTGGTGATCGGTGAAGCGACAAACTTATGAATAACAATTATTAGACCACACCTTGCAACTTTGGTATCACCGACGTATTCAGTACACTTGTCAAAAATTATGACAATTGTCGAACCCTTTTGCAAAATATAAAATTGCTTTGTACCTGGTCCTTTTGTCCGGATTTCGATTCCCGGGCGAAAACACCGACATTGGTTTCGGGCACCTTTCCCAGGGGATTTAAGGCAAGGTGCCAAATACATTTCTATAGGAGCAAAGACCGTGTTAAATTTAGTTTTTTTTTTGTTGGTCCTATATTGTTTATGAAGGTTTTGTGGTCAGATAGATGGTCCTTTATGGTGGTCGGTTTCGGGTGTTGATGATTACCAAAAAAAGTCGCGTTGAAAATTGTTTTCTTTTGTTAGTTTTGCACATTTTAATTGTTTAGGTTTTTTTTTAGAATGTTTGTAATTCATTATGTGTGTGCATCTGGTAACGAGTGTTTGATGTAAGGTGAAGATGTATTAGATGACGGATATTAAATGCGATCTGAGATGAAGAGATTACAGTGGATTTTTTTGAAGTTCAACATAATCATCATTTCGGCCGAATAAAGTCCACTGCTGGACACATGCCTCCCTCAAAGACCGATATCAGTGTGTTGTGTGCTCATTGGGGGGTTTTGCCATAATTACCACGCTTGGCAGGCGGGTTGGCGATCGCAGTTGAGTAGTTAATGTATTCGAAGGACGCTGCTGCCCATCCTCCTTCTAATCCCACAGTCACGTTTTACGACACCCACGGGATGAGATGGGTAGGTGCTATTCGGCAAATGTGCCGTGCCGCACCGTGCTCAGCAGTGGGACAGTAGTGGGCTGATTATGTATGTATGCTATGTATACGACCCTAATTATATTATATATTATTCGTTTTTAGATTTTTTGTGGTTAGAATGGTTAGAATTATTTTTGAAGTTAGATTCTTATTAAGCCTTTGTGACTGAGTTTTAAACGAAAGATTCACTTGTTGTCCTATTTCAGCTAATTGCATTATCTGCACGTTACGACTAATGTAAATGATTATAACTTTAATGTGATTTAGGTCCTACAACAACATAAACACGCTAACTTGAAACTGACACGTAATTTAACATGAATTAAAAATGAAAGTGTATGTAATTCAATAAATAAGTGAATGACAAAAAACCAGTGCTACAAAATAAGTGATGCGTCCAAACAAATGCAAAAAATTCAAATTCAAATGATTTCATGACGACACGATGGCTCTCCGGCATGAGGTCAACAATATGGATACCAATTTCCTACCCGCAGACCCCCCACCGATGACGGAAATCAACTACCAACCAAAGACTGACCTAGCGACCGAATACTTCAATACCTTCAACCAAATATGTGACAATTACCGAAGTGACTCCGATGTCAACCTTCGGCAAACTTCGGACAGCCTTCGGCTATCGTCGGAGATACTCGACGGTGTTCGTTCCGAGTACGTTAGTACGGACTTTATCGGTAAAGACTATGATTTGAATGCAGAAAAAGTGTTCTTGAGTGGGAAGGACGAGCATATATTTCAGTTTGGACAGCCTGATGCCTCGGCTTTGTTGAGGCACAGGGCCAGGAGAAGATATAACGAGGAGCACGGACTTCAACCTCCACCAGCAACTAGTCAAGAGAGCGGGGTGAGTTAGAGGATGGGCAACCGTCTTTAACATGAATTTAATCAATAAACTATTTTTATCAATGAAATCTTGATCGTTTTTTTGTGATCAATACAGCAATTTATTTCCTGAAACCTGAGGGCCAATTCTCGTAATTAATTTACACTGTGACTGAAACTTGACCGAACTGAGATTAAATTATGAATTGACCGAAAAAATGGTATTCTGCTACTCTTAAAGTTCAGTCGAATTTCAGTATAATCTCGATCTAGTCTCATTTCAATCTCAGTTTTGACGTTTATTCAATGAAAATTTAATACATGTGACAGTTCGAAATGTTAGCAGAATACCGTTTTGACTTCGATCAACTTTCGATCCATTTTCGATCTCATCACATTGTAAGTTCACGTTTGACGTTGTTTGTTAGTTTAGGAGAATACCATTTGTGACATTTATGACACTGAGACTAGATCGGAACTATATTTTGAACATTTTTAAATTACGAGTATTGGACGCACGAGACCGTTAACGTCCATTGCTGGACTAATGTCACCTGACATATGTCACACCGAACCAGGTAAACGGACTGACGATTGCAGTATGTTGTGATAAGCGCATAGAAAGACGTTGCGCCGCCCGTCCTCTGGACAAGTCGTTTTCGGTGACATTCACGGGTGATAGATATGTGAAGTTCTTTTCTTTAATCGAAACAACATGACCACTAAGCACTGGGCTGAGGTTTTCGGAGGATGAACCTCTAGACGACTTCTCAGTATTAGGAATACTTAGCGTTTACTAATAAATACCAACTTGATATTTCCAAAAAATAGTTTGGCAATCGGTGGTAATACTCTCGTAGAACAAAGAAAAATACAAGAAAATCTCACACACGATATTACTCATTGTCAACCAACATATTTTCGTATCCATCATCATCTGTTATTGCTCAAAACATGCGCAAGCGCATCGCGTACTATCTCTAGTACTATTAGATAATCATATTTCATCCCACGCGTTCTAAATTTAAGCATCGTTAATTATACTGGTCACAAACGGTCTCTGCTACAGATAAATATATACCAGCTATTATTGCGGACTTGGCCGTCCGGTAGAGCACGGGGAAGCTTGGCATCACAGGTGATGGTTATGATGATGATGGATGGGTTGCCGTGACGATTTAAGGTTAGTTGGGAAGGCATGACAGACAAAGAATGGTTTTGGTCGACGAATGCCCTATTCGCGAAACAGCTACTGAGTCCGCAAAGGCCAAGGTGTAGAAATACTCTACTTGCTGGATACGTTTTGAAGGGATACAATACCAGTCGCACAAAAGTAATCATATGCTAGCATTTTTTTCACCTGTGGAAATACATGGACTGCCCACGCGTAGAGGAGAGGCGGAAGGGTATGCCGAGCTCTTACTGCCTTTAGGCACATCTTAGCCTCTCAAGTCTCGCTGTGCGCTTTACTGCAGAAATATTAGCACAAACTCCAAGAAGGACCAACTGCGCAATCAAATTCTTCATCTGCATAATGACTTTCCACTGCCACCTGACCTCTATCATCGGATCCCAGAGGTACACTGTACCAAAAGAAAGTTCATGATTACTGAGCGAGCTATGGAGAGAGCTTGGTATTCCTCTACGCTCTAGATCCATAGAAGAACTAAAGTTGAGGACAGCTGAATGTATTAGTAAGCTGCCGTGGCAATGAGCTAGGCAAATAGCTCGTAGAACTGATGGCCGTTGGGGCAGTAAGGTGGGATGGCGTACGCAGTTGAGTTGTAAATGTACTCGAAGGACACTGCTGGCCATCTTGACAATTCCATAGTTACATTTTACTACACCCACGGGTGTAGTAAAAGCCGACTAAGGGATTAGACGGAGGATGAGCAGCAGCGTCCTTCGAGTACATTAACAACTCAACTGCGGTCGCCAACCCGCCTGCCAAGCGTGGCGATTATGGCATATGGCACCCCCCGATGAGCACACAACACACCGATATCGGTTGTTGTGGTGATCTTTGAGGGAGGCCTGTGTCCAGAAGTGGACTTTATTCGGCCGAAATGATGATGTTGACACCCACGGGAACAGATGGGGTGGTGCGATTCTTAGCCAGCACCACACTGTTCGCACAGCTAGATTTATCGACACCAATACAATAAAATTGAAATGTCTGTCTGTGATTTCAAAATAAATGCCATAGTTAAGTGATAACTGCTATTTCTACTAAGTATAATCATGAATGACCATTTTTAGAATTTTTGTCTGTCTGTCCGAAAGTTTGTCTCGCATAGGCTCCGGAACGTCTCGACAGATTTCAATGAAAATGTTAGGGATCAAAACAGGAATTTTAACTAAAGTTGTCATGTATATTCCATATATAGATTCCGATAGCTTGCAGGGTTCATAAGATATATATATATATATATATATATATATATATATATATATATATATATATATATATATATATATATATATATATATATATATATATATATATATATATATAAATTATACCGTATAATTTACGCCTTGCGAAAAAAAAGGTTCTCAAGTGGAGACCGCGCATCGGAAAACGCAACGTGGGTCGAACTCCAACGAGTTGGACTGACGACCTGGTGAAAGTAGCTGGGAGTCGTTGGATGAGGGCGGCATGTAACCGCACGTTGTGGACATCTAAGGGGCAGGCCTTTGTTCAGGAGTGGACTTCCTGTGGCTGATGTTGGTGATGATGTAGCAGGTGTGTAACGGATAGTTTAAAATAAAAACGGACTATTGATTATTTAACCTGAAAGGCGTACACACAAATTTTCATACCCGGTATCAATCCAACTCATGTACTATCCGGTGCAATGTCAAACTCTTAATAAAGCCTTACAACTTACAACAAGGTATTTAAATTCTGTCTTCACAGCTTCAATGTAATTGAGAAACGTTTCTTTCGAAAATCATTCGACCCTAAGGGGCGTACACAATATATTGACGAAACAAAATGGCGTCGTGTATCGCGTATCAAAAATCCATTAGGCAATGTCAAAAGTGCCCGTCAAAAGGATATTGAATTACCGAGCGGTGTCGAACAAAAAATTACTGTTAGGCATCCATTTTTGATAAAGACTAACAAGGCTGCAAGAACTTGCAAGAGATAAATACTGTTGATTTATAAGTCGCTAGTCTGGCCCCGTATGGAGTACTGCTGCCATTTATGGGCGGGAGCACCTGGATTACCAGCTTACAGCTCACTCGGTACAGAAACGTGCAGTTAGGATTGTCGACGATCCCAAGCTCACAAGCGATCTAGAACCCCTAAGTCTGAAATGAAATGATCTTTATCTGCTCGAAGTATGGTACATTTTTTTTTTTATAAAAACGTTGCCCCACACTAGGATTTCTCCTGTGTCGTGGGTGCGTTTTACAGACATGAATTCCACATACAATACACCCAGACCCGAAACAACTACCTGCAGATCATACAAATATTTGTTCCGTGTGGGAATCGAACCCACGACCCGGAGCGCAGCAGCCGACTGTGTAAGCCACTGCACCAACCGTGCCGTCAAATAAGTTCTTAAAGATAATATATTATCCTAGTTAAGCTCGATATACTTCGCCATAGTTTTGTGGCATGCAAAATTTCTACTAAATAATTAAAATGTAAGTCAACTTAAATAACCTATGAGAGGTCATTTTATAATTAAATACAATGGATTATAATCAATTGTGAACTAAATTATTATATATTACAATTCTAATTAATTAATTTAATTTGTAATAAAATATCATCTAAAAAAGTCCTTCATGTCATAAAAACAATGCTCTACTAGCCACTTATAAAGTTTAGTCTTAAATTGATTTAAAGGTAATTCTCTAATGCATTTTGGAATTTTGTTATATATCCTGATGGTCATTACATGACATATATGGAACAGAGACGTGGTCACTCACAATGGGCCTCATAAGAAAGCTCAAGGTCACTCAGCGAACTATAGAGAGAGCTATGCTCGGTATTTCTCTACGAGATCGAATCAGAAATGAGGATATCCGTATTAACGTCAGGAGAGTTTCCGCATAAAAGTAGTCCATATCTTAAAGAAGAGACAACGAAACCATGGTACGCCAAGAGCGCAGTTTTTTGCGACGAGGTTCTTCTCAATTTCTTGAGTGCGTATACAAACTTATTTATATTTTTGCAGATATAGCTAGTGTGTGCCTTCCAGTTACAATGACTGTCCAACACAAAGCCAAGAAATTTTATTCTTTTCCAATCGTGTGACCTTGGCATATTAAATCAATTTTATCATTGGCTTTGGATTTATAATTTGAGAAGTTTACATATTTTGTTTTTGACAAATTAACGCATAACCTATTGTTATCGAGCCATGTTAATACTTCTTCTACCGTGGATTGCAATAGAGGCTCATGAGTCAATATTTTTGGGTCGTGTGGTACCACGACTGAAATGTCATCGGCGAACAGTGTACATTGATGATTTGTTGCAGTTAGGAGATCGTTTATATAGATCAGAAAGAGTAAAGGTCCTAAAATACTGCCTTGAGGTACTCCTAAAGAATATAACTGAAATTCTGATCTATAAGTTGTAAGTGTAAAATCACTGTTTATTCTTTTTAGCCCTACACATTGCTTTCGTCCTAATATATAGCTTTTTTCTGTTGTCCTAATAAATAGTTCAGTCTGAGGAGATACTTTGCCTCCCTGTGTGTGTTCTACCGCTTGTACAATGGACAGTGTTCTACGGAATTGTTTGATATGATGCCAGCGGCTACTTTCTACCATCGCACCTCTCACCATCGACGGGGAGTTCATTCTCATACCCGTTTTTTTTTTATTGAAGTCCAGTGGAAATTCTACATGGAACTTCCTTCACCCCGGGGGAGGGCGAAGGGATATGCCGGACTCCTACCGGCTAAAACCATTGGAGCGGTCATCTTCGGCACCGAAGGGGGGCTCCAGGTCCTCGTAAGATCACACTAGAGCCACCCATTGGTGCCACGCCTTTAGGCACATCTCGGAAGGGATGAATGTAAAGCGGTCAGCCCCTCTAGCGGAGGGAAGGCGACTGTATAAAGGTCGCCTCCCCAGGCACTTCTCGGGGAGGATTGTAAAGGATCCCCCCAAGCCTCGCATTGCGCTGTGCTGCGCACACGGCGGCACGTAACCACGTGCGCGCCACCGTCTTCCCGGAGGTCGCTCGGTGTGAACACGCAGACTCCCCAATCTGCGCACCCGCGACCCCGAGGCCCCCTACCATGAAGTGACGGCGACGAGCTCAGGCGTGTTAGACTTTGGAGCCGGGACGGTTGTTGCCCTGGCGCTGTCTCGTCCTTCTCCGTGCGGGATCGGCCCTCTCCCGATCCCGCTCTGCAGTGTCCTTCTGCAGCATGACGCTCTCGCAGAAGGAGACCACTGCACTCCACATTCACATACCCTAGAGCCGAAATGGTCTCGTACCGTACGGTTTCCCAGGAACGTCTTCCCTCGCACGCTCAGGTTGTGGAATCAGCTCCCTACCGAGGTTTCACCAAGAGACTATAGTATGTTTGAAACAAGCGTCTGCATCTAGATCCCTCCTCGATGAGTACGATAAGCCGTGTCTCTTAGTTCAAACTAATACCCGTGACAATCGTTACGGCATTTAGAAATTCGTAAGTCCGACAGCTGCATGGCTATTCTGTAAGAACTCTCAGCACACTCACTTCTGACTCCGTTGGCTTGCTCTCGCCCCCTCATTACGCCTTCTCCTACTTCCATACGTAGACCGACCCCCGACTAATTTTGATTTATTGCTAAAAATTGCAAGGCCCATGATGTGCAGCCTAAATCATCATCATATTCATCACTTCGGCCGAATAAAGTCCACTGCTGGACACATGCCTCCCCTAAAGATCGCCACAACGACCGGTCTGGGTGTGCTCATTGGGGGTTTGCCATAGTCATCTCGCTTGGCAGGCGGTTTGGCGATAGCATTTGAGTTGTTAATGTACTCAAAGGACGCTGCCGTCCATCGTCCGGATAATCTTACAATCCCCTTTTACGACACCCACGGGATGAGATGGGTTGGTGCTATTCGTAACCTGACGTATGCCTTGTCGCTTTTTACGAACATCGACAAATATATTTGATCGATATGTATCATTCATTTCTGCCTACAGCTTAATGCACTTAGCCAGGCGTGCAGTATGGATTATCTAAACTCAATGATGAGTCATTAAAATCATCTCGTAGAGTATAAAGTCTACTGTAAATCTGTTCCCGGTCTTATTATGAATAATGATTTCATTTGAATTACGTAGTGAGTCGGGGCGCGGGGGTTGAGCGGTCGCGATTTTCATAAGCGGAAGCGATTATGCTGTTGAAGGTATCTGAAGAAAATAGTACTTATTAAAGGAATAAATGGTAAATATCACAAAAGAATAAGTTTAAAAAACTAAAACCCATCTACGGATAAGTCCAAAACAAGATTTCTCGTAGTCGAAGGCCCAACTGCGATGCACAAAGCAAAGCGGTAACGATTCTCGGCCTTCGACTACGAGAAATCCTGTTTTGTGCTTTTCCGAAGTCGGGTTTTAATTTTTTGTACTTATTTGTATTATTTTGGAGTTAGAGACCGTTGTTTTAAAGGCATTTCAGCCATATTAATTGGACTTGGGTTTTGTATGTAAAATTATATTTTTGGAATGTACACATTGAGATTTGATTGGATTTACACCCGATAAATACTAAACTTTAGCAGTTTATGTCCGCTTTGTATGTAGGATTTTATGTGATGTCATATAGCCCGCGGAATAGCACGACGCCTCCAACGATACGCGTCATTTGTCAAAATACGAGTAGTTTACGCGATCTGAGGGACTCATCATCATTTCGGCCGAATGAAGTCCACTGCTGGACACAGGCCTCCCCCAAAGATGTCCACAACGACCGATATGGATGTGTTGTGGGCTCATTGGGGGGTTTTGCCATAATCGCCACGCTTGGCAGACGGGTTGGCGATCGCAGTTGAGTTGTTAATGTACTCGAAGGACGCTGCTGCCCATCCTCCGGCTTCCCTTAGTCGACTTTTACGACACCCATGGGAGGAGACGGGGTGGTGGCATTCTGAGCCGGCACCACACGGACTACTTTTTTATAATTCTTGGTGTTGAGACAAGCAAGTCATTCATCTGGAGGTTCAGTACCTCAAAACGCATAAAAGCAACAACAACAAAAAACCAATTAAATGTCAATCACAAAATTATGCAATCTGTGATCATTGTGTTGGGGATCTGTAACACGAACAACTTGCGAGAAAGCATTCGTATCGTAACGTTGATGTGAGTGAATTTTGAATCGAAAATACAACTATCCTATAATATTTTTGTTTAAATTTATACTACAAACATAATTCGTATCATATAGGTATGAATATAGCCTTCAGTTTAAATAAAAAGTATGTGCGAATCAAGTATTTTCAATTCAAAATTCACTCTCATTAACGACTCATTACGATACGAATACTTTCTCGCAAATTGTTCGTGCTAGGGCCTCTGGCTCGGGCGCAGGCACCGTCCCGCTACCCGGTTTCTGTGTAACAGAAGCTTAATTTTTTTGTATTTGTATCGCTATCCATTCTTGCTTCCGCTGTCAGTCTATAACTCATACCACACAATCCCAGTACATAGCAGCAGGAAGCTCGGATGTGGGAACAATGATTTAACTTTGAGTCATCGTCTCGACTGTTAATTAATTAGTTTATTTTTATAAGTTATGCGGATGCCGCGTGCTGAGTGGTGAACGCATTGCGATGAATAGTGTAGTGGCAAGCTTGTGAGCGAGTCGCAGGTTCAATGCTCGCCACGACAAAAAGAAAGGTTCAGTGCTCGAGGTAAAATTATGTATGTGTTCAAACATTATTGTTTTGGTTAAAAGGGCACCGAAGCTATTGAAACTACTGGGCTTAAGAGTTTAAATAACTAATGTGTCGAGGTGACGCGCAGTGTGGGGCCACGCAGGACTAGTCCAGGGTAGCAGTACTATTGTTATTTGCAGGAGTGACTCTTGTGTTAAGCGAATGACTTGATCGTATAGTCTCTAGGCTGTGTTAAAAATCATCATTTCGGCCGAATGAAGTCCACTGCTGGACACAGGTCTCCCGCAAAGATCACCACAACGACCGATGTGGGTGTGTTGTGGGCTCATTGGGGGGTTTTGCCATAATCGCCATGCTTGGCAGACGGGTTGGCGATCGCAGTTGAGTTGTTAATATAATTGAAGGACGCTGTTCCCATGCTCCGGCTAATCCCTTAGTCGACTTTTACGACACACACGGGAGGAGATGGGGTGGTGGTATTCTGAGCCGGCACTACAAGGCTAGCCGGTACCACACGGTTGTTATAAATTATTATAGTTAATTATATAATAGACTAGCTTTTACCCGCGGCTTCGCTCGCATTGAAGTCATTAAATAAGTTTTTTTTTTCTATGAATAGTATCCTATGTTACTTCTAAGGTATCCAAGAATATGTGTATAAAGTTTCGCGATGATCGGTTAAGTAGTTTTCGCGTGAAAGCGTAACAAACAAACTTACATTCACATTTATAATATTAGTATGATACATAATTAACTATAATAATTTGACTCGTCAAGCTTGTGTTACACAATTGGCAAATACGTTTTTTCGTTCGTCGATACAGTTCGTTTTAGAGAAAATTCAACTTAATAAAAAAATCATCAATTACTACCATTTTTTTGCATCACACTAGGATTTCTCCTGGGTCGTTGGTGCGTTTACAGGCACAAAACCCCCAGACCCGGAACAACTACCTGCAGATCATACAAATATTTGTTCCGTGTGGGAATCGAAGTCACGATCCGGAGCGCAGGAGCCGACTGTATCAGCCACTGAACCAACCGTACCTTCAAGCCTGAATAAAACACACATTGCATGCAAAACCGGTGAAGTAGGTTATCTAGTCTTTGTTCAGTTCATGTCCATTGCACGTTTAGTTTGAACGATACGTCAAAATTTACATTCATCTTTAATTAGCGATTGTCTCTGGTTATTGGTTATGTTGATGAGTCCCTTCATGCCCTGTATCCTTCTATTATATTAATATACTACCTACTTTAATAAGTCGACAACGCAGGACTTGATTTTTCCTAGCGTTTACGTAGTGCGCCTAACTTAGCTGACAATAGTTCCCTCATTAGAACACCTTTTTTTTATTTATTTTTTATTGATGTCCAGTGGAAATTCTACATGGAACTTCCTTCACCCCGGGGAAGGGCGAAGGGGTGTGCCGGACTCCTACCGGCTAAAACCCAGGTCCTCGTAAGATCACAGAGCCGCCCATTGGTGCCACGCCTTTAGGCACATCTCGGAAGGGATGACTGTAAAGCGGTCACCCCCTCTAGCGGAGGGAAGGCGACTGTAAAAAGGTCGCCCCCCCAGGCACTTCTCGGGGATGATTGTAAAAGATCCCCCCAATCATTAGAACACCTAGTTGAGTTATACACTTGAGGCCAAAATAATATCCCACTCACTGAATACTTTGAGACGCTTATAGCTACTTGTACTCATTGATTGTTAAAAGAGGATGAAGGGGCATGTCGGTCTCCTACCGGCTAAAACCACTGGGGTGGTCATCCTCGGCACCTAAGGGGAGCTCCAGGTTCTCGTATGATCACACTAGAGCCGCCCACTACGGGATTTTGGAGACCTCTCAGGTGTGCAGGTTTCCTCACGATGTTTTTCTTCACCGTTAGCGAAGGGATGGAACTCAGAACCTACTGTAGAAAAATAAACAAAAAAACAATTTTGTCTTATGTTGGCTGCATGCTCTTTTGTCAACCTTTTTGGTGTTTACTCCTTAAGAAACGATTTGAGTTATAAGGCCCGGTACGGGAATTTTATGAGGAGAAAATCAAGTGTAATATTAGGAAAGTTGAGGCGTTACATAGAAAGAGACAAACATATATATCTGTAGGATTGAACGTGCAAAAGAATTCTTATTCTCGGGGCCTTTGTGCGATGTTTCGTAGTCACACTGTATAGTTCACTACCTCTGGTCTGAGAGTTGAATGTGTGCGTATTTTTGGACGTGCATGTTGTGTGCAAACAGCAAAAACAACCGAGATTTGGATTTCTAATGACTACACGGCAACATTAGTAATTCTGAAGACCAGAATATCGCAGTCCACTGTAGAAAAAACCCTCGCCCAGAAGAAAAAGAAAATGCCAAGAACTACGTCCGCAAAGAATTGTGCCGCGCTGCTCCCTGTGGGGGAATGTGAAAGTAACAACTCTGTCCCAACTCCTAATGAATCCGTGGCTCTGGTCCAACATTCTTATACCCTCGATGCCGTTGCATTATTAATTAGCCGAGAACAGTTAGCAACTGGCTCGATGACAAGTGCTTTACGACCACTTCGGCACTTTAGAATAGGTTACTGGCTTTAGTAAGGAATTGCATCTTAATTAAACTGCGCATGGCGTATTAATTGACTGATTAAACTTTTTTTTTTATTTTTTTTTATTGATACCAGTGGAAATTCTTCATGAACTTCCTTCACCCCGGGGAAGGAGGAAGGGGTATGCCGGTCTCCTACCGGCTAAAACCACTGGAGCGGTCATCTTCGGCACCTAAGGGAGGCTCTAGGTGACAGATTAACCTAGGTTAACCGGTGTTTATGGAGACGCTCAGTTCGCGGTCACCCATTCGTAGCCTGAACGCGCCGAATGTTGGTTAACCTCAGCGATCGTTTGCCGATCAGAGAGTGGAATTGACTGTGAGCACCTCATACTTGGTACCTATCATACTGCTATTGGTAAATAAAATTCAAATAGAGAAGATGGGTGGCAGACACCAGTAGTTTGGAATCCTGTTATTAACCGACTTAAAAAAGGAGAAGGTTCTCAATTCTATGCGTATTTTTTTTATGTATGTACACCGTTTACTCCGAGATTTGTAAACCGATTTGAGCTATTCTTTTTTTAACTGGTGCAGAATACTTTCGAGTTAGTGCCATATAAATTTCATTTAATTGAGTAGTTTTTTAACCAGCTTCAATAAACAGGCTAATTTGACTGCGCTTATCTAGATGATGTCTTAATAGTTTCGATTCCTCTCAGATCAGAGATCCGATTGGAGTGATTCTTATTTTTAGTGTTAACTACTGATTTATTACACTAAAAAGAAACAAATAACACTTTGTACTACAAAAAATACCGGTTTCAAAAACCCTACACGATATAAAAGTGTTAAAATCACTGAAAAAGAAAAAATTACTTTATTTATGAAGTCGGGCGGGGCCAGGTATGCCTTGGGGCATACCTGGCCCCATGGTTCATGCAGACCAACGAGAAGTTATATTTTATACCTGGACCGCGTTAAGAGTCTTCACTTCAATTCAGTTACATGTTTCTATACCAATAACATCGGCCGCGCACAATAATCGCAATTACACACGACACGAGCTGTCCGTGTCGCAATACAACTAATATGGGCCAGACCAGCGCACATTTGCGTTTACCATTGTTAATAATGACGATTATGGTGTGGTATACGACGCTTATGGAAAAGTCTAGAGTATAGACAGCATAGACCAAACAAAGAAGTGAAACCGGGTGAATATTTATGGTAAATGTGTACCAAATTGTGCATTGAGTGTAACGGTTGCTAGCCATATCCAAGTTAAACGTACTATAGTACCTAGCTGTTTGACCATCGCCAAAACAGTGCTACGAAATAAAGATATACTAGTACACTGTGATAGATTTAAAAAAATCAACTTGTTTTTGTATATAATTAATTGGGATTTATTTGCATGCAAATTCTTAATACCTAGACACAATCAGGAAAAAAGTGGTAAAGAGGAAGCTCATAGAAGTTAATGGTAATAATTTTATTATATAGTAAACATATGAAATTCCTTAGAGGTGAAAACCGTAAAGTAATAAACAGTAGAAACGACGGCACGGTTGGTGCAGTGGCTGATACAGTCGGCTTCTGCGCTCCGGTTCGTGGGTACGATTCCCGCACGGAACAAATATTTGTATGATCTGCAGGTAGTTGTTCCGGGTCTGGGTGTATTCTGTGTGGAATTCATGTCTGTAAACGCACCCACGACACAGGAGAAATCCTGGTGCGGGGCAACGTTTAAAAAAATACGAATAAATAAAGATCAGTCGTAAATGAAGGAAAGGGAAACAACGCACCCTATTGGCTGGGCAATTGTTGCTCATGTGAGTGAGCGAGACAGAGTACATGAGAGTGTAGCATAAGTATAGATATATATTTAATGTATGCTTTCTTTTCCTATCATTTTTGTTCTCTTTTCAATATTTTCAATCTTTCCTTTTCTTTTCATAATTGTGTTTGTAAAATGTAGCAATAATTATTTTCGTACTAAATTGATATGAAACGAGATTAATAAACAAAATTACAGTCCTCTAAAATTGAATAACTATTGTTTCTAGCTTTGATAAATTCGATGTTACATACAATGCGTACAGAGCTTTGCTTCTGTTGCTTTCATCACCATCTTCACAGCCAAAAAAGTCCACTGCTGGACACATCTTATGTTGTGTACTTATTTAGGGGTTTTGCCATAGTCGCCACGCTTAGCAGGCGGGTTGGCGATCGCAGTTGAGTTGTTAATAAATCACTCGAAGGACGCTGCAGCCCATCTTCCCGGTCATACCATAGTCTCCTTTTACGCCACCATTCTTCATTCTTACCACACGGCTTTGCTCCTGTTGCGTTTTGTATGGAATCATCAAACTTTATTTTACCTGCCTTATGTAACAGCCAGTCACAACATAAACATAGTCCGACCGTCATAGTACTGAAATTACTAGAATACTTGATCATATCGGCCATTTATACGTCCACTGCTGAACAAAGGCCTCCCCCATAGATTTTCACAACTGTGTCATCATTCTGGGGGGTATTTGCCAATACTCACCGCGCTTGGCAGGCGGGTTGGTGAGCGCAGTATGGCATTACCTGCCTTAACTGCATCATACACGCATGATCTCTTTTGGCCCACATCTGTGATACAGTACCTTTCGAATTACTTGTTTCATTACCCTCCATACTTCAAACTCATAAAAAACTTTTAACAAAAAAAATGTTTGTTGAAAACTTTTATTTGTTTATTTTTAGTGTATGTAAGTACTTCTTCCAATTTGGTATCAGTATTTAACACTTAAAATGACTCAAATCGGTTCTACGATCTGAGAGGAATCGAAACTATTAAAACATCATCTAGATAAGCGCAGTCAAATTAACCTGTTTATTGAAGCTATTTGAAAACGACTCCATCAAATGTAATGAAATTTATATGGGACCAACTCGAAAGCATTCTGCACCAGTTAAAAAAGAATTGCTCAAATCGGTCGACAAATCTCGGAGTAATCGGTGTACATACATACAAAAAAAATTATACGCTTCGAATTGAGAACTATTTCGAAGTCGGTATAAATACCGAACGTTTCAATGTGCACTATTAACATAAATGAAATTTAATTATTTACTGCTGATCCTAGTCCGTTAGTGCGGGTATGATGGGTATAGTATTAAAATAATATTAAAAAAAATTTTTTTTTTTAAGGAAAACTATGAAACACGTATATTATAGATTTTTTGTTTTCCTGACGTTTCTAATACTTCTTGAAACTTGAAAATTCAGGAAAAAAGTGTAGAAGCGTTTAAAACTGTTTTCTGTAATGTCTAATAATCGCGAAAACGTAAGAAGATTAAGTATAATGTTTTAAAAGAGCTAAAAATAAAAATGAAGAAATTTGTAAGAGGCATACTTATCATTGGCCGCACATGTACGACCGTACAATAATCGCAATTACAAAGCTTTCTCGTCTGTCGCAACTCCACAGATATGGCGCACACTTGCGTTTTACTATTGTTGCTCTGACTGATATGGTGTGCGACCACAATTAGAAGATAGACCGGATCGGTCTTGATGCCAGATGGTGCGCTGAAATAACTGTCAATATGCTTTAAAGTTATCGGTCGTTAAACTAGGTACTATCTTTCGCTCCAGTGTGATCTTACGAGGACCTGGAGAGCCCCCCTTCGGTGCCGAAGATGACCGCTCTAGTGGTTTTAGCCGGTAGGAGTCCGGCATATCCATACGCCCTTCCGTGGGGCGAAGGAAGTTTCTTGTAGAATTTCCACTGGACAGCAATAAAAAATAATCTCATTTTCACATTGTAAATGCGATTTGAGTCCGATTGTTGGCACTGGCATGTTAGTTATAGAGAGCCTATATCTACACTACTCTCACATATAGATTGCCATAAAAACAATGTATTAATTGAGATTTGTAAAACATACACAATTTGGAAAAAGAAACCGAACCTTGAGTTTCTTTCGGCATTTCTTCTCAGAGGTTGCCATGTAGTGAAATGCCCTCCGTCGTTTCAATTATGACGTGTAAAAGTGTCGGCTATGACCTAATTAATAAATAAACGATTCTATTCTATTCTATTCATCATCATCATCATCATCATCATATTAGCTTAAGGACTCAATTGGGTCGTCATTTTGGGGGGAATTTGTCAGTACTCACCACTCTTGGCAGGCGGGCGGGTTGGTGAGTGGAGTATTGTTCGTTGTTTATATAGTCAAAAATCAAAATGAACATTCAACAAATAATTAAGCGGGGTGTAAATATTAAGTGGCGTTTCAGTATTCGGCCGTTAGACGCAGAAATACTCCTGAATATTTCCCTAATGATCAAACTTTCAAAGTAACTCCCGATTTAGAACACTTCCAGTAACTTGAATTACTCACTAATCAGTGAATTATTTTAAGCTGCGGTTATAGTGACTAACTGTAACCAATGTTGTACTAAAACGGCATAAACAATGGTAGTGAGTGGCCTCGAGCCTAATATGCGGTGGGCTTAGCAATGGAGGCTAGAGGAACTGAGCTATCGTACTTATTTTAGAAGTTACTGAATAGAATGTTTACTGCGCTACTCCAATCTGTAGGACACTTTTCTCAGCAACGGTCCTGAAATCATCATATATAGCCCATAGCAGTCCTCTGCTGGACATCATCATATCAGCAAAAAACCGTCCACTGCTGAGCAAAGGCCTCGCCCATAAAATACCGATTACATGGTCGTCGTTTTGGGGGGAATTTGTCAGTACTCGCCACGCACGCAAGCGAGCTGGTTAACGCGGAATAGCTGCTGTACCACAGAAGGGACGCTGCTGCCCATCCCTCTGGTTTAGAGTCCCTCAGTCGCCTTACACAACATCCACGAGGAGATGGAGTGGGGCTATATTCTTATTCCGGACACCACACGGAAAGCTGTTGGACATAGACCTCTCCAATGTGATGTCACAGCACGATCCTCAGCTTTTCTTATCCAACTCGTGTCAGTCAAACGCCAAGCATAGCCTTCTTCATAGCTCACTGAGCGAGGATGTTCAGAAGTCATTCGCATTTAGCGATGAAAAGAATGTGGCAATGGTGGGGCAAATATCTCGTAGAATTGAAGGCCGTCGGGGCAAGTTCTCGAGGGGAGACTCCACACTGGAAAACAGCGTGGGACGGGAACAACGAGATGGACATACGACCTGGTGGAGCTGGAAGTCGTTGGATACGGGTGGCGTGTGAAAATCCATGGGGGGGTCTTTGTTCAACAGTGGGCGTCCTTCGCCTGGTATGATGACAGAGTGAAATAACGCTATATGAAAGCTAAATGTCGAAAAGAGTCGACAGCAAAACGTCGCGCGGTCACCTGTCATATCCTCATGTCGCGCGTGTAATGTTTTGGATTGCTGTCCTTCAAACAGACATTGTTCTCGCATAATCTTATATCATAAGAAATGGCTTATCCTAATAAGAATGGGCCCTTGAAGGGTCTTTTTTGTTTGTTTCGGCGTTTTAAGTAAGTCGGATTAGAGTTCGCATCGCATTTCGAGTACGCATCAAAATTAGAATCGGAAATAATTTTATTGCATTGAATATAAATTAAATGTGCCGCGCGGTTTTACCCCGCCGTTTATTTTAAAATAAATTCGATTATATATAAATAATTATTATATCTTATATATAATTCTTCCGTACGTGTGTATGTCACTGAACTACTCCTAAACGCCTGGGCCGTTTTAGATGATATTTTTTGGGTTCCGAACGTCGGAAGGAAAAAACGGCCGGATCCCTAATAGGATCACTCGTGTGTCTGTCTGTCTGTCTGTCCGTCTGTAACAGCCAATTTGTTCCGAATAAATTATTTATATACTTTTATAAGTATTTAGTAAAAAGCTGTTATTTTAACATTACAAACAGACACTTCAATTTTATTTATTTGTATAGGTTAGCCCCAGTACATTATATGTTAAGGCATGCAAAATACATGATACTTGTAATGTAATCACAGTTTCATCATCATCATCATATCAGCCAAAAGATGTCCACTGCTGAACAAAGGCCTCCCCCATAGATTTCCACAGCTGTGTCATCATTTTGGGGGGTATTTGCCAATACTCATCACGCTTGGCAGGCGGGTTGGTGAGAGCAGTATGGCTACCGTTTCACAGAAGGGACGCTGCTGCCCATCCCTCTGGTTGAGATTTCCTTAGTCGCCTTTTACGATCTCCACGGGAGGAGATGGAGTGGTGCTATATTCTTAATCCGGACACCACACAACACAACACACAACAACAGTTTGTGGTGTCCGGATTAAGAATATAGCAATAGTCAAATCACAGTTTGGTGAACTATTAATCATACTGTCAATTAATTACAAGGGTTAGCCCTCGGATGGCAGTCCATCGTGTCATCCAACCATCGCTTCGTCTGCCTGCGGGAGGTGCCACACCACGATTACCGATATGCGATCTTACACCGGAACTCGCGTGATCAACCAGATATCAAATTATTCCTAAGTTAAATTCGGTTCTTTACATCGGTGATTGGTGGTGCCGGCTACGAATAGCACCAACCCATCTCATCCCGTGGGTGTCGTAAATGGCGACTAAGAGATTAGCCGGAGGATAGGCAGCAGCGTCCTTCGTATACATTAACTTCTCAACTGCGATTGCCAACCCGCCTGCCAAGCGTGGTGATTATGGCAAAACCCCCAAGAGCACAACACACCGATGTCGGTCGTTGTGGTGATCTTTGGACATAGGCCTCCCTGCCTATGTCCATCAGTGGACTTTATTCGGCCGGAATTATTACATCGCTGATTTGATAATAAAGGTTAGACATTCCACGTCACTTTTTGGAAGCAGCCCATGTGGACTGCCAAATTAAGCTTTAATCATAAAGCAGTAACTCATCTAAGCTACTTTCAGGGGTCCAATTCCTTAAGCTCAAACATCCATACATCCTTGAATATGGAATCGAAAAAACGGTGTAAAACCAGCTTGTTATTAGCTAAGACATGATTGAAGCTATTCATGGATACGTTACTGACAGTGAGTCATGAAGACCAGTCTTAGCGAATACCAAATTGGGTTATCGCCGTTATTTCAATTATGTATTCAAGAATGTATGGATGTTTGAGCTTAGAGAATTGCACCCCAGCGCATATGAAACCACGATTCCGATGTGATATTTAGATTCTGTAACATATTATTCGTTTCTATTTTGAGGCATTCACCTGTTTAAAAAGTCAGGTTTACAAACGATATATGAAAATTAAATCTTACAGTAGTTTGCTATTCTGATTTAAATATGTTTTCCTCCTCTTGCCCAATACATGAGAATAAATGAATGTTTCTGTTTTACATAAATGTTTAAATTTACTACAGGTCACATTTTAATACATATAAATTACGTGTCACGTTGTTTGTCCGCTATGGACTCCTAAACTACTGAACCGATTTTAATAAAATTTGGCACAATGTGTGCAGTTTTATCCAACTTAAAAGATAGAATAGTTTATATCTCAATTTATAATCGCAATATTATTTTATTGCGAATTATTTGTTTATTATCTGACAAGGAGTCATAATTATCTGTTAGTTCGATAAGATTCTAACAGAAGGCGGTATAAGGTAATTAGTTGACTGGATTCAGTAAGTATCCAATCGATGGCGCTATGTTAAAAGTACAAACGTTTTATGTAAGCTATAATTTATTAGTATAACCGGCTACGGTGTGGCTGAGGCCAAAGTATAAGTTACATTTATATTATAGTAAATGCAATACAGTGAATTTAATCTTGCTTTTTCAATTATATGGCAAAACAACGTTTTACTTTAGATATAGAATCGTAGAATAACTTGATGCATCTTTAAAAATATTTTTACGCACATGAACATTGCAATGTTTAGTTTCCTTTGACTTCTTCCCCAAAAACAAAAGCTTCGGAACCCAATACTCATTTACTTCCTTTACTTCCACAGTACGGCAGTGATGAGTTCGGCCACGATTCGCCGAGCCGGTACGCGTCCCCGAAGGGCGCGGGCGCGGGCGCCCCCTACCAGGAGGCGTACTACGCGGGGGGGGAGTGGGCCGCGCCCTACTACCAGCCCCCGCCGGCCTACCAGCACGACCCGTATGCTACGTCGCCGGGTAAGTATCATCACAACTGTCTCGATATACAGGGTGTCCAGTAAATAGCACGACATACTGCAGGGGGGGAGAGCTTGGGTCAATACCTACCACAAAAACACAATATATGTTCAGTAAAATCTTACGGATATACTGTAGTACAAAATTTCCCGAAATATCGAAAAATCTCTACCTTGACACAGATTTTTAAGTATCTCGTAATGAAAAATTCCTTACCTAGTTTTTTTTTACCTCAAATCATTTGGTAATAGTTACTTTACTCATTGATAAGTCTTTATTTTTATTAAAAACTAAAATGTTTTCAAGAAATACAATTTTTATTTAAATTTTCACAGTACAATTTTCTTATCGAAAATTTTGTACTACTGTAAGTCCGTAAGATTTTGCTGAACATATTTTGTGTTTTTGTGGTAGGTATTGACCCAAGCTCTCACCCCCTGCAGTATGTCGTGCTATTTACTGGACACCCTGTAATAGCACCCTGCTGGGAGTTTACTGCGTGCACGTCGAGCAGTTACTTAAATATGTAACCAATATAGGCTGGAGGGTATTCATGCTTCGCCAATTTGTCCTGTTAAGCAACCTACGGTTCACCACAGTAATAACACATGCTGGCTCCTGTTGCAGGTATAGCAGGCGCTCCAGTCGGCGAGGCGGGGGGCGGTGGGGCGGAGCTCCCTCTGCCCCCGATGTCGTCGTTCAGAGCTGCAGCGCCACACCACTCCCCCACAGACCCCATGCTCGTGGCAAAGCCACCGCTACAACCTGTGAGTGCTTGCTCTTTATTCTAAACTAGCTGTGCCCCGCGGTTTCACCCGTCGTTTATTTTAAAAGATATCGGATTGTTTATGAATAATTTAGAATACTTCCGCATATACAGGTGACATAGAGTATACATATTGGATTTCATGGGTTTTAATTTTATTGCGCGGACCTCCAATTTATCTTCAAATAATAGCCTTATCTACCTTATAATATCAGCTAGCTGCCTGTGAAAGTCCCATCAAAATCGGTCCAGCCGTTTTGGAGATTAGCTGGAACAAACAGATTGCGAGATAGTACATTTAAAAATAGTTTTTTTCCGAGATGGTGTCATAAATATATACTTTATTCATAGTACCAACGCAATATAATTTCGTCTTCTCCTTCGGCCCTGATACTTCTCTTATTTATTTCGAAAACCTGGAGATTTAAAAGCCACTTAATATTTTCTAAATAGAGACTATAGACGCTATCGTAGTTGCGGTTTAGCTTCGGTCAGACTTAAAAAGAATCTCACATGAAGACCAAGAGATTGAATTGAAGTTACTGTGCCTCTGACTATGAGTGCAACACTTTAAAAGCAAATTGGTTAATCCTGAAGATTTTTTCTGGACTATAAGAAACAGCAACCTGAAAAATATGGACGTTTTGATTATATATTATCTCCATAACCCTCCCAGGAATAGTAGCCATACTGCGCTCCATCAATCCGCCTGCCAAGCGTGGTGAGGTCTGGCAATTTTACCCTAAATGATGACACAATTGCGACTATCTATGGTGGAAGGCCTTGGTTCAGCAGTGGACGTCTTTTGAAAGAAAAAAGAAAGAAAAATCGTTTATTGGCACATACAAAACACTTTAAACAAATGGTTAAAAACATTTTAAAGATAGTAAATAAATACGGATTGCACTACGGGAGAGCTGACAGAAGTGAAAACTTATTTTTTTGTATTTATCTAGACGCGTTCGCGGTCTGCTATATGCACACACTATAGCTGCGTCTCGTAAATGTGTCGCGAGTCCAGAAATTATATCTCATCTAAATATATGCGTACCACGCTAAAATAAGTTTTCACTTCAACCAGCGCTGCAGCGATTTATGCGCTGCTGCATAATGCTGAGCGAGGGACCTTATTGGCACAACGGCGTCGTACACTATAATCGATTTATGGGTTAATGCCCACTATAACTGTAGTAATTGTTTTACTTCCTAGTTTATTTTGTTTCCGTTAGACACCTAATTGCATTTATTTTAGTTATTTTTTGTTTTTTATATTTCCTGTGTCTATGTGTACGCTGCTGCAAGCCAATAAAATATTTTTCGTTCTTTTTTTTTTTCTTTTACTTCAAAAACTTTGATGTCTTCTCTATTCTATTCTATTCTATTTTTGGCTCCCACGGGCTCAGCATCAGCCGAACGCCCTTCGACCCTATTGGGTCCATTGTGCTGCCCAAAGCCCTGCACTACTCCTCCGCTGGCAAATCCAAAAGTCCCTTTAGGTACTTCGCAATCATACCTGCCTGGAGCCGTGCAAAATCATCAGGCAATGGATAAGCCACTCCTAGATGTTTTGCCCTACGTCTTCCCAGAGCGTCACAGCTGCACAAAATGTGCTGCATAGACTCTTGATTGTCCATACAGAATCTGCATGTATCCGTTGTAAATTGAAAAAACTTGATGTCTTACATTTTATACCTCAGTGCCAAAGGGGCGAACAGCTCAGCATTATGATAGGTGTCAGTACAGAGCACTGGCCACCTAACGCTGGTTTTGGCTGACACGATGATGATTAAAATGTCTCCCGGATAATTTAATCAAATAATAATTTCATAAAATTTAATCCCCCCATTCATATTCCTAAAGCATCAACCAACTATCGCCAAAACTCCTTTATAGTGCGAGCGAGTAAAAATTGCAATAAAATATGCAAAAATGATGACCTAGATCCGTTTACAACCAGTATAACATCAGCAAAACGGTGCTTGACCCTTGATTTTTTCTCGTGTAAACGGTAACACAAATTTACAAACTCTCGTTCTCATTAATGTCTCATAAATAATTATTAAATATGTTTATTAAATATAGTGAATATTAATTAGTACTTATATGTATTGATCATAACCATGAAACTTATCATATAAATGTTTATATTTTTATTTTTATATATTCAATTTGTTGTTACCTGTGTAAACACCAACAGTTATCTATGCAACTGCTATATGTGGAAATCTGTAATTGGCTTTCTGTTTCCTTACTATTATTGTTACACCTGTATTTTTAGCTGTAGATTTTCCAGTAATAAATAAATGAATATATCGTTCGGTTCCTCGGGCCGCGCTGCAGATGTACGGCGGGTCGGCGAGCACGCCCGCGGTGGGCGCGGCCGAGGCCGGCAGCCTGTCGTCGTTCGGCTCGTCGCCGAGCACGCCGGTGCACTCGCCGCCGCCCCTGCACGCGCGCCTGTACCCGCCGCACAAGCACTCGCACGCCGCGCACCACGTGCACCATCACAACGGACAGGTACCACCGCCGTCAGATCCGTGTGGTGTCCGGATTAAGAATATAGCACCGCTCCATCTCCTCCCGTGGATGTCGTAAGAGTCGACTAAGGGAATCTAAACCAGATGATCGGGCAGCGCAGCAGCGTCCCTTCTGTGGAATAGTGGCCATTCTGCGCTTACCGACCCGCCTGCCAAGCATGGTGAGTACTGGCAAATTCCCCCCAATATGATGACACAGTTGTGGAAATCTATGGAGGAGGCCTTTGTTCAGCAGTGGACGTTGTATGACCGATTTGATGATTTGATTGCCGCTTACCTGCTTAGCCTTCTTCTTCTCTTAGATTATTTCTTCTGTAGAGTATCTTCCACAATTTCGCCAATGTCAAGTATAAGGCAACGTCGTAATGAATTTTAACATATTTATAAAATAATACTCAAAAATGAATAAAAATCTAAAAAATATGTTGGCCACGTCGTACGGTTTCCCTGCTTAGCCTGCATTCCGGTAAATATACAATGAATTGTTTATCAACTCTGACAATCCTTTACAATGTTCCAGCAGTCGAACTGGGTATCTACAGGTGTGTCGTCCCCTCCCTCCGCGTCAACACCACACGCACCCCTCACGAACGCGCCGGTCATCCCAAACGGACACCATCAGACGATGGCAGTGTTCCCGCCAGTCATGGTGAGTGTACGTGAAATTTAATGACTCTTTTAAAGATGTCGAATGCCAGTGATAGAGTGGAGAAAGATGAGACAAAGATTGCACTGACAGTGTAGAGTATTGGAGCTGGAATGGATTTAGTTAAGTTGAGAGATTAGTCGATAAAATGTACCAACAGTGTCGATTTTGGTACTAGACCCCGATTTACCTTAGTTAAGTTGAGAAATCAGGCGATACAATGTACTGACGGTGTAAAGATTATTATTGGACCCGAAGGAACTTAGTTAAATTACGAAATCAGTCGATAAAATGTTCTGACAGATATTGGTACTGAATCCGAATGAATTCAGTAACATTAAAATATGTTTATATAATGTGCTGACAGTGTCGATATTGGTATTAGATTCCGAATAAACTTAGTTAAGTTGAGAAATAGGTCGATAAAATGTATTGAAAGTATCGATGTTGGTATTAGATGCGTATGAACTTAGTTAAGTTGAGAAATAGGCAGATAAAATGTATTGACAGTATCGATGTTGGTGTTAGATGCGTATGAACTTAGTTAAGTTGGGAAATAGGCAGATAAAATGTATTAACAGTATCGATGTTGGTGTTAGATGCGTATGAACTTAGTTAAGTTGGGAAATAGGCAGATAAAATGTATTGACAGTATCGATGTTGGTGTTAGATGCGTATGAACTTAGTTAAGTTGGGAAATAGGCAGATAAAATGTATTAACAGTATCGATGTTGGTGTTAGATGCGTATGAACTTAGTTAAGTTGGGAAATAGGCAGATAAAATGTATTGACAGTATCGATGTTGGTGTTAGATGCGTATGAACTTAGTTAAGTTGGGAAATAGGCAGATAAAATGTATTAACAGTATCGATGTTGGTGTTAGATGCGTATGAACTTAGTTAAGTTGGGAAATAGGCAGATAAAATGTATTGACAGTATCGATGTTGGTGTTAGATGCGTATGAACTTAGTTAAGTTGGGAAATAGGCAGATAAAATGTATTAACAGTATCGATGTTGGTGTTAGATGCGTATGAACTTAGTTAAGTTGGGAAATAGGCAGATAAAATGTATTGACAGTATCGATGTTGGTGTTAGATGCGTATGAACTTAGTTAAGTTGGGAAATAGGTCGATATAATGTACTGACAGTATCGATATTGGTACTGGATGCGAATGGACTTAGTTAAGTTGAGAAATAGGTAGATATAATGTACTGACAGTATCGATATTGGTATTTGATGCGAATGGACTTTAGTTAAGTTTAGAAATCAGTCGATAGAATGTACTGACAGTATCGATATTGGTATTGGGTACGAATGGACTTAGTTAAGTTTAGAAATCAGTCGATAGAATGTATTAACAGTCTAAATATTGGTATTGGAGCCGGATTGAATTTTGTTAAGTTGAGAATTCTGTCAATAATATGCCCTGACAGTGTAGATTGGATAAGTAGATAATCAGTCGAAAAAATATACCGACAGTGTTAATATTGCGCATTGAAGCCCGATGAATTTGATTTAAAACCAGTCGATAAAGTGTACTGACAGAGTCGATATTGCATGTTGGACCCTGAATGAATTTAGTTTAAGAAACAGTCGGTAAAACAGGCAAATCTGAACTGTCAGAAATAGTGATTGTAAATTCGGGTGCAATAATACCAAATCCTTATTTATTCCCACGAAGAAATTGTATGGATACGCCTTTCTAAAGTATAGGTTTTCGTATAAAAAATCTCAGGCTACCGGGATCGTAAAAAACGTTAAGTAGGTTCTTAATTTTAATTATCTATCGGCCGAATACTGAAATGCAAGTTAATATTAAGTCCCGCTTTAACTAATTGTGATTCCGTGGGGTGTCCGGATCAAGAATATAGCACCACTCCATCTCCTCCCGTGGATGTCGTAAAAGGCGACTAAGGGAATCTAAACCAGAGGGATGGGCAGCAGCGTCCCTTCTGTGAAACGGTAGCCATACTGCGCTCACCAACCCGCCTGCCAAGCGTGGTGAATATTGGCAAATACCCCCCAAAATGATGTGTGAATGAATGACAACTGTGTGTTGTGAAAATCTATGGGGGAGGCCTTTGTTCAGCAGTGGACGTATAAATGGCCGATATGAAGAAGATTGGTCCTACGAAAAGAATCGGCAAGAATCTCCATAGATACTGTTTTAAAATTATTTAAAATGTTACATTGTTGATAGTTATTTGATGGTTAAACAAAACTGTTTCTTTGTTCAGAATCGCAAGATTATTTTGGTAGGTTATTTCAAGAGGGTCAGGTCATGTCCATATAATGCCAGTTTCCCCAACTGTAGGCATAATTGCACCAGAAATCCAGATTAATGGTCATAAAGTATCGTCTTCAAACAATATCTATGCAATGCTACTAACACTTACATTGTCAGCACACTTTGTCTCACACCTTTGTAAATAATTTCATTCCTAATACTGATTTGATACATTTGCTTAAAATATGTTATCACCCTTTAGCCAGCATTTCTGTCTAGAACCCCCTTAAAGAATATGAATATGGAGGAAGTTAGAGAAGTATGGACATCGTAGTCTCAAATTGCCTGCAGATCTCCCAATTTAGCACCAAATCCGCATAAAAACCGTTTGAATCGAGGAATATTTGGATAAGCCAGGACATCTTTATCGCATATTTAGTTATCTAATTACCCAACAGATTGGTTCTAAGTTGAGAGGTCTGCAGACATGAAAAGCAAATGTTGAAAATTAGTGATTTGTTACAGATAGTAAATATTTTTTCAATCCTTTTCTCAGCATGTCCCCCTGTAGCATGTACATAACAAATTTTAATTTTTCCCAATAATTTTGTTGGATTGAAGAATTTTATAATTAATGAAGCTTTTGGATTTTCTTATCTTTTTTTTCTGAATTAATATTTCTAAATGTAATACGAACGTAATACGTGAACAAGTACAAAGAATTAAATACCAAAAAAAAAATTGTTTGAATTTAAATGAGTTCGTATATCATTTTGTTTGTACATTTTTTGTGTTTTTATGTTGTGTTTAATAGTCAGCGAGAGGTGGGGACTCGTGCCATAGACTTTCATTTTGTGCTAGCGATCTGTAGTTTTGTAGAGTATTGAAAATACAATTAGTTGCATTGGTAGATTTTTATTTTGTCAATTGGCTGTTGGAATAAATAGATTTTATAGTCTTAGATCCGAAATCCCAAAATGTTCTACTCGTAACTCAACATCTTTAGAACAAATTTCAAAACGGAAGTGGACAAATCATTTGACCATCGTATCAAACGTAATGTTTCTATTGTTTCTGACCTCCCGACCCCGATGCTCAGTTCAAACATCACTATGCGGTCACCCATCCATAGATTGACCTCACCAATCGCTTCCGTCAAAAAGCTTAAACCTTGGCAAATATGTTAGGTAATTGAGCTGCTGATCTCACCTTTAAATACTTCTCGAATTTCCATCGCCATGGCCGATAAGTCCATATTCTTCATAGAGGTTGTCATGTAGCGAAATGCCCTCCGTCATGTTAATATGACGTGTAAAAATGTCTGTGAGGATATTTTTCTTACTGTGGTAGAAGTCTTCGTCGACTTTCTCCGCCCCAGGGAGGGCGGAGGGGCATGCCCCACTCTTACCGCCTTAAATCAACTTGGTGGTCATCTCTGAAAAGATCCGAGATGTCCGGGGTCTCGAGAACGCTTCGAAGCTATAGTTCGCAAAGAGGCCACGCCCTAGGCACGTTTCGGAGGGGATTATAAACTATTCCCCCCGTCGACTCTTAGCGCTGCCGTCTTCCTGTATGTTCTATATTATCCTTCTCAAAGTTCACAATTTAAATATTAATTTTATAAACAGGCAAATTGTATACACAAAATATGGGTTAAAATATGGCTTAGTCCACAAATATTCGAAATAGTTAAAGTTGATATTAAAACAAGTCCAAAGTTGATCTTAAAACGAGTCCATGGCCCGTCCTCGCTCCCCGCTGTAACTTCCGCTTGGTTAGGGCGCTCCGGCCGAGCAGCGGCAGCTGGACGAGGCGATGGTGTTCCTCCGAGACCACTCCGACTGTGTAAGTATATGTTATGAACTGTGGTTATATGCTGTAGACTTAGGAGGTGCGCGAACGAGGCGTATCAGTCGTTGACAATCAAAAAAATTATGAAGGTTTTTATTTATATCAATGCAGCCGAAATACGTCCACTGCTGGACACAAACCTCCCCCCAAAGGACGCCACAATGACCGGTCTAATTGGGGGGGCTTTACAATAATCGCAACTCTGGGAGGGCGGGTTTGCGACCGCAGTTGAGTTGTAAATGTAATCGAAGGATGCTGCTGCCCATCCTACGGATAGCCGCGCTTTATGACACCCACGGAATGGGATTGGTGGTATTCTTGACTGGTACTAAACGGTTATTTTTCATACATTATCCTATATAAGAAAGTTTAAAACGCAGCGTGGGACGACCTCCAACGAGATGGACAGACGACCTGGTGAAGGTAGCTGGGTGGCATGTAGCCGGTAGTTGTGGAAATATTTGGGGGAGGCCTTTGGTCAGCAGTGAGCTTTGTTCATCCTTCGGCTGGTATGATGACGATAAGATCATCATCAAATAAGAATGATCTTCTTTACCCCATAGAAACAAGGCCACTTCAAGCGATTGTCATGGTGGCAACTACGACAAACAATATATATTAATCATTTTGAAAATCTACAGCATAAAATCACCAAATTGTTGATCAAAAGACGCAAACAATTCTCCAGAAAATCTTACAAATGTAACATTTTTTTTGCGTTTATTTAGTAGAGTTAGTTTATTTAGAGGTTATGGAAGAATTTTTAAAGTTTTGTGAAGATTTTCTGGAGAATCACCTCTAAGGATTCATCCATAAGCCATGTAACACTTTCCTCACGTTGTACCCCTTGCTTCCATGTGACATCATGTAGACTTTCAGCTGACGGCACGGTTGGTGCAGTCGGCTGCTGCGCTCCGGGTCGTGGGTTCGATTCCCGCACGGAACAAATATTTGTAAGATCTGCAGGTAGTTGTTCCGGGTCTGGGGGTATTGTGTGCGGAATTTGTGTCTGTAAACGCACCCACGACACAGGAGAAATCCCAGTGTGGGGCAAAGTTAATAAAAACCCTGACCCCCCCCCCCCCCCTCCATATCGTAACTTTTCTCGTCAAATGTGAAATAATTTTCCAAAATTCAGTATAATGTTACGTGATAATCATATTTGGTCCCTCCTTGTAACCCATGTAGACATTGTAGTCGCCCTCCCTCCCCCTCAGAAGCGTTACTTGGTTTATAGACGACCCCCTACTTCAACACGATAAATTCAAAATTAGGAATTATAAATGGCATCCCTTATATAGTTATCGTTATTTGCCTCTCGCTCGCACACATACTTCGCTAGCGAAAGGCAGATAGTAGTCGATATTTATAAGCCCAATTTTTATTTATCGTGTTTAAACGGGCGTTTTGTTGTTCCGTTGCCAGAATAAATGAGATACAATTCTTATTCTCAACATTGCTCCAAAAATAATTGAATTTGCCGAGACTTCAGGTTCAGAAATATAGCTATCTCTCTCTTGCAAAGGTACAGTAATATGATTCGGTGTTGTAACTATTGTAAAATATTTAGGCATAGAAGTTATGTGGCATGGTTTTATGCTGTTTGACACTTTATTTGCGATTGAATGATGATCCTTTTGTTTTTGTTAATTTTCTTGTATCTGTATTGAATTCTTGCGTAAATAACATATGTGTTTAATGTGTGCCATCGAAATGGCCAGGCATCGATGTTCCATCTCAAGACCTTTATAATTATCATTCTATCATCACAAATTGATCATAAAGGCTCTAAATTATAGGTCAATTTACACTGCCTTGTTCATAAAGAAAAAAAAAGTGAAAATGTTGGAAGCATTCAATGGAACGTCGAATTTTGTTTATATAGATGACTTTATAATGTGCGCTATGTCATTCTGTGGTCTGAGAAAGCTAAAAGTGTTTGTGAAAGCTATGTTAGTGATCTTGGCCGGATACAAACAGAACAAGCTAACTTACTACTAACAAGGACAAGAACTTAATATTCACAGCCCAGAGATAACAAAAGCTTCACTTCCTTACATTAAAGTGTGGAAGTAGAAGAACCTTCCCACCTCAAAAAAAAAATAGTCGATATATATTCCTCGATACTAATATGAGGTCTCCCTCCCCAGCTATGATCTAGGTTATGCCGAAGTCGGGATCGGGAGAGGGCCGATCCCGGTCGGAGGAAGAGGACACGGGGCCGGGGTAACAACTGCCGCGGCGCCCGTGTCCAACACGCCTGAGCCCCCTGTCGTCTTTATATGGCCTTGGGGGTCGCGAGCGCGCTTATTGGGAAATCTGCGTGCTCATACCGAGGGACCCCCGGGAAGACAGCGGTGTGCATGTGGTCACGTACCGCTGTGTGCGCAGCACAGCGCATAGTGAGGCCTCGGGGGAATCTTTTACAATCCCCTCGAGAGATGCCTGGGGGGTGGCCTCTTTACAGTCGCCTTCCCTCCACTAGAGGGGATGACCACTTTACAGTCATCCCCTCCGAGATGTGCCTAAAGGCGTGGCACCAATGGGTGGCTCTAGATGGAGATCTATCGAGTTCCTGGAGCCTCCCTTCGGTGCCGACGATGATCACTCCGGTGGTTTTAGCCGGTAGGAGTCCGGCATGCCCCTTCGCCCTTTCCCGGGGTGAAGGAAGTACATGAGGTATTTCCACCGGATCAATGCAATAAAATAAAAAAATAAAAAATATTATGCCGAAGTAGTAAGTGTATTTGCTAGCCGGTTGGTTTCCATGATCTAGTCCCTGTCCTTTGTTGTAGGCTACTGACAGGTTTACGTAAGTCAGGTTATACGAAGTCTGACCACAAGCACTAACTCCTATAGCATTCTACAGCGAAGCTCCCGTGGTTGGGCCAGATGACCGAATCTGCTTAACCGCTGACCCTCGGGAGAGAATTTATTAGTTTAGAAGAATCTACGCACGGTTGGTGCAGTGGCTGATACAGTCGGCTGCTGCGCTACGGGTCGTGGGTTCGATTCCCGCACGGAGCAAATATTTGTACGATCTGCAGATAGTTGTTCCGGGTCTGGGTGTATTGTGTGTGGAATTTGTGTCTGTAAACGCACCCACGACACAGGAGAAATCCTAGTGTGGTGCAATATATAAAAAAACATATACCTATATGTGACATCCAGGGTGCCCGCATGGAGGAGCGGCTCGACGACGCCATCAACGTGCTTCGCAACCACGCGGAGGCGCCCGAGCTGTACCCGCAGGACATGCACCACCCGCACCAGCCGCCGCCAGGTAACGTTTACTTTATTTATTTACACTTCCATGCACAATGGTGGTACACAAGGCGGACTTTCTCTGCCAATCAACCTTTGGGTCAAAAAAGAAATACATTGAGAGGTACAAAAAACTAACATTTCAATAATAACAATACATACATACATACAAATTTACATACTATAAATACGGTAAAATATATACATAAGCTAAATACATCAAATGAAAGATACTGCATACAGTACGTATTATATCTTATTAATCATAATAACGATGCACGAAATTGTCAATTGCAGGAGTGCAGCGATTTCAAATAGTATTCCTGAACTTTTCTCTTGAATGTAAATTTACTAGAAGCTTTCCTTAAATCAAGGGGAAGCCCATTCCATAGTTTGTTTTTTTTTTTTTATACTTTGCCCCACACTAGTTAGGATTTCTCATGTGTCGTGGGTCACCCACACCAGGAACAACTACCTGCAGAACATACAAATATTTGTTCCGTGCGGGAATCGAACCCGCGGCCCAGTGCACAGCAGCCGACTGTATCAGCCACTGCACCAACCGTGCCGTCATTGTTGAGACCGTTGAGACTTTAGCCAACCAAACATGCCCATGTTTGGTTGGCTAAAGTCTATGGGCATAGACGTCACTCCTGCCCATGACAATTGTACTGCTACCCAGGACTAGTCCTGCGGGGCCCCACACTGCGCTCGTCACCTCGAGACTTTAAGTTATTTAGTCTCTTATTCTCAGTACTTTCATTAGCTACATCATTTCGGCCGAACAAAGTCAACTGCTGGACACAGGCCTCCCCCAAAGATCATCACATCGACCTATATCAGTGTGTTGTGTGCTCTTGGGGGGTTTTGCCATAATCGCCACGCTTGGCAGACTGGTTGGCGATCGCAGTTGAGTTGTTAATGTACTCGAAGGACGCTGCTACCCATCCTTTGGTTAATCCCATAGTCGCCTTACGACACCCACGGGAGGAGATGGGTTGGAACTATTCATAGCCGGCACCACACGGTAAATTAGCTACAGTCGATATATATCGTCTATGCGTAGGTACTTCTTGTTGAATCGGCCTTCTCTCCGTAACGGAATGGTCGTAAAGGAATATTGTGTTGTCGCCAACGGCTACGGGGGTATATTGCCACATTAGCTGGTTTTCATGAGGCAATATTGCATCACAGGTGTTGCTAGTCGTGAGAGAATACTGTATTATTGTAATAAGAAATCTCATAAGAAAGCTCAAGGTCGCTCGAGATATAATCGGAAATGAGGAGATCTGTGGAATAACTAATGTTGTCGACATAGCTGAAAGGATTAGTAAACTGAAGTGGCAATGGGCAGGGCACATTGCTCGTAGAACTGATGGCCGTTGGGGCAAAAAGGTTCTCGAATGGAGACCGCGCACCGGAAAACGCAGCGTGGGACGACCTCCAACGAGGTGGACAGACGACCTGGTGAGGGTCGCTGGGAGTCCTTGGATGAGAGCGGCATGTGACCGTTCGCCGTGGAGATCTAAGGGGGAGGCCTTTGTTCAGCAGTGGACGTCCTGTGGCTGATATGATGATGATGATGATGAAATATTTTTACTGCCATAACGCACGCACCTGAGACAGTATGACAGATGATAGTTGACAGACAGCCGCAGATTGGTTTTCTGCGCAACAGGTCGCGGGTACGATCCCTCTTCGGAACAAATATTTGTATGATCTACAGATAGTGTTCCGGGTCTGTTTGTGTATGTGAAATGTATGTATCCACGACACAGGAGATACATAAGTGTGTTGCAACGTTACGGTATTGTTTATATTGAAACGCACATTTATAAATATTGTTTATGTCAGACTGAGATATGTTGCTCGGCAGTATGTTGCGCCGTTTCTTCTCCCCAGCTTAAACACTAGGAAGCGGTGAAGGGTGGGCGTAATGGGTGCTGTCTAATGTTGACGTTGAAAAAGAACTAATAACTTAGTCTATTTTGAATAAATAATTATTTCATTTCGTTTCATTTCACCTGACAATCAAAAATGATTGAACATTTACTTTGACTTTGAGATATTATTGCCTCACGCACCCAAGTTCTTGATGGCATATCATCATAATTACCATAATCAGTTAACGGCTCGTTGATTAACTTAAATAAGGCTGCAAAAGAGCCGTGTGGTGCCGGCTCAGAATACCACCACCCCATCTACTCCCGTGGGTGTCGTAAAAGTCGACTACGGGATTAGCCGGAGGATGGGCAGCAGCTACCTTCGAGGACATTAACAACTCAACTGCGATCGCCAAGCCGTCTGCCAAGCGTGGCGATTATGGCAAAACCCCCCAATGAGCCCTCAACACACCCATATCAGTTATGTCGTGATCTTTGGGGGAGGCTTTTGTCCAGCAGTGGACTTCATTTGGCCGAAATGGAGGCTGCAAATCGCTCGATAGTCGCAGTCTCCGCCTCCGACACCCACCACAAGTCAGGGCGTGGCCTATAGTTATCCGGGAGCCACACGGCAGTAACGCGTGGTGTGTTGCAGTGTCCCGGCTGGGCGCGGCGGGGGCGCTGGCGCAGCTGCACGCGGAGCCGCCCATCAAGATGGAGCGCCACGTCCTACCCAACACCAGTCAGTACAACACATGTTCTTAAAGCCATCTTCCTAACCGTCGGCTCCTGGCCCAGTAAGACCAGGACCCAGATCACCCGCAAGTAAATCATGTGGCGCGCCTTCTGCATGTGTGTCCAGATTATGAGTATAGCCACCACTCGATCTCCTCCCGTAGATGTAGTAAAAGGTGACTAAGGGACTCTAATCGAGAGGGATGGGCAGCAGCGTCCCTTCTGTAGAACAGTGGCCATACTGCGCTCACCAACCCGCCTGCCAAGCGTGGTGAGTACTGGCAAACTCCCCCCAATATGACGACACACGACATGCAGCCGGTTGTTTATAGGGTCTTTGTTCAGCAGTGGACGTTTTATGGCCGATGTGATGATACGCCTATGCTTCGAAGAGTACGGTTCCGATGACACGTCGCGATGTGCCATTCGGCAGCCTCGTGACTCGGCCTCCACGCTCGCGTCTTGTGCTCGACTGAAGCTTTGGTTACAGCAAATTAATCGAATCGCACCGTTTCGTGCTAAAGTAACAATCCACTTTCCGTTAAAACTGTTAGTGTCGTGTGTTAACCAGATGGTTTCAGATAAATATAGCTGTAGGCGCGCAATGCTTCAAGACGTGCGCGAACCAGTGCTTTCTCTTTTTATCACACGTATTAATTTGTTCAACTTAATAGGCTCTATCTATGTAGAAGAAAAACGTTTATTCTTAAACGCACACAGCCATCCAGATATTTTAATTATTTATACAAACTTTAGAGCACGGAACAACACTCGTGACACACCACGCCAAGTGACATGATAAGGAGAGAATCGAAATTTCGTATTTGGGGTCGCGTTATTTGTGTATATGTGGGTTGACGTTGTATGTCACCAGTGAGTCACCAGGATTTTGACGGTTCACTGTGTGACGTCAGAAAAGTCCGCTATCTCAGCTATAAGCTGCAACAAAACAATGTTGGCGCATACTACTCGTATATCTTTGCCACAGACAATTTCAGGTGGCCGTTGTTGTTTACATTTTTGGCATAAGCTGTCAGAATCAGTTGAGTAGAACTGTGCAAGAGTGTTGAATGAACTCGCCTCATTTCCTCACGACTGTCGAGATATGTGGTTTGAGCCACCAATGCAGTGCCTCTTCTCAGCTCAGTACTCTCATACTCATAACGAAAGAAATAAAGAAGAAAGAAAGAAAGAAAGAAACAAAAAGTTTTATTTTGGTCTCATACACAATGACAATTAAAACGAAAAAAACTAAGAAAAAATACAAGTATATGACTAAATATTGCTGTACGAGGCCAAAAAAGGTCCCTATCTCAGCATATGCTGCAGCAGTTTATGCTTAACATTTTTATTCCTTCCAGAAAAACGCAAGGAACCTCCGGACTCCGGTCTGGACTCGAAGCCGTCGTCGTCGGGCTCCGCGGACGCGCTCGCGGCCAAGCCACCCTCCAGCAAGCGCTCGCGACGATAGTGAGTCTCATATACTTCTTTCATCTCTGTTAATATACCGACAAATGAGGCTGTCAAGACAAAAATCGGCCATTTTTGTTGACTTTGAATGCGGAAATTATAGAACACAACATAGCTTACTTAACGTCAATTGTTTTTAAATAAATTTCTATTTTGTTTGGTGTAGCCACTTTTTTGCTGTACGGCTCAAATCAGTCCGTAAAATGGTCGCCAGCTTACATTGCCAACAAATGGCTCTAGCCTTTGAAATATTATAAATATATTAGAAAAGTTTGCCTTTTTACGCAAAATTATGGCAACTATAACACATAGCTTGTAAATGATCCAACATTTAGTTCCTGAATATTTCAAAGCCTGGAGCTATCGCCTTATAAGGTCATAGCGCCGTATAACAGAACGAGAATCAAAACTTAAGTAAAACTAGAGTTTAGATTGCGTTAATCAAATATGAACCCTATGTCACAGGTCCAGCATATATATTCAATTGAAGCAATCTCGATTCAAGTGCCATTTGAGTTTTGGTTGTCGATATAGATCGGTTCTTAGACTGTTTTTCTTTGATCAACTCGCTCATTGATCGCAGCATAAGAAAGAAAGATAAAAAAAAACATTTTAACGTTCACTGATGCCGAAACAACTTTGGACGATATTGCTATAGAACACAATATTTAGTCGAATTACCGACCGCAGCATGATTAATCAGCGTAACAGATACATGGGGTAACAAGAATGGAGTGTGCGTGCGTGCGCATACTTGTCGCAAAATCGAATTAATAAAAGCGGAACGAAACGCGACGTGACGTCACGAAATATAATAAAATAGCGTCATCGCATCGAAAGAACAGACTAGAACTAGAAAGAGAAGTCAACTATGAGTCGTTCGCGGCGGGATTTCGACTGCCAAAGGCCATAGTAGTCGATGATTCATGGCTTAATAATAAAAAATAATGGTCGGATAATACCTTCTCCCGCATTTAGCACTCCATTTCTTCGTACTCCTTGTACAAATACACTGCCTATTTATAAAACCTAAGGCAACCTAACCCAAAGGCAGAGGTCGGCAACCAACAACTCTTGAGTCGCCTCGGTGTGGCCCGCAAAATTGACAATAAATGCGAATCAAACGATATGTACCTACGATTAAAGTTATGCGCCTCGACAACCTTCTGAAATACGAACCTGCTGTAATATTTAATACTAGCTGTTGCTCGCGGTTTCATCCGCGCATTTATTTTTAATAATATTAAAGTCAAAGTCAAATATTTTTCGATGAGATTGATACAAATATAGCCTATATCACTCAGGGACAGTGTAGCTTTGTATTAGTGAAATAAATTTTAGATTCGGTTCTGTAGTTCCAGAGGGTACCCCCGACATACAAACAAACAAAACCTGTTTATAATATTAGTATAGATTATTTATTAGTATAATTGTAATTGTATATATATTGTTATAGTGATTAGATTTCATGGGTTTAATTTTTTTTGTGTGGCTTACTAAATCTTTTTCTAAAATAATAGTAGCCTAAGTTACTCCTTATAACATCATATATCTGACAGAGAAAGTTCTGTCAAAATCCCGTTTCATAGATTACCTGGAACAGACGGATAGATATACAATTTCTTTTTATATTGTTTGTTCTTATAATTGTACCTCATATACTTTGATATGCATTTAGGAAAAAGCTGTTATTTTGATATTAGAAACAGACACTTAAATTTTATTTTATAGTTACAAAATCAGGCTTGTCTTGGGTGACCGACGAGGTGTCCTTCGGAGATTGCTTGCATATTCGTACTAATTCGGAAACACGAAGATTACCGAAGGACATAACTTTAATCGTAGCACTGTACTACTTTGTTTGTATTTGTAGATTTTAAAATATTTGTATCCAAAGTGTTCAAAAGGTTGCCGACTCCTGCCTTCTTAAGGGGAACGGCGGGACTTTGTATGCTTGAATTATTTTAAGATTTTTCTAATATTTGAGATGGCGACTTTCATCACTTATCTTAGACAAATCTATAAATTAATCGTGTATATCTATATCAGACTAGTCATATACGTTTAGGGTGATCACAGATGACAGTTTTTTGGGCGTACTATTATTATCGATTTGATTATATCGATATTTTGTCGATGTTCTGCTCCCTAATGCTTCATTCTTCTGCCTTACAAACCTATGTACAGCATTTGTTAATAATACATGTGCCTTATAGAAAAAGACGGCACGATCATTGATTGGTATAAAACACCTTAAGTGTATTGCCATAAGGTTGAGTATAAATGTATTGAATGCTTCGGGTGTTTTCGTCGGTCATCTTCGTGTCTGCGCGAACGAAAATTGTCGACGCCTCATATGTTTTGTGTCGTACTGTATCTAGTGTTGGTCGTCTGTGATCTTCCTCACTATATGACTCTATGTTTGAATGTTCATGTAAATCGGTCTAGTTCTACAGACAATTACTATTTATTTTGCCGTGTGGTGCCGGCTCAGAATACCACCACCCCATTTCCTCCCGTGGGTGTCGTAAAAGTCGACTAAGGGATTGTCCGGAGGATGGGCAGCAGCGTCCTTCGAGCAGGCCTCCCCGCCTGTGCCCAGCAGTGGACTTCATTCGGCCGAAATGATGATGATGATTTATTTTGAAAGCTAATATACGATGTTAATTAGACCGATTAACACGCCCAAGTCAAAAATGTCACGCAAGTTGCAATAATCATAAAAGTCGTAACAGTCACAAAAGTCATACAAGTCGAACCTCTCAAAGCTCAACAAACCCCGCCATGCCCAGCTGCTCGTCGGCCGACGAGGACGACTTGGACCCCGACACGAAGGCAGCGCGAGAGAGAGAACGCCGCCAGGCCAACAATGTTCGAGAGAGGTGCGGTATCACGATGTGGGGCTGACGGCCGGATGTGTTGTCAATTTATATAAAGGAAACTTGAAACAAACACAAAAACATTGGAATATCTGTCTTATTTTCTTTGATTAATATGGTATTTCCTCTATCAATTGACAACACATCTGTTTTCCCTTTTTCCATCAGTTCCAATATGTTACTGACCAGAGGTAAAAAGAACTCCATTTCGAGTTTTAGCATCGCGTGTCTTCTCCATACAAATAAATTTTGCTTAAACGTCAGTAAATACACTTATATTTTGGTAAAATATCCACTACTTATGTTTCGGTGGCGGGGGTTGCACCAACCGCACCTGGGACAATCTCCCACAAATGACGAACGTGACGTGGAGAGGGACGTTGGGGTGTACTAGGTACTCCCAAGACCCTGAATTGCACTGGTGACGTCCGTCCCTGCGCACCTGCTTGCGCAATAAGCCGCCACGGAGAGAGACTGTAGGGAAACTTCCAAATAAAAATGCAGAAGACTTCCGTGAAGGTTTCTCGGGGTTCGACTTCCTTACTTTTTCATTACTGACTACTTGCGCCTTGATGAATTGACTGATGATGACTGACTACTGACTGACTGAATGACGACTGACTCTGGTTTTCAAATTGCTCGGATTTATATATTTTTTATCCAATCCGAATCCGACCAATCAGAAACCACTAAATTTAACACAAAATTCGCGCGTTAATTTCTACAATTTTTGTACTATCGTCGAACCCTTCAAATCTCATTTATTTATATAAAACCTTTCTTATATACTATATACACAGCATCAAAACATGCACCATGACACACATTATTATCATACATAAGGACATTTATGTGTAAGCATATACATAGAAGTTTCCAGAACATTAACTTGTCATTTACCTTACTAATCTACACTTCTGCTTGCATAAAATAGAGCATAAAACTTATCTTTATTTATTACATAACCTTAATAGCTTTAATTAAAGAATTTTACTCATTTATTTAATATTTTAAAACACAAAAATACATCATTATACTTATATATTAAAAACTTATATCATTGTGTATGCTATTTTTATCAGAAGCGGTTTAATCTGTTAATTAGGTATCCTTTCATATTTCTATATACTTATTTCACTTATATACTTGCCATTTTTAAAATAATCGCTCTGATAAGATAGCATTCTAAAACTATTCATAACAATATAAATCAAGTCTAAATCAATATATTTTTACCTTAGAAATCATTTTTTACACACCTTACTGTTATTTACATCCAACACATAAGTATATATTACATAGGGAAAAAACCGTTATGCACATTCAAATTACGAAAACCTCTATCACAATATTTGCCATATTTTAGAGTGAAATTAATTCAAATTTGGCCTTCGGCTCTAGTAAAGGTAAAGTTTCGTCATAGGAAGGATTAACTTAATATTCCCTGATTGGTTCCCCTGTTTATTATTAAATATATTGTAAGCCAATCAACGCTAAGAATTTCACGTTATCAGTTATCTGTTATCTAATCTATCCTTATCACCAGTGATAACACAAATATCGATGTTTTTAAGCTAATTCCTTATACTTTTCTTACGCAAATGCTTATAATTGGCTCGAATTGCAAATGTTGGATACAAATAACGCTCAAATACTAATAGATGTCTGTTAACAGGGTTATTATGGCTTAGCACTTGTTACCTTTCTAATCGTCTATAGTGTCGATCGCTGACAACTTATGTATTATTGATTTTACAAGTCATACAGGCAAACATCTATAATATTTGTCAAATGTAAATTTTAACTTAATATTCGTGTTTCTCGTTCGTTGGTCATTTGGAAGAAATCGTTTTTACGATAAGAGCGCCAATTGTATTAGTTTTGTGTATATATATATTTTTTTTTTTCTTAAACAAAACGTTGCCTCACACTAAAATTTCTCCTGTGTCGTGGGTGCGTTAACAGACATGATTTCCACATACAAAACACCCAGACCCGGAACAACTACCTGCAGATCATACAAAAGTTTGTTCCGTGCGGGAATCGAACCCACGACCCGGAGCGCAGCAGCCGACTGTATCAGCCACTGCACCAACCGTGTTAGTTATTATTAGTAGTTCTTGATAGTAAATAAATTTATATTTAAACACTCGACTAGCGAAAGCTTTACTGCTTCACTTATAAAATAAAGGTTGATGGTGTTTTTATTTTTTGCTGAAACGCATCATTGCAACCTATAGATTTACCTCCTAAAATATTTTCCATTGTTAAAAAAAATGTAAGACTCTATACAGGTTTCCTGAAACTATTGTGGGGGGGAGTATTATTGTGCAATATTATTTTGTATGAAGAAGAGACCAGAGACATTTCAACGTATTTATAATCATTTAATATAGTGTAGAACTTGTCTGTAAAGTCATTTTTGGAATTGATACTTTATTTTCGAAAGACAGATACGTTGGTAATAGCAAAATAAGTTTGACTAGCATCAAGATTTTGTATTTGTATGTCATATGCTTTTGCCTTTGAGTCCGCTATGTTTTTACAGTTTCAGACCACAGATTGCAGCGCAACAGTTGCGCGATACCTGCGCTGCCACCGCTGCATTCGTGACATCAAATCATCAGTCCATAACTTTTTGCAGCTCAATTGTCGCGCAGCTGTTGCGCTACAAATTGAACGGTTTCTTAGTAGACCGTGGTAAACATGTTTCCGTAATAATGTCCCGCGGTAAACATTACTTGCAGCCCATTGTTTACCAGTTTAATACTTTTCTGTTTACAATGGTAATTGTGTCTAAATGGTATCTTACTCGTCGGAAATATCTGCAGACCTATAATTTCATTAAATCAGCTGACCGACTGCAGCTCTCGTACAAATACGGTCAGCATTAATTGACAAGATTTTGGCAGATTCATTGCGGCTCTGAATCTCTTTTTTTCCTTAGTTATATAAATATATCTATTAATTATGTATTTATGTTTATTTTGTATGTATAAATATTATAATATATATGTTGTATGTTTATACTATTTCTATACCCGTAAATAATTGCCGTGCGGTGCCGGCTCAGAATACCACCACCCCATCTCCTCCCGTGGGTGTCGTAAAAGTCGACTAAGGGATTGGCCGGAGGATGGGCAGCAGCGTTCTTCGAGTACATTAACAACTCAACTGCGATCGCCAACCCGTCTGCCAAGCGTGGCGATTATGGCAAAACCCCCCAATGAGCCCACAACACACCCATATCGGTCGTTGTGGTGATCTTTGGGGGAGGCCTATGTCCAGCAGTGGACTTCATTCGGCCGAAATTATGATGATGATGAAATAAATGTCTTCGCATCTATAGCTCTCACTCTTGTCTTGTTGGTGCATCTACCTTCTTGTACCTGCATCACCCAAAGGTCGTCTGGTAAAAAATACCTACTGCATTAAGACCGCCTTTGTACACTATTGTACATTATTGTACATAAATAATCACTAACGAATTTAATGAAAACTTGCGGGAGTGACATGAGCTGTCAAAGTCACGTGATCAGTAAACGCCATTTATATCGTTCGTGTCGATCCAAGGTTTCCAGATATCTCCGCCGATATACAGGGTGACTCGAAATTCGACATAATCCTTGAAAGGTATACTAGAGGTCATTTACAACATTTTTAATTAGATAATCTTTAATTTTTCAAAGAATTTCTCATAGTAAACCTAATCTACTACACTAAAATGTTTAAAATAGGTTGCCGAAAAGTCTCGTAATTACTGAAATAAAAAATTGCACTCCGGGAGTGCCGACAGAAGTGAAAACTTATTTTGGCGCGTTAGGAGATTTTATCTCATCTAAAAATATGCGTACCGCGCTAACAGAAGTTTTCACTTCAAGCGTCTCGTAACGGTGTCGCGAGTCGAGATTTTACCTCATCTAAAAAATATGCGTACTGCGCTAAAAGAAGGTTTCACTTCAAGCGTCTCGTAACGGTGCCGCGAGTCCAGAGATTTTATCTCATCTAAAAATATGCGTAGTTTTTACTCCAAGAATTCTAATCGGCAAGAATGATTATTTTCTTGATTTTCTAAAACCATCGTAGTTCCACCGAACCATCAGCCCATCATTGGCCACTGCAGGGCAAGAGCCTTTTCTCACGATCAACCTTTGTTGGCAGACTACACACACTATCGAGAACATTTTTGAAGGTCTCTCAGGTGTGCAGGTTTCCTCGCGATGATTTCCTTCAAGTGATAGTCAAAGCCTAACGCAAGTGATAATCAAATTCTGATCCGCACTTGAATCCGATAAGTCGGAGGTGTGGGCCGGGATCGAACTAAGACCTTCCAGTATGGAAGACAAGCGTTCAACCACCTTGCTGACACCTGAAGGCCAATTCTCGTAATTTAAAAATGTTCAAAATATAGTTCCGATCTAGTCTCACTGTCATAAATGTCACAAATGGTATTCTCCAAAACTAACAAACAACGTCAAACGTGAACTTACACTGTGATGAGATCGAAAATGGATCGAAAGTTGATCGAAGTCAAAACGGTATTCTGCTAACATTTCGAACTGTCACGTACTAAATTGTCATTAACTAAACGTCAAAATTGAGACTGAAATGAGACTAGATCGAGATTATACCGAAATCCGACTGAACTTTAAGAGTAGCAGAATACCATTTTTTCGGTCAATTCATCATTTAATCTCAGTTCGGTCAAGTTTCAGTCAGTGTCAATTAATTACGAGAATTGGGCCCCTGGTTATCAGAGTTTAATATATTAGGAATGACCTTTAGTATTACCCCTTTCAAAGAATATTCTACCTATTCTTTAAAAGGGGTAATTCCTAATATACATAGTTGGAAAATCCAAAAGTGCACGCCTCATAATCTTTAATTTATTAAATAATAATTAAACTACATCGAATTATATTAATTATATTATCTATTCCTCAAAATACTGAAGCCTATAAAAAAAAAAACAACTCGATAAGTGAAGTATTTCGCTCGTTATCGTGACCACAATATACGGGATCCGCACATACAGACACACGGACACCAAGACAGAACTTTTTTAAACAATTTTTTAATTAGTTTAAATAATAAAAAGAGATTTAAAAGAGTGTTAAAAATAGTGTTTTTTCTCAACATTTGTCTATTTATATTCACTTATAAAAGCAATAAAGAATAAAAAAAGTGACATTTTCAGTTGGAGAATCACTCGGTGTTAGTGTTGCTTAAAAATCGACTATCGATCTATCGATAGTACTAACCCTAAAACATTCATACTATCGATTGGCCTATCGATAGTATCGATATTATCAATAGTATCGATACTATCAATTTTATTTTACATATCGAACAATACTATCGATACTATCGATAGTATTACATGATTTTTGACTATCGATAGTATTTACGACCCAGTTCGATAGTATCGGCACTATCGATACTATCGATAGTATTGTTGCAAAGCTCCCAATCAATACTATCGATACTATTGATAATATCGATACTATCGATAGGGCAATCGATAGTATGAGTGATTTGGGGTTATATGACACTATCGATTGACTATCGATAGCGTATCGATTTCTAAGCAACACTACTCGGTGTGCGTAAACTGACAGTAATACCCACCTCAACGCTTCGCTTATGAGGCGTGCAATAATAATATAAAATAATATATTTCAAGACAGCCTGTATACACTTATTTCACGGTAAATACATCTATCTGTGCATAATATACTAACATGTGTTATAGTTTCAGCTTCAGATCATAACTTAACCCCGGGGTCACAGTGTGTAAAATATCCTACACTTATGTCCTAAGCATTAAAGTTCGTTTTTGTGTGTTATCCCTAGGTGGAAGGTAAGTTGTAGAAAAGTCGTAGTTTATTACGATAGTAATTTTTTTGCAGACCTTATCCTGAAAATGTTATAATATGTAACTTTCTATTTTAACGGTTTTATTGGTTACAAGTAAAGCAATCGATTAATTGGTGATACAATGAAATTAGTAAGGAAAAACAATAATGACAAATTGACGCAAAATCTTATGATTTTAAATCTCTATTTCTTTTTCGTAAATTACCTAAAATAAAAGATAGTTCGCTGAGTTATGTACGTATTCGTTAGGGCCAGAACAAAATATATCACATTTCGAATTTCTAAATCATCTAGAATTGTTTAAACATATTAACCAAATCATCAAATCACCCGCTTATTAATAATCAGCTGAAGGGAGCCAAGCTTATAATCAGCTGAAGGGAGCCAAGCTTGGACACTTGACGAAGCCACTTAAGCTTATATGAGTATGGTTTTCATTATTTACATGATTGTATTATGTCACCGGAACACACAACACGTGTTGATAGCATCTGGACATTGTGCCCTATATTTTTTTTTTTTACAAAATGTTGCTCGAAACTCAACAAGTAAACATAAAAAGTCTGTGTTTTCATAATTTATGGCATCCGTGTGGCGTCGGGATTAAGAATATAGCACCACTCCATCTCATCCTGTGGATGTCGTACAACGCGACTGAGGGACAAAACCGGAGGGATGGGCAGCAGCGTCCCTTCTGTGGAACAGTAGCCATTCTGCGCTCACCAACCCGCCTGCCAAGCGTGGTGAGTACTGGCGAATGCCCCCCCACACACAGCGTGTAACCGTTCGCCTTAAGATGAAGGCTTTCGCGCGGCACATTGCTCTTAGAACAGATGGCTGATGGGGCCGAAATTATCTCGGGTGGCGCGGAAGATGCAGCGTGGGCTCACACCCACAAGGTGGACCGACGACCTGGTAAGGTTGCGGGAATCCGCCGGATTTTGGTCGTTGTGGCGATCTTTGGTGAAGGCCTGAGTCCAGCAGTGGAGAGTCCAGCAGTGGACATGTTTCGGCTGAAATGATGATGACGCGAACAGGAAAAAACAGCTCTCAATACAAATATAATATGGGGCAGTCGTTATCTCACCATGGGATCACGCAATTCCGAAGGGTAAGTTATAGCTGCTTTCTCATTCCTTCCTCCCTTTTGATACAAAAAAAGTATGTCATTAGAAGATCTAAGAAGCTTACAGAACCCATGGCTGTTTCTGGCGACCTGAATGTGAGTGGCGACACTGCTCCAGAGAGTCGGTCAGGGCCTCGTCTCCGGCTTATCTTTATTGGTCTTCTAGAGTAGAACCCAATGAATGCCCGCAGGTCTTTCAGCTCTGGCTTACCTTAGTTGGCCGAACAGAGGGGGCCCCCAGAGCTTTATGCTCGGGGGTGGAAGTGTCTAATGGCGTAATAACGGCGCGACACGCTCCTGGTCTTCGAGATGAGTGATGGTGGAACTAGTGCCGCGGCTCGGGGTGTCGCCACTCGCATTCAGCTCGCCACAAGCTGCCCTGCGTTCTGTAAGCTTCTCTAGATCTCCTTATGATATACTTTGCTGTGTATCAAAAGGGCGGATAAATTCAGGCGACTGCTTTAATCTGTCCTCTGGTATTACTTTATCCCATGGTGAGATAAAGACTCGCCTCACCGACGTCGCGGAGGCCTATCACCCCGTCACCTTCCTGTTCAAGTTAGCACTTCGCCCTCCTCTTGCTCGCGCCGGCCCGTGCCGAGCCTGTAATTTTAAATGTCCCCTAATACATTATAAATAATACCGATCCAGCTGTCCCCAAAACAATAGCTTGTCATCCCCAGCAACGCCCTAAGCCGAGGTCCGTGTCCCGCAGGGGGCGCCCTTAGCGCAAGTGGCCTAGTTTTTAATATCAATTTAAAGCCTGGCTGGAGGCCTCTTTTGAAGAAATGATCGGTTAAGCAACCACATTTCCCAGAAAAGTATGCGAGAAGCCCAACATAAAAAAAAAGGTTACAACTGGCCAGACTATATTATATATTGTGTGTGGAATTCATGTCTGTAAACGCACCCACGACACAGGAGAAATCCTAGAGTGGGGCAATGTTTTATTTAAAAAAAAAACAAAAAAAATAATATTATTCATATATAATTAAAACAAAACGAATAATAAAAAATAATTCGCTGAGATTTGAGCAACAATATAACAATATAACAATGATGCAGAAACAAAACGCAATCTAACTACATAGGTATTATACCACACATACGTACTTGTTTACCACAGTGCATATTTTATTACTACCATTTCATGTAGTGCTCGGGTGACTTCGTCATATAGGTATAATATCGCTAGCTGTAAGTGACAGGCGGTCAGCAGCCCTCTCTCTCTCGCGCTGCCTTCGTCGAGGTGAGAAGTTGACGGATTTATTTCGGTTTTTAATTTCTCTTCCTCTTGAAAATATGTTGGGAAACGTTGAACTAATGGTAGTGCCACAGTCTTTCAAATAATTCACCGATGTTGTCATCTATTTGGAAAGTTACTCAAAACAGCGAAATAAAATAATAAACGTGGCTAGGTTTTTCCAAAGAATGCAATTCTTCATTATGGTAACCTATATACCTTTCCTGTACAATACGACTAAAATCACAAAAAAATAAAAATAGTTTGAATACCAAAAATATTGCAGACGCGAATCGTTCCCAAAACACATACATGGAACGAGACTTCATCTATTTCTCATATTCCGAGTTGGACAGAACGACTATTATCTGCTATATCTGACCTATCTGCTGTATTTGAGATGTAGAAATGTTCTTAAATTTTACCATTTTAATTAAAAAATATGTCCTTAGCGTCTATACGTCTTAACTTTAATACAAATTTGTATTAGACCCCGGTTGATACTGTAACCTCAATGGTTAGAAGTATTGCCATAATTCTTCGTTTCGAGTTCTAAATGTACCACCTGATACAAAGCCGACAATTACTGAAAAGCGGATCGGTCTGACGCACTGTGGGCTGACAATCAAACTACATAGACATAGGAATCATATTTTAAAATTATATTCTTGCATAAATGTAGAAATAACATTTTGTTTCTATTACATTATTTCAATAAACGTGTTTGTTTAGAGCTCGGGCGACTTTGAATGCAGCAATATTTAAAAAGTATATAACCCCACTAGATATGGTACTGCACTAATTGTCGATGGCACGGTTATACTACTTACTAGCTGGGACCCGCGGTTCTACCCGCGTTTAATTAAAAACAAATTGGAGTTCTTCGATATAGACACTTGACATAGAATATATATGCTGATTTCAAGGGTTTTATTGTTTTTGCGCGGAACCCTAATTATTTTTCTAAAATAAAAGTAAGTTATTCCTTATAACGTCAGCTATCTTCTAGTGAAAGTCCCGTCAAAATCGGTCCAGCCGTTTCGGAGATTAATTACCCGGAACAAACAGACACAGACAGACAAAACATTTAGATTTTTTTTTTTGTTATAGGTACCGTATATACTTTCATATGCATTTAGTAAAAAGCTGTTATTTGGACATTACAAACAGACACTTCAATTTTATTTATTTGTATAGATTTGTCTGCATTTTTTGCCATGACAGTATGGACATTATTTGGGGGAATTTAAATAATAAGTTAGAAGGCAAAAAAAGTTTTAAGCTGTTTATAATACATATTTAGTTTTGGTAATAATAATTTAATCATCTTCTTTATATATAGAATTCTTCTGTACGTATGTCACTGAACTCCTCCTAAACGGCTGGACCGATTTTGATGAAATTTTGTGTGTATGTTTGAGATGGATGGTTTAGATTCACAATTGGACCCGGTAGGTGGCGCCTGTGCGAAGCTGGGGCGGGCAGCTAGTATGTTATACTTTGATTCCTATGTCTATGTCTATGAAATTGTATACTAAGTAGGTATACAAAGGCAGATGGCTTCGTCGCAACAGATATACATTTCACGCCGTTCATATTGTGACCATTTAGTTCAACGTTTTCAATCAAAACCACCAAACTCCCTCTTAGAGTTCTCATATACTGACAAGGGTAATGATAATGCACTAGGCTATAAAAATATCGTCTAAGCCATATATCTGGGTACCAGTTGCTCGTCAGCGGACGAAGGCGACGAAGAGGCCGACCCTCAGGCGAAGGCGCTGCGGGAGAAAGAGAGGCGGCAAGCTAACAACGCGCGGGAGAGGTAAGACTGACATGAGGACCAGGTTAGCGATAGGCTCGTTGAGAAGAAATACATTGCAACAGCAATATTTATATAGTTATTCATAAAAAATTGTACTCAAGTAAATAGATTAATAACTTCGCATTCATACTACCTTAGGCCTGACCCTGCCCCGAGCAGGTAGTGGGAGGACTCCCCTTCCCTGCCACCGTCGATATCTTAACCTCGGTTGGAGTGTCGTGGTCACGTCTCGCGGCTTCAACCGGGACCGAGGATCTTGGCTTAACCGCCCGGATCGCGAGGAAGAAGGCCTCTATAAAAATTCCCCGAACCCAAGCTTAGCGTGCGGCGAGGGGTGCATGGCTGATGGGAAGTTCAGTCGCGAGCACGCCGACCCCAGGACTGGTGGAACCTGAGCATGGGATACGCTTGCCCGGGTACAGGGGGCACTGCCCGGGTCGACCGTTTATTTCCCCCATAATCGTAGGATCAATGATGGCTAAAAATCACCTTCGATCAACAATTGTACTAGATTTCCGATGAGCGATTCAAAAACTGCCCGAAAAATAAGAGCACAAATAATCACCATATCACCCTTAGGACGTCCACTGCTGAACAAAGGCCTTCCCCATATATTTTCACAATTGTGTCCTCATTTTGGGGGAAATTTGCCAGTACTCACCACGCTTGGCAGGCGGGTTGGTGAGTGCAATATGGCTACTGTCCACAGAAGGAATGCTGCTGCCCATCCCTCTGGTTTAGAATCCCTCAGTCGGTTTTTACGACATCCACGGGAGGAAATGGAGTGGTGCTATATACTTAATCCGAACACCGCATGGAAGCACAAATAATGCTGTGGGCTTATTTGATACTAGCTGGTAGGATACGTGGTTTTACCCGCTGTTTACTTAAAAAGAAATTGGATTATTTATAAATTATTGAAGAGTACTTATAGACACTTTACATAGAGTATATATATATATATATATGATTTCATGGACTTTAATTTTTGTGCTAAACCCTAATTATTTTTCTTAAAATAAAAGTAGCCTAAGTCATTCCTTATAATATCAGCTACCTGCCAGTGAAACTCCCGTAGAAATCGGTCCAGACGTTTCGGAGATTAGCGGAAACAAACAGACAAAAAAAATAACAGTTTTTTTGTTGTAGGAACCGTATATACTTTGATATGCATTTAGTAAAAAGCTGTTATCTTGATATAACATTATTTGTATACATTAGTGCGGTCCAATCATAGCCACGGAGGATGGGCAGCAGCGTCCTTCGAATACATGAACAACTCAACTGCGATCGTTAACCCGGCTGCCAAGCGTGGCGATTATAGCGAAACCGAACACACAACACACCGATATCGGTCGTTGTGGTGGTCTTGGAGGGAGGCCTGTGTCCAGCAATGGACTTTATTTGGCCGAAATGGTGATGATGAACCATAGCCAATAGCCAACAATAAGACGTTCAAAAGGCCGCAATGCGGGTTCAGAAGTTGTCGAAATAATTACGGTAAAACGGTAGATCTGTAAAGGAATGTAGTTTTGTCGATAAGTTTATGTAAAAAGGTTTTTGTTATGTATTAAAAAAAGAAATTATAACGTGAAATATAAATAAATTAACAATGATTACGTTTGTTTCACCAATGTTTGGGACAACGCGCCAAGTATTGTGTATAATATTGACTGACAATACCAGGAAGGAAGGCATCTAGTTTCAAAATAGTACCAAATGTCAACATATTTTTTCAACCTTATTGCTAACGTCATATGTTTTATTTTAGAATAATTATTATAAAAAAAATTACAGATCTTAAATACAAGTATATTGCAAACGTTAATAAACTTTATGTTTGAGTATTAAAGGTTTATAATCAACTGAAATTGTCATTACTTTTTCTATATTTAGTACCAAGAAATATAAATGTATATGCAAACGCGGCCATTTGCGCGATGTGTTTTTTTTATCTTAATCTAGTAGTATTGTTGATCGAAGATGACTACACATGAATGCATAGAATACAATACTCTTGAATGTAAACCAGAAATAAATAATTAAAGATAATACATAAAGCATGTACAAAAGTGTGGAATTCGCATCCGATGATTTCTGTCTGACAACCTTGGGATGGACAGACTTACTATAAAAAGAAAGGCGATGGGGGAGCGGGGGGTTGTGAGATAGCTTTACTGGGATTATCTATAAACTGGTTTTTAATAAAAATAATGTTTTCAATAAAATAAATGTAGTAAGAATATATATTTATAATTTTATAAACAAAATGCGGACAAAATATTCTGTTTCAGGAATTCTACACACTGTGACCCAAGAAAATAAATGTCATCATGCTTATTAATTACTTACATTATGTGTAATTTAAACGAATTTCTTTTCAAATTACTATTCATTATTTGGTAAATTTTTATTGTGATTATAACCGTGTTAATGTTATTGTATGACAAGTCATATATTAACATAGTAATATTCCAGCGCAATAGTATTTCATATCTTTAAAAACATATTACATGCAAGCCGTAGTAGCCGAAAATTGCGACCGATAAGCTTATTTTCCTGCTTACACACAGAGTTAATAGAGCAATAAAATATTTGGCCTTGCATCACATAATTTTTTCATTGATTGTTGTACAAAACAAGAGATGACGACACCGGGGTCAAGTGCCAACTCGAGGTGCGTTTCTTCCTGGGCGGATATTGTTACATTACGGATAACAGCTTGTCACGTTTATGATTAGTATCGTCGATTTTAAATGATAAAAAAATAAAGTATCTATATTCGTCAAAACTAAAGTCAAGCTTCAATCGTTGTCGGTGTTTTGTAAAAAGGGACAAAATGCCAGTGTAGCCGAATCTCTGTTTTTGAGATTGTTGGTGTCATAGAGGCTTAATTATGAGCTCTAAATGCCATCATGGTTGCATATACTTTTTTGTTTTCGTTTATCCTAACGGTATTTTGAATAAAAAATAATTCATTCATATCGGCCATTTATACGTCCTCTGCTGAACAAAGGCCTCACCCACAGATTCCACAACTGCGTTATCATTTTGGGGGGCACTTGCCAATTCTCACCTCGCTTGGCAGGCGGGTTGGTGAGCGCAGTATGGCTACCGCTTCACAGAAGGGACGCTGCTGCCCATCCCTCTGGTTTAGATTCCCTTAGTCGCCTTTTACGACATCCACGGGAGGAGATGGAGTGGTGCTATATTCTTAATCCGGACACCACTCGGACTAAAATAAAAACAATAAATCATTTATTTAACATAAAACTGCAATGTAAATAGATACTAAACGCCTGTCCTTTGCTACATTTCAAGGATGAGATCATCGCTCGCAGTAGCATCATAATATCATATCATGACGGCACGATTGGTTCAGTGGCTGGCATAGTCGGCTACTGCGCTTCGGGTCGTGGGTTCGATTCCCGCACGGAACAAATATTTGTATGATCCGCAGGTAATTGTTCCGTGTCTGGGTGTATTGTGTGTGAAATTTGTGTCTGTAAACGCACCCACGACACAGGAGAAAGCCTAGTGTGGGGCAACGTTTTTACATTTTAAAAAAAACATAGTTATATAATCACGTTTCGTTCGCTTTGTTGACGATACATTGCTTGCTCAAACTGACAAAATCTGTATATCTGAGATGTGTAACCTTTTTCAAAGTTTTCGTTACGTTGTCAGTTCCATCCTGTATACTTTTGTACAGTACAAACAATTCACGGCTTGTTTTTACTCTTGAAATGTCAGTGGACAACAACTTTTTATTTTCAATAATAATACATCTTTATGGGTCTTTCGGGTAAAATTTAAAATGAATGAAAACAATCTGCAGTATGTTTACACTAATATAGTAAAGATATAGATCGTGCAACATAACAAATATACCGAAGCAAGCCACGACAGTCGAATACAGGCCCAAAAAAACAATGAAAAGAAAAGAAGACCAAGCTAGAGTATTTTTTGTGAATTGGACACTTTTCGTGTAGCTCTTGACAACTGACTGGCATTTGGAACGAACTGCAGGTCTAGCACGAATATTTTGACGTAGTATCGGAATCGTAATGTTAACGTAAGTCAATTTTGAATTGAAAATATTAGTTACCGACACAATTTTTATTTAATTTATTTATACATTTAAACAAAAATGCTGTAGGATAGTTGTATTTTCGATTCAAAATTCGCTCACATTAGCGTTAGGTTTACGATACTATACGTCAGAATATTCGCGCCCTCTGAATACAGGCTTACGTCAAAAACTGCATATACGCTCGCCCATTCTACAAAATACCGACGATATAAATAATGTTAATAACTTTATTTTTAATAAACAATAAAATTCGATGATACTACTTTTAAAGAGAAACTGTACTGCTGTTAGAATGCACAGTTAGCACCTCCGAGTCAAGCAATTAAAGTTACATTATAATGGTTTTAAACAAATGTAATATGCCCATTCCGCAGGATAAGAATACGTGACATAAATGAAGCGTTAAAAGAGCTTGGCAGAATGTGTATGACCCATCTGAAGAGCGATAAGCCACAGACTAAACTGGGCATACTCAACATGGCAGTCGAGGTCATTATGACGCTTGAGCAGCAAGTCAGAGGTGAGTGTACTTGAACAGTGCTTATTAAACAGCTCGGTAGTGTATGACTCACTAAAGAGCTAAAAGTCACCGATTGAATTGGCCATACTCAACATGGTAGTGGAGGTCATAATGACGCTCGAACAACAAGTCAAAGGTGAGTTTGAGCAGTGCTTATTAAACAACTCGGCAGTGTACGACTCACTGTCAAGCCAACAAGCCACAGTCTAAACTGGGCATATCCAACATGCTAGTCGAGGTCATTATGGTGCTCGAGCAGCAAGTCAGAGGTGAGTGTAATTGAATAATGCTTCTTAGGCAATTCGCCAGTAAATGACGAAAGAGCTGCAAGCCACAAATTAAACTGGGCATAATCAACATAACAATTAAGGTCTACATGACGCTCAAGCAGCAAGTCATAGGCGAGTGTACTTTAACAGTGCTTCTTAGACATCTCACTGCAGGGCAACAGGTCACAGACTTAACTGGGCATACTGAACATGGTAGTCGAGGGCATCGAGCAGCGAGTTTCCTCGAGTGGAGTGTTAAATCCTAAAATCCACTCGACAAATTACATTTTAGATCATTCTTTATGTGCATGAAACCAACCTCACTCGAGGACTTGTATTTTAACATACCCATAATTGTTTTCAGAACGCAACCTAAACCCCAAGGCGGCATGTCTTAAACGTCGCGAGGAGGAGAAAGCGGAGGAGGCACCTAAACTGCTGCCTGCGCCCCTACAACACTACCAACCCATGCCGGTAACTACTACTTGGTCTAGCCTAGCTTGAGAATGGGAGAGAAAAGAAATACTGATGGAACTCCATGAACTTCCTCCGCCCCGGGGAAAGGTGAACGGGCATACCGGCCTCCTACCGGCTAAAACCACCGGAGCGGTCATCTTCGGCACCGCAGGGGGGCTCCAGGTCCTCGTAAGATCACACAAGAGCCATTGGTGCCATGCCTTTAGGCACATCTTGGAGGGGGGTGACTGTGAAGAGGGCACCCCCTCTAGCGGAGGGAAGGCAACTGTAAAAAGTTCGCCCCCCAGGCTCGGGTAGGATTGTAAATGCTTTGCTGTGCGCTGCACACGGTGGGTGTACTACCCTACAACCAGTTTCTCAACATTAGGACTAATAAAATTCGCTATAGTATAAAACGCTTAGACGCTGCTTACCACAGCTGTAACGACCGAAATTGAAGGGGTTAGAGTAAAAAGGGTTCAACTGAGAGAAAAACGATTTTGAGAAAAAGAATTCAAACTTTTGTAATCCTTTCTTTTGATAACAAATATTAGTTTCAGCGTTTATTTTTTGTTTTGTGTTATTCGTAAAATAATTACTAAGACTGAAGTAGTTTTAAAACTAGCTGTTTTGCTTTGGGTAATAAAGGTGTAAATGTGTGTTTTAGCACTGAAAATCTCCGTAATGCGTTTAGTGACGACCTTATTATTAGCGCCATTCAAGACATCTGAATGACGAATTCAACGGTATAAAACTCTAATGGCCGAATACCCATACGCCATTTAACGTTAAGTCCCCGCTTTAACTGTTCGAGAAACCGATTTTTGGTACAAAACCGAGCGGCTCAAATTGTTTAAGCGGGGACGACTCAACGCTAAATGGTGTTTGAGTATTCGGCCGTAACCCCTTCAATTAATAACTGCGTTTGGCACAGTTTATGAAAGAGCAAAATTGGACTTCTGGAAGGCCTGGTGACCTGAAACAGAGGCTTCGGCCTAGCTTAGCATCAGCACCACAATAAGTTATTATATTAATTAGGTACAATAATACTGTAACTAGGCAATATTGTATTTTGTTGCGACTTTTTCATTGTTGTGGTGAGAAAATAAATTACTTAATAATAATAAATAATTTCGGCCGAATGAAGTCCACTGCCAGACACAGGCCTCCCCCAAAGATCACCACAACCACCGATATGGATGTGTTGTGGGCTCATTGGGGGGTATTGCCATAATCGCCACGCTTGGCAGGCGGGTTGGCGATCGCAGTTGAGTTGTTAATGTACTCGAAGGACGCTGCTGCCCATCCTCCGGCTAATCCCTTAGTCAACTTTTACGACACCCACGGGAGGAGATGGGGTGGTGGCATTCTGAGCCGGCACACACCATTACTTACTCTAAACCAAAATCTGTGGATTTGGAATTAAGGATTTGTCTGTTTGTTTTTGTAAAATATAATCGTAGCACGTGAACTGATGCAGTTCAAAATCTTAAATCTAATGATTTTGGATTAGATTGATGATTAATTTCGGCCATATATTAACCTCCCTGTTTCGATCAGGATTTTTTTTATAATTAATGTTTTTATCTTTCTCCATAGGGCATGGGTCAGTTGCCGGGTCAGCCGCCCACGGGGGGTGTTCCCCCGCAATAGCGACGCGCCGCGCGCTAGCTACGCACTGCGACATCACACTGCGCTACGACTGGGCAGTCGCGTCACCACACTGCGATCGACTAGTCGCCCCTGCAAGTGTGTTACGGATATTATTTGTTACGGGTTACATGTAGATGTGTTATTTGTTGACGAAAAGAAGGGTTTTATTAGAAAATTTGTAACAATTTATTACAGATTTTAGTCATTTATATTGTCAATTTTTTTTATTGGGCGTGTTAAACTCAATCAATCGCAGCTTGAACAAGTGATAACATGATAAAATTAATATTTATTATTAGCCAAAAATGTGTCATGTAGTCAATTTTTTTAATATTTTTCTAGATTGGGAAAGTAATTTATATTAATACAGAATGTTATTTTCTAAAGTTATCTAATACTGATGTTTTCCAATTACTGTAAAAATGATCTGAATCTTGCATGAACTCGTATCGTGCATGACAATCAATATATTTATAAAAATTAATTAGTAACTTAAAAAATAACAATATGTACTTTTTTATAAATATTGCTAACTGTAGGATTTTATTATTTTATTGGTTATTGTATTACAGTTTCTTTTTAAATAACGACCGGCTTAAAATTTATGCCGTTTTATTAATAATAAAAATGTATTTTCATCAACAAAATAACACGTCTACGCGTAAACCAAAATCGTTGCATTTTATTTTTAATTCTCTTATTATTTGTAAACCCCGTTGAACGGGAGTGGGACACTGTCTTCCCTTAGGAAGAATGCCATAAGTAAAAGTTTACATTTTACTTAATCGTAAGTTTATTTTATTATAAGTACACACTTTACTAGCAGATTTTAACGAAAATCAACGTTTTAAGTGCCCAGTGACTGGGGTTTGGTGCGTAAATAACAATATTTTGACTATTTTTTGGCTTCTATATCATTGATTAAGTAAAACATAATAATTTCAAATAAGTACATCTCTATATTTTTCCTTTATCTACACAAAGTGGATGTTGGTATTTTCTTTATTAAAAAATATTTTTTCTGTACATGTATCTTTGCGTTCTATCGGTAATTTAATGTTTAAATTAATAATAATTTTCTAGGGAATACGCTATTTTATTTTGTGTCTCTACAATAAAAAATGAAGATACTCTTTACTTGGAATCTATTTAGTAAGCTTATTGAAACTTTCAGTTCTCTTGAAAATTACATTTATTACGAATTTCTAACAACTAAACAAATTCATGAACATGATATATTCATTTCCACAGACGACTTCCAGGTTCAGTTCTATATATTGTAACTGTCCTACCCATCTTATTATACTCTGGCAACACCAGAGTCCGCCTTATACTATGGGTACTAAAACTGCAAGCTGTCATCATTATAATTACGTCATGATTGGTTATTTACGCGCCAAACTCCGCTAAAAACTCCACATCAGACAAGAGTTCCAAAGAATTATTTAAATATACTAAAAATTAATAAAATATCAAAGAAACGTAAACAGCAGTGCGTAGTGACTTATATTTCGGACTCTGTAGTACATAAGTGTGTATATTACTAGCATATAGAAATAGTTTTATAAAGAAACGTAACATCGGTACGACGCGGGATGAGAAAAATGTTTTTTTGATGTCTTAGATCCAAAGACATGATCCATGTAAAATATTAACTTAGTTCTATGTATAGGTATATGATAGTTATATAGATATGAGAAAAAATGAAGATATTTTTAATTACGATTTTTTTTAATTTTTTCTCTATTACGCTGCCATAGACACCACTTCACCGCTTTATACTGAGTTTTAAAAAGCTTGACAATAAGACAGTATGTTTTTTTGTGATCCTTTCTCACGAATTTGAGTGGTGTATACAGTGATCTTTTATTTGTAAATTTGTAGACGGTTATGATTTTAAATTAATTACAGCGATGATTGGGCTTGCGAAATAATGAAGTACTTATGTAATGTAAATGAGTTTTAAAGGCGAAATCTACAGATTTACAAAGAAAAAAATTGCAAAGCTTTATAAAAAATGGCTGCTAACTTAAGAAAAGTACTTAAGGAACACTTTTGTACCAAAACTCCAGTGAATTGTATCGTTGACACTATCTGTTTTTTGACACTGTTTTTGCGGTCCAGGAGATCTACGAGCTATACGTAGTATTATTATTATTTTTTACTATTAATAATTTTGTTTTGTTAGAATATATTCGGTAGCTATTCGCTCGTGACATCGTAATGAAACTCGTATACAATTTTTTTGTATACGTGTTTATAATATTTTTTATTAATGTCATTTGCTATTTTTTCTTGGATCAACGTCATTCAAATAATATACATAGTAGCATAATCATTTCACATTTATTATAATTAAATAATAAAATACATCTTTACTTTTTATATTTAAATTTTACACTATTAAGTAACTCTAAATACAAAATGTAATTTTTAAATGAAAAGATGGCAAATAACATTGTTTCACTCAGTAAAAAGTGTAATGATTTATAGTTTACAGACTTGCGACTGTTGCGACTTTTTCGTTTTGCCATTGCAGAAAGTCGTATTTTACTTGCTGTCTGTGCGAAATTGGAGTATCATTATGATAGATAAAAACGCTACAGAAACAAGAATTTATTTTATTATTTATTTAAATTATATATATTTAATCAACGCGCGCAATATTAGAAAAAGCTACCGCAGTCGCAAGTTTGAAAATTAAATGAATAAATATTGCATAATAAAATTCAATAATTATGTATATATATTTAATAAAATATTTTTGAAAACGTCCGCTCAATATTTAAGTTAAAATTCGATTTTGGCATTTGGAATTTGATATTTGGTACTTTAAATTATTATTATAATATTTCTCATGACATTATTATTATTTTCGAAACGACTATGATACGTACTGTGAAAGTTGCAAATGCAATGAGTTTGGTATAGCATCTTTAGTCTTTTCGACGAGCTCTGTCGGGCTAATGCTCTATTCATGAATAAGTTAGAGAGAAGAAATGCTTGATAGATTTTACAAACGTCCGTGAAAACCAATTTGTTGGTTTACATACAAAATGTCTTCTCGTCAGCGTTTGTAAACATAATTAAGTATCTCTTACTTGACTTGCTCCTGATAATTGAACAGTATTGACTGGATGACGGTGTTGGGATCCATAATTTGAGACCCCTCAAATGACAAGAAAAAAGTTTGTGAAGTGAAATCTTGTTTGGTATATGTGGGGTATTGCTATATACCACTACCTAAACGAGAGCCGTTTTCTCTATTCAATTTTCAAATTGTGATTTTCATATTTCACTTCATTTCAAAGTAATATTTGTCTTTGGCCTCTTCCTGTCATCTAAGTCTTTATTCTACTGATAAATACTAGATCGCTGAAAATTTGCATTTCAATTGATGTTAAAATTCGGGAATTTATATTGAATTGACATGCAATATTTTTGTCTAGCCCGTTAATTCATTTTTAGTTTAAAGTCTAAATAGTACTCTGTATTATATAGGTTAAGATTGATTTTCCGTCGAATCGTGTATATTTTGTCGAAGTAATATTGATTATAGTTTGCTATTAGCCATGAAATAATAATTTAAATTATGTATTGGATTATATTTTTCTCTGTAACAGAGAAAAAAGTCAAAATATATATGTTTTGTAAGTTAATAATCTTAAATTATATTTTAATAGCAAAGTATAGTGAGTATTGCGTTTGATATATTGTCAATACCTACAATTCTGTTCAAAAAATTATACATACCACTATCTTGAAAGTATTTTTTACTTTTAAAGCTCTGTCAAATGAAATCCTAATCATTATTAATATAGCATAATTGACCCAGTAAAGCTACATAGACGTTTTTATACCGATATCTTACCCGATATTTTATATTTGGCTTTAAAAACCGATAATTCAACATTTATTACTATAAACACAGAGATCGGCAGACATCTTGAAAGGTGACCTTGACTAAGTCTATTTTTAGGTCCGAGATGGTGTATATACGAACATGTTTAATGTGTTTATATTCTCCGAACTTCCCCCACTAAACTACGCCGGTCTCTGTGGCTAATAATTTTCTGTAATTAGCAAGACTAGCTGTCAAATTGTTACCTTGGGAAGTGCGTGACTTGGTTTTGATAGACTTGTTTATTAGAATGAAGACAATTTTGGTCAGCTTTAAATTTTAATTGTAAATTCAGTCCAATGCAGATCATGGCAATCCGAGGCAAGTCAGGAATATTTTGATTTTGATCATACAACATAGTCATTCGTCTGGCAGTTAGCGTCATGCCCTGTACTGCTACCCAGGACCATTCCTGCGTGGCACCACACTGCTCGTCACCTCGAGACATTAGTAATTTAGTCTCTTATGCCCAGTAATGTCAATAGCCACAGTGCCCTTCAAACTGGAACATAGTAATGTTTTAAACTTTAAGCAATCTATGTCTCGAAAAGGTATTTTTTATAGAACTGTATCATACTTTTTGGATTTTATAAAATACCTGTTCGTTTTATATAAGCAAAACTGAGTTATGCAATGGAGTAAAACAGTGGAATTTGACATTGAATCGGCCACTTGTGACGTAATGGATCTTACAAAGTTCAAAATATCCTTTTAGTATTCTGCCTTAGTTGTAAGTCTTACTATCGCCCCTTTTAGTTTAGTTTAGTTGATTCCTCTTCCATTTAGCGTTAATTAAGTTTTTTATTATTATTATTATCAATAATTTGTTGTCTATGCGTACTATGTAGGTCTATTTTAAGATTTTTTTTAATCTGTACGCATTCGCCTGTGATTTATTCGCAATATGATGCTCAGAAACTATGAATGGTTCAATTAGACACTGGTATGTAACTATCCTGGAGATTGTGTACAAAATGAGGCTTTTGTTGTTTATTTTTGTTTTTTCAATGGCAACCCCAACAGCCTATGTAACATAGAGCATTTGATATATTTTTCTTTTTCTGTTCAAATGCATAGATTAAAATATAACTACAAGAAAGGTCTAATTATAAAAATGAATAATATTAATTAAATATAAATGTGCCATTCATTTTGCTAATTTTGTGTTTTATTTTACCTGACACCAATTCCATGTAAACACGATTGAGGAATCATCAAGGTATGAATGATTTCATCATTTTTCAGCCGAATAAAGTCACAGCTGGATACAGGCCGTCCCCAAAGATAGCCCATGACGACCCATATGGGATGAGTTGTGGTGCTCAATTGTTGTTAATGTACTCGAAGGACGCTGCTGCCTACCCTTTAGCTAATTCCATAGTCGCCTTTTACGACACCCACGGGATGAGACGGGTTGGTTATATTCGTAACCACTGGACAATACCAACACCTGCACGACTGGCCGTGTGATTCCTGGCTAAGAATAGACCTCCCCTCCATCAATCATCATCATATCAGCCACAGGACGTCCACTGCTGAACAAAGGCCTCCCCCCTAGATTTCCACAACGAGCGGTTACATGCCGCACGCATCCAACTACTCCCAGCGACCTTCACCGGATCATCTGTCCACCTCGTTGGAGGTCGTCCCACGCTGCGTTTTCCGGTGCGCGGACTCCATTCGAGAACCTTTGTGCCCCAACGGCCATCAGTTCTACGAGCAATGTGCCCTGCCCATTGCCACTTCAGTTTACTAATCCTTTCAGCTATGTCGACAACTTTAGTTCTTCTACGGATCTCCTCATTTCTGATTCTATCTCGTAGAGAAATACCAAGCATAGCTCTCTCCATAGCTCGCTGAGTGACCTTGAGCTTTCTTATGAGGCCCATTATGATTGACCACGTCACTGTTCCATATGTCATCACTGGTCTCTCAATAATATGATACTACGATCAATTACAATATCGACACAAATTCTAATATAGTGTGTATCTTCCATAATGTGTATTCTGATAACCATATTATCTTATACATCTCTGTACAAATTTGACATCTTTTTACTAAATGCATATAAAAGTATATGCGGTCCTTATACCAAAAAAACTTTTTTTGAAGTGAAAGTTTCTATTAGCGCGGTACGCATTTTTTTAAATGAGATAAAATCTCTGGCCTCCCGACACCGTTACGAGACGCAGCTATAGTGTGTGCATATATGCATGTACATATAGCAGACCGCGAACGCGTCTAGATGAAAAAAAAACAGTTTTCACTTATGTCGGCACTCCCGGAGTGCAACCCGTATTTTTTTGTTTTTTTGTCTGTTTGTTCCGGCTAATCTCCGAAACGGCTGGACCAATTTTTACGGGACTTTCACTAGCAGATAGAGATAGCTAATGTTATAAGCAGTAACTTAGGCTACTTTTATTTTACAAAAAGATTTAGGATTCCGCGATAAATAAATTAAAACCCATGAAATCCAATACTTATTTATACTAATCTATACAAATAAATAAAATTTAAGTGTCTGTTTGTAATGTCTAAATAACAGCTTTTTACAAAATGCATATGAAAGTATATATGGAACTTACAACAAAAAAAAAAACAATGTTTAATTTTTTTGTCTGTCTGTTGGTTCCGGCTAAGCTCCAAAACGGCTGGATTGATTTTGACGGGTATTTCACTGACAGATAGCTGATGTTATAAGGAGTAACTTAGGCAAATTTTATTTTAGAATAATGTTAGGGTACCACGAAAAAATAACCCATGAAATGCAATCCAATATGTATACTTATATATTTTCATCTAAGTATATTATTAAAAATAAAAGCGCGGGTGAAACCGCTGGCATCAGCTCGTTATATATAAATAAACCGATTTCTTTCAAATTAAACTGCGTGGCATAGCTAGTTATATATATTATTTTACTGTACGTGTGTATGTCACTGAACTCATCCTAAACGGCTCGACTGATTTAGATGATTTTTTGTGTATGTTTGAGTAGGTCCCAGGATAGTTTACATTTACAATTGGAGCCAGTAGGTGGCGCTGCAATTGGGTTTGCATGAACCAGGCTGTGAAAAGCTGGGGCGGGGCGCTAGTTTTTTATAAATAGTTCAGCCGTTGCCCCACACTATTTTCCGACATCACGAATTAATTCGTATTTTTTTAATAGAAACGTCAATATAATCAATGAACAAAATATAATAAATGTTTACTTTGAAACCCTTGTTCTTTATTTTTATCATATAGCTGACACACAACACTACACTGCGAGTACTTATTTTTGTACTATAGATACCTATTATACTGTACGTACCTACTTCCAAAAATTCCACGAAGACGCATGCTATCACGGCCTTCCGAAAAGCTTGCATTACAGACGTGGAGCGATCGTTAATGGACCTGTAACCAACAGTAATTTAATGTTATAATCACCTTAACATTATAATCTCAGGTCTGTCTACTCAGCCGTGGCCATATCTAAAGCACTAAATGTACTAAAATAAGGTTCTAACAACTAGTGAACCTTGCGGGTGTGTAAACATATATAATATTGTTTAATTTCTGCACATACCTTTGACTTACAGCCATAGTTGTGATAGGTATCTCTGTTCCTTCATATAAAATACATGATCAATGCTCACTTCACTTCATAGTTCTAAACCACAATAATGCTACTGAGCGTGTGTTCTTAGTGCGTAAAACATTTAATTTTGTAAGTAATGACATTCAAGACGGTAGTTCTGAAATTAATTTGTGCCAATGCACGACAAACTCTTGACCGAGTCAATACACGCACAGATATATTATCTTTTTATTAATAAAAACAGTAAACAACTATAATATACAAATTACACTTATAATCTTGTAAAAACATAAACCAGTTATGTATAATCTTCATCAGCAGAAAATACAACTTAATATTTATGTAAAATTATTATATCAATTTATTTATCTTCTTCTTATTAGTTCTTAGTGATTGGCATCCGTGTGTGACTATTGGCTCCAGCTGAAAATCAGCGTCCGGCATCAGTGCCTTTTTTGCTGAGTTGGATACCTATTTGATACGGACATGGGACACACCATGAAATATGTAAAATATAAGTAAAATAATATTAAATTATAAGGCAAGTTACATTTTATTTAGATCTATTATTATTTTAAATAACATATTGTGTCACAAGTATCTGTCGTCAAATCAATGTTTTATCTTTATCAGATCATACAAAATACAAATGTATGTTCCGTGCGGGACGTTAGGTTTTAATATCGTATAGAATTTTGAAGTCGGTATTTTTCAAACGTTTTGTTTTTAGTGCAAAAAGTCTAAGAATCGAAACTATTAAGACATCATCTAGGTAAGCGCAGTCAAATTACACCTGTTTATTAAAAAGCTGGTTAAAAAACTACTCACTGAAATGTAATGAAATTTATATGGGACTAATTCGACAGCATTCTGCACCTATTAAAAAAAGAATCGCTAACAGCGATCTATAAATCTCGGAGTAATCGGTATTTTTTTTAATGACACTCATCGATTTGAGAACCTCCGCCTTTTTGAAGTCAGTTAATAATTAAGCCATATTTATTGCAGTAATTCTGAAAGCGCCAGCGCACCTCTAGGTACATGTGGTGTTCTTTCAGCTATAAAACACAATCTCTTTTCAAGGAATGGATATAAAACTTTTAAAATAAAAAACATCATCTTAAATAAGTATATTTATTCAGCTCGTAAAAGTATCTGAGCAAACACAGTGATTAAGTTTCTGGCATCACATAGCCACAGTGCCAAACTGCTGCGCCGTTAAGTTTTTTATTTCGATATTTCAGTTGCATACTGTTTGTCCCACAGCTGGACAAAGGACTACCATACCATTTCTCTCGGGTATTTTCAAAATTCAAAATCTATATACCTATGTATATATTTACACAATTGTACTGCAGTCGTGTACGGTCTTACCCAAATTATGATATATTACATTATCATTTCTCTCCGTTCAAGCTCTCCGTTACTTAGACAATTAGAAAACAAATCTATATGGTTAGTCACAAAAGTCGATACGATATCGAAAAAATACCTCAAAAATATAAATATAATGCAATGTCAAACCACAACGATTTAGGAAGAGAGAATAACAATTACAAATTAGTAAAACACATACTAACTAATAGTAGTAATGTCTTAAATTTTCGCGACTATTACTCATTATAATAAAACACTTTTAAACATCGCGTATATTATATATTTTTGTTTTTCCTGACGTTTCGAACACTTTGCAGGGTGAAATTTGCAAATGTATTGTATGTATTGTTCGAAACATTATGAAAAATTCTATAATATAATCAATAATCTACTTATGCGATGTAACCCGTTTAAATGTTTTTTAATATAATGAGTACTAATTTCAAATTACATGTTTTTCAAACACAAACTGAAAATGTCAATACAGACAAATCACGCAAAATGCGAAATATTCTTTTAAATGCACCGCACACGACTTCAGCAATTCCACCGGACTTCCGATACATATCATCAGAGTTAGAACTACCGCCTGTCGGTTTTGCCCACGCCCCGCTTGCCCGAGAACAAATGTTTGGGCATCTTGGTCCCGATGAACCTGTCGGCCTCGCCCTTGAGACCCATGCGCTTGGTTTTCTTCGCGATGGCGACGTGGGCGAGTCTCTTCGCTTTTTGTTGCATCTGTGAAGAGAAAGAGACGGTTAACTTTATTAGGTTTTTCCTGTATAGGTTGAGGTACAGTTTATCCATATAAATCTCACATGCAGAAACATCTTTTTTATTTCCTCCGATCTAAATACATCATGTACTTCCTCCGTCCCGGGGAAGGGTGAGGGCCATGCCCGACTCCTACCGACTACAACCTCCGTAGCGGTCATCTTTGGCACCGAAGGGGGGTACCAGGAACTCGATAAATCTTCATCTAGATCCGCCTACTGGTTCCACGCCGTTGACACATCTCGAAGGGAATGACTATAAGGTGGTCACCCCCTTTAGAGAACCCAGGCGAATGTAAAGAGGCTGCCCCAGAGGCATATCTCGGGGGGATAAAGGAAAGGATTCCCCCGTAGCCTCGCTACGCGCTGTGGTGGGCATACGCATGTTAGGCCCCTACCGGCGAAAGCCACCGAAGATTTTAAATGCAACCACACTAGAGCCGCTCATTGGAGCCACGACGCTGATTTCGGCGGGAATAACTGTATAACGATTACTCTCTCTGGTTGCGGGGAGGCAACTGTAAAAAGACCGCCCCGAGGCACGTCTTGGGGGGCATTTCAAAGAATCCCCCTCTTGTGTGTATCTATCTCTTGTATTTGTCATGGGTAATGCGCACGGTGCACACGCTCCGCACGCGACCATATGACAAACGGTTACTGTGGGCCTCGACTTGACTGGGACAAAGTATTGATTACTTTGGTCAGCTTCGAGCGGGCCTGTATCGTCTATATATATTTATTATATATTATATCAGCATAAAGCGTTATATATTTCTTATAGTTTTGAAAAATTCAGTTGAATATCGCCACTGCGGTGGAAATTGCGAAGGGGTACCGGACTCCTACCAGCTGAACCACTGGTGCGGTCATCCTCGGCACTGAAAGGGGGCTCCAGGTCGAAGATCACACTAGAGCCGCCCAAGATGCCACGCCTTTAGGCATATCTCGGAGGGGATGACTGTAAAGCGGTCATCCCCTCTAGCGGACGGTAGGCGACTGGTCGCCCCTCAGGCACTTCTCGGAGAGAATTTTAAAGGATCCCCCCAAGCCTGGTGCCCGTCTTCCCGGGGGTTGCTCGGTATGAGCACGCAAACACCTCAATCTGCGCGCTCGCGACCCCCGAGGCGGTGGTACCTACCTAGCCGTTTGCTATAAGAGACCTTTTTTTTATTGGTGCCCAGTGGAAATTCTTCATGAACTTCCTTCGCCCCGGGGAAGGGCGAAGGGGTATGCCGGACTCCTACCGGCTAAAACCACTGGAGCGGTCATCTTCGGCACATAAGGGAGGCTCCCGGTCCTCGTATGATCACACTCGAGCCGCCCACTGTTGCCACGCCTATAGGTACATCTCGGAGAGGGACTGTAAAGCGGTCAGCCCCCGGGGATTGTAAAGGATCCCCCAAAGCGTCCCCACACATGCGTGCTACCGTCCTCTCTTGAGTCGCTCGGTGTGGGCACGCAGATTCCCCAATCTACGCACCCGCGAACCCAGAGGTCCCCCGCCATAAGGGGCTATAAAGCCAGGGCGGTTGTTACCCCGGCGCCGTCTCCTCCTTCGAGCGGGATCGGCCCTCTCCCGATCCCGCTCTGCGGTCTCCTTCTGGAGCATGACGCTCTCACAGAAGGAGACCACTGCACTCCAGTTTTCGTGCTCTGCCAAAATAGCCGACACTACTACTAGCAGAGAGAGATCTTGCCCGATCCGATCGACCAGGATCCGCCGCTCGGCGGCCCACGCAGGGCACGCCTCGAGCGTGTGCTGTGCGGTGTCCTGGTCGCTATCACAGCGGTGGCTTTGTGCCGTGGCCTCGCGTCCTATCCTGTGCAGGTACGCACCGAAACAACCGTGCCCGGTGAGCACCTGCGTCAGGCGGTAGGTGACGCGCTCGCTCCTTCTCGAGCCAGGCTCCAAAGAGCGGCAAGACGGCCTCGACGAGAGGCGGTGGTACCTACCTAGCCGTTTGCAATAAGAGACCTACCGATATTCACATCATTCATTCTTCCACTGAAAGATTGTATGTATTAAATATGTGGAGACTCACAACAGCATTCCCGACGCCGGTGGTGTCTCGCGCGGGCTTGCTGACGGAGCGGCCTCGCTCCTCCACGCGGGCTCGCTTGGCGGCCGGGGCCGACTGCGAGCGGGAGCGGGAGCGACCTTGGGAGCGGGTGAAGTGCGCCTCCTTCGTCTCCGACATGTCCACGCCTGGGAAAATGTTTTATTAAATAGAATATAAATGTTTATTCAGTAAATAGGTCCTAACAGACAGTTTTACACAACATATTGAAACAACGGAGGGCATTTCGCTACATGACAACCTCTGACGTGTGACGTAGTCTAGTGTAGAAAAGAATAAACGCCACACGTCGTATAGCCGAGCCTCCAGCGAATGGTTTTTGAAAATATTACACAAAATCCCGCACGCACGTGTTGATCTGAGGGTCAATTCTCGTAATTAATTTACACTATGACTGAAACTTGACCGAACTGAGATTAAATTATGAATTGACCGAAAAAATGGTATTCTGCTACTCTTAAAGTTCAGTCGAATTTCAGTATAATCTCGAACTAGTCTCCATTTTGACGTTTATTTAATGAAAATTTAATACATGTGACAGTTCGAAATGTGAGCAAAATACCGTTTTGACTTCGATCAACTTTCGATCCATTGTCGATCTCATCACAGTGTAAGTTAACGTTTGACGTTGTTTGTTAGTTTAGGAGAATACCATTTGTCATTTATGACACTGAGACTAGATCGGAACTATATTTTGAACAATTTTAAATTATAAGAATTGGCCCTCTGATCTGACGTTTTCGAGAAAATACACAAGCAGAATGAGTTCATGCGTATAACTTTAAGAGCTAAATGACTGAATTGAAACATAAAAGGTTTGTTTTTAATATTCTATGATTTGGTAAACTTAAAACCGACTTTTTATTAGGCAATGAGGTAACTATTTCACCATCATCATCATGATCATCATTTCGGCCGAATAAAGTCCACTGCTGGACACAGGCCTCCCTCCAACGACCGATATCGGTGTGTTGTGTGCTCATTGAGGGGTTTCGCCATAATCGGCACGCTTGGCGGGCGGGTTGGCGATCGCAGTTGAGTTGATGTACTCAAAGGACACCGCTGCCCATCCTCCAGCTAATCCATTAGTCGCCTTTTACGACACCTACGGGAAGAGATGGGGTGGCGGCATTCTGAGCCGGCTGGCGGCAGTTGAGTTATTAATGTATTCGAAGGACGCTGCAACCCATCCTCCGGCTAATCCCACAGTCACCTTTTACGACACCCGCGGGATGGGATGGGGTGGTGCTATTGGTAGCCGGCACTACACGGTACTATTTCACTATAAAATGTACAAAATATAATATTTGCGCAAGGGTATTTTATATTAAGACATGAAAATATTTTATTTGTATTTGTCATGGGTAATGCGCACGGTGCACACGCTTCGCACGCGACCATATGACAAACTTTTATTGTGGGCCTCGATTTGACTGGGGCAAAGTATTGATTACTTCGATCAGCTTCGAGCGGGCCATTCCTAAATTTCCCTCTGGGACTTACATAATATGACAAGGTAGAGCGAAATCTGAGCAAATGTGACGTCACTATCTCCTATTCATTGTTTCAAGAACCCTAAGTTGTTCCACATGGTGTCCGGTTTAAGAATATAGCACCACTCCAACTCCTCCCGTGGATGTCGTAAAAGGCGACTAAGGGAATCTAACGGTAGCCATACTGCGCTCACCAACCCGCCTGCCAAGCGTGGTGAGGACTGGTAAATTCCCCCCAAAATAAGGACACACGGCATTTAAACTGTTGTCCATCTGTATCCTCCCTGCCTTTGTCTAGCTGTAGATCTGTTTTGGCTGGTATGATGATGATGTATTATAGATTATGAATCCCAAAACATAATCATCATATCAGCCACAGGACGTCCACTGCTGAACAAAGGCCTCCCCCTTAGTTTTCCACAGCGAGCGGTCACATGCCGCCCGCATGATGCCACAGTATTATGCTGAGCATCAACCTATGTTTTGCGAAGATGCGACGCACAATTTCCCAATATATTATGTAACCCTGTACTGTAGGCATTGTTTTATTTTGGCATTTCTGTCTGGTTTTCGACCACAGACAAAAATGTGTACTCTTTGGTCAAAAAATATTGTTGTTATATTTGGTCTGGATACCAAGTGTTTTGGCCATTTTGTCAAAAGATAATAAGTGTTGCCAGCACGGATACGCGTTTGGTTTCATGAAGTGTAAGTTTTTAAGCGTTTAATTATCCTAAAGTAATTTCGATTTTAGCTATGTAGTTAGTTATGCCATATGTGGAATTTTTATCTTTGAATCTGTACTTGTGCGTCGACGTTCGCCGAAAAAAAAAAACTGTTTTTCTTTCTTATATCCAACGAATCCCAGCGCCCTTCACCAGGTCGTCTGTCCACCTCGTTGCAGGTCGTCCCACGCTACTTTTTCCGGTGCGCGGTCCCCACTCGAGAACCTTTTTACCCCAATGGCCATCAGTTCTACGAGCAATGTGACAAAACATAATAAATCTGTCTTACCCAGTTTCTCCATCTCCTCGCGCAGTTTGCCTGTAGAGCGGTTGTTGGCCCTGGCGCGGCTCGTGCGCGGCATCACCGGCTTCGTGGACTGCTTCACGATGCGCGACTCGTCCTTCAGGATGGCCTTCTTGTTGCTGCAGGAAATACAGTTATGTCAGTGTAAGGTGGGGGTGGCCAGACAGACATAATGCCAAGCCCACCTGCCAAGCGTGGTGAGTATTGGCAAATTCCCTCAAAATGACGTCACAATAATAGAAATGACCAAAGGCCTCCCATCAGCGGTGGACGTGGATGATGACACTAAAATAATTGTAGTTCGCAGACAAAATAGTTCACACACACATTCAGACTCGCATCAAATTATTCAAACTACAAATATTTTTCCCGTGCGAGTTTCGAACCTGCAACCTTGCGCATGCGCAGCGGCATTCGCACCATATGCCTCGGGATACTTGGCGCGAGTTAACAGAAGATACGGAATTCGTGTGTATTTGTCATGGGTAATGCGCACGGTGCACACGCTCCGCACGCGACCATATGACAAACTGTTGCTGTGGGCCTCGATTTGACTGGGACAAAGTATAGTGACTTTGTTCAGCTTCGAGCGGGCCAGACGTTTATCTAATGCTGGGGCCACACTAAGGCTTAACGTCTAACGCCCACTATCGCAATCATTATTATCGCTTGGTGAATAAAATATTTGTGAACTACCGACATTGATCTAATATTTTTGTTAATTGCTAGCGCTCATCTGTATTGTTTACGTTTAGTTTTCAAGTTTCTCGTGTGAAGTGATTGTATAATCTTATGAAAAATTAACTTCTTAAACCATTAAAACGCGAAAACATTCCACAAAATAATGCGTTAAACCGAGTGGCCACACCTGCATTTAACGCCTTAATGTCGATAAATCGCGTTATTTCATAAATTAATTTCAAGATGGCGGTTGGAGCTGCTAGAGTATATTATTTGACGAATGTCTCAACCACTTTTTCATTTATCCACTCCACAGTCACAGAATAATTAATATAAATTGCCAGGCATGGTCATCATTGATCAACAGTTGCTTTGGGCGGGAAATAAAGACGTACAGACCTATCGCACTTTCGGTGCATACTGACAAACGAAGGTGTGGCCACCTATACGTATTAAATAACGTGCTAAATCTCTTTGATGTGCGAAAACAGACCGCCATCCGAGCTATCGCCTAAGGTCTAAGGGCATTATGAATGCCATTACAAAATTAGCGCGATAAGTCGTGGCTTCACCTGTCTGTGTCTATTAACACGATAATTAACAACGTTAAACGTTAGTGTGGCCCCAGCATTAGAGGCACAGAACATTGAGTTATAAAATATAACAAGGTAGGTCGAAATCCGAGCAAATGTGAGGACATAAAAATACACTATCTTCTTTTTTAATCATCAGGATTTATTTTCTGCGTGCCGTACCCTATTTGAAAAAAACTGAAATCCTTATGGTATCACTTTATTTAAGTCTGTCTGATGTGTCCCTAGGCCCTTGTTTGCAAAATCGCCTTGAGGCATCAAGTATCAGTTCATTAAGTGTTATTGAAACGCCGTGTGGTGCCGGCTCAGAATGCCACCACCCCATTTCATCCCGTGGGTGTCGTAAAAGTCGACTAAGGAATTAACCGGAGGATGGGCAGCAGCGTCCTTCGAGTACATTAACAACTCAACTGCGATCGCCAACCCGTCTGCCAAGCGTGGCGATTATGGCAAGACCCCCCAATGAGCACAACACACCCATATCGATCGTTGTGGTAATCTTTGGGGGAGGCCTGTGTCAAGCAGTGGACTTCATTCGGCCGAAATAATAATAAATAATAAGTATTATTGAAAATGGGTAAAAATTGTTAATGAGTATTGTTCTTCAGAAAATAAATAATAGTCTGTTAGGGAATCTTGAGTTTAGGGTCTACAGCAGGGTGTGTGTGCCAACGTACCGAAAACTTAGGTAAGAGGTCACACTTAGGACTAATAAAAATAGGAAAGCCAGTTATCTCAGAAATAATAGGTTAGTTTTTGTCATTTTTGAGCACGCAATGTATGGTAAACATGGCGATCAAAACGTTACATGATTATTGTACTGTGATATATTATTATGGTACTGTGAGCGATGACCTCATCCTGTAACTGTAGCGAAACCACAGCTGTTTAGTTTTCATTTACATTGCAGTTTTAAGTCAATTTAATCAATTTAGTCAATTTAAATACCGAAGTGTTCATTTTATTTTCTACAGTGGCTCTGAAACTATTATTAAGTCAGAAGACAGTTATTACTTGCATTAAACTACATGTAGCTATAGTATGATGTATAAATAATATTAATTCGCATACCAGAAATGGTCAATATGTGGCAGCTTAAAATCTTTAAATACCATCTTTGTACCCATATTTTAGCGAATAAATGACTTTGACTTTGACTTAATCATTAATTGTGTTCTTATTCAAAATAGCGTTAGGACAGACGAAAACAATTGTTTTATACTTCAGTAATCAGTTAAATAAACTGGAAAATAAACTGAAAATTCATGAAAGATCCGACCCAAAATTCTAAAGCTGAGGATTCCAGAAGCATGTACTCAATCCATGGTATTAGTTTACGTTACGGTGTAACTTACATCCGTGATATAATGGCATATTACAACCAAAATCTGGTAATAATGAATGTATATTTCAAGGTACCGTATCTGTCTGGCCAGTTCCCGTATCTCCTTGATGGTATCGTCCAGCTCGATCTTGGGCACGGCGTACATGCCACCCGCCATGCGAAGCTCTTCCTCCTTCTCAAGGTCCGCCAGTTTCTGTCGATAAAAAATAAGGTGTTTACGACATATTTCGGCCCACAACACATATTATAAGAATGTACTTCGCTGATGCGTAATGCTGATGGAGTGGGCCCCTTTATGGAAAAGAGCCGACAAGAAACTCTGGTTTAGAGCCCCTTGGTCGCCTTTTACGACATTCACAGGAGATGGAGTGGTGCTACGTTCTTAATCCAGACACGACACAGATAATATTTGCTGATGCTTTATGTTTACACAATTTATTGGGCTCCACTGTTATTATGTGATTATTTTGATAAATAAGTACTTTAGAAATCTTTGTTAAATGGTTTTGTTGTCAATAACATTTTTTCAATATTGTCATGATGGTATTTTTTACATTATATAACAAGACGGTGTTATACTATAACAAGCGAGTGGTTTTAACAACTATTAAACTAGAGAAACAAGAAAGCAGAATAAATGCAGTTGAGATGAGAGCGTTAAGAAGTATGATAGGAGTTAAACTGAGTGACAGGATAAGAAATAGTGAGATAAGAAAACGTTGTGGTCTGAAAGAAGATGTAGTGACAAAAATTGAGAAAGGTATGCTGAGATGATTTGGCCATGTTGAGAGAATGAATGAAGAACGATTGACGAAAAAAGTGTATAAGGCGAGTGTGAATGAAAGTGTTGGAAGGGGTAGATCTAGGCGGACGTTTCAAGACCAGATCAGGAACGTCTTGGAATAAGGCCAGGTCAAGAGTACCCTAAAGCGAAGAGCATGTATGAAGGGAATAATGAAAGTGGACGAAGCGAAACAAGTATGTAAGGATCGTAGCAAGTGGAAAGAAGTGGTCTCTGCCTACCCCTACGGGAGAGAGGCGTGATTATATGTATGTATGTTAAACAAGAGAGCGTTTTTTACAACTACATTACAAGAGGGCGTCTTTTACAACTATATTTCAGCCATCTGAGATTATTTCCGACCTACATAATATTTAAAGGAAACCTCAAATATTATGCTATTATATGCCAATATAAAAAAAAATGTAGTACTGTATTTATCATGGGTAATGCGCACGGTGGGTATTGTGGGCCTCGATTTGACTGGGGCAAAGTATTGATTACTTCGGTCAGCTTCGAGCGGGCCAAATATTTTGACATCAGATGACATAAATAAATTAACTTAAACTTCTGGACAGGCAAGAAATTTTTTGATTTATAATAATACAACTATACTGGCACTTATGCAATGTTAGAATTTAAGTTGCATGGTTTACAATTGATTGATTCTGTGAAGAAGAGCCGGCAAGAAACTCTATGGATAGTCCAGCAAAAATAACTAGTAATTGAAACAAATGCAGATCATGTAAGCCATTTTTTTTTACATCTACAAGGCTTCCCCCGTAGATTTCCACAGTTGTGTCTGTCATTTTGGGGGGTATTTGCCAGTACTCACTACGCTTGATGGACGGGCTGGTGAGCGTAGAATGGCTACTGTTCCACAGAAGGGACGTTGCCGTGCATCCCTCTGGTGTATATATATATTCGATTTCATGGGTTTTCATTATTTAACCCTAATTATTTTTCTAAAATAAAAGTAGCCCCAGTTATTCCTTAAATCATCAGCTATTTGCCAGTGAAAGTCCCGTAGAAATCAGTCCAGCCGTTTCGGAGATTAGCGGGAACAGACAGACAAAAAAAGTTATATATATATAGTAATATTGATTGAATGATACAAATCATGTTCAACATACTATAAGCGTTTGTCCAAAAGATATGTTATAATGTGGACGTTTATAATGTGGAAGTTCATCGAAAACATGCAAATGTGTAAATATTGATTGATACAAATTATGGTAAAACATAACGTGGGAAAAATGTAGGTTAAATAGTAAAGACAGTCACTCACTTCAAATATCTCCGGATCGATGTAGTCGGCGATGTTGTGTCCCTCCCAGAACTCTGGGATCGGGTCGTGGCGCTCCTCCTCCGGGATGTCCGCGTAGTTCTTTTGAAGGTCTGTCAACAAAAACGTGATGTTTTAGAAAGTCCGTGCAGACACGGCTGGAAGAAGTTTGGATTGAGATCTCGAACGAGATGAACAGCAGACTCTCAGCCGACTTCGAGCCGTCAATTGCTGCATACACAATCGGGACATGTGGCTTTGGGTTGGTCACGAGTACAGTGTGCAGAGTCCCAAACAGGATATGGCAAACCTAGTTTCTTGTTCGTAATGCACGACCATGTCCACAGATCATATATATCAGCCCATAAGCGCCCATTGCTAAACATGATCACTACAATTAACGGTCATAGAAGATATTGACATCACCACGCATGGCAGTTTTTTTTTTAAAGCCCCACACTAGTATTTCTCCTGTGTCGTGGGTGCGTTTCATCATTTTCGGCCGAATGAAGTCCACTGCTGGACACAAGCCTCCCCCAAAGATCACGACAACGACCGATATGGGTGTGTTGTGGGATCATTGGGGCGTTTTGCCATAATCGCCACGCTTGGCAGACGGGTTGGCGATCGCAGTTGAGTTGTTAATGAAATCGAAGGACGCTGCTGCCCATCCTCCGGCTTATCCCTTAGTCGACTTTTACGACACCCATGGGAGGAGATGGGGTGGTGGTATTCTGAGCCGGCACCACAGACATGAATTCCAGATACAATACACCCAGACCCGGAACAACTACCTGCAGATTATACATATATTGGTTCCGTGCGGGAATCGAACCCACGACCCGGAGCGCAGCAGCCGGCTGCACCAACCATGCCGTCCCATCGCCCCGTACCAATTGGTGACCATATTATATTGTATGAGCACACTGGAGGTGGCTGATCTTCTTGATATCAAGTTTTAATAAATATAAGTAAATAAATCAATCATTCATTTTTGTTAAACATAGGTATAAAGGTGAGATGTATTTCTATAAGTAAACAAGAATCACTATGGCCATTTTTAACGTTGCCCTTACCCACACTAGGATTTCTCCTGTGTCGTGGGTGCGTTTACAGACATGAATCCCACATACAATACACCCAGACCCGGAACAACTACCTGCAGATCATACATATAATAGTTCCGTGCGGGAATCGAACCCACGACCCGGAGCGCAGCAGCCGACTGTATCAGACACTGCACCAACCGCGCCGCCAATAGATGGCGTACAAAGGTATAGGACACTTACATTAACCACAAAAAACTTTTTAACAAAAAAAATCTGAATTCATAAACCTTACACGATATAAAAAAATTAAAACCACTTAAAAGGAAAAAAAAACTTTATGCAGTCGGGCGGGGCCAGGTATGCCCCAACCATGGTTCATGCAGACCAACCAGAAGTTATATTTTATACGTGCCCCGTTTTTTTGTTAAAAAGTTTTAATTGTTTCTAATTAGTGTTAATAAATTTAAGAACTTTTTCCAATTTGATATCAGTATTTAACACTAAAAATATGAATGACTCAAATCGGTTCTCTGATCTGAGAGGAATCGAAACTATTAAGACATCGTCTAGATAAGCGCAGTCAAATTAACCTGTTTATTGAAGCTGGTTTAAAAACTAATCATCATTTCATCATTTCGGCCGAATGAAGTCCACTGCTGGACACAGGCCTCCCCCAAAGATGTCCACAACGACCGATATGGATGTGTTGTGGGCTCATTGGGGGGTTTTGCCATAATCGCCACGCTTGGCAGACGGGTTGGCGATCGCAGTTGAGTTGTTAATGTACTCGAAGGACGCTGCTGCCCATCCTCCGGCTAATCCCTTAGTCGACTTTTACGACACCCATGGGAGGAGATGGGGTGGTGGCATTCTGAGCCGCCACCACACGGCAAAACTACTCAATCAAATGTAATGAAATGTATATGGGACCAATTCGAAAGCATACTACATCAGTTGAAATATGAATTGCTCAAATCGGTCTACTAATCTCAGAGTAATCGGTGTATATGATAAAAAACATAAAAATACGTATCGAATTGAGAACCTCCTCCTTCTCGAGGTTCGTAAAAATATGTTTCCACTCACCCAGCACATAGTCATCTCCCTCCTCAATCTCGATCTCTCTCTCCAGCTTCCTCTTCCGCGCTTGTTTGTCGGCTTGCTGCTGCTTCTTGAGCGCGACGGAGGGCGGGATGATGGCCGGCCTGGCTTTGGTGTCGCGCGGCGATGGAACTGCTACGTGGAGACGGTTCAGGATGCCGTCCACCTGGACAACATAGAGACAATATGTTAATAAGAAATGGCGGTCTTGTATAATTAACCGATTTAAATAATGTTGTTACAGTAATAAGTAACGCAGCGTGGGACGACCTCCGACGAGGTGGACAGACGATCTGGTGAAGGTCGCTGGGAGTCGTTGGATGAGAGCGGCATGTGACCGCTCGTTGTGGAAATCTAAGGGGGAGGCCTTTGTTCAGCAGTGGACGTCCTGTGGCTGATATGATGATGATGATGATGAGTAATAAGTAATGGCGTGTGGATACTATTGCGTTCCTGCTCACACAGTCACTTGTCTCATTCTTGTTGCGTCACCGGATCTCTCCAGTTTCCAGCACCCGTCACTATCTATACAAATAAATAAAATTGAAGTGTCTGTTTGTAATGTAAAAATAACAGCTTTTTACTAAATGCATATGAAAGTATATACGACACCTACAGCAAAAAAACAATTTTTAAATTTTTTGTCTGTCTGTCTGTCTGTTTGTTCCGGGTAATCTCCGAAACGGCTGGACCGATTTTGACGGGACTTTCACTGGCAGATAGCTGATGTTATAAGGAATAACTTAGGCTACTTTTATTTTGGAAAAGTAATTAGGGTTCCGCGCAAAAAAATAAAACCCTTGAAATCCAATATATATATTATATGTCAAGTGTCTATGTCGAAGTACTCCAAATTTGTTTTAAATTAAACGCGGGTGAAAACGCGGGTCCCAGCTAGTAAGTAATAAACTCGCGTTTAAACGTAAAGTGCGTCAATACTTCCTGAAATTGTTACAATCCTAATCAGTTTTGTCTTCGTCATTAGAGTTAATATTTATATTAGATATTTATATGTATTCTATTTAACTATTTATAATTATGTAATATAATATAGTATCTATTTTTATATTAGTATATGTTTGTATTCCTATTTTTAATTCAGTCTTATTTAACATTAAACATAGCTTTGCTTTTATACTTCTTTCGAAGTGCTTTGTTTAACCCAAAGGTTGACTGGTAGAGAATGCCTCATGGCATTAAGTCCGCCTTATGTATACTCAATGTACATAAAAGTTTAAATAAATAAATAAATAAGTATAGTGCTTGCATCAACTGTATGAGCGGTCAGCGAATGTGATAGCTTCCCAGCAGTCCACCCCGACACCGAAGAAGGAAGGGTGAAGGGGTATCCCGGGCTCCTACCGGCTAAAACCACTGGGGCGGTCATTTTCGGCATCGAAAGGGGCCCACGGTCCTCGATACAATCACACTAGAGCCGATAGAGATAACTGTAAAGAGGTCACGCCCTCTAGCAGAGGGAAGGAGATTGTAAAAAGCCCCCCAGGCACTTCTCGGGGAGGATTGTAAAGGAGCTTCGCTGTGCGCTATGAGCACGCAACCCCCCAATCTGCGCGCCCGCGACCCCCGAGGCCCTCCACCATGTAGCAACGGCAGGGGGCTACTATGACCCCTCTAGCTAGGAAATCTAGCTTACCTAGTTAGTGTAAAAAGTAATAGTGTCATGGTTCCTTGGCGTTTCACTTCTACCCTTCAATATTTATTTAACGGCCGAAATAAATAAGCAATATAATACTTGTATTATTTTTAGATTTAGGATTCTGAACTTGATCTATTTTGCTGTTAAGATCACAGTTAACACTAAAACAGACAAATCTTCAATCCCAAATCCAAAGTCTTGGATTAGATTGATTATAAATTTTAGTCCTAAATAGATTAAGTTTTTTATTTATCATTAGGATTTCTCCTGTGTCGTGGGTGCGTTTACAGACATGAATTCCATATCAATGCACCCAGACCCGGAGCAACTACCTGCAGATCATACAAATATTTGTTCCGTGCGGGAATCGAACCCGCGACTAGTTGTGCAGAAAGCCACCGACGCCACGCCAAAGCCACGACCTGGACCGCAACAGCCAACTGTATCAGCCACTGCACCAACCGTGCCGTCATTGTTGCAATAATTTTATTGGCTCGATTGGCGCAGTAGGTTTTCGATTGCCTTCTACTCATCACCATATCAGCCACAGGACGTCCACTGCTGAACAAAGGCCTCCCCCTTAGATTTCCACAACGAGCGGTCACATGCCGCTCTCATCCAACGACTCCCAGCGACCCTCACCAGGTCGTCTGTCCACCTCGTTGGAGGTCGTCCCACGCTGCGTTTTCCGGTGCGCGGTCTCCATTCGAGAACCTTTGTGCCCCAACGGCCATCAGTTCTACGAGCAATGTGCCCTGCCCATTGCCACTTCAGTTTACTAATCCTTTCAGCTATGGCTTCTACTCCCACAGCTGTTATTAATCTATACAAATAAATAAAATTGAAGTGTCTGTTTGTAATGTCAAAATAACAGCTTTTTACTAAATGCATATGAAAGTATGTACGTTACATATAACAAAATCACTATTTTTAAATGTTTTGTCTGTCTGTCTGTCTGTTTGTTCCGGGTAATCTCCGAAACGGCTGAACCGATTTTGACGGGACCTTCACTGGCAGATAGCTGATGTTATAAGGAATAACTTAGACTACTTTTATTTTTAGAAAAATAATTAGGGTTCCATGTAAAAAAAATAAACCCTTGAAATCTAATATATATTCTATGTCAAGTGTCTATGTCGAAGTACTCTAAATTTCTTTTAAATTAAACGCAGGTGAAACCGCGGGTCCCAGCTAGTCAATAATATATTCCTCTATACCATAAACTCAAAACAACAATTAATCTGGAAGCACTGCTGTCACGCAGAAGAATTTAGAAAATCTGCCAATATAAACCTCTCTAATCTAATATTTGTTCATCCTACCTTCTTGGTCCGCATCTTCTCCGTGACCCGGTGTCCGAGCAGCCGCTCGCAGGCCTCGATCTTGACCTCTTGGACGCCCTCCTCCGTGATGGTGGACATGCGCATCACCGGCACCACCGACAGATCCGAGTTCGGGGCCGCGCTGCACAACAATAGAGGACATCATGGAAGATAAAGATTGCCATTCAACGTGGCAATGCTGCCAGTCTTCTGGAACATTACCGGCTGACAGCGATGGGGAGGAGTACTTTGACGCCTAAATGTCTCCTTTTTTTAGGGTTTTTATTTATTGTTAGTTATTTAAGGCATACATATTGTGTATATTTTTTATTTAGACGTATATATAAGTTTTATCTTTAGCTATATTGTATATATATTTGTTTGTAATCGTTAGTTAAATTGTACCTTCTTTCTATTAAGATCATTACAAAAAGAAGATAAAAGACATTGATTTGACCACAGATACATGTGACACAATTATATTATTTAAAATAATAATAGATCTAAATAAAATGTAACTTGCCTTATGATGTAATTGTGTATACCTTAATCTACTTATATTTTACATATTTCATGGCGTGTCCCATGTCCGTATCAAATAGGTATCCAACTCGGCAGTGATGCCGGGCGCCGATTTTCAGCTGGAGCCCATAGTAACACACGGATGCCAATCACTAAGAACTAATAAGAAGAAGATAAATAAATTGATATAATTTTACATAAATATTGAGTTGTTTTTTCTGCTGATGAAGAACTCATTCTTTATTTTCGTAGAGTTAGTTTTATTTGCCGGCTCAGAATGCCACCACCCCTTCTCCTCCCATGGGTGTCGTAAAAGTCGACTAAGGGATTAGCCGGAGAATGGGCAGCAGCGTCCTTCGAGTACATTAACAACTCAACTGCGATCGCCAACCCGCCTGCCAAGCGTGGCGATTATGGCAAAACCCCCCAATGAGCGAGAACAAATCCATATCGGTGGTTGTGGTGATCTTTGGGGGAGGCCTGTGTCCAGCAGTGGACTTCACTCGGCCGAAATGATGAGTTTTATTTTCGTAGAGTTAGTTACCAATCTTGTGACAGCTGTTCAACCCGCCCGAAGGTCTACGACTTGGCTGAACGACTGCCGACTAATGACAACAACCGGGACCGTCGATTTTGCGTGCCCTCCGAAGCACGGAGACACTCGGTTTACCACTATGCGGTCACCCATCCAGACTGACCGCGCCAAGTGTTGCTTAACCACACCGAACGTTTGTGGAAGTCATTATTACTAACCTATACGGTTCTAAATAAGGGCGAAGATCTCAGGCTAAAGCAGACCTTAGAAATAGACTTTAATGAAACAATGAAATATAGAAGACAGTTGAGCGGTTCATTGCTGCCCTGTAGATAATTGAGTGACGCTGCAAAGGTTATTTCTTGGATGGGTGACCGGTCTTAAAACGAGAATCTATTGTTAATTCCTGTACATCATATCAACCAAAGGACATCGACTGCTGGACAAAGACCTCCCCCGAAACAACTATCTGTAGATCATACAAATATTTGTTCCGTGCGGTATCGGACCCGCGACAAGTTGTGCAGAATGCCAATTGCTTTACCACTACGTCAACCGTGCACTCAATATGTCGTTATTACCACACGAGAGGATACTGCTGCCCATCCTCTTGATATGAAAGAAAAAGAGTTTATTTTTGCGGCAACGTCGACGCACACGTACATGTTCAAAGATAAAAATTCCACATATGGTATAACTAACTAAATGGCTAAAATCGAAACTACAATAAGATAACTAAACGCTTAAAAACTACCACTACATGAAACCAAACGCGTATCCGCGCTGGCAGTACTGTTTGCACATTATATTTTGACAAAATGGCCAAAAGACTTGGTATCCAGGCCAAATATAACAACAATATTTTGACTAAAGAGTACACATTTTTGTCTGTGGTCGAAAACCAGAGTACAGAGTACAGTGGTTACATAATAAATTACGGTCATGGGGAAATTGTAGGTAGCATCGTCACAAAACATAGGTTGTTGCTCAGCATAATACTGTGGTATCACAACGAGCCATCAGCGCTGATTTTCAGCAACAGCCTCATCATATCATATATCAACCCTACGTTGCCTTTTGCAACACCCATGGGTGGAGATCGGTGATCTATTCTTTGCCAGAAATCACACAGAACGAACTTATCGTATTTAAATAGGGGTTATGATGTCTTACTTAACCAGATTTCCTTTAGAGCAGGTTTCCATCAGCTGTTCCATGAGCTCCTTCTTACCCGGACCCAAATCTTCAGGCGTCACCACGTCCATCTTGTTCAGCACCACTATTAGGGGCTTGTTGCTGAAAAGTGGCTTTATGCTCTCAAAGAGCGAAATCTGGAAAGTAAAGTGTGTTTTGTTATGTTACACATCTGTATTTATCCTCGTGGGTACAGTGTACAGACATACATCTCACACGCACAAAACGCAGACCGGACACAACTATCTGCAGATTATACAACTATTTGTTCTGTATAGGGATCGAACCCACAACACGTAGCTCAAAAGCCAATCACCTTAGCTACTGCGGCAACCGCCCCATCATAGATAATCATCTATACAAATAAATAAAATTGAAGTGTCTGTTTGTAATGTCAAAATAACAGCTTTTTACTAAATGCATATGAAAGTATGTACGTTACATATAACAAAAACACTATATTAATTTTTTTGTCTGTCTGTCTGTCCGTCTGTCTGTTTGTTCCGGGTAATCTCCGAAACGGCTAGACCGATGTTGACGGGACCTTCACTGGCAGATAGCTGATGTTATAAGGAATAACTTAGGCTACTTTTATTTTAGAAAAATAATTAGGGTTCCGCGTAAAAAAATAAAACCCTTGAAATCCAATATATATAATCTATGCCAAGTGTCTTTGTCGAAGTACTCTAAATTTCTTTTAAATTAAACGCGGGTGAAACCGCGGGTCCCAGCTAGTAGTATAATATAACTTACTTGTTCTTCAATACTGTGTCCGCATTGCTCTGACGGGTCTATGAAGAATAGTACAGCGGCTCGCAAGTGAGCCAGCGCAGTGACCGCTTGCATTTCTATCACATTGCGCTCTTCTAGAGGATGGTCGAGGATGCCGGGCGTGTCTATCACCTGGTGAAACAATGATGGATAAGTTATTAAACATTATTTATGTTACATGTCCCTGTATTTTGTCCTAGGTTTCAAACTAACATTTAGCAATAACTACTGTAAACCAAGTGCAAGCATTGCAATATGCAAGAGTTCATGCTAGAATTAATTATATGTATATTTCAATACCCATATAATGTCTGGATTAAGAATGTAGCACCACTCCATCTCCTCCATGGATGTCGCAAAAGGTGACTAAGGGACTCTAAACCAGAGGGATGGGCAGCAGCGTCCCTTCTGTGGAACAATAGACATACTGTCCGGAAAGGAAGTTGGACCCACCTAACTGGCCTGTCTACAACAGTAGACATACACGTCAAGGACTTCAAGACCAGAGTTCCCAATGGATATTGGGATGGGCCCGGCATGGTCGTTTGACATGACTTTGGACTTGCCTATGTACATTTCAAGGCTCACCTGTTGGGAAACTCTATCTCTCTCTCTCTCTCTCTCACATCATCTAGATAAGCGCAGTCAAATTAACCTGTTCATTGAAGCTAGTTTAAAAACTACTCAATCAAATGTAATGAAATTTATATGGGACCAATTCGAAAGCATTCCGCATCAGTTAAAATATGAATTGCTCAAATCGGTCTACTAATCTTGAAGTAATCGGTGTAACTACATAAAAAAAAAATACGCATCGCATTGAGAACCTCCTCCTTTTCGAAGTCGGTAATAATTACAATAAATAATAAGTTATAGAACAACTTACCTGCCATCTCAAATACTTGTAGTCGGTGTGTCCAACATACAAGCTCTTCGTCGTGAAGGCGTACGGCTGCACCTCCACGTCGGCCCGAGTGATCTGTTATCAACAAGCATCTCATAAATCCCTCTCTATAACAATACATTTATGTGTGTTCAATATTTCAAGTGTCCGAAGTGTATTACAGTCAACACAAGGGTTGTTATGGATATCTGAATGCACATCTGTAACTGCATCATCATCATGGAGCATCCTCATACATTTTGATGTCTGCAAAACATTTTCATCAGCAACTTTTGATTTTAAGGGACACCAGACGGAACCTCGGAACCAGCCCTCAGTAGAAAACCTTTAAGCAAGTAACACGTTAATATCATACCTTGTTGATAAAGCTTGACTTGCCGACGTTAGGGAACCCGCAGATGATGATCGTGCGCGTGTAGGGGTCGATGGACGGCAGACGCGCCAAATGTTGCCGGACCTGGACACAAAAGACAATTATCAAACATCTTGTATCGCAAACTATAAGAAAAAAAATCAATAATAGCTAGCACACTCATATAGGGAAGAGGCACCAACGTTTCAGTGTAAAAACTATGTGTTAATGAGTGAGTGAATAATAAGAGTGATTAAAAGATCGAGAATTGTTGAGTGAGTGTGTAAGAGACAGTGAGTATGAGTAAGTGAGTAAGAAAGAGTCATTGAGTGAGTACGAGTTAGTAACTGAGAGTCAGTGAGTAAGAGTAAGTAAGTAAAAGTATAACAGCCGAAATCTGAAACGCCAGTCGATATTTAAAACCTTCTCAAATATTTGAGACGATTGATTTTGGTCTTGGTGGTTCACCCGTGACCCGTCACCTGCGGGTAATCCAAAGTGCCTTATGTTAAGCACATGATTCCAAACTCCAAGTCGCTTTCTACTACACCCATGGGATGAGATGGGGTAGTCCTATTCTGACCTACACGGTGATGGTCAACAATATTAATTTATTAATGCAAAAATGAAATTGGAACTTGTTTCATATTAAATGAAACGCGACCCTTATAATATATGTAGGAACCTATATAAGCTGAGATAGCTCAAGTTAGATAAATTTGGTATATACTTTCCTCTTATTTTATTTGGTAGTAAAAAACACACACTAGCATTTCTCCTGTGGGTACAGATTACATACATAAATCAAACACTCTCGACCCGAAACAACTTTCTGCAGTACATAACATAATCAGCGCATTACTGTCCCACTGCTGGGCACGGGCCTTTTCTCACGATGAGAGAAGTTAGGCCTTTTTCCACCACGCTGGCATAGTGCGGGAGAGCGGACTAACACATCACTTTGGAGCCGTCTTAGGTGTCCAGGTTTCCTCACGACTTTTTCCTTTACCGTCAACGGAATTGACAATCAAATTATGATCCGCACATGAATCCAAGAAGTCAGAGGTGCGGGCCGGGATCTACATCAGACTCTCCAATATAGAAGGCAAGCGTTCAACTCTCTGCAGATCATACAGATATTAGTTGCGTGCAAGGATCGAACCCGCGACACGATGCGCAGGAAGCCAATCGCTTAGCCACTGCACAGACCGTGCCGTTAACGTATGACAGTATCTCACCTGCTCTAAGTAGGTGAGGTTGGCAGCTTGTCTCTTCATGATGGTGGCCATACGACCGAGAGCCGCTCTCTTCAGCTGCTTGCATCGGTACAGAGAGTCTCCGTACTTCAGGAGACGGACGTAGTCTTTCGCTACGCTGTGGACAAAAGTAAAAAGTACCTATATGTATGTGTAACTATCACTAATGGTAACCAGTAGAATATAACTGATAAATAAAATGATTTATGTCCCTTACTGTAAATAAGGCTAGGAAGGTACCGCCGCAGTGCCAGGCATTCTGCCGCCAATTAGACATTACTGTGCTCTGGTTAGAAGGGCACTGTAGCTAGTGAAATTACTGGGGACAAGAGACTAAAATTCTAGTCTCTAAGTGACGAGGGGACGGGAAGGGACGACGGGATCAATCAAACATTATCAATGCTATAATCACCTCCCTTGGATATTTTTTTGAGCATGCAGATGGGTACCGCTGGCTATACTCTTGATATATCCTTAGGTCACCTTTTACATAACCCGCAGATAAAGAAACCACGCCACCAAATTAAATCTTGATTGAGTTATTTATAATCTATACAAATAAATAAAATTGCAGTGTCTGTTTGTAATGTCAAAATAACAGCTTTTTACTAAATGCATATGAATGTATACACGGTACCTACAACAAAAAATCATTTTTTTTACTTTTTTGTCTGTTTGTCTGTCTGTCTGTTTGTTCCCGCTAAACTCCGAAATGGCTGGACCGATTTCTACGGGACTTTCACTGAAAGATAGCTGAGTTTATAAAGATTAACTTAGGCTACTTTTATTTGAGAAAAATAATTAGGGTTCCGCGCAAAAAAATTCAAACCCATGTAATCTAATATATACTCTATATCAAGTGTCTATGCCAAAGTACTCTAAATTATTATAAATAATCTAATTTCTTTTAAATTAATCAGCGGGTGAAACCGCGGTTCCCAGCTAATTAGAGATAAGTGCTTTTGTTTTTTATGCTTAAAAAACAATCCCAAAAAATCCAGATATCCAACTTAAAGACAGTCAATGAAGTTATAATGAGTAATGAGTTATCGATATTTCTGGCACTAGCTAAATATTAAAATGTCATTTTTGCTAATAATTTAAAGTTTTTTTTTTATTTATTTTTTTCATTTGCATTGACTGTATTGTTTTATCCTTACCTACTGGCTTATAAGTACGAGTTACTTAAGTTAAGTAGGACTAGAAGACTAGAGTACCCAAACAGAATACCAAGTGTAAATACCAAGAAGTGCATCGTCTCTACGGGGGGGTAGTGCAGTCAGATTTAAATACTCATTGGCATAGTTATTGTTGTGATTGATACTGATTTATTTTGGGTATTTTATCCATTAATTTTGAGCATTACCTTTTATATATATTTATACTTACGTGTCAATAAGATGTCTAGCAGTATTCAGTTGACCAAGACCCAGTTTGTAATGGTCCTTATCATACAAGACATTCATAAGATCTGCGTAGAAGGGATGGACATCATCTAGCTTTGGGAATTCCTGAAATGATTATGATGATAAAAATCTCATCGCTGTCATATTTCAGATGGGTCATCATACACGTAGCCCTAAGATGAGCAGCACTACCAAAACTGGCCCAGGAAATGCTGAGGATGATAGATGCTTATGGTAAAGACTCGTTTGAAAACACAACAAGAAAAGAAATGACGGTACGCTTGGTGCAGTGGGTGATAGTCGGCTGCTGCGTAAACGCTTACAGACATGAATTCCACATACAATACACCCAGACCCAGAACAACTACCTGCAAATCATACAAATATTTGTTCCGTGCGAGAATCGAACCCACGACACAGGAGCAATCCTAATGTGGGCAACGATTTTTATTTTTACTATAAAATAAAATAAAAATGAGATGGAAGTATATAATCATTCTGATCTTTTTGTATATTTTTAAATATGTACTGGTTTCTGATTTAGTCACCTAATGCCTAATGTATTAGTGCACTGATATTATTATAAATAAATAAATTGTGATTAGTATTAGATCATCATATTAGCGAAAGGACATCCACTACTGAACAAAGGCCTCCCCCATTCATTTCCACAATTGTGTCATCATTTTGGAGGGAATTGGCTAGTACTACTACTAGCCAATTTGGAGGGAATTGGCTAGTACTAGTACTACTCTCTTAGTCACCTTTTACGACATCCATGGGAGAAGGAATGGTGATGGATTCATAATCCAGACACCGCATGGAATACCAGTATCCAATACTAATTACAATTTATTTGTAGCATACATACCTTGAACAATAACAAAAATATGCAGGCAATGCAGAAAAATTTGGTACCTACCACCTGATCATCAATGACCACCAGCTGTTTTGGATTGTGTTGGAAGATAAATGAATATTGGAATTTAATTTTATATATTAATTTTTTAAGAACCATTTATAGTATTCACTTTTAAATGGTTACCAGTTATTATATAACTTTCCAGTATGTATTTCTATATATTGTTAAAAATGCAATTTTATGTTTATGAAGAAATAAAGGGAATAATAATAATACATCAACTTTATTGCATACAAAAAGTTAATAAATGTATTAAACAGTGTTGTAAACAGGTTGGACTGCACATACGTGAATCGCTATTGTGCCATCTCACACAGCATGAAGCAGCAGTAATTCACATAACCATTTGTTAAAATAATATTTTAAAAAACTAACAGATTAAGTTCTACTAACCTTTTTGAGTCAATGTTACTTGAATAAGATATATTTATATTATATTAATGCCAAAAATGTTGTTTAGTGGTCTTATCACAACCTTTGCCTAGAAGTATGACAACCTATTTTTAAGTCTTATTTCCTTAAGCCAGCCTCTGCCCAAAGGCTTTTCCAAAGATGCAACCTAAAGTGGCCCCATATGTTATTTTTGTTTCAATCATAATTTTAAATATATTATTGAGTTCTATAGTTATAAGAGGATTTTCTAGTTTGTATACTTAATTTTCAAAAAACTGCAGTTATCGACAACTTGGCCACGTGGGATGTAAACAAATATTGTAATAAAAAAAAGATTGCACCACAATGATCTTTCTCACTGATTGCTTTTAATCTGCTTGAATTATAGCCTACAGGGCTTCATTTCAAAATAATCAGCCCTGAAGTCTATAATACAGAATATAATTCACCAAAACTGAATATAGTTCATGGTATATGCGAATAATATATTTAATTACCTGAATAATCCTAGAAAGACGGTCGTGAAAGTTCTGTTGCGTAAATTTTACTTTTCTCATATAAAACCCGCGAATCCTTGATATTTTATAGTGTTTGTGTACCACTGTGGGTGTTTTCCTCTGTGTTTTAGATAATATTATGTCTATGAAGTCCTGAAATGCATAAATTGTGCGTAAAATGTTAGGTTAGAAAACAAGACATATTTTTTTTTAATGATTTGATATAAGAATAAACCTTTAATATATTTACCTTAGCAGTAGGGACTACGGCAATCTTTTTAAAATTATACAAACTCATTTTGGTTTATTTAATTTACACTTACAAATAAAAAAAGCTCAGCATGAGCCCAACACGTAAACACGTGTTTTTAAAAAGAAATCAACGCTAGGGATGTGACGTATTATTATATTATGTTACCAGGTTTTAAGACCAAAGGCCTGCTTTGCTTCCAAGTAGTTCGCCCTGGTACAGTATTTATTTTATTTATTTATTCTTTATGCACAAACACGTACAGAGGCGGACTTAATGCCAGTACGGGTAGTGATGTTATGTCAACAATATACAACCAGTCAATTTATTTACAAACTTAGTAGCCGATTGCTGGTAGAACTTGCAAAAGGAGAACGTATTTGTTACCATAAAAAGATTGTTAAATATTATCTATGTATTATTCTTATAGTATTGTAGTATTCTTCTCTCTGTTTCTTCACTGAACTGAAAATGTACGTAATTGTTTTGTGACACGTAATAATTAAAAGAAATAAATAATATCCCCTGCGATTTTAATATTCGTTAACCCGACAAATTAAATAATTCTAACAATTGCAAGCCCATTGGAATCAAATCTCGTAGACACACACCAGCAGATCAGGCATTAATTGAAACTGAAATATGGATGTGAACACTATAGCAGAGCATCATTAGTTCAAAATGGAAGACCTGTGGCATTGTTCTCAGGAACGCTCAATGACAGTAAACATAAAAACCCATCTATCTAGAAAGAAGCATGTAAGCGCAAAGCATGATTGTCTGATGCCACGATACGAGCTCCCTTTCCTACGATTTTGTGCATCATATATAGCATAGTTATGTTTATACAGTGTGTCGAGCTTGACGTGTAGCCACGTAGACGTACACACACGTTCATTGTTGGCGTATTTATAATCTACGCGTTAGGTAACGACCTGTAGCGCGCGAATTCACGCGATGACTGCCGCCCGGTCATATCCGCGCTATGCCTTGCTCACGCTATTATCCTCAATCCTCATTACTCGTTATTTTTTAATGGCGCGATTTTTATAGCGTCATCTTGAAGCCAGCATAGCATATGTTGTGTGAATATAGCGCGCGATTTAATCGCGCTAGACGCTATATTAACCATCACTAATGACAAATTCTAAGAAGAAATACCTAAAGAAACTCAAGCTAGGTCTTTTTCACCTTTTTATCCTTCGAGTACATTTAATTAATTTATATGGTATTTTTCATATGTAAGGTAATATCGAGTGGTTTCCAGATTATAAATATATCACTACTCGATACTCGAGTCACCACTCGAGTCTACCTGAGTCGGGACATCACTATGACAATTTATCAAACGTCAAATTGCTGATGGCAAATATCAGAGAGGGTTATAGAAGATTTGTGATTTATTTATTTATTTGAAATAATGCCGGATAATCTATGGAATTAATGCAGTAACAAAAATAATTGGAACAATAAAGTATTTTGAATGTTCAGCTGCATAACTCTCAATAATACTGTGATTAATTGTAAGTAGAATATTGCATCATTTTTCATTTGTTTTTCTTAATTTATTTCGTCGCAAAAAATAATTACCATCCCGAAATTGAGTTCGAATTAGTAGTTGATAATTATTAATTACTTATCTTTGGCATATCCTTATTCATGCTTGCCTTTTCTCTAGCAAGGATACACTATCGTACGGTTGCACGAGATATCTAGTTACTAACCTAGGTACCCAATTAATTCACTGCATGATATTACATATGTTACGACACTAGCCGCATTTTCGGTGGGCAGTCGGTTTGGTACTACTTATTAATGAGAAAATGAATTTTGAAAGTTTTAATTACTGGACCAGGGAATCGTGCTGCTAATTTTTATTTGCTTCTGGTACGTCCCATCTTAAAAGATAGGGAGGCCTCGACTGAACATGTTGAAAACATTTTATACGTTATATTTATTTACTTATAAATTGTGAGTGGTGTGTGTACATTGCAGGGTATAAATTGAAGAAAAGAGGACCGACAATAAAATGTATTCAAGATTGTGCCGCTTCAAGTCAAGCTTGAATTTTCGCCTATCACCATGCTGCAGTACTTATAGCAGTGGCATTTTAAAAAACAAGGAACCCCTGGTTAAATCTATACAGCAAGGAAAAATAATACATGGCTTCATGGTCCAAGATGTTGAACATATTAAAGAATATAATATGACTGCATATTACTTAATACATGAGAAGACTAAAACAGAGTATCTGCATTTAGACAGAGATGATTCCAATAATGTATTTTCTGTTGGTTTTCGTACAACACCTTTGGATTCTATGGGTACGCCGCATATCTTAGAACACACAGTTTTATGTGGCTCAGAGAGGTATCCAGTTAGAGATCCATTCTTTAAAATGTTGAACAGATCACTAGCTACATTTATGAATGCATTGACAGGCCCTGACTACACATTTTATCCTTTTTCATCACAAAATGAGATAGATTTCAGAAATCTACAAAAAGTATACTTAGATGCTGTTTTTAAACCAAATCTAGCTAGGTTAGACTTCTTGCAAGAAGGCTGGAGACTTGAACATACAAATGTAGAGGACAAATTGTCTGAATTAACATTTAAAGGTGTTGTATACAATGAAATGAAAGGAGCTTTCTCTGAAACAAGTTCATTATTTGGACAAAAGTTTATAAACACAATTTTACCACAAGGAACATATGGATATGTTTCTGGTGGTGACCCATTATGCATTCCTGAACTTACTCATGACCATCTAAAGAATTTCCATTCGCGATATTACCATCCAAGTAATGCTAGAATTTATTCCTATGGTAACTTTCCTTTGGAAGCGAACTTAAAGTTTGTCAATGAAGCTTACTTGAGTCAATATGCCTTTTTGGACCCACAGCATACTATAGTACATAACCAACCGAGATGGGTAAAGCCAAAAGTATCCCAAATTGCATGTAGATTAGATCAATATGGAGTTCCTATTGAAAAGCAGAACCAAATTGCCATAGGATATGTAATGACTGATATAACAGACATATATGAGACATTTATGATGATGGCATTGACTGAACTCATGATCATAGGCCCAAATTCAGCTTTCTACAAGAGTCTAATTGAGAAAAACATATCTGGTGGCTATAATTCTCTCACAGGGTTTGACAACCAAATTAAAGACACATTATTTGTAGTGGGACTGAAAGATGTTGAGAAATCAAAGTTTGAAATGGTAGAATCCATTGTCAATCAGACCATCCATGATATATATGATAAAGGGTTTGAAAAAGATCACATAGAGAGTGTCCTGCATGGTTTTGAGTTATCAATCAAACATCAATCGCCAAAGTTTGGCCTCAATCTCCTCTTCAATCTTATGCCTCTGTGGAATCATAATGGACAAATTTTAAATGCCTTGAAAGTCAATCAATTGTTTAATCAATTAAAAACTAATTTGATGAATCCAAGCTATGTGAAAGATGTTATTGAAAAATATTTTATAGTAAATAAGCACAAATTAACTATGACTATGGTTCCAGATCAAAAGTTTGATGATGCATTCAACGAAGCTGAAGTAAGATTATTAAATTCTAAAGTAAGCTCTCTGACATACAGCCAGAAAGATTTGATTTTTAAAGAAGGATTAGAACTTTCTCTTGCACAAAAGCGAGAGCAGAATTTGGATGTCCTACCTTGTCTAAAGATAGAAGACATCACTCTTAACAAGACTGCACCTCCCCTGAAGCACATGGTTGCTGCGATGATTCCTTTACAAATGTGTGAGGCTAACACTAATGGAGTGACATATTTCAAAGGAGTGGTTGGAACCGATTGCTTGAAGGAACAACAGAGAGAATTGCTTCCATTCTTCAACTATGTAATCAACAAGTTTGATACAAAATCATTCAATTACAGGGACTTTGACAAACATGTTAGTAAAACAACTTCTGGATTAAGTTTCCTCACACACATTACAGAGCATATTGATCTACAAGGTCAGTATGAACAAGGATTATTGATAAGCAGTCATTGTTTGGACGAAAATCTCCCAAAAATGCTGGATATATGGAGTGAGATCTTTAGCAAACCGAATTTTAGTAACAGTGAAAGAATGAGCATGCTTTTTTCAAGCTATTGCTCTGCTTTAAGCAATGGAATAATAGATAGTGGTCATACTTTTGCTATGCAGGCTGCACGAGGTCTGATCACCTCTGTAGATGAATGCAAAGAGAATTTAATGGGTCTACACCACGTCATGTCTATGCAGGAAATCCAGAAAAGGCAAACAATTGAAGATGTCCAATCTACAGTTGATATGATAGCAAAGCAAATTTTAAAAGGCTCTAACTTAAGGGCAGCCTTCCATTACTGCAGCACAAACGATCAAATTCAAAATAGTGCTGAAAGCTTCTGCAAAGATCTGTGTGCAGGTTTGGACCAAAAAGAAATGAATAGAATTAACTGGACGGATTGTAAGAAATTATCAACAGAGAGTAGGGGTGTGCATATTCTAATGAATATTCCAGTCAACTTCTGTGCGAAAGTCTTGCCTACAGTGCCATACACTGATCCTGATTATCCGAAGTTACGTGTGCTCTCTAGATTCTTGACCTCAAAGTATTTGCATCCGATCGTGAGAGAGCAAAATGGGGCATACGGCGCAGGAGCGATGTTAACTTTAGATGGAGTTTTCAACTATTATTCTTATAGGGACCCGAATTCTAAAGTCACTTTTAAAGTATTCGATGACACGGCATTATGGATGAATAGAAATGCTATTCTTGTGGATGATCAAAACCTTTTTGAGGCGAAACTGTCCATATTACAGCAGATGGATCAGCCGATTGCCGAATACATGAAAGGGGTTGACCTATTTTTGTATGGATTATCCTATGATATCTGGAAGACACAAAGAGAAAGGGTTTTAGCTGTGAAGAGGGAGGACTTGCTTGAAGTTTGCCATAAATACTTGAACAACGACAAGTGGGCTGGCAAATGCTTGATTGGCGAAGGTTCGAAAGATCTAGGAGAGTTGAATGAAGTGTGGGAAACTATACGTGGACCGCAGCAGTAATCGAAGATGAAGTTAGTTCGTAGATTCGCAAAATATTCGTATACAAAGTGATTTACAACTTAGTGTTTCAAAAGTGACAGTGAAATAAGGCATTGCTTTGTCGTCTAAAATAGCAAAGTCACGTTGTTAAGTCTTTAAACATTTTTATTAAAGAAGTGGAAGTTATCATTTCATGCAGTCTTATGGTCTTGGTAGATCATGGGCATTAGGCTTCTGCTTGGACCCATCAAGCCTCATTTAACGTTCTAACTGCCAAATACTCAAACGCCATGTAACGTTAAGTCCCCACTTTAACCATTTGAGCCGCCCGGTTTTGTACCAAAAACAGGTTTCTCGAATAGTTAAAGCGGGGACTTAACATTAAATGTCGTTTGAGTATTCAGCCGTTAGTAGTCCAAATTTGAGTTGTGTTTTGTGATCAGCGCGCATAGTTCGGTGAACGATTCTTACTTTCTATAGAGAGGCAGCTTATATAAAATGAGGGATCAGTCTATTTCTCTGGCCAACATTATCGAATATCTCGTATGCAATGTTTCTAGTATCAGCATTTAGTCATCAGGGGACCTTATGCGCAAAGCTCGGAACCGGTTCGAAATAAACCGGTTAATAAAGGTTACGATGGGAACGATAACCGGTTAAAATAACCTTGACACCGCAAATGCAAGAATAAAAAATAAGATTTGCTGGTGTGGTTAAAAATATATGTAACTTCAAATGAAGACAGGAGAAGCAAGTTATCTTTGTGATGTGTGTACTAATTACCAGACGGTGAGTGATTGACCCCAGCCTTCACAGCTCTGGGGACGAGGCCAAAAGGAAGATTATGTTGAAATTGTCACACTTATGAGTTTACTCAGTATAAACAATGAGTAAATTCAATAAAGTTTAGCAAAATAAATATGAAACCTTTACGGCGCTGAAACCAGACCCGGACAGTTGGTTTGTCAAAGAATGGCTGTAGTGCGAGCTATACTCTGGTTTCTTCGTAAGATTAAAATTCCTAACAAAATCGTCCGGGAAAGAGCTGGAGCCACCGACAAGCAGTATTAAGTGTTATGGCATGACCATGTCCGCCTAAAGAGTAATAGCGGATAAAGCATATCGAACATAATGTGGCTCTTTCGCCTGCTAGACGGCCAGCCTGAAGAAGGCAGTTGGGTACACCGACCAATATTAGCGTCATATATAAGTTTTAATACTGCAGCATGCACTTGGTGCAGGCTGATAAATAACATGTGATCTGTATCAGCCAGGCAACCGTTGGGTCTCTCCGTGACGCATGGGCAGTATATTTAGGTTGGACTTTGAACCGGTTACTCTTGGTTAATACCGGTTAATTGAAATTAACCTTAACGTTTCATGGAATCATCGGTTAATAGGAACGAACCAAAATATTACGCTCAGATTTACTTAGGGCCGGTTTGAAAATTTAACCGGTTTCCGAGCCTTGCGTGATCTAGCGTTAGCAGTCTGGCTGACTAATAATTAGATTTTATGATAAAAACCCCTGGACAATAAAAGCGCGGTAAACATTAATTCCAAGAGTATCTACTTAATTCCCTAAATCACATCATTATCTTAAAAAGTATTCTGCAATATTCCTAGCTTTATTTAGTAGAAAAAGAGTAACCCTTTCGAAACGGCCCTTGAAAGACTTGCGGCTGCGAAGATACGATTCTATTAGCATCAACAACAAACGTTTTCGCGCCTGCATTGATGCTACAACGCGTTAAACAGTCGTCAGCGTGCATTCGTACGAGCATAGGGTTACCATTTGGCCGGAAAAATCCGGTCTTGACCGGATTTTAAATAGCCGACAACGGACTCCGCCCGGATTTTCTTACAGACCGCATTTTTATAGATCTACAAGTCGTGCGACCTGACTCCCCGATATCCGCGGCGCGCTTGCATTGATGCTACAACGCGGTAAGCTGCCCTTAGCGTTCATTCATGTTACTATCTAGCCGGAACAATCCGATCTTGACCTGATTTTAATAGCCGAGACCGGACTCCGCCTGGATTTTTTCACGGACTGTATTTTTACTAATTCTATAGGCCGCCCGAGCGCGCCAACTCGCTCTTAAACAAAAAAATCGAGCGTATTCGTCAATTGTCAATGCGTTTCTTAGCTGCATGGTGAGAGAAAAGTTAGTTCGATGGAAATGGTCAAAATCAACCGGCTGACAACCGAACTTGTTTTTAAAGAATACGATATTTTTAACCGCCTGCTACCTACCGGATTTCCAATTCTAGGCCCCGGTGACCTTATACGATTAAAATACTAAAAGTATCGTATCTACCTACGGCGCGGCCGGCGTTACAATATTTGTAAAATAAATGCGAAGTTGATTTAATTATACCTATTACTTGGGAAATCGAAGATATTATGAAAATGTACCTTATTGCAGATGTAGAAAAACTTGATGTTATTTATTACAGAGTATGTAATGTTGAGGCTTGTTAATAAATATTATTTTTCAATTCATGCTGTTTTATTAATTGCCAATGATATTATACCATAGTAATGTTACGTCCATATTAAATGGCGCGCAAAACTGAGTCTCGCTGTATGTAGGTATAAAGCTATAAAACTACACACCTATGCTGTAAGAAAGAAGATACAAAAACTACGAGAGTAAAAAAGGCAAAGTCAAAAGTTTTTTATTCATGTAAACCATTTACTGGTATGAATAGTCAGAATTTAAAAAGTTGCACGGTTCCATGTCGTTGGTCCTATGGAGAAGAACCGGCAAGAAACTATGACTATATATTTTTTTAAAATATATGATGTATTACAGTCTTAATATTAAACACAATATTATTGTTAAACAAAAGAAGCTATGTGAGGGTAATGCATGCCCTTGTGTGGGATAAATACCACATATTTATGCACAATGATATTAATTCCCTTACAATAAGATAGCTATAGCAGTCAAGAGCTGACCAGTCCCAACAGAGGGCACTCGTTCACGGGCATAACGCATGCATCAGCATAGTTCAGCTCATCCATAATGCAGGGAACTAAACCACCCAACACACAACGCTACCCTCAACAAGACATTTTCCAGTATAATATTGTAATCTTTGACAGACCCGAACTGCCAGGCCACAGGACGGTTAAAAGAGATAGCTATCTAAAATTACAACACGTTTAGTCAATGTCTTTGTCGCACCTGTGATAGAATATATGTGTTGTCTCTTTTCTTTGCTTGGCCTGTGTTTTGTTCCAGAATATTATTCTATAGATAATTTGAATAGTATATTTATTAAAATATTTTATTTAGTTTTGTAAGTTTGTGCATTTTCTATAAGCACGACGGCATTGTTATAAGAACATAGCACCACTCCATCTCCCTTGGATGTCGTAAAAGGCGACTAAGAGACTTTCAACAAGAGGAATAGACCGCAGCGAAGGGATTTTGTGGAACAGTACCTAGTCATTCTGCGCTCACCAACCCGCCTGCCAAGCGTGGCGATTATGGCAAAACCCCCCAATGAGCCCACAACACACCCATATCGGTCGTTGTAGTGATCTTTGGGGGAGGCCTGTGTCCAACAGTGGACTTCATTCGGCCGAAATGATTGCATAATATTATAAACCCATGATCAGTTCTCAAAGACGAAGTTGACCCTGGAAAACCCGGTAAAGCATTATCTATACAAATAAATAATCTATATCTATACTACAAATAATAAAATTGAAGTGTCTGTTTGTAATGTCAAAATAACAGCTTTTTACTAAATGCATATGAAAGTATATACGGAACATATAACAAAAAATGCATTTTAAACATTTTTGTCTGTCTGTCTGTCTGTCTGTTTGTTCCGGGTAATCTCCGAAACGGCTGGACCGATTTTGACGGGACTTCACTGGCAGATAGCTGATGTTATAAGGAATAACTTAGGCTAATTTTATTTTAGAAAAATAATTAGGGTTCTGCACAAAAAAAAACCCTTGAAATTCAATGTATATATTCTATGTCAAGTGCCTATGTCGAAGTACTCTAAATGTATTTTAATTTAATGTTCGATGGGCAGCAGCGTCCCGTCTGTGAAACGGTAGCCATACTGCGCTCACCTACCCGCCTGCCCAGCGTGGCGAGTATTGGCACATACCCCCCAGAATGATGACACAGTTGTCAAAATCTATGTGGGAGGCCTTTTTTCAGCAGTGGACGTATAAATGGCCGATATGATATGATTTTAACTAACGCGGGTGAAACCGCGGGTCCCAGCTAGTCATGAATAAAGTTATCTGTTTTTTCAATTAATTTAACTTTGGTTTTAGGTAATCATGTCACTACCACAACATTTCGACAATCCCGAAGATTATTTCGAAGAATGCCTAAAGTTCTTTCAGGTATACCAATATTTATATAACTTCCCCAACACAGACTTACTCATTCACAACGTTTTGGACAAAATCACCACAACTGACGGAGATATCGACATTTTTAATGAGAATTTTGACTTCAGCGATGTGAATGATGAATTTTTAAGCGGCTTTTTCTTGAAACTAAAGAAATTGCAAAATGTCTACATTGATTTTCGAGAAGATTCTTTGGAAAATAATATAAATGTGCCACTTAGTCCTAAAAAGAGACATGAGATAATATATCTAACGAGAGAGATCAAACAAATGTGCGAAAAAGTTGGCTGTGAAGCTGTCGTGGACTTTGGATCTGGTTTGGTAAGCATTCCTCAACCGCCAAGGCTTTTGTCCTCAGGAAATAACTGTGATGACCAACAATGCTTAAATACCCCTTTGTCTTTGTCCATCTATTGCTTATCCATTGTACAATTACTGTTCATTAAATTATTCCTAGTAGTTGTTTTTAAAACGGTGTACAATAAAGAATGTTCTATTCTATTCTATGCTTGTCCATTTATCTAGGTACATTCTAGAATCTACATTACACTTTTTTCTACCATGTTCGTTTATGTATATAGTTGTCTTAAGCGAAGGTACTGTATAAAAATGCACGGAACGGAGTATAGTACCTATACGTAGTACTTGCCTATATGATACAGCATTTAGTACACATAAAAGCCGAAATTTGCCATGTGTGGGCAATGAATGAATACCACCACCCCACCCATCCTGTGGGTGTCGTAAAAGGCGACTATGGGATTAGGATGGAGCACAACACAAAACCGGTCATTGTGGCAATCTATGGGGGAAGCTTCTGTCCAGCAGTGGACGTTTTTTTGGCTTAAATGATGATGAAAAGCCGAAACACTAAAAATAATATTTTATCCTCATAGGATAGTAGAGAGCGGGGACATCAATTTACGCACGTGGCGACTAGCGATCGGAAAAGGGTATAAACATGCTTACCTGCCTACCTTTGAAAACATCTTCTGTATGTCAATCGTTAATGTAATTTAGGTTGCCTTCAGCAACTTCGCAAAATGGCTGATGTACCTACTTTAATTGATAATACCATTTGGATTACACATTCATCATATCAGCCACAGGATGTCCACTGCTGAACAAAGGCCTCCCCCCTTAGATTTCCACAACGAGCGGTCACATGCCGCTCTCATCCAACGACTCCCAGCGACCTTCACCAGGTCGTCTGTCCACCTCGTTGGAGGTCGTCCCACGCTGCGTTTTCCGGTGCGCGGTCTCCATTCTAGAACCTTTGTGCCCCAGCGGCCATCAGTTCTACGAGCAATGTGCCCTGCCCATTGCCACTTCAGTTTACTAATCCTTTCAGCTAACTTTAATTCTTCTACGGGTCTCCTCATTTCTAATTCGATCTCGTAGAGAAATACCAAGCATAGCTCTCTCCATAGCTCGCTGAGTGACCTTGAGCTTTCTTATGAGGCCTATTGTGAGTGACCACGTCTCTGTTCCATATGTCATCACTGGTAACACACACTGGTTAAAGACTTGCGTTTTTACACATTCAGCAGCATTAAAAATAACTAACATACCATAATCGTAAAAGATGCTATAGTTTTTGGAAAAAATAAATGTGTTGTTCCTCTATTTAGAAGAATGATCCTGATGGGCGGGTAGTAGGCAAGGTTGGCCTCGAGCTCTGGTCGATCGTGCGGCTGTATACAAGCTTATCTGATGCTGATGCTTGCGCCATAGGATTTCGACGATTAAGAAAAGGCGATTACCTCGCTGTTGGAATGTATTTAAAATTGCAATTCCATAAATTACTGCCAACGTAGCCTAACATTAGGCTGAATGTGATACGTGTGGAACTATGTATTGTCGCAAAGCTTCGTAGTAGCATAAGTCCAGCCGTTGACTGCAATAGGTTGAGCTGACTGATTAAAGTTTTATTATAACTGATATGTGTTTCCAGGGTTACTTGGACCAACTAATATTTGAAACAACGAACTACAACATTTTAGGGATTGAATGCAATGAAAGTCACTACGTTGGCGCTAAAAAACGACAGCGGAAGTACCACGCAAACTCCATTGATAGCGTAAAATATATTAAACATACAGTGAGCGAAGATTCTGATGGAAATATTGAGGGTTATCTGCATAATAAGTTTGGAAATCATAGAGGATTTTGTATAACCGGACTCCATGCTTGCGCCGATTTGACTATTGATGCAATTAACTTATTTTTAAAGATGCCTGACGCTAAGGCCTTAGTTATAATGCCATGTTGTTATCATAAAATGGAGGGGAATGAAGGAGTTTTTAGAAACTTTCCGCTGAGTAATAGTTTAAAGAATATATTTACAAGATTTAAAGGGGAAGAGTTTATGAGAGTGCCATTCCTAAGATTGGCTGCTCAACCACCTTCTATTAGCGATAAATTGGAAGATTTGGTTTTCAATTTATTGTCAAGGGCTGTGCTACAATTGTTTGCTTTTACACGTAAGAACTTATATTTATGTAATACTAGCTGGAACCCGCGGTTTCACCCGCGTTTAATTTAAAATAAATTTAGAGTACTTCGACATAGACACTTGACATAGAATATATATTGGATTTCAAGGCTTTTATTTTTTTACGCGGAACCCTAATTATTTTTCTAAAATAAAAGTAGCCTAAGTTATTCCTTATAACATCAGCTATCTGCCAGTGAAGGTCCCGTCAAAATCGGTCCAGCCGTTTCGGAGATTACCCGGAACAAACAGACAGACAGACGGACAGACAGACAGACAAATTCTTTTTAAATAGTGTTTTTGTTATATGTAACGTACATACTTTCATATGCATTTAGTAAAAAGCTGTTATTTTAACATTATAAACAGACACTTCAATTTTATTTATTTGTATATATATATATATATATATATGTTTTTTGAATCTTGTGAAATGGGTCTTCGACGGCCCGATGAAGACGTTGGAAGGTGGAGAACCGGCTCCCGTGGCGTAACTTGGGAGAGGCCGATATCCAGCAAGTGGTTAAACTGAAGAGATTGAAGCAGATACGTATTATTATTAGTATAAGTACTAATATATTATAAATAATAACTTGGCTTTTTTCAGACAACTGCAAATTAAAAAGGAATAAACGGAAAGCTGTGAAAACTAAAACGATGGGCAACAAATTTGAAACCTATATACAGGAAGCAATCAATTACGGGTTTTCTTTAATTGATAATGTATCTTTGGCTGACGGGAATAAAGATGAGAACTCTACATTTAATTTAGAAGAACTTATAACGTTGTGGCATCAAATACCGCAAGTGATGTTTCAAAAAGCGGGAATTTTTATTCTGTTACAAAATTATTTGCAGCCAGTTATAGAGAATATGATTTTATATGATAGATTGCTTTATTTGAATGAAAATGGTGTAAAATACTGTGAATTCAAAAAGATATTTAACGAAAAGACATCGCCTCGTTGTATAGCTCTTTTAGCATGTAAATAAATGTTTATGTATGTTTTACTCATAAGTTGTTAAGCGCCATTATCTAGTTGTCAGATTCAATAAATTAATAAATTTTTTCTTATCTTCTTTTTTTAAAACTTTGCCCCATACTAGTATTTCTCCTGTGTCGTGGGTGCGTTTACAGACATGAATTCCACACACAATACACCCAGACCCGGAACAACTACCTGCAGATCATACAAATATTTGTTCCGTGCGGGAATCGAACCCACGACCCGGAGCGCAGCAGCCGACTGTATCAGCCACTGCACCAACCATGCCGTCGAGTGCGGTGCGGTGATTATGGCAATATCTGATTACTTCCTGGTGACTATGGCAATTATACAGGGTGTCCAGTAAATAGCACGACATACTGCAGGGGGTGAGAGCTTGGGTCAATACCTACCAAAAAGCAATATATGTTCAGCAAAAGCTTGACAGGGCTCACATTTAGGGCCTATCTTGTTTAATATCTTTGTTAACGATATATCTGAGTGTTTCCTATTTTCATCTCCATATCTTTTCGCTGACGATTTAAAGATGTTAAGACGTGTCCACTCCCACCGGGATACAGCACTCTTGCAAAGTGATCTGGAAAGGCTGCGCATGTGGTGTAATGCAAATGGGATGGACCTAAATATTAATAAATGCTTCCACCACCAACCAAATTCACAGATTCGATCTACCACATTGACGGAACTGAAATTCAGGAGGTGGACTGTATTAAGGATCTAGGGGTAATATTAGATAGTAAATTAACGTTTCTGCCACATATAGATCATATTACTAAAAAGGCTTCTCGTATGTTAGGTTTCATCATCCGTAACGGCAAGGACTTCAGACTTCCACGCACAAAGATTCTTTTATACAACACCTTGGTACGTAGCATACTTGAGTATTGTAGTACAGTCTGGAGACCTCATTATGCCACCCATACATTAAGGCTAGAAAGATTACAAAAGAGATTTGTTTGGCATTTGTCCACCAAGGACAAGGTAGCCAGAAGGCCATCATCATACCATGAGAGACTTCGTCACTTTAAGATGTGTAGTTTGGAAAAGCGTCGAAGTTTGCTGGATCCTTGATAATAATTCCGTGTGGTGTCCGGATTAAGAATATAGCACCACTCCATCTCCTCCCGTGGATGTCGTAAAAGGCGACTAAGGGAATCTATACCAGAGGGATGGGCAGCAGCGTCCCTTCCGTGAAACGGTAGCCATATTGCGCTCACCAACCCGCCTGCCAAGCGTGGTGAGTATTGGCAAATCCCCCCCAAAATGTTGACACAGTTGTGAAAATCTATGGGGGAGGCCTTTGTTCAGCAGTGGACGTATAAATGGCCGATATGATGATAATAAGATAGACTGCATAAAATTGCTAGACAAAATTTCATTTCGAGTGCATGCCGAATTCCTCGCTACCCCATAAAATTGTTGGTTCCACCGTTTCGTACTACCGTGCTGGGTTTTAATGCTGCTGTTGCCAGACTATGTAGGTTGTATAATGAGAGTAGCGGATCCATAGATGTCTTCTCAGACTCTCTATTGAAATGTCGCAGTAACTGGTTGGAGCCCAGGTTGGAGACTAGGCCCAGATAAAGATGGTTAGAGTTAGACAGTTTTTTACTTTTGCTGCTTGTCGACACTTACTTCTTACTTTTTATATCTTTTTATATTTTGTTATGCTTTATAAAGTTGTGTATAAGTGCTAAATTATTACCATTGTTTTGTTTTTGGAGTTTACTGTTTAATTTTGTTTTGTTTAGCATGTCGTGTTTACCTGTAATTGATAATGCAATTAGCTGTAAGTACTTTAATGTATGTTGTATTATTGTAATTATCGTTGGTGAACCTAATAAAGAAAATAAGAAAATAAAAATAAAAACCTTACGGATTTTTTTTCTCCACCGTAGGTTAAAGCTAAGCGATAAGAAAATTGTACTGTGATTTTTTTTAAAAATTGTATTTCTTTAAAACATTTTAGTTTTTAATAGAATAAAGACTTATCAATGAGTAAAGTAATAAACAAAGGCCATTTATCCTCTAGTTACCGGCATTGCTGTATTATTACTCGAAGAATATTTCACAAGTTAAACAAATAAAAACTTACATAACATTTATTATATAACATAAACTCAAATAACTTTTGGCAATTAACTAAATAACACTTTTTACTTTCATTTACAAACTTCACAAGTAGGTATGATATAATTATATAACAAACATAAAAAACAGCTTGCAGTCAAGTAGTTGCTAGTACAAACATATTAAACAGCCAAATAATAATAACGGTCAATCCAATCCAAAATCTTCAGATTCTAAATTTTGAGCTTGATCTGTTTTTATGTTAAAATTACTTTTACACATAAAACGGACAAATCCTCAATCCCAAATATTTCGGCTTAAATTAACTATTAATTTCAGCCTTAAGTTAATAAAGGAAATTTTCAACGACAGCTTGGGGTTACAATAATTGCTGATATTGATCAGGCATAAGGTTTCCATTTTACATCTATTTTCAAGAAAATATATTTGACGGCATGGTTGGTGCAGTGGCTAATACAGTAGACTGCTGCGCCCCGGGTCGTGTGTTCGATTCCCGCACGGAACTAATATTTGTATGATCTGCAGTTAGTGGGTCCGCGTCTGTGTGTATTGTGTGTGAAATTTGTTTCTGTAAACGCACCCATGACACAATAGAAATCACACAATACACACAATAGTGTGAGGCACTGCTTAAAAAAAACAAGGTCTCACAATGAGCTCTTCCATTTGATATATATTATCCGTAAATGGCGCGAATAAGTTGAAAGTAGAGGGACGGAAAAAAAGTTTATAAAGTTTAAGCTGATCAATATAGGTAGAAATGCTAGTTTGTGGGAAGAATAAAGTATACCTGTATATACTGCACTTCATTATCGAGTAAATCCTACATTCACTAGTGATGCAACCGACTTCTGCTTCTGCTTCCGCAGCTGCGGAAATTCCGAGCGCTTTTTCACATCCGTTTCTGCTTCTGTTTCCACAACTTCTATTTTGTTTTCTTTTCTTTTAAAAAAAGACATTGCTCCACACTAGGATTTCTCATGTGTCGTGGGTGCGTTTACAGACATAGATTTCACACACAATACACCCAGACCTGGAACAACTACCTGCAGATCATACAAATATTTGTTCCGTGCGGGAATCGAACCTGTAACCTGGAGCACAGCAATGCCATGTTTACTCAAAATTATCACTCCCCTTTAGTATACTTTTCAGAGTTGCTATATTCAGAGGATGTTTGCATTCTACGTCTCTTCCAGTCTGTTTATCCTTGGTCTACCTATAGCTCTACGTTCCATCATTTTCTTCTTCCCTTCAAGCATTTTATTTCCCTCAGGAATTATGACCTCTCCATTAGCTGGATAAATAGGATAAGCCCATCAGGAGCATGTTTTTCTCCTTGCCATATTCATGTCATGTCGTCGTTTCATATGTTTGTTATAATTAGGCCAATTTGTAAAGTCCCGTTTACAAATATCACAAGAATAAGGTTTTATTCCAGTGTGCTGTCGGACATGTTGATTTAAAATTGTTTTAAAACGAAACCTTTTATTGCAATATGAACAGACATGAGGTAGAGAGTCAGTGTGTATTATACTATGATTATTAAGTTGGTATTTGAGACGAAAACATCTTCCGCATTTATCACAAGCATGTGGTTTCTGTCCACCATGGATGCTAATATGGTAGCGTAACCGTCTTGAGGTTTTGAATGAAGACTTACAAATTTCACACTGATATGGTCTTGCATCTGTATGTTGAATCATATGTTCAGCTAGATTTGCTTTCTGGAAAAAACATTTGCCACAAATCTCACAAATATGGTCTATTTTCCTTTCTGTGTGTAGTAACAAATGTGAGTTTAAGCCATTTTTACTTTTATATGTTTTATTACATATTAAACATGTTAAACTATTACTCTGAAATGGCACTGACGGTGCTGGTGTTCCTCTTGGCCGCTTGTCTCTATAAAATGTGTGAGAATGGTTGATTAACTCATCTTTACTTGTAAAATTTGTGTTGCATCCATAGCAAATGAAATTTGAAGTCATATGTGTTGCTTTATGCTTGATCCCTTCTAGTATAGTACGATATGTCTCTGGGCATTTATAGCAAGAGAATTTTAGGTACTTTCTGTGTCGCTTTACATGCATCAAGAAGCTGTCAAGGCGTGACTTCCTAATTTTGCATTCAGTACAACGGTAAGGGTTACAGGTATTATGGTACTGCATTGAATGATCTCTTAATTCATCAATGTTTGGAAATTGTGTTTCACAATATGTACACATCCAGTTATAATCCGTCCATGTAAGTTTTACTTGAGATAAAGGTAAGGTATCCAAACTATTGCAAATATTCCTTTTTTTATTAACACCAGCATTTTCGGTATTTTTCAACGTTACTGATTTGGAAATGGTATCTACTTTACCTGATTCAACTTTTATACTAACATTTTCATAAGTTTCAATTGGAGGTTCATAAATGATGTTATCGTTGTCTGAATCTGTATCACTCTCTTTTTTTATTTGTTCAATAGTCAAATCACTAAGAGCTATATATGCTTGTTCAACAGCAGTAACAAATTGAAAAGCACGTTCTAATAAGGTTACGCATATAAAACAGACCGTTTTAGGGAAAATAGTTTCCTTCAAAATATTCACTAGATTCAATCTCGTTAACTTATCAACAATCTCTCGACATTTTTCTTCGTCTATATTTAAGTTTATGAGTTTGTTGGGGGGCTTTAATTTGGCACACAGGCGGCAGTAAACATTTTCGACGACGTCCATGTTTGAAATAAAAATATTATTGTGAAATTTTCAAAACGATCGTCATTTTCTTTTCTACATTTTGAATTGACTTTGACAGACCCATTCTTTTTTTGTTATTCCGTGAATCTGTTCGGTGGTCTGGACTGGATTCCAAGTCCTTTGACCAAAGACGACTAAAATTAATGTTCATATTCATTTAAACGCTTGCTTCACTTAGCGCAATAGCCTAGAGTGCAGCCTGTGAATCTCGAATCTCGCCCATAGTCATAATTTTATTGATCAGTTAGCAATTAGCTAAACAACTTTTATTTTATTTGGTGCAGTGGCTTATACAGTCGGCTGCTGCGCTCCGGATCGCGGGTTCGGTTCCCGCACGAAGCGAATATTTGTATGATCTGCAGGTATTTGTTCAGGGTCTGGGTGTATTGGTGTGGAATTTATGTCAGTAAATCCCAGTGTGGGGCAAAGTTATAGTTTAGTCCTTAGTCCACCACGCTGGCCTAGTGCGCCTTGGCAGACTACATACACTATTGAGAACATTTTAAAGTCCTCTCTGGTGTAGAGGTTTCCTCACAATGTTTTCCTTTACCGTTGACATTTATTATCACTTATAATCAAATTCTGATCCGCACATGAATCCGAAAAGTCAAAAAGTCAGAGGTGTGGCCAGGGATCGAGAAACCCGTTTCGGTAGGAAACCGGGCGGCCCAAATAGTTAAAGCGGGAATTTAATATTAAATGTCGTTTCAGTATGCGGCTGTTAGTTAGATAATTGTATTTATGACTTCCAAAAGACAGACCGTAAACTGAATCAACTTACAAAAATAGGTATTAACAACCAAATAATACTATATAACAAGAACAGTGTTGGCATAGTGGTTTCACTTCCATATTGGAGAGGTCGAGTTCGATTCCCAGCCGCACTGACTTTTCGGAATCATGTGCGGTTCAGATTGATTATCACTTGCGTTAACGGTGAAAAAAACTAACACTAGGCCAGCGTGGTGGACTAAGGCTTAACTTTTCTGATTGTGAGAAAAAGCCCGGGCCAGTGGTGGGATAGTAACGGGCTGATTATGAATACAATAACAGACTATCAAAAGAACATAAGCTAAGTGTGTTATCTCGGGATTCAACAATAGTAACAGATATAAAAATTGACAATATAAATAAAATAAAAGTTGGTTAGTAATTAGATCAATAAAAGTACCTGGATGACCGAGCTTTTCTCAGTATTTTCGTGTTACTTAACAACGCCATCTGCTGTTGTGTCGTTAAAGCAATTAGTTGCTCACAAAAAATAGTATTATTATTCGCCAATAGATGTCAGGAAGAGTCATATTTTTCAGTTGAGACTACTCAAACGCCTATAAAATGACATTTTCTAAAAATGATTCCTAGCTAGATCGATTTATCGCCCCCGAAACCCCCTATATACTAAATTTTATGAAAATCGTTGGAGCCGATTCCGAGATTCCAATTATATATATACAAGAATTGCTCATTTAAAGATATAAGATTATGACTTCAGGCTCGACTACCTACCATGCTAAGTAAAGCAAGCGTTTATACAGGATGTCCAGTAAATAGCACGACATACTGCAGGGGATGAGAGCTTGGGTCAATACCTACCAAAAAAACACAATTTATGTTCAGCAACATCTTACGGATTTACAGTAGTACAAAATTTTCCGAAATATCGAAAAATCTCTACCTTGACACATATTTTTAAGCACCTCGTAATGAAAAATTCCTTTTCTAGTTTTTTTTATCTCAAATTATTTGTGAATAGGTACTTTACTCATTGATAAGTCTTTATTCTATTAAAAATTAAAATGTTTTCAAAAATACAATTTTTATTTAAATTTTCACAGTAAAATTTTCTTAACTTAAAATTTTGTGCTACTGTAAATCCGTAAGATTTTGCTGAACATATATTAAATTTTTTTGGTAGGTATTGACCCAAGCTCTCACCCCCTGCAGTATGTCGTGCTATTTACTGAACATCCTGTATGAATGCGAACGTTCACGTTGGGATTTGAATGGCGAGCGATATTTTTTCTTCAAAAAATGTGCGTCTGTGTGCGTAAAGCAGATGCTGTGATTGGTCGATGGCACGATAGGCGGTCCCTTTCGTACAATTTTGTGCATTGTATAAAGCATAGTTATGGTTATAAAGGGTGTCGAGCTTGACGTGTAGCCGTGTACAAGACAGTATTCAACAATAGTAGAAGTGGGTAATAAAGCTTTTTGCGTGAACCGAACCGAAACTATGTATTGGTATCCGATAAAGTGTTTCAAAACTATGTATTTTCAAAAACTATTTATTGGACGAGATGCGTATAAAGTGTTTCAAAACTATGTATTTACGGTAACTATTTATTGGACGAGATGCGTATAAAGTGTTTATGAAATGATAAACGTTTTCGTGTCGGTTTAGGTATTTGCTTCGAAACTTGTAATCAATAGTAAACAAATTAAAATTCGCTATCAACTGAAAATTTTATACTTTGGTTTTTTGTTCTTTGTCTGTGGTAAATGATTATTATGACTGGTAAAATACAATAATTTGACACAATAGATTATAGTCTTATGCAAAGTTCTAATATGTAATTTATACTCGTGCCAATATAGGATGGATATACCTAAATAACGTGTCAAAGATTTGATAGCCGCATAAAAATGATTCCTAATAAAATAGAATAAAATGTGATTTTTATTATTATTATTTAGAATGACTAAAATTCATAAATGCGCAATCTCGCTTCTTGTTCGTGCGATCGTCGGTATCGGTCGGGTTTACTTCGGAATAACTCGGTCGGAGTCATTCGGCTAGTTTCGGTAACTGTTTATCGACGATCCAATGCTGTGTGAATAAAGTGTTTCGCCCGATAAATAGTTTCAGAAGAGACCAATACATAGTTTTAGGTATTGGACGCGATACATAGTTTCAATAACTGTTTACGGTTTGCAACGCACACCGCTAAACAATAGACAATATCAGGTAGTGTTGAGTAGGACATACAAGAGGCAGTACATTTGTCCCGTACATGTCTTCAAATTTTATGTCGCGTTACTCTACTCCTCGCATATGAACTGTAGGGTGAGAGAGAGAGAGAGAGAGAATGAGGCACATGCTTCAAAAGCACGTCGTTTTATTCAACAGACATTATCGTGACTGCAAGAGACAACATGATGTTTTTATTCACTCTATTACAAATGTACTAGTTTAAAGTACGAGACGCGACAGTTTTAGAAAAAAAAGATTTCATGAATGCCTGATAAATACCTATTTGTTTTGCTTGTGTTGCTGTTTATGTCTGTGTATTAGGTATATTTTAAATCAAAATCATGTTTTACAAATAAGTCGCCTGCACAATAATATTACAGTGGCTAATAACTAAAAACGTCGATACAATTGTCATTTGTCTATAGTCAATCGCTTCTTATTACTTTTCTTTAAGTATTACGTCTATCACACTTTGTAAGACGGCAGTACAAATACAGCAACAGTACATGAAATACTCGTTCTTTCACATGTACCGCCAAGCTTCATGTCATGGCGCCTCGCCTCATTTGAAGTGGGACATTGTACTGGCTCGGTACAAAAAAGAGGCTACTCTTACAAACTCATTTTTAAATCGTGTCCCACTCAACACTAATATTAAGCAAGTCCCCTCTACAATCCAGTACCACACATACTTTTTATAGTAACCGCCAATGATATTATACCATAGATATGTTACGTCCATAATAAATGGCGCGCAAAATATAATTTCGCTTGCTCAACCATGTAGTGAGAAAGAAAATACAACAAGAGTAAAAGAGATAGCTATCTAGGCGAACCGATTGCGAGCGAGCGGCTACAATTGGGGTAGTTTTGGTTCTTACTTTTGGCACGCATGTAACATATCTACATCTTTTTAATCTATACAAATAAATAAAATTGAAGTGTCTGTTTGTAATGTCAAAATAACAGCTTTTTACTAAATGCATATGAAAGTATGTACGTTACATATCACAAAAAAACTATTTTTAATTTTTTTGTCTGTCTGTCTGTCTGTCCGTCTGTCTGTTTGTTCCGGGTAATCTCCGAAACGGCTGGACCGATTTTGACGGGACTTTCACTGGCAGATAGCTGATGTTATAAGGAATAACTTAGGCTACTTTTATTTTAGAAAAATAATTAGGGTTCCGCGCAAAAAACATAAAACCCTTGAAATTCAATATAAATATTCTAGGTCAAGTGCCTATGTCGAAGTACTCTAAACGTATTTTAAATTAAACGCGGGTGAAACTGCGGGTCCCAGCTAGTATTTAATATAATTGGTAACCACTAACAAATTTGGGCCAGATCATAAAAATATGGTAGATAACATATTAATGAACCCTCTCATGTGATTTAACTCGAAGTTGTCTGCTTTTTAGGAGAGCGATCCACATAACTGGACTGATTGTTGCTGTGAAATAAAGTTCAGTTTCTGTAGGATGTTATATATAAGACTGTTTTCATTAAAAATTTAATGCAAGACAAAACACTGTGATTATGATGTGAGCAGAGAGAAAAATTACTGTCATTAGACAGATTAGAGCTTAGTCGCATGATATGGTGTAGTTCTAACTGGCGAATGTCGTGGTTGCATATTATATCATACCAAATTATCACTCAATGTTTACTTCTCTGATTTTCTATATTTAGAGGATAATGCACATCAATTATTATTGGTTTCCAAGTTAACAAGCTTTTCTTTGCATTGCAGGACTCGCTCATTTTGTTTACTTGGTCTACCTATAGCTCTATATTCCATAATTTTCTTCTTTCATTCAAGCATTTTATCTCCTTCCAGATATATGAGCTCTCCAGTAGCTGGATCACTGGTATGAGCCCATCAGGAGTGTGTTTTTCTCCTTGACATATTCATGTCATGTCGTCGTTTCATATGTTTGTTATAATTAGGCCAATTTGTAAAGTCCCGTTTACAAATATCACAAGAATAAGGTTGTATTCCAGTGTGTTGTCGTACATGTATATCTAAAACTGATTTAAAACGAAAACCTTTATTGCAATATAAACAGACATGAGGTAGAGAATCAGTGTGTATTATACTATGCTTATTAAGTAGGTATTTAAAACGAAAACATCTTCCGCATTGATCACAAGCATGCGGCTTCTGTCCATTGTGGACTCTAAGATGGCAGCGTAACCGTCTTGAGGTTTTAAATGAAGATTTACAATTTTCACACTGATATGGTCTTGCATCTGTATGTTGAATCATATGTTCAGCTAAAATTGATTTCTGAAAGAAACTTTTGCCACAAATCTCACAAATATGTTCTTTTTTCCTTTCTGTATGTAGTAATAAATGATAGTCTAAGCCACTTCTACTTTTATATGTCTTATTACATATTAAACATGTTCTATTACTGTGAAACGGCACTGACGGTACTGGTATTTCTCTTGGCCGCTTGTCCCTATAAAATATTCGAGTATGGCTGATTAATTCATCTCTATTAGTAAAATTTGTGTTGCATCCGTAGCAAATGAAATTTGTAGTCATATGTGTTGCTTTGTGTTTGATCCCTTGTAGTATAGTACGATATGTCTCTGGGCATTTATAGCAAGAGAATTTTAGGTACTTTCTGTGTCGTTTTACATGCATCAAGAAGCTGTCAAGGCGTGACTTCCTAATTTTGCATTCAGTACAACGGTAAGGGTTACAGGTATTATGGTACTGCATTGAATGATTTCTTAGTTCATCAATGTTTGGAAATTGTGTTTCACAATAAGTACACATCCAGTTATAATCCTTCCACGTCAGTTTTACCTGAGATAAAGGCAAGGTATCCAAACTATTACAATTATTCTTTTTTTTAATAACACCAGAAGTTTTGGTATTTTTCAGTGTTACAGATTCGGAAATTGAATCTACTTTAGCCGATTCAACTTTTTTACTAACATTTTTATAATTTTCCTCGGGAAATTCAGGAGGTTCATAAACGATGTTATCGTTCTCTGAATCACTATCTTTTATTTGTTCAAAATTCAAATCACTGAGAGCTGTATAAGCTTGTTCAACAGCAGTAACAAATTGAAATGCACGTTCTAATAAGTATAAGCATATAAAACAGACCGTTTTAGGCAAAATACTATCCTTCAAATTATTCACTAGATTGAATCTTGTTAACTTCTCAACAATTTCCCGACACTTTTCTTCGTCTATTTTTAAGTTTATGAGTTTATTGGGCGGCTTTAACCCAGCACAAAGGCGGCAGTAAACATTTTCGACGATGTCCATGTTAGATTGGTGATTATAGATAATAAACGGAGTTGTTACGTACCTACTGTGTCAAAATAATAATGGAAAACGATCCACAGACTAGATAGATACACAGGTGACAGGATCAGACTGACATCTCGGAGGTATATACTATATTCATATATGCGGGTACCTACATTCGTTTTATTCGTAGACAGTAATAACTAGACGTAGCGTATCCTTACGAGAGAGAGATAGTTTAGCAGGATTACCAACCTATCAACCCATTTCCCTAAATGTTATTAGTGTTCTTAATTTATTGATTCTGTATATAAATTACCGAAAACAATAAATAAAACAAAATAATTACGTCCTGTCCATTTATTAATTAATAATAATATATTAATAGTGTCCCATTACATTTTAGATTAAAATTCTCTAAAGGGCCTCTGCGTGTTGGACACATATCCCCGCGTAAGCCTATCAAAAGACCAGATTCCCCCTTACAGGGGATATAAACCCGTGTAGTAGTAGATTCTATAATATCAGTTTTTTATATATTTGTCATACAGTTTTTTTATTATTACAACTAGAATTTTAGATCACAGATATAAAATGTGACTAGGTCGAAATAATACTTTTTTAGTCAATTCATAATTTAATCTCTGTTCGGTCAACTTTTAGTCTTAGTGTACATTAATTACGAGAATTAGCCTTCTGACTTAAGCCTTTGGGTGGCTTGAACAACTCTGACACAAGGTTGGCCACTGACCACATGAAAGAAGAGGAAGGCAGGAGTCCCTAGTGCTAGGGCGAAATTCTGAACATTTAGGTACCATGGTGAGGAATCACAATGGTACCCAGACGTTCAGAAATTCGCCCTAGGACTGCTATGCATGCTTGTGAGTGTCATACAGTGATAAGATTAAATATGAGATAAGACAACTAAATAAGTTCGAGGCTTCATGAAGTAATTTATCAAATGTATCCATAATATGGTATGACTAGGCAGGCAGGCATTTAAGCAGAAAGTTCGGAATTACTTGCTCAACAATACCTTAGCAGAATCATAATAAAATCTTTTCTATAACTTATATAATAATTATGCATGTATTTAGTTATTTACTGCTATTAGGTATACATATGAATATTTAAATATATGTTAAGAATTATAAAATTGTATAGTTGTCTTAAACATATTCCACCTGCCATGTTATCTCTTTATCACTCTATGGTTGACTGGTAGAGAATGCCTAAGGCATTAAGTCCGCCAATGTACTGTTAGTGCATAAAGTTTAAATAACTACCTAAATAATATTTGGCCGCATAACATCTTCTCTTCGGAATTCCGATCCAAACATTGAATCTTTTATGAAGGGAAATATAAAAAAATGGAATCAAGTGATCTTGGCCTTCGCATACCACATGATGCCCCGCAGCACAATCAATCCATACTCACTTTCCGCCTCCGCGTGTTACCATTGATGACATATGGCATTCAGACGTGGTCACTCACTGTAAGCTGCTAAGAAAGCTCAAGGTCAACGAGGTGACCATACGACCTGGTGAAACCAGCTGCGTGTTGTTGGATGCGGGCGTCATGTCCGGTCGTTGTGGAAATCGATAGGGGAAGCTTTTATTCAGCAGTGCTGTTTGCGGGGAACCTCACGGCCAATCCAATGTCTAAAGGCCATAATAAAAAATAAAAATATTTTTCTTAAATGTTTATTCATTGTGCTTAACATTTTTTTAATAGGTATAATGAAAATATAATACTTATTGCATTTCGCATTTCAAAGCCGTTATGTGCAACTTATCATTACGGTTATTGTACGAACTATTATATAAATAATACTATTTACAATTTTACAATTAATTCTAATTATTACATGATAAAAAAAACGCGTCAGAAGAAGATGACACTATTATTAAAAAAATATTGCGTTTGAAATTGGAACACTTTTTTGGAAGCGGAATTATGACAATGGAATTGGAATTTACTAGGTTTTGATTAGAGAACCTACATTTTCTATAAATATACGCCTTTAGGGTACCGTATCAAGGGAACCCTATTAGGATCACTACATGTCTGTCTGTCCATTCCTATCTCACGACCCTTTTTGTATCAGAACTATCAAGGTCTTTTTCATTTCAACTTCGAGTAACCCCGGCGATAGCATTGGTTGCCGCACGCCCTCATTCGCGCACACACGCTCAGGTGCTTATAAATTTATGTATTTTTCGTGTTTCGACATATAAATTATATTAATGGTGCCTAATTACTGTCCCGCACTTGTAAACATAAGTACACATGTATAATATAGTTACATGATTTTAAAATGTATTTATAAATAAAATACTTCTTTATTTGTAATGTTGGAGCTTTTATTTATGAAGTAAAGAATACATACCGCGATGCCAAATTAATTATCTATAACCTTTAAAGAGCTGAATCAGATCACGATACAGAAAACGAATAAAAAAATTTGTATCACGGATCAATCCTAAACAGCTGGCGGTCAATGATCTCATGCGTCTATCATGTTACCTACTCGTCAAGGGTAGGTAACAAACATCTGTGCAGTGTCCGCGTGTCAAGGTCCGCGCGCGCGCCTTTGGTGATAGCAGGAACCGTTTCGTAGCCCCGCAAGCGCAAGCGCAAGACCCCGGTCCGGTACGGTACTGCGCTTGCGTAACTTACATAATTAGCCTATTTTTGCGGGACGCAGCGCAAAAATAGGCTAATTATGTAAGTTGGTCAACGTGACTGGCGGCTGGAGATAAATCTGCGCCCTCCGACGCACACTCGGTCCGCCCCAAGGATCGTAAAGAATAAAAAGATTGCCTCTGTAAAAAAGACCCAATGAATCGAAGGATCCAAAGGATCTGAAAGAATCAAAATAATAAGAAGAATATCTTCGTAAAAAAGAACCGATGAATCAAAGGATCAACCCATCGAAAGGATCCCAAAGGTGGAACAAGAATGAATTATTAAAGGTGAATCGGATCCCGAGACGGAATCGGAATAGGTGAATCTTTTCACTTTCAGGAATGAATATTACCCATGACTAATTCAATCTGCCTTTCCTTTTTACGTTATTCCAGCTCGTAAATACTTTGCAAACAATTTATTACCAAGTCGCTACAAAAGAGGAATGATAAGTGTCAGAAAAAAATGTTAGCTGTGTCAGATCACGGCGCCAATATTAAAAACACCATGCTAGATTTAGACTGGAAGCATTTCGGATACTCGTCATATCGGCCATTTATACGTCCACTGCTGAACAAAGGCCTCCCCCATAGATTTTCACAACTGTGTCATCATTTTGGGGGGTATTTGCCAATACTCACCACGCTTGGCAGGCGGGCTGGTGAGCGCAGTATGGCTACCGTTTCACAGAAGGGGCGCTGCTGTCCATCCCTCTGGTTTAGATTCCCTTAGTCGCCTTTCACGACATCTACGGGAGGAGATGGAGTGGTGCTATATTCTTAACCCGGACACCACACGGAATACTACACACGGTAAATTTTGCGTCCAAGAAGAATTGTCTGCAACATTAGAATTGGTAGATTTGACTAACAAGGTAAAAACTACCGCTGCTTACTTCAAAAGACCCACTCAAGTATGAGACAACTAAAAATATACCCAGAAAAGGCTACAAAATTCGCTAAAAGGCCTCTTCAAAGTGTAAGAAGGAGGTGGACATTTGAGATGTAGCAGAGATTTGTGAAATTAAAAGAAGAGGTCATCAAATAGTGCATTCTCTAACTTAAACGCCAATTGATGTTGAATGTTGTTAACATGTTGGCAGCATTTTAAAACCCTGTGAAGTAACAAGAGACGTAAGTACCCAGAAATATGTCACAGGAAGCATAGTCATATTACGACAGGGTCCATGATTTGTCATTGGAAAATACACACACTAATGCATACACCACTGGCGGGACACCGCCCAAAAGCTACAAGACTTGCTGGACGCTATAAAAAATAAGTTTGTATTTTTGTTTTTCAAACTTTGCCCCACACAGCGCCTTCACCAACCGTGACGTCGGAAATTTTGATAAAAGCGGCATATTTAATACCTGTACGTACCTAGATCCTCGATTGAAACTGTATTTTGAAGACCTATGTCACTGAAACTACAAACCAAAGAATCATAGAACTTATTATGGCTATTATAAAGAGGTTCGAAATGAATCACAAATTCAAAATTTAGCTAGCTGTCGGATCAAGAAGCAGATCCTTCACCTCATGCTCAAATAAATTTTTATTTAGTATGACAACACTATAGCGTCCTTCCAACTCAAGGGCACGGCCACTTCACCAAAGATATTTTGATGACTTGTGTTGCTGTGTGAAAATATATAACCACTAGAGTGGTGGAAACAACGGAAGCACTTATACCCAGCTCTGGCACTTACAAAGTTAAATGCTATGGCTATGAGTGAGAGACCCTTTATCCTCTTCCTGAATGACAGGATAACAATGTTATCTACCAGAAATTTCTAGCAATTGATGTTATTAAATAAAAATTCATAAATTGGTACTAACTGAGTTTCTAAGTGTACTACATAAAAATTACTAAAATCAATTGGATTCCGAGATCGCAGAAATGTGATAAAAAATAAATTAGAAACGAGCGGGCGGAGGAAGTTCATGTAGAATTTCCACTGGGTCCAGTAAAAAAGAAAAAAATAGAGGTTAAATAAATAAAAAATGGTGGAACAGATATTTGGATCAATCATTTGTACGAATTGGATTGGGTGCACCTAGTAGGACTAATCTGTAATGAAAACATGACATACAAGATCGATGAGTTTATTAAAGGCAAAGGTTTTGATCTTAAAGCCCTATCACAAAAAGTTTTGAGCAATTGAAAATATATATATATTTCCATAAGCTATTTTTAATTCTATTAAGTCATTGTTAAAAAAAATGCAATAGTGAGCATAACATGACAAACCCGGCAATCATAGTCAATAAAAGCTTTAACCGAGTTAGCAGCGACACATGGCAGAAAACGTGTGCTCATGTCGATAAATTTGAAAATGATCATTTTCTTTACGTATTTCAACCTGGATTTCTATTTCATACTGGATATGCAAGATAATTCCAATGTCAGGACTCAGAGAATCCCAATTGAATGTGCTAGTAATGTTTATCCGATTGTAATTAAAAACGCTTAATTATTATTATTTCTTTTGTTTCTATTCATGGCAATCTATCATTCGAATAGGCAAATAATAATTTAATATTAAAACTAAAAAAATAAAAACTCGTTAAGGATTTATTTGCTGTCGCCCCTTACGTTTACACACATAGATGCGCATATGAGTACTCGTCACTACTACAACCATAGCCAAACGGACTTGGTGAGATAGAATATAAGCATGCACGAATTGTTGTTTTTATGATTTTTTCATGTTCCAGACAATATGCATTTTCTTGTGGAATTGAAAAATGTTAGTCACTGACTCACTGCTATGAAGAACAGGAAAAAACTAAAAAAGGAAAACTACTGGAAATTTACAGTCACAGGACAGTAATTGAATAATTATGAAGTTCATTAAGATATTTGATGTTTCAATTTTCATGAAATAAAAAGAGATCTTTACGCGTGAAGCCATCTCTCGAGCTCCACGCAGGACATCAATGGGACTATTAAGATATCTAGATTTGGAGGCTTATTTTCATTACCAGTTTGTTTCAATCCATCCTATCGCTTCACGGCTGATCACACGCCTCTCACGTTGCGCCATAACACTAGGTCCTCGCCTTCCACATCTAGATCCATCATTCTGGTCCAGCTGGGGCGTTCTACGCAGTGCATTGACTGATTCAGCACAGCCGATGGACTACCCCAGTTGATGTTTAGTTTAACATTGTTTTATGCTACAATCGTTAAGTACGGTATCCGAGCTGCACTAATCTTCAGCAGATATAAACATTGGCAAGACCCTGGGCAGCAAATATCTTGGGACCTTTATTGAAGAATGTTCTCATAACCACATCAGCTAAATGGTCTCTTGTTTAATAACTTTTTTCTTACCCCTTTTTCCTGGAATCATGATTTTCGTCTTCCACTCTTCAGTGCCAATGGGATCCTGGACTTGCATGATCAGTCCTGTTTCTGGATTAACTGGGAACACTCCTTCAGGAGTAATTTTTTTCTTTGAAGTATCTGTATTATGTCTCCTTTTCATATGCTTATTATAATTCGACCAATTCGTAAACTCCATACCACAATGCTGGCAACAATAGGGCTTGGCACCAGTATGTTGTCTTTCATGATTTTTTAATATTTGCTTAAATCTAAATGCTTTATTACAATAAGAGCACACATAAGGCATGGAATCTGTATGAATTATTTTGTGCGCATTCAACTGGTACTGCAGTCTGAAACATCGGCCACATTGTTCACAAGAAAATGGCTTTACTCCTGAATGCATTTCAACATGTCGTCGCAACATATTCGGGTATAGGAAGGATTTGTTACAAATTCTACATAAATGTGGACGGATTTTATCATGAGAGAGTATGTGAGAGGTGAGCGTACCTTTATTATAGAACATCTTGCCACATCGGTCACAGGTATAATTTCGTTTACGGTCTAAAGTGTGAAGTTTCATATGGTCTCGTAGACTGTTTGGGTTTTTATAGACCTTTTTACATAACCCACATGTTAAATCCTCAACAGTGATAGGAGTACCTGGTTTTCGTCTCGGTCTTCGTTTTTGTTTTGTTATGTTGTAATCTTGTAAATGTATTTTGAGAGACTCCTCATTCTTAATTATTTCGCCGCAAAGAGGACAAGGTATTTGTGATTTCTGGAAGTGCTCTTTTATGTGAGAGCTTAAGTTTTCTGTTTTGTCTAATGCTAAGTCACAGTAGTAACAGTGCTGTCTGAAAGCAAAAGTTATTGAAAATTAATAAAGGGCCATGAAATACAATTGCATTTTGTGTGGTGTTGGATTAAGAATATAGCAGCACTTTATTTCCTCCCATTGACGTCGTAAAAGGCGACTAAGGGACTTTAAACCGGAGGGATGGGAAGCAGCATCCCTTCAGTGGAAGAGCAGCCACCTCCAAATGACACAATTGTGGAAATATGGACATCATTCGGCTGATATGATTTCAGTGAAACTTTAGTTTCAGTGTGTGTTTTATTATTTCAATGTATAACAATGTGTGCCAGCTGATATATACAAATGACATATCAACATATTGCTTTCAATGATTTTGTTTATATTTATCTATACAAATAAATAAACTTGATGCGTCTGTTTGTGATGTCAAAATAACAGCTTTTTACTAAATGTTATAATTATTTTACTAAATACTCTAAATTATATATAAATAATTGCATTTCTTTTAAATTAAACAGCAGGTGAAACTGCAGGTCCCAACTAGTGTTTATATAAAGCAATAATTAAAATATATAAATGTAATATAGTAATTAAAAATATAATGACAGACAGGGACATGTTGCTGAGGAGTTTGTGCGCTGGATCTTCTTCCCAGGAGATAGATCTTCTTAAAAACCTAGGAAGCAGTGAGGATGGCCTATCTTATATTACGTTTTTATTTTTAGCTTATTTTGAACATACTTTATTTAATTGAGTCATGTTCATTTTCGTTATATTCAACCTTTATTTAACAAGTCAATGATTATTCTGGCATGCCTGTCTAAAAGTGACAAGATTAAAAGACGTACCTTAGAATTTTCCTATGTTTTCTAACGTGTTTAATAAAGCTAGTAAAGTCTTCGTTTCTGCCCGCTTTGCAGTCAATGCACATGAATGCAGAACATTTACCATGGACCACCTTACAGTGGGAACGTAGCATGTCAATGTTTAGAAACTCAATATTACAGTAACCACAGACCCAAGGGTAGTCATTCCATGACTTAATTGATTTTTTATTCAAATCTGATACCTCGTTTGCGTATATGGTGACGTTGGAGGTAAAGGACGCGCTACGTATCGCTGCATCAAGTATATCTTGCACGTTCAACGAGTCATCGTAGTTTGCTTGGTCTTCAGGCTCCTCCTTAAGTTCTTGTTTAACTTGTAATCTGATGTCCACCTGTGTTTGCTCTGCGTACTTGTTGCGTGTACTGTCTTCTAGTTTCACTGTGGTAGAATCGTCGTTACAAAGAAAATCGTCGAAAGCCGTCATTCGATCATCATCTGATAGGTCGCATTTACCTTCTTCAACCTCGTCGGGGGCCGAAAATATATTCGTTAGAACTTCTTGGGCGCGCTTCACGTTCTCGAGAAAGTCATAAGCTTTGTTTAAGTTGTTGTAGCAAATTAAACAAACAGTTTTCGGCAACATATCACTGTTAGTTACGTTGACATACACAGCGTTAACAAACGCAAGTTTTATGATTATTTCGTCGTGTTTTTGGGCGTCGTTCTGAAGGTTCAATAGCTTTTCAGAGCTCTTGGGCTCAGCGCAAAAGCGGCAGTACAAGTTTTCCATGGTTCTATTCGCGTTTAGCCCATTATTAGTTTTGGTTATTCGTAAATATATACGAATTAGGTAGCTGTCAAACTCAGTTCTTCGTCCTTTTTGTCAAACAAAATAAACCATAGACAATACACTATAGAGTATAGACTCAGTCTGGAAGTCGGACTAGACAGAATGAGAGAGACGCCTTACCGTGTGATTTCGGCTGAGAATAACACTACCCCAACTTATCCCGTGGGTATCGTAAAAGGCGACATAAGGATTAGCCGGAGGATGGGCATTAGCGTCCTTCGAGTACAACAAAAACTCAACTGCGATTGCCAAACCACCAACGCCAATTCCAAGTGTGATGATGTGATTATGGCAAAACGCCTCAATGAGCACACAACACACCCAGACCAACGGTGTGGCAATCTTTGGGAGAGGTCTGTTTCCAGCAGTGGATTTATTCGGCAGAAATGATTGATTGAAACCTATATCCTATTAATTTGTAATTGGTTGATTATAAAGTGCGATTTACAACGCTCAAGTTGTCAACAGCACACCAAAAAGTTTAAGCTGCGTCAGAAAACAAAAGGTTTCGACCACATGCTTTGGGTTTTCGATTCATTAGTGAGAAAATAATTTATCAACAATAAAATGGATAGTACTAATGTATACTGCCGATTTTGTGCTAAACAAAAACCCCCCAGTGAAATATTTGGCCATACAAACGACACAGAAACGCTAGAAAATATAAAAAATATGCTAACAGCTTTAGAAATTAATTTTGTGGATTATTCTGATAAAACATTACCAAAATCTGTTTGTAGGGACTGTTATGGGAATTTGAACGGTTATCAGATTTTTTTCAATAATATAAAAGAGTCCCAAGTGGTTTTACAGGGCTTGTTTCCATATAAATGTAAACCTGAAAACATATTTGAAGATTATCCACAATACTCCGAGATAGTAGAGATCAAACCGGAAATTGATCAGGCGAATGAAAGTAAGTTTGTGTTTATTACCTAGTGTTCATCACTCTTTGTGTTCATCACCGAAGTCCCGCGCCATACGGTGTATCAAATTACTCTTCAATGATACAACGCTGCAGATAAAACAGCATACACGGTTGGCCGATATCGTGGTTCTCCGAAACATGCCAGAATCATATACTGTTTACCGATAGATTTTTCTATTGTAGACAGTTCTAATCTATGTAGTAATCTAATAGCTTTGGTAAAAGTATTACAAAATGTGCATATAAAAAAGTACCTGTTATTTGGTATGCCATTTATTACATGTGCACATTTTGTGAAATGCACATTTTGTATTAAGTGCACATTTTGTGAAGTGCACACAATTCTGAGCCAGTCCTATCGATAAAAGGTTATTTGGTTCGGGTGTGTTTCGGCGAACTACGGTGTCGGCAAGTCGCAATATCGGCCAAATGTACGGTTCTTTCGGCGAAATCTCTGTAAACAATAGTACCTATCGGCTAATCATTCTTATGTATTATTATTTCTGTGTGCAGTTGTATCTTTCAACGGTTATTGATATACCGTACGCGTTGTCATTACTGTGTGATTGGTAGAGGCCAATAATGCTCTATATCATCTAGTGGGCTTAGTTGAATACTCCTTCACTTGATTAGGAGTGGTTTACTCATTGTAGATTCTATTGCAATATCATCATCTTCATGATTTCAGCCGACAAACGTCCACTGTTGGATAGGCCTGCCCCAAGAACCGTGGTCTTTCACCATAGGCTTCTTAAGAAGGCTCAAATTCACCCGAAGGTCAATTCAGGGGGCTACGCTAGGAATTTTCTTTACACGATCAAAATCAGAATTGAGGGTGATCTGCAAAGGAACCAACGTAACCGATATAGCCCGAGGAATTGCTAAACATAAGTGGCAGTGGGCGGGACTCATTGCTTGTAGAACGGATGTCCGATAAGACCAAATATATGTCGTAAAATCCACTAAGGGTTGAACAGCGGTGGAAAATGGGGAGGGGGGGGCGGAGGTTGCGGGGGGCTAAAATGACGACACAATTGTGTAAATCTATGGCTATGGGATAGTCCTTTTATTCATCAGTGGATGTCATTTGGCTTATATGATCATGATGTTGATGACCGTGAACCGATGAAAATGCAGCATGGGCAGACCGGCACAAGGTAGACAGATAACATATCGAAAGTTGCGGGAATCTGCTAGATACGAATAGCACAGGACTGATATATTACAATATCATAGATATTTATTCCGTATCTCATAATAAATATCAAGGATGTGTTGTGGATTCATTGGGGGGTTTTGGCATAATCGCCACGCTTGGCAGACGGGTTGGCGATCGCAGTTGAGTTGTTAATGTACTTATTTTACATATTATATTATTATAATCATCAGTCGTCCTGCGACCAAGAACCCTGCAAAGTGTTCGAAACGTCAGGAAAAACAAAACTCAATAATACACGCGATTTAATCCGTTTAAAAATTGTTTTATTATAATGTGTAATAATCGCGAAAACCTAAGACATTACAATTATATTATTATTCAAGTGTTTTTGTAAGTATGAACCTAGTATTTCAAATTAATTATTGTTTTAAAACAAAGCATCTCGTTTGTTATTGCAATGTTAATCTAAATGTGATACTTGGCAAAATAAGCAAATATAATTATGCGACTGTATTATTATAAAGATACTGTACTTATCATTGGTGAACCAAATGATGTATGCGATAGATGTACATACGAATAGATGTTTACCGCTAACATAATTATTTAGGTGCTTAAGATTGTCCAAAAGTTCTGCTAGGGAGGTAATTCTTAAAATTTAAATTTGTAATGTAACTCTAGTTGCGCCACACTTCGTATACCTACTTTTATGCCAAATAGCGGCTAATAGTGAATTAAGCAGTAAAGTGATAGTGAATGTGCGTACCAACACAAAACATTTCTGGTTTAATGGTACTACATTGTAATCTCAATTATTTTAAAAGAGTATCCTTGGAGTTTCTTGCCGGCTCTTCTCCACGAGATCAACTATTTGGAACCGTGCAACTTAGATTCTGACGTTTCATAAGTGCCAATATTTGGTTTATTTGAAATAAAAATTTTTGACTTTGACTTTGACTTTGATCTGAAAATGTAATGTAGGTATGTATTACATATAAGAAAAAAAAAATTGTAACTAAAAATGAGGATGCTCATAGCCGAAGGTGAGGTGAGGTAGGCGCGGTCAGTCTATAGATGGGTGACTGCTTAGTGGTATTTGAAGTGATCATCTGCGTGCTTCGGAGGGCACGTAAAATCATCGGCCCCGATTGCTGGCACTAAACAGCAGTCGTAAACACAAGTCTGACGCCTTTGGGCGGCTTGAACAACTTTGACACAAAAGCACGAAAAGAATTTTTTTACATTTCAGGTATGTCAATGTTTGTCAATGTCATTTATTTACATTTCAGGTAATAATAATGCAGATACACCCTGTTCTGAAGCCAACAACAGCATAACTTGGTCAACATACCCCTACTCGTGTCTGCATTGTAAAACCCCATGCAACACAATTGTAGACCTAAGAGAACATTGCAAGGCTCAACACGGGATATGCCATGGGTTTCAATGTGCCGATTGTGAAGACGTGATTCACAGCTTTAGTGGGTTTACTGACCATGTGAGAGAACATAGACCAGAGTTGATGTAAGTTTTAATACAATCTTAATTATGTTATCATCATCATAATCATTTCAGCCAAGAGACGTCCTCTGCTGAACAAAGGCCTCTCCCATAGATTTCGACATTCGAATGGATGAAAAGTTTTAGGAAAACAACGTCCCCCTTTAATTTGGTGTGGTGTCCAAGGGCAGTGGTCTCTTTCTGTAAGAGCGTCTGCTTCAGAGGGAGATCGCAAAGCGGGATTGGGCATCAATCCCGGTCAAAGAAGGTAGACGCTGGAGAAACATCGCCCCATGGCTTATTTCCAACACGCTTGAGCCCTGTCATCGGTATATAGCGGGGGGCTTAGGGGTGGTGGCCATGCTGATTGGGGAATCTGCGTGCTCGCACCAACCCCCGGGAAGGCGGTGGTTCGCATACGATCACGTGCCACAGTGTGCGCAGCACAACGCACAGTGCGGCGTCTGGGGGATCCTTTACAATTACCCCCTATTGTGCTTCGAGGGCGGCCTTCTTATAGTTATCTCCCCACCGCTAGAAGAGCGGACTCGGCGGGGGTCATGGTGGTCATGATGATGCTTTTTTTTCTAGGTGGAGAAAATGCCTGACTCATACCACGCCATCCGGGTGGATTGCGTGATTATGTGGTTGGTGTGGTTATCACATATTTCGATTCGGAACCTTCTCCACGCGAATTGAACTCGCACTTGTCCGGTTTTTACCTTGTTCTTGATGGTAAGGTGGGACATTGTCCTAGCTCAAATGCGGCGGGACAATCTATTGAGATATTTAGTACAATGAAATAATGGCGTGATCATTCCTGTCAGCTCCAGCTTCTAAGATCTTGGCTTACATCTCGTCATCTCATACACCTAATTGGCGTTCGCAAGTTACGAATGCAAGCCAAAAACTGACGGGTATTTTGCGGTCTCTATCGCCTCGAAAACTTTCTACCATCTCATACAAAAGCAATGCTTGTGACCCTAATTTTCCCACTAATCAGTCATGGTGATGTGCGCTACTTTGACCTGAATGCAGATCTACTCAACAAATTCGACTGTCTTCTCAACAATTGTAGCCGATTTGTCTTCAATCTCCGAATATATGATCAAGTCTCAGCATTTCAATCTCGTTTAAATTGAGTGCTCATTCGGCAGCGCAGAAAACAATGACTACCCTGTTCTCTATACTTCACGCACCCAATTTTCCTTCTTATTTATTTCTCACTTCCAGTATCTTTGTTCCAACCATGAAAAAAAATCTTCGTGCTATACTAATTATCGTCTTCTTCACTGTCCTACTCATAACTCAGAATTTATTCATTCTACCTTTTTTATTCAATCTATTCTACCGTGGTCTGCGCTGCCTCTCGAAATCAGAATAGTTAACGGTCGGCACTATTTTAAAATTGATTTTCGTAAATACCTACTTGACAAGACGACGGCAGATTCATCTCGGCCTTGATGTTTCTTTTTTCCTAGTAGTTTTATTTATTATATATATGCATGTACGTGTCTGTGGGATATTTATATATTTAATATAATGTTTATGTAAGTTTATACATATATTTGTAATTTTCAATTTTGTGTAAATAAATGTCATCCCATCTATACCTCTCACTTTGTTGGTACATCTACCTTGTTGTCTCTGCATCACCCAAAGGTCGTCTGGCAGAAGAAGATATGGTTTCCTGTGTTATTTATAACGGATATTGAAAAATAATCGAATGTGTAACGAAGCATACAGTGCTGTGCGATTTGGGTAGAGCGATCTATAAAAAATCATAGTTATATAGCTTTGGTGTGGAAATCAATAAGTAGTCGGTATATTTACGTCCTATTCGCTAAAAGCAGTAAGAGTTCAATGGTGAACTGCTTGTCATTTTAACACAAATTCCCGAGTCCCGCTGCACCACGCCACACTGCGGTCGCGCCGGCGACGCGCTGCCTGTTTGTCAGAGCCTTTTGGGGTTCCAGAATCGTGCACTGAATCTATGGTATCAGTTTTCGTTACGATGTCACTTACACCCGTTATAAATGAATGTTTGTTTGTTTGTTCTGTGGGTACCTGTACCATTAATCCAATTGAGTTGAAACTTTGTACTGTTGTTGTTGGCACTCGAGTGAAGGTTTCTGCCACGAAAAAAATTGGCATTACAACGCATTGCCGGTCACTAGCTAGTTAGCTAATATATAATAAAATAAACTTATTAATTCGATATCAAATGTACTTTTCAGTGATAAATGCGAATATTGCGACTTTATAGTATCAAGTGAAAATCAGTATATCATCCATATAAACAACCATATATTTAACTACCAGTGTGAAGCTTGCGGCGAATTCTTTCATGATAATACTCTTTTACATATCCATACTTCCACGTACAACCGTCCTAAACCCACTGAGATACCTTTAAAACGTCGAGAAAATAAGCATATAACCCTCCAAGAATTAACATGCGACACTTGTGGAAAAATCTATGCTACACCCAGGTCACTTCAAAAGCATAAAAAATTACATACCACAGCAAAAAGAGATAATAAATGCGATCAACGTGGCGAAACCTTCTTCGATAGAGGAATTTTGAATGCTGACAGCATAAACCAGAAAATTGATACACATATTTGTGAAATATGTAAAAAGACCTTTAGTTGGAAGCACAGTTTGAAGAAACACGTGTTGACTCATTATGGTGATAAACCATTTGAATGTCTTGAATGTTCACGACAATTTCGACACAAAGGACATTTAAAAAGTCATATGATCATACATACAGATGAAACTCCATTCTCTTGCCAGTATTGCAAAAAGGTTTTTAAGTTTAAAAGCGTTATGAGAACACATGAACATCAGCATACTGGGGCAAGACTGTTTCCCTGCACATTCTGTAATATGGAGTTTGCAAACTGGTCTAATTGTAACAAGCACATGAAAAGGAGGCATGGACGTACATTAGCCAAGTATGTCATGACTCCACAAGGCAAGTTACCTATTAACCCTATAACCGGGAAGCCAATAATTATAAAAGACTTGAACATAGCTAAAGAGTGGGTGGAAGGGGTTTTGAAGGGTTCGAAATCAAAGAAGAGTGAATCTGAGACCAATGATGTTAGTACTCAGAACTCATGAGAGAATACTGACTCAGAAGATTCCCAGAAGATCAGAAGATTATTTTGTAATCTTAATCCTTAAGGGCCGCATGAATAATTTCGACTTTACAAGTACCGCTTCTTTTTATTATTGTGGACTGGGATTAGGAAAATTTCGGTTAGATCGTTTGTTATACGTTCCCGAAGCAATACCGTTAGAATGTTATGTTTGATTTTTGAAGTAGTTATTATGAAGATAGCGTTTCTATCACTTTTGAAGTCTTTATGGTAGTATTTGATTATTGGTATGTTACAAAATAAACAACAGTTTATTGCAATGTATCCTTTAGGCCTTGATTTTTTGTCCCAAGTTTAATACTTTATGCCTGACTGGATTTAAATAAAGTAATGTTCTGATTTTTTAAGTTTAAAAGGATCTTAATAAGATTAAAGTTTTGTTAGATTTTAAGAAGAAGTTTTGTCAGTTATTTCTTGATTTTAATAACCTAAGAGAATACAAATTTGTTTAATCGCGTTTGAACGTAACGTTATGTTTATCCAAGTTAATGTTGTTCTTGAATATTGGGTTTAAAAATAAAGCTATAACAGTACAATTGGTTCTTAACTAAGACATTTTAATCACATACCCCTTAAGAAAAATATCCTTTACAGAATGAATAGATCGCTGTCACGTGCCATCCATCACTTCTAACGATTGTGCGAATAATTATGAAAATCGACCCAGGCCTCGGTCCTGGAGGAGGAGGGTCCGGGCGTCGTTGGAGGGCGCCGACTGATATCCGGCCTCCATGAGTTACGGCCTGTGGGCGACGAACTCAGGGCCGTCCGCCATTCGAACAATATCAGTCCGAAGACGAAGGCGGTGCGCGCCTCTTTGGAGGCATGTGTGAATCATCAAGAACTTCCTCCTTCCCCCGGAAGGCCGAAAGGGAACCACTGGAGCTGTCATCTTCGGCACCGAAGGGCGGCTCCGGGTCATTGTAAGATCACACTATAACGATAGGTCGATACGTGCCATGGCGCGGCCCAATGCCTAATGGACAAACACCGCATCCCCAGCCTTAGGTAAGCAGTAAGAACGCCGTGGTGTTATAGCCGGTAGGTCTTACCTAGGCTTCAAAGACTCTTGCCTTTGAAGGAAAATCCAGGAAGTCCAGGAAGTCCATGGGAATACCCAGGCTCCGAAGATCGGCAGGATGGCCTCGACGACGCGTTTGGTCGCAAATTGTAACCGTACCGTCGCCAAATCTCGAGTGCGCGCCTTCGAGCCAGCCGCCTCAGTCTATCAAACACCTTAAAGGCACGCTTTCGTCGCTTTGGCGGAGGGAGTGTCTGATCATAGCCACGCACCTGTCTCCGCCTGGATGTCGAAAGGTAGAAAGCGCGCCAGGAGAGTTGCCACCTCGTAGGACACTCCTGTATGGGGCGTGCGAACTATATAGTCACTCTGCGCTGCAGATCGTGAAGTTTGTTTCTTCAGAGCTGGACGTCTGACAGCCAGGATGACCATACAGGCGCCCCGTAGAGGGCCACGGAGCTACGGTGGTACCTACCCAGGCGGACTTGTGCAATAAGAGATCTGCCAGCAGTAATCCAAATACCAGTAGGTATTTTGTAATTCACATTGTATTCACAGTAAATATTTTAACTATATCAAATAAATAAAACCACTAATTTAACATTACACATTTATTGTAGGTAAATTTATTCTAAACAGAGTTATAGTTAAACTTGACAACAAATATTTCCTAGAAGAAGCTTAAGATATGCATACATTATATCATTTAGCAAAGATTAAATAATATAATAAATTGTCGAGTGTGAGTTCACACGCCGTAGAAGTGTAGTATTGTATTTTGGAGGTGGTAAACACAGAGCGATTGATCGACAATAGGGAATAGGGAAAATATATAGAAACGTGTTTCATCTCATTCTCTCACAGCCTAAACCCTATAAATACATTTATAGTTGTATCTCTTTCGTTACACATTTTTGTTTCATAAAACTCAATTTACACCGTCCCAAAAGAAGTTTCACTTCAGTATCAATGTAATAATAATAGGTAATCCTAAAAGTAATTTTTCTTCCAAAAAACTTCTAGTTGCACCATTCCAAAAAATTACTAGTACATACCATATCTATATAGATACAGTTTTTATTTTAAATAGAGACCCACGTACATATCATAACAATATTTCTGTATCCCTAAGAATTTTCACAGTTATCCATACTTTAGGAGACGACTATATTCTCATCTGCCATCTTTAAAATATTTCCCACAACATTCCTGCCAAAATTATCAAAATTCGAAACAACAGTTTGCTATCAAAAAATCGGTGTCATTTGAGTTAATGTTACTCGTCACTTTACAAAATACAAAAACTGACACAGAACAAGTAAAACGCTATTATAAAAATATAAACAACCCGACTGCTCAAGAAATAAAATATATTTAAATATTATACACAGCCACACCCACGGCGAATCTAACTACACCTTATGTGTCAAAAATATTACCCTCCTTCTGGCCCAGTCGAGTAATTAAGAGCTTGCAACCTTGCAACAAAAATATCACAGGATTTATAGAACAGAATGGACTAACACCAATATGTTAAAGGTCCTATCTTCTGTAATTATTTACACGAACATTGCTACAACACGTCGATTATATTTACATAATTATGTAATAATAAAACCTACTATTAAACGATAAGATTAATTCCATTTTTACTTTTTTTCTGTCAAATACACTACAGTTGACATCAAAGTGAACTTTGAAAAGTCAGACAGATGGAATTTAAACTACAGTGCAGCCGCCGAGAAATAGCGTTTCTGACACCTGTCAGTTAGAATGGTTTCATATAAATTCATTATTAAATTTAGCACTAAACTATTTTAGTTTATTATAACTTTACGTTATAATATAATTTGAATTAAATTTTGTATCAGTAGTCCAATCTACAATGAACTAAAATAGTTAAGCACTACATTTAATCTTTCACATTACAGAAACAGTACAATTGACAGGTGTCAGGAACACATCATCTCAGCGGCACTATAAAATATATTATACAAAGTTAATTTGTTTGTGATAAACGGCTGAATACTCAAACTCCATTTAACGTTAACCCTCTTAAACAATGTGAGCCTGAGGTTTTGTACCAAAAACAGGTTTCTCGAATAGTTAAAGCGGGGACTTAACGTGGCGTAAATGGCGTTTGAGTATCCGGCCGTAAGAGGTAATATTTAATTATTCGGTTGACATTTTATTTTGTAGTTATGTTTGGCCTGGATTCCAAGTCCTTTGCCAGACATTGATGTGTTTATTAAATATAGGTACCTGGTTAATGGCATACATTATGTGCCAAGATTAATATTTTATTTCTAAAATAGTTACATACATAATAAATATAGCGATGTTACCTACAACTTATTTTCTTTATTTACAAACTACATAGTTTTTTAAAAAGATTCTTATTGTCTTTACAACAGTTTATAGCAAATTTTTTTTACGTACTAGAATCCTTACTTAACACATTAGTACAAGCTGCAATCTGCAACAGTATATTACTGATTGAGAGCCGTAGATAGCATTTAACATGAATAATATATTCATTTCAAGTGAGAAGTTCATGGGGTGTGGTTATGACTTACGAAATTACTTTAATCTTTGTTGGTGAAAATAAACGAAAATAAAACGTTGTATAAACCTATTTTCGTTAAAATATATCTTGTTCTTATTTAGCATATTTATATAATGTATCATTCGGCTGTTTTTGTTTTATTTTTAAACTTTTGTCCACACGAAGATTTAGAGTAATACTTTACAGACATAAATCTCACATGCACAAATACCCAGTCCGGAAACTTCTATCTGTGGATCATACAGATATTTGTTCCGCGTACGGTTTCGCTACACTGCGTTGTCATGCCATTTAAAAAGAGAAGGCAAAATATACCGTACAGTTACTTAGGTATTAATAGGTTTCTACAACGTTTCATATTTTTATGAATAAGAGATCATGACTCCCTCTCCTCGATGACTAGATCTGACCCAACAACCCGACTTAAATTATGCATGTAATAAATAAAGCATCACACAACACCTATACAGCAGGTCACTTCTGTTCTAAGACTAATTGTAGCAGGCCGAGAAGAATCCCAAACATAGGCCACTTTGAGCAAGGAATTATAATTTTATTATATACTTCGTACCTCATAATGGAAAAATACCAGTACCCTTAAGGGCTCACTTGGTAGTCCGTCTGTCTGCCTGTTCGTGTTTCTCAGAAAAGGCTTGAGGTTCCACGTCGAAATTAATATTGAACAATAAGGTGAATAACGGAATAAAAAGACACGATCTTTCAAAACGTATTTTCATACTAAAATTCGCACTCCTTAACAGAATTATTATGAGAGAAACTTTTCATCCAGTGTTCCGGTTTTAAATTTGTGCGTTTTGCCATGCAACGAACGCATTTGCAATGCCTATAGCCAAAGCCTTCCCGAATTTTACTGCATGAGATAACGTTTGCAGTTAATTTGGGCTACCTACCCTTACTGGTCGTAAGTATTAGTTGGTAAATACCAAATCATAGCCGTGTGGTGCGTGCTAAGAATACCACCACCCCATCTCATTCCGTGGGTGTTATAAAAAGCGACTATGGGATTAGCCGGAGGATGGGCAGCAGCGTCCTTCGAGTACGTTTGACTCAACTGCGATCGCTAACCCTGCCAAGCATGGCGATTAAGGCAAAACCCCCCAATGGGCCCACAACACTAAACCATACCAATCGTTGTGGCTGTATTTGGGGGAGGCTTATGTCCAGCTGTGGATGTTTTTCGGCTGAAATGATGATAAAATCTGTAAAAGGGAAACTGTAATATGTGAATAGCAAATGATTTTTTTTTTAAATGTTAGGTACCTATTTTCAAACTTAATTCTTAAAATATTTCACGTTACAGTATGTACCTTTTTTATACGACCATGACATGACGAGCAAATCACTCGCCTGGTGGCAAGCGTCATGCCTGCCCATGACAATAGTACTGCTACTCCGACTAGTCCTGCGCGGCACCACACTACGCTCGTCACATCGTCATCATTTCGGCTGAATGAAGTCCACTGCTAGACACAGGCCCCCCCCGTAGATCACCACAACGACCGCTATGAGTGTGTTGTGGGCTCATTGAGAGGTTTTGTCATAATCGCCACGCTTGGCAGACGGGTTGGCGATCGCAGGTGAACTGTTAATGTTCTCGAAGGACGCTGCTGCTCATCCTCCGGCTAATCCCTTATTCAACTTTTACGACACCCACGGGAGGAGATGGGGTGGTGGTATTCTGAGCCGGCACCACTCGGCTACCACCTCGTGACATTAGTTATTTAGTTTAGTCTCTTATGCCCCGTTATGTCAGCTGCAGTGCCCTTCTAACCGGAACATAGTAATGTCTAAAGTGTAACACTATACTAAGTTTAAACGCACACATTTTAACAATTAACTACAATAACACATAATAAATCTAAATTAGTGCAGTTAAATTGATATGGTTTTGACTAGTAACGAATTTGATCACTAACCTACTAACTACATATAAAGATTAACAAAACAATTCACAATGGTTCTTACAATTTATCTATATGCTGTTGTATGACCGCATCGTTGCCTATCAAAAATAATAAAAAGAGAATAAAAGTTTTATTGTCATTGGGTGAGACAGTGGTCAAACGCAAGCCTATTAAATATATTTAAAAAAGTAACAGTGTTGACCCAAATTACTGGACAAAACAATAAATGTATTATGTAAATATAATTAGTTGGGTACTATTTATTAATAATTAGGTACATATACTTAACTTCTAACATATTACCCTTAGTACAAGTTTCTTTTCACAATCGAAATATAATTGTAAACTACTACACGTTTACAGAGTTCGGCGCGGCGCTCCGATTGGTGGGAGTGTTTGGAGGGGCCGATCGCAGCGCCGAATACTGTAGTAGTTAACTATTACGTTTCGATTGTGAAAAGTAACTCGTACTAGGGGTGCAGTTTATAAAGGCATTACCAATATTTTTTTAACATCGTAATTTATTTACTATCTTTAAAACATATGATCGTTTTAACGTTAACGTTCCTAAAACACTAAATTGATTCAAGCATCATATATAAGTTCAATTAAAGAGCATAAACGGTACAATTTATTACCTCAGAATAGTTCTATATGAACGTAATGCCTTTATCACCTGAAAGAAAAGATAATTTTCACGGGGCAACTAGTATAATATAAAGGAATTTTACAGGAAACCCTAAAATACAACATAGTACAACAATAGTTCGAAACATCATTATTACTTTATCTTTTCTTTATTAAAAAAGAACGTTGCCCACATTAGGATTCTCCTATATCGTGGGTACAGTTTACAGACATAAATCTTACACGCACAAACACATTGGACATACAATTCATACAGACACATTTACACAATAATTAACTGTACGTACACATATATTTGACTTAAAGATACAACCACGATAGTGAATTAGAATTTTTTAAAGCATACGTTTTTTCTTACATAGCCTCTTTTTTTATTGGTGCCCAGTGGAAACTCTTCATGAACTTCCTTCGCCCCGGGGATGGGCGAAGGGGTATCCCGGACTCCTACCGGCTAAAACCACTGTAGCGGTCATCTTCGGCATCTAAGGGAGGCTCCAGGTCCTTGTATGATCACACTAGAGCCTTCATACATAGACTAAAATAGTGAACTTTATTACAATAGGATAGTTAGTAGGTTATAGAGATCGCATTTTAAAAGACAAATTGTAATTTACATTAACATTTTCGACTTTACACGAATCCGCTGCTCGACGCAATGCATGGCAATTGCCCAACTGCCCGTTCGTCAGCATTCGAGAAAGTGAAGCTAGACGTGAACGCTCTAGGTAGGAAGCGAGATAAGTTCATATAATTCATATCCGCGAGTTGATAGGGGTTAACACTGAAAACCAGCGCTGTGTTGCGGCTTACGCTGCACCTGTATCAATGAGATTCCTATCCTTCCTAGGTGTCCATGCTGAGTAGGAACCTCATTGACACTGCTACGACGACGTGCATTTAGTGCTCCAAATTAGTGATCGTAGTTATTGATATTTTTTTACGCTGCCCAGCCGAGTTGGATTCGACGATTGACTTCTTTCTCGAAGTTGGAACTACCTAACTGGACAGTTTGTCCCAGGTAGACATACTCGTCAACAACTTCAAAAATAGAGCTCCCAACGGATATTGGCATAAGCACGACATGGGCATTCGACATGACTTTCGTCTTGCCCATGTTCATTTAAAGGCCCACCTGTTGGGAAACCCTGTTGAGATCATCGAGCATTGTGCTGAGCTCTTGCAGTGATTCTGACAATACTACGATGTCCTCGGCAAATCGAAGGTGAGTGACATAATCGCCATTGATTTTAACGCCGAATCCTTTCCACTACAGTAGCTTGAAGGCATCCTCCATTGCAGCGGTGAACAGTTTCGGGAAAATGACGTCCCCCTGTCTCACACAATGGAATTGCCCCCGTGCTCTCATCATGTAATCGGACCGACATGGTGTCATTTCTGTATAAGCACTCAACACTTATATATACCTATAGTCAATGTGGCACCGCTGCAGAGACTGCAGCACCCGAATCAGGTAAAAAATTGTACATAATTTTCACCGAAATATTTTTTAACACGGATTCAATCCAAAACAGCCGGTGGTTAATGACCTTATGCCCTTATCGTAATCATCTGGTGGTATGCAACACGGTACATATCAAGTTATAAATTTCCAGTATAAATTGATCTCGCATAATACAAGCTTTCCATTCAATGAGAGCTCAGCTTATACTGGAAGTTATAGTTTCATGTGTACCAAACATCTCCGCAGGTCCGAAAACGGTTCGTATGAAAACTGCTGTTAGATACTATATTTTTTATACAACCTAGTGACGAGTGATCATGCTGTACGCTTGGTGGTAAGCGTCACGCCTGCCCATGGGGATTGTAATGCTGTCCAGGTCGAGTCTTGCGTGGCATCACATTGTGCTCGTCACCTCGACACAATAGTTGTTGAGTCTCTTATGCCCAGTATTTTCACTAGTTACAGTGCCCATCAAACTGGAACACGGTAATGTTTAAAGTTTTAACACTACTGCTTGGCAGAATATCTGGTACTGCGGTGGCACCGCGGTGGCACCTACCTAGCCGGATTCTTGTAATAAGAGACCTCCTACCAGTTTACTAATAACATTATAGCGTGCTTTTTGGAACGAAGTTCTTATACGCGGCTTACATCAGAGTAAACTGGCAGAAATTGTCACGTAAGGAAAAGGCGTTATGCCCCCTCCAGACTAGCTTTCCCTCTCTTTCTCTTTCTATTATATACGGTTGTAGGTGAGTGCGTACGTGCGATTATCGAGATTGTAGCGGCCAGCATTGTACGCGGTCAGCTGTATAACCTCAATTCTAAACACGTGTAAATATTATTGAAACTTATTTTTTGTTATTGTTTTAATTCACACGGGATACATATTATTATATTGCAAGTAAAGAACTTCGTTCCTCACGGGGGTCCCCGACCGTACACCTTTTTTTCTTGGAATGAGTTTGAAAACATATTTTTATTATTATTAATTGGATCAGTATCAGGGGCTCCTAGCTAAGTTATAGCCGAGCGGATTGAAAGATCTGCGATTTTAAGCAACACTTGCCGCGGTCAGTTCTTAGATGGGTGACCTTTCCTAAAACATCGAGATCCCTCCGTGCCTTGGAAAGCACGTTCAGCCGTTAGCCCCGATTGTCAAATAAACATCTATGACAGCCGTTAAGGGTAGTCAGAAGCGTACTAGTCTGTCAAAAACTGGTCTAACCTAAGAATTTGCCCATTATCTTGGTTGTGAAGGTCTGACGGCAGTCGCTTCATGAAAAATAACGATATTCAGTAGCATCTGGTTACACTAGAAGCCGACCACAACATAGTTGGGAAAAGGCTCAGAGGTTGATTATGATGATGATCAGTATCCGTTAATATCATGTTAGGTAATGCAGCAGCCTCGGCGGCGCGCACTTGTAAAGTGGCGTCATCGCCTGCGGAGGTAGTTTGCAACCAAGCGCGTCGTCGAGGCCGTCCTGCCGCTCTTTGGAGCCTGGCTCAGAAGGAGCGAGCGCGTCACCTACCGCCTGACGCAGGTGCTCACCGGGCACGGTTGTTTCGGCGCGTACCTGCACAGGATAGGACGCGAGGCCACGGCACAATGCCACCATTGTGATAGCGACCAGGACACCGCACAGCACACGCTCGAGGCGCCCTGCATGGGCCACCGAGCGGCGGATCCTGTGCAGGAGGTGCGCTGAGAGCGTCATGCTCCAGAAGGAGACTGCAGAGCGGGACCGGGAGACGGCCGATCCCGCTCGAAAAAGGAGGAGACGGCGCCGGGGTATCAACCGCCCTGGCGCCTAATTCCCACACGCCTGTAACCCCCTGCCGTTGCTGTGAGGCAGGGGACCTCTGGGTTCGCGGGTGCGTAGATTGGGGAATCTGCGTGCCCACACCGAGCGACCCAAGAGAAGACGGTAGCACGCATGTGGTCACGCGCTGCCGTGGGACGCTTTGGGGGATCCTTTACAATCCCCCCGAGGGGGTGACCGCTTTACAGTCGCCCTCTCAGGGATGTGCCTATAGGAGTGGCACCAGTGGGCGGCTCTGGTGTGATCATACGAGGACCTGGAGCCTCCCTTAGGTGCCGAAGATGACCGCTCCAGTGGTTTTAGCCGGTAGGAGTCCGGCACACTCCTTCGCCCTTCCCCGGGGCGAAGGAAGTTAAAAAAAGGTAATGCAGCAGCAGCCCCCTGACATCGCCATATGGCCTCGGTGGTCGCGAGTGCGCAGATTGGGAAGTCTGCGTGCTCATACCAAGCAACCCCCGGGAAGATGGCGGCGCGCACGTGGTCACGTGCACAGCGAGGCTTGTGGGATCCTTTATAATCCTCCCCGAGAAGTGTCTAGGGAGCTTACGTTTTACAGTCGCCTTCCCTATGTTAGAGAGGGTGACCGCTTTACAGTTATCACCTCCGAGAAGTGCCTAAAGGCGGGGTATCATGGGTGACTCAGCGTGATATTACGAGGACTTGGAGCCCCCCTTCGGTGCCGAAGATGACTGCTCCAGTGGTTTTAGCCCGTTCGCCTATCCCCGGGGCGAAGGAAGTTCTTGATGAAAAAAAGGTAATGCGGTAGCATTGGACTGTGGAAGGTGATTAAATCTGCTTTCTGTACCCCATAGTACGAGTTTATTTTCATAATAGAAATGTACCCATACTACACCTTTACGGCGTTCGGCGCTTCAATTGGTTGATGAATTTGGAGCGGGCCAAAAGCAGCTCGGAATGCGGTAGACGCGTAGTTCACTATTACCACAGATATTATAATCCACTAGCTATTACGTTTCGACGTGAAAAGAAACTCGTACTAGGGTACTGTATATTCCTCTCGTATGCACGCACACTTGCATACGCGTTTGTGCGCATTCTGAGGTTAAATGCCTAATGTAATTAACTTAACAAAATTGGTATTGTGCGTTACTTTTCAAATGTAAGTACATAAAGCGCGCTTTTACTCTATATATCTTATTTATAATAATCAAAACATGCATTTTATTATTATTGCGACACCACACTGCTTCGTAACATGGCGTCGCTGGCATACTGTTGACAATACTGTTTTTATTTAATGTAGGTTTATTTATTATTATTTTTCCAATTTTAAGTCATGACCATTGTAATGGTACCCAGAACTAATCCTGCGTGGCACCAGACTGCGCTCGTCACAACGAGACAGTAGTTATTATGTCTCTTATGCCCAGGAATTTCCCTAGCCACAGTGCCCTTCTAACCGGAGTACAGTAATGTCTAAAGTCTAAACACTGCTGCTTCGCGACAGAATATCTAGCACAGCGGTGGTACGTTATTTTAACAACGCTTTAGTTCTGATCTTATCAATAGATGACGCTGCTTAAGAACATTTTGTCTACCACACTTAACCTTATCAAGGCTATACAGTTACTACTTCAGGCAATCCCACGTCTGATTTTTGGGTTACTTCTTGTTTACAATAACGATAAAAGTTTAACTTATACCTACTAATGTACACATTTTTTGAGTATATGTACTTACACAAAATATTGATATTTGACCGTCTTATAAGTAATTATTTACATATTTATATTAAAATTTACATATTTATTTTAAAATTTACATATTTATATTACTAGCTCTTATCTAATGGAAGACCTATGTGATATTGTTTGTTGTGATATTTCTTGGTTGTATAAACGCTAAACATTCACACACATACATACATGTCGCAACTCTCAACATAATATGTTTAACTATACATATGCAAAGATAAACTACTTAACCATACTTAACCCATAACAATAGTAATGCTACCCAGGACTACTCCTGCGTGGCACCACACAATGCTCGTCAACTTGTAAAAGTAGTTATTTGCCCGTTAAACTGGAATACAGTAAAGTTTAAAACTGTGATCTAAACACTATTGCTTGGTGGCAGAATATCTGGCACTGAAGTGCTACCTACCCAGCCTGCAGATTTATTTATTTATAATACTTAATGTACACTAGTGTACAAAGGCGGTCTTAATGTCGTAGGCATTTTCTGCCAGACGACCTTTGGGTGATGCAGAGAACAATAAGGTAGATGCACCAAAAAAATAAGAAAGAAAGGTATAGATGTAAAGACATATTATACGAATACATAGACGTACATAAATATGCTGGTTCGCAGGTTTGCTTGTTGTAGTAGGGAGGCGAAAATAACATTGTTTAAGGCATATTGTCAGAACTTCTATACGAGCAACCTGTGGGCCAGTTACACGCGGAAAACACTGAATGCCCTGCGGGTTCAATATAATAACAGCTTCAGGATGCTTTTGGGACTCCCGCGCTTTTGTAGTGCCTCGAACATGTTTGCTCAGGCGCGCGTTCGTGACTTTTACGCCATGGTGAGGAGAAAGACGGCGTCCCTTTTGGAGCGAACACGATCAAGTTCTAATGGCATTCTGAAGATGTTAGTAGATAAATTTGACTCGCCAGTCATGAACCACTTCGTGCAGGTGTTAGTTAGGCAGGAGAGACATTATTACTAGCCGTCTGGCTGACACCTTGTATGTAATTTTATTGCATTTTGCGCTTATAGACGTAGTACTAACATAGCTTTAAGTAATTTAAACTAACAACTGGATCATTGCTGTCTTATAAATTATTATTATTATATTATAAATATTACATGTTTAAAAATATATCTATATATGCGAAATAAACATATTATGTAATAAATATACACAGATGAGAAAAAATAAATAAAATCAGAGTTGAGATGATCTGTTGACGTCTTTTTGTTTGATTGTTAGCCATATAGATATTTGTTCCGTTTCAATTTGAAAACATTAAAAACGTTTTACTCCGTTTGGCATTTGTTTTGGTTGTTGGTCTTCACGCATGATTGCTTAACTTATATAACTTTTCACTCTCATACCATTACATAAATATAAACCATTCACACCTTAAAAATATTATATGTTGTACACATATTATGTCAATATTTACATATTATAATATGACACTTTTAACCGGATTACATCCCTTATATTAAAGATTTATTGTTTATCCTAACGTTTCGAACACTTTGCAGCGTTCATGGTCACACGATGACTAAGAAGCCAGACGTCGTCGTTACGCCGGACCCAGCAACCTTTTTCAGGTCGTCGGTGCGTTTTCCGGTGCGCGGTCTCCATTCTAGAACCTTTGTGCCCCAACGGCCATCAGTTCTACGAGCAATGTGCCCTGCCCATTGCCACTTCAGTTTACTAATCCTTTCAGTTATGTCGGCAACTTTAGTTCTTCTACGGATCTCCTCATTTCTGATTCCATCAAATACCAAGCATAGCTCTCTCCAGAGCTCGCTGAGTGACCTTGAGCTTTCTTATGAGGCCCATAGTGGCATTGGATAATACTGCGTATCTGACACAAGTGGCCATTTTGAGATTTGCGCCAGTGGCTCCCAATCATTGCAAGACTTTTGGAAACCCACCAATAGGAAGCGAGGTATCGAGCAATAACAATACAGCGGATCTATTAGCGGCAAATAACAATACTGCGTATGTACGTTCAGTGAAGTCTTCGGTCTTGAGAAGGGTCACACGCAGATGGAGGTGCATTCAGTCCATTCGGTTATAGAAAGAAAATTAAAGGCCTCTTCCACAGATTTCCACAACCATGTTATCCTATTGGGGGGAATTTGCCAGTCCTCACCACGCGTGGCGAGCGTGTTGGTGAGCGCAGAATAGCTACGGTTTTATATATACGCACCATTCACCGTTGTTACTTTCGCGCTATTGCAGTATTCCTGACGATATCAACGTTGATTTCCAGCTAGAAAGCAGCAGCTAAAAATTTTGATCGATTCAAACTAATCTCAAATCTTTTATCAATTCAGTAGAGTAGTAAGTAGCATGCCGTGAAGATTATTACAGTCGAATCAGTGTCTTATACACTACAAACTTGGATGATTCGTTTTAATTAATCAATCAAGGCGCTATTGAGTGTGGAATTGATAGAGCAGTCCAAATACTGTTTTCAATTTATAGTGGCAGAACTCCAATGTTACTTTTGATACTTAAGAATATGGTAACCAGCTATGCTTGATGTCTCTACGAGATCGAAGCAGCAATGAGGATATCCGTAGAAGAACTAAAGTTGCTGACATAGCTGAAAGGATTAGTAAACTGAAGTGGTAATGGGCGCACATAGCTCGTTCAACTGCTAGCCGTTGGGGCAGAAAGGTCCTCGGCTGGAGACCGCGCAACGGAAAACACAACGTGTGACGACCTCCAACGAGGTGGATAGACGACCTGGTGAAGGTCGCTGCGAGTCGTTGGATGCGGGCAGCATGTGACCGGTCGACGTGGAAAGCTATAGAGGAGGCCTTTGTTCGGCAGTGCATCTCCATTTATTGATATGATGATGAAGCAGTTTATGCAGCCTAACATTCTTAATAATTATTATTCTGTCTTCCATATCCTAGACAAGCACAGCATAAAAAAGAAGGTCAATACAATTTAGCCGTAGGAATTGATCGGAGTGGGGGTCGCGAGCACGCTTATTGGGAAATCTGTGCGCTCATACCGAGCGACCCCCGGGAAGACAGCGGTGTGCATGTGGTCACGCACCGCTGTGTGCGCAGCACAGCGCATAGTGAGGCTTCGGGGGAATCCTTAACACTCCCCTCGAGAGATGCCTGGGAGGGTGGCCTCTTTACAGTCGCCTTCCCTCCGCTAGAGGGGATGACCGCCTTACAGTCATCCCCTCCGAGATGTGCCTAAAGGCGTGGCACCAATGGGTGGCTCTAGATGGAGATCTATCGAGTTCCTGGAGCCTCCCTTCGGTGCCGACGATGATTACTCCGGTGGTTTTAGCCGGTAGGAGTCCGGCATGCCCCTTCGCCCTTTCCCGAGGCGACATTTCCACCAAAAAAAAAGACAAACGCAGTAGAAAATCGCCAAAGAAATGTTATTTGGTTCGAGATTCTGGTGCACTCGACCAATCTTTAAATCAGTTAATGATCGTAGTTGCCACTTCTATTACATTGTTATCTCAGGACCAAAGCTAAGAACCAGTGCTTGTTAGTAATTCGTCATTGTTCGTACATAAAGCACGGTTACAATGTAAACGAAACTCGCTTTTAAGTGGGACACGATAACTAAGAATTGTATTTCACAATATTTAACTTTTTTGTGAGTGGTTGATAGAAAAGTGTAACTTTCGCGAAACCAATACAAATTCATGGCATATTGTATCTGCAATTTTAAGGTGTGGCTCAATTTTATGGATTTAACTAAATTGACACAAAGTTTAACGCAAATTGGCGATGATTTCATCTTAAATTGGTAAGAAAATAGATACTATTTATACAGACATAATTATTTTACATATGTTGGCCGTGGCTTATATCCCCTGTAAGGGGGAACCTGGTCTTTTGATAGGCTTACGCGGGGACATGGGTCCAACACGCAGACCCTTAGAGTATTTTAATCTAAAATGTAATGGGACACTAACCGGGGACTCTCCATGGCTACACTATAAAATGCAGTCTCGGATTATCCCCGGAGGTGTAAAACTATTGTATAAGATGGAAACTACAATTATAAGGTCTATTGTAATGGGTGCTAAATGGATTATACACTTCTGAAAACGGAAACAACGGCGTCTGCCTTTCAACCTTTAAAGTGAAATTCCGTGGTAGACAGTGACTTTATTATTATACTCCAACTCTTAGATAATGGCTTCTGTAGAGTATCAATCATCCACAATTTCACCATGTCGAAAGAATAAAGCAACGATGTTCGGTATTCAGATTAAACAATCTTTAATTATTCCTAGAATATTCCACGAAAATGAAAAATAAATCTACCAAAAATGTCGGCAACGTCGTACGGTTTTCAATTATTTTAATTTTTTAATTGATTTGAGATCATCATTGATTTTTCGAATAATTTGATGTGTGATAAACGCGTTCTTGTTGTTTTGTTTATTCAAGAGTCTTTTTTTTTTTTTTTTTTTAAACGTTGCCCCACACTAGGATTTCTCCTGTGTCGTGGGTGCGTTTACAGACATACATTTCACACACAATATACCCAGACCCGGAATAACTACCTGCAGATCATACAAATATTTGTTCCGTGCGGGAATCGAACCGCGACCCGGAGCGCAGCAGTCGACTGTATCAGCCACTGCACCAACCGTGTCGTCAAATTCGTCAGTTGTTGATGTTGTATTGTTTTACATTTTATTTATCGATCATCATGAAGTCAATCATAAATCACCGTATTAGGGGTACTTTTTCTTTACCGATAGTTCCAACAAAGGACCAAATGACTGAGACACAGCTTGATTTAGCGTATCCGATTACATGGAGTCTGACAATGCTTGGGTGAAGACGTACTTACTTGAAACGTTAGGATTATAAGAGTAGTTTTTTTAAAGACTTCGAATAACGATGACAATCGATTGATCAAATAACAAAAATATCATTTTTGAAGTGAAAACTTCTTTTAGCGCGGTACGCATATTTTTAGATGAGATAAAATGTCTGGACTCGCGACACCGTTACGAGACGCTTGAAGTGAAAACTTCTTTTAGCGCGGTACGCATATTTTTAGATGAGATATAATCTCCTAACTCCGGAGTGCAACTTTTTCATAATTTCGGTCGAATTAAGTACACTGCTGGACACAGGCCTCCCCTAAAGATTACCACAACGACCGATATGGGTGTGTTGTGGGCTCATTGGGGGTTTTTGCCATAATGACCACGCTTGGCAGACGGGTTGGCGATCGCAGTTGAGCTTTTAATGTACTCGAAGGACGCTGCTGCCCACCCTCCGGCTAATCCCTTAGTCGACTTTTACGACACCCACGGGAGGAGATGGGGTGGTGGTATTCTGCGCCGGCACCACACGGCATATACAAAAACAAAAATATATTTACGTCTATTGATACGTTTCATACGATTACTTAACATAATATTTTGCATTAAGTTTAGACTAACTCTACAATTTCAAGATCATAATGTGCTTATACTAATACTTAGAGAACAATTCCGAATTCATACACCACGTATTGTTGATACTATTTACAAAATTGCAATCAATAATAATAAAAATTGTACCAATACAAACTTGTCGCCATTTCGCAATACAAAATCGTGGCAGTTCCAAGTTTGTATCGATGCAAAATTATTGCTAGATCGCGTCTTAAAAATATTAGTTTTACACCTATAATAAACATAAATAGGGTCATACTTTAATTCAGCTTAAGATAATCTTTATTAACACGTATGGAGTAAGTTTGGCTGAGTGAATATTATATATTCAATCTTTTATAATTTTGACATTATTGTAATTTACTACTGTTATTATTATTTGATCATTTTTATGTTCATTACTTGTATTGACATTTGAGTTGACTTATTTAAAATTTCATAAAATTCTATGTTATTTACATCAATTTAATATTATGGCATTGATTGACTATTAGTTAATATTAATATTGTTCTTGTGACATTAATTTATAATATTTATAAAAAACTGTAAATGTGTGAGCATCATGTAGCCATTAATGTTATATGTTAAGTACTTATTTTGATTGTGTCTTTTGCCTGGCTGTATTGGTCTGTCATGCTCACTAAAATGTCTTGCTAACGGTGGCGTTGTGTATCGGGTTGTTCGGTTCCCTACAATATGGTTGAGCTAAGCGATGCTGATGCATGCGTCATGCTCGTGAACGGGTGCCGTCTGTTGGGACTGGTCAGCCGTTAACTGCCACGGCAAATTCATTATTGTAATTTTATTGTGGTATGTTTCATCTTTACACATTAACCTACATTTTTCTCTGTATATGTTTTATAATCATGTGTACCTTATACAATTAACATTGTAATCCCCAACTATTTTAAAAGAGTATCCATGGAGTTTCTTGCCGGCTCTTCTCCATGAGATCAACTATTTGGAACCGTGCAACTTAAATTCTGACGTTTCATAAGTGCCAATATTTGGTTTATTTGAAATAAAAAACTTTGACTTTGACTTTGAAAAAAAATAAATAATGGAAAATATTTTAGGAGGTAACTCTATAGGTTGCGATCATGCGTTTTAGCATGAAAAAATACACATAACATATACCTTTATTTTACAAAATCAAGGTAGATGTTATGTGTATTTTTCAATATTTCAATCTTTCACTAGTCGAGTATTTAAATATTGTAATGCAACCTTAAATAAACAGCACTCGGAGTTGTGTCTAACGTGTCCTTAATAAAAAATAGGACAGTCCACCTACAGCCACGACGCACGCGTCCTCGGTAATAATGTTTACTCGCATATTACTGTTTTCCAAGTTGTCTCTGTTCGTACCTATATGTTTTAATGTTAGTATGTGTTTACCTTGAAAATATCGTGTCCGAATCACTTCAAACCCCCTGAGAGACCCATTATTAATTTCGGCCGAATGAAGTCCACTGCTGGACACAGGCCTCCCCCAAAGATTACCACAATGACCGATATCGGTGTGTTGTGGGCTCATTCGGGGGGGTTTTGCCATAATCGCCACGCTTGGCAGACGGGTTGGCGATCGCAGTTAAGTTGTTAATGTACTCGAAGGACGCTGCTGCCCATCCTCCGGCTAATCCCTTAGTCGACTTTTACGACACCCACGGGAGGAGATGGGGTGGTGGTATTCTGAGCCGGCACCACACGGCGACCCATACCTTACAATATTTATTTATTTATTATCAGTAATACCGATACTCGGTATGTGAAATGAATTCTATACCATTCATAGAGCCTGGCCTTAAAATATTTTCCACTATTAAAGTAAGACCCTATATACACGTATATACTCTCGATTATTAAAAAATACTATATTCTTTAAGGCTAGTTTTGCTGGCTACATATATACTATATATTACTTTATTGCCCTATTTATGAAAAAGAAAAATGTATTATACATGATGGTAATAATAATGTTACATCTTTGAGATATGGTCTATATATTGATGTCTTAATAATACAGGAATTTCAGACTTTCACCGATTTTGAAATCCTAATTGTCTGTTAATCTGGATTAACGATGGCTATGTTTTCAAAGTTGCGGTTTCTGATTCCGAAATTGCTGATCTAGTGGTGCAAGAGTTTTCAGAGTACTTATTACGAATATTTTAAAAAGTATTATCTACACTTCATAGGAAAACTATAAGATCGTGAAGATTGCCCAGATTAAAACCTTAATATGTAGAAACTACATATAATTTATACGACACTACACTACACGACATAATTCTAGATTTTTTCACTATTTTTTATAAAAGCGAATTATTAAAATTGAAAAATTTAGGGAGTCGAAATCAATAATTGACTGGTAGGTTTAAAACAAAAGGTGAAAAATAAAAATAAAAACAAAATTAAATGAAAAATTAACTTTAATAAAATAAAATGTAAATAACATTAAGGGAATAAAATTTTACATTTAAGTTATATTCTTAATATTGTCTTTCGCGCAGATTTTTCATATCTTAGTTTAATAATTATAATTAATTTTTTAATGATTAAATATATCTTAAAATTTGTAATGTTGATTATATGGTACTTATATTAAAATTAATATAATAATTAAAATCAATCATACGATACTTACGATCTAATATTTTCTATAAATCAGATTATTTAATATACTTAATTGCAAGCCATGTACTTTACACTTAAATATAAGGTTAAATCATTTATAATGATTAAAATATGTGAGTGGTATATGATTATAATTATATGTGCATTTTAAATCTATCATACCAACATAAACAATAGTAAAAACTGTTAAAGTTTAAATACATAAAATCGCCATTGAATTTTATTTATAAAATTAATAACATGTGCTGTTAAAATGGTTATGGGAATAAAAAAGTTTTTAAATAAATAAATTGAAAAATAAAATAGTGTGATTTGTACTGGTAAGTTATAACGAAATAAAAATAGATTAAAAAAAATACTGGTTCTAGTTTGTTTTACTAAGTGATTAAGTGTTTCCATATTTAGAAAATCCGATAAAAAAAGACGTAATTGCACAAAAAACCTAACATCTATTGAACAGAGTAAAAACAATTAAAAGGGTAAAAACCGTTTAAAGTCCATAAAACCAATACTGTGGCAAATAAGACATGAAATCCAGAAGCATTCTGCTGTTCTCAGAGGCATTTACCGAATGGGTAAAACGTCGAATTTAAGGGTAAAATTGGATCAGTTTACTGGAAAGGCGCTCGGTCGCAGTTGCAAGCCGCTCCTCCCTGACCTTGCCTGCATTGTACGTTGCACCATGCTGACCAGCCTTCGTAGGTTGAAAGCACTCTAGCAGAATGAAAATGCACTGATGCCTCGGTGGTTGCTGACTCGCAGGTCGGACAGCCTGTGGGGTAAAATTGGTTTAAACTTTAAGTAAGCGAACAACCGAAGGATATCCACTGTTGAACGAAGGCTTCATCTAGAGAGACACAACGACTGTTTACATGGCACTCTGACGGCACGGTTGGTGCAGTGGCTGATATAATCGGCTGCTGCGCAACGGGTCGTGGGTTCTATTCCCACAGGGAACAAATATTTGTACGATCTGCAGGTAGTTGTTCCGGGTCTGGGTGTATTGTGTGTGGAATTTGTATTTGTAAACGCACCCACGAAACAGGAGAAATCCTAGTGTGGGGCAACGTTATTAGTGGCAATGGTTGGAGCACATAGTTCGTAGAACCGGTTGCCATTGGGACAGAAGGTTCTCGAATGGAGACCACGTATCAGAAAACGCAGTGAGGCATGCCTCCAAAGTGATGAACAGACGTCCTGGTGAAGGTGGTTGGGAGGCCCTGGATGCGGTTGGCATGAAACTGGTCATTGAAATAACTCAGTTAATTTAATTTACAATATGTCCGCGTGGTGTCCGGATTGCCCGTGTGGTGTCCGGATGTCCTTGTGGTGTCCGGATGTCCGTGTGGTGACCGGACTGTCCGTGTGGTGTCCGGATTAAGAATATAGCACCACTCCATCTTCTCCCGTGGATATCGTAAAAGCCGACTAAGGACTCTAAACCAGAGAGATGGGCAGCAGCGTCCCTTCTGTGAAACAGAAGCCATTCTGCGCTCACCAGCCCGCCTGACAAGCGTGGTGTGTATTGGCAAATACCCCCCAAAATGATGACACAATTGTGGAAATTTGTGGGGGAGGCCTCTGATTAGTAGTGGACGTTCTATGGCTGATATGATGGTCCTAATAATAAAAATATAGAAATAATGTATTTCTATTAGGACCATGAAAACGAATTATTATGCCAACAGAAACTGTTTAAAAGAAGCTTTCTTTTAGGAAGCCTCAGTCGCTTTTAGAAGCGTAATCAAAAATGCCTTTTCAGACCAAGATACTATAGTGGAATTTCCTAAGCTCGAATATCCATACATCCCTGAATATAGCTAGAGTTCTTACAAAATAGACACATTTTATAAGAACTCACTTCTGAATCCGCTGTGAAATAGCTAATTTCGTATTGTTTTTACTACTTTTCACTGCGGATTCATAAGTGAGTCTGCTTCACTATCAAACTGACTTCTGAATCCGCAGTGAAATCGCTAATTTCGTATTGTTTTTACTACTTTTCACTGCGGATTCATAAGAGAGTCTGCTTCACTATCAAACTGACATCTGAATCCGTAGTGAAATCGCTAATTTCGTATTGTTTTTACTACTTTTCACTGCGGATTCATAAGTGAGTCTGCTTCACTATCAAACTGACTTCTGAATCCGCAGTGAAATCGCTAATTTCGTATTGTGTTTACTACTTTTCACTGCGGATTCATAAGAGAGTCTGCTTCACTATCAAACTGACATCTGAATCCGTAGTGAAATCGCTAATTTCGTATTGTTTTAACCACTTTTCACTGCGGATTCATAAGTGAGTTTGCTAGTGAGGTGTTGCACTGCAGTACTGAAACAACGGTGAGGAACCAATTTGGTAGGGACTTGCACTGCAGCATCCACGCAAGTTAGATAGCTTCCCCAAGATACTTTAGACGGAAGTTGATGATGCTGGCTTACCGTTAAGAGCGTACCCATCGTAGCAGAATGCGGTGCAGACAGCACTCCAGTCGACCGTGTGTTCCGCGTTCCGGCTGGCGCAGTTGCAGAGAGGTTGACCTGTTTCACAATATACTTTCAACTCTAACTCACAATGCATGGCCTCTGTAATAATATATACCTACCATATAAGCACAGGTGTACTGCTATATAGACACATTTCGCCAATAACGGTATTAAGGCCTTTGTAATAGGGCGTATTTTACCCGAGCGCTATTCCAAATTCAAGGCGACTACTGAAAATGTTTTAGTCCTCATATTCGTCAGCCATGGTCACGACCACGTCCATAGTAACCCTATATCATTTATTTTTAGGGTAAATCGGTGGAATCCTTATCACTCGCGTATCTGTATGTCACAGCCAATATGCTCCGAATCTACTGTACTAGTTAGTTGAAATTTGGTACATATATGCATTTCTGGGGCCCAAAAACACGGGCGTGTAACGTAAATAAATGAATAGCTCATAGCCAGTTGCACTCACTGATCGGTAAACGATTGGCGAGGTTAAGCAAAGCTTGGCGCGGTCAGGCTCTGGATGGGTGACAGCATAGTGGTATTTCAACTGAGCGTCTCCGTGCTTCGGAGGGCACGTTAAATCGTCGGTCCCGGTTGTTGTCATTAGACAGCAGTCGTTAAGCCAAGTCGGAGGCCTTTGGGCGGCTTGAACACAAGGGTGGCCACTAACCATACGAAATATATATAATAAATTAATTTTGAATACGGGGGTCACATTCTTGGGGAAAAATAAAGATTAAAAATAGGTTTTGCAAACTGTACCATGTGACCTATCAAATGAGTCAATGTTTGTTGTTAGGGTCTCATTTTTAGTTATAAGGTCATTTAAGAAAATTTATGAAAAAAAATATTATCTACGAAACTGTCAAGCATAAAATTTGAAAGAAAATACAAATAATAGTTCCTTACTTACAGATTACAGAAAGACCTATAAATGAAATTGAATCTATCAATAACGTGCGTACACAATTACTTTTGCAGTTGGAATGTATGGGAGAACATTTTTTCATCTACAAATATAAGTTTGTTCTTGGGATAAATTATAGCTACAAGACAGAATTCAATAACATACAATATATTCCGCAATCTCCTTCTACAATCTGGTACCACACCTACTTTTTTTTGTTACCACAAACAAAGGGCCAGATTAAAAAAATAATATGGTAAGTAGATAACATATTCATGGTACGGAACCCTCTCCACTTGAGTTCAACTCGCAGTTGTCCGATTTTTTATTATAACGATGGTGCAGACTTACCCAGTTGGTTTTCACAAAGCGCGGGACACACGGTGTACCTTGGATGTCCATACTCCACATTCGTTTGGTTAGCGTCCTGAAGAGCTGTTTGGAGTCCAACGGGGATCAGCTGGGGGCATGCGGACCCACAGGCTTCTCCACCCAGTCCTAAGAGAAGAGTAGTTTTAGATCTATTCTGATTTTAATATATTGTTACGTTTATTTACTTGCCGTGTGGTGCCGGCTCAGAATGCCACCACCCCATCTCCCCCCGTGGGTGTAGTAAAAGTCGACTGAGGGATTGGCCGGATGGGCAGCAGCGTCCTTCGAGTACATTAACAACTCAACTGCGGTCGCCAACCCATCTGCCAAGCGTGGCGATTATGGCAAAACTCCCCAATGAGCCCACAACACACCCATATCGGTCGTTGTAGTGATCTTTGGGGGAGGCCTGTATCCAGCAGTGGACTTCATTCAGCCGAAATGATTGAATGATTGATTGATATTTATTAGTTTGGAGTTGTTTAAGAAGTGCACATTACCATGAGAAGTTGTGACTCATTGTATTATTGCAGTTATGAAATTCAATACGGAGAGGTTGTTCTAGTGAAGATCGGTGTGTCAATTTCTAGCATAATAAATTATTTAAATATTTTAATTTTTAACTTACGGCCAATGTTTTTAGTTTGATGCTACCTTATTTTCTATTCAGTTTAATCTGTTATTCTGAGCTCTGGGCCAATACTTCCGCTGCCGTATTATGGTACATTTCTAATGTTTAAAAACAATATACCTACATAAAGCCTCTTACTAAAACTGCTGCGCCCTAACAGGGTTTCATGTTGTTTGTAAACGTATGCTATGTAACACTTTCTATGTACACATGAAAGCAATAAATACTTTGAGTTTGAGTTGTTCTGTAACTAGGAGCTTAGTTGTCACTGTCGATTAGACCAAAAAAGGTCTCCGATCTCACCCTGAATCTTAAGGCAGAAAGACGTGTGATTAAGCTCCAGTTTGCCGGTGATGCTGGACAAAATAACTGGTTGGTGCAATGGCTGATACAGTTGGATGCTACGCTCAGGATCGTGGGTTCGATTCCCGCGCGGAACAATCATAATCGTATTTCATGAGTCCGCTTTTGACCTCTATCTTGCCTGATGGAAAGCGATGAATGAGATCTACGATGGAACGAGCGCAGCAGTTGCCTTATCTTATTCGGATCTTATCTAATCGTAAAACAATGAACATGGTAGAATTAGCATGAATTTTGATAATCATGTTAACCCTTTTCTTCTTTGTGGGGTACACTTGCACCCCAAGGATACATTTGTACCCCAAGGGCACATTTGTGTTTATATATGTATTTTTTTTTTTATTCATGGGCCCTCTCTTCAGTTTTGTCTTGCTTAGTGAAATATGATGGAAGAGGTCTACAACGAAACTATAGCCCTAAGGGCCGATTTCACCGTTCGCATTATAAACAGAGTTTAATAAAACTAAGTTTTGCTTAACTGAGTTCGAATGTTGAGTTTGATCTGAGTTTACGTCAATCTGATTTCATCATGTACATTTTGATCGCGTTCACGAAAACAAAGTTTAAATGCAACAGAATGTAAATGTCATCACAATCTCAAACAAAAACGTGATGCGTCTTGCATTGTAGATAAGTAACAGCGACCTACTGTGAAATAGTTTATGGGCCATAAGCTACTCTTTATCCCTGAAAAATTTAGTTTCTGTGGGATAGCGGGTAATTGATATTCAGCCTTTATACTAGGAGGGATCAAAAAGTAGTGAGAACGACATACTCCTCGGTAAGAAAAAAAAATACTGGCAGGCATAGCTTATTAATGAAGCAAAAACTCTTCGATTCTCTTTTGTTTTTTTCTGAATGTAGTCATTTGTTTGCTTTGCGTCGGAACGTGTTCTCGAAAATGGAGAAACACGAAGTGCGAGCCGTTAATAAATAAAAAAGTTAACGACGCAAGAGATTCATTGCGATTTGGAGGCAACATTAGGAGAGTCTGCTCCGCCGTATTCCACTGTCGCAAGGTGGGCTTCTCAATTTCGAGTAGGGAGAACGAGCACGGAAGACGAACGAACAAGAAAATGTTGCGAAAGACGAGAAAATTGTATTGAGCGATCGAAGAGTTACCATCCGATACTTAATTCAGGAAACGGGCATTTCATACGGAAGTATTCAATCCATATTGAAACAATCTTTGAATATGAGAAAAGTCTCCGCAAGATGGGTGCCGAGAATGTTAACCGACACATATTGTGTATATTTTTTATTTATATGTATAAAAAGTATTTACATATTTATAGTAGACTTTTTATTTATATTATAATGATTTTTATCCTTACTACAATTAAAAATATATTTATGTCGTCTCTTAATAACCTCATTCCGTTAGTTTTCAGGGAACAATTTATAGAAAAATAAATTAATGACCACTTACATTACACATAAAAAAGGGGACGTTTCTTTCTTTTCTATTAAAATAAAATACCCTTTGTTCAACCTTTCTCGCGAGTGGTTCTTTTATTGACAAATAATTGCCTCAAAGTTATTAATCAAACTTTATTACATTTAAAAGTCAGAAAATCACTCACTTGGTCAACATTTCAATTTTAATGCTTGTCTGACTGGACTATCAGGTTCATCTCAAATTTTAGTCTCAAACCTTCCACTACATGATCACAAAGATTTAAATCGTTGGTGGCAAACCTATTACAGCCATTCTATTGTTAAATAAAAACGTAACATAAATATACTTACCCATGACTGTCCTTCATTTTTAACACAAAAAAACATTTAAAAACGTCACAATAACACAAAATAACAAATTAGGAAAACTAAAATGGCCGCGTAAACAAAGCACTTTTTAACGAGGCAAAGGACAAAAGCATACAGCCAAATAAAAACCTGCGTGGCACAGGTCCGCACACAAGTTGCTCCGAGAGGACACTGAGGGCACCCAGACTTTCGTGTCCTTTCTAAACTGAGTCAAATATATCCTATTCAGTTCCCCTTTATCATATTTCAATTGTAAAACCACTTCGGGAACTTCAACTCGTCTCGCTCCAACTTCATTTTCCTGTGATTCTATTGGTTGGTTTTCGAAGCTTGTATTCTCCGATTGGCTGGGGTTGCACTGAACTACCCTTGTCAGGGCAACGCCCACTATAAGGGTGAATAATTTCATCTTTACCATCTGGAATCAAAGGTTTTTAGTTAGTTTTTTGTTGAAATTGATGTTATGGTTGGCTGAAGCAATTAAAGTTTTTTCATATTGAAAGAATAATGAATTGCTGCAAAAAATATCTAAGATTTAAGTTGAAAGATATATATTATTTTAATTTATCCTCAGCCTTTTAATTATGTATTTAATTGATAAGTGTAAGAATCGGAATCTTAATATGGGAAACGCTAGAATGATGTTGCCAAATAAAAAATCTCTTATTGAATAACATTTGGGTTGAATGTACTGTAATTAATATTGTAATTGTACCATCCAAAGAAAACTTTTATTCCCGAGAGCTTTTTCTTTAAAAGGTTTTTCAGAATTAGTTTAGTAGTTCCTAGTATAACACACCTTGTTTAAGTATCACACAAACAAACAGCAATTACTCGATGACCGAAAAACTATAACTTTAAACAAGGTAACATTTACGTCTCAGTTATACCGGGGTAGTCAACATAGAATAGAATAGAATAGAATATTCTTTATTGTACACCATTATAAAAACAACTACTAGGAATAATTTAATGAATAGTAATTGTACAATGGGCGGTCTTATCGCTATTAGCGATTTCTTACAGACAACCTTTGGATGGATAAGAAAAAGATGGACAAAGACAAAGGGGTATTCCGAGGTGTACTTATTATATTAATATAGTCAAATAGTGAATCTATTAAATATAATACAAATAGGTCTTTATTTCATAAATTACTTAAATAATATGCACACATATACAACAACATATAATACTTTATACAATACATTATAAATAATCCATATATACATATATACAACCATATACTATACTTTATCCAATACAATATAAAAAATCCATAAGAATATTGGATTCATACATAAACATAATAAGTATATGGTAAATACACAATCAGAAGAAAGTACTATATTGGTAAATACAACAAACAATTAAACAGACAAGTAATATTCTTTTACTAGTTTTTTAAAAGTAACCAATGACTGGGCACGCTTGATTGACACAGGCAGTGCATTCCATAATCGGACAGCCTGAATGGTGAAGGATTTATCACAAAATTTGGTAGAATGCATTGGCATCTCAAGTCTCAGATTCTCTGACGATCTCAAGAATCTTGAATGTGCGTCATTAAGGAACTTAAAACGTTCTTTAAGGTAAAAAGGGGTTTTAGGATTAAACAGAATACTATAAAGCAAGGAAAGTATATGAGAATTCCGGCGAAGACGTATTGGAAGCCACTTGAGTTTTGTGCGAAATTCTGAAACATGATCATATTTGCGTAAACCAAATATGAATCGAATACAAAAGTTTTGGAGTCGCTGAAGTTTATCTAATTGTGCCTCAGTAAGATCGAGATAACTGGCAGCAGCATAATCAAGTATAGGAAGGATATACAACACAGCACATGAAAAAAAAAAACAATTGAACCGTACGACGTCGCCGACATATTTTTTTAGATTTTTTTCATTTTCGTGAAATGTTTTATTGAATATGTAAAGATTAATTAACTAACACCGTACAACGTTGCCTTATTATACTTGACATTGGCGAAATTGTGGAAGATACTCTACAGAAGCCCTAATCTAAGAGAAGAAGAAGAAGAACATAGCACATAACATGTCCAACTAGGGGTGCAGAATACGCTCTCTAATCTACTCTAGTCTACTTTACTCTGCCCTATTCTATTCTAGTTTTTAGTTAATCTAGTTTATTCTACTCTACTCGATTTTACCCTAATAACATCCGTTTACCGAGCGTCATGATTTCGAAAATCTTTAGACGGCCGATATTATAGTGTTCTACATGCCAGAGAATGGAGAGAAGCGAGAGGATTAAACCATTCAAGACTTTCTGCAGCACAAGGGTAGACGGTATTAAGAGACTTATAAATCTAACCAAAACCCAATTAGGGCACTACATAGGCGCAATGACAGGCCACTTTGACACCAAGGAGCATCTCAATGGGATGAAGCTCAGCACAACGGATACATGCAGATTCTGTATGGACAATCAAGAGTCAATGCTGTACATTTTATGCAGCTGTGACGCTCTGGGGAGACGTAGAGCAAAACATCTAGGAGTGGCTTATCCATTACCTGATGATTTTGCGCGGCTGTAGGCAGGTATGATTGCGAGCTCTAGTGTGATCATATGAGGACCTGGAGCCCCCTTAGGTGCCGAAGATGACCGTCCAGTGGTTTTAGCCGGTAGGAGTCCAGCGGAGGAACCTACGGGGACTTCTCGATTAACCAGCGGAGGAGTAGTGCAGAGCTTTGGCAGCACAAGAAACCCAATAGGATTGAAGTGTGTTCGGCTGATGCTGAGCTGGCATGACCCACAATTGAATAGAAAAGTGGTCTTTGACGTGTCGGTAGTAAGTACCGACACAATATAGATGATTTTGATGATAATATTATAGTATATTTTTTCTACTAACCTACTATGCCGTGCATGCATGCCGAGTGGTGCGGGCTCAGAATACCACCACCCTATCTCCTCCAGAGGGTGTCGTAAAAGTCAACTAAGGGATTAGCCGGAGGATGGGCAGCAGCGTGCTTCAAGTACATTGACAACTCAACTGCGATCGCCAACCCGTCTGCCAAGCGTGGCGATTATGGCAAAACCCCCCAATGGGCCCACAACACACCCATATCGGTCGTTGTGGTGATCTTTGGAAGAGGCCTGTGTCCAGCAGTGGACTTCATTTGGCCGAAATGATGATGATAACTAACCTCCTTTTTCTCAATATACCTTCTACCATCTATTTGTCAATATTGTAATATCAATTATTTTAAAAGCACGGAGTTTCTTGTCCGCTCAGAATTATAGGACTGACCAGTGGGCACCGTGCAACTTAAATTTTGCCGTTTAATAAGTGCCTGTAATTGGTTTATTTGAAATTAAATCTATTTTCTATATGTGTGTGTTCACATTTATTGGAGCAGGTGGGTCCATGCGTCCTGGTTCTCAGGCCACTACAAGGCTCTGAGATTAATTATTAACACTACACGTTAAGGCTTTTAAACTCTATGGAGACAGTTTATTTGTTTACGAAGGGGCGTTTCTAAGACTTCTACAAAATGGCGGCCATTCCACGTAAAATAAATACCCCACTTTGCGAGAATTTTTAAATTAAGTTAAGGATTTTTGTGATAAATAGTTTTTTTATTCCATGGCATCTCGACTTATTTCTTGCCCCAGGTTGTTTAAGGACTTTTTTAAATCGCTTTTTCAAAATTTTTTAAAGTCTCCTAATATGTTAACGTGACCATATTTCTCAATTTAGATTTTTTTGCAGGCGGATTCTGCCAGTTACTTGCCAGTTTCTAACAGTTAAGATTTCCAAATATACAGAATGTAATTGATAATGTGATTTCGTGTGGTGTGCAGATTAAGTTTTTTTTTTTAACTTTACCCCGCATTAGGATTGCTCCTGTGTCGTGGGTGCGTTTACAGACATAAATTCCACATACAATACACCCAGACCCGGAACAACTACTTTTTTTTTTATTGATGTCCAGTGGAAATTCTACTTGTATGAGTCCGGTATACCCCTTCACCCCGGGGAAGGGTGAAGGGGTATACCGGACTCATACCGGCTAAAACCACTGGAGCGGTCATCTTCTGCACCGAAGAGGAGCTCCAGGTCCTCGTAAGATCACACTAGAGCGCCCCGTGATGCCACGCCTTAAGCACATCTCGGAGGGGATGAATTTAAAGCGGTCATCCCCTCTAGCGGAGGGAAGGCGACTGTAAGCAGATCTTACAAATATTTGTTCCGTGTGGGAATCGAACCCACGACCCGGAGCAGCCGACTGTATCAGCCACTGCACCAACCACGCTGTAAAAACCACTCTATCTCCTCCCGTGGATGTCATAAAAGCCGACTAAGGGACTCTAGCCCAGAGGGATGGGCAGCAGCGTCCTTTCTGTAGCACAGTAGCCATTCTGCACTCACCAACCCGCCTACCAAGCGTGGTGAGTACTGGCAAATACCCCCAAAATGATGACGCAGTTGTAAAAATCTATGGAGGAGGCCTTTGTCCAGCTGTGGACGTATAAATGGCCGATATGATGATGATGATATGATGATATTGAAAAGAGACCTACTGCCAGTAGCGGGGATGTTTATTCTGTTCTAATCTAACCTGCGAAAACCCGTGGTTTGTCAAAGTTAGAACAAAGTCTAACATTTTATAGCATTGTCACGTGGATCATTGTATAAAACAACTACGATATATAAGTATTAACTACAAATTACTTCTGCCTATACCATAAAACAATATAGCCTTAATTATACCGTTCAGGCTTGGCGCTAAGCGAAAATCTATACCCCCACTTACCCTTTGAAGCCTTCGCGAGAATGAAACAGACATATTATATAATAACCCGTTAGCAAGAAAGAGACGGGTACGTTGTGAGGGAGGCAGAATATCCGGTATTGATCCGGGAGGTTATGTAACAAAGTTATGTGCTATCTGTGTGTATGTTTTTATGTACTCTGTATATTTAGGGTCCTGTGTATAGATAAAATAATGTAGGTGGTGGAGTGGTAGATAAAAACATTAAAGCATATAGGCGAAAAGTTCGGTATCTTAATATCAATGTCCATGAGGTTTTACATACAATTCAATAAATGGCATTCATTTGATATATTTGGCAACTGGTTTAAGTATAAATTCAAATTCAAAATATTTTTATTCATATAAACCATTTGCTGGCACTTACAAATAGTCAGAATATAGTTGCACGGTTCCAAGTAGTTGGTCCTATGGAGAAGAACTGGCAAGAAACTCCATAGATACTCTTTTAAAATAATTTAAAAATGTTACATTGTGTGGTGCCGGCTACGAATAGCACCAACCCATCTCATCCTATAAGTCGGTCTGACTGTCTGTCTGTTTGTACCCGCTAATCTCCGAAACGGCTGGACCGATTTCTACGGGACTTTCACTATATATAAAATAGAAATACTATATTGTCTAGTTACAGTATTATTCAAAATTTACTGTGGCAGACTGGTGCCTAAGCTAGGCCGAAGCCTGTGTTTCAGGTCACCAGGCCTCCACCCCAGAAGTCAAATTTTACTCTTCTAGCGAAATGTTTCCATTTCCATTTCCTGACGTTATAAGGAATAACTTATGCTATTAGACTATGATTTCGGGATGTTTCGCGCACATTAAAATCAAAATCTCATATCAGTCTTTTCGTGACCACGGTCAATGCAACTTGGCCGAAACGTTGAGGTCACTCTAAATATTGTTTGGATTTATCTCTGCGAGAAAAGTCCCAAAATCATAGTCTAATGTGAGTGAAATTCAAAAATCAAAATACTTATATAACTTATGCTACTTTTATATTAGTAAAATTATTAGGGTTCCGCACAAAAAAATTAAACCCCATGAGATCCAATATACACACATACTCTATGTCAAGTGTCTATGCCGAAGTACTCTAAATTATATATAAACAATCGCTAAATCTTTGAGTGAATTCTGTAACCCGAATAGGAAAATAATTTAAGGATTGAAAAATAATATAGTTAGTAAATAAAATGCGACTCACTCAGTTCAACGCGGTGATATCAGTTACACTGTATGGAGCTTAATAAACTTGGCTACCGTTGTGTACGAACACACCACAGCTCACAGAGTAATGTGTCGTTTAGAGTTTACGAAGTACTAACAGTGGTTTTTTTTATCTGTATACGTATGCTCACTCACAATGGGCCTCATAAGAAAGCTCAAGGTCACTCAGCGAACTATGGAGAGAGCTATGCTTGGTATTTCTCTACGAGATCGAATCAGAAATGAGGAGATCCGTAGAAGAACTAATGTTGTCGACATAGCTGAAAGGATTAGTAAACTGAAGTGGCAATGGGCGGGGCACATTGCTCGTAGAACTGATGGCCGTTGGGGCACAAAGTTTCTCGAATGGAGACCGCGCACCGGAAAACGCAGCGTGGGACGACCTCCAACGAGGTGGACAGACGACCTGGTGAAGGTCGCTGGGAATCGTTGGATGAGAGCGGCATGTGACCGCTCGTTGTGGAAATCTAAGGGAGAGGTCTTTGTTCAGCAGTGGACGTCCTGTGGCTGATATGATACGTATGCTATGTGTTGACAGTAAAAATCGCGCCAAAGACAAAACTTATTTTTTAAACATAGATAAAGACACAAAGAATTTTATTCATTTAAACCATTAATAGCACTTATGAATCGTCAAGACTTTAGTTGCCAGATGTAGATTTCCTATGGAGAAGAGCGGGCAAGAAACTCCATGGTTACTCTTTTAAAATCATGTTACAATATTTATGAGTACCTACAATGTTCTCGAGAATCCAGGTTATATAAAGACAATGTTCCTACATTAAACATAGTAAAGTCTCAACCTCGTAAAAGTGTCAAATCAATATCAAACCATAAACCAGTTGCATATAAACCATTTAAAAAAATTCTATCATAAGTTCAGGTGTAAATAATTAATAATAATAATGTCATGTCAGAAAAGTAAGTCTGAATAAATTGATGTCACAAAACATGCAACAACAAGATGGCATGTCAATAAGTCAAAAATGAAAAATTTGAATCATTTCTTATAGTGGTCTCGCGGAGCTGGACAAGCACAACACATTTATTAACAAATAAGTTCTGGCTCTGGAGCGATCTTGAGCCTGTCTACTTCTGGAGATAAATGCTCGTTCCTGCTATGTATGAAAAGAGGCTTTTGCCATGTAATGGATCAGTTGCAAACTAATATGTATTAGCCACTCATTTTAATCGACAAAATGCAGTTTCGCATTTCTGATAATTTATTTGTAAATTCAAAAATCTCAAAGTGTATATTTATGTGCAGATGTATTTACTATATAACATCTTACCTTATAAATGGAATCTATTTTAGGAGGTAAATCTAAAGGTTGCAATGATGAATTTAGTAAAAAAAAATCATAACATCAACCTATATTTTGTACATATTCAAAATTAATTTTAATAATTCATGTTTTCGTGTGCATAAAAAGCGCAATTCAGCATGTAAAAATTGTAGGTAACTATCACTATTATGTCTTTCTAAGAATACTGTGGTACTGTCACCGAACCCGCACACACAAGAACACTAAACGTGTTTGAAAATGGTCCGGTCACACAGCAATGTGGTTGTTTAGTAGCCCACCAGCGTGTGTTGATCAATCATTTCGGCCGAATGAAGTCCACTGCTGGACACAGGCCTCCCCCAAAGATCACCACAATGACCGATATGGGTGTGCTGGTGCTCATTGGGGGGTTTTGCCATAATCGCCACGCTTGAGTTGGCGATCGCAGTTGAGTTCTTAATGTACTCGAAGGACGCTGATGCCCATCCTCCGGCTAATCCCTTAGTCGACTTTTACGACACCCATAGGATGAGATGGGGTGGTGGTATTCTGAGTCGGCACCACACGGAAATATATATGTACTATATATTAATAGGCCTTGCTCGTCAAACGACTGAAGACATTTAACACCGACCCACCCACAGCCAGTTGCACTCGCCGATTGGTAAATTATCAGCGATGTTATGCAATGCTTGGCGCGGTCAGTCTATAGATGGGTGAATGCACAGTGGTATATAAGTTGAGTGTCTCCGTGATTCGGTGGGCACGTAAATCTTCGGTTCTGTTGTCTGCTGTAATTAAGCCAAGTCCGAGGACTTTGGGCGGCTTGGACAACTCTAACAGAAGGTTGGCATAAATGCCAAAAGAAGAACCGACCTGTTTCCATAAAAATGAACAGCTAATTTATTTATTTGAAAGCCTAACAGTATTAGAATTCCATTTGGTTAGCAAATTTAATCGAATGAATGGAAATTTAACTTAACGAATCAGAAATGAGGAGATCCGTAGAAGAACTAAAGTTGTCGACATAGCTGAAAGGATTAGTAAACTGAAGTGGCAATGGGCAGGGCACATTGCTCGTAGAACTGATGGCCGTTGGAGCGAAAAGGTTCTCGAATGGAGACCGCGCACCGGAAAACGCAGCGTGGGACGACCTCCAACGAGGTGGACAGACGACCTGGTGAGGGTCGCTAGGTGACGTTGGATGAGAGTAGCATGTGACCGGTCGTTTATTATGGGAGACTGGTGCCTAAACTAGGTTGCAGCCTGTATTTCAGGTCACCAGGCCTTCCACCCCAGAAGTCCAATTTCATAGTCCTTTCATAAACTGTGCCACGCGACAATTTTCCATTTTCTTGTTCTTCGTGTATCTGATTCTATCAAGTTGTTTTCTCTTGTTAGGGTTTTCTTGATGAATACTCTCCAATACGTTGATATAGCTTTATCAGGCCCCGATACTGGTTGATTTTGTCCTTTATACCCAGTTATCATCTTGCACCCCATGAATGCGACATCTTGATATAACAATAAAGTCGCTGTTTTAACACAATGTGTATATTATGGCTTTAATACACCCATTGTTGGCGATTTATCAAAATTTATTTTCAAGGTTTCATATTTTTGTTGCACATTTACACTTGACGTTGACAATATGTATCTTAGTTTCTTCTTGATTTCTGATAAATCCTTTAACTTATTACTAACATTTTATATGCGGCCTCTATATTTGTTGACTATTCTATAACCACTTAAATCACTCTCGATATGACTATCTGAACGGCAGAGCTTTTTCCGTGAAATGAGCATTAACTGATATCTACCTAAATATCTAATCTAGCGGTCACTGGCTATTTTGCCAAAAAATGGCTACATGAGAAGGTCGATTATGATATTTGATGACAATAGCAAAATGCTTTGTATAAGTTTCAAAACAAAGTTGAGTAGATTTGGATTAAATAAAAAAATAAAAATGGAGCAATGTTGTTTGGTCCTGGCTGATAAAAATAAACGTGTTATGTAAATTTGAGGTTTAATGTACTACGTAATAGAGAAGCTATTACAAACAAATACAAATACGGCCATGAAGTTGCGACCGCGGGGCACGGGCCACTCCTCAACTTTTACATATGTTTCTGGAGTTATAAAAACAATATCTCACTGCACATGAAAATATCTAAGTAATACAATTTTTTTTGTTTTTTTTTTACCCAGACTTTATTTCTAAAGTGAGTGACGGTAGCAGATTTCTGCAGAGATCCTATAAAACTAAAAATGGAACACTGTAGAAGTACATTCCATCATAAGAATAGCTCGGTTATGACTATAAAAGTGTATAATCACTTTCCTAATATAATAAGGAGTTGTCGTTGCGCCAGTTTAGACTTAGACTTTAATATTGGTTGCATGAAAACAGTTTCTATACCATAAATGTTTTTTTATGATAAATTTAATTTGTAATATGTTCCATATTTCAATCTTATTGTCAAAGATTGTACTGACATTTTTTTTTTATTGACGATCAACGTCCAACAGTATCAACTTACTTTATATAATTACTTGAGACATTTATTCATTATCACAATTGTTATATCGATACATTGGCATGCATTATCCTCACATAGTTTTTACGATTATATTGAAGACTGTAATACTTTCAAATATTATTTCAAAAGAGTATGTCCATGGAGTTTCTTGCCGGTTCTTCTCCATAGGATCAACGACTTGGAACCGTGCAACTATGTAAACTCTGACTATTCGTAAGTGCCAGCAAATGGTTTACATGAATAAAAACATTTTGACTTTGACTTTGACTTTGATAAAGTGTACCTAGACTTTTTATGTGAAAAGGACGACACTTCAACTAAAATTTTCGCATGCCTGCTAAAGGCGAGATGTGTGTTTGAACATTATTACTATTTAAGAACATCTGTACCATATCTTTAGCGAATAAAAGATTTACTAACTTACAATTTAGCACTCGAACACGTCACGTTGCGGCAGCACCTGACACAGACATGACACAGACTAAGTGAGTCAGACTGTATGCGGTCTAACTCTCGTGACAAAGGATCTAGCTGAGAGATGTCTTCTCTAGTACGTAGTACATTATACCTCAATGTTTTGTTATGTGTTCTAAAGGTTTTGATTTAGACACTTGTGGAATTAATCTTGTTTTAAAACGAACCAGCGCAAATAATCATTGTTGCCATCGGATCCAACCCTGTCGTTTCTGACAAACAAAATGCCACCGCTTCTCCGTCTATGGTTGCCTAAAAATGCTGAACAAAGACTTCCACATAGATTTCCACGATAACCGTTACATGCCGTACGCATCCAACGACTGCCCGTATACCATCACCAGTTCTTCCATCCACCTCGTTGTTGCCGTTCCAGGCTGGGTTTTCGGCGCGCGGTCGCCACTTGAGAACCTTTTCCTTTGTCGAGATTTCATAAATTGAACATAAACCCTGGATTTATTGAGTAGAGTTCATTTTTAATTAACGCAGTCGAGACATCCGATTCTGTGTGGTATGTAGATTTAAAATATAGAACAACTCCACCTCTCGTGGATGTCAATTTTTTTTTATAATCTTGTGATATCCTTAGAAATAAACAATTTAACTTTTAAATGGTAGAAAAATATTTCAAGTATAGTTCGGTATATTTGTCTACCATTTAAAAGTTTTTAAGTAAGTTTAAAAGTGGAAGAAATATAAGAGTTATTCAATTCGAATGACATGCAAACAAAGCCAAGTATGTTGCTTGCATAGCTTTTTTGTACTTTCCCGTGCAGATAATGCAAAGGTATCTTAGCTCATACAGCCATGATCTTGATCATAAAGATTTCATTTGTAGGGTGAAAGCGTTTTTTATTGAAAAATCTAGTGGGTACCTATGTTTACTTTATTTTACCTGGCTTAACGGCAATATTCATAGGTACAGGCATGTAATTTATTTTTGTGCTCATCTAAGGCACACTACTTTTCGAATTATAAGTAAAAGTTTCCTTCCCCTCCTTTTATAATTAATACTCAAACAAGATACTGAAGATGTTGACGTATTAGTGTATAGAGTTAGTGAGCAGCAGCGAATGGTGTCATATCTGTCATAGTTTAAATAGTTATGCGCTGCGTGCGCCCGACTACCTTTCTATGTTGTTATCAAATCACGGGGTTTTTCATAACAGGTATCTCCCTGCCATTAAGATTTTCAGAACATATTTTATACAAGAGAAATTTTCTCTCAGAGAATATTGGATATTGAACCCAGTTACGTGACAAACAAACCATAACGTTATACAAGACAACCTAAGTACATAAATTTTATTACTCAGAATCACAGACTATATAATATACATGCAAAAACTACTCAAATCTATGTTATACATACATATATTTCCATTTTTAACGAAGTGCGCACTACCCCCACTCTTGGGGCGTGGCTCTGACGTCACCCGCCCCTCTACTTGAGGGTGTTGGGTGGAAATGTTACCCCCTTCCCCCTCTTGAGCTAAAGCTTTGAGATTGAAGAATTTGCTGAATCGAAAAATTATAAGGTGTGTTGTGAATCCCAAAAAGGTCTGCGAGAGTTATCGTAGACAATTGAAATACTTTTCGAAGTTTTCTTTTTGCGCGTAAAATGATGAGATGTAATGATGGACGGACGAGACTAATATTCACGAAAATGCGTTAGTATGTAATTGGTCATCACAGATGTTTGAAGATATTAAAATTAGGAGCTGCACGCCAATACTGACACCTACTGACTCCCACAGAATGAAGTTAGCTGTCAAAGATAATTTTAAAATGAATTTAAACAGTGAATTTATTTATTTTCTCACCACAATAATGAAAAAGTTATAGTATTATACAAATGTCTTGTGGGAGACTGGTGCCTGAACTAGGCTGAAGCCTGTATCTCAGGTCACCAAGCCTTCCACCCCAGAAGTCCAATTTTGCTCTTTCCGAAACTGTGCCAAGCGAAATTTTTCCAATTTCTTGTTCTTCGTGTAGGTATCTGATTGTATCAAGTTTTTCCTCTTGATGATTAACTCTCCAATACGTTGATATAACTTTATCGGGCCCTCTCACTGCATACAACATCTTGATATAACAATAAACTCGCTGTTCTAATAAAATGTGTATATTATGGCTTTGATACGCTCAATATTGACGATTTATCAAAATTTATTTTCATTTTTTCATATCTTTGTTTTACTTTGACACATGACGTCTTTGAACTGAATTCATCATATCGGCCATTTATACGTCCACTGCTGAACAAAGGCCTCCCCCATAGATTCCACAACTGTGTCATCATTTTGGGGGGTATTTGCCAATACTCACCACGCTTGGCAAGCGGGTTGGTGAGCGCAGTATGGCTACCGTTTCACAGAAGGGACGCTGCTGCCCATCCCTCTGGTTTAGATTACCTTAGTCACCTTTTACGACGTCCATGGAAGGAGATGGAGTGGTGCTGTATTCTTAAACCGGACACGACACGGTCTTGTTTTATATGACATGTTTTTTTTAAATATATTTCCTTGACTATATGAAAATAAATACAATTTCAATTTAATTATTTTGAAACGTTTTGACGGCACGGTTGGTGCAATGGCTGATATACTCGGCTGCCGCGCTCCGGGTCGTGGGTTCGATTCCCGCACGGAACAAATATTTGTATGATTTGCAGGTAGTTGTTCCGGGTCTGGGTGTATTGTATGTGGAATTCATGTCTGTAAACGCACCCACGACACAGGAGAAATCCTAGTGTGGGGCAACATTTTTTTTAAAACAACAACAATTAATTTTTGTTGTGGTGTTGAAACCCACAGCATTTCGTGTCGTCATTAATATTTGTTGTATATCCCGTTTCTTTCATTGCACATAAACAAAGCGATAGGGAGAAGAGCAGAAGACTTTAGCTCGTAAATTAAATATTTAATTAAGGAAAATAGCATCTTCTCTTCCTCTTTCCATGCTAAGGCTGATAATGGACAAACAAACGGTCGTTAGTGGTTAATATATTGTAAGCAATTTTGAAATTATAAATTAATACTTTTACGATGGTTCTTTGTCGAATATCGCTTGGTTTCTTCACTATGGATCGAGGGTTCATCCCAAAGATATTGGAAGAAAGGAGATATGCCATGTAGATCAAAATGTATGCGAGCCTAGAAATCCATTTTCCCACTACCATTCTTCATAAAAGCACACTAATGCACACAGTTACAAGGTCTCATCCAATGAACGGAATGAACACAACATTATAATTGGCTTCTCATACTAAAACACACCCACGACTTTGTAGGTAGCCAATCATACCGAGCGTACAGACCGCAATCGACAGCCGTACCACGCAACGCGTAAGTTTATTGGGAGTACCATTCGCTGTTCTATTCACTGCGTTTGTTATTCACCGATTGCTAGTTAAAGTGGTAGATAAGAAGCAATGTATTTTCTACAAAAATAATAATGTCGTTCTGCTCCATCAATCCAAATGTAACATAATAAAGAAAACAATGTTTTTTAATTTATTCTTTTTATAGACAAATACAAGAAAATTCTTTCAATTGCATGTGGTGCATGATTCCTTGCTTAATAAAGCTAATTTTTTCGCTTCGGTTTTTGCATGTTATGCATAACACGACACTTCAACAAAGTTTCACTCACGCGTTCGAATCTCAACTGATGTTATAAAACGGCAATTTTTCCCAAATGGCCCAGATTGTACATGTCGCGGTGGCGCGGTTACGCCCCCGTACCACTTTTCTTTATTTCCTATTTCTGTGGTTCATCCCTATACATACACACACACACACACATCAGCCTGTAAACGCCTACTGTTGAACTTAATTAATTAATGATTACTACCGTCATAGGGAATATTTCCTTAATCACCACGCTTGGCAGGCGGATTGGTGGTCGCAGTATGTTGTTATTAGCCAGGGGCGGAAGCCACATACCGCACATCCTCTTGATATCAACCCTTAGTCACCTTTTACTACACCCTTGGGCAGAGAGGGGTGTTCTGTTAGTAGCCGGGAACAACACGAAACAAGTACTTACACCTTAGAATTATTCTATTACAATGAACACACATTAAATAACTTTAGAACCATATTCCAAAAAGGGGCCGGTCCATTTTTTAAAAACCATTCTAATTGAAAATAAATATATTATCCAGAAATTGGATCCGCTCTCGGGTATCTTCTCAAGATTTTCAATGATCATTGTTGCTACTAGGTTGAAGGTAAACTGCATCCCACAGTTTGGAGTAGGGGGGGGGGGGGGGATAGTAAGGCCTGGATCTGCCCTTGAGCGTTCATCATCAGCATCACTAATTGTGGTTTGGGACAGTAAATAATAATAACGCAGCGTCGATAGCCTACACAGTGATACATTCAAAACATTTTAACAATTTCTAAGGCAACGTCGTATATTCATAAAACATTTCTCAAAAATCTAAAAAATATGTCGGCAACGTCGTACGGTTCAATTGTTTTTCTGTGCAATATATTTTTGGGTTATAAATTTTTGACATTAATTGACAGATGACGTGTGATTTACAGTTCTCACTAGTGAGGCAACGGCACAAATCGTAGACTGAGTATTAATACTCCATCTACGGCACAAAATAATATTTTACGCCGCTGATGACGTTACAGCCCTTAAAAGTTTATCTGTTGTCAAAATAGTTTCTTAAAATCTCTATATTTTTCATAAAAAATCTATAGGTTACATGTTTTCAACAATCTATAGTAAAATCATTTATTCAGTAATTAGGTCCTAACAGATCCTGGGGGGGGTGACCGCTTTACAGTCACCCTCTCCGAGATGTGCCAATAGGCGTGGCACCAGTGGGCGGCTCTAGTGTGATCATACGAGGACCTGGAGCCTCCCTTAGGTGCCGAAGATGACCGCTCCAGTGGTTTTAGCCGGTAGGAGTCCGGCATACCCCTTCGTCCTTCCCCGGGGCGAAGGAAGTTCATGACGAATTTCCACTGGGCACCAATAAAAAAAAAAGGTCCTAACAGATAACTTTAACACGTCATGCTTTCAACTACGGAGGGCATTTCACTACATGACAACTTCTGAAAAAAAGAAACTCAAGGTTATTTTGTCAGTTATTATTTGCTGTTGTAATTTTGATCAGCAAAGTATGAACCAAGACCTGAAAAAAAAAACAATTGAACCGTACGACGTTGCCCACAATAATTTATAGATTTTTTTCATTTTTGAGATATATTTTATGAATATCTAAAGATACATTATTCTAGACACCATACGACGTTGCCTTATACTTGACATTGGCGAAACTGTGGAAGATACTCTACAGAAGCCATAGTCTAAGAGAAAAATAAGAATGTATAAACGAATACTTATATAAATATGCAATAACACAACCTTGCTATTTGCAGTCCGTAAATTATAAGGACACAGCGAAATGTGGGACGGTACCAAAATACTGAAGAAGGAAAAAACGGGGGTGGATGAAGATAAATCTACACAAAAGTATTGCTAAAATGCCAAAGGCAAGCATAGCGTAGGCGAATAGTGAGTGAGCATAATTGCTAATGTGAACTCCGACCTTTGTAATAAAGCAGCGTTTTTTAAACAGAATAGGTAGGTAGGTAGGTTGCCCTGTGGTGCCGGCTCAGAATACCACCACCCCATCTCCTCCCATGGGTGTCGTAAAAGTCGACTAAGGGATTAGCCGGAGGATGGGCAGCAGCGTCCTTCGAGTACATTAGCAACTCAACTGCGATCGCCAACCCGTCTGCCAAGCGTGGCGATTATGGCAAAACCCCCGAATGAGCCCACAACACACCCATATCGGTCGTTGTGGTGATCTTTCGGGGAGGCCTGTGTCCAGCAGTGGACTTCATTCGGCCGAAATGATAGGTAGGTACATGTAATTGTATGTCTTCATCTTTAGTCAGAGATTCGTAAGGGGAATGCCCATAAAATGCACGAAATGAGCAGAAACTTCCAATAGTCCTTAATTATATTTAGAATAAAATATGAATAATTAAATTATTCTGAAGTTTGTTTGACTAGGGTAAAAGTATAACTGTTATTTTAGTATTTAATTCGATTGTCATCGAATGAGGTTATAGTCATTGATTTATAATAAATCATACATATTTAACATGAGCTACTGGTCTTTCTTTATTGGTCCCAGTAGAAATTAATCGTGAACTTCTTCCGCCTCAGATACATATTTGTAATATTAATAAAGAAAAAATCTTCGATTCTCTTTTGTTTTTTTCTGAATGTAGTCATTTGTTTGCTTCGTGTCGGCACGTGTTCTCGAAAATGGAGAAAAACGAAATGCGAGCCGTTATTAAATACCTCTGTTTAAAAAAGTTACTGACAATTGATTCATTGCGATTTGGAGGCAGTATTAGGAGAGTCTGCTCCGCCGTATTCCACTGTCGCAAGGTGGGCTTCTCAATTTCGAGTAGGGAGAACGAGCACGGAAGACGAACATCGTTGCGGCCGTCCATCGACGTCAGTCACCTAAGAAAATTTTGCGAAAGTCGAGAAAATTGTATTGAGCAATCGAAGAGTTACCATCCGATACTTAGTTCAAGAAACGGGCATTTCATATGGAAGTATACAATCCATATTGAAACAATCTTCGAATATGAGAAAAATCTCCGCAAGATGGGTGCCGAGAATGTTAACCGACAGTCAGAAACAAAATCGACTTGACATTTCGAAGATATTGTTGGACAAGTTTCAATAAGATTCTGAAACTTTTTGTCTCGTTTCGTAACAATGGACGAAACATGGGTCCACCATTTTTATCCCGAGATAAAACAGCTATCTTCGGAATGGGAACCGTCATCATCACCGACCCCGAAGAAGTTTCGTGTCGCGGCATCGGCTGGCAAGGTTATGGCCTCAATATTTTGGGACTCAGAAGGGATATTATTGATTGATTACATGGAGCGTGGAACCATTGTTACAGGCCAATATTATGCAGCTTTAATTCCCAAGTTGAGGAATGCCACCAAAGAGAAAACGAGAGGGAATCTTTGAAGGGGCGTGCTGTTTCATCACGACAACGCACCCGCACACGCTGTACGTGTGTATGTCACTGAAATACCAAAACACGGAACTATCATAAAAAAATATGTATGTTTGAGTACGTCCTTAAATGGTTTAGATTTACAATTGGACCCGGTAGGTGGCACTGCAATCGGGTTTGCAGGAAAGAAGTGGTTTACTTTCTGCGCTGTCGTGAGTTTGATATCCGCACCGAACAAGCATTTGTATGACTTACAGATAGTTATTTCGGGTCTGGGTGTTTGTTTCTATAATATTTATATCTGTAAACTGTACACACGACAGGCAAACCCTAGTGTCATCGTTTCTCTAAAGGTTCAAACATAAAAGTTTAATGAATTCCTAATGCTCACTCCCCGTGTTACTTGTGGTTGTGAACGTCAGAAGCGTAGGCGTTTGAATAGTTTGACTGTAGGCGTAGCGTTGGCGTAGGGCAGGCGTAGCGTAGGCGTAGCGTAGGCGTAGCGCAAGCGTAGCGTTAATTTGAACCATTTTATATAGGGTATGATTTATTCTACACTGCTTTGTATGCGTATAACAAAGAACGACCTCCCGATTTTATGTCCGTTATGGATTGAGGAGCCACTCGAGATTTTAATAGGAAGTTCACACGCTTATTAACTAGTAAAGCAGCTGATTTAGTAGGGCAGATTCTGGAATATGCAGTAAAATATATCAATGTAAAAGTGGCTCTTCAATCTAAACATCTGAATTGAGCCACCTGAAACTCAGACAGTAATCGATGTATGGTACCTACTAAACATTTGGGTTCAATACTACTGAAATTCAAGATAATAGAATACTTTTAGTATGGCTCCTCAATCTATATAGCGTGAATTTCCTTGAAAAGGATCGGTTAATTAATATATTTGACATAATAATCATTTAGTAGTAGGTGTGTTTGAATATATAGCATAGGAATAAAGCAGTAAGACAGTGAATTTGGTAAATAAACGCATTTTATTTTGCTCTTCAATCCCGACGTTCTGCATATAAACAATTGTCTCTACGTACCTGAGATCACAATGGACTCAAAAGCTAGAGACACTACAATTTAATGCAAAAAAAAAAACAATAAGTATACGAGTATATGTACAGTTCAAAACTTTATATATGCAGTATCTAAAAAAAAAGAATAACTTTTCGATATTTAGAAATATATGAATAAAACCAGGGCAGTTTGTGAAAACTTTGAACTATCAACATATTAAAATATATTCCTCTTAGGTTTTAGTTTTTTACTAGTAGTGCGGGTTGGCGGACTACACACTTCATTGTGGACAACTTTTTGAAGCCCTCTCAAGTGTGCAGGTTTTCTCATGATGTTTTCCTCCACCGTTAACGCAAGCGATAATCAAATTCTGATCCGCGTACGAATCCGAAAACTCAGAGGTGCGGACCGTGATCGAAGTCACACCCTCCTGTATGCGAGGCAAGCATTCAATCAACACTATCATTAGAACTTAAAACGGGATATTTACCATCATATTTCAGCACTGTTAGAACGCCATGTTGACGGTTCAAGTAAGTGTCGCAATATCGCTTACTATAATGTCTTTTATAACTATAATGGTCAGAAAAGATGTCCTATTTTTAGCATACTATATTGCCGTGTGGTACCGGCTACGAATAGCACCAACCCACTCATCCCGTGGGTGTCAACTAAGGGATTAGCGGGAGGATGGGCAGCAGCGTCCTTTGAGTACATGAACAACTCAACTGCGATCGCCAACCCGTCTGCCAAGCGTGGCGACTATGGCAAAACCCCCCAATGAGCCAACAATACACCTATATCGGTCATTGTGGTGATCTCTGGGGGAGGCCTGTGTCCAGCAGTGGACTTCATTCGACCGAAAAAAATGATGATGTGCCATCAGTATGTTTGTGCGGAATAAATATGTTTTCTTTCTTCTTTCTGTATACTTTAGTTACACAGGTTTTAGGCACATAGCACGCATTGATCTTTTCTCTTTTGAAGCTATCATTAATTCCTACTTATGTGACAAGGGAGACGTGACTTTACGTGGGAGAGTACATTCTATCCTTAAAATGACTTTGTGCGAATTCACAAAGACCTTATACGCCCACAGTTGACCTGAATTTCGTTATTGACCAGCCCCCAACTCCAGCTCGCTTAAATGTCACCCGCTACGACCTTTACAGCGCGCAGGCGCGCCACCCTGAAGACTGAAGCCTCCCCCTGAAAGAGCCCAGGTTTCAGTCTGCCTAATATCACAGCAGAAGCACCAGCTTCCAGGCTGAAATTCTCTCAGATTTAAAAATTGCTCTTACATTTATGAGAAATTCTAACCCAATATTGATCGATTTGTATTTCATTAAATATAGTTTCAGTCTACGGCACATAGTTATTTGTTTTTCGACCAAGAATATCTCATATAAGTAGTGTTCGATCAGAACGTAATATAAGGTGCGTATAGTTAAATAAGCCAATAATCTAAAAGTACATTCTATAGCCATGTAGTTTTTCACCTTTTAATTTCTTCTAGATTCATCTGTCATACATTTCTTTCTTTTTCTTTGTTTTGTTGTTTCGTTAAATATAAAAAAATGTATTTCTATACAACATGTACAGCCGTCAGTAAAAATTTAGAAAATTAAACTCATTGAAATTCTTTAAATTTTACACTGAAATAGTACATCCTTTTTAAAATGGCGACAATGTAGTATCAGAATCATTAACATTTCTCTTTCTTTCTGTTTACAGAACATTCTAGAAGTTAGAGTAATGTCAAAGCTGAGTTTGGACGGCTTTTTTTCCTACTGCAAGCAAATAGCAGAACATATACAATTGGTTCGTTCAAATCAATCATTATAATATTAGTCCGCCATTTTGTCTTGTTCCGCCATATTGATTTAACTGTCTTTGTTCATAAGTTGTATGTTTAATTCCTTTTAATCTTCTCTTTCTTGCACGTCACTTGCTTTCTTTTACTTTAATGACATTAAACTGTGATTGATGTCGTATTAGGTGCATTAAAAGATCTGTTTTAATTATGAACAAAATAAACATTCAATGTCAATTTGAGTTTGAACAAGTGTCGACTTTAATTAAGGGACGTCATACATATCTTCGTGTCTATGATACTTGACCAATCGCCGTGTCAGTTAGTGCTACAGTGGGGATCCCAGTACCGGTACTTTTAAAATTTACACTACAATACTGCTCCGTCATTGTATACTAGTGAATATCTGAACAACGTCGCTTGGCGTTTTAGGGAAATAAACGAGAAGATGATTAAAAAATAAAATTAATGGATATGTTATTACTAGTTAATGGGTATATTTGACAGCATGTCCTACATTTAGTTTTATTTACAAGCATTTTAGTATTTTATTAATTAGATTTTAGTAGCCTTTGGCAGCATTTATAATTAGAAATTTGAAAAAGGAACAAAACTTTATTGATAGATTTATTTAAAGAGGCACACTGTTTAAAGAAATCTATGCCTGAAACCCCCTGCCGTTGCTATAAGGCGGGGGACCTCTGGGTTCGCGGGTGCGTAGATTGGGGAATCTTCGTGCTCATACCAAGCGACCCAAGAGAAGACGGTAGCACGCATGTGGTCACGCGCTGCCGTGGGACGCTTTGGGGGATCCTCTACGATCCCCCCGGGAGGGTGACCGCTTTACAGTCACCGTCTCCGAGATGTGCCTATAGGCGTGGTACCAGTGGGCGGCTCTAGTGTGATCACACGAGGACCTGGAGCCTCCCTTAGGTGCCGAAGATGACCGCTCCAGTGGTTTTAGCCGGTAGGAGTCCGCATACCCCTTCGCCCTTCCCCGGGGCGAAGGAAGTTCATGAAGAATTTCCACTGGGCACTAATAAAAAAAAAGAAAAACAAGATATGTCCCACCGCAGTACCAAATATTCGTCGCTGAGCAGTAGAGTTTAAACTTTACACATTACTGTGCTCCGGTTAGAAGGGCGCTGTAGCTAGTGAGATTATCATCATAACAGGCGAGACTAAATAACTTAACGTCTCGAGGTGACGCGCTGTGTGGTGCCACGCAGGACCAGTCCTGGGTAGCAGTACTGTTGTTATGGGCGGGCATGACACTTACCACCAGACGAATGACTTGCTCGCCTCGTTACGATGGAATAACTTAACGTCTCGAGGTGACGCGCAGTGTGGTGCCACGCTGGACCAGTCCTGGGTAGCAGTACTGTTATTATGGGCGGGCATGACACTTACCACCAGACGAATGACTTGCTCGCCTCGTTACGATGGAATAACTTAACGTCTCGAGGTGACGCGCAGTGTGGTGCCACGCTGGACCATTCCTGGGTAGCAGTACTGTTATTATGGGCGGGCATGACACTTACCACCAGACGAATGACTTGCTCGCCTCGTTACGATGGTCTATAAAAAGAAGTGTGAAGTGACGAAAATGGTCGACTATACAACATTACCTTGCGTTTGTGTGTGTGACAGCAAACGTAAACATAAGCTGCTTACAAACACATGTACAGTATTTAAGTTACGGGATTTGCGACAACGGTCCGTAAAGTTCTTTTAAGTGTTATTATTCTGGGATCATCCCCCCCGAAGATACCGTAAAAGATGATAAAACCGTACCCGGAAAATATCGCAAGGATTCTATATTAATCCATCGTCATTTCAGCGGAATTAAGTACACTGCTGGACCCAGGCCTCCCCCAAAGATCACTACAGTGGTATGGGTGTGTTGTGTGCTCATTGGGGGGTATTGCTATAATCGCCATTCGCCATCGCGCTTGGCAGGCGGGTTGGTGATCGCAGGTGAATTGTTAATGTACTTGAAGGGCGCTGTTGCCCATCCTCCGGCTAAACCCATAGTCGCCTTTTACGACACCCACGGGATGAGATTGGCCGGTGCTATTGATAGCCGGTACCACACAGCAATATATATATATAATATTAAAATCATACATATATTAATCCACAGCTTTCTATATTTTTTGTCGTCATTTTTCTCCACCTCTGCTTTTACTGAGAGCCATGCAATCATATATATTTTACTACAATTGTATTTTTAAAACATTACCCCCACACGAGGATTTCTCCTGCATCATGGGGTAATGTTTCCAGTGTTGTTGGTACAATGGCTGATACAGTCGGCTGCGGCACTCAGGGGCGTGGGTTCGATTCCCACACGGAACAAATATTTGTATGATCTGCAGGTAGTTGTTCCGGGTCTGGGTGTATTGTATGTGGAATTCATGTCTGTAAAACGCACCCACGACACAGGAGAAATCATAGTGTGGGGGAAGAAGGTTATTATAATAATAAAAAAATAAAAAAACTCACATGCATTGCACCCAGAAACAATTACAATCTGTTGATCATGCAAATATTTGTTCCGTACCGGGTTCGAACCGGCTACACGCAGCGCAGTAACCCAATCGCTTAGCCACCGCGCCGACCGTGCCGTCATTAATAAGAGATGTATATTGACATGTATGTGTGTTTCCACCGGGCCGACCGTGCCGTCATTAATAAGAGATGTATATTGACATGTATGTGTGTTTCCACCGCGCCGACCGTGCCGTCATTAATAAGAGATGTATATTGACATGTATGTGTGTGCTCAGGGCGAGAGGATGGCGTCTCTATCAGGACAAGGTACTCCCAAGCTGACTTCCGCCGTCGGCAACCTGTACTATGACTGTAAGTACATACTTTTATCATCATCAAATAAGCCTAAGGACATAAGGACTTACTCAATAAGAAAGAAAATAAATAAATGATTTATTTGGTCGAAAATGAGACACGCATAAAATTTGTTCTAGAGTTACAAAAAAAAATTGGTATGTGCCTCAGGGTTCGCTAAAAAGGATTTGGTTCAGCATATATCTGACAGTTTTTTTTTTATTGATGTCCAGTGGAAATTCTACATGGAACTTCCTTCACCCCGGGGAAGGGCGAAGGGGTATGCCGGACTCCTACCGGCTAAAACCACTGGAGCGGTCATCTTCGGCACCTAAGGGGGGCTCCAGGTCCTCGTAAGATCACATTAGAGCCGCCCATTGGTGCCACGCCTTTAGGCACATCTCGGAAGGGATGACTGTTAAGCGTTCACCCCGTCTAGCGGAGGGAAGGCGACTGTAAAAAGGTCGCCCCCCCAGGCACTTCTCGGGGAGGATTGTAAAGGATCCCCCCAAGCCTCGCTTTGCGCTGTGCTGCGCACACGGCGGCACGTGACCACGTGCGCGCCACAGTCTTCCTGGGGATATGTCAGACAGCTGCCTGATGCTGGTTTTCAACCAAACCCTTTACAGAACCCAATAAACAGTTGCCCCTACATGCGAAAGAGCTAGGGTGTCTTGACTCAACTTGATACATAATACCAGCATCAGCAGAACATTTGAGTAAACATCACATACTTAAGTTGCTAGACAACTATAACATAAATTAAACAAAATCATTAATTACCCACACGGTACTCGTCGTAATTTTTACCGACTTCAAAAAGGAGGTAGGAGGGTTTTGGTTCTCAATTCAATGCGTATTTTTCTTTTTTTTATGTTTGTACACCGGTTACTCCGAGATTTGTGGACCGATTTGAGCATTTCTTTTTTTAACTGGTGCAGAATGCTTTCGAATTCATTTCGGCCGAATGAAGTCCACTGCTGGACATAGGCCTCCCCCAAAGATCACCACAACGACCGATATGGGTGTGTTGTGTGCTCATTGGGGGGTCTTGCCATAATCGCCACGCTTGGCAGACGGGTTGGCGATCGCAGTTGAGTTGTTAATGTACTCGAAGGATGCTGCTGCCCATCCTCCGGTTAAATCCCGATATACCGACGATACCCACGGGATGAAATGGGGTGGTGGCATTCTAAGCCGGCACCACACGGCAGTCGAGTCGAGTCGAGTTCGGCTTTCGAATTGGTCCCATATAAATTTGATTTAGTAGTTTTTTAACCAGATTCAATAAACAGGATAATTTTACTGCGCTTATCTAGATGACGTCTTAATAGTTTTGATTCCTCTCAGATCAGAGAACCGATTTGAGTCATTCTTATTTTTAGTGTTAAATACTGATATCAAATTGGAAAAAGATTTTACATATATTTACACTAAAAAGAAACAAATAAAACTTTTTAACAAAAAATAATATCGACTTCAAAACCGTAGGGGTTTTAATAATAATATTAAAACCACTGATAAGTAAAAAAAACTTTATGAAGTCGGGCGGGGCCAGGTATAAAATATAACTTCTCGTTGGTCTGCAAGAACCATGGCTGGGGCATACCTAAAAAAAGTTTTATATTATTCCTATTTCAAAATAGCATAAAATACATGTAATTTATTTTAAACTAGTCAAACTTCCTTCACTTGCCTCTCATTACAACAGTACTTTCATAAAATCTGGATGGAAGCTTAACCCCAGCAAAACAGCACATCAATTAGTCCCATACAATTCAAAACATGGAAGTGAACTTTACAGAGTAATTAATTACTGGCAACTGACGTCATTCGTATTGCAGTTTTAAGCGCTGATTAATTGTTTCCATGACGCGAAATCCTTGAGCTTGATTTGGAAGTCACGTCGCTGTGTTGTTCATGTTGTGGAATCATCTAAACTAGGTAGGGCGTGAAAAGATTTTACGGGGTCGGCAACTTGCGAGTGATGCCTCTGGTGTTGCAAGGTTCAGGGGTGCAATTCCTTAAGCTCAAACATCCATACATCCTTGATTACAGAACCGAAATAACGGTGTAAAACCAACTCGGCATTCGCTAAGACATGATTGAAGCTATTCAAGGACACGTTGCAGAAGGTAAGCCATGAGGACCAGTATTAGCGAACATCAAAATGGGTTATCACTGTTATTTCAATTCTGGGGTGCAATTCTTTAAGCTCATACATCCTTGAATACAGAATTGAAATAACTGTGATTACTCTATTTGGTATTCGCTAAGACTGGTCCTCATGGCTCACTGTCTGTAACGTATCCTTGAATAGCTTCAATCATGTCTTAGCGAACAACAAGTTGGTTTTACACCGTTATTTCGATTCTGTATTTAAGGATGTACGGATGTTTGAGCTTAAGGAATTGCACCCCTGTATTCAAAGATGTATGGATGTTTGAGCTTAAAGAATTGCACCTCAGGTAACCACTTACCATCAAGCGGGCTGTATGCGTATTTGCCACTTTTGAGAAATAAAAATGAAATTGTTGTTTTGCCTAGATATTTAGAAGTAGCTGACACTACACGTGATCTCTTTGAGCTGTCCTTTTCTTGAATCAATTAGCATTGAGCTCCAACGTGGCAATGCCAGTCTTCTGGGCACTTTGCCGGGTGACAGCGATGAGCAGAAGTACTGCAGTGCGAAGGCGACTTTGTATAAAAGTAACTGTATTTCTACACTTCATCATTTCGGCCGCATGAAGTCCACTGCTGGACACAGGCCTCCCCCAAAGATCACCACAACGACCGATATGGGTGTTGTGGGCACATTGGGGGGTTTTGCCATAATCGCAGTTGAGTTGTTAATATACTCGAAGGACGCTGCTGCCCATCCTCCGGCTAATCCCTTAGTCGACTTTCACGACACCCACGGGAGGAGATGGGGTGGTGGTATTCTGAGCCGGCACCACACGGAAATTTTGTACACTTGTACACAGATATATTCTACTAACGTAAATAACATAGGAACATACACAAATCTGCCTCTAAACTTCCGCTGAACACGAGCCTCCCAATGATCACTACCATTAGCGGTAGCATGCAGTTCGAGACCAAGCTCGTCGTCGAGGCTTTCCTGCCGCTCTTCGGAGCCTGGCTCTGAAGGAGCGAGCGCGTCACCTACCGTCTGACGCAGGTATTCACCGGGCACGGTTGTTTCAGCGCGTACTTGCAAAGGATAGGACGCGAGGCCACGGCACAATGCCACTATGATAGCGACCAGGATACCGCACACCACACGCTCGAGGCGTGCCCTACGTGGGCTGCCGGGCGGCGGATCCTGGTCGACGGGTTCGGTGACTCTGCTAGCAGTAGTGTTGGTTATGCTGGCAGAGCATGAACACTAGAGTGCTGTGGTTTCCTTCTGCGAGAGCGTCATGCTCCAGATGGAGACTGCAGAGCAAGATCGGGAGAGAGCCCATCTCGCACGGAGAAAGACGAGACGGCGCCCAGGTCCAACACGCCTGAGCGCCCTGTCTTCACTATACGAGGAGTCTTCAGGAGTCGCAAGCGCGTGGATTTGGGAATCTGTGTGCCCACATCAAGCCACCCACGAGAAGACGGTGGCAGTTCAGCAGTCGTCCTTTGGCTGAAAAGATGATGATTATTGAGTATCGTATATACTGAATAATAATAGGATCAAAATCAACGTTACAAACTGTTTAAAACCTATCCATACTCGCCTTATCGGTGACATCCGGCGTCAGAGGGCGCTAACTCCGCCGCAGGAAATGACGCCGCACACCCTAAATATCACATTACGAGGGTAGATGATCTTCATAACTGTCTCACTTCCGGATTCTGACACTAGGTGGCGTCCAACGATAATGTCAAAATTTGGGTGGTTAAACATTTCGATTATTAAAGCTTTTATTTTTAAAATTACTCATTTTACCACCAAACTGATCAGCCCCTTTAGACAAAAGGATAATAAACCACACGCCAAAGATAACAACTACAAATAAAATTTATTGAATTAACATTTATGGAAACTCGGTTGCGGAGCGGTACACCTGTTGGTAAGACAGGGACATTATTTCCTCAAAACTGTTCATCGCTGCAATGGAGGATGCTTTCAAGCTACTGGAGTGGAAAGGATTCGGCATTAACATCAATGGCGAGTTTAGCACTCACCTTCGATTTGCCGACGACATCGTAGTCATGGCAGAATCGCTGCAAGAGCTCAACGCAATGCTCGTTAATCTAAACAGAGTTTCCCAACAGGTGGGCCTTAAAATGAACATGGGCAAGACGAAAGTCATGTCAGACGCCCATGTCGCACCCAACCTAACATCCGTTGGAAACTTTGTTTCTCGAAGTCATTGACGAGTATGTCTACCTGGGCAAACCGTCCAGTTAGGTAGATCTAACTTCGAGATAGAAGTCAATCGTCGAATCCGAGTCAGCTGGGCAGCGTTCGGGAAACTTCGCAACGTCTTTTCGTCAACAATACCGCAATGCCTCAAGACGAACATTTTTGACCAGTGTGTGTTACCAGTAATAACATCATGGGCCCCATAAGAAAGCTCAACGTCACTCAGCGAGCTATGCTATTTTTCTACAAGATCGAATCCGAAATGGAGGAGATCCGTATAAGAACTAAAGTTGCCGACATAGCTGAAAGGATTAATAAGCTGAAGTGGCAATGGGTAGGGCACATAGCTTGTAGAACTGATGGCCCTTGGAGCAGAAAGGACGGCTTCCAGCGAGATTGACCAATGACCCAGTGACGGTCGCTGGGGGTCGTTCGATGCGGGTGAAGGTCTTTGTTCAGCAGTGGGCATCCTTTGGCTGGTATGATGATGGACATTTATGTATCACGTGACCATTCCGTGTAAGGTTACCAGCAAAGCTTCAAGAGGAAGGGCAGTGCGCCTGATGGTTATAGCAATATCCTTTATGACAGCTCATTGTAATGAACATTGGGAGGGCCATCTTCACGATCAACTTCGACTCCTAGATTATGGCTTCTGTAAAGTATCTTTCACAATTTCCCCAATATAACGGCCACTGTTGTTCGATGTTCAAATTAAACAATCTTTAATTATTCTTAAAATATCTCACAAAATTTAAAACCTCTTCAAAAACTGTCATGCCGTGTGGTGCCGGCTCAGAATGCCACCACCCCATCTCCTCCCGTGGGTGTCGTAGAAGTCGACTAAATCCCTCATTTGTGAGGATCACTGCATCGGGGGCTACAGTGGAGAGGAATAGTTTTGGAGTAGATTGTTGTAAATATAAAGTTGATGATGTTGTTGTAGTTTCATAGTTAATAGTAATAATGCAGAATGGCTTTATTAATTATTACTTTTTATACAGTTAGTCCGTGTGGTGCCGGCTCAGAATACCACCACCCCATCTCCTCCCGTGGGTTTCGTAGAAGTCGACTAAGGGATTAGCTGGAGGATGGGCAGCACCGACCTTCGAGTACATTAACAACTCAACTGCGATCGCCAACCCGTCTGCCAAGCGTGGCGATTATGGCAAAACCACCCAATGAGTCCACAACACACCGATCCACCATATCGATCGTTGTGGTGATCTTTGGGGGAGGCCTGTGTCCAGCAGTGGACTTCATTCGGCCGAAATTATGATGATGATGACAAAAAATGTCGGTTAAGTCGTACGGTGTTCAGAACATCCAAATACAACCAGGTTAATGTCTCTGTGCTTAAGACCATCCGACAGCTTAAGTCATACTAGTATAAAAATGTCCAGTGTCTATTACTTAGCCGTCGGAGAATGTCATATTGTCCAACTGAGCTGGAAGTAGAACGTATAAATTCATCTTTTGATTATTCCGCCCAACACATACAAAAACATTAACCAACTTTTTAAGCGCTTGTTTATACTTCTGGCAAAAGTTGTTTTCATTTGTGCCTAATTGTCACAAATCCGGTAAAGCAAAATCTTTAATAACTTCACAGAGAAAGAAGACAACAATACCTTAGAGAGGACACCCAATTTTTTCAACTTGTAAATATTTGAACTCTCTAATTTAAATACTTGACTTCACAAACCAAGCATCCAAAGCAAAAATAATATTGGCCAAGAATTTATCATTTTCATTTTATGCCAACCCTCTTTTGCGACGGGGTATGGACGACCGAGTACCATTTATGCCACAAAATAATAAAATTCAGTAAGTACACTCCAACCAACATACGGCAAGTATAATCAAGTGTTTCAAAGTGAGGAAAATAATAAAGTATTATTATTAAATAAAACATATTATAGCACTCCTGCCTAACTTAATGATAACGATTTAGAATAATAATAATTATTAAATGAATTTAATATTACTAGTCTATCCAGTTTGTATTAAATTAATTGATATATTGTACACCGTCTAGTACAGTATATCACAAAGATCTATACTCTAGAACAGGGGTTCCCAACCTTTTTTTGTCTACTGCCCACTTTGAGAATAAATTATTTTTTAACGCCCCCCTTTTTAAACATACTTAAAAACCGCTAAGTACTTATAACTGATTATTGAAACGCAAATTTATAGTATTCGGACAGAGTATCTTTTATTGAAAATAAAACAAACATAATCAATTCTTATATAAAAACTAATGTGAAGGTTGAATCTGATGCTGTTCAATAAGTTTGTTGATATCAGGTTCCAATTTACTCAAAAACAGCCGCAAGTCGCCACGTTCGGTAACACGCAAACGATTTCTCTTTTTAGTAAGCAGCGTTGCCACAGCACTAAATCCACGTTCACACAAATATGACGATGGGAATGCTATCAAAAACCGTTGAACAATTGACCACAATCCAGGGTACAATTGCGGGATCGGTTTTTGTAGCCAAAATTCTTGATATCCATTTTTGAACTTGATTTTTATTTCTTCGTTTGTTGTCAATTCTATAAGTTCTTCTTCCAGCTGAGGTGACATTGCTGTGTTGACATTTGAAAACGGATCCAACACCCAGTCTGGTATTTCCAAGTTTAAAATGTCCTGGTATCGTTCGGTGAAGTCAATCTGGAGGTTTTCCAAATGTTGGCAGTAGGCAAACAAGTCGTCGTTACTGCAGTATACTGATAAATTCGGAAAATTGTGAAACTCACGTCTGCCCATATTCTTTTTGTGCAGACACAGTTTGGCTGCGAAAGCAGCAACGACATTTTTTGTTTTAATTAAATTTAGTTCATCGCCTTGCAGTTGGACGTTCATGTCGTTGAACATTTTATACAGGTCTGTCATGTAAGCTATATCATTCTTTGATGTTATGAGCTTGTTGCGCAGTTCTGTATCTTTAGTTTCCAAGAACTCTATCATAGAGTCAAACAGGTTGTAAAATCGAATCAGACAATTGCCTCTTGACAGCCAACGAACTTCAGTATGAAGCAACAAACGGTTGAAATCTTCGTCATTAGTAACACAAAGCTGATGAAATAATCTATCATTCAAAGAGCTGCTACGGATTTTATTGACTGCTTTGATGACATATTGCAGTGATTGAAATAGTCGTTCACTTAAGTTTTTAGCAACCAAATGTTGTCTATGAATAACGCAATGTATAGCAAGGACATCTGGAATTTTATTCTTTAAGTATGCTATGAAGCCTTTATGGCGCCCTGTCATAGCCGGAGCGCCATCCGTAGCAACTGATATAATATTTTTCAAAGGAATCTCTTTCTCTTCACAAAACTTTTCCAATGTATTGAATATGGTTTCGCCTTTTGTATCTGTCTCCAAATTTCTGGCAAACAATAGTTCTTCACGTATTTTCTCATCTTTAATAAACCCCACGTAAGATAGCAACAACGCTTCATTAGTTGGTAAAGTGGACTCATCGAGCTGAATTGAGAATTGACTAGTCCTCAGATGATTGCACAATGATTCTTCAATGTTTTCAGCCATTTCATCAATTCGTCTTTGCACAGAATTATTACTCAAAGGAATTTTTCGGATAATATTTAGAGTTTATGAAGCACAGTAGTTATTACTTCCTTTATTGCTGGCAAAATTAACTCTTCTCCGATGTTGTGTGGTTTGCCTTTTTGAGCAATTAACAAAGAGATATTGTACGAAGCTCGAAGTCTGTCGTCATCTTGCTTAGCAGCCGCCGAAAATAGTTTTGATACACTTGGCTGAGTATTATGCTTCTTCTCTAGGTCTTGAAAATATGCTACAATCTTTTCTGTCTTATCTGGGTGCATTTTATTCAAATGATCTTGCAGTCTTGAAGGCTTCATTGCTTCGTTCGAAAATGTTTTTAGACATAGAAGACACAAAGGCGACGACGGGTTTGTGGGATTTTCAATAAATCCGAATTTAATATATTCCGCAGAGTATTGCCGTCTCTTCTTTTTTACTTCCGACATTATTTTGTTTTAAGAAATACGTAAGTGTTGAAATCAAGTACTGCTTATCTATTATGCGCGAAACCGCAAATGAAATTAAAATAAATTTACGTCGTGTATATAGGATTGCATAAGCAGCACGCACCAACAGGAATAAGACAAACGTGCATAAACTCGTTTATCTCATTCGACGCCCAATCGTACTCGACAAGCAAGAACAAGTATTATAGAACCAGCCGATTGGTATAGGAATGTACAATTCGGATTATTTAACAAAAACTTGTTAAAACATGATTGCCCGCGGTCTTTTATATCGAACCGAGTTTGAGCTATATCTTAATTAATATTAGTTGATGTTCACAAGATGTAGTCGAGAGTCGAGAGCTCAGTCGGTGTCTAAGAGTCTTCCTAGCTAGGTAGATGAAATTACAAATCGACCCCAAAGGCCTACACAATGCCCCCTTTTTTTCTGGGTCTCTTACCGCCCCCCTTTAGGCCTGCAGCGCCCACAAGGGGGCGTTATCGCCCACGTTGGGAAAGACTGCTCTAGAATATCATAGATCGTATTTTGTGTAACAAATAAATGATTTCTATTTATATTTAAAAATGCAATGGTCACTGATTTACACCGTTGCAGCTTATGTTAAGAAGATTGGACATTACTAGGCCCATTCGCTAGGCATAAATAAAGATTTAGTCATAATTATATTTATTTTTTATAATAATTAATGGATGTGTTATATTATTTTATACTAATTTATTTTTATAATTCACGACATAATCTACATCTATGCCAAATGTTATTAAAATCTGTTCTACCATTTGAGAGTGAAACATTCAAATTCAAATATTTAAAATAGTTCTAAACTTTGTAATAGACAAAGTATATTATGATTTAGATGGGTTCCTATAGGAAAGGAAAATTTGTGACACTTATATGTAAATATTATTTACACGACTTTATTTTGACATTGATTTACATTCTACTTTTTTATTTTATTTGATCAGAACTATTATTTCTTGTGTGTTTTTTTTGTATCTATTATTTTATATTACTGTTAATGTAACTTTAGTATGCTAATAGTAATAATATGATAATTAATTGATTGAAAAATGTTATTACAATGTTACGGACTTCCTTACGGATAAATGTTGAATTTTTATTGATTGATTGATTAACATTGATAATCAGCTTTGGACTTAAATTGTAATGTTAATTGCAACAGATATTTGTATACTTTGACATCTAAATTAATAATTTTGTTGTATAATTTTGAATTCATGACCAGGCATGACACCTGGTTCTATTTTTGTACGCCGATCACGGTAAAACATGTTGGACTTACCAAATTCTTTACACCCATCATGCATCATGTATGTATTGTGACTGACACATGTTTAAGCAAATAAATTTTTTCTTTTCTTTTCTCAAGTTTTTAGAATTTTGCATGCGTTCTGGTAAAATATGGCCGAGTTTGAATTATTTTTGTATAAAAGCACCACGTCTGTACTACCCATATTTGCTAAATTAAATACCTTTTATCTTTATCTTAGTATTGTTTTCTTCTTCCATTTTTTACAAACCTAAACGGTATTCTTTCGGACAGAACGTTCGCATGTTGCGATATTTTGTTTTCTATCTGTCTGTGTGTATCGGCTCGTTGTCGTGTTGTATCCGGGCCTTCTGCATTAAATGTGTTTCTGGAATGTCTGCTACCCCTCCGATTAGTTACACGCGCGTGCCAGCTATATATTGAACAACAATACAACGCAGCTGCGTTTTACAGTCAGCGTCGGGAATTTAATTAAAAATTCCTTACCGCGTATGTTTGTTGATAAATCGAGAGTGGTGTTGTAATCCTCTTTAATCGTATTTTATGGTAGTTTAGACACTATCAATTAGTACATTTATCAGACAAGCCTTTTTTTTTAAGTTACCCCACTCTAGGATTTCTCCTGTGTCGTGGGTGCGTTTACAGACATGAACTCCACATACAGTACACCCAGACCCGGAACAACTACCTGCAGATCATACAAATATTTGTTCCGTGCGGGAATCGAACCCACGACCCGGAGCGCAGCAGCCGACTGTATCAGCCACTGCACCAACCGTGCCGTCTATTATTTTACTTAATAATTTTTTACTTATACATTGGTAATAGAGTCAGTCAGTCTTTCTTTCTATTCTTTTCTTTCTTTTGTGTTTAATGGCCAGTGTCGTGTCAGAATTGCTTAAGCCACCGAAAGGCTTCTAACTTGGCCTAACCACTGCCCTCTAATGACAACAACCGGGACCGACAATTTTACGTTTCCTCCAATGTAAAGAAACGCTCAGTTCAAATACCACTATGTGGTCACCCATCCATAGACCGCACCAAGCGTTGTTTAACCTCACCGATCATTTACCGATCAGTGAGTGCAACTGGCTATGAACCCTTCAATTAGTTAGTTATCAGTATACTTAAATTAATAATAACTAATTCAAATAAGGTAATACACATATTATTTCCAATGTGGAAATCGGACCCGTACCGCTTAAGGCGCTGCACTAACGCAGACATCGTAAAACATTTTGTTTAAGATTTTACTATTCCAAAATATTACAATGAAACGGTCTAATATCTTATAAAAAAGAAATTTCACTACAGACCACGAAAAATCCTTTCAAATAATATATTTTCTGCCGTGTGGTGCCGGCTCAGAATGCCACCACCCCATCTCCTCCCATGGGTGTCGTAAAAGTCGACTAAGGGATTAGCCGGAGGATGGGCAGCAGCGTCCTTCGAGTACATTAACAACACAACTGCGATCGCCAACCCGCCTGCCAAGCGTGGCGATTATGGCAAAACCCCCCAACACATCCATATCGGTGGTTGTGGTGTACTTTGGGGGAGGCCTGTGTCCAGCAGTGGACTTCATTCGGCCGAAATGATGATGAATGAAGATTTTCTGTAACTATAAAAAGGAAATTTAATCAACTGAAGACTTATCTAAAAAAGTTAGCATTAGCTTAAAAAAAACGACGAAATAGCATTCATACGATATGAGATTCAACTAGAATCTAACTAATCGCCATTTTCAACCTTGTTTTTCTAACGCTACGTACTTCTGTCAAACACCTCAAATACCCAAAAATCTGCTTCTCACCGCACCTTAACAGCGCAAGATACTCTTCTAGAGTATCACATGACTTCAGTTGCGTATCATCTCAACGCGGTAAAGACAAAAACGACCGCACGGATGGTGCAGTGGCTGATACAGTCGGCTGCTGCGCACCGGGTCGTGGGTTCGATTCCCGCACGGAACAAATATTTGTATGATCTGCAGATAGTTGTTCCGGGTCTGGGTGTATTGTGTGTGGAATTCATGTCTGTAAACGCACCCACGACACAAGAGAAATCCTAGTGCGGGGCAATGTTTTTTTTAAAAGAATAAAATAGGAAAGAAAAAGTTCCAGCTTATCTGAAAGATTACAGGTGAAGCTGTCACTGGATTTATATAGGAATATTTATTTATCATATTAATATTGGTATATTGTTACTGTACAAATTTATTGTGGGAGACTGGTGCCTAAACTAGGTTCAAGCCCGTATTTCAGGTCACCAGGCCTTCCACCTCAGAAGTCCAATTACATAGTCCTTTCACAAATTGTCCAAGCGAAAATTTTCCATTTTCTTGTTCTTCGTGTATCTGATTCTATAAAGTTGTTTTCTCTTGTTAGGTTTCTCTTGATGAATACTCTCCAGTACGTTGCTATAACTGTTTCAGGCCCCGATACTGGTTGATTTTGTCCTTTATACCCAGTTATCATCTTGCACCCCATGAATGCGCACTTTCACTGCAGACAACATCTATACAAATAAATAAAATTGAAGTGTCTGTTTGTAATGTCAAAATAACAGCTTTTTACTAAATGCAAATGAAAGTATGTACGTTACATATAACAAAAATACTATTTTTAAATTTTTTGTCTGTCTGTCTGTCTGTTTGTTCCGTGTAATCTCCGAAACGGCTGGACCGATTTTGACGGGACCTTCACTAGCAGATAGCTGATGTTATGAGGAATAACTTAGGCTACTTTTATTTTAGAAAAATAATTAGGGTTCCGCGTAAAAAAATAAAAACCTTGAAATCCAATATATATACATTCTATGTCAAGTGTCTACGTCGAAGTACTCTAAATTCTTTTAAATTAAACGCGGGTGAAACCGCGGGTCCCATCTAGTCTTGATATAAAAATAAACTCGCTGTTTTAATAAAATGTACACCCATTACTGACGATTTCTCAAAATTACTTTTCAATTTTTCACATTTTTGTTGCACATTCATTCAATATCAATTTACAACCCACCATATCTACACTAAACAAAGAAAATCACTGTGTGCCATTACCCACCGTAATACTACCCTAAAACTGCCATAAATACACCAAACAAATTAAACTCATAAAATCTAAACACTCTTTATTACCGAGCCGTCAGATTCGTAAGCCCTCGATTCACAATCGCCCACCGAAGCCCATCTTCATTTTTCGAGAGGTATTAAAAGCCGATTCATACGCCAGCGCAGAACAGATAGCCCATGCGTTAGCTTGGTGGGCTACGATTGATAGACTGAGGGGTTTAAGGGATTCCTTTGGGGAAATAGAATATTTTTTGTGTACATTTTTCGTGCAAAAGGTTAGGATGGAGAGGAACTTCTCATTGGAATAATATAAATTTAGTAAAAATATATTTTTTTACTTAGTCTATATAAATTTTTAATAAGTATCATCATATAGGCCATAGAACATTCAGTGGTGAACAAAAGCCTCCCTCATAGATTTCCATGCCGCCCGCATCCAACGACTCCCAGCAACCTTCACCAGGGGTGCTTTAACCCGATTTGGTATTCGCTAAGACTGGTTCCCATGGCTTATCTTCTGCAACGTGTCCTTGAATAGCTTCAATCATGTCTTAGCGAACACCAAATCGGTTTTACACCGTTATTTCGATTATGTATTCAAAGATGTATGGATGTTTGAGCTTAAGGAATTGCACCCCAGGTCGTCTGTCTACATCACCTTTTTACCCCAAGGGCCCTCAGTTCTACGAGCAATATGCCCCACCCATTGCCACTTCAGTTTACTAATCCTTTCAGCTATGTCGGCAACTTTAGTTCTTCTACGGATCTCCTCATTTCTAATTCGATCTCGTAGAGAAAAACCAAGCTTTCCATAGCTCGCTGAGTGACCTCGAGCTTTCTTATGAGGCTCATAGTGAGTGATCACGTCTCTATCCCGTATGTCATCACTGGTAACAAACTGTATCATCATTTCGGCCGAATGAAGTTCACTGCTGGACACAGGCCTCCCCCGAAGATCACCACAACGATCGATATGGTGGATCGGTGTGTTGTGGACTCAGTGGGTGGTTTTGCCATAATCGCCACGCTTGGCAGACGGGTTGGCGATCGCAGTTGAGTTGTTAATGTACTCGAAGGACGGTGCTGCCCATCCTCCGGCTAATCCCTTAGTCGACTTCTACGACACTAACGGGAGGAGATGGGGTGGTGGTATTCTGAGCCGGCACCACACGGACAAACTGTATAAAAAGAAACAATTAATAAAAAATTATGTGGTGTCGCGGGACACCAGGTAGGAACGAAGTTCCTTCGGCTAATGTAGAATCGACACTTATACACTACTCGCTTGTGTATGCGACTGTCGCGCCTGCGCACGTCCCATTTAACGGTTTTATTCCACGCACTTTTTTCCACGGATTTTTTATTACGGTTTTACTATCACATTTTTTTCAGTTCGGTCGCGCAGCAAAATCCCTATCCCCTCCAAGCCTGCCGTAAGGAACTTCGTTCCAATAAAGCCATTCTGCATTATTACTATTAACTATGAAACTACAACAACATCATCAACTTTACATTTACAACAATCTATTCCAAAACTATTCCTCTCCACTGTATCCCCCGGCGCAGTGATCCTCACAAATGAGGGATTTCGTTTAATACCCAGTCATTACCGCGCGCGGATCAACTTGTCCCGTCTATGGGTATTTACTGCACCCGCGCGGTGGAGGGTTGGCCTACGGAGCAGACATACTAATTGAAATAAAATTCTTTGTATAAAAATACGGAATAAGAACATGTTTTAGATAAAATACAATGCATTTTGTATTAAATAATGTTAAGAGTTTTCTTCAGATTTTTTATTTTCTTTATTATAGTAGTATTGTGGTGTGGTGTAGTTCCATGGGTGTTTAATCCAACACATGCTAAATCGGTAACCATTTCGGTACGCTTGTTCGACAGCGCACCCACTTTTGAATACATTTCACCTTTTTTTGTTTTTAGGGTTCCGAACGTCCAAAGGAAAAAACGGCGGAATCCTTATAAAATCACTCGTGTGTCTGCCTGTCCGCCTGTCACAGTCAATTTTCTCTGAATCTACTGAACCGATTAAGTTGATATTTGGTACACATATGGATTTTTACGACCCAAACACGGACGTGTAACCTAAATAAATGAATTTTGAATATGTGGGTGGGGGAGGCAATATAGAAAATTATAGAATAAAGTTTTGCGAACTGTACCGTGGAACATAAGAAATGGAAGGGCTTGTTGTGAGGGTCTCAAAAATATTTATTTTATAATTTTAAAATATATAGTTTAAAAGTTACTTAAGAAAATAGACGAAAATTTACTATCCAGCGCCTTATCTCCGAAACTACTGATCTCAAAATAAAAATAAGATATTTATAATAGCTCTTTACCTATAGATTACAGGAAAACCTATAAGAAGTCTTAAAATAATATGATGAATCTTTCAATATTGTGCGTACAAACTTACGTTCGCAGTTAGAATGTATGGGAGAACGTGTTTTTCAACTACAATGTTAAGTTTGTTCTTGGGGTAAATTATATTAGTTACCACAAGCTTGGGTCAGATTTAAAAAACATAGTAGATAACATATTCGTCATACAGAACCCTCTCCACGCGAGTTCAACTCGCACTTATCCGGTTTTTTTCATTGCGGTATCTGCTACGTACTTTGCCGAATAAATGTTTTCTATTCTATTTTAGTGTTAACATCGTGTAGTAATAACTGTGGGTCTGTTCTAACTACTACTGTTATAAATGTGGAAGTTTTCCCAAATGGCTGAACGGATTCTAAAGCATAGAGGCAATGACATTTTACAAAGACGCGCTATACACGAATATTACTGCACTACAAAACGGCGCGCCGGCCGCCATGAGGCCGCGTAATAAATAAAACTTTTTAACAAAATAATACCGACTTCAAAATACTATACGATATTAAAACCACTAAACAGAAATAAAAAACTTTATTTGTGAAGTCGGGCGGGGTCCTCCTTTTTGAAGTCGGTAAAAATAAAACAAAATACTATTTTTTATTTACAATATCGATTTACTTTTCGTATTTATGAAATCAAACGGAAATATGTTACTGAATTACGTTTATGATCTACGTCAAACCGCGACACTGGTCGATGCACGACTAAGTGAACTCCGGGCAATTACCTCGCTTTCATGTGACCATCGTAGAGCATGTGCAACGCATCTTCTTATAAAAACATGTTAGCATAGAGGTCGATTATATTGTGAACTAGGATACAGGATACTTTTATACTATTATAAGAAAGAATGTGTGTGTCAGCTCCGACGCACGACACGAGTTTACTCCGTAAGTACAATTTTCTAAGTAATTAATAGGCAGTGAGGGTTAAAACATAAAAAGCACGGCTGTTTACATCTACGATACATATCAAATATAAAAATGAATTATAACCTACCTAGTAACTGCATTCACGCGTTCGTCGGATTTTCTTCCACCGTCACTTAAACTAGATTTTTTATTTAATCACTCCACTGCTTATTAATCATTAATAGTAATGATATTAAATATGAATGCGCAGAAAAACGTAACGCATTTTAGTTAACGCTCGTCATAGTTTCATAAATACTCCTTGTAAACTGACGGCACGGTTGGTGCAGTGGCTGATACAGTCGGCTGCTGCGCTCCGGGTCGTGGGTTCGATTCCCGCACGGAACAAATATTTGTATGATCTGCAGGTAGTTGTTCCGGTTCTGGGTGTATTGTATGTGGAATTCATGTCTGTAAACGCACCCAGCGTTTACAGACATGAATTCCGACACAGGAGAAATCATAGTGTGGGGCAAAGTTTAAAAAAAAAACTCAACTCAACAAAAATAGTTTACGCCTAGCGAAGCTAAGAGAAAGTTTTTTTTTCACCCTCTTTAAATACATCATGTGATAAATGTCATCATATGGCCTCAAACTCTATAGGCAAAAATCGCTTGCTGTCAAATGATTAAAACAACAACTTCGAAACCACTCGTTCATCTTTAAGCTCAAAACTCAAAAGACATGAAATAACCCGATCGGTAAAAAAGAAGAAATCTGTACCTACTCGAAACTAAATCCCACTTTTATCAAAAATATCAAATCATTTTACACCAAAGAGCTCAGCCATCCCACATTATGTCAGACGTCCAGAAAATGTACAACCATCGACAATCGGCTTATGACGTCGACAACATAAGTTCACACCAATCTTACCCACTGTTGGCCTACCCACTCTCAAATTACGCCATTGATAGCTCTTATCTCCAATGAATAGAGTTCTAAATTATTTGGCATAAAGCTCAGCTGATTTTGGATGGCAAATAACATCTGGAATGCGATGTAATGCTTTCCAAATACTATTGAGGGTACTTAGAATGCTTGCAATCTGACAACTATTGAAAAAGGACTCTAAGTATCGTTACTTAAGGTTTGGATTTGATTGAGGGCTTTCAAAATATTATCCAACATTCCAAATATAGAAAAATGGACTTTAAATTGATGCGCGATAGAGCTAAGATTTGTTAGTTAGTTTTGGGGTGAGTTTCCCTGGAACTGACATGAGTGGCTCTTAATATATTGTTGGGTTAAAATGATAAGGGATGAAGGAAACGTCAGGGGAATTTACTCGGATATTTGTGACTGTTCTGTACATACTGTATCGGAATAATAGATTGAAGATAGTAAACATTTTGTGAAGCAATACTAAAATATTTGTCGTAGTACGTCATGGTGGCTCTTTGGGTTACGAACGCGTTTCTTGAGCGGGCGCACAAATTGGGCGGTTTGCGTGCTCATATCGAGTGACCCCCGGGAAGACTGTAGTGCGCACGTGGCTTCATCCCACAGATGTGCCTGGGGTGGCGGCTTTTTTACAACCACCTGCCCTCTGCTAGAGGGTGTGACCGCTTAACTGTCATCCCCTCCGAGGTGTGCCTAAACGCAAGGTACCAATGGGTAGTGTGATTGTATCGAGGACTTAGACCGCTCCTACGGTGCCGAAGATGACCGCTCCAGTGGTTGTAGTCTGTAGGAGTCCAGCATGCCCCTCCGGCCATCTCCCGGGATGAAGGAAGCGCATGATGTATTTCCACCGGTATAAATAAAAAAATGTTTGGGTACCAGGCAAGTACCAATGTGACTTTTTCAAAGCTTTTGTACTTTATTAGTTCACCTCCGACACCACTGACTTTAGTCAAAGTTAAGCAAAAAATCGTGAGGAAACCTGGATTTATTGGATTAAGCTTTTACATTGCTATATGTAGAAAATGTTTCATTGCTCGACTCCTATGAGTGATAGCGTAATGATATGTATATCAGTTTAAGCACGAGTTTCTACACAATACATCAACGAAAGTCCCATTAAAATCCACTCATGGGTTTTCAAGTGATGCCCGGACAGACAGACAGCAAGACAAAAACAAAGTATATTCAAAGTATAGTAACCACGCTTGCTCACTGCGTGTGATTGCGAACCACTGAAATCACTCGCAGAGAACAAGCCTGGTGATCGATGGTTGATCCTTCTCCGTGTGAGAAGAGGCCTTTGGCCAACAGTGGGCGGTTCCAGGCTGACATTATTAATAATGTTATCATAAAATGAATACCATAATCTATACTACAAATAAATAAAATGGAAGTGTTGGTTTGTAATGTCAAAATGATAGTCAAAGTCGGTTGGTGCAGTGGCTGATACAGTCGACTGCTGCGCTCCGGGTCGTGGGTTCGATTCCCGCACGGAACAAATATTTGTATAATCTGCAGGTAGTTGTCCCGGGTCTGGGTGTCTGTATGTGGAATTCATGTCTGTAAACGCACCCACGACACAGGAGAAATCCCAGTGTGGCGCAACGTTTTATTAAAAAGAAAAGTCTATACAGTACTCTTTCCAAAAAAACATCTTTAGACTTTATTTCTGTCTGTCTGTTTGCTCCAGATAATCTCCGAAACAGTTTTACCGATTTTGACGGGCTTAAACGGGCACATAGCTGATGTTATAAGGAGTAACTTAGGCAATTTTTATTTTATACAAATAAATAAAATTACAGTACCGCGCCAAAATATTAAAACCCATGAAATGCAATATATTTATACTCTATGCCAACTGTCTATGCCGAAGCACTCTAAATTATTTTTTAATAATCTGACTTCGTTTAAATTAAACGGCGGGTGAAACCGCGGGGCACAGCTAGTAGATAATAAAACCTTTTGCCATACAGTAATAAACATAAAAAATTTGAATCACACAATTAATCCGAAATCTCCTCAAAACATCATCCCTTTCCAAAAGGGGACAGCCAGAGGCGTGTGTTTGACAGCACTAGATAATGCTAAGCGATGCGTGATAGAGGGGGATTAATACTGAGTACTGTTTATAAGTGAGTTTCTGTGTAGCACGGGTGGGCCCCATGGCCCATGAGGTCGGACATGTTTATATTTAAGGTGTACAGTCATAAGTCCGCTTAGATAATCTAGAAGTTGCGCTCATATCCAGCTGCGCTTATTGAAGCGTAAACGATCGATGAGGTTAAGCAACGCTTGGCGCGGTTACTATGTATGGGTGACCGCATAGTGGTATTTAAACTTTTGAAACTAGCGTCTTCGTGCTTCGGAAGGCACGCTTTGATGGCAGTCGTTAAGCCGACTCAAAGACCTATGGATGGCTTGAAAAACTCTGACACAAGGTAACCCCCGAGACCAATTCGAGCTTGCCTTTTTTTTTGGCTTTATAGCTGATGAGTTGTATAAATAGATACATATATTTCCACATTCAAATACTAAATAGGATGAACATCTGCAAAAAACCACCGCAGATTTGTAGGGAAATTCTGTCAGCATGGCCAAATCTTTTATCGTTATTGTTGCATCTGAATTAACTCTATTTTTTATTTTATTTTATTTCATTTCAACTCTAGTTTTTTATAACTGCGCAATTACCTGATTTCATAAAAAAAAGTAAGTTAATCCCCTTGTTTAAATCAGGTAGTACATTAAACCCTACTAATTTTAGACCTATTGTACTACTAAATTTAGTAAATTTTTCGAAAAGTTGATCATTGATCAAATGCATATTTTAAAAATTATCAATTATTAAATTCTAAAAAGTTTGGCTTTACGAAGGGTCGTTCGACAACTGATGCTGATAATCTAGAATTATTTGATGATTTAGTATAGATTTCTGAGAGAGAAAAAAGTTTTCGTTAAGATAGACAAGAAGATCATTGTATTTGGCCACCGGGCATAAGAAAACAGCCAAACAAACTAATTCTAGTTCTATAAATGACGTGTGAAAGATTTGCTATGTTACAATAAAACAAACATAAGAGTTATATTGTAAATCATCACTATTGCTTCAGCTTGAGCAGTTCAGAATTCTTTGTATGAAACTCCATACTGCACTGTACGCTATTCACCATCGTAACGGAATTGGCGGAGAAGCAAGTGAAAACGGGAAGGCACGCGGGTCGTCCGTGGTCCACACAGTAACGTCAGGCAGGTGCCACGCTTGCTCCTCTCTCTTGTGGGAGCTTCTCGCTTACCCCACATTCACAAAGCGATTGCCAGCCACTATTTTATAGGAAGTATGCTTGTTGACATCTAGCCCTCCCCCAGGTGACGGTAAGCCAACGATCTGTCGCCCAGATGTAGCTGCGTCATCTTCCAGCCGTAGCTACATGAACACTATGTATGCATTGCGTTGTCGGCCAAATATTTAAATGGTTAGATAGGCATTATGACCATAATCTGTGGCGTGTTATTTAGACGTGTGTGTATATTACTCACACAAGTTTATCATATAACTGTATTCAATAGCATTAGCACGCAATACACTGTATTGATGACTTGCGACATCACAATAATAATTTCTGTACTGTGTAGACCTAAGACCAAGTAACTATAAACAGATAGGATTAGGCATAAACAAAAAAATATATTACTACCTCTTACAAGCACATGCGCAACGTCATATGAAAGAAAGATATGTCTATAGAGCTTTGGTTGGCTACAACCTCATCATTTCGGCTGAATAAAGTCCACTGCTGGACACAGGCCTCCCCCAAATATCACCACAATTACCGATACGGGTGTGTTGTGGGCACATTGGGGGGTTTTGCCATAATCGCCACGCTTGGCAGGCGGGTTGGCGATCGCAGTTGAGTTGTTAATGTACTCGAAGGACGCTGCTGCCCATCCCCTGGGTAATCCCTTAGTCGACTTTTACGACACCCACGGGAGGAGATGGGGTGGTGGTATTCTGAGCCGGTTTGTCTTTGGTTACAGCAAAATAATCAAATGGCACCGTTTCGTACCAAAGTAACAATCCACTTTCTGTTAAAACTGTTAGCGTCGTGTGTTAACCAGATGGTTTCAGGAAAATATAGGCTGTAGGCGCGCTAGGCTTAGAAGACTTGCGCGAACCGATAGTGCTTTCTCTTTTTATAACACGTAATGCTCGCATTAGGATAACAGGTCTATATAACTGGAAATTTGTTCCACTTAATAGATTCTATCTATGTACGTAGGTAATACTTTATCTTTGGTGTAGACAGTGGATTATCGTTCTATTCTTGAAGAAGTACGAAACTATCTTTGTCACTGTCCTTCTTATAAGTATTTCAATTAGTTCGTTCTCTACCGCCATTGTCAGCGTCCGTGATGACAATAAACAAAAATGGCGTTATGAGTTGTGACAGATTGTGAGATTTATTTGAATACTGAAAACATTACATGTATTTAATTAAATTACAAGTGAAATGTAATATCTTTATCCTTGCAAGTATTTCTAGTGATGTTTTTACATAAACGCGCATGACGTCATACTTTATATTTTTTTTTATTAATGTAAGATAACGTTCTCAGAAGGGTATTCGATCGCGTCTGAAGTTGAATTCACTCACTCACTCGTTCACTCGTTTCAGTGGTATTCTATTTAAAGAGGTGCAATGAATGGTAACTGCATATTTAACGATTTAAATCTTTGTTGACGTCTGGTTGACGGCGAGGCGGTGCTGATCCGATCCTGGGCTGATAATGTGTAAGACAACGTAAATCTACATAGCAAGCTACCTTGGACTGACGGCACTACCCGCACAGTGGCTTAGCAATGGGGGTTGGGTACTACGAAATCGCAGATTTAATTCTCGCACGGAACAAATATTAGTTTAGCGGACTTATAGTTATTCAGGGTCTGTGTGTTTGCATGTGAGATATAATGTCTGTAAACTATACCCACGACACAGAAGCCATTGGACAGTGGAAAATCAATGAAAATCTGATAAAATTATACGAGTAAGTGGTACAATATGAGTTGAGAAACAGTTTCGGTACATGATCTTTATGAACCATTTGTTCCATCATGCAACAAGAGAATCGAAGCTTACACAGGCGAGATAGATTTATTCTCATCCGTGGGCAACCCTCCCGGTGCAGCAGCAGGGTCGAAAGAGCCACTGATTAAAAAGTCACCGCTTTTAATATTGCGCGCCCTATCCGGGAATATATGCAATTGGGGTGACCAAGCGATGGAAAATTGTATGATAAAAATATGCATAACGTAACTCAAAGTGGAATGTAAAGTTCAATTATGCTGTTTTTAGGGTTCCGAACGTCCGAAGGAAAAAACGGCGGAATCTGTGTGTCTGCCTGTCGGCCTGTCACAGTCAATTTTGTCTGAATCTACTAAACCGATTAAGTTAAAATTTGGTACATATATTATGGATTTTTGCACCCAAACACACAAATGTAACGTTAATGAATGAATTTTGAATATGGGGTCACTTTTGGGGGATAATATAGAAAATTTAAAAGTAAAGTTTAAAAACTGTACCGTGTACCATATGAAATGGAAGGGCTTGTTGTGGGAGTCTCAAATGTACATATTTTATAATTTTTAAATATATAGTTTTTTTAAGAAAATAGACAAACATTGACCATTCCCCCAACCTTATCACCGAAACTACATAGTCTAAATTTTTGAATAAAATATAGATAATAGCTCTTTACCTACAGATAACAAGAAAACCTATAAGAAGTCTGTGGTCTTAAAATAATATGGTAAATCTTTCAATATTGTGCGTTTGGAATGTATGGGAAAACATATTATTCAACTCAAAGTCAAAGTCAAGTCAAGTCAAGTCAACTACGATGGTAAGTTTGTTCTTGGGATAAGTTGTTGGTACAAGACCGAATTCAACAATAGACAATATATTTCGGAACCCTCACCACGCGAGTTCAACTCGCACTTGTCCGGTTTTTGTAAATAAACCTTTTTATTCAACTTTAAATTCTCAAGCCACGGGCTGATCACGTATGTCGCAGACGGTTTGCGACAGGCGTAAATCGAGCAGACAGCACTGTCAAATGTCATTTTGGTATGACGTATTTGTCGCAAACTCTGACGGACAATCAATAAACTAAAAACCTCATCATCATCATCATATCGGCCATTCATACGTCCACTGCTGAACAAGGGCCTACCCCATAGATTTTCAGAACTGTGTCATCATTTTGGGGGGTATTTGCCAATACTCACCACGCTTGGCAGGCTGGTTGGTGAGCGCAGTATGGTTAGCGTTTCACATAAGGGACGCTGCTGCCCATCCCTCTAGTTTAGATTACCTTAGTCGCCTTTTACGACATCCGCAGGAGATGGAGTGGTGCTATATTCTTAATCCGGACACCACACGGACATCCAGACACCACACGGACAAATCTGACTTTATTAATTTGTAGTAAAGAGGACAAACTGAAAATCAGCGTTAGCCAGGGCGTGGTTTAATAACTGCTCACTGCCAACATTACTCCGTTCCTTTTACCATAATATCACACCAATGTTTTTGTAGGATTTATTAGTTAATCGTCTATTATTGTGTGTTCCTTCGGTGATAAATTATCTTTTATCTTCATCTTTTAAAAAGAAAATGTTTTCCGCCCAAAACATGGTCACAACACAAAAGTCGCGTCTAGTCGTACGCTGAGCACAGATGTCTTTGATTTATACATCAACGAATACACATATCCCAAACCAAACACCGTTTGATACTATACCTTACTCAATTGTAATACAGACTAATATCACTTAAACACGAAGACGAATACCTTTGCGTGACTTCAGATTCTGATTTTCAATATTAAGAACCCACAACCTTATATTTGCGTTAAAAAAAATATAAATCAAATGTTCTGCCATACGAAATCTTAAGCTATAAGGTCCATTATCTAATATTTTAAGTGCATGTACATGCTGGTATTGTTAGAGATACCATTGTGTGCTGATCATCCAAGTTATTGTTTCTGTGAAGGATTGCTTGCCCTTTGACAGGGACGGGAGAAATAAGGGATATACGTCTTTTCAGCAAAATAACTAAGCCTGTATATTTTTCTTTATTGTATTCACAAGTCACAGTATCTACATAAAATGGATTGTTTCTTTGTTTGTTTGTTCCGTATGCGTTCCTATACCATTCATCTCATTGGTTTGAAACTTACAGTGCCGTGTGATGCCGGCTCAGAATACCACCACCCCATTTGACGGCACGGTTGATGCAGTGGCTGATACAGTCGGCTGCTGCGCTCCGGGTCGTGGGTTCGATTCCCACACGGAACAAATATTTATGTTTGATCTGCAGGTAGTTGTTCCGGCTCTGGGTGTATTGTGTGTGGAATTTGTGTATGTAAACGCACCCACGACACAGGAGCGATCCCAGTGTGGGGCAATGTTTAAAAAAAAACCCTCCCTTGGGTGTCGTAAAAGGCGACAAAGGGATTTGCCGGAGGATGAGCAGCAGCGTCCTTCGAGTACATTAACAACTCAACTGCGATCGCCAACCTGTCTGCCAAGCGTGGCGATTATGGCAAAACCCCCCAATGAGCCCACAACATCGTTGTGGTGATCTTTGCGGGAGGCCTGTGTCCAGCAGTGGACTTCATTCGGCCGAAATGTTGATGATGACAGTTGTTGTTGCAAATTGAGTAAAATTTCTGAAAAAAAAAAAGCCTTGCAACGCATGCTGTATATTAGCTAGTAAGAAATAATTTTGAAATTGTTTATAATCTAAAATCAAATCAGAATGAGTTTAAAAAATAACACAATATTAAACAGCTATTTTGCTTGTTTGTATTGTTTTTAAAATAGCGTTGCCCCACACTAGGATTTCTCCTGTGTCGTGGGTGCGTTTACAGACGGAAATTCCACAGACAATACACCCAGACCCGGAACAACTACCTGCAGATCATACAAATATTTGTTCCGTGAGGGAATCGAACCCACGACCCGGAGCGCAGCAGCCGACTGTATCAGCCACTGCGCCAACCGTGCCGTCGAGATCTCCCACTAGTGTAATTTAATTATCTATAGTCACAAATTTAATCAATTAATCTGTTACAGCGATCCTTCCGTACCGCGAGGATTCTCAGGCGCAGACCCGCGAGTTCCTGGCGCGCGTCGTCGACGTGCTGCTCGACTTCGTGCACCAGGTCAACGACAGAAATGAAAAGGTATGTACATCTTCTAGGGTTATGGCAAGTGGTAATTTCTAAATGATCATCATACCAGTCAAAGGATGTCAACTATTGAACAAAGGCCTCCCCGTAGATTTCCAGAATGTATCGTCATTTTGGGGCGAGTTTTTATTTATTTATTTATTTTATTTATTTATTTATTCTTTATGCACAAACACGTACAGAGGCGGACTTAATGCCATAGGCATTTTCTGCCAGTCTACCTTAGGGTGATGCAGAAAGAAGATATGGTAGGTGCATTAACAACACTGTTGCAACTTGATTCAATGCGATATTATTAGCAATATACATTTAAAAAAGTTAAAATAAAAATAAAGAAAAGTAAGAATATATAATTAAATACATACATATTGTGTACATAATTACATTAATAATATATATAATATATATATATATATATATATATATATATATATAAACACTAAATAATAGACATCACCGCTGAGAGGATTCTTTCAATGTATTGAAAAGGTGCTTACGCACTTTTATTTTAAAAGAGTAGCGACTGGTAGCCATCCTGGTATCCAGAGGAAGCACATTCCACAGAAGAATAGACTGTACGAAGAAGGAAGAGTGAATAAAGTCAGAGCGGTGAGTAGGGCATTGTAAGAGACGATTGTTTGAGGAGCGAAGATTTCTGACATGATTGGAGCTTAGATATTGGAATTGAGAAGTTAGATAAGAGGGCGCAGAAGGAGAGTCTAGTAAAGAGAATAGAGTAGTCAATGCCCGCAGAGCTCTACGTTGACGAATCGTCAACCAATTTAAATGTGAGCGATACGCTGACACATGATCATATTTACGAAGATTAAAAACGAATCGAATGCAGTTATTTAGAAGCCGGTCAAGTTTATTGAGATGATCTGCATTCAGGTCATAGTAACACACATCACCATAGTCGAAAATAGGAAAATTAAGGTCTGCACAAGCATTGCTTTCGTATTAGATGGGAGCAGGTTTTTTAGGCGATAGAGAGACCGTAGTTTGTCGCGGAGTGCCTCCCTCCGTGTTTCCTTCCCGGTTAGCTCCCTAGGAGGCTCTCTCCTCGGCAGCAAGTAACGGAGTTCAGTTATTGTGATTCAATGAAACGTAGCATATATATTGTTATAATGGTATATTGATATTCACAACTTCAACACTTCATGCTGATGATTATATAAATTTTAAAACATAGCTTACTATCACAATTTAAGCTAATTAAAAATAAGTAATTGTAATATTGCAGGCAGACTTTTTGTCAGAGCGCCAGCTGTGTATCGAGCCACTTAGCGTTCAGAATCCAATGTGTAATGATAATGATCAAAATATGAACGATTCGACACCACAATACAAAATTCGAATTTTGATTTAAATAAAGAATGAATCATGAGGTGGACAGTGATGGAGATAAAGGTATGAAGAGATTGATTGAAATTAAGATGAAGGATGACTTCGTCACAAATTTGGCAACACTTGACACGCGGGTTGGTGAGCATAGAATAGGTGCTGTTGCACAGAAGGGATGCAGCTGCCCATCCCTCTGGTTTAGGGTCCCTTAGTCGCCTTTTACGACATCACGGGAGGACATAGAGTGGTGCCATATTCTATATCCGAATAGCACACGGAATAAATTACAGAAATAGGAAATAAGGAGAAGTGGTACGTGGCGTCACCGCGCCACCGCGACATGCACAATCCGGGGCATTCCGAAAAAATTGCCGTTTTATAACATCAGTTGAAATTTGATCGCATAAGTGAAACTTTGATAAAGTGCCGTGTTGTTCGGGGATAATATGCATAAACCGAAGCGAAAATAATAACTTTATCAAGGAAGGAATAATATACCATATGCAAGTGAAAGAATTGTCTTGTATTTGTCTATAAAAATAATAAATTAAAAATAACTATTTTCTTTATTGTTACATTTGGATTGATGGAGCAGAATGCTTCTTATAAGATAATGCTTCTTATCTACCACTTTTAACTAGCAATCGGTGCATAACAAACGCAGTGAATAGAACAGAGAATGGTACTCCCAATAAACTTATGCGTTGCGTGGTACGGTTGTCGTGTGCGGTCTGTACGCTCGGTATGATTGGCTACCTACAAACTCGTGGGTGTGTTTTAGTATGAGAAGCCAATTATAATGTTGTGTTTATTCAGTTCATTGGATGAGAATGTGATGTGCATTAGTGTGTTTTATGATTAATAGTAGGGGTAAACTGGATTTCTAGGCTTGCATACATTTTGAACTACATGATACATCTCCTTTCTTCCAATATTTTTGTTAATTATGTTATAATAGTTAATGTACTCGAAGGACGCTGCTGCCCATCCTATGACTAATCCCTTAGTCGACTTTTATGACACCCACGGGAGGAGATGGGGTGGTGGTATTCTAAGCAGGCACCACACGTGGTAAATATATCTATATATTCCGGTTATATCGAAGCTACTTCTCTGTTTGCTGCTGCACTGTTTTCTGTTCTGAGCTAGTCTCATCTGCTGTCAGCTGGAAAACCACTGAAGTTTGATTGTTTTGGTTAACCCTTGAAGTTCACGATAACTTAATGAGGTCCCTTTTCCTTTAGATCTTAGAGTTCAGGATGCCGGAGGAGATGATCAAGATGCTTGACCTTCAGCTGCACGACGAACCGCTGCCGCTGAAGCAGCTTCTCGAGGACTGCAAGATTGCCCTCAAACACCAGGTCAAGACTGGTAAGTGGATGACAGACTCTTTAATAGTCATTAGTATTACTACAAGCTGGTAGGTCTCACATTGGAGTCCAATTAGGTAACTATCACCGTATACACCTCGGGCGTTGTGAGTACCCTGATCGAGGAGTGGTACTTTTACAGTTGTCTCCCCTCCGGGATGTGCTTAAAGATGTGGTACTAATGGGTAGCTCTAGTGTGATTATTTTAAGGACCTGGAGCACAGAAATCTTTCTTCCCATATCTTTGAACTGTAGCCGCCCAAACTCAAACTATTTTTTTTATTTCATATAGGCCCTTATAGGCTCTTACGAAAAGTCAAGTTAAGTGCACGGTTCGGAAAAGTCGGTCCTATGGAGGAGAGCCGGCAAGAAACTCCATGGATATACACGTACTCTTTTAAAAAAAAGTAATATTACAATTTTGTTATTACATTGTAATAAGGTAATAATAATTCTCCACACTACTTCTCTCCACCGTTTTATGAATAACCGTAGCAAATCGCAGAAGAATGCAATTAAAAATGACTGCACAGTATTCCGCTCAGCAGAGTGTTAGTAAGAGGGCTATCATTCCGATACATTTGACGATGTAATTGAATTGTTTGCTGTGGCGGAGGGTTCGGGAAACATCGGATGTTTCCGGGACCTGACGTTCGGATACAGTTTGAAAGCTTTCAAGTCCCTGTGGCGCTGTCAAAGGATTGCTTCGATATATTTGAAGCAGTATTTTGAAAGTTTTATCATTTACTATTAATTGTCAAATTTGGATGCATTTGAAAATGTAATTGAATCTTTATCTGGCGTGGCACATCCAACCAAGTCTTCTCAAATCAAAGTCTCCTATATAATTGATGACATCACATACTTTTCTCCCACTTGTTTCATAAATTGCTACATTATTTTAAAAAAACAATACAATAATCAGCCCTTTTCGGTATCTACGCAATTAAATAATACGTCAGTAATTTCCAATACGACTACAATAGAAATTTCTGGATAGTTTTTTTTTTATTTATTTCTTTGAGTGCTAGCAAGTGTTAGTTAAATGTTTTAGGTACACGGTAATTATGATTTTAAAAGCATTCAGCCTTTATTTAAAAATAATTTAGATAAGGATAAAGACAGGGTGTTGATTTGGCGCGAATAAAAATTAGATACTGTATTATAGATGTTTAAGTTTATTAAAATTTTCCTTTACAATCACTTTGGAAGTACTCAACTTCCCCTCGTCCGTCCAATATTATTCGGCCATCAATTGCTTTATTTCAGGCCTGGGCAGTAATGCACTATTTATCTCTGAACTATTGCTATATCTGATGTGACAAGCACACGTCTTATCACAATTTAAGTCAGGTTTAGCAATGTGGTTCCAATGTATACTGTATTTTACGAAGAACAGTCGTCGACACGTACAGACGTCAGCGAGCAGTCTCGAGGTAACCGGATCCAAAAATATACCTCTGTAGACCATTTCGGGCTTTCGCCTAACAAGAAGACTTTTATACGTATTCTTATAGCATCATCATTTCGGCCTAATGAAATCCACTGCGGGACATGAACTCCCCCATAGATCACCACAACGACCGATATGAGTATGTTGTGGGCTTGTTGGGGGGTTTTGCCGTAATCGCCACACTTGGCAGACGAGTTGGCGATCGCAGTTGAGCTGTTAATGTACTCGAAGGACGCTGCTGCCCTTCCTCCGGCTAATCGCTTAGTCGACTTTTACGACACCCACCGGAGGAGATGGGGTGGTAGTATTCTGAGCTGGCACCACACGGCCCTTCTTATGGCTGCTGAGACCGCTTTTGAAAAGACTTGGAAGACAAGTCTGTAGTGTCTGTTCTGGGAAGGGCCACCCTGTACTACAGACTGACATTCAGTAACATGTGTATATTCCAAGAAAAAAGGGAGATTATTTCATATCCGTGTGGTGCACCCCACCCCATCCCTTGGGTGTCGTAAAAGGCGACTATGGGATTAGCCGGAGGATGGACAGCAGCGTCTTTCGACATCTGAAACTCAACTGCGATCGCAAACCCAGCTGTCAAGCATGGCAGTTATGGCAAAACCCCCCCAATGAGCTCACTACACAAATCCAGAACGGTCGTTGAGACGATATTTGGGTGAGGCTTGTGTCCAGAAGTGTTTTGGCTCAAAATAATGATGTAGCTTATTCTTAATAAATGATTCCATATACTTCTGGGCTGGACTAGAAGGATTCTGTGAAAGCTGGGCCCATCTGGCCTCCCCTCTTTCTTCGCCAATGCCGGAAGAATAAAGGTCACCCAAGATTGTGACGTTCCCTAATCTTATTTATCGACTAGCTGGGGCCCGCGGTTTCACCCGCGTTTAATTTAAAAGAAATTTAGAGTGCTTCAACATAGACACTTGACATAGAATATATATTGGATTTAAAGGTATTTTTTTGCGCGGAATCCTTATTATTTTTCTAAAATAAAAGTAGCCTAAGTTATTCCTTATAATATGAGCTATCTGCCAGTGAAAGTCCCGTCAAAATCGATCAAGCCGCTTCGGAGATTACCTGGAACAAACAGACACAGACAAAAAAAACTTGTTTTTTTGTTATTCCTCCTCCTATCGGCCATTTATACGTCCACTACTGAACAAAGGCCTCCCCCACAGATTTTCACAACTGTGTCATCATTTTGGGGGGTATTTGCCAATACTCACCACGCCTGGCAGGCGGGTTGGCGAGCGCAGTATCGCTACCGTTTCACTGAAGGGACGCTGCTGCCCATCCCTCTGGTTCAGATTCCCTTAGTCGCCTTTTACGACATCCGCAGGAGGAGATGGAGTGGTGCTATATTTTTAATCCGGACACCACACGGATGATCCGGACACGTTATTGGTACCGTATATACTTTCATACGCATTTAGTAAAAAGCTGTTATTTTGACATTACAAACAGACACTTCAATTTTATTTATTTGTATAGATTTCTGTCTGTACGATAAATACTGCACAACATGTAGGATCTCTAAAATAATATCTGTTATTAACCGATATATAATAATTGTAAACAGTAGAGGGGCAATCATTTCGATACATTTGAGGATATGATTGAATTGTTTGATATCGCGGTCGGAGGGTCCGAATGTGTTCGGTTGGGTTCAAATGTATTCGGAAACACTCGTAGGCGGTTGAAGGAAATTGTGGATTTTGCTTTATTTCCGCTCATCCTTGAATGAAAGAACACGTTAACTATGTTTAATTTTGAAATAAATTTACGGATTTATTCGCATTATTAATTCATCATCATCATATCAGCCAGAGGACGTCCACTGCTGAACAAAGCCCCCCATGGATTTCCACAACTGTGTCAACATTTTAGGGGGGTATTTGCCAGTACTCACCACGCTTGGCAGGTGGGTTGGTGAGCGCAGTATGGCTACTGTTCCACAGAAAGGACGCTGCTGGCTGCCCCTCTGGTTTAGAATCCTTTATTCCCCTTTTACAACATCCACGGGAGAAGCTGGAGTGGTGCTATATTCTTAATTCGGACTCCCAGACGAATTAATTATTAATGATATATACATCAATTCCACATACGAATTCATCATCATCATCATATCAGCCACAGGACGTCCACTGCTAAACAAAACCCTCCTCCTCAGATTTTCACAACGAGCGGTCACACGCCGCTCTCATCCAACGACTCCCAGCGACCTTTACCAGGTCGTCTGTCCACCTGTTGGAGGTCGTCCCACGCTGCGTCTTTCGGTGCGCGGTCTCCATTCGAGAACCTTTGTGCCCCAACGGCCATCAGTTCTACGAGCAATATGCCCCACCCATTGCCACTTCAGTTTACTAATCCTTTCAGCTATGTCGACAACTTTAGTTCTACGGATCTCCTAATTCCTGATTCGATCTCGTAGAGAAGTACCAAGGTTACCAATACCAAACGCATTCCATATTTTAGGGTTCCAACGTCTGAAGGAAAAAACGGTGTAACCCTTATAGGATCACTCGTGTATCTGTCTGTCTGTCCGTCTGTCACAGCCAATGTGCTCTCAATCTACTGAACCAATTAAGTTGAAATTTGCTATACATATGGATTTCTGCGACCCAAACATGTAAGTGTACCGTAAATAAATGAATTTTGAATATGGGAATCCTTTTTGGGTGGCAATATAGAAAATTAAAGTGTAAAGTTTGGCAAACTGTACCGTGTAATATATGAAATAGAAGGGCTTATTTTGAGGGTCTCAAATGTATTTATTTTATAGCTTAATTAATTTATAAAATTAATAATTATTTATAGTTTCAAAGTTATTTAGGAAATTGGGGAAAATTTACCATTCTCCATCCTTATCTACGAAACTACTGGGCCTAAAATTCTGAAAAAAATATAGGTAATAGCTCTTTTATCATTCATCATCATCATTTCGGCCGAATGAAGTCCACTGCTGGACACAGGCCTCCCCCAAAGATCACCACAACGACCCATATGGGTGTGTCGTCTGCTCATTGGGGGGTCTTGCCATAATCGCCACGCTTGGCAGACGGGTTGGCGATCGCAGTTAATTTGTTAATGTACTCGACGGACGCTGCTGCCCATCCTCCGGTAAATCCCTTGGTCGACTTTTACGACACCCACCGGATGAAATGGGGTGGTGGCATTCTGAGCCGGCACCACACGGCAATAGCTCTTTACCGGTAGGTAAATACCTATAACCTATAGGAAGTCTATCTATGGTAAATCTTTCCATTTTGTGCGTACAAACTTACGTTTGCGGTTGTAATGTATGGGAAAACATGTGTTTCAACTACGATGTTAAGTTTGTTCTTGGGATAAGTTATTGGTACAAGACCGAATCCAACAATAGACAATATATTCAGCAATTTTCCTCTCCTCGCGAGTACAGCTCGCACTTGACTGGTTTTCTTCTATTTCCAACTTAAAAACTTTTGAATCGTTGTCCTAGTCTCATGTAGATTTAAGTCTGCCTTTGCCTTTGTGTTTTTGCCTGTCTGCAGTATATGTACAGGCAATTGTTTTTGAATGTTAACTATAAAAATAATTTTAACTGCTATTCTGAAGAAGAAAAATTTTGAAGAAAAATCCTCTTCCATCAGCACAACAACGACAAATAACTCACCTTATTCGTTGGTAATAAATCAATTAGTTTTTTATTTCGATTTAAAAAAAAACGTTGCCCCACACTAGGCTTTCTCCTGTGTCGTCGGTGCGTTATAGCCCAAAAATTCCACACACAATACACATAAATATTATGGCAATCAAATCAAATACTTTTAAGATAAATGTCAAATCATATGAGTCAATTAAAATACCTTTAATTTACTGATTAGTTTATAAAATGTAACAAATTCATAATTAAAATAATACTTTCAGTACGGTACAAAGTATATTACACATAGTTATTTTAATTCAAAAAATGCGTAATTCGCACGGCATAGAATCCATCACTTATCGACACCATCAATATCTCATGTCTCTTACATTTGCTCTCAAAAACATCAAAAACACAAAACTCTCCCCTCGCCCGCATTCTGTAGCGTCACACGCTTCACGAAGCATGAGACAATCGCTTGTCTGGAGCGACCCTGACGAATGGATTGATTGCGAACTTTAACCCTGGAATTACTGCAGTTTGAAAACAAAAAGTAAAATAGTATATGTTGGTGGATATAGTACTACTGATGCTCTTTAAAAAGTGTATAGAAGACAATGTCTTTGTGATTTCACGAGCGAAATTATTCAGGCGTTCACGAAATATGACTCACAAGTTTTTTTTTTTAACTTTGCCACACTAGGATTTCTCCTGTGTCGTGGGTCCGTTTACAGACATGAATTCCACATACAATATACCCAGACCCGGAACAACTACCTGCAGATCATACAGAAATTTGTTTCGTGCGTTTTCTTAGTAATCTTAATTTTTTAAATAAAATAAGTTTGCTTAAATTGACGGCACGGTCAGTGCAGTGGCTGATACAGTCGGCTGCTGCGTTCCGGGTCATGGATTCGATTTCTGCACGAAACATATATTTGTATGATCTGCAGGTTCCAGGTCTGGGTGTATTGTGTGTGGAATTTGTGTCTGTTAACACACCCACGATACAGGATAAATCCTAGTGCGAGCAAAAGTTTTTATTTAAAAGAAAAGAAATAATTAAACCTAAATAATTTAGGAGGTTGAAAAAATACAGTTATTAGAAGTAAAATTTTGAAGCGATGTGTGGGGTCATTGCACTCTTATTTTGAAAATGGTTATACAATGTCAAATACAAAAAAATAGTACTTGGTAGTGATTTTAACTTAATTAAACGAAACAAACAAATTGATAGCAACGGAAGCGTTTAAGTTGATTATTTATCTGAGTTTAGACCTAATTGAGACTACTATTTGCTCCAGAATAATCTTTTAAGTAAAGCAGGCCTCTCACAATGGCTGGGAACACAGAAAGATGATAATGTTTGCTTAGTCAGCTACCTTTGCTGGCCCTTTTAATAAATTCCATTACTCCTGAGACTTATAAGCTTATGGCCAAAGTCCCTGAACCTATAAAGTGTCGAAAATAGCCATAAAAACGATAAATAAGTCGAGTAAGTGGTTGCAGAGAGATTTACATGCGGGGCCCCGCTAATATAACGCAAATCTTTGGATTATAGCGTTGGGAGAAGGGGGGCTGTGAATGTCAGAATATTGAGGATATTCTTAGATATTGAAAAGTAGTAAATGAACTACGGACTCCTGCCGGCTAAAACCACTGGGTCATCTTCGGCACTGAAGGGGGGGCTCCAGGTCCTCGTAAGATGACACTAGAGCCGCTCATTGGTGTCACGACTTTAGGCCTGTCACGGAGGGGATGACTGTAAAGCAGTCAACCCCTCTAGCGGAGGGAAGGCGACTGTAAAACGGTCGTCCCCCGGCACTTCTCGGGTGGATTGTTGAGGATCCCCCTAAGCCTCGCTGTGCGCTGTGCTGCGCACACGGCGGCATGTGACCACGTGCGCGTCGCCTTCTTCCCGGGGGTAGACTATTAGTACCTTTTTTTTTATTGGTGCCCAGTGGAAATTCTTCATGAACTTCCTTCGCCCCGGGGAAGGGTGAAGGGGTATGCCGGACTCCTACCGGCTAAAACCACTGGAGCGGTCATCTTCGGCACCTAAGGGAGGCTCCAGGTCCTCGTATGTTTACACCAGAGCCGCCCACTGGTGCCACGCCTATAGGCACATCTCGGAGAGGGTGACTGTGAAGTGGTCACCCCCCCGGGGGGATTGTAAAGGATCCCCCAAAGCGTCCCACAGCAGACACTACCAGACTATTAGTACCTATCTACGTAATATTCAGAGGTAGACAATTAAAATAAATTATTAACCTATATTTATAATTTTAACAATGATATATGAATACCAAAAAGTACTCCAGAAACTTTTTTTTTTTTTTTCATTTCGGCCGAATGAAGTCCACTGCTGGACACAGGCCTCCCCCAAAGATCACCACAACCAACGATATGGATGTGTTGTGGGCTCATTGGGGGGTTTTGCCATAATCGCCACGCTTGGCAGGCGGGTTGGCGATCGCAGTTGAGTTGTTAATGTACTCGAAGGACGCTGCTGCCCATCCTCCGGCTAATCCCTTAGTCGACTTTTACGACACCCATGGGAGGAGATGGGGTGGTGGAATTCTGAGCCGGCACCACCCAGAAACTTACCTTGGTCTAGTAATAGCTATTTAAATGAACAATGAATAATGATGTAACTATGTAATTGTACTTTTGGAACTTAAAGTTTGGTTAATTACATCAAATATTCTAATAAACAATCTTAAAAATACATTTTTTTTATATTTCTAAATAGCAAAAAATAAACTTGGCCACCCTACCTCTCGTCCCCTTTATTCTCTCGTATTAACATAGTTTGATGGATCATCCCCTGTCCATTGTTGAATTTAGATTAGGATTCCACAGTTATGGATTGATTTTTATAGAGTCCTTGTGAAGAGTGGATGGGGGCTTTAATAGTGGGCTTTCGGTAGCCGTGGGTTTGATAAGCTTTTAGGTTTTAAAACTTGAGTTGGATGTTTGTTGTCTATAGATTTGTGTGTGGGTTTACTCAAGAGTGTACATCACCGTGTGGTGCCAGCTAAGAATAGAACCACTCCATCTTATCCCGTGGGTGTCGTAAAAATGACTGCGGGATTAGACGGTGGATGGGCAGTAGCGTCTATAGAATGCAATAATTAAAACTCAACTGCTATCACCAACCCGCCTGCAAACCCGCACAATGTGCACACAGCACCAACCCTGACCGGTCGTTGTGGCATTTTTTTGAGGAAAGCGTCTGTGCAACCTTTGAATTTTTTTCAGGTGAAGTGGTAGAAGGTATAAGAGTATGGAAAACATAACGGCATGGTTGGTGCAGTGGCTGATACAGTCGGCTGCTGCGCACCGGGTCGCGGATTCGATTCCCGCACGGAACAAATATTTGTACGATCTGCAGGTAGTTGTTCCGGGTCTGGGTGTATTGTGTGTGTGGAATTTGTGTACGTAAACGCACCCACGACACAGGAGAAATCCTAGTGTGGGGCAACGTTTTTAAAAAAAAGAAAAGAAAAAGATAAGTAAAGCAAGTATGTATGAGGACTCAAAATAAACAAATTTTCTTTCTTCTTTCTTTCAAGTATTCATTTCGGCTTATGGACTTATATTCTCCTCGCTTGGTTTACAATACTTCTAATCATCATGGATGACCTTTCATACATTCTAATTCAAACGCATAAAAGTCACATAATACACATAATACTGCTATAGCTCTTTTAACTCGACGCCAAACTCGACAAGAGTTACCGTACTAGAAATTTGTTTTACAAAAGCACACACAAAATATAAGCATTACGAATTCCTTTACAATAGCACTGATTGCGGTTCCCACCGCTTCACACCGCTCCAAACTAGATTAAAACGGGATATATCCGGTGCATATTCCGATGAATACTCTCGTCAGCGATCACGTGCGGCCGCAAATTGTATCAATTACGGACTTGTCGCATATTGAGTGGATTGCGTGGTCACCCTACTAAATTATAATTAATTGTATTAATTTCTGAGTTTAGTAAAAGTGAATCTGTATTTTTAATGTTGTGTTTTTCTGTAATAAGCCTATAGGCAATACGGAACCTAAGAATGACAAGGCCCTGATGTAAGGTGCTGAAAAAGGGACCAGTATGCGGTTAAATTATTATCGTCACAAGAGCCCCACCCCTTAGTTACCCACCCGCTGGAGTGTTGACTGGAATTTACTATCTATTTTGAGAGAGGAGTACGTCCAGAAACATACTACAGTAGACCCAACATAACAGATCGTATCGTCCACAGCTGAGCCCGAGCCTATCAATGACCTCTACATTCATTCTCTGAAAAAGCATCATCATCATCATCATTTCGGCCGAATAAAGTCCACTGCTGGACACAGGCCTCCCCCAAAGATCACTACAACGACCGATATGGGTGTGCTGTGTGCTCATTGAGGAGTTTTGCCATAATCGCCACGCTTGGCAGGCGGGTTGGCGATCGCAGTTGATGTACTCGAAGAACGCTGCTGCCCACCCTCCCGCTAATCCCATAGTCGCATTTTACGACCCCCAAGGCACCACACAGCACATTGGGTGTTCAGATTCGATGAAAAACTTAAAAACAACATAACGCCATCTCACATTCGGCGGCTGACCGTAAGCGAGTATAATAAAACATTTTAACGGATTACATCCGTGTGGTGTCTAGATTAAGAATATAGCACCACTCCATCTCCTCTCGTGGAGGTCGTAAATGGTGACTAAGGGACTCTAAACCAGAGGAATGGCCAGAAGCGTCCTTTCTGTGGAACAGTAGCCATTCTGCGCTCACCAACCCGCCTGCCAAGCGTGGTGAGTACTGGCAAATTCCCCCCAATATGACGACACAGTTGTGGAAATCTATGGGGGAGGCCTATATATTTTGGTTTTCCTCACGTTTCGGACGCTGAAGCGTTCACGGTCGCAGGACGATTAAGGTGACAGGCGTCGTTGCCGATTTTAAAAGTTATTTTATCCACCGTATAATTGTATTATACGTAATCAAGTATTATTTAGATGTACGCCGTAATCACTCGCAGTGCAATGATTTTTAATAACAGGATTCTAAACTAGTGGTTCCTGCGAAATCAAAAATCTATAATATACGCGATGTAATACGTTGAAAAATATTTTATTACAATGAGTAATATTCAAGCAAATCTATGACATTACTAAAAGCCTGCATATTTGTCAGAGTCTACCAAATACCACATAGTAAAGTTACCTTTTAAAATGCTTGCCACTACAAAATATATTACTATGTCAAAAGGAATTTAATATTAATCCCCTCGGCTACCGACAGATGGGGTCCAAGTCAGGTGTTACGTAATGCTTGTTTAATCTCAGAGGGCGCCACTGTGTGGGGGAGTTTTTACAACGAATGTAAGGGAATTCTGCTTTTGTTTGAGATTAGTTTTGTTGAGAAGTGAAATGGCCAGAAATGGTACTGTAACAAAGGATTTGGATATTAGAATTAACAAAATATTATCGAGGGGTTTGAAGAAATGATATTTGCAGTGTGCCAAGGAAAAAAATAACTTTATTAAGTGATTAGCCTAGTAGATAAAGGCTTGCCTTCCATACAGGACGGTCTGAGTTCGATCCTGGTCCACGCCTCTGAGTTTTCGGAATCATGTGCAAATCAGGATTTGATTATCACACGGCAACACGACACGGTTGGTGCAGTGGCTGATACAGTCGACTGCTGCGCTCCGGGTCGCGGGTTCGATTCCCGCACGGAACAAATATTTGTATGATCTGCAGGTAGTTGTTCCGGGTCTGGGTATATTGTGTGTGAAATGTATGTCTGTAAACGCACCCACGACACAGGAGAAATCCTAGTGTGGGGCAACGTTTTTAAAAAACTAAACTAAACTAAACTTGCGTTAACGGTAAAGGAAAACATCATAAGATTTGATTACTATTTGAACTCATAAACGGCTACTGCTTATTATAAACTTAGAACTATTGCAGTTAGTTCTTCTTAGCACACTTTTTTCTTTTTATCTTTATCTTTTTTATCTCGTCAAGCGCTACTGAATAGCGGCGCAAAGGGTTCCGGGATTTCTAGAATAAACGCTTTGGAGCCACCTATAGGTTCATCTCAGAGGGATGGCACTGTGAAGAGGATCCCATAGTATTTTTTTATAACAACGACAGGATGAGGTGGGGTGGTACTATTCTTCGCCGGCACCATACGGATCATCATTTCAGCCGAATAAGTCCACTGCTGGACACAGGTCTCCCCCAAAGATCACCACAACGACCGACATGGGTTTGTTGTGTGCTCATTGGGGGGTTCTGCCATAATCGCCACGCTTGGCAGGTGGGTTGGTTACCGCAGTTGAGTTGTTAATGTTATGTTAATGTACTCGAAGGCCGCTGCTGCCCATCCTCCGGCTAATCCCATAGTCGCCTTTTACGACACCCAAGGGATGAGATGGGTTGGTGCTATTGGTAGCCGGCACCACATTACGGATACTACTGGCAATTACTGGGATAAGAGACTAAATAATTAATATCTTGAGCTGACTAGAGCAGTGTGGTACCACGCAGGACAAGCCAAAGAAGCGTTCCAAAAAAAAAACATTCGTGATTACTTTTGTGACACCCACGTGTAGAGAAAAGGTGGTAATTCTGGGCCATGAACCGCACTAGCAAAACACTTTAAAACAATCAAAATTCTCCCAAATTTCATAATCCCGGTGGATTTAATTCTGTTTACAGTTGATCCCCCGAGCATCTGTGAGGCGTGATAAACCGTCCCCCGGGGGATGCCGCCCCTGAGTATAAGGATAATACGCTTTATCTATTCGCACTTTTAAAAGTTAGGCTGAATTATTTTGTAGGATTTTGGTTTTGAGTGTTAATATTATTTTACTAAAATTGATCATCATCATCATATCAGCCGAAGGACATCCACCGCTGAACAAAGGCCTCAACCATAGATCATTAGCCCATCACTGTCCCACTGCTGGGCAAGGGCCTTTTCTCACGATGAGAAAAGTCCACCATGCTGGCCTAGTGCAGGTTGGCGGACTACGCACACCATTGAGAACATAATAGAGCCCTCTAAGGTGTGCAGGTTTCTCACGATATTTTCCTTTATCATTAACGCAAGTGATAATCAAATTCTGATTCGCACATGAAACTGAAAATCCAGAGGTGCGGGCCGGAATCGAATTCAGACTCTCCTGTATGGAAGGCAAGCGTTCAATAATTTATTCAGTAATTAGGTCGCTAGCATGAAACTCCTTGTGGTGTCCGAATGAAGAATATAGCACCACTCGTCTGGATGTCGTAAAAGTTTACTAAGACTAGTGTAAACCAGAGGGATGGGCAGCAGCGTCCTTTCTGCGGAACAGTAGCCATACTGCGCTCACCAACCCGCTTGCTTTGGCGTGATCTATACAGGGAAATTCTCCCAAAAATGATCACACAATTGTGGAAATCTACGGCGGAGGCCTTTGTTTAGCAGTGGAAGTATTGCGGCTAACATAATGATATAATAATAGATACTTTTACACGCTATTTTCTTTTTCTTTTTGCCACATAACAATCTCTGAGAAGCAATACCGAAAGTAACTCAGGGCTGATTTATTGTATATATATTATATATGATATATTATATTTGATGATTTATTTTACTTTTTATAGTTTCTTTAACAAGGGTTTATATATTATTTGAAAAAGCTCACAGTTGTGTCTGTCTGCGATTTCAAAACAAATACTAACATTTAAGTGAAAGCTGCTATACAACGCGTAATCATATCTGAGCGTTTAATTTTTGTCTGTCGTATCTAAAAGTTTGTCCCGAATAGGCTCCAAAACAGCTCAATGTTAATTTTAAGTAAAACAGGAATTGTAACTTTAATATACGTGTATGTTTCATTTCGATATCTTGCAGGGCTCAAAAGATATGAATATAAATACAATTTACGCCTAGCGAAGCGTGCGGGTAACGGCCATCCTGGCGAATGCCTCCGGATTGTTTTAAGGTTTAACTCTTTAAAGCAATATGCCATGTTTTTTCTAAATATTCCACCAATATCACAAAAATCTAATCAAATTCGTCGCCCCTACACATACTTCCAGACACAAATGAATAAATGAAAAAGATAAAACACAATGACAGCTTATCATTTCAATATGCTTCTTAAAAACCACACAAAAGTAAAATGCAGAAATCCCAGTTACAACAACTCCCGTTTAGTGTGGTGCGGGGCTGTCGGGGTTGTTATAGTGTTGAGGTTCGCTTAGCATGCATCATCTGTTTCCATGCGTGTGTGAGATCGCCGAATTGATTTATATCTACGCTGTACAACCGTAGCCGGTGGCAGTTGGTGTCTGATTTACCATTAACGAACTTAAATGTCTATATACAATTTTTAAAGGTTCCTGGCACTTGCTCCCTTCAGTATGCATACGAGTTTAAGTATTATAAATAATTAGTTACATTTTTGAAAGCCTTATTATGGGAGAACATGCCTACTTGAACACGCAGCAATTTTAAAGACTTATGTACCTACATATTAACAAATAAATACTATTCTATTCTATCCTGATCATTACCGGATTGATTTTAGGCAGTTACATAATGAAGGGATTTTTTATTTAGTGTGGCATCTATATTTAGCTTCTTGTCTTTGTGAACCTTTTGTATTTATCTCTTACAATAACATCCCTCCATTCTGTGTACGAGCGCTCCCTTTTATAGTCCCTAGAGGGCGCTATTCTCAATACTCTGTCATTTATATTTTTTATCTGTGGTCCCGCCTATGTGATGTCACAAAAAATGTGTTTCTGATAAACTGCTTGGTAGGGGACCAGAGTGGTCTTATCTTTTCATTTGTGGGTTTTTGCGAGTGTCATAAACATGTATCTTGGTTTTATGGAGTAGATTGAATTACAAGCGGTGTTATGTATGTTTTTTGATTGGCATAAATGAAGATATTGATACACTTTTGTATTTTATCGTTTACCGCACTGTCGTCGAGTTGGGTTTAATTAAAAGAAATCATCATGCGCTTGCGCCTTTAAGATAGGGCGAGTATTTACTAACGATGAATACCTATTATTGAATTTTTTTGATCGTGGAGAAATCTTCAAGGTGGAGGGTCGTACTGGACTATTACTGGTTAAATTACCACCGTGTTCCTTCGTCTTGCTTCGCTCACGCATTCAGCGCAACCACAGCAGGCCTCACTCCACCACTCTCACCGGCGGGCCCCGTTCCCCTGTGCGGCCTGAACTGCCCAACACAGTATTTTAGAGTGCAGAGTATGGTGCGCCTCCTCAGGCGTGTTTCTGATCGGCATACGGACTGCCCAAAAGGCCGCAACTCACGGAAGCCAGAGTTAGGCAAGCAGACTCCGGTACCCGGTGCTTCTGTTACTGGGAACAGTGGTGGTCACCTCCCACTCCTTTTTTCGCCTTCTAGCGTACATAACCTCCACGAAAAAGGAAGCGACAGCTATCCACGTTTTTACGCTCCGAACCATGGACCGAAGCGAGAGTTCACCACTTTAGACCGGTGTGACAAGATCACGGCACTCCAGCAACGTGTAGTGCACCGACCACCGTGTCTTCTGGGCAGTCTCCGCAGAGGTCTACAGATTGACCTTGCAGGTTCGAGTTATTGCCAAGTACCACACACCTCACTTGGATCCTCGACCAATCAAACTTGTTTTTATTGCATAATTTAATTCGAACGCAACTATTTCTGTAACATGTACTTATTTCAAGGTTCTCTTTCCACTTTGCCCAAATAAAGGTTTACCGTAAAAATATGACAAAGTTTCCATGTCACAAAAACTGTTGGCCAGGTCCCAAAGCAACTATTTCCTGTCACAAACCGGAAGTCATCTCGCGGTGTAATGGCGTGTGGGATTACATCCGCATAGGGACTCAACCGGACCGGAAAACTGGTTTGTTTTTGTTATTGACACTTTGCGGTACAGTAAAATATTATTTGTGATATTTTTCTCCTTCAATCATCTGTCAATAAAGTTCACCAGCGCGGTGAAATCGAAGTCACAGTATTCGATAGAACATTATTGCCTTTTATCATCTGGTAGAACCACATTTACAGATCGCGAAAATAGGATGTAGACAACACTATTAAGAATATTTTGCAACTGGACTTGTATAACGAAAATACAACTCCTTATTCGAAACGGCCTATATGTATATAGAATAATCTTTCACCATTTCAGCTGAAAGTTCACTGCTGGACACGGGCCTCTGCCAAAGCTCACCACAATGACCGGTCTGTGTGTGTTGTGTGCTCATTGGGGGGTTTTGCCATAACCCCCCAATGGCAGGTGAGCTGACGATCGCAGTTGAATTATAAATGTACTCAAAGGACGCTGCTGCCCATCCTCCGGTTAATCCCATCGTCGCCTTTTACGGCACCAACGAGTTGGGTTTAGCCAGTACCCAATTATAATAAAAAAATACAATACTCTTAATTTTCCCCCAGGTCACCCCCATTTCTTTAACCAGCTATCCTGCGGGCTGGACATCATCTCCCTCGCCGGCGAGTGGCTGACGGCCGCTGCCAACACCAACATGTTTACCTACGAGATCGCGCCTGTCTTCATTCTTATGGAGAATGTGGTGCTGGAGAAGATGAGGACCATGATTGGATGGAAGACTGGAGACTCCATTCTGGCTCCCGGTAAGTTATATTTCAGCTGGGTGGGTGTAGGGGTTTTCGCCGTTGACGATACTCCAGTTGTAGATAGTTGTTGTAGGTAAATAAATCACACCACATACACTATTAAGTTTATGAGTTTATTATCTCAATTGTTTTACGTCTACGCGTATGTTTAGTAGTCTGAGTTGGACTTTATACATTAGCGCGTAACGGAGTTTTGATTACTACTAAAATCATTGTATACGTGATATATTTATATATCACTAATGACTAAAACTATTGATTATGAACGCATGAAGGCAATCCGCTGTATGAGCATTATTGGCTCGTACAGTGGGTTTATTTTGACTCGGTATCCGACTTTGAGTCCAGAATTAAGCTTAAGAAGACGTGTAACATATCTCCCTCAACACTTGACAACTACTAATTACTAAATTGGTAGTTTACACAGTTCGTGTCACATTTTTTTCCATCCATAGAAACGCACTGCATTAAAGATGAATGGCGATTTAGTCTTGATTAGAGATGAAGCCCTTAATACGAGTATCACATCAGCAGTAGCAATCAACCGGTTGTGAGTTCAAACCCCACATTTTATTGATGTCCAGTGGAAATTCTACATGGAACTTCCTTCACTCCGGGGAAGGGCTAAGGGGTATGCTAGACTCCTACCGGCTAAAGCCACTGAACCGGTCATCTTCGGCACCGAAGGGGGGCTCCAGGTCCTCGTAAGATCACACTAGAGCGTCACACACATCACACACGCCCATTGGTGCCACGCCTTTAGGCACATCTCGAAGGGGATGACTGTAAAGCGGTCAGCCCCTTTCATCATCATCATTTCGGCCGAATGAAGTCCACTGCTGGACACAGGCCTCCCCCAAAGATCACCACAACCACCGATATGGATGTGTTGTGAGCACATTGGGGGGTTTAGCGGAGCTGTAAAAAGGCCGCCCCCCAGGCACTTCTCGGGGAGGATTGTAAAGGATCCCCCCCAAGTCTCGCTGTGCGCTGTGCTGCGCACACGGTGGCACGTGACCACGTGCGCGCCACCGTCTTCCCGGGGGTCACTCGGTATGAGCACGCAGACCCCAATCTGCGCGCCCGTGACCCCCGAGGCCTATTACTATCCTACTGCTGGGATGCACCTTTTTCTCATTATCTGCTGGCCATACATCTGGTCTAGAGTCCCTTAGCTGTCTGTAACAAGATCCACGGGAGGAGATGGAATGCTGCTATATTCTTAATCCAGACACTACACGAAATATAACATTAGGAATCATAAAAAGCTAAATTACGCACCACACGCACTTGTTCAATAAAGATAAAAATATTTTTATTCATGTAAAACCATTTATAGGCACTTATGAATAGTCAAGACTTTAGTTGCCTCGTTCGAAGGTTTAGATTTCCTATGGAGAAGAACGGGCAAGAAACTCCATGGTTACTCTTTTTAAATCATATTGGTACAATGTTCTCGAAATGATGGTAATGTGAGGACAATGCAGGAGAAAAGAGTCTAAACTTCTTAAAAAGTCTACACTAAACAAGCTTGATTTTAATATTCACCAGAGTTAATAGCACGCAGATTCCCTAATGTGCATGCCCGCGACACCGAGGTCACCCACCACGACGATATAAGGACGGCAGGGGGCTCAGGCGAGGTGGACATGGGGGTCGCCGGGGTGGTTATCTCGGCGTGCTCTCCTCCTTTTCCGAACGGGAGCGGGAAACATGTTTTCTTATAATGAGTAAAGAGAGACTTGGGACAATATACACCGCACCACTCATATTTGTTTTAGGTGGTTCGGTGTCTAACCTGTACGCGTTCCTCGCGGCTCGTCACCACAAGTTCCCGCAGTACAAAGAGAAGGGGCTCTCCAGCATATCTGGACACCTCGTCATGTTCACTTCAGACCAAGTAAGGGAAATATTCACTCTTTAAACATCACCCAGCGATCTATTATTCACCACCATTTATAAATGATATTGATTGTTATTATAATTTTTAACTAGTTTCATACCATTTTTTTCGACTGCCTGCGCCATCTACAAAGCCACCTTCGTAATATTCCTAGTGTTGAGGACCTGAACTGCTTAACTTACACTCAAGCCTCAATATCGTGGTCTGGGTGTAGTGCAGCAGAAAGCAAAATGGCCAAAGATAATATATACTTTTTTGCTCCAATTACAACGGTCTTGGAACAATTACAATAATTAAAGACAAAGAAGACATAGGTAAAGAATATTTATTTATTTATTTATTTATTCCTCAAACTTACTACTATCATTACAGGTTTAAAAAATATACCTAATGCGATAGTGTAGCATTCAATATTTCATCTACTAATAATATATATAATACTTGTTAATTAATCTTGTAACAAATTTACTTTACTTCTTAATTAATCTTGTAACAAATAATAAACAGTGCTACCTTTGTGAAATCACTCAGAGTACAATGGAATACGTCAGTCTCACTAGCTATGAGGTTGAGAGTGCGGAGTGCTCGCGTCAGCGGCGCCTCACTTATATTAAATAATATTAAACAACTTGGGACTCGTTTGTCATAAATGCCTCTCACAATGCTTCTGATATACTAACAATATCTTCTTCCAATCATCCTCAAACAAATCACAACTCGGATGAGAATCCAAGAGTTCATTGAGTACGGCTAGACTGCGAGGTATTGGCAAGTTAGTTTGCGCTACCATGTAGAAAATTTGTTTCCTGATTTACCTGCCAAGGCTGTTGTTTTAAGAGCATTGATCAACAGTGAACGTTTTTCTTTTTTATCTTCTTTTTTAAGACATTCAGACAATAAGATTTCTCCTCTATCGTGCGCAAAAACTCAGACCCGCAATAACTATCTGAAGATCATACAAATATCGATCGGATCGAAACCACGAGACTTAGCATAGAAAGTCAATCGCTTTGCCATTGTCAACCGTGACTTGAATCAAATATATATGCTGTTATTTTCAATTCACCTAATGCTGTTTTTTCCTACCAGTGCCACTATTCAGTGAAGTCCTGCGCGTCAGTATGTGGCCTCGGTACCGACTATTGCATTTGCGTGCCGTCTGATGAGCGTGGCCGCATGCTTCCGTCTGAGCTGGAGCGACTCGTCCGGTACCACAAGGATAGAGGCAATGTGAGTTAAGCTATTTTACCGCTTACGTTAACCGTGAAGGAAAACATCGTGAGGAAGACTGCACACCTGAGAGGGCTTCAAAATGTTCTCAACCACACTAGGCCATCGTAGTGGACTAAGGCCTAACCTTTCTCATCGTGAGAAAATACTGGTGTCCAGGGGGACAGTAATGGGCTGATTGGTATAAATGCTAAAAAAATAGATTCTTAGGTGATGATACATATTTTAAGGGGCATACCAAAGATATTGGAAGAAAGGAGATATGCCATGTAGATCAAAATGTATGCGAGCGTAGAAATCCATTTTCCCACTACCACTCTTCATAAAAGCACACTAATGCACACAGTTACAAGGTCTCATCCAATGAACTGAATAAACACAACATTATAATTGGCTTCTCATACTAAAACACACCCACGACTTTGTAGGTATCCAATCGTACCGAGCGTATAGACCGAAAACGACAGCCGTACCACGCAACGCGTAAGTTTATTGGGAGTACCATTCGCTGTTCTATTCACTGCGTTTGTTATTCACTGATTGCTTGATTTAATAGACAAATACAAGAAAATTCCTTCACTTGCATATTGTATATGATTCCTTCCTTGATAATGTTATTATTTTCACTTCGGTTTTTGCATGTTATCCCCGAACAACACGACAATTTAACAAAGTTTCACTTACGCAATCGAATCTCAACTGATGTTATAAAACGGCCATTTTTTCCGGATGGCCCAAATTGATCCAGTCGCGGTGGCGCGGTTTCGCCCCCGTACCACTTCTCCTTATTTCCTACTTCTGTGGGGCATAAAGTAAGCATTTCTTTTAGTAACTCCACATTTTATTGGTAGCAACCGTAGTCTATGTGTCGAGTTCAGTTATTTTCCATATTACGACTGACCTCTTCGTTATCAGGTGCCATTCTTCGTGAACGCGACCTCCGGCACCACGGTGCTGGGCGCGTTCGACCCGCTGGTGGAGATCGCCGACGTCTGTGAGAAGTACAACATGTGGCTGCATGTCGATGTAAGTACTTCATCGTTCACGTGGATGATGAACCAAGTCCTACCACCGCCGTTGGTAGCAACTGCGGTGACTCTTCACGTGACCGGAGGGCTGGCCTATTCTTTGGACAAAGAATTAGCATTCAAACTTCAAACTTTTTTTTTACTGTGGATCATAGGGTACAAAGGATGTTTACATTATAATATGATCAGCTATGTCCCGCCATTGGGCATACAATATTTTAAAACAATAAATTAAATCATAACTAAAAGCATACAATGTCAAAAAAATTAAAACAAACTATACCATAATTAAATCGGAAATTATCATTAAATGTTCAATGGCAAAAAAAATAGAAAACATATTATACCATAATTAAATCGGAAATTATTATTAAAAGCATACAATGTCAAAAAATTTAAAACACATTATACCACAATCAAATCGGAGATCAGAGAATTTGCAATTACAAATAAATCTTAATTTACAATAATAATTACAAGCGTAGCTAAAGCTATAGTGTTATTTATAATCTGTTCATTTAATTATAGCTTATACCCATGTTTAGAAGTGGACGTTCACTGGCTAATTTGTGTGTGTATTACTGAATACGTGGACACACAAATACTCCCTTGATTCTGGCAGCACTCATCGCACTAGGCAGTTCTCTGGCGACGTGCAAGTGGGCACCTAATAATAATGTATATTTTATTTTGACAGGCTGCGTGGGGCGGTGGCCTTCTCTTCTCCAAGAAGTACCGCCATCCTCGTCTAACTGGCATCGAGAGGTAAGTAATACGAGTAGTGTAAGAGAAGGATTTATTTACTAATAGGACGATACGATTATTTTGTGTTTAATATTAAGACTGTAATACATCATATTTTAAAAGAGTATATCCATGGAGTGTCTTGCCGGTTCTTCTCCATAGGACCAACGACTTGGAACCGTGCAACTTTTTAAATTCTGACTATTCGTTAGTGCCAGTAAATAGTTTACATGAATAAAAACTTTTGAGTTTGACTTTAGTACTGTGTATGCAGCCATTCGACAAATTTTACTGGTGGTCGGTTTCTTATTGCAAAAGACCGGCTAGGTAGGTACACCCCATATGCGCCGCTAAGCAGTAGTGTTTAAACTTTAGACATTACTGTGCACTGGTTATAAGGGCACCGTAGGTAGTGACATTACTGGGCATAAGACAATGAATAACTTTACGTTATTACGAAAAATAATGGAGCCCTCTCAGGTGTGCAGGTTTCCTCAATATGTTGTCCGTTAACGCAAGTGTTTCGGTACGCATGGCGACGAAAAAATCATGCAGGGATCGAACCCGCGATCGGTGGCGCAATTCATCGATAGTAAAAAAGCTAATAGCTCGCACTGCGCCAATTATGCTACCATTTACAAATAAAAAGGCGATTGTAAGCTACTTCATATAGGTAAAACTTCTTTTCACTACTTTAATGTACAATGTTTCGTTATTTTTTACATCACTCAATTGATTACCCACTTTCTTTTATACATCCCCAAAAACAAGTAGCAAAGTTCCTTATTATCCGTTATTAATCCGGCGCGCCATTAGCGTCCATCAATCATGAGTGTTCGGCGTTAAATGCTGCCAGACTAAGCTGCGAGTGAGGTGGGTGTACGCGGGGGAGAAGAGCGGGAACTGGAGGGGGAAATCTAGCTAAATGCAGCAGACGCGCGCGGTGGAGCGTGCGACAGATGAAATAGGGGTGGTACACTGAAGTTTGTTGATGCCTGACATTGTTGAAATAGAAATGTTTAAACACATTGGAACGTCATGATTTGTCATCAGAATCAGACAATATGTGGTACAATGGTATGTCATATTGAAACAACGGAGGGCAATTTCACTACACGACAACCTCTGAGAAGAAATACTTAAAAAAACTCAAAGCTAGATCTTTTTTGATTCATTTTCTTTTTCTTAAACTCTGTTTCACAAATATGTGTATACAAATTATTTAGAACAGCTGTTACAAATTAAAAACATTTTGTAACTATACAATACAAACAATGCACATAAAATTTCGCCATACGTCCCTATCGTCAACATAGTCTTTGATTTTATAATAGCTTATAACAGCTATGAAAACACAGATATAGATTATAGATATATGATTCAGTATATACTTTAATTTTAAAGCAATTGTGTGGAAACGCTTACGTGTACTCATTAGTTGATTAGTTGCTCTACCGGGGAAATATCACGCCTTAACAGAATACCGGTGCAGTATCAACATTGTTGGTGACAACAGTATTGTTGTGTTTCGTACGGTGAGTGCCGAATACTGGAATCCCAACCCCCCAAAAAATGGCAGACATACGATCCTTCAAGGCGTATGCATCTGCCCTAAAAAGTCCGCAACACATCAGGGACTCTTCTAGTGTTGCAGATTTGTAGGTTGTACGAAAAATGTCTTATGATAATGATAACATTAAAGAGCGGACGTCTCCACGTCTTCCGCGAGCTCTTTTCTTCGTGGCGGTCAGTGGTCGACTCAGTGGTCGCATGCGTAAAAATATATTAAGACAATATCATGTGAAATAATAACAATAAATGCAGTTTATCGCAAATAATAACTGATTTGATTGTATTATTAATATCGGTCTGTCATAAATAAGTCACAAAGAACTACCTAAAACCAGCTTAAATAAAGCAAGCTACAACCTCAAGTGAACACAATGTAGCGAATTTCATTTTATATTAAAGGTATAGCGTGCCCGCCGCAGCCTCACAGACAACATCTTTTTTTAAATTTCTTTTTCATAGTAAATACACAAATCTTCTCAACTGCCAGCCCTAATACTTCACGTCAAAGATTACTCGTAGCACACGTAGCACGACTACGCTGTAGTACCGTAGCGTTCGTAGCAGCCCGCCAGTTCACATGTCAATCTTATGGATAGGGCAAACACTCAATCCGGGGTAAAATGTTACATTCAGATCAGCTTTGATGGACGAGGAAGAGAGATGTAATGTATTGTAAATTGGAAATTCTCTTAAATTTTACCGTTAACGAGTAACTGTGTTACATCTATGACAACAGGAAAATATAATGCATAAAATCAAAGTCAAAGTTTTTTGTTTCAAGTAAACCAAATATTGGCACTTATGAAACGTCAGAATCTTATTTGCACGGTTCCAAATAGTTGATCTCGTGGAGAAGAGCCGGCAAGAAAGTCCATGGATACTCTTTTAAAATAATTGAGATTACAATGTTGATTGTAAAACATATACAGAGAAAAATGTAAGTTAATGTGTAAAGATGGTACATACCACAATAATATTATAATAATGTATTTGCCGTGACAATTAACGGCTGACCAGTCCCAACAGACGGCACCCGTTCACGAGCATGACGCATGCATCAGCATCGTTTAGCTCAACCATATTGTACGGAACCGAACGACCGTATATGTATCGCATAACGCCACCGTTAGTAAGACATTTCAGTGAGCATGACAGACCAATACACAATCAAAATAAGTACTAAACATTTAACATTGATGGCTACATGATGCTCACACATTTACAGTTTTGTATGAATACTACAAGTTAATGTCACAAGAACAATATTAACAATAACTAATAGTCATCAATGCCATAATATTAAATTTATGTAAAGAACATAAAAATTTATGAAATTTTAAATGACTCAATATAATAAAACAATTTTAAACGGATTAAATCGCGTGTATTATTGATTTTTGTTTTTCCTGACGTTTCGAACACTTTGCAGGGTTCGTGGTCGCAGGATGAAATCAATAATACACGCAATTTAATCCGTTTAAAATTGTTTTATTATAATGTGTAATAATCGCGAAAACCTAAGACAATATTAAATGACTCAACTCAAATGTCAACATTTATTTATTTATTTATTATGGTTCGCTTACAGTTAATACATTGATACTTATACTTAAGCAACAAGCACAGTATTTTGCTAAATGTTTAATACAAATTCAATATTAGTAATGAACATAAATATTATGATATTTTAAATGAGGCAACTCAAATTTCAAGTTATTAAATATATATAAATAACGTAAAAATATCTTCCCAATCCCCAAATAAAACTTGACGATAGCAATGTGTGGCTTTAATTCTAGTCGATACTATATGGTTTCCCTAGACACCAATTATCCGTACCTGCATTGTTTGTATTCTTTAGCTGCAAAAAGATTTTAAATAGTTAAAGGGCTCTTTTTAATAATTTGTAAACCCAAATTTGTAAAAGAGTATATAATAATCATTAAACGACCTAGCCCTGAGTTTATTTCGGCATTTCTTCTCAGAGGTTGTTATGTAGCGAAATGCCGCTAGGCCTTCCCATGGGGGAAAAATTTGCCAATACTAACCACGTTTGACAGGTGGTTGCGCAGTATGGCTAACAGTAGACAGGTGGAACAGTCCACAAAAGGGACGCTGCTGTCCTTCCTTCGGCTTAGAGTCCCTTAGTCACCTTTTACAACCTCCAAGGGAGGAGATGGAATGGTGCTATAGTCTTAATCTGTACACCACGCGAAAGAACTATCGAAGCAATTACTGAATAAAAGATTGAATTTTATAGAATGGCAAGTTACGCTGCAACTCTTAGTCTTCTACCGAAGGACAAGGACAGATACTTCCTTTTAACCGCAATAGCTTCAATCATCATTTCAGCCAATGGAAGTTCGCTGCAAAAGTTGTGTTTTTTTTTTAAACGTTGTAAAGCCAAGGATTTCTCCTGTGTCGTGGGTGCGTTTACAGACATGAATTCCACATACAGTACACCCAGACCCGGAACAACAACCTGCAGATCATACAAATATTTGTTCCGTGTGGGAATCGAACCCACGACCCGGAGCGCAGCAGTCGACTGTATCAGCCACTGCACCAAAATTTGCACCAACCAAATTTTGGAGGACATATGCCAAGCTTGGCAATCGGGTTGGTGAGCGCAGTATGGGTACTGTTCCACAAAGGAGCTGCTGCTCATCCCTCTGGTTTAGAGTCCTTTAGTCTCCTTTTACAAAATACACGGGAGGAGATGGAACGGTGCTATATTCTTAACCCGTACTGAACATGGGTCTCCCAATGATCACTACAAAGAGCCATCATATTGTTATTATCACCACACCACACCACGGATCATAGTGCTTACAGTTGATATTAGCACACATAAGGATGCTGCCGCCCATCCTCTTGATATTAACCCTTAAGAAAAGGCTGACTTTCGACACCCATGGGAAGAGAGTAGGCTGATACAGTCGGTTGCTACACGCTCCGGGTCGTGGGTTCGATTACCACTCGGAACAAACATTTGTATGATCTGCAGGTAGTTGTTCTGGGTCTGGGTGTACTGTGTGTGGAATTTGTGTCTGTAAACGCTTCTACGATACAGGAGAAATCCTAGTGTGGAGCACAGATTAAAAAAAAGAAAAAATAAAGGATGGTCAACTGTTTGTCGGGAACCACACAGCCATATAAGGTCATATAGGTTACTGAATAGGTCAATCGTCGAATCCGAGTCGGCTGGGCAGCGTTCGGTTAACTTCGCCACGTCTTTTCGTCAACAATACCGCAATGTTTCAAGACTATAAAGTCTTTAACCAGTGTGTGTTACTAGCGATGACATATGGGACAGAGACGTGGTCACTCACAATTGGTCTCATAAGAAAGCTCAGAGTCACACAGTGAGCTATGGAAAGAGCTATGCTTGATATTTCTCTACGAAATCGAAGCATGAGGAGATCCTACCTATGCCTACATAGCTGAAAGGATGAGTAAACGGAAATGGAAATGGACGGGGTACATTGCTTATATAACTGATGGCCGTTGGCGTAAAAAGGTTCTCGTGGAGACCGCGCACCGGAAAACGCAGCGCGGGTCCTCCAACGAGGTGGACGGATGACCTGGTGAAGGTCACTGGGAGTCGTTGGACCACATGTGACCGCTCGTTGTGGAGGCCTTTGTTCAACTTCGGGCGTCCTTTGGTTGATATGATGATGATAAGGTTACTCACAATCAAGCTTTTTTTCTAGTTTTCTTACGGTGATGTAAAGCCCTCTTTTACATACAGAAGCGCACCCAACCCTCCGCCTGCCAAGCGGTACTATTAAACCTCTTTTAAGATTAATTAAAAGTCCCTCCCCTACGCTGTGTTACAAAAAAACAAAAGCTCTCGGTACATACGTATGCACTTGCACAGAGCTCATTTATCACGCGAAAGTGTTTTAAATTGGATTACTGTTACACCGTTCTTCGTGGGACTAGTGAACCAGAGCTCGCAAGTGTGCTGGCTCGACTGGGGGAGTACCGCGTCGACACAGAGTACCGGCGAGAAGTAGCAACATTGTATTATTATGGTCGGCGTAGCAGCTAACGGTTGGTGCAGTGGCTGATACAGTCGACTGCTGCGCACCGGGTCGTGGGTTCGATTCCCACACGGAACAAATATTTGTACGATCTGCAGATAGTTGTTCCGGTTAAGGAGACAGAAGAAATCCTAGTGTCCATTTCAGCTCAAAATCGTCCACTGCTGAACAGAAGCATCCCCCAAAGATTGCCGCAACTACCGGTATGGTTCTGTGTTGTGGGCTCATTGGGGGGTTTTTGCCATAATCGCCACGCTTGGCAGTCGGGTTGGCGATCACAGTTGAGTTATATATGTACTCGAAGGATGCTGCTGCCCATCCTCCGTCTAATTCCATAGTTGCCTTTGACGACACCCACGGGATGAGGTGGGGTGGTGGTACTCTAAGTCGGCACCACACGGCAATCCTAGTGCGGGGCATCATTTTTTAAGAAAAAATTAAAAATAATAACATTAAGCAACTGGCTTTCTGCGCTGCGTGTCGCGGGTTCGATCCCCGCACGGAACAAATATTTGTATGATCTATAGTTGCTGTTTCGGGTCTGGGTGTTTGTTTATGCAAGATTTATGTCTGTGAACTGTACCCACGACACAGGAGAAACTATTTTTAACACGAAATAAGAAGGAGAGTGAGCGACATGCGACGGAAAAAGGATATGTCCGCCCTGAAGGTCAGCAATACATTGGCAGTGATCAGTTCGGCGACCTGCATGCCCGTTTGCCTCACTATATCATTAGCAAACCGTTCATAGTCACTATACGTTGCAAAATGGAGTAAGTCATTGTAAGAAACTCTCGATTAGTCTTTGCTGCAGGGCGGCGATATTCCAAACCCAAACATGAAAAGCTTGAGGCTTTCATGATTATTTGACAGCCGCAGATAAATCGGTCAGATTAATAATATAATTAATAACTTTATTTCGGATCAAAGAATCCATATAGTGTTAGTAACATAAAATGGCTTATTACCTAGTGTTAGTACCGATCACTCTCCGGACAAACTGTTTTACAATCGGAGAGCACAAGCTCTCAGCTACAATTTTCAGGATATTGTTTTGACTGTCTCTCAGTCTCCTCAATAGTGAAGCTGGTTTTTTGCGTATAATCGTGCGAAAACCATCGGTACGGGCTTGTGCAAACATCTCCAATGCACTGCAGTAACGAGGCAGTCTCAACAACATCCTGAAAGCATTGTTGTACTGGACACGTTGGACATCCAGCGATCTTTTGGTGTAATCGACCCATAGATTGCCTGTGTACATACTCTGGCAGTAAGCCTTGAAACACCACCCGTACCGCTAGAGCCCTACGCTCCCTCTCAATGTCTACATCGTCCTTAAGGTTGTAGACAAGAATAGTTTAGTTGTTTTTAATTCTATTTGTTTTTTCTCGTTTGATTAGTTAGATTAGAGACAATGTGTCTCAAATTTTTTCAAGCCGCCCAAAGGCATCCGACTGGGCTAAAAGAGAACAACCGGGACTGATGATTTCACTTGCTCTCCGAAGCACGTGGGAGACCCACACTTTAAAAATCACTATGCAATTACCCATCTGACCCATCCATATCCATAGAATAACTGCGCCATGTGTTATGTTAACTGTGCCTCAACAATAACTTGATTACGTAATGAAGTTATTCTTATCATCCATATCAGCCATAGGATGTCCACTGCTGAACAAAGGCTGCCCCCTTAGATTTCCATAACGAGCGGTCACATGCCGCTCTCATCCAACGACTCCCAGCGACCTTCGCCAGGTCGTCTGTCCACCTCGTTAGAGGTCGTCCCACGCTGCGTTTTCCGGTGCGCGGTCTCCATTCGAGAACCTTTTTATCCCAACAGCCACCAGTTCTACGAGCAATGTGCCCCGCCCATTGCCACTTTAATTTACTAATCCTTTCAGCTATGTCGACAACTTTAGTTCTTTTACGGATCTCCTCATTTCTGATTCGATCTCGTAGAGAAATACCAAGCATAGCTCTCTCCATAGCTCGCTGAGTGACCTTGAGCTTTCTTATGAGGTCCATTGTGAGTGACCACGTCTCTGTTTCATATGTCATCACTGGTAACACACACTGGTTAAATAGCTATTCTTATAAAAACAAAAAACAAAACATATACTATATAAAAAATACTGAGCTGATATCCATTGTTACACTGCGGTATAAACGCGGCCAGTATGCGACCCTCGTGGCTGTAAAAACAGAGGATTAACTAAAGCGTCCGGTGGGGGAGCCACTGTGTCAATACGATAGAGAGAACGTGTTTAACTTTGTACTTTGAGGAGTGTGTTCATGAATTTTAAGTTTCATTTGCAGCAAATTGTGTGCCGAGAGTGAGCTTTGTAATCTGCCTCTCCCCTTTAAACCTTAAGTTGGAGTTCCTGAATAAAAACTCTGCATATACCGTGCCGTGTGGTGCCGGCTCAGAATGCCACCACCCCATTTCCTCCCATGGGTGTCGTAAAAGTCGACTAAGGGATTAGCTAGAGGATGGGCAGCAGCGTCCTTCGAGTACATTAACAACTCAACTGCGATCGCCAACCCGCCTGCCAAGCGTGGCGATTATGGCAAAACCCCCCAATGTGCTCACAACACACCCGTATCGGTCGTTGTGGTGATCTTTGGGGGAGGCCTGTGTCCAGCAGTGGACTTCATTCGGCCGAAATGATGATATACCACACGCCTTAAAATAAAATTATTCACAGCTTAGTTTAGGACGGATGGCTATTGCTACCGAATTATTACGTTCTTCAAAGACACTGTACTGTACATAATATTAGATCGGCCCATAAAGGTCACTACTGAGACGGGTGGTCTATTATTTGCTGAAAACCATACGAAACTGACAAGCTATTTGCTTAAGAAAAATTTGAAGACGAAATCAGGCTCATTTTGCAAATTATTTTTCTTCATTTTTTTTTTTTAAACGTTGCCCCACAATAGTATTTCTCCTGTGTCGTGGGTGCTTTTACAGACATGAATTCCACGTACCATACACCCAGACCCGGAACAACTACCTGCAGATCATAACATTAACATTGCTTAGTAGTTCTAGATAACTAAGGGAGCTCACTTTCGTGCTCTAAATGTAAGGAAGTGGAAAACCAATGAATGGGTAGACCTGTAGCATCACACTGTAGCTGGTCCAATCATCTTGACCGTTTATTATAATGGTTATTCAGCAATGAACGTGTACAGGCTGGTGAAATAAAGGGAGACCTTGTCAGTGAGAAAAAACGATATTACCAGCGATGATATCTTACACAGAGACGTGGTCACTCGCTGCGGGCCTCATAAGAAAGCTCAAGGTCACTCAGTGTGCTACGGAGAGAGTTATGCTTGTTTTTTCTCAACGAGATTGAATCTGAAGAGGTCTGTAGAAGAACTAAAACCACCGACATAGCTGAAAGGATTAGTAAGCAGGCCGAGGCGGCAATGCAGCGGGCAATAGCTAGTAGTAGAACTGATGGCCATTAGGGCAAAAAGATTCTCGAGTTAAGACCGCGCACTGGAAAACGCAGCGTGAGACGGCGACAGCGAGGTGGCCCAAATTGACCTGGTGAACGTTGCTGGGAGGCGATGGATGTGAGTGGTATGCGACCGGTCATTGCGGAAATCTACGGGGGAGGCCTTTGTTTAGCAGTGAAAATCATTCGGGTGATAGGAGGAATTAGTAAAAGTATGATATTGGGCGTGTGGCGTCAAATAAAGGAAGCGGATAATGAATTTGACGGCACGGTTGGTGCAGTGGCTGATGCAGTCAGCTGCTGCGCTCTGGGTCGCGGGCTCGATTCCCGCACGGAACAAATATTTGTATGATCTGCAGGTAGTTGTTCCGGGTCTGGGTGTATTGTATGTGGAATTCATGTCTGTAAACGCACCCACGACACAGGAGAAATCCTAGTGAGGGGCAACGTTTTATTTAAAAAATTATTCCACTTTCAAAGTCCCAAGAGCGTCACAAAATGAGAACTTCAAATTATATCTACGACAGTTTTCTAACTCATCACCCAACATCCCATATCTCCCCCTCAAAAATGTTCCATATTCATCCCTTTATAAGTGCGAATCAATTTCCCACAAACAAATAAAAGGGGTACATCGGGGTGCGTTGATTCACAATTGATTAGCGCATTATGCAAATTGGCCGATGTCACCCCCGCAAACTGACTAATGACCTTGGTTTAGTCAAAAATCAACATTCAATTTTACATTTAATTTCCATATTGATGTGGGATGAAATTTGAGGGTAGATAAGCACTTCTTCCTTATTGTTTGTGGTAAAGCGAAAGTTCACGTGGTCCTGTGGTTGATACCCAGATGAAATAAATTTTTTTTTTTTTTCTGTACATGTATTTAAAAATATTGTAAATGACGGACTAACGTGTTGCTGGGGAGTTTGTTGCGCCGTTTCTTCTTCTCAGCTTAAACGCTAGGAAGCGGTGAAGGATGGGTGCTGTCTAATGTTCACGTTCAAAACAGCACGGTTGCTGCGCTCCGGATCGCGGGTTCGATTCCCGCACGGAACAAATATTTGTTTGATCTGCAGGTAGTTATTCCGGATCTGAGTGTATTGTGTGGGACATTTTTAAACGCTCCTACGCGACACAGGAGGAATCCTAGAGCAGGGCAAAGTTATTTAGGATAAAAAACGAACTAATCATTTTAGTCTATTTTGAATAAATTATTATTTCATTCCTTTTAAAGGTTTGGTTTCCCAATCTGTTTTAGAAAATATAATAATTATTTCTATTCCTATATAATTAACTAGTAACGAGCATTACACCGATTTATTCCTGATAAAATAAAACTGTAGTCGTGGGTGAACTGTGGTGGTATGATGTATAAAAGTAACTTCATCTGAGTCCCACTGGATATTTACAGGCATGACGCTATTTTTAGGGTTCCGAACGTCCAAAGGAAAAACCACGGAACCCTTATAGGATCCTTCGTGTGCCTGTCTGTCTGTCTATCTGTCACAGCCCATTTACTCCGAATCTACAGGACCGATTAAGATGAAATTTGGTACACATATGGTTTTCTGGGACCCAAACATGGACGAGTAACGTAAATTAATTAATTTTGAATATGTGTGTCACTTTTGAGGGCAATATAGAAAATTAAAGAAAAATGTTTTGCAAACTGTACTGTGTAATGTAATGTGAAATGGAAGGACTTGTTGTGACGGTCTCAAAAATAGTTATTTTGTAACTTAAAAATATTTTAAATTGGCCGTTCTCCCCCGACACAATTATCAATAAATTATAAATTCAATTATCACAACTAAGATAACATATTCATTGACGGAACCCTCTCCACGCGAGTTCAACTCGCACTTGTCCGGTTCTTAATGTTCCAAGAACCTTAATTGCTACGGTATTAACGTGTAAAGAGCTCGTAGCGATTTGTAGTTTCTGCTACGAACCCGTAGGCATGCGCTACGCATGACATACGCTTACAGTAATACGTTATATTCTTGACTGTGACGTAATAATATGATAGTTAATCTTTTTGACCACGGAGTATTTAAGGTTACTTCATGTTTATTTTGATAAATGTTATTAATACCTGCAATATAATTATACGGCCACGATAAAGATAAGTACAACTTAAAAAGAGAATTAATCAAACATAAATAAGATTTTGTCAATATTATTTATATTATATGTAGAAGAGACGAAACATTCTCTACGTCTTATCACTTTTAACACAGGGAGTTTTAATCGGATAAAATGTAACAGAAATGTATTACTATCACAAGGATTTTGTGATCATACAAAGTCAAAGCAAAGTAATATTGTTTTTATTCATGTAAACCATTTGCTGGTAATAGTCAGAATTTAAATAGTTGCACGGTTCCAAGTCGTTGATCCTATGGAGAAGAACCGCCGAGAAACTCCATGGATATACTCTTTTGAAATAATATTTGAAAGTATTACAGTCTTCAATATTATCGTAAAAACGATGTTAGGATAATGCATGCCAATGTGTGCGATAAATACACACATATTTATGCAAAATGATATTCAAATGCGTTACAATTAGATTGCTATAACAGTTATAAGCTGACCAGTCCCGACAGAGGGCACCCGTTCACGGGCATAACGCATGCATCAGCATAGCTCAGCTCAACCATAATGCAGGGAACTTAGCCACCTAACACATAACGCTACCTTCAACAAGACATTTTAGTGAGCATGACAGACTCATACTGCCAGGCAACAAGCTGGTGTATATGTTATTACATTAGTGGCTACATAATGCTCACATTCACGATAGTAAAAGAGTAAATTATTTTATCTACACAAATAAATAAAATTGAAGTGTCTGTTTGTAATGTCAAAATAACTGCTGTGTACTAAATGCATATGAAAGTATATACGGTACCTATAACAAAAAAACAATTTTTAAATTTTTTGTCTGTCTGTCTGTCTGTTTGTTCCGGGTAATCTCCGAAACGGCTGGACCGATTTTGACCGGACCTTCACTGGCAGATAGCTGATGTTATAAGGAATAACTTAGGCTACTTTTATTTTAGAAAAATAATTAGTATTCCGCGTAAAAAATTAAACCCTTGAAATCCAATATATATATTCTATGTCAAGTGTCTATGTCGAAGTACTCTAAATTTCTTTTAAATTAAACGCGGTTGAAACCGCGGGTCCCAGCTAGTATGCAATATAAAATTAATATCATATATACTAAAATTATTAAACAGTATCAAATGTAAATGTACCCATAAAATGAATATATAACTAACAATTCATTATCATACATATCAGCCGTCCACTGCTGGATAAAATAGATTCCCACAATTGCGTGCAGAATAGCACAGAAGGAACGTTGCTGCCCGTCCCTCTGATTCAGAGTCCCTTAGTCACCTTTTACGACATCCACAAGAGATGGAGTGGTGCTTTACTTTTAATCCGAACACAACATGGAATATATGATCATGTATTTATATAAATACCTTCCCCCGAGTATATGAAAGTTGTTTTGTGTGCAGAGCCGACTCCGTGACCTGGAACCCGCACAAGCTGATGGGCACCCTGCTGCAGTGCTCCACCGTCCACTTCAAGTATGAGGTCAGTTCATTACCTTACTACTGCTATAAATGTATGTTTGTATGTCTGAGGCCCATCACGCTTAAACGGTGCATAGATTCTAATGAAATTTGGTACAGATTATTTTATAATTATTTGTATTTTTGACATTAAAAACATTGTTTTTTTGACATTAATATTATTAATTATTTACATCAAAATTTTTCTCGAAAGGCAGACGCCGTTTTTTCCGTTTTTCTTAGTATTCAATCCATTTAGCACCCATTGCAATAGACCTTTTACTTGTAGTTTCCATTTCATACAATAGTTTTATGCCGTGTGGTGCCGGCTCAGAATGCCACCGCCCCCTCTCTTCCCATGGGTGTCGTAAAAGTCGACTAAGGGATTAGCCGGAGGATGGGCAGCAGCGTCCTTCGAGTACATTAACAACTCAACTGCGATCGCCAACCCGCCTGCCAAGCGTGGCGATTATGGCAAACCCCCTCAATGAGCCCACAACACATCCATATCGGTCGTTGTGGTGATCTTTGGGGGAGGCCTGTGTCCAGGAGTGGACGTCGTTCGGCTGAAATGATGATGATGACAACAGTTTTATACCTCCGGGGACAATCCGAGACTGCATTTTATAGTGCAGCCATGGAGAGTCCCTGGTTAGTGTCCCATTACATTTTAGATTAAAATTCTCTAAAGGGCCTCTGCGTGTTGGACCCATGTCCCCGTGTAAGCCTATCAAAATACCGGGTTCCAGAATTTATTATTATGTAATTTATTTTTTACATTCAACTGTTTATGATTTGATATCGACACTTAGGAGGTTTTTTTTAATACGTTTCCCCACACTAGGATTTCTCCTGTGTCGTGGGTGCGTTTACAGCCATAAATTCCACACACAATACACCCAGACCCGGAACAACTACCTGCAGATCATACAAATATTTGTTCCGTGCGGGTATCGAACCCACGACTCAGAGCGCAGCAGCCGACAGTGTCAGCCACTGCACCAACTGTGCCGTCACTAGTTAGGTAGGTTTCGACTTCACAACGTTTAATGTAGAAACATTGTCTTCATATAACCTGAATTTTCGAGAACATTTTACTCATAAATATTGTAACATGATTTTAAAAAGAGTACCAGAGAGAGACAGACCATTGCCATCTTCGTAAAAACTCGTATTTAATCTACTTAACTCAAGAGCCCCTTCGTGAATCTTCAGTAACTGACAATGGATATCAAGAGCAGTTATAGTAAATGTAGGCAATTATTTGCAGCACACGCCCCGCGCGGAGTGTGGGTAATGGTTGTTTTATTGTTAGCAGTTAAAGCTGGGTAATACTGATGTGACGCGCATAACTCTCATTTCAACTTTTTATTACCTAAGTTACAGCAATCAGTGCAGTGGGGCTTATTGTTTGTCGAAATATATTGTACAATATGTATCATAAACCCGGTCGGGAATATGTATATTTCGATTGTGACAATAATTACGAATATACATACAAAATGTCCAAAGTCCTACTATTTGTAAATAATGAAAATGTACTTATTCCGTATAAAATAGCCTAAATTCAATCAATTTGAATACGTTTGCCCCGGTAAAACTGTAGTTACTATCTATCAAAACTCGTTTTTATTTCTTTTTTCTTTTTGGACTAGATATTTTTTTAAAGGATTACATAAATATGATCACATTACGACACTAAATACTTAGTACCTACGGCTTTTTTAGTACCTATTGTATTGTATATATTTAAATCGTTTGTTTTGTTAAAAAAAACTCATAGCGCTGCCTACTGGAATAGGCAGAACAACGTCTGTTAGACTATGTTATATATAATTCTTCTGTACGTGTGTATGTCGCTGGACTTCTAAACGGCTGGACTGATTTGGATGTCACTTTTTGTGTATGTTTGAGTGGGTTCCTGGATCGGTCATCGGGTCATCTGTCCACCTCGTTGGAGGTCGTCCCAATATTCGTTTTCCTGTGCGCGGTCTCCACACGAGAACCTTTCTGCCGCAATGGCCATCAGTTCTACGAGCAATGTTCCTCGCCCACTGCCACTTCAGCTTACTAATCCTTTCCGCTATCTCACCAAATTTAATTCTTCTACGGATCTCCTTATTTCTATTTCGCTCTCGTAGAGAAATACCAAGCATAGCTGTCTTATATCAACCTTGTGTGGATTCAAACATATACTGAACGGAAAGCAACAAGTTAATTTGAATATTACAATGTAACGATCTCAAAAACGCAAAATGAAATTAATATCAAGCGTAAAATAAACTCAGATTCGATAATGTGAAAAGCCACTCATAACATAACAAATGCCGAAATTCCTACACATTTCATATATTCAAATATTTTCTACCATATAACTCTATTAAAAGGTCCAGGTGCCGTGTGGTGCCGGCTCAGAATGCCACCACCCCATGTCCTCCCATGGGTGTCGTAAAAGTCGACTAAGGGATTAGCCGGAGGATGGGCAGCAGCGTCCTTCGAGTACATTACCAACTCAACTGCGATCGCCAACCCGTCTGCCAAGCGTGGCGATTATGGCAAAACCCCCCAATGAGCCCACAACACATCCATATCGGTCGTTGTGGACATCTTTGTGGGAGGCCTGTGTCCAGCAGTGGACTTCATTCGGCCGAAATGAAAAAAAAATGAAAAGGTCCAATTTCCATTCACAACAAGCTATAGTAATTCTTGTTACACAATAATTCTAGAACACGGAATTTTAGGAATTATTTGATAAATAATAAGGTTGGATTTACTTTGGTATTGTGATAAGGGTTGGTTCAAATTGGCAACATATGTTCGCAAGTGTTCTGAAGAGGAATTTAATTAAATGCGCCGCGTTCCTAACAGCTGTGATAGAGATGTAACTGGTAATATCGATAATATGCCCAACAGTTACCTACGTTAAAAAATATTGCAAGGGAAGTTTATTATTGTGATCAAGATTTCAAACTTGTGCTGTAGATTCATTGGTACCGGCAGAGATTAAGCCACCTCCTCTCCAACCTTGAGATTAGTAATAGGCGAGTAAAATATATCCAGAGGATGAGCCTATCAAGCCTGGTGGATATGGCAATGCCTTCTATGAGCAGTCATAGTAGCGATATAACCATTGAAAGGTAAAATTACAAATCTACTTGTTGTCCTTCCTATGGTTATCCTTGTGATATCCTACTACTTCTTGAGACAAACCAAACATAGATCCGTAGTATGATATTATTATGATAGAGAAGAATACCGTGTTACCACCATTAAAAAAAGTTACTGAGGCAAATTTTACACTTACGACCCTTGAATCCAGAAATTTCTATAAGAAATAAGTCTGGAACCACTGAGTACATGTAATGGATGATACTGTCCACATGTGATCCACAAGTTGTCTCTAATAACACTAGCTGAACTAGATTGAGATACTTTCATTCAAAGCAGCGCTCACTACATTGTTTCTACTTTCAATTTCGTGAATTTTCAATTATACCATTAGATTTATCGATATAAACTTCACATCACATCTCTAATGCCAAAACATTGAGTGTGGGCGGAGTCCACGGGAATTTATCACGAAGCATATTGCACTGACATGAAACAAGCATTTACTGTCGAAATTACTTAGTCGTGTTACATAGGTATACAGCTGATTATCACTATACATTTTCTTAAATATTTGTGATTCCGGAAAAGTGTTTATAAATGTTTGAAGAAAAGTCGAGATTAAGAAAATAATCTTAAATATAAAAACAGAATTTAAGGAAAAGTTTGACGTAGTGGCTAGTACAACTAAAGCAGACTACCACTAGAGCAGACTGCCACTAGAGCAGACTGCCACTAGAGCAGACTGCCACTAGAGCAGACTGCCACTAGAGCAGACTGCCACTAGAGCAGACTGCCACTAGAACAGACTGCCACTAGAGCAGAGTACCACTAAAGCAGACTGCCACTAGAGCAGACTGCCACTAGAGCAGACTGCCACTAGAGCAGACTGCCACTAGAGCAGACTACCACTAGAGCAGACTGCCACTAGAGCAGACTGCCACTAGAGCAGACTGCCACTAGAGCAGACTGCCACTAGAACAGACTGCCACTAGAGCAGAGTACCACTAAAGCAGACTGCCACTAGAGCAGACTGCCACTAGAGCAGACTGCCACTAGAGCAGACTGCCACTAGAGCAGACTACCACTAGAGCAGACTGCCACTAGAGCAGACTGCCACTAGAGCAGACTGCCACTAGAGCAGACTGCCACTAGAGCAGACTGCCACTAGAGCAGACTGCCACTAGAACAGACTGCCACTAGAGCAGACTACAAGTAAAGCAGACTGCCACTAGAGCAGACTGCCACTAGAGCAGACTGCCACTAGAGCAGACTACAAGTAAAGCAGACTGCCACTAGAGCAGACTGCCACTAGAGTATAGTATCGTAACTCACTGATGAACAGGCATCTCCCATGCGAAACCAAATTATTCCCCCACTACTGTAAACAGAAGGTACCTACACTCACGACGGTTGTTACCGCGGTCGGAATTTAGCATATAAATCACAGACAAACATCTGGTCGGGACAGATAGCGAATATGCATAATTGTCTCCAAACTCTACGGCGGATGAGGGCGGCATGTGACCGGCCGTTGTGGAAATGATGGGGCAGGCCTTTGTTCAGCAGTGGACACCCTTTGGCTGATGTGATGATGCTAAAGCTCTATGGTGCATTGTTGTTGTTTACGTAGTCTTACATAGATGTTTTTGTATTTTACTATCCACGTTTTATTTTATTAATTGAATTAGACTTGATTTTTATCTTTACTGATACTTAGTTATATCTTTGTTTTTATTGACAACTCACACCAAATTTCTTCTGTAATGCAAGTACAGTTTACATATATAATCGCTCAGGCACTAATATTTAGACCCAGAACCTTATTCTTATTCTTATTATATATTGCCTCACACTACCATTTCTCCTGTGTCGTGGATGCGTTTACAGACATAAATTCCACACACAATTCACCCAGACCCGAAACAACTACCAGCAGATCATACAAATATTTGGCCGTGCGGGAATCGAACCCGTGACCTGGAGCGCAGCAGTCGACTGTATCAGCCACTGCACCAAACGTGCCGTCATCAACATTGACAGCCATTAGTTTGGGATTTACATTCGGTTAGAAAATAAATGTATATTTAACCGACTTCTTTTTTTTATGTATTTACCCCGATGGCTACGAGATTTGTAGACCGATTTGAGCAATTATTTTTTAATGGGTGGAAAATGCTTTCTAATTCGTCCCATATAAATTCGATTACATTTGATGGAGTAGTTTTTTAACCAGCTTCAATAAACATGTTCAATGTGACTGCGCTTATCTAGATGATGTCTTAATAGTTTCGATTCCTCTCACATCAGAGAACCGATTTGAGTCATTCTTATTTTTAGTGTTAAATACTGATGCCAAATTGGAAAAAGTTAAGTGAAACAAAAAGCTGGCCCCGCCCGGCTTCATAAATAAAGAATTTTGTAATTTTATTGGTATTAATATTTTTATATCGAGCAGGGTTTTTGTAGCCGGTATTTTTTTAAAAGTATTTTTATTGAAAGTTTAAGGTACTATATTTTACTGTTTCGAGTAGAGAATCGTGGTATGATTCACCTCCTAACAGTTTTCAGGTTAATAAATCTGCACCCAGTAAGTACTACTCCACTACAAAAATATTTTACTGTCACCCGAGTTATAATGCTATTAGAAATGCCGTTACTGAATTCGTGCGTTAAAATCTTGGCAACACTATTTAGTGCTTTAATAATCGTGTAGCAAATGGATCAGTAGCATTAAACAGACCATGAATTGCATCCTAGTGCACAAAAGTTTCTTTGACACCTGTCTCCTTCACGACCACTCTTTATTCTGTCACCATCTCGTTTTCTTTCCAGGGCATCCTGCTGAACTGCAACGCGATGTCAGCGGAGTATCTGTTCATGACAGACAAGATCTATGATCCGAAATACGACACCGGAGACAAGGTGATCCAGTGTGGCCGGCATAACGACATCTTCAAGCTGTGGCTGCAGTGGCGCGGGAAGGTATGTTACGTAAAAAGTATTTTAATTTACGAGACTAGTTGTCAGTTCTATTTGATAGACATTTTAAAATTGAAAAGTTACTTATAAACTTTTTATTGTCATCGTTGTGACTGCAGTATCGTATTGCTGCTACTCTATGGCTTAGAGTCTGCGCTCACCAACCCGCCTGCTAAGCGTGGTGAGTATTGGCAAATTACTATACACGGCATGTAACCGGTCGTCTTATAGGGGAGGCTTTTGTGCAGCAGTGGACGTTTTTTGGCCTATTTGATGAACTTATTAATATTTCAGATTCATTTTTAAAATATCCGGTCTAATGAAAAACTGTACCTGTCGGATTCTCGAAGCGTTTGGGTTACTGTATGTAGATATACCAAAAAAATTATTTATTTATAATTATTATTTGTGGGACATTTATATGACAGTTGTCCACCACCAGTATTTAATCCCTTAATGTCCCCCTTGTATACATATGGTTCCTGTATAAGGGCTACATCATATTTGTTCCTATTCAGCTGACGACTGAGTATTGCCGTGGCTGCCTTACTGTGATGCAGGTTAATTTGTACGCACCTTAAATTGCTCATCGTGATGGCTTGTGGTTGTGATGATGCCTAGTGCTGTTGGCCTCCCTCTCCCGTCTCTGCCAGCAGCTCGATGTCATCTGGAATGGCCGGTGAGGAGGCAATCCCCAGTTCGTCCAATCCCAAAGTGAGATAGTCCGATCTCATCGAAAGTGGCGATGAGACCGGATCGTCCCCCCGTGGTTCAGAGTCACCTGTCTTCACCTCCTCACCATCCATTCCATCTGTAATTTGCTTTTCAGCATTTTCGGGAGCCGAGGTAGTTGGCACGCCGTCCGCGATCTGTTCAGAGGGACCGACGGGGCGCTTTAGCCCATCGTCTAGGAGCTTAAAGTAGCTCCGGTCCATCCCCGCGTGCAGATTGTAGCCCTGTTGCTTGATGTAGTCGGCCGAAGCCCTATCCATCAGGATAATGCTACGGGCGACCACACCTTCAACCACTTGATCCACCACCTTCCACTCAGCAGTCGTGAGATCTTTATTGAACGACCGGAGCATGTCGAGCTCCTGTGTTAGGGTCGCTTTTCTGGATGGCATGCGCCTTTTCCATGCCATCTTTACCGGTCTGGGCAGGTCCTTCGCGTCTACTACACGTAGACTTAGGGCCCCGTCCCTGATCGTCTTCCCTTGCAGTGTCTGCAGCCACGTGACAGCTGCTTCACCATCGCACACTACTTGCAGTGCGCCTGCCGTGAGTCCATTTCCTAGGACGAAGATGGGCCTAGGTTCTGGCGTATCCACCATCTTTTCCCACAGGAGGTCTCGGATATCCTCTACATCCTCGGCCTTCAGGGTCTGAACAGGATGTTCCTCTGCAACTATGGCCATCCTAGTTTTTGCCACTGCATCCCTGAAGGACCCTGCTTTGGTCCTTTTGGGTACATTGATGGCCTCAACTGAGTCTCCACTGCCTTCTGTCCTCAGTCTTTTCGGCATGCGGGCTACTTCCTGTGGCAGTGACTCCACAGATCCCGCTCCTTGCCTTATTAAGGCCATGCGTCGCCTTTGGGCTCCACTTGGCTTTTTGTGCCTGCGCACCTGTTGTGCTTCGTCCCTGACCGGTGGTCTCCCTGCATTTGGGTCAGGCTGCGTAGAGCCCTCGCCTCCCGCCGATCGACTTACCAAGTCCAGGGACAAGCCTGGTTCCCCCCTCCCCACTTGCACGCTAACACGGCCGGTTGCCCCTCTGCTTTGGGCGCTGCTGCCAGTTATGGCTGCATTACCTGAAGCGTCAGGGCCTCCAGCCCCGCCAACAGCAGGTGTGTTGGTCACCCTTGCTACGACCCTTACCGGCTGTCTCCCTTCGTCTGGGTCAGGCTGTGTACAGCCCTCGCCTTCCGTTGGTCTACAGGCCGAGTTTGGGCGTGAGCCTGTTCCTCCCCTTCCTGCCTGTACGTTGGTACTGCCAGAGGCCCCTCTGCTCTGGGAGCTGCTGCCAATAAAGGCTGCAGCGGTGCCCGAAGCGTCAGGTCTCTTAGCATACCCAACAGAGGCTATGCTTTTTGGGTTGCCCTTAAAAGAGCTCCCCGAGTTGTCCCTAGAGACTGGTCGCGGTTTTTTTTTGGAATAATCCATACGCTTGTTGTTTACCTATTCATTCTACTGATTCTTCGAATACATTAACGACTCAACTGCGATCGTCAACCCGCCTGCCAAGCGTGGCGATTATGGCAAAAACCCCAATGAGCACACAACACACCGATGTCGGTCGTTGTGGTGATCTTTCAGGGAGGCCTGTGTGCAGCAGTGGACTTTATTCGGCCGAAATGATGAAACGGGTTGGTGATCACAGTAGAGTTGTAGATGTACTCGAAGGACGCTGCTGCCCATCCTCCGGCTAATCCTAGTTGCCTTTTACGACACCCACGGGATGAGATGGGGTGGTGCTATTCGTAGCCGGCACCACACGGATATACGGAGTGCGGGTATACAAAATGACAAAAAAAAAATTTACTTAGCCATTAACTGATCTATTTTTAAGCAAAAACGCTTTGCTCCTCAATTCAATCAGCAACATCTTTTCGGATAATGATAGGTCTGCTCATATAGCTTCTGAATGGAGATTTTTTTAACATTTTCTGTAAGTGAGTTGAACCTTGAACCGAAGAATCCTTAGTTATGTTCTGTAAACTTCTCATCGTGGATTGACAGTAACGTGAAAATGGTTTCTTCCGTAAATCAAAGTCAAAGTTTTTTATTTCAAATAAACCAAATATTGGCACTTATGAAACGTCAGAATCTAAGTTCCGGTTCCAAATAGTTGATCTCGTGGAGAAGAGGCGGCAAGAAACTTCATGGATACTCTTTTAAAATAATTGAGGTTACAATGTTGATTGATACAAATTATTGTAAAACATACCGAGAAAAATCTAGGTCAATGTGTAAAGATGGAACATACCACATACAAATAAATAAAATTGAAGTGTCTGTTTGTAATGTCAAAATAACAGCTTTTTACTAAATGCATATGAAAGTATATACGCTACATATAACAAAAATTCAATTTTTTAACTTTTTGTTTGTCTGTCTGTCGGTCTGTCTGTCTGTCTGTCTGTCTGTCTGTTTGTTCCGGGTAATCTCCGAAACAGCTTGACCGATTTTGACGGGACTTTCACTGTTAGATAGCTGATGTTATAAGGAATAACTTAGGCTACTTTTATTTTAGAAAAATAATTAGGGTTCCGCGCAAAAAATATAAAACCCTTGAAATCCAATATATATAATCTATGTCAAGTGTCTATGTCGAAGTACTCTAAATTTCTTTTAAATTAAACGCGAGTGAAACCGCGGGTCCCAGCTAGTAATATAATAATAATAAATTATTTGACGTGGCAGTTAACGGCTGACCAGAGGTGCAATTCTCTAAGGTCAGACATCCATACATCCTTGAATACAGAATTGAAATAACGGTGATAACCCAATTTGGTAATCGCTAAGACTGGTCCTCATGGCTTACCTTCTGCAACGTGTCCTTGAATAGCTTCAATCATGTCTTAACGAATACCGATTTGGTTTTACACCGTTATTTCGATTCTGTTTTTAAGGATGCATGGATGTTTGAGCTTAAGGAATTGCACCCCAGTCCCAACAGACGGCACCCGTTCACGAGCATGACGCATGCATCAGCATCGCTTCGCTCAATCATGTTGTAGGTATTGTATCGAACGACCCGATACACAACGCCACCGCCAGCAAGACATTTTAATGAGCATGACAGACCAATACAGCCAGGCAAAAGACAATCAATATTAGTACAAAAAATAACATCAATCGCTACATGATTCTCACACATTTACAGTTTCGTATGAATATCCGCGGTTACAGAAAATGAATAGAGTGGAATATCGTCTTCAGTCATTACTTCTTCTGAACCATCTTCTTGAATGGGCCTCGGTATGAGGATACAGGGGTTGGCTGTTCGAATTACAGCGGCGTTCGGATTACCCCGGAGGCTCTACAGTAACTATTTAATTGTCATTCGTATAGACACGATGCAATATTTTTCTCTTTTAACTCAATCAATTTTAATTTCAAATTTGACGGGGTCATTAGTCCAGTGTTTGCAGTCGCGGCTGTAGAGCGTGAAGTTCTGGAATCGTCTCACAGGGGGGAAAGCATTATCAGTTATTTCTGTTAGAAAACTCTCAGCGTAGCAGCCCCGATACAGTTCAATTAGTGTCGTAACAGACATTTTTAAACATCATAATGAAACAAGGGAGTATACAGAGGTCGCTACATATTTATCTCCTTTGTGAAGAAATAACAAAACTAACTCTGCGTTAGATCTTGCATACGTATTCCTGATTGCATAATGATGTTACACAACAGGGATGAGAGATGCTGATCTTAACAACCCTTACTCACACTTTACTATAGTCAAGAAAACTGTAGGGAATGCCTATACTTTACGGGACATCATAAACTCATAAGCACCTTTCCTCCAAACCCAGGGTACCTCAGGCTTCGAGCGCCTCATGGACCGTCTGATGGAACTGTCGGAGTACATGGTGCGCCGTATCAAGGAGCAGCCAGAGAAGTTCCACCTCATCCTGGAGCCGGAGATGGTGAACGTGTCATTCTGGTACCTGCCCAAACAGCTTAGAGGCGTGCCGCATGATGCTCACAAGGAGATCAAACTTGGAAAGGTCGGTGGTAAAACAAATACTTTGTGCAATTGTTTTCTGTAACTTAACTTCTGATAGAATCTCATAAGAAAGCTCAAGGTCACTCAGCAAGCTATGGAGAGCTATGCTTGGTATTTCTCTACGAGATCGAACCAGGAATGAGGAGATCCGTAGAAGAACTAAAGTTGCCGACATAGCTGAAAGGATAAGTAAGCTAAAGTGGCAATGGGCGGGGCACATTGCTCGTAGAACTGATGGCCGTTGGGGGACAAAGGTTTTTGAGTGGAGATGACGCAATGGAAAACGCGGCGTGATGGACATACGACCTGCTGAAACCTGCTGGTCCCTAGGAGTCGTTGGATGCGGGCGGTACGTTACTGGTCGATGTGGAAATCTATGAGGGAGGCATTTGTTCAGCAGTGGACATCCTTTGGCTGATATGATGATGATAATCATGGTCATGTTCATAACAACATACAGTAAAATGTAAACGTGACCTCGGGTTTTCAAAGGTCCGAAGCGAAAACGAACCCTCATAAAACTATGTATACTCTCAGTTAACGATTGGTGAGGTTAAGCAACACTCAGTGCGGTCAGTCTATGGATGGGTGAGCGCCATAGTGGTATTTCAACTGAGCGTCTCACGAAAGTAGAGATTGTGTAATTTTGTAATTAATCAAGTGGCTGTAAACACAACTAAAATTATTTTTTGTAACTAAAGTCTAAACACTGGATTTGTGTAAACGAACTTTAACCTCCAGTTACGATATCCACAAAAGGCTTCGTAAGATATTCGTAGTGGTCACTCGAACGTTAACTTTGCTGCGGCAATAGCTGCCCGAAATACAAACAAAACGCCATCTAGTATCTAATAGCAGAACCATTGTAGGTTTGCGCCAAGCTGAAGGGCAACATGATGCAAGCCGGCACCCTCATGGTGGGCTACCAGCCCGACGACCGCCGCCCCAACTTCTTCAGGAACATCATCTCTTCGGCGGCCGTCACAGAGAAGGATGTAGACTTCCTACTTGCGGAAATGGACCGCCTGGGCCACGATATCGTCGTCGAATAAAGCTTTAAATTGTAGAAAACTTTGTAATGGCGAGGGCATTTCCTGTTGATTGATAGTAAACTTTAAAATTATTTTCGATCTAATTGGAGTTTAGCAATTTATTGACTGTTCATATTTGTTGCCTGGTTTCTCATGGAAAGAAAATTGTTGGGACTAACTTTGGGTGTTCTTCGTCTTGGATGCGACTGAATTCAGATGGATATTAATTTTTACTTTGTTCGTTTTCAAGATAGGTATCCATCCATACTAAACATTGTAATAATAATGAACTATGATGAACATGTCCATTTAGTTACATATTAAGTAATAATATTATATACATTTTGAAAAAATTCTCGCCGTTACCAAGTATGTATTTTTGAATATGTATGTTTACGTACGTGTATTGAAACAAATAGTAATTTACATATTTATTTAGCTGTTAACTGCTGTAAAAACGCATAGAAATCTTAGATGTGCGTGAGGAGGATAAATAATTCATTCATTAAAAAATACCTAGCTGACTAAAACTTCACTATCGTCATCTATTGAGGAGTAGCTAAATTAAGTTTCATCTGAAATTCTAAGTATTTTGTGTCGAATATGGGATTTTATAAAACAATGGAATTGATTGGTTTTTGAATGAATTTTACATTGGCCGAGTGTGTCTTGTTCGTTCGAATTAGTAATTTATAACTCATAGCTAATTTTAGATACATTTTAGAATTCCACTCGGAAATTTCAGATTTTGATTAGCATCATTTCGATGTATTGTCTTCGAAATGGGTATTACTAGGAAAATAAACAACGACATAAATAATTTTACTAATTTATATAAAAATCAAGTCAGTTTCTTCAGCCCAGCATTTTCTTTGTCAATTCTGTAAATTCAACGCATTTCTAACGAAAACAAGTGAATAAATTCTTGAAATCTTTGTTAATCTTAATATATTCGACATGCCCATTTCATTTACAAATAAACATAAATTTCTTCGACTCCTCGAATAGCGGTCCACTGTCTTCCCAAAACGTAAAATTATTCTAACTAGAACGTTTTCTAAGAGAATATATGAACCGTCTCTTCAATATAATAATAAATATATTTATTGAATGTTGGTCGTTCTCTTTGTATATGTAATTTTAAAATTTGAATTTTGGCACTGGAAATATATTTATCGAGTGTATTTAGGCGAATTATATACGAAGAGTCCATAAAGCTCAAATAGTCGAATTGACATTTAGTACCTTGGTACGTGCTTAGATAATTTTTGTTGACTTCTTGGCAATGTTGTAGAAATAAATATTTTCTATGTACGGTGTAATTTGATGTAAGTATGCATGTGTGTATGAGGGATATGATTGTTCTGTGTTTAAGTGGAATATTAATGTCTATATATGTCGATGTTTAAATATAGGTTATAGGTTATTAAAAATAGGGTCGATCATTGATTTCAAATAATATTGAACTTGTTAAAACTATAACTGATTTGACTATTTCAATAAACAGACACACATTAATAATACTTATGTATTGATTTAAATCAAACAGTTATACGCTTGGAGCAATTCAAATTAAATAATAAATGATTGCTATATATAAACTTTAAAAAAAAAATTTTTCTGTTTACGTTATAGATTTTAATTAACGCATAGCGTTGTTCACACAAATTGCATGATAATATTGACTATTTACACAATTAAAAACAATGTGACTATTGTGAACTACAATGTAAAGTAGCAGACGATGAAAAAATAAAACAGCTGGATGTATTATGGTCTCGTCTATTACTAGCGATTGCGTTAACTACATAAGTTATATATTAATACCATAGTAAATGTGGTTTTCGCGATTATTACTATTAATTAAACAATTTTAAGCGGAATACATCGAGTATATTTGAGAATTTTGTTTTTCCTGATGTTTCGAACAGTTTGCAGCATTCGTGGTTGCCGGATAACTAAGGTGACAGGCGTCGTTACAGATTTTAAACAGCTATAAATTTTATCTACCTCTCAATTGTAATGAAAAATTGTCTTGATGTTTTTAGTGTTAGCTTTGCCTAGGGCATGTTCGCACAATGCATACTTTGCGGAGCGTCTGTGCTTGACGTCAGTTATGTGTTATTTTATTTTGGTGGCTATACTAAGCTTTGTTTGTCCTATGTATGATAAACCAGAATCATAGTAAATCTTAAAGACCGCGACACCTTGTAAAGGAATGTGTCACTATATTGGTTTGAGAAGTTGGCTGATCACGAATACTTCAATGTGTCCGAAAGGTCTATAAAACAAAAATCTATACAAATAAATAAAATTGAAGTGTCGGTTTGTAATGGCAAAATAACAACTTTTACTAAATGCATATGAAAGTATGTACGTTACATATAAAAAAAATACTATTTTTAATTTTTTGTCTGTCTGTCTGTCCGTCTGTCTGTCTGTTTGTTCCGGGTAATCTCCGAAACAGCTGGACCAATTTTGACGGGACTTTCACTGCCAGATAGCCGATGTTATAAAAAGTTACTTAAGCTACTTTTATTTTCGAAAAAGAACTTGGGTTTCGCACAAAAAAATAAACATCATGACATCCAATATACTCTACTCCTATGTCAGCTGTCTATGCCGAAGTACTCTTAATTGTTTATAAATAATCCGATGACTTTTAAATGAAACGGCGGGTGAAACCGCGGGGTCCAACTAGTCTGTAATATACGCAAAGTAATCAGTTTAAAAGTGTTTTATTATTATGAGTAATAATCGGGAAAACCTATGACATTATTATCTTAAGCTTAAGAAATAAATCAAACCGTGTGTAATCGAGTTTGATCGATTATAGTGAACAGTGCTCATGGAGGACATGTTTTAAAGCGCTCGCGTCGATATCACAAACATTTTACGAAATAGTTTTAATTACAAACGCTTTAACTTAGCGATAATGCTAATTAATTTAACGATATTTTAATAGCTAAGTTTTATTTCTTGCGCTTGTAGGTACATGTTTACGGATAAACGCAATAGGTATATTTTTATATAATTCAGTATTATAAAGAATGTTATGTTAAGTAATATATAAAATATATTATTACTATCAAAAATCACATTCTATACAAAACATATCTCCCATTTTGCCAATTACGAGTATTGTTAAATTATATGTTAAAAAGCGCATTTTAGTCTACAGCTTTTAGGTGCTTATTAATATTAATATTTTAAAATTACCAACATGGTTATCGCCAAAGGCAAGTCTACGAGGCATTTAATAAAAATTTAAATTTAAATTATGTACTTACGTTAATTTGTGACGAGCAAATACGAACAAACGTGGCAAATGTTTGTTCGTGTTTGTTTGTTTGTTTTATATGTGGTTAAAAGATGGCGTTATATCAAATAAGATTATGATGAACGATTTAAAGTGTATAAAATACTCACTAAATAGAAAAAATCGTGCGGTCGGGGGAACCCCGTCAGGAACGAAGTTCCTTACTTGCAATAGTGACCCAATATAAATCCAGTGTGGGTTAAAACAGTAACAAAAAAATAGTATAAATAATATTTACACGTTTTTAGAATTGAGTTGACCGCGCACAATACTTGCTGATCGAATCTCGATAATCGCACGGACACATTCAACCGTATCTAATACATAGAAATAGAACAAGAGGGAAAGATCGCGTACCGTATATAATAGAAAAAGACAGAGAGAAAGAGAAAGGTCATGGAGGGCCACAACGCTTTTTCCTTACGTGACGATTTCTGTAAGCCGCGTAAAAGAACTTCGTTCCAATTATTCACAAGTAGCAGTAGTTTTAAAGCTCGATCAGTGTATCTTGATGTTTAGGCAATAAGTTTAAATATCATTACATTGTTTTTATAGCTGACATATGTTTTTAATAAGATTAAGATTTTAACTTCCTTGGATCAAACTAAAGTATTTTTTTAATTTATACAGTATAGTGACGAGACACGCATGCCATTCGCCTGGTGCTAAGCATTACGCCTACCCATAACAACTGTAATACTCTCTAGAACTTGTCCTGCGTGACACCACACTGCTCTCGTCACCTTGATACATTAGTAAATTAGTCTCTTAGGTCCATTAATTTCACTAGTTAAAGTGCTCTTCAAACTGGAACAGAATAATGTATAAAATTTAAATACTAAGGGAATTACGTACAAAAATTTGAATTCGCATCATGTGTCTATGGATAAACTATCAAAACCGTTATCGTTCAATCATTTCTTCAGTATCGCTTTGAAAACAAGCACGGTGAGAGATTTTTTGCTTACCACAAAGTTTCTTAACCCAGTTGAGTAATTTGGATCAAAACATGATCATGTCACATTTTTTCTATTACTATGCAGGTTGACTTTTCCATTGTGTTGTTCTTTGCAAAGAACTTGCTTTTATAATTTTTATTTTTATTTTTAAACACTGTATGTACAAAATGACATAGTTGTACTAAGGACAAAATGACGCAGGTATGTAATTTCGTTCGTTCAAGCTTAAATGGCAAGAAGGTGCTAACAAAACTACGAGAAAAGGTATTTTAACGATAACAACATGGATCTATTAGAGGAAGAATGATCGACAGTCTTGGAGTACTTAACAAGTTTATGAAAAAAGCCATAGAAACTGTTAAAAATAAAATATGGCTTTTAGCTTCGATATAAAAAGAAAAACATATTTTTGAGGCTGAGAGCGATGCAGAGCCTTATGTCAATAACATGCAAGACGACGATGAAAACTGTGCGTGCATCTAATTGCAACGATCTCTACTCACGCTCTAAGCCCGGTGAATGTTTAGAGAAGGTTAGGTAAAGTGCATGAACTGTTCTCATTGGGCCGATTTACCCAATAGAACAAAACGATTTATTTGTGCAATTTGCGTCTACATAGGAAGTGATAAGCTGTATGTCATTTTCGCCATTGCTCCTGCGCCATCTTGTTCATACTACGGTTTTTGATTGAACTGTTTAAGACTTAATATTGTTGAACTACTTATATTTTTGTGGATTTTATAGCCAAAAAGTGTAAGTTGATAATAATATAATATAATATAATCATTTATTGCGTCAAACATGGTGTAGGGATGTTGTTACAATATTTATTTATGTTTCACATATTTGGCTAATTCATAGCATGCAAAATTGGAAATTACATTCATAACAACTTTATTATGATTTTTTATGACTATAAGTTTGGTTATAGCAATACACTGCAACGTACATATAATACCTACATTATTACTTATATGATACAATACAATCGCACTAAAAATTATATTAGTTCACAATAACCTCAGCAAGACACCCGATTATAATGTTTCTAAAATTTTGCATTCATGTACTCAGTTAAAGTATAAAAGCATTTGTTTATCAACCAAGTACGTAATCGGTAATGATTGTTGTCCCTTTCTAGTTTAGATCATAAAAATAAAATCATAATACCAAACAAAAACAGTATGTCTTTGTGTACGTACGTACTTTGTTTCCCTATAGCAAAAAAAACAAGTTATTACTCTATTGTAACTATTTAGTTTATTTGCATTTGCTATATGTCTTTTGTATAAGGTTTGTTTGTTTGAAAATTCTAAGAATAAGTGAATTAAGTCTGTATATATACGAAAAATACAATGTGACGATGACAATAAGAAGAGTAGTTGTGAAGGAGAAATATTCTCCGTTTAATGCGAAGGTGGGTTAAAGTTATTAGGTGTTAGTGTTTGTGGTGTTACTAGACGAAATATGATTAGTCCGGCGGAAGATTTATAATGTAATTATGCTAGCGATCTAGCGGCCAATAGCTGAAGGTTAAAATTATTTATTTCGAAATTGAAATGAAACTATCAGTCAAATTATACAATGATTAAGTGTAAATATGTAGTGTGTGGCTGTAGACAAATGAATAACTTCAATTACACATTTAAGTTAAAATAAAAATAAATTTAATAACTTCGTTCACTTCAATCTTCTCTAATAGAATATATAGTTTTTACTACTTAAACAGATGACAGGGCGCTAGCAAATTAGATTAGTTTAATGCAGATTAAGGGTGTATTATTTATGATTAGATGCCGTCAAACTTAATGGGAAATTTGACTCAGTGGCTAGCTTGGCTTTCTGGAAGTTTCCGCTCACGGAACAACTATTTGTATGATCTACAGATAGTTGCTCCGAGTCTTGGTGTCGGTGCGTGTGAGAATTTGTCTGTGAACTGTCTGTTAAAAAATAATAATTAAAGATGTCGCTTTTAATCAACACCTAAATCGCAGTACTTCCATTTTGCGTAGTATGTAAGTTATAAACTCGATGTTGATATAAGAGAAAATTATTTCCAGTGTCAACATAACTACATTTTCAAAGTCTTCCAAATTGTCTTCCGTTTAATGATTTTGTGTTCAATATATATGAATTGATAGACGTATACTTGCTAGTATTTCGAGAGGTTTAGTATTTAGAAGCAATATACTGTTCACTTTTGATCACTTATAATGTGAGACAAATTAGTAAAACTATCCTATATTGTTGCTATATGTCAAAATCTGTATAACCAAATAAATGGTATTGTTGTTAATTTCTTGTTTTTTATTTTGTGTTTCCTTAATTGGAACCATGCAACTTTAATCCTGACGTTTCATAAGTATTGGTTGGTTAATTGGTTTATTTGAAATGAAAATATTTGTCTTTGAGAGGATTTCGCCATAATCACCACGTTAGGCCTGCTGGATTGGTGATCACAGTATGTTATTAGATGATGATGCACTGTAGATGCAATGAATAAAATTATACATTGTAGATTTCATATTATATTAAAAAGTGATATAAAAAAAAAAAAAATAGGCGCGAAAAAAAAAAGATTTGGTAAACATAAAAATACTGAATTGCATAATATAATATCGGAACATTACAGCTAAACACATTCACACATTCTTCTCACAGTACACGAAACACTCTGCCAGAATCACTTTCCATTCATCCGCAAACACATGACAATCAGGTTTTGCATCTAGTCTTCTAGATGCAAAACCTGATTGTCATGTGTGAGCGCAGTGAGGGTTCGCTGAATAAGGCACCGAGCACGCGCGACAGTTCGGCATGAGAGAACTGAGAATAGTTTGTGTCTCCTGTTACGGCGGTAATTATTCGGAGTGAAGAGCTGTAACAGTTCACTGTGGAGATCTGGGGTGTTTATTCCTCCACGGAGAACCTTGCACATGGTGAGCAGTTGGTAATTCGATCGTCTTACTTCTATTGAATTATAGCCTACTTAGGCTTACGTATTACCCTTACATGTGCTTATAAAGGAAGCGAAGAAAGGCTTTTTGCACTTTTTCTAGTAACAGAGTGTAAGTACTCTCATGTAGGTGCCAAACACATGAGCTGGCCTCAAGCTTACTGCGGACTAGGGCTCCAAAGATGAGCCTTATGACATGGTCACTCTTGAAATCGCTGCAATTCCTCAGCAAAAAGCCTCGCCTTCTGTAGGATTCCTTGGCAACTGTAAAATGTGGTCATGAAATGTTAATTTTTGGTCGAATGTGACACCTAAATCTTTGATTGTTGTAGATCTTGTAATGTCTTTGGAATCTATCTTGTATTGAAAATCACTTGGTTGCCACATGCGGCCGAAAGTCATGGCATAACATTTGGATATATTGCGTTCCATTCTGTTTGCCACTCTCCACTCGTAAACTGCGTCTACATCACGCTGCAATTTCACACAGTCACTCACAGACCTTATTTCTGAAATTAACTTCAGATCTTCTGCATATAAAAGACACTTAGCATGTTTTATGATGGCAGGAATGTCATTGATCATCAGAGTGAATAGAAGAGGTCCGAGAATAGACCCCTGACTGACCCCAGAGCGCGTATGGTACTGATGTGATTCGTAATTGCCCAACCTTAAATATTGCTGAAGATCGCGGAGATAATCGGCAACAAGCCTTAGTAGCCGTGGTGGCAAAACCCACAGCACATCATTTCGTCAATAGTAAATCATTATCGACTCCTTACGGAAGTCAAAGTAGAGAACATCTACTTGGCCTCTTCGATCTATTAGAGTCGATATATAATCGACTACTGTGAGTAAATTAGTGTTGACCGATCTTTTTCTTCTAAAACCGGTTTGCTCATTGCACAAGTATTGCTCCACCTGTCTATAAATGTGTGTGAATTATTTTCTCAAATACTTTTGCTGGTGATGATAATATAGCAATGGGTCTGTATTCCTCAACAGCAGATTTTTGGAGCTTTTGGGAATAGGTATGACTCTGGAAAGCTTCCACCGTGAAGGGCAAACTCCTGTAGTTAGTGCCAAGTTGAAAATATAGCAACGCGGGCGAATCAGACATTTTAGACCCTGCTTCATGAACCATGGAGGAATATTATCGGGCCCAATGGAGGCGCTGAGTTTAAGATTTCTAATCCCAAAAGCTACATCACTTGCAGTAATCTTATCTATATTCACATAGTTGTTCGTGTGACTTCTTTCCGACTGGTTTATGCTTTCGGCGTCCAATTGGGGCACATCATACCGGTACAAACGAGGTGTCACAGCCACCGCTGCAGCCGCCAGCAGCGTCCTTCGAGTACATTAACAACTCAACTGCGATCGCTAACCCGTCTGCCAATCGTGGCGACTATGGCAAAACCCCCCAATGAGCCCACAACACACCCATATCGATCGTTGTGGGTAGGTTATTCGCTTGCTTTGCTTTTATTTTTGACTTCCAAATTATCGAAATATTTGCTAATTGACTGTTAGCGCGTGTTGTTTGGGGACGTTCGGGAAAGTGTTGTTTTTGTCTAGCGCATGTCTGTCTCTCGTTTAAAGCATTGTTATTAATTACGGGCGAGAGATACAGGGGATATTGGCCGAGCTTTGTTCGGTCCTCAAGCAGGCTACACTGGGCATCATCATCATATGAGTCAAAGGCGTCAACAGCTGAACTATATTGGTGAGCGCAGTATGGCTGCTGCACTACAGACGCTGCTGACCCATCCCTCTGTATTAGACCCTGACTTCTACGACATCCATGGGAGATGGGAGTGCTATATTCTTAATCCAGACTCCACGATGGCGAGTCGCAAACGAGACTACGCTTGGCGTAGAAGAAACTTTTCAATTTTAATAGCACAAAATACAATTAAATAATCAAAACGTCTTTAAAAGCGCCTGACCTCAGAGGCCCGTGAAGAGGACGTTATTATTATTACGGCATCCATGTACAGCAGTGGACATTTAAGGGAGATTACGCTGAAAATCTAATAAAACAAACAAGAATCGATTTTTAAATAGTTTTATTGGAAACAAAATAATAATTATGCTATATATTGCACGTGACTTGCTAGTCTAGATTCACACTTTGAGCAAAACCCACTTTTTCACTTACTTTATGTACCCAACAAGTCGCAGCGACTTTAAAACACAAAGTCGACAGTGCGCGCTCAAAGTTATTACAATATGCATTACCAAGTTTTAAATTTAAAAATAATAACGATCTGCAATTAAAGCCGATATGAAACTTCATGGAGAATATTCGAATAAATTGTTATCGATAAAAACTACTTAATAGTCGATTAGTTTGACTAAATAGATGCCCGTTTGATAATATATTCGTCACAAAGCTTCAAGCTTCGATAGTTACACTTACAACTCGTTACAAGAAAATAAAACATAAAAAAGGGAAATTTTGTTGTTTTCTTAATTATTGTTAGCGGAATTAATTTTCAATTTTAAAAATAAAACCACGTTTCTTAACTTTAATTGATGGAGTTTTTAGTCTGGTCTCAATGTTAAATAATAAAATCATTTCTGAAAATCGAAATATTGATCAAATAATTGTTGAATTGACAAAAAGAACTATTTCATTTTCTAGCAAAAAGTTATAAGAAATTACTTTTTAAAGCTTCTGTTCACTTAAGTTGAATCTTATTTCTAACTTTTATTACAAATCCGAAAGTCTTGTATGTTATTATTGAGGCTCCACCACATTGAAAACGGATAGACGGGTTCTCAAGTTTTCCCGCACCCTTAATGTGTTCCTTATGCCGTAATGAAAATGAACCATAAGCACTTGACAGGGTTAAAAGTTTCTGTAGACAAACATAATCTGGGTGAAGTGTCTTTGTGTCATATTAGTCAAATCCAAATACATCACGTTTTTATGAATTTCACTGATTAACATGAACATCGTCCATCGTTGCCTTATTACATGACAAATTGTGGAAGATAATCTACAGAAGCCATAATTTAAGAGAAGATGAATTTCACACTTTAATCAATAAACGTCATATTGATATTATGTTATATAAAAGGTTCCTGAATTGCTAATTCGGGAAATCGGTCAATATTATTACCTAATATTCTTTAGTCAATGTTATAAGTGTTTGCGTATATTAAAAATATGGGATAACGATCAGGGGCGGATCCAGTATTTTAATCTGGGGTCCCTTAGGTCTAATTTTAAGATTTTTAGAGAACATTGTTGGTACTAGGTCTAAGGTCAACAGCATCACAGTTTTGAGGGAGGGGGTTTGGGGTTTTGAGGGGGCATGGCCCCATTAGCCCCCTCCCCTGGATCCACCCTGATAACGAAAACAAAACAGCGGAATTAGCGTATGTGTATGTATTGGAGATTTAAGAAATATTTATTAGTATGGAGAGTGAAATGCATTCTCTTGTTAAAAGATTTTTAATTTTATCCATTATACTAAAATTCAACTTAAGTTTCAGAAACTAGTATCACCAAAATAATAGCAACTTATTCGTCTAAATCGTTCAACGATTCTTTTCCATGAGATGTTCCACGAGTAAAATTTCAAGCAGTAGGGGTTTTGTTAACAAAACTGTTTCAAACAATGTGGTCCCTCGTTACTGGGAACAAACAACTACCGCAGTGGGCACAATCATTTTCGACAACGTTAGTGATGACACACGTTTTATACAGGAAATCAAAGATTTATATTTAGTTTAAGAATATCTTTTCGTTTTTTATGAACACTGAGAAAAGATACATTGTGGATACGACTATGTAATTATTTACAGACGGTAAGCAATCCCACAGTCCATGAGCATCCGCATCACCAAGTTTAGCAATTGCGTTATGGGCGTCCGGTTCTCGTCTTCACATTCATGTCAACATATTGTTTATTTGCTGCCAGTATTCTACATGAGCTTGGCACTTCCTCAGCGGGCCAGCAGTAATTGTATTAACTCCTCGTTACAGCAAGGAAAGGTCGCAAAACATATTTAAAATTATTTTTGCAAGGCTACAGACAGATAGTTATCAGTAAGTAAATAGTGATTAGTTTAATTTCAAAATAGCTAAATCATTTATTTAAATTAACTTAAAATTTAGATTTACCAGTTTGGTATCGACCCATCTTTATACACTTTTAATGTAAAAATATTTTTCCAACCTGTATCACTAATCCCAAAACATGTGCATCCACTAACAAAGTCGCTCGCTCGCATGATCGGCACATTGCGTCCTCAAATTCGATTTCCAACAAAATCGCAACAACATGATTTCATCATCAAAAAAATGCAATATAATCAAAAAAGGCTCAGTATATAAACTAGTACAAAACGATCTACCACACCCACAGTTGGGTAAACTTTGTTTAAGGCAAGGAGACCAAGTTTGCCCTACACGAAATTTGGAATATTTAGTTTGAAGTATGGACGAGTTGTCTGGATATTTTGTAAAACTATTTTTTATTACTTTAAACCATAGACTTGTCTCTTTTATGGTTGGTGGTGTGGTACATATATGGTTCACTTTCCCGATTTGTCTACTTGTCTAATGGATCTTTGTCCGATAGGTCCAATTGCCTGATCAATCCACTTTCACTAAATTTTCATAAGTGATAAACATAATGAGGCGGACTACTTCACGCGGATTCTCCTAATCCACCATCATGCTGAACTCTTCGGTTCAATAATGCTTAAGTATATCATTTAGTGTACAATTTTGGCAAACTGAGTGTATACATATTCACGGTTTTGGGGTGGACCAATGATCACCCCCGCCGCACCTTAATTTACCGTGACAGTCATTCCTTACGAAATGTGATACTTTGGATAGTTTCACATTAAAATAAGATGCGAGAAAGGGTTCCATACACTAAAATGAACTAATGAGGCAGTGGACCAAAGGCAAAAAGGAAACGTAGATGAATAAGGAAACTAGACCATAAAGTTGTCCAAGTGTGGAGAGAAAGGAATTCCTCACATATGCTTAGCCTATACTTTAAACCATATTTAAGTTTTAATAGGTATGTTTCGTTTGAATTGCCGTGTGGTGCCGGCTCAGAATGCCACCACCCCATCTCCTCCTATGGGCGTCGTAAAAGTCGACTAAGGGATTAGCCGGAGGATGGGCAGCAGCATTCTTCGAGTACATTAACAACTCAACTGCGATCGCCAACCCGCCTGCCAAGCGTGGCGATTATGGCAAAACCCCCCAATGAGCCCACAACACATCCATATCGGTGGTTGTGGTGATCTTTGGGGGAGGCCTGTGTCCAGTAGTGGACTTCATTCGGCCGAAATGATGAGGTATGTTTGTAAGAATTCTATGATTTTGTATAGTAAGAAAAAAAAACAGACAACCCGATCATTAAAGGTTTTGGAATTTAAGGCAAGAAAACTCCTATGGGGCAGATATGGTCAATTCACCCAAAACAAATGCACAAAATATCATAGTTGCCCACGAATCTCACATTTAAAACCATAAAGTTACATTCACATACGGCATAACGAGGCAAACTTGGACCGAACGTATGCCTCTAAATACATTTAATTCGAGAATTGTTACTGAAGGTACAGTGTTTAAATTTAGTGTCATTAATACATATTGGAACGTATACCATTCTTAAAGAATACTTCTGTATATAAAAACAGCATGTGATGCTTTTCAAATTCATTTGAAGTTCAATATACTATTTTCGAGAAAATAATCACTGAATTCTGTGTAAAGATAAATTCACTTTGTTATGATATAGTTGCTATTTTTAAATTATATTTCACTGTGTCGTTTGAAGTTTCGATATAGCGAGATAAAAAGGACGAATCACATTTTATCAATATATCATATTTGTCAAAACCAAGTTAAATACGTATTGATGGTTATTTAATTTATATTGTGCATATCAATGTATGGAAATACTTAAAAATTACTCAATTTTACTGGGAATTATTCAAACATTGGTTTTAGTAGACGTTGTGCCTAACCAGTGTTAGATATTTTACTCACAGTGAAAGTTCATAAAAACGGTAGAATGACACCAGTTTGTACGAATTTAGGAGACAAACCGATTTTTCTATGAAGGCAGACACTATTCTAGTAACTGAGATTCTTTCACCACCCATCCTTTCAGAATCACATGCACTTATAAATCAAGTCTAAATGATTGGAAAATTTAATCTTACTGGTTCATTTAGTTTCTATTTATGGCAACACTGGCATAACTGTTTCTAGTTTTTTCAAGTGATTATTTTGGCAAAATGTTATAAGGTAACTGGGGAAATTGTTATTTTGTATATGTAATTACTCATCTTCAATATATTGTTGTAAAAACAAGCTCTATTTTGGCAATACTTATTCAGTATTGCCATAAAACAAAACTCGAGTCAATGGACCAGTCTGATACGAACTAAACAACGTTTGGCTTAAATTCCTTTCATACTGAAATATACATATATCATTGCGCTGCATCTGTAGGGGCGTGAGTAGAATACATTCTTAAACATACCAACACTATTATATTCAGACTATGTTTTCTTCTGATATTATCTCGAACGAGCTTCATTAACTACACATTTTTATTACTACAAAACGGTCGAAGAATAGGACCTATATCAAGAAACACCCTGAAATATATTCAAATATGATTTCACGACAAATATAATGAAACATAGGGATAGTTCAACAATCTAGTACTTAGTACAGAGATGTATATTAAAATTGAAGACAAAATTTTAAATCTTTTTCGTTTTTAGGCACCCCTACATACAACGTTTCAAACAGAAATATGTCTGTCTCGCTCACACACTCACCTCTCACTCCACGTCACGCACAACCACTTTGTTTATATTTTTATTTATTTATATAATATAACTAACAGCGTCGACGGCTCGCGGTGCATTTAATTCGAGTAATTTTGTGCGTTTCCCTGAAAATGGGGAACTGATGGTCACAATAAAAATCAGTCAACATGATAAATTATTTCAACTAGTGACGGAAACGCTGAAAAATCCGCCGAGTATTATACACGCATGTCCACAAATCACAGTCTTACAAAAAATGTCCTACAACTTTCTAGCAGTCATTTCCAAAGGTATTCCTTCTGAGATTCTGACGTCTGAAGAGACATAACCGCCTGATATAGGTGATGCGAGCTCGTCGACGCGTCTAATCTAGTCTTACACGTGTGTCCGGCTCTCACCGGCGACATTAATACTATACATAGTAACAGCCGGCGGCTGCTCACACGCGCGGCCGCACCGCTCGCCGACACTACACTGACCTACAGTGATAGCCGTTGAAATAACGAACAGTTTTTTTTACTGTTTCGTCGCCGTAAACGCACTGACCGTTTATAGTCCTCCGATAAATAGTTGAATCATGAACGCATAACGTTGTCGACGTCCATTTAATTCAGGGGCGGATACAGGGTTTTAAACTTCGCTCGGGTCTCCTGTGAAGATTTTCGGAGATCATTTTTGCTACTAGGTCTGAGATCAACTGCATCCCACATGGGGGTGGAGTGAGGGCATGACCTGCATGCAGGCATGGATCCGCCCTTAAATTAATTTAGTCCAGTGAACAAGGACATCTAGAAACTCATTCTATATGATATACGGTCTCGTTGCGTCGACGATGAACACTTCAACGACTCACCACTACTGAGTTGGTCCAATCATTTATAGTACTTTATTGAGCGTGCTATTGATTTTTAATAAAGGTGTAGTATTTATTTTTTTCATAAATATTTGGCTTACATTGGAATGATGGTTGATCAGAGTGTAGGAAATATTGAAATAGCAAAGTAATCCACTGTTACACCTTAAACTTAAAACTAAATTAGAGAGCATTTAAATAACATCTACTTATTATTTTAAAATATCGAAGGAGTATCAAGCAATTTAAATCTTATGAATCTTACAGAATATATTCACTGATCTTTTTACTCTTCTAAATTTGATTTCTTTAGGTCACATTCTATTTTATAAATCATGCTTAATAATAATTGATTTGAGGTTGAATTTCCAATGATTGGTCAACATGACAATAAACTTTAGCTTTATATTGAAATGATATTAGACCCTTTAAATTTGTACAACAGAGTTGAATTTCCTTTCTAGTCAAATAGTAACGGCGAGCGTAGCGATTGCGCGTGACATCACAGTCAAAAAACGGGCTAAGACACCGACGCAGTGACATGCACTGGTAAATATATATATATCATAATATATATATATATATTTACAGGTCTGAGACCATAGTAAATGGAAGTTCAATATAGATAGTATAATGAGCCATATACACTGGAAGCGGAGGGCGATTCGGAACAGCCGTGGCGCAAGTTAGCCAGGCCATTGCGCACTGTGATAGGCTAATTCAGAGCTATATATAGCTCAGTATAGTATATATTAATGAAATCCGTTAAACCACCGTCTCCAATAAACACGCATACGAGACACAGAGACACGTTCGTTTTACATGTAGTTGAGTAGATCTACACACACATGTAGTACAAACATTGTTATTCACATCTGTATGGTTTTTTGTACATACAACTCCATGCAAAAGTCGAGCGCTTGTGAAAAGTATAAATAAGTTTAAAATACTTTTATATTGGAAAAATAAAGTACTCTTACGTACAATGGCTTTTTCCATAATTTTGGAAAATTCACAGCATTATTAGTGTGAGGCGGCCCATATTTGACAACTTATCATTATTGTAATTTATGTAAATTTATAATTCCAGATCAATAGCTCCAACAACTTAATAGTATTTACTCAAGAATACATTAATTGATTTCAAAAAGCAACCATCTCAATTTTACGCACAAAACAAATATCAAATAAGCAATAAATCATACACATGTTTCACTAATTGCTTTGATATTTCTTATTGATTTAACAAAACATACAACAAGAATAAAATCCAAATGGTTGGTTACAGGACTCCTAGTCAGGCCGCCTCACAAAGTTAACAAGGTCGCTATGAGAAGGCTTAGAGTATGAATAAAGTTATTTATTATGAATAGATAACTTTATTCAAATTTCAAGGTGTAAGGCATCAAACGTACTGCAGTGTCGTGCGATGTCCAACGTCGGAAAAGCGCCGCTGCTTTATTTAGCGCCAACTGAAATTATAAAGTACACAATAAGATCTAAATCCCTAAAGACATTGTACTATACAACACTGTATTATTGAGTGATGCAACGGAAGTGACATCAGAAACGGATCCGCACACAGAAATTTAAATACTATGAAATTATACATAGACAATTATTGTTCCTGTTTTTTAAAATAATTATTCAAAATTAGGTCATAATTTCGGCCGAATGAAGCCCACTGCTGGACACAGGCCTCTCCCAAAGATCACCACAACCACCGATATGGATGTGTTGTGGGCTCATTGGGGGGTTTTGCCATAATCGCCACGCTTGGTAGGCGGGTTGGAGATCGCAGTTGAGTTGTTAATGTATTCGAAGGACGCTGCTGCCCATCCTCCGGCTAATCCCACAGTCGACTTTTACGACACCCACGGGAGATGGGGTGGTGGTATTCTGAGCCGGCACCACACGGCAAATACCCGTTATAAAAGTTACGGAAACAGAAGCAGAAATGGATGTGAAAAAGCGCGCGGAACTTTTGCAGTTGCGGAAGCAGAAGTCTGTTGCAGCATTAGTATTATTCGAGCCAAATGGTTATTCACATATTAGCACAGGAAGTACAACGTCACAGGTAAAACACACTTCCAAATAAATATAAGTGACTCACAGCACTTGGTGCGGCTGTAGGGCGGCCAGGTGCGCGGGCGAGGGCGGCACGCCGGGCGGTGCGGGCGGCAGCAGCGTCTGCGCCAGGCCCTCGAAGCGTCCGCTCGTCTCGAACCCGTTCTGCACACACCAACGAGGGTTACACCGAACAAAAACAGTGGCAATGGACCCACGATAGAGCCTTGCGGCATGCCCATTCAAACCAAGATTGGCGTAACAATAATTATATACATTTTTTATGGCAACCTTTGCTAGTTAGGCTAATAAAAGTCCGAAGGGTCGTCCACGCGTTCAAAGAAAATCTCTTAATTCTCAGTTACTATAAAATGAAATGAATAAACTTTATAAGTTGCGTGTAGATTTATCACCTGCAATACTAAAATACCACATAGTATTTAATAGTATAGGGAACAAATCAGAGAACTGTAATGGACCCACAATAGAGCCTTGCAACATGCCTATTCGAACCAAAGATTGGCCTAACAATATAAACATATTTTTTTAATAGCCTTCATAGAAAGTTAGGCTATCCAATATAATTAAATGAAAACAAATAAAACGCCTTGGAAGGACCCAAAAACAGCTTTTACAAACTGACCCGACGCTAACACTGGCAAAATGGAGCAATTTTCAATGATTATAAAATGAGCTGGGTATGGAATTAATCACCTGCAATGCTCGAGTACCATATAGTATTCGACTCGTAGAAAATAACAAAGATATTGGTAAGCTTTTATACCAATAAAAACATGTGGTTAGTTATATTTTGGTACCTATCCCATATTAGTTTTAGTGTTGATTTGGTGCGATTCTCAGCAGATAATAGTAGAATACTGCTAGCAGAATAATAGAATATTATAGTGAAAACTATATTACATATATAAATCTTATATTAATACGTGAAGAAACAAAATTTGTAGGTACCCCCTTTTAAAGCACTTCCGCGCGCACGGAAGAGTGTGAGGTTTGGCATAGTTTAAGTTTATATGGAGGAGGAGTGCAGAAAGTTATGTATTACAAAAATATTAATCAAATTTAAACATATAATCAAACACTGTCGTATTTCGACCTCTGGGCGACCACTAGTACTATTTATTTTATAAATTTACGGCCATATCTTTATTACGTTTCGCTAGTTCATTCCCCTTAATGAAACTACTCCCCGACCATTGTAGGTGACTTAATCCCCCGCATGGTATAATAGTTAAGCGATTGGTGATATGAAGTTATATATCGGAAATGATCATTCTGCGATTGCAGGAGTCATAAAACGCAGATGGCAAGTATACGTACGGGAATCATGATGGTGGGCCGGAGCGGCTGGATGGAGGGCTGCATGGCAGTCGGATAGCACGGATAGTACTGCACCGGATAGCCGATGTAGCCCGGGTAGCCAGCAGCAGCAGCGTACATGGCCGCGGCGGGGCTGTACATCTGTGTGTAAGCAATTTATTTAAATTTAAGTTTTAGAATACAGGCCACTCAATATATTTCCGTTAGCCTGGCTGGCTGATGTATACTGGATATGAATGGAGAACCGCATTATTGGTTGCTGTTAAGGACTTACGGGTAGCTGCTGGCTTAGCGCCGGTATTGCCTGATGATGTTGAAGCTGCTCATACGGTGGGGGAGCATACATTCCTCCGGCACCAGCGCCTGCTCCTCCGAAAGTTACTCCATACGGAGATCCACCTGCCACTGTGATGTAACAAACGTTTGAAACTTATGCAGAGGAACTTTTGTGCCGTTTGATAAGTGTGGAAACATGACTGACATACACTGTCTTGAAAATATACCCTCGACCGGAACATACCTCCATACTGCGGTGCGGCCTGGTGCGGTGGCGCCGGCAGGAACGGTCCCTGCGGCGGCTGCGGTTGAGGGTAAGCGCCCAGCGGTGGTGTCACTGCAACAACTCTACAGCTATAACGGTGCACCACACTAGTTGACGCGCGCACGACTGACTGAGCAACGACATCACTAGTAGAGCAATACAACAGTAGTTCTTTCCCAGTAAGCTACTTTAGTTACTTAAAAAATGAAATCGGGTAGTTTAATATTAAATAATAAAATCGATCGATATCAATTTAATATTTCGAATTTAAGAATATCGTGGCCATTTGCTATACACGGAATTTCGGTGTTGTACTTTTCTAGACAAATTAAAATACCCAAATATTCTGAGGCTTTAGTGATGTAGTCATGTCTTCAGTGAGCCGGGCGCGCATAGCCGCGCGGTGGCGCGCCGCAACCCAAGCCCGAGCATTCACGCTTGACGCAGTGGTGGTGTCATTAGAACTATAATACTGCTATAGTTTAATTATTACTTCATAAAGAAAAAGAAATTACTATTGAAATGTCCGAATATTCTTTTAATACCTATATTGGGTATTCGGTAATTACGAAACCATTTAAATATACGGAAATATTTACTAGTTACAATGTGTGGGTTATGGTGGAAAATAAATAAAATAATGGTTTTGATGAAATAACCAGCATGTCTACAACTGTCTAACTAAAGTATTAAATTTGAAACGAAAATATAACTGACGACTTTGTACAAACCTTTTTATTGCCAAAACCCGCATATTGCTGAACCGAATATTTCGTCCTAATATTCGATTCGGTAAAAGTAAAAAACGAATAATGTGATTCTATATATATTTTTTTAATGTTTAGTTTATTTGGTACAATCATTATTCGGAGCATCTCTATTTTAAGTCATACTAAAATAACGTTACCTTTTGTCTCATTCTTACATATCTACTAAGGAACATAAAAATGAGACAAAAACTTAAAATATTTACCAAAACTATAGCAATATTTTTAGCTTAATCAGAACGTGGGTGAAATAGATAATTATGAAACTGAATATTATTGTAATAATTGTGAAATGGGTATTTATTATATCTTATCTGTAAATTTCACCCACGCAATATTTCACTTACGTCAGTGTTAACGACAAGCGATGCCCATACAACGCGTTACCATGAAACTGGGTCTTCCAAAATAATTTAACACTAAATTTATTTTACAAGACCCGTTAGCGTGGTGACAACACTTCAGGTCGAGAAATAAAATATTTTATTTCCAAAATAAATATTTGGTTTTCCGAGCCGAAGATTACAAAATACAATAAATTTGGTAGGCAGGTTAAGGTTTCAACACGTTCTGTGAGTGATGAAAGCCTACCAAATTAGTTATTTACAATGCATTCCTTATTTTTAATGGTCACCCTAGTTGGCCTGACTATATGAAAAAAAGATTGTAAAGAACGTCATTAGAATGTCCATCAAGTTTGGTATGTATCGGAATATATTTTGGTCATTAAAGACTAACATTTGTTTAAGAATTTCCATATAATCAGTAAAGATTTATCAAGCCTTGTGCATAAAATACTAGTGTGACCATCCAAATTTATTTTCATGAAGAAAATTCTTAAATAACAAAACAATCATCACACGATAAGGAACCTTTTAAAAAGTACATTAATTATTTATAATATGACCTTGAACTTCAGGATGTAACCATTATTTTTGTCATAATACATAGACATGCTGTTTGAGGAATATAATGCTAGCCACTGATTTCTCTACTGAATCAGGTAATTAACAAATTTTGAAATAGCGGTTTATTGTTTTGATTTTTACCAAGTTCAGAGTCATAATTACGATCGCCAAACGGCCGATCAAATCGTGTATACATGATGTGAACATTCCTTGAAATCAAAAAATATATTCATATTCTATTCAATTACTAACTATTCAATAGTGTACCAAGATTTTTTGTTGATTTTTCAAACTTTCATATACAATATTTTGCTGTTCAAACTCAAAAGCAATTGGATGCAGGAAATGCAAAAAAAAAAACAACTGAAATAAAGCTATGATATCAGTGCCGGCTCAGAATGCCACCACCCCATCTCCTCCCATGGGTGTCGTAAAAGTCGACTAAGGGATTAGCCGGAGGATGGGCAGCAGCGTCCTTCAAGTACATTAACAACTCAACTGCGATCGCCAACCCGTCTGCCAAGCGTGGCGATTATGGCAAAAACCCCCCAATGAGCCCACAACACACCCATATCGGTCGTTGTGGACATCTTTGGGGGAGGCCTATGTCCAGCAGTGGACTTCATTCGGCCGAAATTATTATTTATTATTATTATATCAGTGCGTTAAAGGACACATAAACATGCAATTGTGACAACACCAGTTCCAGATCAATTCCTAGGCATGCAATAATAACCACCAACTACAAAAAGAAAAACTTATGTTCCTATATAAAAATGCATTTCAAAAACTATATCTAGTACCATTAATTTCATGCGATAATCTACTTAAAAAGCGTCAACAAACCTAATGGTAGTAACACATGCTTGTCACAAATAAAAGAAGATAGCGGCTGCTATATAACAGCAAAATTTTCATATAAATGGATGTTGACAAACCACAAAAAACCTGGTAACATCCCTCACCTAAACATTAATTACTAAATTATTACCACTACCGAAAAGAATGCTTTCTTTTACTCTAAATTTTTATTAAAAATTGCAAACTTTTCAATATGGTCGACACAAAATACTGTTAAATGTAGTAAGCTTAATTTATTTTTTAATTGCAACAAGCAGGGTGTTTACTGCTATATCATAATATGATATAACAAAAAACTGTTAAACGCATGTTTACGACTGCTGTGAAGAAATTTAATTAAAAAAAAATATTTGAACATCCGGATCCCTGTAAAAGACTCGAAGAACCGACATAGAAAAGACCAAAAAGAACTTTAGAAAAAGAAAAATAATATTGTAAAAAATGTGGAGCCTATAAAAATGGTGTCGAAATATTTATATAAGGTCCGTGTTTTAATGTGTTTGTTCTAACCGTCCAGTTATTTGAGACCCTCACAACTGGCATACTTCCCTGTCCTTTGATTAAGCTTATGTTTGCATGCAATATTGCCTGTAGCACTGATGCAATGCTAAAGGCAACATAAAACAAAAACATATCAACCATTCTTATATAAAACACCATGAAATATGTATATAGGTATTTCATGAATAATAATGTGCCCTAATTTAATATGAAGTATTTTTTTTATAATTATTAATATTCTGGTGATATGCAATTGTCCACTTATTCTATTCACACACACACTAACAATGTGTCATTCCTGTTAACATATTAAATCAATATAGTGACCAAAAATCCTATCCTCTTGATTAAAATTATGCAATGCATTTAAATCTGATTGCTGGAATAATCTTGGGCAAGGATTATAAGTCGCATTTTAGATCGTGTATCATTGTAAAATAGATACGAAACCTAAAATGTTTGTTAAACATATTTGTGTAATGTAAACATACAACTAGAAAAATTGGCACTAACAGCATTATTCTCAAAATTCTTAATGCATTTTTAGTTGTTAGTGCCAATTTTACCATCACCTTACATAGAAATGCCTACAAACATATGTTGGTAGACACTGTATTAAATGCAAAAGAGCAGATTTCTTTTTAATTTAAATTAATATTTATTAATTCATATGCCATATCTTTACATGCTGTTTTGCATTCAATTTGGTTAGTAGTAGACACACGACCTTAAAATATTAACAGACGCGACGTTTACAACATATGTTTCATAATTGAGTAGTCAAGTAAAAGTCGTATCTGTGTGTCAGTAACAAAAAGTAGCTAGCTTTTATGTGCCATTGTAACTGAATTCAAAATAATTTCAAGAATCCAGAACAAAACGGAAATAAATGACGAATATTAGTTTAAATAAAATCTATAAGGCATAGTATTCGGGCGTTCTCTATCTTTATTCATCATTTATTTTTGAAAAACATTATTACTAATAGTTAGATCTATATAAGGAAAACAAAAACAAACAAGACAACCCTATTTATAGATTTAATAACAATAGGGAAGCTTTATATAAACAGTGAGGCAATAACATTTTTTATTATAATGGTAACACATTGTCCCACTGTTATGTTAGGTGCATTGAACTAGCAATAATAATTACTGATATATAAAAATAGCTATTGATCGATATTGAGTTAAATAACATTTTGTACCAGTAATTATTACAACCTAAAATTAAAGTGTTAAGTAAAACAAAATAAAAAATAAGCTGTGAACTAAATATTTTGAAAATAAAAAGAAAACAATGATAGCTAAGACACATATTTATTTAAGAAAGAGTTCCATCTTGTAAGTAATAAAAACAGAAAAGTATTTTTGTTTAATTAGATGGAACTCTGCGACTTAGAACAACTTATTTATAAGACATGGTTAACTAATAAATCTAACAAGCGTTTATGTTTTGATAACAGACACAAATCCAGGTACTTTCATAACACTATACGAATAGTATCAAGCAAAAGACATCTACTGTACAGCCAACCATTTAGCTTCATGTCATTGGGACCTTGAGGATTTGTTTTAATTCATTAACACTACTACTAAAACTCTTTTAAAAGAATTTAAAACATATTTTAAACATAAATACTTGTTCGATTTGTATAGAAAAACAAGTGACTTGACTGATGTAATTTTACTTGCAATTTAACTTATTAATTTTTTTTTATTTTTTATACTGTGGACTATTAGTTTATTATATCAAAGATTGAAAATTATTGATATAGCATCAGAGCTTTCGTCAGCTTTGTATTTTATAATTTATTTACTTAACCTTTACATATTACAGCAGCCAAGCCAATAACGAAGGGGTTACAATCGAATTAATAACACATACGATCGTCCACACGCCGATACGCACATATCATATATTTGTCTCTCTTTAACTATGTTTCCAAAAAAGAAAAATAAAGAAAGAAAAATTCTATATGATTTCATTACATGATAGCGATTAGTCGACTGCCGCGCGGGGACTGCGCTGGCGGACTCGCGGCTCCTGTAGAGGGGAGGTGGCGGCTGGGAGGGGGAGGGGTGTGGGTAACTTTGTATTATCATCATGTCTCATGTTGGCGCGCAAGAGTCAAAACTGTCTCACGCTGTACTTTAGAGAAACTACAAACATATTGGTTCCAAAAAATTCAATCTTTAAATGTTTAATGCCGATTTATCGGCCAGTCTGCTTGTAGATCAATTATTACTTATTATAAAAAGAAATACTTGTATTGTATTAGCAACATAATTATTTTCTCACGTAAATTACCCAAATAAGAAAAAGAAGAAGCGTAATATTTGATCTTCAGCTATACCAGTGTAAATGCGCTAATTGGATGGACAAAAAATATTGAGTCATAACTTCTTCAAGTATGACGTAGAAGGTCACCATTATTGGAAATATTTCTCCAGATCTACTGTGAGGTTGGACACCAATACTCAAAGGTATAATTGGTTCCGACCTTTATACTAATATTTGTAAGATCCTCGTGTATTCAGACAGTTTTTAACTCAGTGTGCAGCCAGCCAACCTTATTGTGTCTAAAATATAACACCATTAATCCAGTGTCTTTCAATTTCATTCTTAATATACATTCGGAAATGTAATGGATCTACGAAGCTTATAATATAGAGTTGGACACTTGTTCTGACATTTGCAACGCCACGCGCCACCAAGGTTGAATGCTAATATCCCATTACAAATACTTGATGACAAGCAAGATAAACATCTTTGAAATTTAGACAATTTACATGAACTCAAGCAATAAGTTTTTATAATAAACAAGCATACACACAACAACAGTTTTGTATTCTGAATATACCCCATATTTTAAAATTATAGGAAAACATCAATAGCCCCAGTATTATTTATATAGGTATATGACGTGACCTGACCACCCTGGCATCAGTGTTACTCCTAAATCGAACATCCAAGAATGATAAATGGATCTGACCAGTGCTGGATTTAGCACTATCGGTTTGCTACGGCGCGGTGCCCCCTATCTGCTATCCAGATACATGAGAAAAAAGTAACCATAGCAAGGGAAATAATAGAATTATAAAATAATAATAGTAATTCATACTAGACTCTCAGTTGGGGTGAAACCATTGGAGCATCATGCTCGCCGACCCCGCATCGGTACGGACACTGTGACCGTGAAGAGGCAGCTGGCGGCGGAGCAGTGCTTTTCCGACGTTGGTGAGGAATGCGGCGCCAAGGCTGATAGGCTGGGTGCCGCATGCGGGTAGTACTACTCCCCACTTGACGTGAATATTGCGCGCCCCATTACGATGGTGGAGTTGAGGAGCAGGGACCTGGATGATGCTGTCACCCCGTAGGTGGAAGCTGGACAGCGGCGGGCGGTTGTTCCCCCGAGGTTAAGGTGGGCGCTATTCGCCGCTCACTCGTATCCTTGGGCACTATCTGGGTCTATTGTCAATTAGAGGCTGTCAACAGGATCTACCGCATCCCCCTGCCGCGATTGTGTGGCTTAGACGTCGGCCAGGCTCGAGGTGTTAGTGCTTCCGATGCCTCGAATTCGGGCTTGTGCACCGCCAGTGTCCAATTTCATAGGTAAATTTACTATGTGAATAAAATATTGTCTGTTTGGCTGTTATCTTAAAATAAATAGATAATCAATATGTATTGTTTTTTTGTAGTATTGCATTGGTGTTTCAGTTGGTAAGTTTATTGAAAAAACCTCTGTTAGTTTAGTATAGTAGGCATGAGTAATAATTATTAGTTAAAGTTAAATTATTTAAATGCTGCGGTACTGTCTCCGGATCCTTTTCACTTCATTGATACTTTTTGATTAATGTATTGATTATTATAATTCCTTGGATTTATTTTATTGATTGATTAGTTTTTATGAAAAAGTGAGATGCCATGAGCAACATTGTAAATGATAAAAGACTAAATAACTTCTTGTCTTGAGGGAACGAACATTGATGCCACATAGGAGTCCTGGGTAGCATTAGAATTGTTATGAGCAGACATGACACTTGTGAATGACTTGCAAGTCGTCACAGTATAACAATAAAAAACTTGAAACTCTATGAAATATAAAATTTAAATAGGTGATATAAAAAAATATATAGTATGTGGTGGATCAAGCAGTTTTGAACTCTAGGATTACAGATATAACATACCATACTGAATGTGTGAATGCAAAAGAGGTAATTATGCTCATTCTTGCTTGCATGACTGCATACAACCATCTGTCTCATTACCTGAAAATCTGGCTCATTGACTCACTCCGCTCAAAGGAATAAATGATTCCTCGGACAATAAGAAGCAAATGGAATCATAAATGTTTCCGCTACAGGTCCGGTTCTGATTCTTTTTATTGAGTGCATCCAGAGTTACCCAAGCCTAGTTAGTTGTCTTTGCATAATTTAAAATGCTACTATACTTTAAAGACAGAAATTCCGAAAAATCTAATCAACTAGCATGCGAGCTAAGTGTATCTTGGCTAGCTTAAAAATGTGTCTGGCCTTAAGTTTTAGAGCCAGCCAGCAGATGGAAGCAATAAACCCCAAGTTTCTTAGGGATAGAAAAAATCTAATATATATAAGCCAGCAGATGGAATGCCTAAACCGTAAGTTCCTTAGGGATAGAATAAATATATTTGAGAGTTGCATAATTTTTTTTAGACTAATTTGATCTAAAATTCTGATATTCTAAGTCTGCTGAATAACCTAGTTTTTTTATTGGACAATGTTTTTCTTCTAGTATTTCGATATTTTGGATAATTAATTAAGCCTGTGGGGGTGTGTTATCATCTTAAGACTTCTGTTGTATAACTCATGACCTACTTCCGAAACCTTCAACATGGGATAAAATATTAAAAGCACAATATCGCTACGGACCCATCAGTTTAGGTCATTCGTCCAGTTGATTTGTTAATACTGATAATTTAAATGTTTATACTACACTAATGAGTGAGGTGGTTGGAAATGATTTTACTGTCGAAAGCCAAATGCGACCAGAAAATTTTGGACTCGTAAATCAATTATTGTAACGATGAATAGAACTAAAATTAGAACAGAAAGTACCCGCTTCGCGAATCCTGAGGGTGGTCAACCATCTTGAATTTATCGCCAGTATCGATCTACCGCGCCATATACCTTTAGGTCATTAATACATGTAATGTAATGCAATATAAACCTCGTCCGACGCAATAATCTAGCGTCCGGGGATTAAATCTTTGTTTTAATAGCGAAAACTCGTATTTCAAGGCCCTGCCGTGACGTTACATATGTCAAAACGTATAGTAAGAAAAGAACAAAGAAATTAATAAATCAACCGTATACATACCTTTTTTGTCTGCCATTTATATAATAACTATGTAAATATTAGTTAAAACGTTAATATTTTGCGTTAGGTAGCGAGAATTATAAGAAATTCGCAAATAAATTTAGATGCAGTCGCAGCAAACTCTTCGCAAGATTCTCTAACGACTAGTGATTTCAATAGTGTTGTTAGTCAGACCAAATGCTGATAATTTTAGTCGAGTAGTCAATTTAGTTTTTAGTTTTCAAAGTACAATACGAGCATATTTATAGAATAGCTCGAATTTTATTTCAATTATGATAAGAGTTCGGGCCTGAAAAGTATCGTATGCCCTTTTGCGCGTAGGTACCAAGTTATCTCTATGCCATATACCATTTAAATCGACAGCTTAACGTTTACGACGTTACGGATGGAAAGACAGAACATAAAAAGAAGTGGGTAATGTCACAAACTATTGAAACTATTCAATGTTATGAAATCGTACTGTTCCTGATGAACATAGGCAAGTTAATTGGGTAAAGGCAGCGAGGGCGGTTATTTATTACAAATAGATAAATATAATTAAGAATATAGTTGTATACCTAGTAATTTCAAAGTTACTGCTCATACAATAGTATCCGTATCAGATAATAAAGATGGTTTGATAAGATATAATCTGAAAACGGTTGGGTTACATAAATAATAATTTGGGATTCACGGAATGGCATGCAATGGTCAATAAGATTTAGGCTTTTATAATTCCACTACCTAGTGAATATTTACAGGAAATACGAGTAGTTTCGAGGAAACCGTTTCAATAAAAGTCGTAACTGACTGTGGAAGCCCCCACTTCAAGCTTTAAAGCAAGCATTGGCCGAATCCATAGGAGGAGGTAAGAGTAGCGGTTTATGTTTTTGCAGATTTCCGAATGGAATTACCTAATGATAAAATGAAAAACATGTTTTGGTCTGTGGAGATGGTTAAAAATAGGAGGGCTAAAATAGGAATCTTGGAATCAGAGGTAACCACTTAGAGGGGTCTACTCAAATCAACTGCCTTACTAGGCCAAACTCAGCTCGCTGCACAGAGCCCCATTTAAACACCTCTCTCTCCTGAACTAAATTCTCCAGAATAGCGCCTTTCTGTATTTCTCCCATATTATAACCACATCCCAATCATTATTTTATTTGAAAACTATAGTTTGCGATCTAGGCAACGTCTCTAACTGACCTCGTAAATCTATCGATCTGCGCGGTAGGTGGCTGTAACCGTTTAATTTGTTATATAGCCCGACATGCGCACTGTGCACAATGCATATATGGAGGAAGGGGTGTTCCATTTGGGGAATGAATCTAAGAATTCTATCAGGTCACTTCCTTCCCTCTAAAATGGCGAGGGGGTGATGGCTGATCTTTACGTCATACTCGTGAACGGGTGCTGCTTGGGGTGCCAGGTCGTCCTTCTGACTGTGTATTACGTAACATTAACTTTTTTTAAATCACGTTTCAATATGTTGTTATATTATATACACATTTTTAAGTATAAGTAAGTATGAACTGTTTATTATCTTAGTTACATTGCGTAATGGTGTGTGCTAGGCTAGCGGACATGTAACTATGACAAAGTTACTAAAAGTAACCATTCTCTTTGTTACATTGTGTATGCAGCATTATGTACCCGTGATTTTAAGATAGTATCGGGACTATTCACGCACAGATTAATATCAAAATATTTTTTTGACTAACCACGACGTTTCTGCTGCTTTGACCGTGCGGCTAGGTTAGTCAAAATATTAAGTCTTTACATAAGAATACTCAATACTTTATTGCATTCCATAATGTTTTACAAAGATAGTGGTGGTATAAGTATAATATATCATTAGGGATGAGATGATGTCGGGCACAGCAAATTAGGATAGAGGAAGAAGGCTAAGCAGCAGTTTGATAGATAAAAGCTAATAAAAAAATTATATATATATACATAAAGCATGTACATAGGTATATTTATCCTGTAATTAATTTGTCGTCGAAATATTCTTTTATTGTGTAGTAGCATTTAGTTAAAAGAAAAAGCTTTAATTTATTAATAGACTAGCTGGGACCCGCAGTTTCACCCGCGTTTAATTTAAAAGAAATTTAGAGTACTTCGACAACTTTCAAGGGTTTTTATTTTTTCGCGGAACCCTAATTATTTTTCTAAAATAAAAGTAGCCTAAGTTATTCCTTATAACATCAGCTATCTGCCAGTGAAAGTCCCGTCAGAATCGGTCTAGCCGTTTCGAAGATTACCCGGAACAAACAGACAGACAGACAGACAGACAGACAAAAAAAATTAAAAATGTTTTTTTGTTATATGTACCGTATATACTTTCATATGCATTAATATAATAATAGAGTAATAATAACATAATCATAGAGTGTGACCTTGATTTACTTACACCTAAATTACAGAATGAAATGTCATTAAATGATAACACTGTATCGTGGGGCACTAGAAATATGGAACAGATCGTGAAATATACCACAGAGTGTCATAAACGTTTAAGGTTGGTTAACTTTCCTACCGAGTGTGTAAATTGTGCTGATTTTTACTGTAATGATCCCTATCACCATCGTATTCTTGATCTAATGTACTCTGACATTGTGTCCGCCCTACGTGCTGCGTCCTTGGCAGGTCGTGAGGGCATTATGAGGAATAGGAGTGAGTCAGGCTTGACAGGTTGGAATAGACACGTCAGCGAGGCTCACCGGAAGGCTAGAATGAAGTTTAAGGAATGGGTTTGGTGCGGTAAACCAAATACTGGCCTTATGTACGATGAAATGTGTGCCAGCAGAAGAGTTTTCAAATCACATATAAAATGGTGTCAAGATCATCAAACCCAGATTAAAATGGACAATCTTGCGGAAAAGCACGCCAAAGGTGATTTTAGAGGCTTTTGGAAAAACACCAACAAAGTTAACCCCAAACCTGGGCTTCCGGTGAGTGTCGAAGGGGTGAGTAATTGTAAAGGCATTGCTGAAATCTTTAAGAGTCAATTTTCTATTCAGTCACCTTTGGGTCCGTCGTGTGAGGTTTACAGTGGAGAGGTACCTAAAGGGATAGTAGGGGTGAGGTTTAGTGCCAAGGATGTGGCCGTAACCATTAAGAGTATGACCAAAGGCAAGAGTCCAGGTCATGATTCTCTATCCATTGAACACCTGGTTCACGCTGGCCCACATATAAATAGAGTATTGGCAATGTTCTACTCGCTATGCGTGAGCCACTCTTATCTTCCACTCGATCTTATGAAAACTGTGGTTGTGCCTATAGTTAAGGATAAAACTGGTGACTTAGCTGATAAAAGTAACTATAGGCCCATTTCTCTAGCTACAGTTATAGCGAAGGTGTTTGACGGTTTGCTTAATATACAGATAAGTAAATATATATCGTTGCACGATAATCAGTTTGGATTTAGACCCCGATTATCAACGGAAAGTGCAATACTTTGTCTTAAGCATACCGTCAGATACTATAATGACCGTAAAACCCCGGTATACGCGTGTTTTCTCGACCTGTCCAGGGCCTTTGATTTGGTGGCGTATGATCTCTTGTGGGAAAAACTTGAGAGTATCAACCTACCACCAGAACTTGTTATCATCTTTAAGTATTGGTATACGCACCAAGTCAACAGCGTCAGGTGGTCGGGGGCAATGTCGGAGCCATATCGATTACAATGTGGTGTAAGGCAAGGCGGACTGACCTCACCCTCGTTATTCAACCTTTACATGGACGCGCTGATCGTCGCGCTGAGCAGTCAGCATGTCGGATGTCATGTAGACGACGTGTGTATCAACAATTTAAGCTATGCAGATGACATGGTTCTGCTGAGCGCGTCGATTTGTGGCCTAAGGAGGTTGATGGCGACATGTGAGGATTATGCTGTTAAACACGGACTTATTTATAATATTAAGAAAAGTCAGTACATGGTCTTTGAGGCCGGTGGGGCTACATGCCCCGACCATGTACCACCTATACGTCTAAATAGTGTACCCTTAGACAGGGTGTATCAGTTTAAATACCTAGGACATATAGTCACGGCTGACCTTAGGGACCATGCTGACATGGAACGGGAGCGGAGGGCGTTATCTAAAAGAGCTAATATGCTTGCCCGCAGGTTCGCACGTTGCTCGGATGGCGTGAAAATAACTCTCTTCCGAGCATATTGCACGTCCATGTACACCTGCAGCCTGTGGGCTAATTACACGCAGAAAAGCTATAGCACCCTCCGCATTCAATTTAACAACGCTTTCAGAGCGATATTGGGTCTGCCTCACTACTGCAGCGCTTCGGGTATGTTCGCATGGGCGCGCACGGACTGTTTTCATGCGACCATGCGGAAGCGCTGCGCGTCTCTTGTGCGCAGAGTGCGGGACAGCTCCAATACCGTTCTGAGTATGATAGCAAACAGACTGGACTGTCCTTATGTGCGACACTGCTGTGACAGACAAGTCACATATAGTGTCACACGTAAGAGAATACTGTAATTAATATTAGTTAATTATAATACATTGTGTGTTGATGTTGTATTTATATATTTGTATTTATTTATGTGTGATTATATATTTATTATTGAATAATTTAAAGATGTTTTCTAATATGGGTTATATGGTACCTGAAATAAATGAATTTGAATTTGAATTAAGTAAAAAGCTGTTATTTTGACATTACAAACAGACACTTCAATTTTATTTATTTGTATAGATATATTGGTTTTATTTTCCTCTCTAATAAAATTTGGTAGTTAATTATAAATTTTAACAGACATAACTAAAGGGCAGGACTAATGTATTTTTAGTCGTGACGTTGGTAAATTTAATCTGTTCTTGTGTCACAAGAAGAAATGGCCGTTTTGTACAAAATAAAGTTCTTTCTATTATTTTTTTTTGTCAAATTAATCACTCATGCAATCGATGCATCTTTACCAACGTAGTGGCAGTTTCTCGATGCCCTTTTTGAAGAAACCAGATGGACGGAAGGTAACCAAAAAGTTATCCAAATTCTGGAAAAAGTAGAAGGCTGTACGCGCAAGGTTTGGTGAGTACGGCGGATGACGGAGAGCTTCCAACCACAGCTCTTGTAGCTTGGAGACCGGCTGTTGTGTAGTATGTGGACCACGGGGACAAACCAATAACGGGTTGTGTGTCCAATTGCAGTGCCGCTTGTGCCGTGTTGCTGCCACGACGGTACTCATATTACATAATTACTCGAATTTTGAACGTATCTATGACGACGAAAAAGAACGTAATGAAAACATAAAACCAATCAACAAATAAAAAGTTTGAATAATGATAACCATAATAACATTTATTTGAAATTAGAATTGAGAGCCAAACAAATATATTTTTATTTGAACTTGGCCAGTACTGCAGAACGGCGATTTCATAGGGCATAAGTAGACCTATTATTATATTGATATTGATCTGTGCGCGAATAGACCCGATACTATGTTAAAATGATGTATTCAGTTCGCGAAAGTTAAGAAGTATATATGAACCTATTTTAAAATATCGTATAATATGACAGACTAACGTGTTGCTGGGGAGTTTGTTGTGCCGTTTCTGCTACCCAGCTTAAACGCTAGGAAGAGGTGAAGGGTGGGCTTAAGGGGTGCTGTCTTTTGTTGACATTCAAAGAGAACTAATTTATTTGTCTATGTTGAATAAATGATTAATTCATTTCATAAGGACGGAATATTGCTGCCAATCGCCATAAATTTTATTAAAATGTTGTTTTCTTGTAACCGATACACAATGGAAATTACCACGAATTAAAAAATATGCGAATGAAAATGTAACTAGACCATAGAAAGAAAGGAATACAACAAACAAAAAATTCATACTAAAATACCTTTGATTTTATTAGGTGGTACTTACTTACGGCGGTATTTTTTGTGCCGAGGAGAAACGGAGTCTCGTAAAGAATGCTAACTCAACCAAAACTTGCATTGTTGTATTTAGGTTCGAAGCCGCCCCGAGATGTAAAACTGGCTGCCCTTGGCTATCGCAATATTCTTTTTTTTTTTTTTTTTTAGTTATGCCCGCTTCGTGTGGTTTCCAAATAAAAATCGTAGTCCTCTCAGATAAGACTCATAAGTTCAATTTCCAATAGGTCCTATCCTAGGTCCCTTAGGAATCCCCGAGCCATAATTATCCAACCATCGTTTACAGAGTAAAGTGCTTATAGCAATATTCTTCCTAGATTAATATTTGTGTCAGTGATTTGATTTTATATGAATTTAGATTTTATTATAGTGGTAGGCTAAAAGTAGACACTATGGACTATGTCGCCTAAGCTGGAGCTAGAAAATTTGTCGTCTCCTTTTGTTAGAACGTTATGCTCCAGAAGGAGACCACAGAGTGGGATCGGGAGAGGGCTGATCCCACTCGGAGGTGAGGGCGCCGGGATAACTACTACCCTGGCGCCAATCTCCTCCACACCTGAGCCCCTTGCCGCCGCTATATGGCGGGAGTCGCGGGCGTGGAGACTGCACACTCATCTCGAGCGACCTCCAGGAATACGGCAGCACGCATGAGGTTATGTCGTGCCACCATGTGCGCAGCACAGAGCACAGCAAGGCGAGCGACCGCACAGGTGGTTCGAGCTGTTAAGAATCCGGTCCATGTCTTTCAACCCTACCCGCAGAGGCGTTGGACAGTGGAAAAAAAATGTGTATTTTAACAGAGTCGTACTGTTTTTTTTTCATCTAGCACAAAAACCTGTTAGGCAGTTACAGTATACTATATAATACTATCTAATGTCGCGCAAAGATACCACTTCAGTTAAATTATACTACTCGTATGTACGTAATTGTAACTACTAGATTAAGTGTGGTGGCTACTAGATGAAGGCGGTTAGGATTCCATTACATATCATTTTGGTGAAAATAAAACAGCTTTTATTAAAAAAGTATATTTATTTATTTACAATATTATAAATACTAATTGATTCCTTACAAACTAACAAGAGATTTAAATATTCGAAAATAGAGTCCATTTTCCACCGCATCTATAACAAAAAGAAATATATATAAATGTTCATCGAGGTGTATATAGAAACTGTTTGAAGAAGCACTATGCTTCCTCTTACTGCTTCTCCAAACATTAATTGGCTCAGATTCAGCCCAGAGCAGGTAATGAGTCAGCCTAACCCAGCCTCGCACCGGGGCTTCTTCAGCGTAGTAGCTAGGCAGTTATTGTCTAGCATGTGCTGACCTGGACACTTATTTTGCGAAACGGTGAGGTGTCATAATGTGCCTTCACAATCTATTCTATTCGTTACTTCCTTTCTTCACAGGAATATTTACTAACTGTTTAGGGGGACCTATAACAGGAATATCGCAAAAGGCCCAATTTCTAAGTAGGCTACCTCGGATTATGTTAGCTGCAAGCCGACAGGCACCTTTTCTTTTCTCGTCGAGCGTTATCCATAATGGACTCCAAGGGTATGTCGGAGTTTTACTGGCTAAAACCACCTAGGCGGTTCTCGTGAATGTACACACTAGAGCTGCCCATTGGTGCCACGCCTAAACATCTCGGAGGGAGCGACTATACAGCGGTCACCCCCTCTAGCGGAGGGAAACCGGCAGGTATCTGTTTTATCTGCTTTGTAACTGATGCTTGCAGTCGTAGATTAATTAATACTTAACTCTCAATAACACATATGCAGACGACGTTTTGTTATAATCATTTTTTTCTATGCAACATAATAATAATCAGTAGTTTACTTCAACGCTCCGTAATTATCAGTAGTCCGTGAGGTATCCAGATTAAGAATATAGCACCACTTCATCTTTCTTTCATCCTTCCGTGGATGTCTTAAAAGGCGACTAAGGGATTATAAACCATAGGAATGGGTAGCAGCGTGCCTTCTGTAGTAGTCATACTGCGCTCACCAACTCGCCTGCCAAGCGTGGTACTGACCAATTTCCCCCAACATGACGACACAATTGTCAAAGTCTATGGAGGAGGCCAATGTCCAGCAGTGGGCGGCCTACGGCTGAAATGATGAAAGTGCAAGCTAGATTTTTTAAATTCCAATATCTTTTGAGTCGGTGACAATTTGCCGGTTCACCGACTCGTGACAACCACTGTTAAAATTTGGGACGGCACTTGGACATGGAATAAATGTTTGTATGATCTATAGATAGTTGGTCCGGCTGTTTATGTATAAGAGACCGTGCAGTACGTTTTGTGGGGAATAGCTGACAAATAAAACATCATGTGTTGGTACCTGCAAGCCGACAAGAACCTGGCGTCATAAGCGCACTGCAGCGGATGCTTGTTAGGCTGCGAGGCAGCTAGCGCTCGCGAGCCGCAGCGGCCGCACTGGCGCCAGCGGGCTGGGCGTAAGCCACCACCCACGTACATGTAGCTGGTGGGACAAGTTTCTTTCATGTAACTATGTCTAAATACTAAATAAAGTCAAATTTTAACCTGCTCCCTTCTGAAATCGGTTAAAAAGTGACATATTTACCGTATAGCATCCATGGTGGTAGAGGGTGTGGTCTCACATTGGGCATACGCCGGCGGCTCGGGATTGTACCGTAACGCCTCGGGTTCTACGCCATACTCCAACTGAACATAATTATAAATAATTCAAGAAATGTCGATTACGCAGCTTCTGATAGCTTAGGTCCTAAAACATTAAGAAAAGTCAATGAGAATATTGTATTTATTAATCGACTAGTTATTTCTGCGTCATTTTATACATTTTACTATATGACAATGATAAATATTTAGTCGATCGATTCTATCAATATAGGACAACACTAGTTGGCGATACGAACCTTTGTTTTGACATTTGGCGGGCCAAATTTTAAAATAGCTCAGAAAGGCAATTATCAATTTTAAATTTCCGTAGTCATTTACAAAAACATGTATGGAGGTGGAGTTAATTCTTACCAGTCTACATAAGGCTGATGCATTACACAGAACCTGGTTAGGGAGGAGCTGGTAGGTGAATTACCAAAATGATTGTGACTTCAATTATTAATATCATTTTTATTTTTGTAAATGGAGCAACAAGCAGATACAATATAAATTATAAAAAATAATGTTACATGGAATATATAAACAATACTGTGGCTCACAGCGCTGTTCACAGATAAACTGTAAATTACATTGTAGTGGAGTAATCACTAGGGTTATAAATATGTATGCTATATTTCTACTTAATTGTTGCATTCAAAATGTTAATTTTAAATAAAAGACAAAGCACAATTAATAATCTGACAGAAACAAAATTCATAAATATAATAGAAATTTTAATTTTTTTCTAATTAGGAGTGCTTGTCACTCGATGTCATTAGAAATTACTATTTACGAATACGACTACAAATATTTACGCAGAAAAAACCGTACGACGTTGCCTACATATTTTATAGATTTTTTTCATTTTGGGGAAAATTTTTATGGATATGTAAAGATTCATTATTCTAAACACCGTACAACGTTGCCTTATACTTGACATTGGCGAAATTGTGGAAGATACTCTACAGAAGCCATAATTTAAGAGAAGTAGATATTCATAGAAAACAGATTACAGCTGTAACGTTTAGTAATCTATACAAATAAATAAAATTGAAGTGTCTGTTTGCAATGTCAAAATAACAGCTTTTTACTAAATGCATTTGAAAGTTTATACAGTACATATAACAAAAAAACAATTTTTTATTTTTTTGTCGGTCTGTTTGTTCCGGATAATCTCCGAAACGCCTGGACCGACTGGCGACTTTCACTGGCAGATAGCTGATGTTATAAGGAATAACTTAGGCTACTTTTATTTTAGAAAATTAATTAGGCTTCCACGCAAAAAAAAATTAAAACCCTTGAAAGCCAATATATATATTCTATGCCAAGCGTCTATGTCGAAGAACTCTACATTTTATTAAAATTAAATGCATGAGAAACCGCCGGTCCCAGCTAGTGTTAGAATAAAAAGAAAATATAGTACCAATATAATATGGTACACCCGGTCTCCTAAATCGAGCCTCCGTGCATTTTTTTTTCTAATAAAGGCCTAAAACATCGAAATAATAATTATAAGTCAAAGTTCCAAATTGTTAAAAATTAAAAATATTAAAAGCGTTACCTCCCCTTTTTTGTTTTGTGCAGCACTAAGATGTTTTTTTGATGATGGTCACATGAAAAAGCAAGGTAATTGCCCAGAGTTCACTTAGTCACGCACCGACCAGTGTCGTGGCTAGACGTCAATTTTAAACGTAATTATTGCAACATACTGCGGAAGACAATGCCTTCTTGTGTTTATAGAACGTTTATGCAAGTATTATACTGCACCTGTGAGAAAAAAACATCTCTATACGATACGTCACACGCGTTCAGGCCAACGAGCATGAGCCATGCAGTTGCTAATACCAAGTAACTAACGGTGTATATTTATCTCTTTCTAACAACCGGTATGCCGCACGGTGGCTTTCATTTTCTCGTACACTGAGAGAACATAACCGATGGCAGTGTTACACTTTGTACTTCACACATTACGTAGACTTCCACCAATTATATTTAGATACTTAGAAGGCTTTACCGCCAAACCAAACCTTACAGTCCTGGATAGCTCCTAAGTCCTAGTTTGTGGCATCAGGAATTATTTCAACAATCACTTGAGAGTATAATTGTAAGGTTCCGCCAAAAACATGACGCACACGAATCACATTCGTATCAACTAGATGCACACGTACACTCTAACACCCACAAATACCAACACACACTCCACACGCATACACACCAATCCATACACACTCTTACACATCCACACACACACATCCACACACTTACCCACTCACACATGCAGGCGCATTCAGCCAAATAATTATTACTTTCTTCTTATAACTTTTTTGTTTGTTTGCATAAAACAGTAAATTTAATACTTGACGATTTACCGTTCCATTTACGATGTAAGTTGTATGAATGTAAACATGGAAGTAACTGTCTCCTAAGATACAGGCTAACAACCTAGTTCAGCAGGCAGGGCTTCTATGTAACAGTGTCACTAAAGGTCATCAATAAAGGATTATTATATTATATTAAATAATTATTGAGTATTTATATCTGTGCGCTGTGCGGATTTAGAATATAGATCCGCTACATATCCTCCCGTGGATGTCACAACTAAGGGATTTTAAACCAGAGGGGCCGTGCCCATATACGTGGTACAATAGCCATACTGCGCTCTCTAACTTGCGTGCCAAGCGTGTTGAGTAATGGCAGACCCCCAAATGACGACACAACAAAATACCTCGCAAGAAATCGGCCGTTGTGGAAGTCTGTGGGGCAGGTCTTTAAACAGCAGTGGATCTCTCCAGATAAATGTGAGTTTGTGTTTGTCTGCGTTCTCCTGAAGTTGTAACTTGAATAATGATAATTGATCTTACGTAGAGCGGCCACAGCTTCCCGTGCGGCGCGGCCACGTTGCAGCGCGGCAGCGACTCCCACACGCGCGCGCCCGTCCACTGCGTGCCCAGAGCTGCGCACTCCTCTGGGAAATGACAAACAGGGTCTGGAATAAAATGTATCGCTTTCCCACCAGCGGAAATAGAGCTGTGACGGAGAGCGATCTCATGAAATGTGACAAGAGCGATATGACCACAACGTGCACTCCGTTAGTGATCAAATTACGTCTACGAAGACTACTCAAACCTCTAGGGCCAAGGGAGAAGCTGCAGCGCACGTTATGCTCGTATTTATCTCTCGGTTGGACACACAAATTTAAGGAGATAAGCTTCTGCAATATATTACCAGGAGTCGAGGTCGAAGGATGATAACGAAGCTTTGACGGATGGAGTCTAGTAGAACTACAAATTTTAAGTCCTGTTTCCTCTAGATTCTCCCGACGTATAAGTTCTGTTTTTTCAGCGCCCCGGAAAGCACGACCACAACTTCCAATTTAAAGTGTCCAAATATTGGTTTGTATATGTATATTGTTATTTTAACGATCAAGTGTCAATAACTTTGTCATTTTGACTTTAACTTCTTATTTTGAAAGAATAGAATAGTAAACGATTATTTGTGATAATTTCAGGTATTATGCAGTTTACTTTAAAGCTCTAACGCATAATTATATCCTCTTCACGATCGATTTCACACATAAACATTATTGTTTGCTTTCATGCACAAATATTGTATTGTTTGTACCTTGCTCGGGCGCATTCTTAATTGAGTTATACCGTGTTTGCACGTTATTATTTTCAATCTACCTTATCTTTAATTTATTATTATACCAGTGTCATATTTTATTACAATATACTTACTTGTATTCAGTTATTGACTCTATTTTCAATGGCCACTAATGCTATTAATAACTTGAATATATACTACCAAAACGTTCGTGGGCTTAGAACTAAAACTGATATTTTCTATCGTCAAATGTTACGTAACTCGTTTGATATTATTGTTCTCACAGAGACGTGGTTACTTGATGGGATATCGGACTCTGAATTTTTCGACAATCGGTACATCGTATGGCGCCGTGATCGTGATTATGTTACTACCGGGCAATCGCGTGGTGGAGGTGTGTTAATTGCGACTCGTAGGGAATTATCGGCAGTCTCTCAACCACTTTTTAATTCTACAGCAGAGGACTTTTGGTTAAGCTTACGACTGAAAAATTCTAACACACGTTCCTACTTTAACTTGCATCTCTGTGTTATCTATTTATGTAAACAAAACTTTGGTCTTTCTTTTTCATTACAATTGTCTAACTTTCTCTTAAAGTTAAACCAAACGGTTATCAATAATGTCTCGGACACATTTCTTGTTGTGGGTGATTTTAATCTGAGCGGAGTAAATTGGCTGCCCTCCGATAATCTATTTCTTGTCCCATCAAACGTCAATACCCATGATGAATATTCCCTTATCGATGAACTATGTGCGCTAAACTTTAATCAATATAATGGCATTCTCAATGGGCACCGCAAAATCTTAGACTTAGTTCTTTCAAATAATACAGTTACTGTAGCTGAATGTTCAGATCCGTTAGTGCCCATTGATGCTTACCATCCGGCATTACTCGTTGATGTATGTTTTGTAGAAACCAGTGTGCTGGAGTGTGCATCTCGTACTCGATATTTATTTGACAAAGGTGATTTTAATTCGATCAATAATGATGTTAGTATGATCGATTGGGAACGCGAGTTCTCAAGTCGGACAATTGATGAATCTGTTCACTTTTTTAATCACGTAATATCTGATCTGCAACAAAAATATATACCACAAAAGCTTTGTCATAATAAATCTTATCCGGTCTGGTATAGCTTACCACTTATAAAATCTATAAAAGAGAAATATAAATACCTAAAAAAAGTTAAGACCTATGGCAATAAATCGGATGAATTAACCTATAAGCTTCTTCGTGAAAGAGTAAAATTACTTGAATCGCAATGTTATACCAGTTATTTGGAACTAACTGAGGAGTCAATCAAAGCAAATCCGAAATATTTTTGGACATTTGTGAAAAAGCGTCATAACTCGAATGCGGTCCCTAGTACTTTAATTTATAAGAATCAAACTTTGCTTTCTGGTGAATCAATATGTGAGGCGTTCTCTGCATATTTTCAGTCAAATTTTCTTGATCCTATCTGTACCAATAACACTAACCCCAATTATTATTCTTCTTCTTTTACCGAATCATCTGTAGCAGATATTTCTAGCATAACAGTAAACGTTGAGAACGTGAGCAACTTACTTCGCAAATTGGACACATCTAAAGCGGCGGGCCCGGATAATATTTCACCAAAATTTCTTGTACGGTGCGCAACATCTCTAGCTCAACCTTTCTCAATTCTATTCAGAAAATCCTTATGTACTGGTATTGTCCCTAAAATATGGAAATCAGCTTTTATAACGCCCATCCATAAAAAAGGACCCAAAACTGAGATTACAAAATATAGGCCAATATCGAAATTATGTATCATAGCCAAGGTTTTCGAAAGGATTGTCTATAACCAAGTGTATTCGGCTCTCAAACATTCATTCACCCCATTTCAACATGGTTTTCTGAAGGGCAGGTCTACAGTCACGAACCTAATCTTGTTGAATGATTTTATAACTGAAGCCATGGATAAGGGTGAGCAAGTAGATGTAGTCTATACTGACTATAGCAAAGCTTTTGACCGCATTGACCATGACATCCTACTTCGTAAATTAAATAGCATGGGTATACGCGGTGACTTGCTTAGATGGTTCTCCTCTTATTTGGAAAACAGGTCTCAAGCTGTAGTGCTAAACAACTATATTTCAAGTTGGGTTCCTGTCCCCAGTGGATGTCCTCAAGATTCTCTGCTTGGCCCTTTGTTGTTTACTGTCTATGTTAACGACATCGACTCATGTTTTATGTCTTCTCAACTACTGTGCTTCGCTGATGATATGAAAATATACGCTACTATATCTTCACTAGAGGACACGGCTACTCTTCAGGCTGACCTACAACGCTTGGAGGAGTACTGTCGTACGAGTAGATTGGACCTTAATCCCGAAAAATGCTCGGTGGTAACGTATTCACGTAAACGCTCAGTTATATCTACGACATATACCCTGGGCGGTCAATTACTATCTAAATGTAATTCTATTCGCGACTTGGGCGTGCATCACGACTGCAAACTTATCTTTGACACACACGTGAATGCAACTATCGCTAAAGCGTCTAAGTCATTGGGATTTATCATGCGATTGTCTAAATGTTTCACTAAGGCCAAAACATTAAAAATTCTTTACTGTACTTTCGTTAGAAGTCAGTTAGAATATGCAACCGAAATATGGAATCCATGCTACCAAAAATATGTCGAGCGAATTGAGAACATACAAAAAAGATTCGTAAAATTTTTGTGCTTTCATCAAAGGGTTCCGTATCAGTCCGAAAATTACTTAAACCTGTGTAAACAGTATCATTTGTTACCTTTATCAACTCGCCGCGAGATCTCCGATTGTATTTTAATGTTAAAAATCTTTAAAAATGACATCGATAGCCCCGATCTCTTATCTAAATTTAATTTTAATGTTCCGTCAAAAACTCGCTTTAATCCACCTATATGTGTACCATTTGCATCCTCAAATTACAGGCAAAACTCTTATGTTGTGCGTGCAAGCAGAAACTTCAATAAATTGTGTAAGCAGCATGATTTTGATCCATTTAGCACGAGCGTGGTCGCGGCTAGAAGGTGCTTAAGCCTCAATTTCTTTAAATGAAACAGTGTATAACCGTTATAATTCTAGTGGTTGCCATGTAATTATGTTTGTTTAAACTATGTTAGCCTTATGTGTGTATAATTATGTAGCTATAATTTTGTATACTACCAGTTTGATAGATTATAAGTAAATTTTGTTTCTTTTTTGTTTATTTCCTAAGTAAGAACGTTCACTCTAGTTTTATTTTTCTAGATTTTATACGTGGAGACTTGTTATTGGCTGTCTGTCTACTTTACTGTTATCATTTTGTTATATTTTGCTGTAAGTCTTCCATAGAAATTAAATAAATAAATAAATTATAACAGATAGGAGTAATATTAATATAATCTTCTTCTTGCCCTAGTTCCACGCTACTTGGGATCGGCGCAACATGTCCGTCATATTCCATAGGTTTTGGCAAAATGTCGTCCTTTTTTTGGCGGTCGGCCCCTGTCTGACCCCATCCCGGGTGTTACCCTCCTTAGTTATACTAGAGTTTGTGGTTCACCGATACCTGCGTGTCACTCCAAAGTGCTTAATTGTACGCACCGGGTTCCAAACTCCCTTAGTCGTCTGCTACAACACCTACGGAATGATATGGGGTAGCCCTAAACGTGAATAAGGGCTACACGAGCTATGGAAGAATAATATAATATGGTACCGAATATATTTTGTCGCACGTACATAAACATCAAATGATCAATAATAAATTATATAAATGTCAACCGTAATGTCACAGTTTGTACGACCTTTTTAGTAATGGCCCACATGATCTCCATGGCGGGTGGCTCCTGTGGCTCTGACGCATTGTTTTTGAGCTATGAAATTGTACTTCCATGTTTCCAATTTCCCCACAGTATCAACCCATAGTTTAAAAAAAGCTAGAAACGATTTTTTGTGTAGAAGTCTAACATAGTTTTTAAAGCACGTAGACATATTATTTATTTATTATATTACATATTTTGTCAACATCCGCTTTCCACTTCAGGTAATTATCTAAAGTAATCCCTAAAATAAAATATTCTTTCACTACAGATATCTTTTTATTTTCACAATAAATGTTTGGTTCCTTATGTATGTACTAAATTGAATGTGTCCTATCAAGATTTACCTGAAGATTATTGTCACTAAGTCATTTTATTATGATTCTTTACTGAGATTGGGAAATATAAAGCGGATGTGTGGAGTGAAAACAAACAAAAAAATGAAAATGTTTTGTGATTTTAGTGTTTTTCTCAGAAATGTCATGTTTGTACAACATATATAATAGGGGCCTGAGAACACTACCTTGAGGAACACCAGTATTGTTAAATAAAAAGTAGAGCTTTGATTTTAATGCTAGTAGTAGTAGCTAGTAGACTAGTAGTTTAATGCTAGTCGAAAACTGTAATTTCCTAGTTTTTTTAACAGCAACTTTACGAGAATCTAAATTAAATGGTTAGATATGTCGAAGAATAAGGTGAACTAGTATGTTCAAATTAAGATTGAACATTAAACATGTTTCTCATAAGAATAGCAAGCGGACGTTGTGGATTTGCCTTTCGATTATCGAAATACACTTTAGAATAAGCTTCAAAAAGATAACATTTCTTAAACTGTCAAATTCATGATTAAATAATTATATATTCACAAATAAATCTTTGGGTCAGTACAGACAATTATCTGAAATAATAACCTCTTTGTTTCGTTTCTTGCGAAACCAGATTTTTGCATAATTATGGAAGCTATTGGTACTTCGCCGTCGATATGCATGTTAGCCGACGAGGAACATATGTATGGGTCTTTATGCATGAACTACAATTAACACACACACACATCGGCCAATAAACAATCACTGCTGAACATAGGTCTCCCAACAATAACTATGTCGCCTCCCTCCGTGTTCCTTCCCGGTTAGCTCAACAAGGAGGCTCTCTCCACGGCAGCAAGTAACGGAGTTCAGTTATTGTGATTCAATGAAACGTAGCATATATGTTATATAGGTATATTGATATTCACAACTTCAACACTTCATCTTCATGGTGATGTTTATATATTTCAAATATAGCTTATAAACACAATATTTAAGCTAGTCAAAAATAAGTAATTGTTATATTGCAGGAGACTATTGGTCAGAGCGACAGCTGTGTGTTGAACCACTAGCGTTCAGAATCGAATGTCTAATGATAATCATCAAAATATGAAGAGCGACTCTACGTCACATAAATTCGAATTTTGATTTGAATAAAGAATGAATCGTGAGGTGGACAGTGATGGAAGTAAAAGGTATGAAGTCATGAAAGAGGTTGATTGAAATGAAGATGAAGGATGACTTCGTCACAACTACAATGAGTGATCACATTGGTCTATTGCTATTATGGGGAACAATGGTGTGGTGTTCCTCCATAGAAAAGGGAGGATCCTCCAGCCAGGCGGATGGTGTGCCTGGCGGGCCGAAGCCCCGACGGTTGATGTTGGACGACTGTATATATGCTGCGTTGCGCGAATACTCTAATAGCGTGATTCAGGATTCTTTGACGTCATCGGAGAGTTGCAATTAATAGACGAGTAGATGTCGTTGTAAGTTGTAGTTTGTATTACTGGCGATGTAGATGTCGCCACACTATAATAACCACGCTCGACAGGCGGGGATTTGTAATGTGACAGTGTATCGCTATTAGCACAAGGCACGATGCTGCCCACCCCGTACCTGCGAGGTCCTGGCGGTGCGCGCCGGCGGCCAGGCGCCGCAGCAGCGCGTCGGGCGGGCGCACCGCGCCGCGCGCCACGCTGGCCAGGCGCCGCAGCAGCGCCACGGCCGCGCCGTCCGCCCACACCTCGTGCCTGCGCACGGTGCTGCCCACCCCGTACCTGCGAGGTCCTGGCGGTGCGCGCCGGCGGCCAGGCGCCGCAGCAGCGCGTCGGGCGGGCGCACCGCGCCGCGCGCCACGCTGGCCAGGCGCCGCAGCAGCGCCACGGCCGCGCCGTCCGCCCACACCTCGTGCCTGCGCACGGTGCTGCCCACCCCGTACCTGCGAGGTCCTGGCGGTGCGCGCCGGCGGCCAGGCGCCGCAGCAGCGCGTCGGGCGGGCGCACCGCGCCGCGCGCCACGCTGGCCAGGCGCCGCAGCAGCGCCACGGCCGCGCCGTCCGCCCACACCTCGTGCCTGCGCACGGTGCTGCCCACCCCGTACCTGCGAGGTCCTGGCGGTGCGCGCCGGCGGCCAGGCGCCGCAGCAGCGCGTCGGGCGGGCGCACCGCGCCGCGCGCCACGCTGGCCAGGCGCCGCAGCAGCGCCACGGCCGCGCCGTCCGCCCACACCTCGTGCCTGCGCACGGTGCTGCCCACCCCGTACCTGCGAGGTCCTGGCGGTGCGCGCCGGCGGCCAGGCGCCGCAGCAGCGCGTCGGGCGGGCGCACCGCGCCGCGCGCCACGCTGGCCAGGCGCCGCAGCAGCGCCACGGCCGCGCCGTCCGCCCACACCTCGTGCCTGCGCACGGTGCTGCCCACCCCGTACCTGCGAGGTCCTGGCGGTGCGCGCCGGCGGCCAGGCGCCGCAGCAGCGCGTCGGGCGGGCGCACCGCGCCGCGCGCCACGCTGGCCAGGCGCCGCAGCAGCGCCACGGCCGCGCCGTCCGCCCACACCTCGTGCCTGCGCACGGTGCTGCCCACCCCGTACCTGCGAGGTCCTGGCGGTGCGCGCCGGCGGCCAGGCGCCGCAGCAGCGCGTCGGGCGGGCGCACCGCGCCGCGCGCCACGCTGGCCAGGCGCCGCAGCAGCGCCACGGCCGCGCCGTCCGCCCACACCTCGTGCCTGCGCACGGTGCTGCCCACCCCGTACCTGCGAGGTCCTGGCGGTGCGCGCCGGCGGCCAGGCGCCGCAGCAGCGCGTCGGGCGGGCGCACCGCGCCGCGCGCCACGCTGGCCAGGCGCCGCAGCAGCGCCACGGCCGCGCCGTCCGCCCACACCTCGTGCCTGCGCACGGTGCTGCCCACCCCGTACCTGCGAGGTCCTGGCGGTGCGCGCCGGCGGCCAGGCGCCGCAGCAGCGCGTCGGGCGGGCGCACCGCGCCGCGCGCCACGCTGGCCAGGCGCCGCAGCAGCGCCACGGCCGCGCCGTCCGCCCACACCTCGTGCCTGCGCACGGTGCTGCCCACCCCGTACCTGCGAGGTCCTGGCGGTGCGCGCCGGCGGCCAGGCGCCGCAGCAGCGCGTCGGGCGGGCGCACCGCGCCGCGCGCCACGCTGGCCAGGCGCCGCAGCAGCGCCACGGCCGCGCCGTCCGCCCACACCTCGTGCCTGCGCACGGTGCTGCCCACCCCGTACCTGCGAGGTCCTGGCGGTGCGCGCCGGCGGCCAGGCGCCGCAGCAGCGCGTCGGGCGGGCGCACCGCGCCGCGCGCCACGCTGGCCAGGCGCCGCAGCAGCGCCACGGCCGCGCCGTCCGCCCACACCTCGTGCCTGCGCACGGTGCTGCCCACCCCGTACCTGCGAGGTCCTGGCGGTGCGCGCCGGCGGCCAGGCGCCGCAGCAGCGCGTCGGGCGGGCGCACCGCGCCGCGCGCCACGCTGGCCAGGCGCCGCAGCAGCGCCACGGCCGCGCCGTCCGCCCACACCTCGTGCCTGCGCACGGTGCTGCCCACCCCGTACCTGCGAGGTCCTGGCGGTGCGCGCCGGCGGCCAGGCGCCGCAGCAGCGCGTCGGGCGGGCGCACCGCGCCGCGCGCCACGCTGGCCAGGCGCCGCAGCAGCGCCACGGCCGCGCCGTCCGCCCACACCTCGTGCCTGCGCACGGTGCTGCCCACCCCGTACCTGCGAGGTCCTGGCGGTGCGCGCCGGCGGCCAGGCGCCGCAGCAGCGCGTCGGGCGGGCGCACCGCGCCGCGCGCCACGCTGGCCAGGCGCCGCAGCAGCGCCACGGCCGCGCCGTCCGCCCACACCTCGTGCCTGCGCACGGTGCTGCCCACCCCGTACCTGCGAGGTCCTGGCGGTGCGCGCCGGCGGCCAGGCGCCGCAGCAGCGCGTCGGGCGGGCGCACCGCGCCGCGCGCCACGCTGGCCAGGCGCCGCAGCAGCGCCACGGCCGCGCCGTCCGCCCACACCTCGTGCCTGCGCACGGTGCTGCCCACCCCGTACCTGCGAGGTCCTGGCGGTGCGCGCCGGCGGCCAGGCGCCGCAGCAGCGCGTCGGGCGGGCGCACCGCGCCGCGCGCCACGCTGGCCAGGCGCCGCAGCAGCGCCACGGCCGCGCCGTCCGCCCACACCTCGTGCCTGCGCACGGTGCTGCCCACCCCGTACCTGCGAGGTCCTGGCGGTGCGCGCCGGCGGCCAGGCGCCGCAGCAGCGCGTCGGGCGGGCGCACCGCGCCGCGCGCCACGCTGGCCAGGCGCCGCAGCAGCGCCACGGCCGCGCCGTCCGCCCACACCTCGTGCCTGCGCACGGTGCTGCCCACCCCGTACCTGCGAGGTCCTGGCGGTGCGCGCCGGCGGCCAGGCGCCGCAGCAGCGCGTCGGGCGGGCGCACCGCGCCGCGCGCCACGCTGGCCAGGCGCCGCAGCAGCGCCACGGCCGCGCCGTCCGCCCACACCTCGTACCTGCGCACGAGGATTGCAGGGCGTATCGGTACAATGCGGGATGGCACTTATAAATAGTCAGGATTGAAATAGTTGCACGGTTCCAAGTCGTTCTAATGGAGAAGTGAAGGCAAGAAACTACATAAATACTCTTTTTAAAATATGTAACAATTTTGCATTCTTATTATTACAATATGATTGTGAAAATAATAATGTGACGATAATGCAGGCCAATTTGTAATATAAATACACACATAAGTCCAATGATAATCAATTATCCTAACTCGCAAGGAGACTTCTATCTTTTTTAAATTTAGATCCAGACTTTAACACTTATAAAAAGCCGTATCATCTACGTAAGTGAAAATGTCACAGTGACTAAGGTATAATTGACAAAGATCATCAATATACCTTTGAAATAGAACAGGCCCCAAAATACACCCTTGGGGTATACTTTAGCTTATATTATTCTCTTTGTTACTAAAAACTAAATCAATTTGGACAAATTGGGTACACTCACTGAAGTAGTCTTTTAATATATTTAAGGCAACACCACGTATTTCCTTACGCTCTATTTGTCCACAAGTCTAAGGATAGGAACAATATCAAAGACCTTGGTCGAAACACACCTTATCATTTTAATACCTCAATTGACACCGTCAATTGAGGTACTGGTGAAATCACACACAGTGTCCGCTGTAGAAATTCAAGCGAATCGCTTTAAAATTGATGTTTCATAAAATAATTGCCAGATTAGTATTGAGCAGACGTTCTAGGATTTTAAATAAATAATGTCCCTTCCATGGAACAGTAACCATACTGCGCTCACCAACCCGCCTGCCAAGCGTGGTAAGTACTGGCAAATTCCCCCTAAGTCTTTGTTCTGCAGTGTACGTCCTTTGGCTGATTTGATGATGATAATGATGAGATAAAGGGCTGAGTACTAAGATGGGTCAGTAATTAGACACATTTCCTATAGCCCTTACCCTTGTAACCTAAATAACTGGACCACTGCACAAGTGCAAGCAAATAAACGATGTGGGTGTATTGTAGATACGTACTGGTGTGGATGCATCTGGTGTTGATTTTGATAGGCGAGGGACAGCAGCGCTGTGAGGCCGATGTCGAGCGACCGCTGGAGAGGTAGCCGCAGTGGCTGGAGGGTTATTGCTTCGGCTAGTGCTTCTTGTTTCGCTTCTAGGGTTACGAGACTCTGTAACAACGAGAAATCATACATGCCGCTACTCATGGAGGTCGGAGTGTGGTCCGCCCAGTGAACCTGCTGCCAAAGGGGAGAGAGCTGGTCGCATCCCGCTTCCATTTCTCTGCGTTATACGTGTGCGCCGCGTCTGCGTTTTTCGCCGGATGCGTGGCTTTTTTTAAAGAAAAACTTAAGCGCTCTTTAAATCTGCTACGGCAACAGGAGCGCACTCTAAGTTTACAAATTCTTACAATGACGCCCACGACGCTGAAATATTGGCAAGGTGTGTCAAATTCGGTATCTAGATTTGACACTTACCAATATTGCCTGCAACATTAACTAAATAAATGAAACAATAATCAAAATTGACACTTTTGTTTGACTGAATATTGAGATTTACATGTTTTATAATTGTCAAGGATATAGGCGAGATCTTTGCGCTGAAATAGTCAAGCCGGTTGAAAACACTCTCCCACTCGGTGTGCTCGTAGCAGGCACACAAAGTAAAGCTTCAGCAAGGGCAGAAAGATAAGGAAATACAAATTTCTAACTATTCCAGTAGGATAGTAGTTTTCCATCTCTGGGTTCTGTTGGGTTAAGATTGACTACATCATGACCAATAAAAGACAAAAATTCAATTGTATCTGTGATCCATATGGTGAAATCCGGTAGTGATCACTAAATGGTAGAAAGCACATGTAATGTTAATCTTAAAGTTGAGAGGTCTCGTCGGATTAAGTCAACGCTCAGGCCCTCTAGCACTCATATCCAAAACCCCGAGACTCGAACTCTAACATCGTTTTGAGTGCCTAGAACATTACGTATCTGTGGACTAGTTAAATTATAGGTTTGTAGAAACTGTCCCAACGGTTGGGTTTAAGTCCTTTAAAACCCACCGTAAAGGTAAACCAAATAAGTTCTCCGATCAGACTCGACCTCGTGGCAGAAACACGCGCCACGATTCGGTGATGTTGAAGTATACCGACTGCTTGATAGACGGATATGGAATTCCTTGCGTCATGATATACGTACCTTTTACAGCAAAAGTGTTAAAGAGACGATTGAGCGGAAGGAAGGCTCCAAAGTGTTCGCAAAACGTTTAAAAATGAAGTAAAGTCGGATTATGAAGCTGAAGACCGACTAAGCTAGAGGTTTTGAGAGAGATTAAAGACCTTCAGAATCTATTCAATTCCAACTTTACTTGACACTTTTACTTGCACAACGCCGGAAACATGGAAAAGAGGCGAGATCTGGTGCTCTTCTTCAAAAAGGGTAATAATACTCTATTGAAAAATTAGAGATCCATCCAGCTTCTGGCCATGTTTACAAGCTGTTTTGAAGGGTCATCAGTCATCACTTCACATTTGATGACTTCCAGCCTCCCGAACAACCCGGTTTGTGAAAAGGTTTTAGTACCATAGACCACATCCATACGCTGTGACGTTATACAGAAGACCGAGTAGTAGAATCTGCCACTATGCTTGGCGGAAGGCTTCAGGAAATCTTTTCAAAAATTTATTCGGTCTTCTAAGAGTGGATCCCACTCACTTTCGCTCAAAAAACATTCCCAAGACTTTAAAATTAGGCAAACGTGTTAACTATTCGGGCGGGAGCTGCAGACCACCGAGAACCAAGCTATACGCGGCAGGAACGGCGGCGCCACGTCTGCACTGCGTGTATCACCACCTCGCAAAAGGAGGCGAAAGCTTCCTACGCGCTGTAGCTTTGCACCATGGACAGAACCACTACAAGACTACAAAAAAAAAAAAGACTCCATAGAAGTTATTTTTACATTTTGGTATGTGAATTGAATTTTTAAATTATACTTGCTCTGATTAATGAACTGTTTTTATTTGTTGGTCTAATTTTTACTTTTTAAATTAGCTTTTTCTGTGTTTATAACTGTCATTTGTTATTGAATAGTTACAACTATCTACAAATGATATGTACTAAACATTTACCTTTGACTCCAGAAACCTCTGGCACCTTTCTGGATTCCCGTCACATTAAAATATTTAAAAAAAAGTGCACTTAATAAAAAATACACTTTGGAGCTCAAAACTGATTAGGTAAATTAAATTTGGACTCAAACACTTTGCTCGGAAGTGTTGGGCAGTGTAACGTGCGCGCAGTTCTATCGCTGTCACAAACGCAACTAACGCACTGAACGCAACAGGCGACTAAGGATATTAAGAGGATGGGAAGCAGCATTCACCCGTGTGCTGATAGCATGCTGCGATCACGATCTGCCTTGTAAGTTACACTTAAAACTTTAATAATATAAACTAACTAGCCGAGACCCGCGGTTTCACCCGCTGCTTAATTTAAAAGAAATCGGATTATTTATTAATAATTTAGAGTACTTCGGCATACACAGTTGACATCATATATACATATATATATTACTATCGTAACTAGAATTATTTCCTCTAAAATGGGTAAATGTGTGGTAAAAGAGTGAGATTCTCGATTGCAAAAACAAAATAAAGCAAGCGGGATTATCTTTCACACGTTATTTAACAGATTTTATTTGATATCTCTGTAAATATCATTAAAAAAAGGGATAAAAAATTGCTACCTTTATTTTATAATCAGTGTTGACAGTAAAACAGCGTTCTGGTTTCCCCAGTAATATGGGAGTTTTGTCAGTGTTTAGTGACGTAGTTTACCTGACCTCGGTTAGTAAAAAAAAACATGTTGTGATTAATTTTGTAGTGTTCCTTAAGCTCCAGAGCGTCATGAGAATCGGGTTAAAATAATTCGAGTGCTAAGAAAGAAAACAATCTGGTTACCTACTACTGTTATTTGATTAAAGTCAAGAAAAAATTGGCCACCAGTTATTACTAAGGCCCAATTTTTCATGTCCCGTGGCCGTTAGCACAGAATACAAAAAATAGTGTATTATTTTCATTTCAATCGAAACGAAGTTTTACAAATGATACGAAGTTAAACTGTCCTATTTCCTTAAATCACATGGCCTATAATAAATATAACACTTGAATAGTATCTGATGTAGTTTAGGAAAAATACCACTTAAAATAAAGGTACACTGCCGAGCGGTGCAGCATGCGGCTGCGTGTATGCATCATATGTCGACATTCTCTGAGGTAGTGTATGTTTCGACTTACTTGGAAGAGTCCACAACTGTCTCTGAGCATAACAATGAGTTTAATTGTTTTCATATTATATAGAATACTGACTGAACTGTTATATTTCATCAGAAACGACATGTATTCATTTCTTGACATTTAATATTTATTGTATTGCTGTTTGACATTGGGACTTGACATTTATTTTATTTCTAATTGATATCTTGGTTATAAATGTTAATAATTATAATTTTGACGAGGTAAGCATCTGTAGGTATTTAAGATAATTATAAATGCTTATTTATAAACAAAATGTGACATGTTAATATTAGATTTTTACCAATAAATCTATTTTAATACGCGCGACAAATTTTATAGGTTATGCTATTGTTGCTGAAATCTCATCCGTCAACCTAGCGTCTGAGTCAGCTATTTGTCTATCTCACGGCAAATAATTACGTTTCTAATATCAACGTTTAGCTTACACTCTAATGGCAATTAAAATGTTTAAAATATAAAATAATAAATCATTCACTCATTCATAAATTCGTAGGGAAAAATTGTCATAGGGTAGGCAACACCGATCTTGCGTTTGGGAGTAATATCGCCATCTCTATCAGTTTTTTTTAAACGTTGCCCCACACTAGGATTTCTCCTGTGACGCGGAACAACTACCTGCAGATCATACAAATATTTGTTCCATGCGGGAATCGAACCCACGACCCGGAGCGCAGCAGCCGGCTGTATCAGCCACTGCACCAACCGTGCCGCGAACATGACGTTCGAGTAAGTATGAGAGAGTTAAATATATGACTACATCAAACTCCTTCCTAGTTTCAAAGCTACGGCCCCGTAATCAAAAAGTGGCTACAATTTATTTGACGCGTGATGAAGAGGCTTGCATCTCTAGTTATTTGACTCGATGGTTGACATAGAGTATATATATGTAATGAAATGATTACCTACACAGAGTAAAGTAATAATATTAAAAACCTATCATTCCATTGATTTGAATTTGAAGAGAGGTGACAGTGTCATGTTGCGCATGTCATTGTGATAATTGGAGGTTATAAACTATTGTGTTAGATAAAATACTTGAAGATTAAAAGGAGACGATATTCGTGTAATTATAAGCTTTGAATGTTGTTTCTTTATTTACAGGTAAAGCAATATTTTGTAAAACATGTACGTACCTACTTACTTTATAAAACAACCCTTTTGTAATACAATAAAAATACTTTATTTACAGAAACGCAATTGAGTTTATTGACGAACGTCAGTTACCTTAAATAAGATATCTTATAAAACAACATTCTTTGCAAAGGACATTTTACAAAAATGGATAAACTAAAATTTGAATTTACAATTAAAAGTTTCGAAGACCAAAAAACAAACGTAATGGCAGTAACCGCAATAACGACAAAAGAGGGTAAGATTTACCGTGTACCACAAGAACTACAGCCAGTAAAATACCATGGACTATTAATGGAAACTGAGACAGGTAAAATGTTAAAAAATATAATGCAAAGGAGACATGAAAAGAGGAGTTTATGGATAACTTTATCAGATGAACTAAAAAAGACTTACATGGATGACAATGACAATATACAATTCAAGAATTATTTCTTAGAAGAAGTGATAAATACAACAGAAATTACACAACCAACAATAAAAGAGAGTATATCTGAAGAAACACTGTCAAGAATCCTAGAAAAAATTGCGAGTATAAACCCACAATTACCAAAACAGACAAATTTAAAAAAAATCTCAGACAAATTTGTTATTGAGAAATTCACCGGAGAAAACTCTAATGTAACTCAATGGATGGCTACATTTGAAAAAGAGTGTGATCGCTTGGAAATACTTGAAGATGAAAAAAAAATTGAAGTTTTTAGACTGTTTTTGGAAAAATCGTGTTTAAATTGGTACAGTTCTATGCTAATAAAATATACGCTAACTTCCGAATGGAAGCAATGGAAGGAAGATTTTTGTGATACTTATGAGAATAAAGGTTGGACACCAATAAGATATGCCATAGAATTTAAATACAAAACAGGACCACTATTAGACTATGCAATAAGAAAAGAGAAAATATTGTTGGAAATGGACAGCACAATAAACAAAAGTACTCTGATTGATCTGATTGCAGTAGGTCTACCTAGTTTTATAACAGACAGAATTGACAGAAAGAAAATAAAGGAGACTAAAGATCTGTTCAATGAAGTGAAAAGCTTGGAACATTTAGTTAACAAAAAAGGTTTTGATAGAAAGAAAATTACCAACGCTATAGTAAAAACAAAAGAGGTTAAAGAACCATGCAAGATTTGTAAAAAACTAAATAAAGGTATTAGATATCATCCTGAAGACTCATGCTGGTTTAAAACAAATGAAGGCAATAAAGAAAAACCTAACATTATAAATTTTGTTAACAATTCCGAAGTAGAAACTGAATTAAATAATATGGACCAAAAAAACTAGTAGTGCCACCATTAATCAAAGTCAAATTAACATTAAATAACACATTGGATGTTTTTGGAATATATGATTCCGGATCGAACGTCTCATTAGTTAACTCAAAATTACTTAAGTTAAGAGATGAAGAAATATATAATGCACAGACAGTGAGGTTAACTACGATTAATGGTGTGAAAAAAAGTAATGGAATAGTAAAAATGAAAATAAAAATCTTTGAAATAGAAGAAGAAGTAAATGTGTTTGTAATTAACAAGAACAATTTCAACTATGACTTCTTAATTGGATTGGATATGATAAAACAATTTAAATTGATCCAAAACGAAAAGCTAGAAATAACACAAAAAATACAAGAAATAAATATAAATACAAAAACGGAAGCAGAGAAAAAAAAACAAGCAGAAAGTTTTGACAAGTTTACAGTGAACTTTAATGAACACGTCGAAGAAAAAAAATTTAAAATTTATATAAATCACCTCGAAACTAAACAAGAAGCTCAAATAAATGAACTAATTGAAAAATACAAATCAATCTTCGCAAAAGACAAGTACGATGTTGGAACTGTCAGGGATTATGAAGCTAGAATTGATTTATTAGTCGATAAATATTGCAGTAAAAGACCTTACAGATGCAATATTGAGGACAAGAAGGAAATAGAGAGTCAAGTATCAAAGTTATTGGAGAAAAATCTAATTGAGGAATCATACAGCCCATTTGCTGCTCCGGTAACATTGGCATACAAAAAAGAAGACAATAGAAAATCAAGACTTTGTATAGACTTTCGCGAATTAAATAAACTTATTATTCCACAGTCACAACCTTTTCCGTTAATTGAAGATCTGATGGTAAAAACGAGAAATTGCAAATATTTTTCTACCCTAGATTTGAATTCTGCATTTTGGTCGATACCATTACGAGTCGAAGACAGAAGAAAAACGGCTTTCGTAACACAAGACAGCCATTTTCAGTGGACCTGTCTACCATTTGGACTAAAAACATCTCCAGCAATATTTCAAAGAATATTGAGTAATATTATAAGAAGACATGAACTTACGGAATTCGCGGTAAACTACATAGATGATATATTGATTTTTTCAAAATATTTTCCCGAACACATAACCCACTTGACAAAATTGTTAGAAGCAATAAAGAAGGAAGGCTTTAGACTAAAATTACAAATGACTTTATAAAACTTGTCAAAAATGTCACAGAAGATAATAAAATTGGTATGATCTTAACAGATCAATACCCAGGAATAAATTCAAAAGATTTTAAACTATTCCTAGAGGAAAATAATATTCCAATTATTTTCACAGCAATTAATGCACCTTTTTCAAATGGAATCAATGAAAGACTTAACCAAACCCTGGTCAATAAAATAAGGTGCAAAGTAAATGAACAAAAAAAAAAGGTAGCATGGACAACGATAGCACAAAAATGTGTGGAAAAGTATAATGAAACAGAGCACACCGTCACAGGCTTTGCACCTGTGTACTTGTTACAAGGAAAAGATATAACATTTATTCCAAATCAACTAAAAGAAGAAAAATCTGAAAATGATTTGTTGAGAGATAGACAACTGGCTCTGACAAACAGTATAAAATCACACAACTACAATAAAAAACTATCAGATAGAAATAGAAAATTTTATGAGTTCAATGTAGGAGACATGGTATTTGCGGAAAATGGCAATAGATTAAACAGAAGGAAATTAGACGAGTTGAAGATTGGACCTTTCGAAATAATAGAGAAACTGTCAAACTCCATTTATAGAATTAATACAGGACATAAAAAGTCAGAATCAAATCTCTTCCACATCACCAAATTACTCCCAGCTCCTGTATTTGAAGATGCCATTTAATGAAATATTGTGATACAATATTCTCCCCGAAGAGGGGGGGTGTAATGAAATGATTACCTACACAGAGTAAAGTAATAATATTAAAAACCTATCATTCCATTGATTTGAATTTGAAGAGAGGTGACAGTGTCATGTTGCGCATGTCATTGTGATAATTGGAGGTTATAAACTATTGTGTTAGATAAAATACTTGAAGATTAAAAGGAGACGATATTCGTGTAATTATAAGCTTTGAATGTTGTTTCTTTATTTACAGGTAAAGCAATATTTTGTAAAACATGTACGTACCTACTTACTTTATAAAACAACCCTTTTGTAATACAATAAAAATACTTTATTTACAGAAACGCAATTGAGTTTATTGACGAACGTCAGTTACCTTAAATAAGATATCTTATATATATATATTGGGTTTCATGGGTTTTAATTTTTTGGCGCGAAATCCTAATTATTTTTCTTCTGTAAAATATATGTAACCTAAGTTACTCCTTATAACATCAGCTATCTTTCACTGAAAGTCTCGTCATAATCGGTCCAGCCGTTGCGGAGATTAGCTGTAATAAACAGATAGACAGACAGACAGCAAGAAATGTAATAGTTTTTTTTTGTTAAGGTACCGTATACACTTTCATATGCATTTAGTAAAAAGGTGTTATTATTGACATTACAAACAGACACATGCATTTTATTCAGTTGTATAGACACGTAATTTTTACTTTGCTAAAGTAATAATACATACATATACTAATACAGGTATTATAGTTACAAATTAAAATATTAAACTACTAATCCTATATAAACATTATACGGAATCTACAAGTACATATTAATCACCAAGGTTCTCGCTTCTGATGCGCTTGCGCATCTCTAAACCGACCGCTTCCAAACTGCGTCGACGATTGGTCATTCGGATAGTTTCGGAAATCCCAACGTTCATTCCATTTTCAAGCATCGGACGGAGCGGCTGCGTTACTCGCTACTACTTAGTTAAAAAACTGTACCGTTAATTTGATCGCGAAATTCCCCTAGGGATTTCAAGTCTACCCTTACTTCCTTACGCTACGTATGTCTCCTGGCGTCGAAGCTTTCAATGAAACCATTTTTTTTATCCCAGAAGAAGTTCATCATGAACTTCCTGCGCCCCGGAAAAGGGCAAAGGGGTATGCCGGACTCCTACCGGCTTAAACCACTGGGGCGGTCATCTTCGCCACCTAAGGGGGGCTCCAGGTCTTCGTATGATCACACCTAATACGTACCGAAATAACCTGGACATTGGTAGCTGCAACTAAAGTGTGACTAAGCTGAATAGGAGCTTTAAAGGGTTCTACAAGGTACGGTTCAGGCTACTCTAACCTAATAACTATCTATAAGAAAAACAAGTCTTGAGGCAGCCACCGAATTTTGGGCATTAAATTAGACTTAGAACTAACTTGCCGTGTGGTGCCGGCTCAGAATACCACCAATGCCAACCACCCTCTTCAGTTGAGTGTCGTAAGAGTACACTAAGATATTAGCCGAAAGATGGGCAGCAGCGTCCTTCGAGTACATTAATAACTCAACTGCGATCGCCAACCCGTCTGCCAAGTGTGGCAAAACCCCCCATTGAGCCCATAACACACCCATATCGGTCATTGTGGTGATCTTTGGGGGAGGCCTGTGTCCAGCAGTGGACTTCATTCGGCCTAAATGATGATAGAACTAACTAACTATCCCCCTAAGGGAAGTGCCACAGTTTCAATATCATTGGTAGTGATCACTGGCTGGTCCGCGTCCAGCAGTGCGTGTGTCTGTGCGTGCGTGTGTTTGTGATAGCTCGATCGCTCAGATACATATCAGATAGACCCGAGCACCTCTGGCTTGAGTTGTACGGAACCACAACTGGTTATCTAGTGTACCTTGTCATGTTCATGATCGTCTAGTAGTGCTGCCAGCGGTGCTGCTTCGGGCTTGTCGTCAGGTCGCAGTGCGAGGGACACGGCCGCCCACGCGACTTTCAGACTTTGCAGGCAGGTCAGCCAGGACACATTGCTTTGGGCCGTTGGGATTAACCTGGACAGAAACACACAGATCATGCATCTGAACGAAAATGTTTAATTTAATTAAATTATAATATATTATTCCGTGTGGTGCCCGGATTAAGAATATAGCACCACTCCATCTCCTCCCGTGGATGTCGTAAAAGGCGACTAAGGGAATCTAAACCAGAGGGATGGGAAGCAGCGTCCCTTCTGTGAAACGGTAGCCATGCTGCGCTCACCAACCCTCCTGCCAAACATGGTCAGTGTTGGCAAATTCCCCCCAAAATGATGACACAGTTGTAAAAATCTATGGGGGAGGCCTTTGTTCAGCAGTGTACGTATAAATGGACGATATGAATTATAATATATGTATGATTATACTGTATAACCGGACCATCTCATGCTGTGAATCTCGTAAAAGGCAACCAAGGGTCTCTAAACCGGCGGTACGGTTCGTGCATTGGCTGATACAGCCGGCTGCTGCCCTTTGGATCGTGGGTTCGATTCCCGCACGGAACAAATATTTGTAAGATCTGCAGGTAGTTGTTCTGGGTCTGGGTGTGCACCCATACAATCGAGGAACACAGAAGCCTTTTAAAGGTTTATCCGCACCAAAAAGGATAACAAAGTCTTCAAATATTTATTTCACCTGCACAGCGCTATCCTGAGTTTCAGCCAGCTGTGGAAGTAGTATTGTTGGAACGCAGCCGGCTGGCGCTGGAACGACTCCGTCAATCTGGAAAAGTACAACAGAAGACTTTCTAGAGGCAGTGGGTTCAATCACCTGCAACCGTTGAGCGCCACAAAGTATTTGATTCATCACTCAAACCATCAGTCCTAACTATCCAACTTAAGATCACCACAACGACCGATATGGGTGTTGTGGGCTCATTGGGGGGTATTGCCATAATCGCCACGCTTGGCAGACGGGTTGGCGATCGCAGTTGAGTTGTTAATGTACTCGAAGGACGCTGCTGCCCATCCGCCGGTTAATCCCTTAGTCGACTTTTACAACACCCATAGGATGAGATGGGGTGGTGGTATTCTGAGCCGGCACCACAGGGTACTCACAGATACAGTTCGGGAACAATGACATTTTAACGCGGATTTTTTAAAGATTTATCGTGAGAAAAAACAGATTGCTATAAGCAAGCTCAAAAAGAGTATGGCGTAAGGCGTCGCATTCCATGTAAGAAGCGCGACCTCGTATTTTAAGGGAAATTTGCCAGTACCCAACGCGGTTGGCCAGCACAGTATGGCTGCTATTGCACAGAGGGGACGCTGCTGCCCATCCCTTTGGTTTAGAGTCACTTAGTAGCCTTTTACGACCTCCACGGGATGTACGGATGGGACGTTGAGGTCCCAGCGGATCCTGGCAAAACCGGAAAGGTAACATGCTACTACAATCTTGTTTATGATGAATTGCCGGCTTTTATTTGTCCAAGGACGTTTAAATACTATTATTTATTAGACACCGCGTCCATATACTACTTTAAAAGATAGAAAAATCGCAGCCATATAAAAATAAACGAAGGTTGACATACGACAAAAACTCGACGACGCCATTTTGTACTCAGTGCCTACTCAGCAACTATATGTATTCCGTTTAGTATGTTTACATTCTTGTTTATTTTCAATGACAAATAGGTGAATATTTATTTAAACGTGTCAACTGCAACTTTATGTATAATCATTTACATAAAATAATATTATAAACCTTGGGTTTTTGAGCGAACAAAGTTATACCAACCGTATAGGTTATTTTATTCATGTTAAAGTTTAAAGTGTGGTGGCTCAGAATGCCACCACCCCATCTCCTCCCATGGGTGTCGTAAAAGTCGACTAAGGGATTAGCCGGAGGATGGGCAGCAGCGTCCTTCGAGTACATTAACAACTCAACTGCGATCGCCAACCCGTCTGCCAAGCGTGGCGATTATGGCAAAACCCCCCAATGAGCCCACAACACAACACAGTGGTTGTGGTGATCTTTGGGGGAGGCCTGTGTCCAGCAGTGGACTTGATTCGGCCGAAATGATGAAAGTTTAAAGTCGTGCAACTATTAAAATGTTGACTATTCGTAAGTGCCTGCAAATGGTTTACTCTTGTTTACAAGAATAAGAAGAAATACGATAAATTTTTACTATTGTTACGTGAAGGCTCTCTTCAAGCATCCGTAAAAAATATCTACGCCAGTATAAATTACATTAAGGTGTATAAAAGTCTTCGTGATCCATTTTGAGGTTAATGAAAGGGATTGCACGCTTGGGGACTTGGATGATTAGCATTCGAACATGATTGATAATATTCCATAGACACAAGACCAACACAATCCTACAAGCCCACAAGCCGTCTAACAGCGTGAAGATCCGAAAAAGGTATAGTAACGGCAGTAGCTGCTATGTTTGTTTATCATTTGGCAATACACGAGGGCATCACCACCCAGGAGAAGATGTAGGGGCGTCCGGACTCTTCGGCTAAAACCAGCGCGGTTTTTCTTCGAGCTACCTTACGGGGATACGGGATTCGTGCTTTAACCTTTCTCTTCACCCGCGGTGGACATCCTCATGGACCGCCTTTTGCCTCGGGGCCGGCGGAGCTAGCACTACTGGCTAAAACTACCTGGGCGGTCATTTCTGACACCAAATGGAATGCTCCGGAATCTTGAGAACGAACGCTTCGGAGCTAACCTCCCACCTCCTGCTAACACCTCAGCTGGTCTCGGCCCGTTATTCTTTCTGGGGGGCCCCATCCTCCCGTCCAGGTTGTATTGTAGATCTGCTGATGTACTGGCTCTGCTGCTAGCTGCTACTCGACCTTACCTCTCGTACATGAGCTCCAGAACGCTATGCTTGCCACCCGTGCACGCCAGCAGCACGTCGAGGCAGTCGAAGCCGGACACCATCGCGTACTCCAGCACACTCGTCGCGTGCTGCACTGCTATTGGAGTCGCTTCAAACAAAAATGAAATGTATATTTAAAAGCAGGAAGCTCCTTGGTCTAACCACTAGACCCGGCCAGCTTTTAAATGCTATGGCAACCATACTCATCATTTCTGCTGGAAAAAAGCCTCCCCCAAAGATTGCCACAACAACCGTTATGGGTTTGTGTTGTGCGCTTATTGGGGGCGCTTGCCATAATCGCCACGCTTGGCTTTATAAATGTACTCGAAGGACGCTGCTGCCCATCCTCCGGCTAATTCCATAGTCGCCTTTTACGACATCCACGGGAAGATATGGGGTGGTGGTATTCTTACACGTGACCAATCGTACTCTAAGGCAAATTAATTATTATTCTACAAATAACATGTGCGTATTTATTTCACACATTGGCACACTTTTGTTTTATACCACGCTGTGGCGAGACGAGCATGGCATTCACCAGTAGGCGTAAGTGTTAAGTCTGGCCATTACAACTGTAATGCCACCCAGGTCTAGTCCTGCGTGACATTACACTCGTCGGCTCGACACATTAGTGATTAGTTTTATTTGACGGCACGGTTGGCGCAGGGGCTAAGCGATTGACATTCTGCGTTACACGACGCGGGTTCGATCCCCGCCCGGAACAAGTATTTGTACGATCTACAGATAGCTGTCAGATAGTATGTCTGTCAACTGTAGCCTCGACACAGGAGATTTATCCAGTAATTATAAATCGTTAATATTGGGTGCATCAAAGCCATAATATGCAACATTTTATTAGAACAGCGAGTTTAGTGTTATATCAAGATGTTGTCTGCAGTGAAAGTGCACATTCATGGAATGCAAGATGATAACTGGGAAGGACAAAATCAACCAGGATCGGGGCCTGATAAAGTTACAGCAACTTTAGCAAGAGGAAACAACTTGATAGCATCAGATACACGATGAACAAGAGAATGGAAAAAAATCGCTTGGCACAGTTTATGAAAGAGCAAATTTTGACTTCTGGGGTGAAATACAGGCTTCAGCCTAGTTTAGGCACCAGTCTCCCACAGTAAATTTATATAATACTATAACTTTTTCATTATTGTGCTGAGAAAATAAATAAAATAATTAATTTCCCTAGCTAAAGTGCACTTCAAACAATAATACCTTTTCAGAGTACTTATTTTGTTACAGAGTGTACTCACGTATGTCTGCCCAGGGCTGCGGAAGCTTGTACAAGTGAAGTTGAGCATGCGTGTCTATGGCGAGCACTACTCCGCCTAACTGGGACATCTCCACGCAGGACACAATCGCGCAGCCGGCGCCGTTCTGTGAATAACATGTATATTTTAGATACAATATATAATTAGATAAGATAAAATATTAAGAGATAAAATTAAAAGATAAAAAAGATAACTTACAAATATAAAGATAAATTGCCGTGTGGTGCCGGCTCAGAATGCCACCACCCCATTTCATCCCGTGGGTGTCGTAAAAGTCGACTAAGGTATTAACCGGATGATGGGCAGCAGCGTCCTTCGAGTACATTAACAACTCAACTGCGATCGCCAACCCGTCTGCCAAGCGTGGCGTGGCGAGGCAAGACCCCCCACTGAGCACACAACACACCATATCGGTCGTTGTGGTGATCTTTGGGGGAGGCCTGTGTCCAGCAGTAGATTTCATTCGGCCGAAATGAAGATAAAGATAAATAATAAAACATAAAGATAAAAATTTTGCTTTGAAAAAGATTCAAACGTGATGAAAACAACACTAATCAACACACATAAGACTGATTTTGCATAGCGAAAACCATGTTTATAAAATAAAATAAATTTATTTTCATCATGATGATTCATCATATCAGCCACAGGTCGTCCACTGCTGAACAGAAGCCTCCCCCTTAGATTTCCACAACGAGCGGCTACACGCCGCCCTCATGCAACGACTCCCAGCGGCTTTTCACCAGGTTGTCTGTCCACCACGATGGAAGTCATCCACACTGCGGTTTCCGGTGCGCAGTCTCCACTTGGGAGTCTTTTTACCCCAACGGCCATCAGTTCGTCTCGTCACAGTGTAGTAAAATAACTGGTGATTAAGCACTGACCGCAGCGGCTCCGGCGCCGTACTTGGGCTTCTTGGGCGGCGTGGAGGCTGCCTCCGCCGCACTGCTGACCCCACCGCTCGTCAGCACCGCGCGGCTGCACAACTGTGCAACATGAGGGGTTGTACTTCATTTAATATTATGCGAAAGTTAGTGGACATGCACATTTATAAACTGATATGAGTGCACGTAAAATGTGAATGTGTTTGAGAGAGAGTGTGTGAGTATGCGAGTCAGTGTGTGTATGAGTGTGAGAGTGTGTGAGTATGCGAGTCAGTGTGAGAGAGTGTGTGAGTATGCGAGTCAGTGTGAGAGAGAGTGTGTGAGTATGCGAGTCAGTGTGTGTATGAGTTTGAGAGTGTGTGAGTATGCGAGTCAGTGTGTGTATGAGTGTGAGGGTATGCGATCTAGTGTGCGCATGCACGTATTAAGGTAGGAGGCGTATAGTATTAAGAGTATGGGTAAGCAGTGTATTAAGGAAGTTACTATTTTAGTATTTTAGTTCACTTTGTTCATACCTGAAATTTATCATTAGGCGTATTGTGGTTTTTATTGTTCTGGAGAACTTACAGAGTCAATTGTAAACTATATCAGGTTTAAGGCTTATACAAAACTGGCGATTAGCTTGCCAAGTTTGGGAAAACACGTTTGTTTATTATTTAATTACATAGTGATGGGTGTCTCTGGCAAGCAGATGCAATGCTCTTGGTGTCGCTAGCACTGCATGAGGAGCCCCGATAGGCAGCCTGGTACTGGCCGCACAGACTGCACCTTCCCCGCCTTCTACCCCCCACGCTGCAGTTTTCTGCCACACCTGATACAAACCAAAGATTTCAACTAACCTAACATTATCTTAAATTACTCTCGTAAAAGACTTCTAATAAATGTTGAATGGCCAGCTGCAAGTGGAAGCAACAAGGTGGTACCGTAGTTTAAAAAATAATTTTATTTTTAAGGATCTAGTTTTTATCAAAAAATACGTTACATTCTTTTTTTATTATGTCTAGGTTTTTAATCCATTAAATATACAATAAGCAATAAATAACAACATTTAATTTCAACAGATATTAACTTACTAATTAATAAAAAATTATGACATACAGGCAATAAAAATATACCCCATATTTTTTTTTTATATATATCTTCCACTTTTGACTAAAATTATTTCGTTCCCTGCAGCACTGTGCTATAAGGTAACAGGCGATTTCACTTACAAGTGTATTGAAGCAGTCTGTCCCCGACTTGGGACCGGCTGGAGGTGCGCTACCTTGAAGTGGGCCTGATGACAAAAATCTGGTAAATTCACAGTACACAATGTAAGATTAGTATTAGTAAGGCTTAGCGCGCACGGGTCACTTTAGTCACCGTGACAACTTCGTCACTCTTATCAAGTCCTTGGGTATGTATGGCGTGCGCGCACGACGTGGCGTGACATTACCATACATATACCCTGCTAAGTCTACATATAGGCAAAATACATTTTTAATACGCGGCTGTAGATGTTTTAATAAACTCTCTTGTGAACAAGATTTGGATATATTCAATACCAGTGTTTCTCGGCTAAAGCATTTAATGGCGAAACATTTCTTTACTGATAATTAACTGTTTGTTTTGCATAATTTAATTTTATAGTTGTATTAAAGTTTACTTATTTACCGACTTTTGTAGATTTCTATTAGTTAGTTTTTATAAGTGAAAACTTGTAAATGCCTTCAATTTTGTATTGTTTACGAATATTGTAAGTTACTAGCTGTAAGTTTTCCGAATAGAATAAAATAAAATAACATAAAATAAAATATCCATAGAGTGACAAAATTGTCACGCTGACTTATGTCACCCGTGCGCGCTAGCTTAACTTATTATATGAGCTGAGCGACGCTGACGCATGCGTCATGCTCGTGAACGAGTACCGTCTGTTGGGATTGGTCATCTTAATGCTGTCATGACAATTAAATCAAAAACTCTGGTGAATATTAAAATCAAGCTTATTTAGTGTAGCTTATTTAGCACGGTTGGTGCAGTGGCTGATACAGTCGACTGCTACGCTCCGAGTCGTGGGTTCGATTCCCACACGGAACAAATATTTGTATGATCTGCAGATAGTTGTTCCGGGTCTGTGTATTGTGTGTGGAATTCATGTCTGTAAACGCACCCACGACACAGGAAAAATCCTAGAATGGGGCAACGTTTAAAAAAAAAAAAAAAGACTTTTTAAGAAGTTTAGACTCTTTTCTTCTGCATTGTCCTCACATTACCATAATTTCGAGAACATTGTACCAATATGATTTAAAAAGAGTAACCATGGAGTTTCTTGTCCATTCTTCTCCATAGGAAATCTACACCTTGGAACGAGGCAACTAAAGTCTTGACTATTCATAAGTGCCTATAAATGGTTTTACATGAATAAAAAATATTTTTATCTTTATTGTAGGATCCATTTAATTTGTTAAGAGTAAATTTATTTTACTTGCCACTTTCATTTAAATTCTCTTTATCATATTGGAACACTTAACAACGAGTAAATATAGTAACGCCGCTAGTATACTACCTTTACCGTGTCGTTAGTTAGCTATTAGGATGACCGCCAGTTATGGATATATTGGTGAAAAATAAGGTACTACTTTATTACTGATTCGGGTAAGAATCGTGGACTGATTCACCTGCTTAAAGGTGATTAGATCAGTATGAAAGGAAAGTAAAATAAATTATTAAAATAATAAATGAGTAGAATGATTTTTTAGGGTTCCGTGCGTCCGACTGAAAATGCGGACGCCGTATAGAATCACTCGTGTGTCTCTCCGTCTGTCACAATTAATATGCTCCGAATCAACTGGACGGATTAAGTTGACATTTGGTACACATATGGATTTCTGTGACCCAAACACGGACGTGTAAACAAATACATTTTGAATATGGGAGACAACTTAGAAAATTTATATAAAAAATGTTTTTCGAACTGCACCGTGTAACATTTCAAATGAAAGGGCTTGTTGTGATATGCGTGTGTGATGTTTTTCAACTACAGTGTTAAGTTGCTTAAGAATAATTATAATATGGATAAATTATTTAGTACAAAAAAATTTGGGCAGATTAAAAAAAAACATTGTAGATAACATATTCATCGGATGGAACCCTTTGTACGTGAGCTCAACTCGCACATGTCCGGTTTATTTTTAGATAATACGCTTTAATTGTTTTATTGTGCTGATAAAAATATTTTACCGCCCCAAAACAACTGCCCTGGGCTATACGCAATTAGATCATAAATAAATGCAGCCCTGGATTAGTGTATACCTTCATCATCATCATATAAGCCAAAGGACGTCGACTGCTGAACAAAGGTCTCCCCCTTAGATTTGTATATCTTACCTTTGGCGAACAGTTTGTGGACCTGGTGAGCCCGTTCTGTGCATTTCCACATGGTGAGGGTGGCGCCGGCGATCAGGAGGGAATCGGTGTCCTCGCGCTGACACCACGTTATTGATACTGAAACAATTTCAAAGTCTGAGTTAGCTTCCAGTATTATCAGATGCGACTAGATTTAAATATCATGAGTTGTCAGTAAGTCAGGCCTTAAAATATAAATTCTATTTTATTTTGCAAATATGAGTTGGACATATAAAAAAATAAATTCATATTTAGCCATATTTTACGAACAGGCATGCATAATTTTCCTAAATTGAGAAACACTGTTATTATTTCAAATTTTTAGGGCGATTACGATCGATACGGCCTTAAAGATTATGTAGTCAGTCTTTTTAACATTATAAATTAGCCCGTGCAAAGCGGCATAGGTCTCACAGATTTTTAACATTTCCCCAGTAGCTCCAGCAGTCGGGCACAGCAGCACCATGTCGTCCGCGTAGCTGATGTCATTAATACTAATACCGCCCACCCGACAACCGACCTGCATGCTGCTGAGCTCCACTATACCAAACCCCCGTCTCACACCGCACTCCAACCTTCGGAAGCTCCCGATACGTACCGGGCTGGCTGTCCTGCGGCGGCAGGTAGATGGTGGGCAGCGGCTGGAGCGCCAGGCCGGGCGCGCTGGCGGGCGAGCTCACAGCTGCGCATGCGCAGCGCACGCACCAGCGGCCGCACAACCTTCGGAAGCTCCCGATACGTACCGGGCTGGCTGTCCTGCGGCGGCAGGTAGATGGTGGGCAGCGGCTGGAGCGCCAGGCCGGGCGCGCTGGCGGGCGAGCTCACAGCTGCGCATGCGCAGCGCACGCACCAGCGGCCGCACAACCTTCGGAAGCTCCCGATACGTACCGGGCTGGCTGTCCTGCGGCGGCAGGTAGATGGTGGGCAGCGGCTGGAGCGCCAGGCCGGGCGCGCTGGCGGGCGAGCTCACAGCTGCGCATGCGCAGCGCACGCACCAGCGGCCGCACAACCTTCGGAAGCTCCCGATACGTACCGGGCTGGCTGTCCTGCGGCGGCAGGTAGATGGTGGGCAGCGGCTGGAGCGCCAGGCCGGGCGCGCTGGCGGGCGAGCTCACAGCTGCGCATGCGCAGCGCACGCACCAGCGGCCGCACAACCTTCGGAAGCTCCCGATACGTACCGGGCTGGCTGTCCTGCGGCGGCAGGTAGATGGTGGGCAGCGGCTGGAGCGCCAGGCCGGGCGCGCTGGCGGGCGAGCTCACAGCTGCGCATGCGCAGCGCACGCACCAGCGGCCGCACAACCTTCGGAAGCTCCCGATACGTACCGGGCTGGCTGTCCTGCGGCGGCAGGTAGATGGTGGGCAGCGGCTGGAGCGCCAGGCCGGGCGCGCTGGCGGGCGAGCTCACAGCTGCGCATGCGCAGCGCACGCACCAGCGGCCGCACAACCTTCGGAAGCTCCCGATACGTACCGGGCTGGCTGTCCTGCGGCGGCAGGTAGATGGTGGGCAGCGGCTGGAGCGCCAGGCCGGGCGCGCTGGCGGGCGAGCTCACAGCTGCGCATGCGCAGCGCACGCACCAGCGGCCGCACAACCTTCGGAAGCTCCCGATACGTACCGGGCTGGCTGTCCTGCGGCGGCAGGTAGATGGTGGGCAGCGGCTGGAGCGCCAGGCCGGGCGCGCTGGCGGGCGAGCTCACAGCTGCGCATGCGCAGCGCACGCACCAGCGGCCGCACAACCTTCGGAAGCTCCCGATACGTACCGGGCTGGCTGTCCTGCGGCGGCAGGTAGATGGTGGGCAGCGGCTGGAGCGCCAGGCCGGGCGCGCTGGCGGGCGAGCTCACAGCTGCGCATGCGCAGCGCACGCACCAGCGGCCGCACAACCTTCGGAAGCTCCCGATACGTACCGGGCTGGCTGTCCTGCGGCGGCAGGTAGATGGTGGGCAGCGGCTGGAGCGCCAGGCCGGGCGCGCTGGCGGGCGAGCTCACAGCTGCGCATGCGCAGCGCACGCACCAGCGGCCGCACAACCTTCGGAAGCTCCCGATACGTACCGGGCTGGCTGTCCTGCGGCGGCAGGTAGATGGTGGGCAGCGGCTGGAGCGCCAGGCCGGGCGCGCTGGCGGGCGAGCTCACAGCTGCGCATGCGCAGCGCACGCACCAGCGGCCGCACAACCTTCGGAAGCTCCCGATACGTACCGGGCTGGCTGTCCTGCGGCGGCAGGTAGATGGTGGGCAGCGGCTGGAGCGCCAGGCCGGGCGCGCTGGCGGGCGAGCTCACAGCTGCGCATGCGCAGCGCACGCACCAGCGGCCGCACAACCTTCGGAAGCTCCCGATACGTACCGGGCTGGCTGTCCTGCGGCGGCAGGTAGATGGTGGGCAGCGGCTGGAGCGCCAGGCCGGGCGCGCTGGCGGGCGAGCTCACAGCTGCGCATGCGCAGCGCACGCACCAGCGGCCGCACAACCTTCGGAAGCTCCCGATACGTACCGGGCTGGCTGTCCTGCGGCGGCAGGTAGATGGTGGGCAGCGGCTGGAGCGCCAGGCCGGGCGCGCTGGCGGGCGAGCTCACAGCTGCGCATGCGCAGCGCACGCACCAGCGGCCGCACAACCTTCGGAAGCTCCCGATACGTACCGGGCTGGCTGTCCTGCGGCGGCAGGTAGATGGTGGGCAGCGGCTGGAGCGCCAGGCCGGGCGCGCTGGCGGGCGAGCTCACAGCTGCGCATGCGCAGCGCACGCACCAGCGGCCGCACAACCTTCGGAAGCTCCCGATACGTACCGGGCTGGCTGTCCTGCGGCGGCAGGTAGATGGTGGGCAGCGGCTGGAGCGCCAGGCCGGGCGCGCTGGCGGGCGAGCTCACAGCTGCGCATGCGCAGCGCACGCACCAGCGGCCGCACAACCTTCGGAAGCTCCCGATACGTACCGGGCTGGCTGTCCTGCGGCGGCAGGTAGATGGTGGGCAGCGGCTGGAGCGCCAGGCCGGGCGCGCTGGCGGGCGAGCTCACAGCTGCGCATGCGCAGCGCACGCACCAGCGGCCGCACAACCTTCGGAAGCTCCCGATACGTACCGGGCTGGCTGTCCTGCGGCGGCAGGTAGATGGTGGGCAGCGGCTGGAGCGCCAGGCCGGGCGCGCTGGCGGGCGAGCTCACAGCTGCGCATGCGCAGCGCACGCACCAGCGGCCGCACAACCTTCGGAAGCTCCCGATACGTACCGGGCTGGCTGTCCTGCGGCGGCAGGTAGATGGTGGGCAGCGGCTGGAGCGCCAGGCCGGGCGCGCTGGCGGGCGAGCTCACAGCTGCGCATGCGCAGCGCACGCACCAGCGGCCGCACAACCTTCGGAAGCTCCCGATACGTACCGGGCTGGCTGTCCTGCGGCGGCAGGTAGATGGTGGGCAGCGGCTGGAGCGCCAGGCCGGGCGCGCTGGCGGGCGAGCTCACAGCTGCGCATGCGCAGCGCACGCACCAGCGGCCGCACAACCTTCGGAAGCTCCCGATACGTACCGGGCTGGCTGTCCTGCGGCGGCAGGTAGATGGTGGGCAGCGGCTGGAGCGCCAGGCCGGGCGCGCTGGCGGGCGAGCTCACAGCTGCGCATGCGCAGCGCACGCACCAGCGGCCGCACAACCTTCGGAAGCTCCCGATACGTACCGGGCTGGCTGTCCTGCGGCGGCAGGTAGATGGTGGGCAGCGGCTGGAGCGCCAGGCCGGGCGCGCTGGCGGGCTAGCTCACAGCTGCGCATGCGCAGCGCACGCACCAGCGGCCGCACAACCTTCGGAAGCTCCCGATACGTACCGGGCTGGCTGTCCTGCGGCGGCAGGTAGATGGTGGGCAGCGGCTGGAGCGCCAGGCCGGGCGCGCTGGCGGGCGAGCTCACAGCTGCGCATGCGCAGCGCACGCACCAGCGGCCGCACAACCTTCGGAAGCTCCCGATACGTACCGGGCTGGCTGTCCTGCGGCGGCAGGTAGATGGTGGGCAGCGGCTGGAGCGCCAGGCCGGGCGCGCTGGCGGGCGAGCTCACAGCTGCGCATGCGCAGCGCACGCACCAGCGGCCGCACAACCTTCGGAAGCTCCCGATACGTACCGGGCTGGCTGTCCTGCGGCGGCAGGTAGATGGTGGGCAGCGGCTGGAGCGCCAGGCCGGGCGCGCTGGCGGGCGAGCTCACAGCTGCGCATGCGCAGCGCACGCACCAGCGGCCGCACAACCTTCGGAAGCTCCCGATACGTACCGGGCTGGCTGTCCTGCGGCGGCAGGTAGATGGTGGGCAGCGGCTGGAGCGCCAGGCCGGGCGCGCTGGCGGGCGAGCTCACAGCTGCGCATGCGCAGCGCACGCACCAGCGGCCGCACAACCTTCGGAAGCTCCCGATACGTACCGGGCTGGCTGTCCTGCGGCGGCAGGTAGATGGTGGGCAGCGGCTGGAGCGCCAGGCCGGGCGCGCTGGCGGGCGAGCTCACAGCTGCGCATGCGCAGCGCACGCACCAGCGGCCGCACAACCTTCGGAAGCTCCCGATACGTACCGGGCTGGCTGTCCTGCGGCGGCAGGTAGATGGTGGGCAGCGGCTGGAGCGCCAGGCCGGGCGCGCTGGCGGGCGAGCTCACAGCTGCGCATGCGCAGCGCACGCACCAGCGGCCGCACAACCTTCGGAAGCTCCCGATACGTACCGGGCTGGCTGTCCTGCGGCGGCAGGTAGATGGTGGGCAGCGGCTGGAGCGCCAGGCCGGGCGCGCTGGCGGGCGAGCTCACAGCTGCGCATGCGCAGCGCACGCACCAGCGGCCGCACAACCTTCGGAAGCTCCCGATACGTACCGGGCTGGCTGTCCTGCGGCGGCAGGTAGATGGTGGGCAGCGGCTGGAGCGCCAGGCCGGGCGCGCTGGCGGGCGAGCTCACAGCTGCGCATGCGCAGCGCACGCACCAGCGGCCGCGCGCGCCGCCCGAGCGGCACGCCGCCGCCAGCACCAGGCTGCCGTCTGGGGCGTAAGAAGCTCGTTTGCGAATGTATGCCATTTTTAACACGCTTTTATTACTTATTTAAAACAATATCTTGTATTTTTTTTATACAATCTATTAACGAAACGAGCAAGTCATCCGCCCGGTGGTAAAAGTTATCCCCGCCTACAACAATTATTAGGCTGGCCAGAACATCCTGCGTTACACCACAATGCACTCGTTATCTCGAGATTAAGTTATTCATAGCCGGTCTCCGAAACGAAAATTATCGCAAAAATTACCTACTTAACAAGCTATAGCGTCCTTCGAGTACATTAACAACTCTACTGCGATCGCCAACCCGTCTGCCAAGCGTGGCGATTATGGCAAGACCCCCAATGAGCACACAACACACCATATCAGACGTTGTGGTGATCTTTGGGGGAGGCCTGTGTCCAGCAGAGGATTTCATTTGGCCGAAATGATGAAGGTGATGTTCAAAATATAGCTTACTATCACAATTTAAGCTAGTTAAAAATAAGTATTTGTAATATTTCAGGCAGACTATTTGTCACAGCGACAGCTGTGTGTCGAACCACTAGCGTTCAGAATCGAATGTGATGTGATTGTGATTGTGATAATGTTCAAAATATGAAGAGCGACTCTACGTCACATAATAAATTCGAATTTTGATTTGAATAAAGAATTAATCATGAGGTGGATAGTGATGGAGATAAAGGTATGAAGTCATGAAAGAGGTTGATTGAAATAAAGATAAAGGATGACTTGTAACAAACTTACTCTTATGCGCTATACTGGCGGCTGTGATGTGGTCTCGTGTAGGTCGCAGGCAGTCGGTCGCGACGTGTGCGCGGATCCCTTCTGTAGGGGGGGTCAGCACCCCAATAAGACCTGTTGCTGTGATAATGCACGCACCTTCACATGCTACACCACTGTGACAATGAATGCAGAATTTTAAAACATTTGCATAATAACATCTGAATTTATCTTTGAATGCTAAATGTATATTTTTCTATCTTTTCGTAGCCAACTTCATGTCAGAGATGTTAAAGCCACCCAAAGGACAAGACTGCCGTCGAATGACCAGAACCAGGACCAACGATTTTCCGTGCCTTCCGAAGCACAAAGATGTTCAGTTCTGTTAAGTTAGATGTCGCTACCGAGCCTTCCAGCTCGCCAAGCGAATCCTGCCTGCTCACTACGTCACTTCCTTGCGGTGCCATGCTAAGCCAAACTGTGATGGTTAACCGTGCCATAACTGTCTGTCAAGCCCGTTATTAACCAACACCAATGATTATAAATAATATTATTAAGATTATCGGTTCCCAAGATAATAACATACTTATGTATCTACAGTTACTTTTTTCTTTATGGTGTCCGGAATCCGAAATCTTCAGATTTTGAAATTCGTCCATTGTTGTGTTACAATCACATTTAACATAAACAGACATATCCATAATCCGAATATCAATTATTGGATCCTAGGAATCCTAGGATCCATTCCATCTCCTTCCGTGGATGTTGTAATAGGCGACAAAGGGACTCTAAACCGGAGGGATGGGTTAGCAGCGTCCCTGCTGTGGAACAGTAGCCATACTATGCTCACCAACCCACTGCCAAGCGTAAACACTTCCCGTATTGGCAAATTCCGAATTTTGAAATTAAGAGAACGTAATGGGTCATTTATGAGGGAATCTTTGTTCAGCAGTGGACATCTTTTGGCTGATATAATGTATCTACAGTCATCAAGAAAGTGAGTTCGTTTACCCGAATCCTTTGAGTGTGGGTGTGGAACGTAGCACCTGTATCCTATCAGTTATAGAGGCATCCATTTTTTTGTCCAACATGAACAGTCGCCGCCCATTGTGAAAGAATGCTGCACGGATTATGTGTTCACCTGTGGATTTAAACGTGTATATTAATTTATAGCCATTCTTAGGTCTGTAATACAGATCGAGAGTCAAAACTCAAGTAGATCTTGAGTCTAGATTGCGGTAATCATATAAGAACCCTACGTCATAGGTCCAATATTTATATTCAACGAGCTATACCCCAGGGTTTCACCCACTTTTTATCATTTATAAGAAATTGGATTTCTTTGGCATAGACAGTTGACATATATGTATATATATAGGATTTCATGGGTTTAATTTTTTTGTGCGGCATCCTTGTATTTTTCCAAAATAAAAGTAGCCTAAATTACTCCTTATAACATCAGCTATCTGCCAGTGAAAGTCCCGTCAAAATCGGTCCAGCCGTTTCAGAGGTCAATTTCGACTCAAGTTCTACTCGAGTTCCGATTCTTGATCTTTCATATGACCCATAGAGCCAAAGCCCATAATTTAAATATTGTTTTTTAAACATGAGAGTGTTTTTTATGACTTATTTGGTTTGAATTCAGCAGTTTTTGGGTGGCTATGCAAGCCAGGGATACAGCATCAGATGAGATAATGATAGTCATATAATTAGTAGCAATATGAATGCGGTCTTTCCGAACACATACAACCTAGGGACCTTCAATGTTTCGGATGCAACCATACATAATTTAGCTATGAATCATGTATCCAAACATATTTTGTTCACATGTCAGTTTGAGTATTCAGAGAATATACTGGGAACAACAAATTCTTTACCATGGCCTCAGACAGTCTGTTAATTTCAACAGCTGGCAATATACAAAAAAGCCTCCATTGCAAAGAATATAATTAACGGATCAGCTTGGAAATAAAAAAATTACGAGGTGTTATTTTTTTACTAAAGTACTTGCTACATATTTATATACACTAGCATGTTTTGTTGCCTCATTCATATTATGTTCAGCCTATTTGTATTAATCATAAAAAAACATTATAACACTACATACTAATTACTAATAATTAGCTTGGGCTTACCCCATCTCTTCCCGTGGGTGTCGTAAAAGTCAACTAAGGGATTAGCCAGAGGACGGACAGCAGCATCCTACGAGTATATTAACAAATCAACTGCGATCGCCAACCCATCCAAGCATGGCGATTATGGCAAAAACCCCCCAATGAGCCCACAACACACCAATATCGGTCTTTGTGGTGCGTTTTGAGGGAGGCCTGTGTCCAGCAGTGGACTTCATTCGGCCGAAATGATGATGATGATTATGTGCTTGGGATTAGCAACACCTGGCAAAAACAACTTACCACAGTTGCACCTCCACTCAATGCTTACCTGCAAAGTTAGCAGTATAGACACAGGTCCACTCATTGAGCAGGTAATCCTTCTGAGTGTACACTGACACTTCTCCCACTGTGGTTGCAATAAGTAGATTCTTGCCTTCAATGTCCCATTCTAAGACTGTGACCTAAAATATGTTTAATTAAATTTATTTCAGCAGTGGAACTTATTTTCTATGATGGAACAAATGTTTCAAATGCATTTACATTAAATGAAATGATCATTTATTCAAAACAGACTAAAAATTAGTTTTTGCAATGGCACCATTAGACAGCACCCCATATATGCACACCAGGGACTGAATAACCAAAAAATATTGGTAGTTTTATAACGCAGTAATCGTCATACCCTTTTAACAATGGTACCAAAATATAAGTCTACATTTATATCAATCTAGAGAACTATTTCAGTACCGGGTATATTTACAGGTACGGTTTCAGGTTGTATTTCACTACCACTACAATAAATGTTTAACCAGTAGTTGCAACTATATTACATTCATGCATCAAAATATACTTCACTGTGAAATAGGTAACAGGAGTATGTATGGATTGTAGCAGTTGGAAAATGGTGTGTTATTATAATTGACATATTGTGTACTACACTAGAGACACTGCAATTTATTGCAATGTCCCATTCAATTGCAGCGATATTGCGGTGTCTCCTCTAGTAAGTAGTACATAATAGCTCAATGGTTCTTAATGTTTATCAATGCACTCAGATTCTTGTTGAAAGCAGTCTAATCGATAAACAAATAAAACAATAACTAATGACTTACAGGATATGCAGTACTAATAACTTTATGGCTGTCCCATGGAGTATCCATGTCACACACATACACATGCCCGCCCCAAGTATCACCCTCAGCATCGTCTAGTTCCGTTGGCGAAGAGAATGCAATTATGTTACAAGTGGATATCGTGCATATCGGACGAACCACTTCATGGTCTGTTGGACTGTGAACATGTAAATAACATAGTTTTATACCAGTAACTACAATAAAGGCTGTATTTAGACATTTTAAGCACAACAAATTTTATTGTAATTACCTTTCAAAGTGAGGTGGCTCGCATCTCAAAGGCTTGCGCCTCATGGAGTATATTAGTTCCATTTCAATATAACTGTCAGTAAGTGTTTCAGATTCTAAATATTATTACATTTACACAAAAACTGTTTATAAAACAACAAACCGTCAGGCTGCCCGCTGCAAATCGGACAGCGTGATGACAGTGACAATGACAGTTAAAAAGCTATAGGGATTAGAAGTGAGACGTATATACTGCAACAGGTTTTATGACTAGGTTTCTCCCAAGACGTCTAAAACCTAGTCTCTCATCTGCGTACAAACGCGTATCGAGTATTTAGAAGTATTGACAAGTTATAGCAAAATGCACACAAACGTACAACGAACTCGCAAGACTCGTGTCCTTGCAAGACGCAATCGCCAACGCGCTCGATGGATACAAGTGTGAGTTGCGTGGGTGCCGGTGGAGGGTGCTGACCTATCTATGAAATCGGGACAATCCGTCACTCAACTAGAAGCTGTCCCAACTACTGGCAGGATACTGATCCTCAGACGGGCGCGGCTGCCCATCCCTCTGATTTAGAGTTCCATAGGCATCTCTTACGACATCCAAGGGAGGAGATGGATTTGTGCTATATTCCTAATCCGAACCCATGCACACGAAACTTCAACAAAAAATTCAAATCCTGTTCTTGTCTTAAAATTGGCAGTATTACACATTTCTTCAAGTTTTGGAATACATTTTATCTAATAACTTATTTATGTCATAACATCTTTTACTCTCGACGTGTTAAAATAGTTCACGGGTTTCCAAATTTTACGATAGCTAGTCAGCGCCACGGTCGTGCACATAGTTAACAACTAATAGGCATGAACGAGACAGATAGGCGTGTGCATTTGGTGATATAGTACGTTATGACTTATGACTTCAAAATCGTGATTTATTTCTTGATATATATATTTTTAATAATTAGCATGCGTTATTTTATACGATGCTCTAAACTCAGTGGGTGTATAAACTCGTAAAGATCTTAAAGTAAATGATTATTTTTGTTGTTTACGAATCATTAACACAGAGTTTGAACGTTTTAGTGAAAATTAATTATGAAGAGGAGCCCATTATTCGCCTATTTTCTGTAATCTAACCATTCTGACACTGACCTGTGGGTTGCGGACAATATTAGTCTATAATCTATGCTGTGGACCGTATTATTGTTTGTTAGTATCGTCTACTACGAATCCATATTATACTGGTCAAGGTATACTCTCGTTGATGGTAATAATAACCGGCGGGTTAACGACTACAAAAACTGGAAACGATATTCTGTCAATGAAATAAAGTAGGTAGTCCAAAATTGAACTGGTTTAAGAATCACTGTCCGCAAAAAACAGTCTCATGGCGTCGACTGTAAAAACGTCAACGACACCACTAGTAGACTTAAGAAGAGTCGTAAGTTTATTTGTTTAATTACATTCATTGAAAAATATACTACAGATAGGTATCAACTAACGGCACGATAGCTACATTTGTCATTTACTTTTTGCAACAAGTTTAAGATGATGCAGTTGAAACGCCAGATTTTAAAATTAATTTTCAAAATATTACATCTCAAGCATACCCGCGAAAATAAACTTTGAGAGGCGGGCTTTATATTTCATCCTTTGTTACTTGACATTTCTGTATAATAATACATTGAACAAATAAAAAAATCCCCCATTTTAATCGATGACTAGATAGACACGATAATCTTAAATCGACAAGGGTTTGACTACACTAGCACTGTGCCTATCTTCAATATATAAACCATCTAATGCTGCAGCTTCATGCCACATACAGTCGGGCATTGCCCTTTCATTATTGAGTTGTGTTTCTGAACGCGGCGGTGCTCGGTTGAAAATGGCGGATTGACCGAAGTAACATCGATATAATGCTGAGTGAAAAATAACTCAAAGTATTCGTGAATTTTATGTGAAAATGTGATTCGTATGAATTAAAACATATTGTGTAGTGTTGTTATAGTGTTTTGCACCATGTGGCGGACAGGGATGTGTCGTTTCGGTGTTGGGAACTGGATATTCTTGTTCGCCTGTCTCCATTTGTTTACATACGCTCAAGGTAAGTTCCTTATAAGTATTACTAATGATAGATCGTTGGTCTTGAAACTGTCGCTAATAATATTATTTTATCTGCAATTATGCAGGAAATTGTATGTAATTTTAATACATAAATGTAACGACGCTTTTTAAGTTGAAGGCGATTTCTCTCGAAGCCTATATGTAATTATAGGTACATTGTTCACAAGTTGAATGTCGAAAGCTCGAACATTGGAGGGTTTATGTTGTTTTGTTTTTTTTTTTGAGAGAGAAGGATTGCTTTTTTTTGTTAAAAAAGCCTGTTTGACGTGTATTATGCGTATGCGGCGTATTTATTTTATTTAGGGCTTGCTGAAGGCATTCCGCTCCCGAATTCTAACGACCCACATAAATACCGCTTTATTGACTGCTTTGGGTTAATTAGGTTCAATTCCATTTGTAAACAGATAGTAAAGTTTAATGATTCCTATTGGAATGGCTCTGGAAAGCTTCCAAAAGTAGTTCATTATGGTTTAAAGTTGTTTATATAGAGTTGATTAATTTATAGGTTTACTATTGTGTGCGTTGTATGCACTGAAATAGTTTCTGTACGCGAATAGAACTGAATCATGTGGTTATTGCTAACTAGGTAGATTACTTATATATGTTATATTTAAGATTATTGCCTATTTTACACATTTAAATTAACGAAATCAAACCATATATTTTTTGTTAGACTCCTGGTTTACTATACAGTCATGGGCTGATGGGCCATGGCTAATAGACAGCGTTGCCAGCCAGACGATACGTAAGTCGCGGAAATAGTGCACAAAAATATAAAAATGTACACAAAAAGTACCTATGTAGGCCTGTAACAGATGACGCGCAATTTCAAGTCATAATTTGCACGTGAAAATGAACATAGGTACTTAATAAAATTAATTGAAACATCACATATGGAGTGTTAAAAGAACGACGAAAAGAGTAGAAGACGCGGCGCGCAAATATGTTATATAATATATGTTAAGTAAACGCCTAATCTTCATCATTTATAGAAGATACATGACGCAAACTATATAAAATAATTATGCTTTAGAAAAGTCTGATCTCATCATCATAATATCAACCAGAGGACGGCCGCTGCTGAACAAAGACCTCCCCCATTTCCAAAACGGCCGGTTACATGCCACTCGCATCCAATGACTCCCAGCTACCTTCACCAGGTCGTCCATCCAGCTCGTTGGAAGCCGTCTCACGCTGCGTATTCCGGTGAGCGGAAGTCGGATATAAAAAGCCGCGGCAAATGTCGACAACCAAAATGCGTTTACGCCATGTTTAGGGATTTCACCACTTGTAAATTGCACCGGTACTAGCAGTGTTCTGAGATCTAAAATATCCTACTGTTCTGACACTGATTATCTAGGTATTATAATAGGGTTCATACTCTTTGGGAGATAAATCCTAGCCACGTAGAATAAAAACATTATTTGAAATAAGTATACGAGAATAATTTGACGGCAGAAAATAAAAGAATATAATTCGAGCTGCCGTCAGCGAGTTTGTCGGTAGTGGAAAAAGCAATTGTATTACCTTATGAGCAATACATATATCAAGAAGTAACTAGAGTTTAATAATTATAATCCCAAAGTTATATGTGGGTCCTTCCTGCGTACCAGCCTACCAAGATATCGCTCACCACCTAAAGAGTCGTTACAGTATGTTCGCTGCGATTCAAAATTATAGGAACTACTCACTTGAACCCAGTTCGTGGCGAAATCGAGTTCGAAAACCAACAGGAGTCAGTTAAAGCCCAAAACTTCCGGACGAGTTTAACAGAGCTGTGACCGAGGCTGTGGTTTTGGTTTTTATCGGGTAGCAGTGCAGCAGTCATGTCTCACCGCATGATCGGCATGCAAAATATTATTAATTAGGTATACTAAATGCACGATGATATCTAAGCCTTAAATGATTATGTCTTAAACAATCAAATGTAATGAAAGAAAGGTCAGTATGGCATTACAATTAACCCTTATAACTTGTCGGTTGGTGCAGTGGCTGATACAGTCGGCTGCTGCGCTCTGGGTCGTGGGTTCGATTCCCATACGGAACAAATATTTGTATAATCTGCTGGTAGTTCAGAGTCTACCTTAGTGTGATCTTACGAGGACCTGGAGCCCGCTTTCGATGGCGCCGTTCAAATGGTTACGCTATTGGGTGCTGACTCCTTCGTGTTAGAATAAAGTTTTAAAGAGGTAACCGCTTTACGGTAATCCCCTCCGAGATATGCCTAAAGGCATGGCATCAATGGGCGGCTCCAGTGTGATTGCTTGCGAGGTCATCCCCTTCAGTGTCGAAGATGACCGCTCCGGTGGTTTTAGCCGGTAGGAGGCCGGCATGCCCCTCCGCTTTTTTCAGGGGCGAAGTAAGTATCTACGTGATGTATATCCAACCGGTGGAAAAAAAGAAAAAATGTAGTCCGTGTCCGCATTAAAAATATAGCAGCATTCCATCTCTTTCCGTGGATGTCGTAAAAGGCGACTGAGGGACTCCAAACCAGAGGCATGGGCAGCAGCGTCTCTTCTGTGCAACAGTGGCCAAATTGCGCTCACCAGGCAGCTTGGCAGGCAAGCGTGATTAGCAGCAAATATCCCACAAAATGACGCAATTGTGTAAATCTATTTAATCTAAAATGTAATGGGACACTAGCCGGGGACTCTCCATGGCTGCAATATAAGAATGCAGTCTCGGATTGTCCCTGGAGGTGTAAAGCTATTGTATGAGATGGAAACTAAATTAACAAGTTTATTGCAAAGGGTATTGAAGTGGCCAAAATAAAAATTAAAACGCTCTCTCTCTCTCTGTCTTTCCGAAATTTTGTGGCAGACCGTGACTCGCCATTCGGAAGATGGTCCCCAGTACAGACTACAGGAAGTAACACCGTTGTGAGCGGCTCGAGAGGTCGAGAGGTCCAGAACCGGTTTCACTATCGCGCGTCTTTAAGAATCGGAGCGTGTTTCCCATTATTGGTTATTACGCCATTAGACACTTCCATCCCCGAGCATATAGCTCTGGCGGCCCCCTTCTGATCGGCCAACTAAGGCAAGCCAGAGTTGAAAATCTTGTGGGCACTCATCGGGTCCCACTCCAGCCGACCAATAAAGGTAAGCCAGAGACGAGGCTTTGGCCGACTATGGGGCATTCGGGTACGCAATGTCGCCACTCATATACGGCTCGCCATAAGCCCTGCGTTCTGTAAGTTTGTTAATAGATCTATAATAAGTTTATTTGTTAAATTAGATCTCCATATGATATATTTTTGTTTTTATCAAAAGAGAGGAAGACTGTGGAAGCTGCTTTAATCTGATCTCCGGGATTGCGTTATCCCACGACGAGATAACGAGTGTCCCAGAGAACATTTATTATTATTTTATATAGTTGTTGTTTCCTTATTTTCTTCCTTTTTTTGTTGTTGTGGTAGCCCGGAAGTTTACGGACTTGGTTTTTAAGCACTGTGTGCAGGAATGTATCTACTCGTGTGACTATGTCGTGATGTACTTTCTGAGTTAATCCAAGGCAGCACTGAGTTACTGACTTTAAGAGGTGAAGGAAAACATCGTACCCCGCACGCCACCAACATGCAGCAATTAATGTTCCTTCTCTGTACGAGCAGAAGCCTTTGCCCAACAGTGGAACAGCTACAGGCTTATTATACACGATGCAACTCAATGGATTCACGTTGTAACTAACAGCGCTACACAATCGTGTTGACAACAGCTGAGATTCAAAGTATTTAGAAAGCTGGTTACACGGAATTCGGACGTCTATCTAGGTACCATAATATCTATAGCCAGTCTAGTAAATTCTTGCATCTAACTATGCATAGTTTAGGCTTAGGCGCACAGGAATGTAGGGTATTCGCACTAGAGAGTTGCGTAGCTGTTCTCGTAGTCGGCAGTTTCGTTGACGTATAAAAATCCAAGCAATATAGGCAATATAAATAAGTGTCTGTCAATGGTTTCAAAATCATCATCATCATTTCGGCCGAATGAAGTCCACTGCTGGACACATGCCTCCCGCAAAGATCACCACAACGACCGATATGGGTGTGTTGTGGGCTCATTAGGGGGTACTGCCATAATCGCCACGCTTGGCAGACGGGTTGGCGATCGCAGTTGAGTTGTTAATGTATTCGAAGGACGCTGCTGCCCATCCTCCGGCTAAAAAGTAGATGGAGTGGTGGTATTCTGAGCTGGCACTACACGGCGGTTTCAAAATAATCTATACAAATAAATAAAATTGAAGTGTCTGTTTGTAATGTCAAAATAACAGCTTTTTACAAAATGCATATATAGGGAACTTAAAAAAAAAAGCTTTCGATTTTTTTTGTCTGTCTGTCTGTCTGTTTGTTCCGGCTTATCGTCGAAACGGCTGGACCGATTTTGACGACTTTCACTGGCAGATAGTTATTGTTATAAGGAGTAACTTAGGCTACTTTTATTTTAGAAAAAATAATAGGGTTTCGCGAAAATAAATTAAAACCCATGATATGCAACCCAATATATATACTTATATATGTTCATCTAACTATATTTTGCCGTGTGGTGCCGGCTCAGAATACCACCACCCCATTTCCTCCCGTGGGTGTCGTAAAAGTCGACTAAGGGATTAGCCGGAGGATGGGCAGCAGCGTCCTTCGAGTACATTAACAACTCAACTGCGATCGCCAACCCGTCTGCCAAGCGTGGCGATTATGGCAAAACCTCCCAATGAGCCCACAACACACCCATATCGGTCGTTGTGGTGATCTTTGGGGGAGGCTTGTGTCCAGCAGTGGACTTCATTCGGCCGAGATGATGAACTATATTTATAAAAATAAAAGCGCGGATGAAACAGCTTGTTGTTAATATTGAAGTGAAACCTGCTACACCTAATTATAATTGAACGTTTTTCAGTTTTATTTGTCTGCCTTTTTAATTAACAGTTTGTCTCGAATAGACTCTGAAACGGCTCAACGGATTTTGACGCTGCTGTCCATCCCTCTAGTTTATAGACCCTTAGTCTCCTTTTACGACATCCGTGAGAGGAGATGGAGTAGTGATATATTCTTACTCCGGGCACCACACGGATTAAATGGACTACACTCGTATATTATACTATAGATTTTGTGTTCCTGACGTTTCGATTTAGAATATAGAAATACCTTCGAACACTGCTGCTCTCTCAAACCGGTGACGTGTCTTTCCTTTACAAGATGCAGAGGTCTACAAGATCGACTGTGAATTTGGGTTGTCATACATAGCGCTGCTGATGTCAAAAATAGACTCTTTACAAAGTCTGCATTGTGTAAATATGCCTTAGACAAACCTCATAATTTTCTTCGCTTTGATCGAACTCGAAGTCCTCGCGAAGGAGAACCGATAAGTACCAAGAATGATTTGCCAGGCTATTGAAATTTACAAAACAAGTTCAATAGAGTTGATGGTTGGCTAGTACCAGCCAGTTTTGAAACTTTTAATTAAAACAACAAATTTATACCACACTGTAGAACACTTTACAAATCCCCCCACACTACAATTTCTCCTGTGTCGTGGGTCCAGACAAATCTCACATGCTAACACACTCAGACCCGAAACAGCTATCTGTAGATCATACAAATATTAGTTCTTCCGGGGATTGAACTCGCGACACGCTGCGTAGAAAGCTTTAGCCACTGCACTAACTGTGCCGTCAAAAGTATGTTTAGCAGAGGCTTTTTATTTTTATTTCCTACATTAGCATTTCTTCTGTCATGGGTACAGTTTACAGACTTAAGTCTCACAAGCAAACAGCTAGATCCGAGATAACCATCTATAAGCTAAGACCATACAAACAGTTCCGTGCAGGGAGCGAACCCGCGATACGTAGTGCAGAAACCGATCTTCTTGTTTTTCTGTAATGCTGTAAAGCTGATATGACGATGATGGTGATGAAACCATGGTACCGTCGACATCACTGTTAGGTTTCGATTCTCAAACTAAATTTGTTTTAACATAGTCCTTCTTCTTTCCTAGTCACTACGAAAGAAAGAAAGAAAAATATTTATTTTGGTATCGCACAACAATATAAGGTAACAATAAAGACCACAGGCATACAGAAATAATAAACTAAGATTGCTGTACGAATCCAAAAAGGACACCCTATCTCAGCACATGCTACATCAACAAGTGAGCAACGCTGATTTTCAGATAAGACCTCAGGGTGAGCCACGGACAAACACGGCGTTTACATCTATACAAATAAATAAAATTGAAGTGTCTGTTTGTAATGTCAAAATAACAACTTTTTACTAAATGCATATGAAAGTATATACGGTACTTACAACAAAAAAACTATTTTTATTTTTTTTGTCTGTCTGTCTGTTTGTTCCGGGCAATCTCCGAAACGAATGGACTGATTTTGACGGGACTTTCACTGGTAGATAGCTGATGTTAAAAGGAATAACTTAGGCTACTTTTATTTTAGAAAAATAATTAGGGTTCCGCGCAAAAAAATTAAAACCCTTGGAATCCAATCTAATATATAAAATTCTCGTGAACGTTCGAACTTGAACTCCTCCGAAACGGCTCGACCGATTTTTGTGATCCTTAGCGTGATTGTCGGCCAGGGTGGAGAATCGGCCAACATCTATTTTTCATCCCCCTAAATGTTAAGGGTAGTCCACCCCTAAATGTTTATTTTTATTTTTTAGGCAAAATTTTTTGTTTTTATTTTTTTATGACACAGCATACAAAAATACATACAACCCTAAATTTTCACCCCTCTACGATCAACTCCTATTTTTTATTTGTTAATTATAAACTTTAATTTTTTGGCAAAATATATAAAATTCTCGTGTCACAGTGTTAGTTACCATACTCCTCCGAAACGGCTTGACCGATTTTTATGAAATTTTATATGCATATTCAGTAGGTCTGAGAATCGGCTACTATCTATTTTTCATACCCCTATGTGATAAGGGTTGTCCACCCCTTAAGATTTTTTAAATTTTTTGGACAACATTTTTATTTTCATATTTTTATAATGTGGCATTAAAAATACATACAACCCTAAATTTTCACCCTTCTATCACCAACCCCTATTTTTTAATAGTTATTTTAGTAATTTTTCATCCCGCTCGATAACTGATCAATTATTATCACTTGGTAAAGCCTTCTCTCACACCCTCCACAGTTTTCGGCCATTATATTATTATTTATGCATCAAACGTAATAGTAACGTTTACAATTATCATTTTACTATAGTGAATGATAACTCGAATAGGCGCCGAAACGGCTCAACGGTTCTCAATGAAAATTTTCGGGATCAATACATGAATTATAACTTAAATTTTCATGTGTGTTACAATTTCATATCTTGCAGCAGGGCCCAGAATACATGAATAGGTGTAAATCTAATTTGCGCCTAGCGTAGCGGGCGGGTACGGCTAGTATATATATATATATATATATTCTATGTCAAGTGTCTATGTCGAAGTACTCTATAACTCGCGGGTGGAACCGCGGGTTCCAGCTAGTAGTATTAATATGATAGGTCCTTTCCTTCCACAATAATCAATAACAATAACCATAGCTATATTGTTCTGGTATTAGAACCTATTATATTACCAGCTATGTTATTGTACAGCTCTGTGTAGGTGAGGGTGTGAGTGCCTTTGTCTCCGGCTGATTTAAACCGTTGTTCTGAGCACTAGGTACGCCTAGATTTCTAATGTTCTGTTGCTGTTGCCGAGTATAATCGTTATGTTATAGGCTGAGCACAAGCGAGTACAATTTTGTGAGTTGAGTCGCGTTTACGTTGCATTTGGTTTCTTATGTTATTCGGCTGAACTACGACGCAAAATCCGTTTTTACCGACTTCAAAAAGGAGGTTCTCAATTCGACGCGTATTTTTATTTTATTTTTATGTATGTACACCGATTACTCCGAGATTTGTAGACCGATTTGAGCGATTTTTTTTAATAGGTGCATAATTTGTCCCATATAAATTTCATTACAATTGATTGGGTAGTTTTTTAACCAGCTTCAATAAATAGGTGTAATTTGACTGCGCTTACCTAGATGATGTCTTAATAGTTTCGATTCTTAGAATTATTTTCAGTGTTAGATACGGATACCAAATTGGGACAAGTTCTTACATTTATTTACACTAAAAAGAAACAAATAAAACTTTTTACCAAAAAAAAAATGTAACTCGTTGGTCTGCATGAAACATGTATGCACCGCTCGGCCGACTTCATAAATAATTTTCTTTTTAGTAGTTTTAATATCCTATAGAATTTTGAAGTCGGTATTTTTTTGTTAAAAAGTTTTATTTACCCACGCAATTATGACTGAATTTAGATCGAAGTGTGTAGCGTTTTGTTGCAGAAGGAGGGGTGAGAGGTTCCCCTGGATCAGCGTTGCCTGTTCGCAAAATGATCGACACAGAAAACAAAAACTTAGTGCACACAACTGCCCCATACAAACGCTTAAAGGCAAATGAATAAGATCAGTTCAACGCGGTTTCAGGCGAGCGTATAAACTACGCTCGTCTGGCCTCGGCCTTAACGAGTACAAGGGACCAACTAGTTTCTAATATATCTTGCTGTTAACATGAGTACATTACGGTAAAACTGCCTAGATCGTCAAAACCAGAACAAAAGATTTATAATCGTGCTAAAACAAGTGACTGTTGTCTAAATATGCTGATACTAATATCGGAGTCTAGGGTTGCCAGATGGTCGGGTTTCGTTTAGATCAGGGATTATTTTATTTTAGAAAAAGATTTAGTGTTCCTCGCAAAGTAATTAAATCCTATTAAAGCCAATATATATACTCTATGTCAACTGTCTATGCCGTAATACTCTACATTATCCATAAATAATCTGATTTATTTTAAATTAAACGGCGGGTGAAACCGCCAGGCCAGCGAGTGTAAAATAAATTCGGTCGAAAAAAAAATTAGTAAGTACTTTGAGGGAATTCATTAGGTAACAGTAAAGATTGATTTCAAAATTGTTTATCTTTGAACATAAGGTTTATTCTTTTGGAGTAACTTGATCATCATTTCAGCCGAATAAAGCCCACTGTTGGACACAGGCCTCCCCCAAAGATTGCCACCAGGGCGTGCTGTGGGCTCATAGGTCTTTGCTATAATCGCCACGCTTGGTAGGCGGGTTGGCGATTGCAGTAGAGGTCCCGGCTAATCCCATAGTCGCCTGTTACGACACCTACGAGATGAGATGGGGTGTTGATATTCGTAGCCGGCACCACACGGCAAAAGTAACTTGATACTAGATCTATTTATAAAATAAAATGTACCATTTAATTATTCATCAAATTTATTTGTGCAGAAAACAACGCCAAGTTCCTGACATAATAAAACGTGGTTATTCTAAAATAAAAATGTTCAAAATATAGTAATTCTAAAACTTTTGCGTATTGAATTATAATTAGATAATATTCGCGCAATCATTAATATAAAAATATTTTTAACGTTATTATTAAACGTTTCGATCAAGTTATTTTTGATATTATATACGTTTATGCCGTGTGGTGCCGGCTCAGAATGCCACCACCCCATCTCCTCCCATGGGTGTCGTAAAAGTCGATTAAGGGATTAGCCGGAGGATGGGCAGCAGCGCCCTTCGAGTACATTAACAACTCAACTGCGATCGCCAACCCGCCTGCCAAGCGTGGCGATTATGGCAAAACCCCCCAATGAGCCCACAACACATCCATATCGGTGGTTGTGGTGATCTTTGGGGGAGGCCTGTGTCCAGCAGTGGACTTCATTCGGCCGAAATGATGAAATGATGATACGTTTTTTTATTTATGTTAAATAACTAACATTTGTGATATTGACGACACAGAGACTACATCGGAACACTACATTTTGAACATGATTTTAAGATAATATTGGGGTCTTTTCGCGCACAGTGTAGCATATAAATAAACGTCAAAATTGACACTGAAATGAGACTGAATTGGGATCACACTAAAATCCGACTGAACTTTATGGGGACTATATTATCCCTATTTGTAGTAAATTCATAATTTAATCTCAGCTGTCAACTTTCAGGCATAATGTAAATTAATTATATACATACGAGAGTAATTTAGCCCTCTAATATTTATTTTTTCTGATTTGGCAACCCTGTCTGAAACCCGTTTTAACTAACGTTTATAAAACCTATTGAGAATAACGGTGAACAATAAAGCATAGACATATGCCTTAGGCCGTATCTTAAAGTAGGCTAAAGGGCGGTTGCAAAGTCCCCATCTTAAAAGTTCACTATTCGGCAAATAACAGCTGCTGCTGTTATTTGCACACTAGAGCCGCCCACTGATGCCAAGCCTATAGGCACATCTTGAAGGGAGCATGACATACCTTTTGTTTTTTTTTATCCGGTGGAAATACCTCACGTACTTCCTTCGCCCCGGGAAAGGGCGAAGCATGCCGGAAGACTCCTACCGGCTAAAACCACCGGAGTGATCATCTTCGGCATCGAAGGGAGGCTCCAATGCGTTACTCGCAATGATAATCTACTGTCTCTACAAGCATCATTGTGTTAAAACTTAATGCTCCACTCTACTTATTACTAACTTACTTGCGGTAATAACCAACGGCCTCTACAAGCAACAGTATTTTTAAACGTTTTATACCTTACTTGCAGTGATAGCCTACAAGATGTTTTAAAACAATTTTAAACGGATTCTATCGCGTATATTATAGATTTTTGTTTTGTCCTGACGTTTCGAATGCTTTGCAGCATTCGTGGTCGCAGGATGACTAAGGTGACAGGCGTCGTTACAGATTTAAAAAAAGTTATTTTATCTACCGTACATTTTTAATCAAAAAAAGTCTTGAACAAAAAAACTATAAGACACGCGATCTAATCCGTTTAAAATTGTTTTATTACAATGCGCAATAATCGCGAAAACCTAATTGTTACTAAGATTAACTACATTTCTAAGATGTTTTAAGCGTTTTCTGCATTATTTTCAATGGTAACCTTCTGTTTTTAGTATCATCAAAATGTAAAAACTGTTTTATTCATTACTGGCAGTAAAAACATCATCATTTCGGCCGAATAAAGTCCACTGCTGGACACAGGCCTTCCCCAAAGATCACCACAATGACCCTTATGGGTGTGTTGTGTGCTCATTGAGGGGTTTTAATCGCCACGCTTGGCAGATGGGTCGGCGATCGCAGTTGAGTTGTAAATGTACTCGAAGGACGCTGCTGCCCATCCTCCAGCTAATCCCATAGTCGCCTTTTATGGCACCCACGGGAGGAGATGGGGTGGTGGTATTCTGAGCCGGCACCACACTGTTAACATGCTGACTCTGCAAGCAACAGAGTTTTCATACATTTTATTCATTACTTGCTGCGATAGCCTTCTGTAGCTCAATGTTTTAAAACTTTTAATGCGTAACTTGTCATAATAACCTACGTCTATAGCAACAGTGTTTTATGCTTTACTTGCAGGATAGCCTTTCTCTACATGCATTAATCATACTTATAATTCGACGGCTCGGTTGGTGCAGTGGCTGATACAGTCGACTGCTGCGCTCTGGGTCGTGGGTTCGATTCCCGTACGGAACAAATATTTGTATGATCTGCAGGTAGTTGTTCCGGGCCTGGGTGTATTGTGCGTGGAATAGATGTCTGTAAACGCACCTACGACACAGGAGAAATCCCAGTGGGGCACCGTCCTATAAAAAAAATATACATACTTATTAATATTATAAATGTGAATGTAAGTTTTTTGTTACGCTTTCACTTCAAAACTACTTAACTGATCATCATGAAACTTTGTACACATATTTTTGGAGGTATTAGAAGTAGCATAGGATACTATTTAAAACAAAAAATATTTTATACGAAAAAAAAAAAACTTATTTAATGGCTTCAATGCGAGCGAAGCCGCGGGTAAAAGCTAGTGTTCTAATACATTTAATGCGTTACTTGCAATGATATTCGGGTCGAATATGGCTATACCAGTACAATCTGTAGCTGCTTCTTATCTTGTATCGATCATAAGCCAGCGAAGGGAAAGCCTCCTGGGTCATCACAGACAAAGGCCACAGGGGTCGCTAATGCCTTCAAACACTTCCATTGTTGTTCTGGACCAGGAGCATAACATAAACTTTGAATCAAGCTCATGATACGTGCCCAAATATATATTTCCGTGCTTTAACAAAACTTGTTCTCTATAACGACGACGTGATTGGAGGATTGTGTCACGGCAATTGGATTGTCCGTGTGGTGTCCGGATTAAGAATATAGCACCACTCCATCTCCTCCCGTGGGAGTCGTAAAAGGCGACTAAGATACTCTAAACCAGAGGGATGGGCGGCAGCGTCCCTTCTGTGAAACAGCAGCCATATTGCGCTTACCAACCCAAACCAAGCGTGGTGAGTATTGGCAAATTCCCCCCAAAATTACGACACACGGCATGTAGTTGGTCGTTTATGGGAGGCCTTTGTTCAGCAGTGGACGACTACTGGATATGATGATGATTGGATGAATCAGCTCGAGAGTTCAAAAGCTTGAATTGAATGGAATTGAGAGCGTTTTAAACTTTGCCCACACTGTTGAACGGCTTATAGTGATCAAGGTGACTGAGATAATCTCTGCCTCTTGATGCTGGGCTTCGAAGGTGGGAGGTGGGTATATGATCTCTATAATAGCACTACGTAGAAAAATCGTGTTCAGACAAATTTGAGTGGTCACAGTCACCTTCCTGATTCCTTTTTGCTCCTGTATTGTGGGTACAGTTGACCCAGACCCGGAACAAGAAAGAAAGAACAACGTCTCGTACGCCATGCAAATATTTGTTCGATGTGGCAATCAAACCTGCGACACGTAACGTTCAAAGCCAATCACTGAACCACTGCGTTAATACTACCCTCATTATTGACAAGTTATTGAGTTGTAAAATGGCGTCCAAGTGCGGCGTCTGCGCGATTTACGCCTGTCGCAAACCGTCTGCGATATACGTAAACAAAGACAACGATTTTTTATTTTGTGTGTGTGACATAGCCAGCCTTCTTTTTTTTTAACACGCTTTTATTAGCTTCACCTGTATGTATGTATGTATGTTTGTTTGTAACCGACTCCTTTGAGCTCGATTTTGCCCTACTTTGAACGATCAGATTTGATTCAAACTTTGCACACCTGTCAAAGGTCGATGACAATGCAATAATCCGATCAAAATATCCGATTATCCTAATTAGATTCGCCAGGATTAATTAATTTCTTTCCGCATCCTTTGCATGCGAGTAAGAGAGACAGAGCTAGTGCACGAACTACGCATGCGTGCAGTTCCAGACTTGCTCTTTCGGGCACTCAGTTTTTTGTGTCAGCGTGTTTTTTTAAACTATTATTATTATTATTTTATTGATGTCCAGTGGAAATTCTACATGGAACTTCCTTCACTCCGGGGAAGGGTGAAGGGGTATGCCGGACTCCTACCGGCTAAAACCACTGGAGCGGTCATCTTCGGCACCGAAGGGGGGCTCCAGGTCCTCGTAAGATCACACTAGAGCCACGACATAGCCAGCCTGCCATGTAGTCGATTTAGCGTAATTGAGAGAAAAACATTAAAATACAATCTTTCACATTATACTATTAGTAAAATGAGTGTATACGGCTTTACCTACTCACGTGCATATTTCGGGTATTCTAATAATAACGAAATCAAAACTAGTCGGGCATATCCGAAATACACGAGTAAAGCTAAAGTAGCTCTACTATCAGCTGCAAATGGTCAAGAATCTTCAATGTGCGATAGTTCTAAAGCTATTAAGTTAGACACTCGACTCAGTATGATTTCATTATCCTTAGAATTATGAGCGTTATCCACTATTCGTTACAATAAATAAACACAATGGACATTAATTTCAGAATCATGGCTTCGAATAAATACGTAATTGATTCCTGCGTAAATTCGCCGTAATGGCGACGCATCGCGGCATCGTATTCGCTCGCTCACGTTTGCGCGGTAAATCAACTGAGAATACAATGCAGTTGGAAGTTCGTTTCTTTGTATTATAGCTTCGATTAGCCATGGTGTTTAGTGTTTCTTTTTTGCGTTACATTGCCCTTACCTGGGATTTCTCCTGTGTCGTGGGTACAGTTTACAGACATAAATAACACACGCACAAACACCCGGACCCGAAACAACCATCCGTAGATCATACAAATGTATGTTCTGTGCGGGGTTCGAACCCGCGATTCGTAATACAGCAAGCCAATCGGTAAGCTGCTACGCCAACCTTGCCGTTAAAAGTTAAGTTTAAAGGTTTGTTTTCGGGACTCCGTATCAAATATGTGCACACAGTTTAGTGGAGGCTGCGATGAAGTCCCCAAACACAAAGTTTATTATAAGTAATATATAAGCATAGACGCACCACAAAGTCTGCAGTGTGTGAACATGCCTTAGGCAAACCCAACCACTATCTTCGTTTTGATCATTTTCAAGTCCTCGCGAAAGAGAACCGATATGTACCAAGAATGTTTCGTGAGGCTATTGAAATTTAAGCAACATCCTATAAGAGATAGATAGAGTAGATAGCTGGCAGGTGCCATCTGTCATGATGACAGTTCATCATCATATCAGCCAAAGGACGTCCACCGCTAAACAAAAGAATGATTGAATATAATGGACTGTATAAGATTTATATAGTTACTAGCTGGGACCGAAACCGCCGGGAACCCGCGTTTAATTTAAAAGAAATTTAGAGTACTTTGACATAGACACTTGACATAGAAATATATTGGATTTCAAGGGTTTTATATTTTTTGCGCGGAACCCTAATTATTTTTCTAAAATAATTAGTTATTCCTTATAACATCAGCTATCTGACAGTGAAAGTCCCGTCAAAATCGGTCCAGCCGTTTCGGAGATTACCCGGAACAAACAGTCAGAGAGACAGACAAAATAAAAATTGTGTTTTTTGTTGTATGTACCGTATTTACTTTCATATGCATTTAGTAAAAAGCTGTTATTTTGACATTACAAACAGACACTTCAATTTTATTTATTTGCATAGAAAAGCTATGAAAATAAAAAATAAAGCTATGAAACAGTACCTAATGTGACCAATGAACTTCTATACTCATTGCGCTGCTACGGATGCTTCGTTTCCTTATTCTAACGTTTTATTGTATTTTGCTAGTAGGTCATACTTTTACTGAGATTCTACATTCTGCACTAATACGGCAGCTGATTGTAATTAGCTTACCGTTAAGCTTGTACGCGAGCTTTTCAATCTCACGTCCTATTAAGCTCGACTTTAAAGTGAAATTAATTTAATACAAAACTGGAAAATGGCTATATTACGGGCAACAGACCGAGTTGTCCGCTCATTAGCTGACCGACCAGTTCTCCCGGAGAGATAACTGGGATGAGGAAGCTTTATTCTGCTGGTGCATTTATTATACGGTAGCAACTAGAAACAGGTCCGTGTGCCGGTTAAGAATAGCACCGACATATGCCGACATATATCGAATGACGCTGCTGCCCATCCTCCGGCTAATCCCTTAGTCGACTTTTACAATACCCACAGGATGAAATGGGGTGGTGGCATTCTGTGGCACCACACGGCAAAGCCAGCACCACACGGCAAGATCTGTAATCGACTTTATTTTTGGATTTTATATCAGTGGAATTAAGTGGACACTGGTGAAAAATTAATCTACAAAGGAAACGGAGGATCCGCAGTTCTACAACGAAATATTAAGGGTAAGGTGAAGGTTAGGGTGAATTTCATGAAAATTACGTGACCGCGTAATTAAGACAGGAAACTTATTAATTTTAAGTTATAGGTAGTACTTACGTATCACTAAATATTATCACGGCTCTTAGAATGTTAACAACATTTTCACTCTTTCATTGTGCCTACATAGATTATAGTGTATAGATAGATAAATCTCACATGCACAAACACAAAGATTCGAGACAACTATTTGTTCCGTGGGAAAATCGAACCCGCGACACGCTGCGCAGAATGCCAATTACTTAACCACCGCGTCCAACATGCTGAAACATTTCAACATCGTCACACAAATGAGAATAATAAAAAAGTAAAATGTGTGTGTATTAGTGTACACACGTAAGAAGTGAAAATTCTTTATGACATCATTTTTCGAAAGATGATCTACTATATACAACTTTACAGAAATTGGTTAAATAAAGCTAAATTAGATAAAGTTTAAGCAAAAGGCTTTTATTATCATAGACATGGATACAAATAATACAACTATTTCACCTTATTGCTACTAAGATTATTATAGCATTTCATTAATTATAATAGAACTATTACTATTATTGTTATTTCCTTTATTTTCTTAGTATACATATTATTACATTTTTAAATATATATATAAAACAAAAATAAAAACATATATTTAAAAATATAAAAATAGTGACCAACCGGCATCGGGAACAGGGTCCAAGCTGCCGGTGGTTAGGGCTCCAGAGAGAGGAACCTCCTGACAATACGTGCCGTGTCAAGGAGAACCACTTTCTGTATCAGGCCCTTGATCCAGCCGCCTAACAAGAGCCTCTTAAGATGTTGGTCGAGGCTCTTGGCGATCAAGCCGTTGACCGTAACGACTATCGGCACAATGATTGCTGAGTCAACATCCCACATGTCGACAATCTCGTGTGCCAAGTCAAGATACTTTATTTGTTTCTCTTTCTCGGCTTTCACGAGATTCTCATCATGCGGGATGGTAACATCAATAATCATTGCGCGGCGCTCTACTCGGTCTATCATCACTATATCAGGCTTATTAGCGACAATAGTCCTATCAGTGATGATAGACCGGTCCCAGTACAATGTGATATGACTATTTTCGAGAACTGGGTCGGGCATATACTTGTAGTATGGTACCTCAAAGGCCACAAGTTTATATTTCAGCGCAAGTTGCTGGTGTATAACCCTGGCTACTTGGTTGTGCCTGTGCAAGTACTCGCCGTTAGCAAGACGAGAACAACCAGAAATAATATGTCTAATGGATTCACCCGGACGGTGGCATGCCCGACAAATGTCAACCGTACCATCCTTAACAATATATTTCCGGTAATTGTTCGTCATGATAACTTCGTCCATAATCGCACAGACAAAACCTTCGGTTTCTCCAAAGAGGTCTCCAAAACGTAACCAGGATACTGATGCTGGAAAATCTACATCGGGACCATGGAGGGCCCGATAAAAACGTCCATGCAGCTCCTTGCTCTGCCATATTTCCTTGCGGTCATTGGTACTGATGACTACAGGTTTGCGCCAGTTCTCTTTTGCCAGACCAAGCGGGGTGAGCCCGCTGTCCACTGCCACTACATCTCGATGCATCCCCACGTGAGTATGGAAAAAATACTCCCTAAGACTGCACACCTCACGGTTATGGAGGGTCTTTGTATTTAAAAAGCCGCGACCCCCACATCTCCGTGGGATGTACAGTCTCACTACCGAAGATCGTGGGTGATGCATCCGATTTGCAGTCAGCAATGTGCCGGCTCTCCTATCCAGGGCATCCAGTTCTGTTTGAGTCCATTTGAGTATGCCGAAGGGGTACATGAGAACTGGCATGACCCAGCCATTAAAGGCGCGCACCTTGTTACCACCTGATAAAAGACTTTTTAATACTTTTTTCAGGCGGCCGAAGAAGCGCTCCTTCAACGTCTGCCTCATGTCAGCCTCATTGATGCCCAACGCCTCCGACATACCCAAGTATTTATAGGTCTCGATTGAGGAGAGAGATCGAAGGCTCACAGAATCCGAGAGTTCAATTGCCTCGGATTCTATAATTTCCCCTTGGTTCACATGCATGACTGCACATTTTTCCACACCAAATTCCATCCTGATAGAGTTACTAAATGTTTCAGTCACTTTCAGTAACTCCATCAGTTGCAACTTGGTGCGAGAAAATAATTTTAAGTCATCCATGTAAAGCAAGTGGGAAATAACCTGACCGTCTCTCCGCAATCGATAGCCTAGCCCTGACCCCTCTAGTAGATTACTAAGAGGGTTCAAAGCTAAACAAAACCACAATGGACTGAGGCTGTCACCCTGAAATATACCATGCTTGATAAAAATTGCCTCACCATCTCCCAGAATCTGGCGACATCCCGGATAGCGAAGAACTGTCTTCCATTGCCCCATACATGACATCAAGAAGGTGCACAGGGTTGTATTTATTTTGTACAACTTCAGCACCCTCATGAGCCATGTATGTGGCACGGAGTCGTAGGCCTTCTTATAATCTATCCAACATGTCGACAGATTCTTTCGGTTACGGCGGACTTGTTGACAGATAGTCATATCAATGAGGAGTAGCTCCTTAGTACCGCGGGACCCATTCCTACATCCATTTTGAGAAGTAGACATGATAGCATTATTATCAATGTGTTGACTAATTTTTATTCTCAAAATGGATGTAAGAAGTTTATAGACTGTCGGTAGACAGGTGATAGGCCTATAATTCTTGGGTTCCGCGGTGCTACCTGATTTATGGAGCAGGTGGGTAACACCAGTCGTTAGGAACTGTGGTAGCGACCCACGTTCTACGGACTGTTGGAATTGAGACGCCAAGCAAGCGTGCGAGCTTCGGAGCCATTTTAACCAGAAATTGTGCAGTCCGTCCGGCCCCGGAGATTTCCAGTTTGGCATTGGACGGACTGCACTGGCCACATCTTGAGCGTCTATAGTTATGGCCCCCATGTCCTGTATTGGCTCGCACACTCGCTCGACCCCCTGCATCCAATCGCCCTCAGTGTGATTGACGGGCACCGACCAAATGTTGCGCCAGAATTTAATCGTGGCGTCATCATCTGGTGGTGGCCCGTCATTCACACTTTGAACGGGTCGCTCTCAGGATCTAAATACCCACCTTTGGTCACTTTGGAACATGCGATTCTGGGTATATCGCTCCACGCGTTTCTTATACCGTCGGATACGGTTTGCCCATGCATAAACTTTCTGTTTCAGGAAGTCAATGCGCTCTGTGACTCGTGATGCATATTCTTGAGGACTTATACCCGTCCCCAAGAATGCTCGCTTCACAAAGCGCATTACCCTTGGGCGATTATTGCCCCCCCTGAAGCAGATGAGCTTGCCAATGAGTACCCTGGCCTCGTCAATACGACGTTCGATTCTGCATTGCCATGCCGGTACAGATAATTTAGGTCGTGCAGCTCCGTCAGGTATATCAAATTTAACGTGAGCTACACGACATGCCGCTACGGCAGCGCAATACAAAATCGAATGTGTATCGTACAAGTCTTCGCTGTTATCTAAATACCTAGGTAACAGCGTATCCAGGGCACACACTAGCGCTCTATTTCGTTTGTGCATAGGCAAACGCGGTAAACGCGGTCTTTGCTCTGGCGTCATGGATCGATACTTCCCAATCGCATCCTCCAACGCGTTCCTCAATTGTTCATTGCACTGGGTACTTACATTTGTAGCCCTATCATCATCTTCCTCATCGGTCCTATTGTGCTGCAGAGGGTTCACTATAAGGACTTCCGAATGAACTGCAGTCTCCGACGAGGTTGGGATAATACGGCTACATTGTATTTCTGAACGAAGCCTGTCAAGCACGATGTCATCCAACCTATGGTTTCGTTGAATGACTCGTACTTGATCCGACAGTCGTTGGGCTGAAACGTTGATTGCTGGCTCAAGCACCTGAAACAGAGAGAGCATCCTATCTCGGTACGCCGTGAGGTTAGTTCCCCCCTCTGTTGCCCCATAGTACGCGCGCATCACATTTTCGTTAATGGACTGTGTCCATCTCATGCGCGGCACATTTCCATCGGCAGCGGGGACCCTATTCGGGGCCGGTTGGCCTCGAGGTCCCAAGCTGGCCGGCGGTCGGCCTCTTCCTCGCCGACGCGTAGGTGTTGGTGACGTCGGCGGCGAAAAGTACTCGTCGCTCGAGCTCGACGCAACTGCAGCGGCCAATACCACAGCACTCACTGTTGAGGCGGGTTCCGGTGGCTGCGAGGCGGAGCTGAGCGACGAGGCCGAGGGTGGTGGGCGTGCATTTTGTAATTCTCTGGCTTTTTTGCGAGTCAGCATTTCCAATCCAATTCCGTTATTATCATTTTTATAAAATTTTCATCTCCAATATGTCTTCTGTCATTATGTATTTCGCTGTCATTTCTAATTAATTTATTTTGTTCCAGATTTCGGTTACCTTATTTCTTTTATATCGTTCATATCGGTTTTTATTTCATTTATCTATTGTTATAATGTATATGTAAGTAGTTTTTATAAATTTTGTAAATAAAATATATATTGATAGGAAAAAATTTGACTGCTCGATAAGTGTGTTGCCAGTTAAAATTTAAAATTATTTAATATTTTATAATATTTAATTATTAGTTTTAAAATTATTGTTATCTTTATTATATATTTTTGTAATTAATGGCTTATGGTAACTGAAATATGAAATATATGGTTTACATTCCACGGAATTTAGTGACCGAGTAAAAACTCCATCAATTGTAGTGCCGGATCTTGTTGTTGATCTTTGAGGACTGTTTTTCATAGATAAATTCAATTTATCTTTCAAATCAATATGGCGCATAACGGAAACATGTGACTTAGAAATAAAGATGGCGCGTAACAGAAAAACGTCACATTGCTATAAAATGTCTCCCATACGTCGATAAAGAAGTTTCCCTTCAATAATATGATATAGCTTATGAAATTCACCCACAAATTCCAATTATCCTAATCACGCAACGGAACTTTCCATTGCAATTATAAAAATGTTTAGGCATGTACTTTCTCGAAATGTAGACATTCTACTAAAAATTGCCAAGTTAAAATTTATCACAGTAATGTACTACCCATCAAATTAAAAGGTCAAAGAAAAGCAATTTTCAAATGTAGCTCCATCGGTATAATAAATAAAATATAAAAAATGTCCCCAAGCTTTGATAAGAAAAATCTACTCCTCCGGGGCAACCCTGCGAGTGCTTGATTGAATTCCTAATTTACATTTTACGCGCGCTAGGGGTGGCATTAAATGTAAATCGGCGAAGCTTTGATTAGGTTCGTGTAAACACAGTACGCTGCGTTGTGTTGTTTATGCTCATATTGAGTATCTATGGTCGGTGTGGTCTCGATTATCTCGATTAGCCCGCTTAGCTGATTGTTTATCGAATCATTATTGGTACAACATTAATCTTAGCTCAACGAAACCTTAAATCAGTTTGTTCCGGATCAATAATAGAATCGATTGCAATAGTTTTTTAATCATAATTTATACTGTCCCAGAAATAAGTTAAAACTGTTTCAAGTTCTACACATGAATACACACGTCAGCTGACTGCGCCGGAGACATCGCATCGGTAGACTATAATAATAATAACTTTTCCCTGCACTAGAACTCCTGTATTGTGGGTACGGTTAGCTGACGTAAATTTCACACCCAGAATAACAATCTGTGGATCATACAAATATTTGATCCGTGCGGGCATCGAACCCGCGACACGTAGCGCAGATCACGTAGCCAACCGTACCGTAACTGCGTAACTATTTTAACCGAGTTGAAAGTCCAGAGTCGGCCTCCCCTCGAATACCTGCCTAGCCTATTAAAACAACCGGACTACCACTTAAAAAAAGGGATAAGTCTACGTAATCCAGCACAGCTTTAATAAATTGGCAACGTACACGATAAAAATATTATCTCGCGGATATTTCGGATATCTATCCGATCCTATAGCTTGCTCGTTACGAAGGCTGACCGAACGGCAAATAGGTAGGCCGTAGATCGATGATTAACATGATTATATTTTAGGCGTGAAGGCTTAAGTAAGGTTAATGAAAATTGATGACACGTCACGTATGTGTACCATCGAACCATCGTATACCCGAGTATTATATACCACCCGTATGTAATAGAAAGCGAATGTATAGACGGTTTCCAGCCACGTCGACACTCCAATAAAAAATCCTGTTTGTACCTAAGAGAGCTTTAGAAAATGGCTATCTCTGACCGACGAAGAAAAACGTCAGTACAATATATAAGAATTAGTGTCAAACCGAAACACTATTTCCAGCTGAAACCGTATCTGAATAATCGGCTCCTCGTCTAGTTTCGAAAACCGAAACCGTAACTGAAACTGAAACTTATGTAGTTAAGATAAAATTATTTTATTAGAATAGTGTTCATCATGTCCGGTAATAGGATCGTTGTATTTTACTTCTTTGTGATTCGTAAGTAACATATTGGGTATTTTTTTATTTATTCAATAATAAGAACGTTATTTTCAGATATCATCATTTCGGCCGAATAAAGTCCACTACTGGACACAGGCCTCCCTCAAAGATCACCACAACGACCGACATCGGTGTGTTGTGTACTCATTGAGGGGTTTTGCAATAATCGCCACGCTTGGCAGGTGGGTTGGCGATCGCAGTTGAGTTGTTAATGTTTTCGAAGGATGCTGCTGCCCATCCTCCGGCTAGTGTGATTCCCTTAGTCGCCTTTTACGACATCCACGGGATGAGATGGGTTGGTGCTATTCGTAGCTGGCACCACACTTTCAGGTATAATCGAATTATATTGTAATTAACTACAAAATACTTGAAAATACCACTGTTCACGTGCGATGAAATGCCTGCGCTGGCTGCCGAACTGACGTTAAACTCGACAAGCACAAGAACAAGACATATTCACCAAAACCAGTTACATTCCAACCAAATCCCCATGAACGGACGTCCTCACGATAATCTAACTTCTCTATCTCCATTCAAAACATAATGAGACTTTACTATTATAATTATCCCCGATCATAAAGGTAAAGCGAATTTAGCCCTTACTCCGCGAGCTTATGATGCGTGGACAAACCCAGCAGTCTCCAAGCGCTCGAGTTCTGCGACCAAAGGATGAATGGAAGCTATCTTTCTCGCTTCTACTCTATATCTGCCATAACTCCCTAGATATATCGGTGCACGCAAAAGCGAGACGTAATAATGGAAATGAAAAAGACAGGTGCTTAGTACGGAGTCTCTTTTTTATACACCATCGTAACGAGACAAACCTGTCATTCGTCTGGTGGTAAGTGACACGCCTGCCCATGACAATTGTACTGCTGCCCAGGACTGGTCCTGCGCGGCACCACACTGCGCGTCACCTCGACACGTTAAGTTATTTAGTCTCGCCTCCTATACCTAACAATTTCACTAGCTACAGTGCCCTTCTAACCGGAACATGAGTATGTCTAAAGTTTAAACACTATTGCTTAGGGGCGAATATCTGATTTATTGATTCGCCCCGGGAAAAGGCGGAGGGGTATGCCGGACGCCTACCGGCTAAAACCACCGGAATGGTCATCTTCGGCACTGTAGCCTCCCTCCAGGAACTCGAATAATCTCTATCTAGAGCCATTGGTGCCATGCCTTTAGGCACATCTCGAAGGGGATGACTGTAAAGTGGTCACCCCTCTAGTGGAGGGAAAGCGACTGTAAAGAGGCCACCCCTCAGGCACTTCTCGGGGGTATTGTAAAGGATTCCCCTGAAACCTCGCTATGCGCTGTGCTGCGCACACATGACCACATGCACAGCGTGTCATACCGGGGGATGACTAAGTGCGTATCGCCGTCTTCCCGGGGGATGCTTGTTTGCAACCTACCAAAAGTAGCTAAGCAATTTGATTTCTACGCTACGGGTGGCAGCTGCTGTATGGTATTTGTATGGTCTACTTAAACTTGGGTTTCGAGTTTGTAGGTGCGCATGCACCTACAAACGGAGGAGCTGTGTGGTGCCGGCTCAGTATACCACCACCCCATCTCCTGCCGTGGGTGTCGTAAAAGTCGACTAAGGGATTAGCCGGAGGATGGGCAGCAGCGTCCTTCGAGTACAATAACAACTCAACTGCGATCGCCAACCCGTCTGCCAAGCGTGGCGATTATGACAAAACCCCCAAATGAGCCCACAACACACCCATATTGGTCGTTGTGGTGATCTTTGGGGGAGGCTTGTGTCCAGCAGTGGACTTCATTCGGCTGAAATGATGAGGTGCATGTGAGATTTAGAAAGAAAACTGCAAGAAAAATACTTAAATAAAGAAACGTTTCAAATCCAGGAACTTGCTTGACGCGATTATTTTCTTCAAATGAATCTTTAATGTCTGAAAATGTGTGTCTACTCGGTTTACAGCGAAACATTTCAAAATCTTGCGAAAAAATCCCTCCGCCCTCCACATCATGAAATATAAAACACCATCTCGTCGCCTCAGAATTCTCCTCACGTGCGCTCCCCACGCAAGCGTTATAGTACGTTATGGTATTCGCAATCATAACGAGAGAACCCGTCCCGTGTTCGTAGACTTGCTTATTATGAAAGCCGAGTCAACATTCGGTAAAGAAAATGCCAGAATGAAGACGGTATTTTGTTGTGCCCAGACAAGTAGTAAGTAGACACATTTCCTTATAATGCGTTTAAAGTGAAAAAACACTTGGCTGGTCGCCATATTTGTTACTAAGTTCACTGACTGATACTGTCAGAATTAAAATTTGCTCACGGTGCGACACGAAAACATATTCAAAAAGTTACTTTATTGTGGATAGTATTTAACCGCTTACTAAAAATTCTATAATAAATACTTGTAATAATCAATAATAGAATATGCCTATTTCTCATCAAAAATTAGAGAATAATTTATAAAATATGTTAATTTCTCAACAAAATTCATTAATAAATAACAAAATATGACAATTTCTCACAAAACATTCGATAATAAATAAATGTAATAATCTCTCAAGAAAAATACTGATTGTACATCATAAATAATTATTGCACATTAAAATAAGCTCTTCAAAACTACTACCTACCTACTACTACCTACTCTTACTGCGAGATTAATATTACCTATATAATTTTGCTAATATTATGGCCGAATACTCAAACGCCATTTCACGTTAAGTCCCCGTTTAAACAATTTGAGGCGCCAGGTTTTGTACCAAGAACAGGTTTCTCGAATACTTAAAACTTATTCGGCCGTTAGCCTATTAGATGAAAAAGCGGGATTTTCGACATCCGCTCAGGGTGCTGGAGGGACGTGACCTGAGAGGGCAGAAATACTCCAAAACCGGGACTTCTGGCTACACTAATTACCTAAAAGTAAAGAAGCTTCGAGAATGCTTGAAATAGAGGTATCGATTTGTAGATAATGATCGTCCAACGGGTTTGTCGTCACATGCCAAGGACAGGTTTATACACTCGATCTTTCCTTATAGCAGTAGAATTAGATCAACATGATTTAGACGCAACAACGTATCTTCGAGTGTTATCAACGAGCCTGTTCTTTGGTACCGTTTGGCATTTAATAACCGTCTTTGGTAAGTATGTTTGACGATGGAATCTCTACATTCTTTCAAAAGGTTGTTCAGATAGTAAACCGCTTCACATAAAAGAAAAACCATGCCACCATTGCCCCAACCATGGTTCATGCAGACCAACGAGAAGTTATATTTTATACCTGGCCCCGCCCGACTTCTTAAATAAAGTTATTTTTTCCTTTTCAGTGGTTTTAATATTTACTCGTATTATATCGTGTAGGTTGTTTGAACTTTTATTTTTTTTGTTAAATAGTTGTTTCTTTTTAGTGCAAATAAATGTAAGAACTTTTTCCAATATGGTATCAGTATATAACACTAAAAATAAGAATGACTCGAATCGGTTCTCTGATCTGAGAGGAATCGAAACTATTAAGATATCGTCTAGATAAGCGCAGTCAAATTAACCTATTTATTGAAGCTGGTTACAAAAATAACAAAATCAAATGTAATGAAATTGATATGGGACCAACTCGGAAAGCATTCTGCAATAGTTAGGAAAGGAATTGCTCAAATCGGTCCACAAATCTCGGAGTAATCGGTGCACAAATATAAAAAAACGCAACATTTTTTTCACTAAAAGAATGGTGGATGAAACACCATTTTTCGAAGCGTTTTGCTTCCATGTTTTTTGTGCGTACGGCTAAGTAGTCGCACAGGCCAGACGGGTCGAACAGTCCGCGCAGCGGTCTATTAATTATTCCTTTATGCGTAATAACTTGAACGAACTCGTCGAACAGAACGAGGGTCAACCCAAAGTGTCATCTGTTAATATTTATCTTAAATACACACACATCAGCCTGAAAATATCTACTACCGAACATGGATCTCCCAATGATCACTACCATGAGCCGTCGATATATGGGGTAATGCCATAGTCACCACGTGTGGCAGGCCGATTGGTGATCGCTCGTATGTTATTATTAGCACACAGGAGGATAAGTCAACTAATGGCCGGTTTCTGAGGTACTTTTGCCGGCGGTTTATCTATTCATTAGCGCTATTGGTTCGGTAACTTCAGAAAATGTGTTTCTGAACAACGCAGTGTAAGATAAACTCCGTTTAAACTTAGCTTAACTTAACTGACCAATGTGCGCCGTTTATATGTTCGATAACTTTATAGGACGTTACGTTTTCTAGCAAACTACATCAAATTTTAGGCCAAATATTAAAATAATTCAAAGGATATATTCAATAATCATAATGAGTACCTATAAGCAGTTCATGAGTCGTATTTGGAGATACTGGAGTTTATTTCCAATACAGTACACAGAAACTTAGACGTAGGAGATATCCTTTCGAAATGTTTACAGATGCAAAATTAAAAATGAGATATCGCTTAGATAAGTAAACTGAGATATACCTAAGTGATATCATCAGCACTATTCTGGGTCCCGTTATGCATCAAAAGTATACATTGTTACTTCGATAAGAAGCATCTTCTCTCTTTCAATAAATGATTTACTTCCCTTTCGAGATTCCATCATTGCTATTTTACTAGAGCACGAATTAAGCACAAACGATAGCAAATACCACTAAACTTAAAATCAAACTGCAAGTAAAGCACAATAGCAATAAATAAATAATACCACGACACACGAAATGACGAAGCTGTAACAATGAGTTTGAGAACTTCTTAAAAAAAAGACGACGAGCGCGACATCTGGTCGTTCATAGATACGCTGATAAACGACGAATTATCATAATTATTAACTAAAAGATGGCTAGGCAAGGTATATACTCTCGAAATAAATATAATTGTAAAGAAAACTAGTATTTAGTGATGAAATTAAATAATAAAATCAATTTTAAACTCGATATCTTAAACAGACCCATCTAGCGGCAGATTAAGAGACTGGTTATTGGTTTCATAGTTATGGAACGGTTCGTTGTGTATTCAGAAACGCAGTGACAGTTAACCTACGTTTATCTTATACATAACTTTATTGAATCAATAGCTAATGGGAATTTAACTGGGAGCTTCAGAAACCGGGCATTAGTCGGCAACTTTAGTTCTTCTACGGATCTCCTCATTTCCGATTCGATCTCGTAGAAAAATATCAAGCATAGCTCACTTCATACATCGCTGTTTATTTGTTATTTTTTGACTGTTTATTTTTTGTTGTTTGGGGTCGAACCCGCCACATGTACCACAGCAAGCCACTCCACCAGCCGTGCCGTCAATTGGTTCTCTGTTCTATGCGTCATACATATATCAAAGCCCACCTTTATTTTTTTATTGGTGTCCAGTGGAAATTCTACATGGAACTTCCTTCTTCCCGGGTAAGGGCGAAGGGGTATTCCGGTCTTCTACCGGCTAAAACCACTGGAGCGGTCATCTTCGGCACCGAAGGGAGGCTCCAGGTCCTTGTAAGAGCACACCAGACCAATATGTACCCACCTACCACCACAGTGCAAGATATACGCCGCCAAGCAGTAGTGTTTAACTGTAGACATTACTGTGCTCCAGTTAGAAGGGCACTGTAGCTAGTGACATCACTGGGCATAAGAGACTAAATAACTGATGTGTCGAGGTGACGAGCAGTGTGATCCCACGCAAGACTGGTGCAGGGTAGCATTCTAATTGTTATGGGCAGGCGTGACTCGTACGCCAGGGTAATAACGTGTTTGTCTCTTCGCTGATTAAATCTTACTAAAGCAAATTATTCCAAGTAAACTCATTTAAAATCATGTTCCTCTCGCTAGCTCAGCGGAAGTCTTCAAATTACTTCCATTCTGTTACCTAAAACATTTTAATGAATTCTCAACAATTTGTCAGAGCGAGGGGTGCCGTGCCCGGATGATCGGTGACGAAGACATTTGACAACTGCGCAAAGGACGGTAAAATTGTTTGAAAGTAATTTAGGACTCAGTAATTTTGGGGTCGTAGTGCTTTGTGTAAAATATGTTCTCGCATTTGGATTATCCTTTAAGCTTTAACCATTTTTTTTTATCTTAGTGCAAGTTCACCATCTTCCTCCTCCCCGGGGAAGAGCGAAGGGGCATGCCGGACTCCTAAACCTGATCTAAACTCGAAAACCTTTCTGCCCCAACTGCCATTAGTTTTACGAGCTATGTGCCCCGCCCATGGCCACTTCAGCTCACTCGTCTTCTATTTAATCCTTATTATCAGGCTTATACAAGTTATTTATACTTATAGTAAATACAAATATAAAATTGAAATGGTACAAAAAAAAATTCTACGTTCTATGCATTATAAATGTTATCACTCGAAAATCCCTTATGAAAAATTGTTGGCACATTACAATCTCTTGAGCTTGGAGTCCAGACGTATATTTCTCGTGGTCATGATGTTGCATGGAGTATGTAGTAATAAATTCGATTGTACTGATCTTACCAATAAATTATGTTACGTAGTACCTAGAACAATTATCCGGCGAGAGGTGCGCGTGCCCCGTTTGTTTTTTTTTTTTTTTTTTTTTTTTTTTTTTTTTCCTGGCTTGTCGCTATTTGCGCATTGCCACAAACAAAAACGGGGAAACTTCTATATGTAATAAAAAATGATTTTGAAAAAGGATATCGGAATATTATTGGAAAGGATCGGGAAAAGAAATAGTGTAAATAATTATATACTATAAACGAATTTTATTTACAGTAATAAATAACGATATATATTTATATATTTTAGGATCATTAGTGGCAAGTAAAACTGGAATAGACGTTGGAAAAGGAACACAAAGAGAAAGTAAAGAGTCAAAGAAAGAATCATGGTTATGTAAACGACAAGAAAAGAAAATATGGTTTATATCACCCACACTTTCACCACATTCACACAGATCACTGTCAATAATATTGAGTCGGGCAAGATGGGCAGGAGAGCAAACATGGCCTAACCTCATGCGTATGAGGCAGCTGGTCTCAGCTTTTCCAAAGTTTAATTTAAAGTACCAAGGTTTCTTAGGGATATATGGTTGGATAAATGCATAATATTTTCCTTTGGTCAACTGACTATCTACCCATGAATCTCTCCAGACTTCCCGAAGGAATATCATAGGCAGACTCATCAGGTCGTGACAATAATTTACAAAAGGAAATGTATCCCCACAGTCTACAGCTTCATTAGCAAGCTGATCAGCTTTGCTGTTACCCACAATATTACTATGCCCCGGAATCCAGGCGAAAGTGACTGTATATCCAAGTTGTGAACATTTGTAGAGCAATTTTCTTATTAGTATAATTACAGGATAAACTATTTTACATTTAAAGGGGAATTTCATAAGGGCTTGTAGGGCACTCAAAGCGTCTGAAAAAATAACTGTGTTTTTCAGTTTCATAATTTGAACGTATTCTACGGCTTTAAATATACCAAAGCATTCTCCAGTAAATACTGATGATTCAGGCGGAAGTTTTACTTTCTGTACTATATTATACTGAGAATGGTAGATACCTACTCCAACATTTCCAAAAGTAGAGTGCTTGGAAGCATCAGTATATATATGATGCGATTTGTTCCAATTGCTATCTTTGGTAAAATTAAAAGTAAAATTTGCAAAATCATCTTTTTTGTTTATACCTATGTTAAAATGAACATCTGGAATAGAAACTAATGATTCATAATCACTGCAAAAAAGTGGGTGTGAATCTGAGTGGTAAGTTGGCGCTTGTAAAGCAATAAACTTTTTATAACTTTGGACAAGACAAGGCGGTGATTTATGAGACCAATAATTAGAAGAATAAATGTGGTCAAGAAGAGACTGGAGTTTTGAACGTAATGGATGGTAAGAAAACTGCAATGACCGGAATAGGAACTTGTCAGAAAGATATTGGCGGCGAAAAGAAAGAGGTGGATCTACACATTCAATTTGGAGTGCATTGATCGGACTGGACTTCATAGCCCCCGATATTATTCTTAATGCTTTTGATTGAATATTATCAAGTTTTCTAAATGCAGCCACGTTTCCAGGATCTAGCAAAAATGTTCCATAGTCTAGAACACTTCTTATTATTGCATTATAAAGAAGTTTTAAACAGAATGGATGAGCACCCCACCAGACTCCTGACAAGCATCTTAGTATATTTATTCGTTTTTCACACTTTACAGTGACATACTCGCAATGAGGAATTCCTGAAAGTTTAGAATCTAAGAATACCCCTAAAAATTTTACTACTGTTTTTGAAGGAATATGATTACCATTATAATATATTGAAATGGGAGGAGGAAGACGCTTTCTCGAAAATAATACAACGGTACTTTTGGAGGTAGACAGCTCCAGACCATTATTATCAAGCCAGTTTTTTAGGAGATCGAGAGATTTAGTCAATGAAGAGCAGGCTGTTGATATAGGTCGGTGAGAACTGTATAAAAGAAGATCATAAGTAAGTATAAAGTACTTCAATATGCCGAAGTACTTTCACTTCCCTGTCTAAAGAGGATTCAAGGTCGTGAGTATAAATGTTATATAATAGAGGGCTAAGCACCGATCCTTGCGGAAGACCTTTCCATACTAATCTGGATTCATAACTAGAATCCTCTAGTAAAAAATTAATACGCCTCTCAGATAAGATGTTTGAAATGAAGTTGAAAAGTATTACAGGAACATTTAACTGTCGTAATTTTTTTTTTAAGGTGGATATAACAACATTATCATACGCTGAAGTTAAATCCAGAAAGGCTGAAACAATAGACTGGTTACCTGAAAATGCTACCCTAATATCAGTGACAAAAATACTTATGCTGTCGGAAGTACTTTTTCCACGTCTGAACCCAAACTGACTCTCACTCAGTAATCTACTATTTTCTAAATACCATTCTAAACGATTTTTAACTAAATGTTCTGCAATTTTCAACAAGACTGATGAAAGTGCAATTGGTCTGTAAGCCATGCTGTTAGATGGACTATTATTAGGTTTTAAAATCGGAAGAACTATCTGGGATTTCCAAGAGAGAGGTAAGTTGCCAGAAATCATAATAGAATTAATAAGTTCTAGGAAGTAGGAAAGTGTATGATCACCTAGATTAGATATAAAAGAGTAAGGAATTCCATCAGCACCAGGTGCCGAGTCCTTGACATGACATACAATTCCTTTTAGTTCTGAAAGACTGAATGGGCAATTGAGACCTGATAGGCTATTACCTAACGAGACAGGAATGGAGCAAGGAATCGATTCTTCAGGAACAAAGGAAGGTGCTAGCTTATCTAAAAATACATTTTTTATCGAAGATGGTAGGGAAGTAGGTGATGATTCACTGAACGCTGATCTAAATCTCCTAATCTTACGCCACACAACTGATGGCGAAACATTCGGTGAAATACCCAAACAAAAAGATCTCCAGCTTTCAAATTTCTTCTTTTTAAATAATTTTCGGGTATCGCTAATAACATCGCTCAAAACATTAAGTTTTCTACCGAACAATTCTCACAATATTTTTTTTCTGTTTGTTTCCTTTTTTTTATTGCATCTGTGCAATCCTTATCCCACCATGGAGGGGAGGGAATATAACCTCGTACTGTGTTTTTTATTGGAAAAAGATTATCTGCAGTTTTTATTAAAGCATTAGTCAGGGCATCAGCGCATGTGTGTTCATTACCGAGTTTAATTTCAGGAAGTCCAGAAACTTTTGAGTCTAGCTGTTCCTTATATAAAGCCCAGTTGACATCTGTCAGTCTATATTTTAATCGCGGAGGGGCTCTACATGTAACTTTGTTATTATATGGAAATGTAATGACTAATGGGAAATGATCACTGCCATAAGTGGAAGACATAACTTCCCAAGTCACAGAGGAAGCCAGTTTGGGAGTACTTATTGATAAATCTGGGGCGCTAAAACCTTCACTCGGTGAAGTGCGTCGAGTTGGAGAACCAGTGTTGAGAATGCAAAGATTATGAGCGTCTATCACATCTAGAAGACGAAGCCCGTAATTATTAGACGTTGAACTACCCCAGGATTGATGCTGAGAGTTGAAATCACCTAAAACTATAAAGGGCCTAGGAAGAATGGAAAATATATGTTCAATATCACTAAAAATAACATTGGATGGGCGAGGAATATATAAAGATACAAAACAAATACTATCTACAACCGCTGCGATGATAGAAAAATCATTATTATGAGCGGGAATAAAAAAATGAGAAAAAGAATGAGGGTGTTTGATGAGTAGGGCGACACCACCATACCCATCTGAACGATCTTCTCTAAGACAGGCATAACCAGGAATCTTTAACAAAGAATCTGGTTTAAGCCATGTCTCTTGAAGAGCAAAAATAAAAGGTTTATATTTATTTACAAGGAAAATAATCTCTGACTTTTTAGGTATTATACTTCGGCAATTCCACTGGAATACCTTGGCTAGATTGTCCATTATTAGAAGAAGAAATTTGAGTTACTGCATTAAGTACAGGGGCAACGTGGGACGGTGAAATCAAATTTGACTGTGTTAAAGAATTAATTAAAGCTATTATAAGATCTGATACAGAAATGTTTGATAAGTCATCTTTAGAAATTAAAGCAGTACCATTATTTGAGGTTGTCATGTTATAGTCCTTAATAAGGGCTTGATGGGAATGCTGATCATAGCCTTTTGACAATTTGGGAGGGGAATGAGGCTTAATGAAAACTGTTTTTTTATAAGATGAATGATTTGGTTTAATTGCAGAATAATTTTGTGGAACATAAGTGGTGTTGTTTGAAATATTAGGAGATGAAATTAAGGCATCAGCATAAGAAATTTTGGAAATAGTAGGATGCAGCTTTAATGCTTCAGAATAGGAAATGCAACTTTTAGCCATTGTTTCCTTAATGGCTTTTTGTCTCTCATATTCTAGGCATTTTTTGCTTGTGGCTTCATGGTAACCTTTACACATACAACAAGAAATAGAATCCTCATTGACTGAGCAACTGTCACCATTATGACCTTGTCCACATCTGTAACACCTAGGCTGTGATCTACACTGTGATTTGACATGACCATACCTACAGCAATTGTAACATTGTATGGTTGGATATATGTAAAGGTTGACAGTCAAGGATGTATAACACATAAATATGCGTTTTGGTAGTACTTGCCCATCAAATGTAAGAATTACAGTTTCTGTGTTATTAAAATTAATTTTCCCATCTATGGTAACTTTGCGTTTTATTCGTCTTATCTTAAGGATTTGACCACAACCTACAGGAACCGTAATATTTTCCATCACTTCCTCATCAGACCATTCAGCAGGGACACCTCTTACAACACCCATACGGGTAACAGAGAATGAGGGAACGAAAACCTTATAATTTTCATGTTTTAGTTGAGTATTATTCAAAAATGTATTTGCATCATTATAATTTGAGAATGATAAGCAAAGTCTATTTCTTCCAATTTTTTTCAAACTGCCATTAATTATATTATGTAAATTGTTTCTTTTTAGAAAACGGCCAAATGTAATAGGGTGTAAGGAAAAATTGTCATTTAAAGAATTTACATCTTTTTGTATATGCACTATATAAGGTGCAGCATCAGTTGCTGTGTAAATCATTCTAGCTACTGAAGACTGTGGTGATATTGTAGTGATAGTAGTAGTGAGTGAACCTTGGTAATTTTGTTGAGTGATAATATTGTTAGATGGATCAGGATTGTGAGTAAGGGGGTGAGAAGTTTCCATCTCATGTACACAATTGCAGTCATTTGCTTTTTTACCGCCATTCTTGCGTCTCTTTTTATTGCAATGTCTGCAAATTGTGGGTCTAGCAGATACTCTTTTTCGTTTTCCGTTAGTTAAATTAACGGAACCATCAGTGTCTACGCTCGTATCATTATTAGAAATGGTCACTACGTGACCTATATCAGGAACCGTCCCCCCAGGATCCTCTGGAGGATCCATGATCTAAAACTAATAATTTAAAAAACTTACCTAATAGGTTCCTATAACTATTAAAACTGAACGAATATAAATAAATAGAAAGAATAATTAAAAATATATACAAAAAGATCCAAACCAATAAGATTAAATTAAAATTAAAATGTAAGCAAAACAAACACGACCGCCAAATTTAAGGTTTCCCGCGCTTTTTTTTGCCCCGTTTGTTTCACACTGATAAGTGCAAAACAAACGCTGGGGAGCGGGCACCTCTCCGCCGCCTTGTAGAAATATATAACACACACTTTATCGATGTTGACCTTTTCGCATTTTCACAATCAAAATTCAAAAGCCTAGCCATAGCAGCTTTACTTGCTACTCACTCTTAACTTAGTATATTTTTGTTGTATAAATATTAATGCCCACAGTTTGTAAATTAAGGGTATTACTTCCGTCACTCTTCTCCTATATTCACGTTCGAAATCCGTGGACAATGGTGTGGGTTATACGTTTATCTATTTGAGTATGTGCAACTTTGTTTTAGCTTGTAACGTGTAACTGTTTTTTGTCCCAAATAAATAAAAAATAAAAAAAAAATAAAAAAAACGGGGCTGTCCCGTAAAAAAGAGCGAGAGGTTCACTTGTTTTTATACATCCTTGTGACAGGACTAGCTAGTCACTCATTCGCCTGGTAGTAAGCGTCGTGCCTGCCCATAACAATTGTACTGCTACTCACGAATAGTCCTGCGTGGCACCACACTGCGCGCGTCATCAGCTCCTCACCCTTTCACCAGTTACAGTGCCCTTCTAAACAGGACACAGTAATGTTTAAAGTGTAGACTCTACTGCTTAGCGCCGAATATCTGACAATGTGGTGATACTTACCTAGATTTCTTTTTTCTTGCAATAAGAGATCTTCTACCAGTATAAGTTCCAAGACAGGTATTGCATGTGTTTTCGAGCCTCATTGATAGGTGATTTTCCATTGGTCGCCATTGTACATTCAAACTATCTTTGTGCTGCAAAAGAGAGCTATTCGAGCAGTTTATAACCTAAGCTTTCGACATTCACTTAGGGAAAAATTTAAAGAAATCGACATATTGACTGTCGCATCTCAATATATATATGAGAATCTAATATACGTTTAAAGGAACATACATTTATTTTCAACAAAAAGCGACATACATAGCGTCAATACTAGAAATAAGGAAAATCTCATAATGCCAATGTCCAGGCTCCAAAAAATTTGTAATTCATTTAGGTGCCAACGTATACGTTTCTACAATAAGATCCCAAGTAGTATTAAAAATCTTAGTCTTAATAAATTCAAATCCGTTATAAAAAAGAAACTATGTAAAAAAGGTTTCTATACAGTTACAGATTACGAGGGCGGCACTGAAAATTTCGGGAATCAAGGAAGTGACACAACATTACTATTTAAAAATGTATTTATTGCTTTTCGAAGTATTCTCCGCGAAATTTGACACATTTTCCCATACGATGGAACCAATCATTGAAGCAACCATTCCATTCGGAAGTTGGGGTATCCAAAATGGCCGTTTTGTAGGCGTCCACAGCTTCTTTAGGTGATGAAAATCTCTGTCCACGCAATTTATTCTTTATTTTACGGAAAGTATAGAAATCATTAGGGCTTAGGTCGGGGCTGTATGCGCGGCGGGGCGGATGGTCTAATAATTCTATGTTTTCTTGCTCTAAAAACTCTTTTGTTCTATGCGCGGTGTGAGAACTCGCATTGTCGTGATGGAGGATGATGCGGCGGTTGCAGTTCTCTCTACGGAGTTCAGAAACGACCTGTGGCAAACAAATGCTAGCATACCATTCTGCATTAACCGTTCTTTGTCCCTCAAGAAGAATAGTCGTAACATGGCCGGTTTTGGAGACAAACGTGGCCACCATTTTTTTTGCAACACTCCGTGAACGAACAATTTTTGTTGGCTTTAACTCATTTTCGAACACCCAAACTCGTGACTGGTTTTTTGTTTCGGGTTCGTACGCATATATCCAGGATTCGTCACCTGATACGATGTTGTATACAGCATTTGAGGATCCTGCGTGGAATCTTTCGAGAGTTCTGACGCACCAAGTAACGCGAGCCGCTTTTTGCTCTTCACATAGCAAATGCGGTATCCATCGGGAAAACAACTTTTTTACACCTAATTGTTCATGCAAGATTATTTGTATTTGACTCATGCCAATGTCTAAAGTTGCCTGAATTTCGCGGTATGTCACATGTCGATCTTCCTCAATCAGCTTACGCACAGCATCAACGTTTTCTTGGGTGACTGCAGTTTTTGGACGACCTTGACGAGGATCATCACTGAGGTTGACACGTCCACGTTGAAATTCAGCAAACCAGCGATAAATTGTGGTTTTGGATGGGGCTTCATCTCCAAATGCAGAAATCATCCGGTCAACACACTGTTTTTGTGTTAAACCACTTCGAAAGTCATAATAAATCATCGCTCTTGAATTTTCTCGAGTCAATTCCATTTTCTCAACAACTAAACAAGTTTGACAAAACCTTGTGACAAGATCGTGAATCTTTTTTAAAATAAATAAATGGTATTCGATTTGTAAAACCAAGGAGTTTTCAATTAAAAAGATTTTAATATGACAGGAACAGTGGAAATATTCCATTCCTGATACTTTTAGTGCAGCCTATGTATATGGACGACAAAAATGCTTGGGATCGAGCTGCTCTAATCATACATACTTATTATTTGTTGTTCAATTTAAAGTGTTTCTTGAAACCTACTTGCTAAATAAAGATCATTTAATTTAATTTCATTGACATTCTAGGTATTGATGTATCAAATACCATTACTTTTATTTATTTGTATTTTGACATACAAATTTCAGTTTCTTTTTCTTAAAATGGATTATATTAATTCAACATTAATTATTTGTTTTTAATTGTTAGTTTTATATTAATTTTATAGGTACGTTTACATTTGATACTGTTTAATAATTTTACTATCGAGAATGTGAGCATTATGTAGCCACTAATGTGATAACATATACACCAGCTTGTTGCCTGGCAGTATGAGTCTGTCATGCTCACTAAAATGTCTTGTTGAAGGTAGCGTTATGTGTTAGGTGGCTAAGCCCTGCATTATGGTTGAGCTGAGCTATGCTGATGCATGGATGGATGGTTAGCTTATAACTAATATAGCAATCTAATTGTAACGCATTTGATTATCATTGTGCATAAATATGTGTGTATTTATCCCACACATTGGCATGTATTATCCTCACATAGTTTTTACGATTATATTGAAGACTGTAATACTTTCACATATTATTTCAAAAGAGTATATCCATGGAGTTTCTTGCCGGTTCTTCTCCATAGGATCAACGACTTGAAACCGTGCAACTATTTAAATTCTGACTATTCGTAAGTGCCAGCCAATGGTTTACATGAATAAAAACAATTTGACTTTGACTTTGTAGATCCTGGCTTACAGCAGCTGCAGAGCGAGAGGTGGGCTTGTCCCATAAAAACATGTGAGGCTTATTATTGTACTCCGTCTGGATCACATTCTTTCGAACTATTATTTCCGCTTCTGTTTTCAGTTACTCAGCGTGAACTCGCTGTCAATTACTTCCAAAAACAATTTTCCGAACGAAGGGTGCCCATCTGTCTGAACGACAACTGTACAATAAACTCGTAAAACACGGTAATGAATAATTTGTGGCGTGATCAACAATTTTGGTAGAATTGTATTTTAATTTATTGAGTTAATATTTATTTATTTATTTAAACTTCTATGTACATTTATGGTACACAAGGCGGACTTAATGCCATGAGGCATTCTCTATCAGTCAACCTTTGGGTTATAGTAAGCACATCGAAACAGGTACAGAAACAAAGCATACTTATAGATTATGTTAATTGATTTCTTAATAAATCACAAATTATGTAAAACAGAGGCGATAAATTATATTAATAATATAAAAATACATACTATACAATTATATTATATACAATAAATAAAATACATAAACATATATAAATATCTGACATGAATATTAACACTAATGACGAAGACAGTTCTGTATGATTAGGTTTGCAGCGATATTCTAGCGATAATATTCGTAATGTTCAGCGGGTTTGGTTCAGATAGGCAGTATTATTTAAATTTTGGAGGGACATTTTATACAAGATATTGCAATGGTCATATTATACCGTAAACACACACATCAGCCCGTAAACGTCCACTGCTGAACAAGGTCCTCCCAACCTTCACTACAATGAGCTGTCAGGGTATTGCAATAATCCCCACGCTTGGCAGGATTGGTGATCACAGTATGATATTATTTGCACACCGGAGAATGCTGGTGCTATCCCCTTGATGCCCTTAGTCGCCTTTTGAGGGTACCTTTGGGTAGGGAAGAATATGATTATCACTTGCATTAAAGATGACGGACAACATCTTGAGTAATACTGCACACCTGTAACGGCTGCAAAATGTGCTCACTGGTGTGTAGTCCACCAACCCGTGGTGGACTAAGGCCTAACCCTTCTCATCGTGAGATAAGGCCCTTGACCAGCAGTGGGACAGTAATAGGCTGATTATGCATGTGTGTATGTATGGTAGGAGAAGGGTGGTTTTCACGGTAAAATCCCGGTACCCCACTGCCGGCTTTAAACCTCAATCCTGAAAATCTCGGTATTGAAAAAAAGGGGCTGATATTGCGACCCGTGTGCCTTTACGATGGGCGCGTACGTAACGGCTATATATTGATAACGCGTTATAACGATGCGTGATTTAAAAATCACCTATTAATTTTTACGTTATAATATATTAGTATGATATTTATTACTTCGTCGTGCGCCGCGGTATTCATCCCATCGCGATCCACAACAGAGAAATAGTCCTACATTTGTCCTCTTCGAGACATTTTGATTCAAAATAACTCTTATTTACGTAAATAACAACCTAAACATGATCATTTTTATTAACACTAAATTAAAATACTGATATTTAAAGCTCTTATAACTGTGCCGTGAAAGCATAATTTTGTATGTGGCATACGATTAAAATAACGTTTTATATATATATATATATATATATATATATTTTTTTTTTTTTCATTTATAAAAACGTTGCCCCACACTAGGATTTCTCCTGTGTCGTGGGTGCGTTCACAGACATGAATTCCACATACATTACATATATTAGTTTCTACTTAATATTGATAGGAATCTAGCTCTTAATAACTGGGTACTGAAAGCTCAATTTTGCATGTGGCACCTTTTGAAATATGTGACGTCGGGGAAGCTGGGGTCGTTTAGTAATAAAAATAATAGGGCAACATAAATAACCGTCACCTGATTTAATAAATAATAGGTGATATGATTATTTTAAAATAATAGCTTATTTATTCAGCTACCTAATATAACGAACACTCGTAGTGTACGATCCCTAGTTACCTTGAGCCAGTCAGTAAATGTGATAAAATTAAAAGATAAAAGAACGTGGCATTGGCCATCGACCTCAATAGCAATCTACTAAGTCTATTGACATTGACCCGCACATAATACCGTCCTATCACATTTTTTCTGGAAAATACTGACGAAAGAATTATTTGGAGCTTATTGAAGTCCAACGCACGTACAGACAAGGTTAACTATGCGGCCAGCATCTGAAAGATTTCTAACGAAAACGTTGTGCATTCAAGTTTTTCAGGTGCATCTGTAAGTTTGTTATAGTGTCCCGTGGGGTCTAAATTTTAATAAAAGGAAGACATTCGTCTGGACGTGGTGATCGAGGCCCTTTTTGAGAGTATTGCCAACGCTGTAACTTTGATTTGAGGTTTCCGCACGTATTGGTATTGTATCCCTTGCGGGTGGAGATTGAGGCACGTTTGGATCTATCAATAATGTGACTTGTAGGTACTAAAGCGGATGTTCTTTTTGTAGATAACTGTACTCGTGGTCTTTTTTGTGATATTGGACAGCAAACGAGCATGCGGGTGCTCTTGATGCTAAGCCATCGCCACCGCCCAAAGCCTCGCCGTACGCTGTGCTGGCACGTGACCACATGAGAGCTGCCATTTTCCTGATCGCTTGGAATTTCGCGCTAAGTCCCTACCCTTACGCCCCCGCCGTAGCGGCAGTTAACGAGCGTACCTAATATTTCTTGAGATATCCTGAATATCTGCAACATTAATCGAATCGAACCAGTATCGCTGTTATCTTTAAGCAATTTATTTCGATATAATTGTTACTTAATATTATATAATAACTTAATTAACATAACAGTTGATACAGAATCATACTCTCGCAAAAACCGATTGAAGCCTCTAAATCATAAACTAGATAAAAACATCCTGGCACATGTTCAGCGCCTTCTTCCATTTTATTAGTTTGCATTATATATAATGCCGATTTATTTACGGAGTGTGCTTTAATTACACATAAAAGAACAATAAACGATAAATGTGTAAGTTTGAGAAAGCGGTTCAATGAAATTGTGAGTATCTGTTTGTGTGGGGTGTGTATGTGCGTGTATTCGGAGGGGGTAATGCGCGTATCGCTGTCTTTTTTAAATATTTTTATTGTTACAAATGGAGTAATCTTTAAGTTTACTCATAATTTTGTGGGAAAATCCAATTACTTACCTTAATTTGAGCATCGTGAAGCTAGAGTGAGTTACAGTTTAGGTTCAAATGTAAGTTATAAAGATGCTCAGAAAGAAAACCTCTTTGACGAGCTGCCAATGTGGTACGACATCTGACGGGATCAATAACATTTGTACTGGTGCGTTTGTTGCGTAATTTATTTGGGTCATAAGGGGTCAAGACATTTGTTTGGTTAAGACATGATAGATAAAAAGCTGTCTCATTGTAAGTACTTTAGTTAACTGATATATATCAGAGAGCCAATTCTCGTAATTAAAATACACTTGACTGAAAGCTAACCAAACTGAGATTATATTATTCATAGACAAAAAAATATCTGCTATTCTTAAAGTTCAGTATGATCTCAATTTAGTCCAAATTTTAACGTTTATTAATGACAATTTTAGCACATGGTCGAAATGTTAGCTGAATACCGTTTGGACTTCAATTTTCGATCTCATTACAGTAAGTTCACGTCTGCCGTGGTTTGTTACTTTAGCAGAATACCATTTGTGACATTTACGACATTGAGACTAGATCGGAACTACTCGTATATTTTGTACATTTTTTTATTACGACAATTAACCCTCGGACAATTATCCTAAGTCTAGAAGGTTTAAAAACTCATTGTTTTAAGCAATTATTATAACATTGAAATATCCGTTACCTTAGTTGATTCTACCACCCAGTTTACCACTCTACTCCAGAACAGCTCAAAACCAGTTCGCCTCTGAAGTTAATCGTCCGCGAACATTTTAACAGTCCATAGTTTGCGAGAGCTCCCCTTACTGAAGGGTTACCCGAGATGTTAATAATTGAAAGGGGGCACTTTAATTGGGTAAGCTAAACGTACGTAGTAAAAGTTTGGAGTTATAGCTGTGGTTTGGTGCTGGTGAAGATTGTTGCAAGATGGAGTGGAATTGTTGGGTGGTTTTTAATTTGTGACAAAAGCTTTCATGTGGTTAAAACGGTTGACGGCACGTTTGGTGCAGTGGCTGATACAGTCGGCTGCTGCGCTCCGGGTCGCGGGTTCGATTCCTGCACGGAACAAATATTTGTATGATATGCAGGTAGTTGTTCCGGGTCTGGGTGTATTGAGTGTGGAATTTATGTCTGTAAACGCACTCACGACACAGGAGAAATCCTAGAGTGGCGAAATGTACTTTGTTTTTTTTTTTAAATAATGTTTTAGTGCCATTAATCTAGTCTCCAAAATCTCAGCAAATTTAAATTTTTGTTTTAAACTATTTGGAACCGTGCAACTTAGATTCTGAGGTTTCATAAGTGCCAATATTTGGTTTATTTGAAATAAAATATTTTGACTTTGACAGATAAAATCCTAGAGCTAACGTATACAAAATATATAATTTAAATCCAACGCGTTACCACTGCATTAAACACAGCTTCTGTTGTGTGGATGATATTTAAAATCCAACAGCGCAAACATGAAAATGATTAAGCATTCGCAAATACGCTATTTTCCAATCACCGTCCCGATGGCGATCACTTTGAACGTTTTGCGGCAAAATCAATACGCGTTAATTAATCCTTTGGGTCGCATGTACGCGCCGCAAACATACGAGGTATATTCGGAAAGGGCTTGGTATTGGTTAGTTAGGAGTGTGGAGAGTTTTGAATAAAACAAAAATACCCGGCCAGGATTTAAGAGCTTTTGAAGCAACTTTATTTTTTTACTAGCTGCGACCCGCGGTTTTACCTGCCGTTTAATTTAAAAGAAAGTGGATTATTTATATATAATTTAGAGTACTTCGGCATAGATACTTGACATAGAGTATATATATATACAGGGTGTCCAGTAAATAGCACGACATACTACAGCGGGTGAGAGCTTGGCTCAATACCTACTAAAAAAAAATACTGTTCAGCAAAATCTTACGGATTTACAGTAGTACATAATTTTAGTAGTAGAAAATTGTACTGTGAAAATCTAAATAAAAATTGTATTTCTTGAAATAATTTTAGTTTTTTAACTATTCACAAATAATTTGAGATTAAAAAAAAATTGAAAAGGTATTTTTCATTACTAGATGCTTAAAAACTCTGTGCCAAGGTAGAGATTTTTCGATATTTCATGTGGATTTCATGGGTTTAAATTTTTTGCACGGAACCCTAATTCTTTTTCTGAAATAAAGTTATTCTTTATAACATCAGCTATCTTCCAGTGAAAGTCCCGTAGAAATCAATGCAGCTGTTTCGGAGATTAGCGGGAACAAACAGACAGACAGACAAAAAATTACAAATAGCTTTTTTGTTGTAGGTACCATATATACTTTCACATGCATTTAGTAAAAAGCTGTTATTTTAACATAACAAACAGGCACTTCAATTTTATTTATTTGTATAGATTAAACCTTATCCTGTGTGGTGTCCCGATTAAAGAGTGGATTTCCCGTGAATGCGACTAAGAGTCTCTTAGACCAGAGGCATAGGGAACAACATCCGCGTGGAACAGCAGCCATACTGCGCTCACCACCCCCCTGCCAAGCGTGGTGTGTACTAGCAAATTCCCCTCAAAATAATGACACAACTGTGAAAATCTATGGGGGAGGCCTTTGTCCAACAGTGGACTAATTTGTTTTGGGGCCGTTGTTCAACAGTGGAAGTCCTTTGGCTGATATGATGAAAGCAATTTTCAGGAATATGCGTTAGGTGATCAAAATCGTCGCGAAACCCCGCAAGCTATCTAGGCACCACAATTATCGAGGAGTGCCCTGCGTGGGCGGCCGAGCGGCGGATCCTGGTCGATCGGATCGGGCAAGATCTCTCTTTGCCGGCAGTAGTGTCGGCTATGTTGGCAGAGCATGAAAATTGGAGTGCAGTGGTCTCCTTCTGCGAGAGCGTCATGCTCCAAAAGGAGACTGCAAAGAGGGATCCGGAGAGGGCCGATCCCGCACGGAGAAGGACGAGACGGCGCCGGGGCAACAACCGTCCCGGCTCCCAAGTCAGACACGCCTGAGCCCCGTTTTGGGGGGAATTTGCCAATACTCACCACGCCTGGCAGGAGGGTTGGTGAGCGCAGTATGGCTACCGTTGCACAGAAGGGACGCTGCTGCCCATCCCTCTGGTTTAGAGTCTCTTAGTCGTCTTCACACCTCCAAAACGACTACTCCGATTCGTATGTGGTTTTCATTGTTGGATGGTATATATAGTTCTTCTACAAGGTTTTATAATGTATTTTACCTCAGGCATATATCGTGACTAATGACATAATGAGCTTTATGGCAGATACCGTTCAAAGCCGAGGTAGCTAGCTCATTCCTAACAAAGAAAAACTACACACTACGTAATTAACTCTGGAACTAGATAAACCAGTACGATAGAAGCCAGTCTACATATTCCAGTGTAAAGAATTCGAAGGATCTGGATTAACATTCAATATGCTATAAAATTAGTCTGGGTCCCACGATCGCGATGAGATTTGCAGATGAAGTTTCTAGATTGTTAATGCAAATATACATGCTATATACTTAAAATCACACAGTCAGCCAGTCCATGTCCACTGAACATGGGCATTCCAATAATCGCTACTATGAGCGGTGATATTGCCACAGTCACCACGCCTGGCAGGCGGATTGGTGATCGCAGTGTGTAGTTATTAAGACACAGTTGGATGCTGCTATGCATCGTTTTGATATCAACCCTTAAACATTTTTACGACACCACTAGAAGGAGAGGGGTAGTCAATTCTTTTCCGATTACAGCACCCACTACTTACCTCAAAGGGTTTTTCTTTACTAGCTGGGACTCGTGGTTTCACGCGCTGTTTAATTTAAAAGATATTGGATATTTTTTTAATTATTTAGCGTACTTCGGCACAGACATTTGACACAGTATATGCAATGGATTTCATGGGTTTCAATGTTTAAAAAGATAGTATCGGGTCTATACGTCATATCTGCCGTACTACGTCCACTACTGAACAAAGGCGGGAAGCCTGTTTCCACAACTGTGTCATCATATTGGGGGAAATTTCCCAGTACTCACCACGCTTAGCAGGCGGGTTGGTGAGCGCAGAATGGCTACTGTTCCACAGAAAGGTCGCAGCTGCCCATCCCTCTGGTTTAGAGTCTCTTAGTCGCTTTTTACGACATCCACGGGTGGAGATGCGAGTGGTGCTACATTCTTCATCCGGACACCACACGGATATGGTGGGTATTATATAACCTTAATAGTTTCGGGGATTTTGTGCTGAGTGAGTCAGTGGTAATTAGATTTTATATAAAGACTAGCTGGCCGGCCCAGCTTCGCACTGACAGGTACATGCAAACCCGATTGCAGCGCCACCTACCGGGTCCAATTGTGAATCTAAACCATCCAGGTACCCACTCAACCATACACAAAAAAATATCAAAATCTGTCCAGCCGTTCAGGAGTTCCGTGACATACGTACAGAAGAATTATATAAATAAAGATAAACAAAAACCGTGTAGCCCCGGTCACAAATAGAGCTACCCCATTATATTCCCGTGGATGTCGTAGAAGGTGACGATAAGCACTGTGGGTTACCCGCTGGTGTCGGGAAAGCACCATCATTAGCATACCCTGGCAGGTGTCCACTGTAAAACTTTTACCGAATTTTTTGCAATAATCAGCCCACTACTGCTGGGCACGGGCATATTCTCACGATGAGATAGGTTAGGCCTTAGTCCACCACGCTGGCCTAGTGCGGGTTGGCGGACTTCATACACCATTGAGAACATTTTGGAGCCCTTTGTGTGCAGCTTTCCTCACGATGATTTCCTTCACCGTTAACGCAAGTGGTAATCAAGTTCTAATCCATACGTGAATCCCAAAAGTCAGTCGGAATCGAAGTCAGAGCCTCCTGTATGGAAGGCATGCGTTCAACCACTAGGCTGGCTTTATGCCTGAGGAGGAGGACACGGACCCGGGGTAACAACCGCCGTGGCGCCCGTGTCCAACACGCCTGAGCCCCCTGTCGTCTTTATATGGCCTTGGGGGTCGCGAGCGCGCCTATTGGGAAATCTGCGTGCTCATACCGAGCGACCCCCGGGAAGACAGCGGTGTGCATGTGGTCACGTACCGCTGTGTGCGCAGCACAGTCCATGGTGAGGCTTCGGGGGAATCTTGCAATTCCCTCGAGAGATGCCTGGGGGGGGGGCTTTTTACAGTCGCCTTCCCTCACTAGAGGGGATGACCGCTTTACATACTCCGAGATGTGCCTAAAGGCGTGGCACCAATGGGTGGCTCTAGATGGAGATCTTTCGAGTTCCTGGAGCTTCCTTTGCCGACGATGATCACTCCGGTGGTTTTAGCCGGTAGGAGTCCGGCATGCCCCTTCGCCCTTTCCCAGGGCGAAGCAAGTACATGAGGTATTACCAGCGGAACAATAAAAAAAAAGGCTGGCTTTATGCCTAACATGTTCCGCCGACCCCAAGTAGCTTGGGATCAGGGAGGCAGATGTAAAGATAGACAGAGCAGATTCTATCACAAAGCAGCTTACTATCTCGTCTGCATCCGTCGTGAGAGCGCAGTGGCGCTCGTGTTCTTATTTAGAAATACTTCGGTTATAAATGTTAAACTTAAATCGTTTGATCGTGTGTGGTATAAGGGGTTAAATAAACGAGCGATTAGTCTAACCATGTTCGGTAGTCGATCTTTTCTTGTGGCCAGCCTTTTTTCATAGTTGTTGAAAAGGCCCAAAGATATCGAGGCACGGTTGGTGCAGTGGCTGATAGAGTCGGCTGCTGCGCTCCGGGTCGTGGGTTCGATTCCCGCACGGAACAAATATTTGTATGATCTACAGGTAGTTGTTCCAGGTCTGGGTGTATTGTATGTGGAAATTCATGTCTGAAATCCCAGTGTGGGGCAAGGTTTTCGAAAAAAAAAACCGACTGACCGAGACCGACGATTTTACGTGCCCTCCGAAGCATAGAGACGCTCATTTACTATGCAGTCACCCATCCATAGACTGACCGCGCCAAGTGTTGCTTAACTTCACCGATTGTTTCGATCAGTAAGTGCAACAGCTATGAGCGGCACTTTGTTAGTAAAACAAGTAAGTAACATGGCGTTGCAATCAAATGAATCGACGCTATCGGCAATGCGCTCTTACGGCCGAAATTAATAATCAATCTAATTCGAAATCTTTAGATTTAAGATTCTAAACTTCATCCCGTTTTGTGTTGGAATTATATTTAATACGAAAACAGACAAACACTTAATCCCAAATCTGAAGATTGAGGATAAGATTCTAAATTTATTGATTGCGGCATTTAGACTATACAAATATTTATGAATAATTAAAGGACATTGTTAAAAACGGCCTATGGATCAACACGCATGCGACCTATACCTTCATATCGGCCATTTATACGTCCACTGCTGAACAAAGGCCTCCCCCATAGATTTTCACAACTGTGTCATCATTCTGGGGGGTATCTGCCAATACTCACCATGCTTGGCAGACAGGTTGGTGAGCGCAGTATGGCTAACGTTTCACAGAAGGGACGCTGCTGCCCATCCCTCTAGTTTAGATTCCCTAAGTCGCCTTTTACGACATCCACGGGAGGAGGTGGAGTGGTGCTATATTCTTAATCCGGACACCACACGGAATATAACATAATTTATATATTTTAATATCAGTAATTACAATCCAACGGACGGAAGTCGGGGATAACTACCGGTGTCGAATCTGTTGATCACAGAGACATCTCTAATACATACCGATACGATATATTATATACGATACATCCGACATGATGAAATCGATCTCATTCCTTGTCACCAAATCTTCTGGGCTTTGCCAGGTCCACCTCCTATGAGGCTTCTTTCTGAAGAAAGAGTTCATCAAGAAGAGCCTCTGCCTTTCTAGAAAGTCGACCAGCATCTGGTCCCTGTGATTTCGCCCCCCAAGTCGTATGGTCCCACTCTAGATTCGTCGCATTCTCGTACTCCCGCTTTGGTGTTGAAGTCCCCCATAGGCCTTTTTACAGCCGCCTACCCTCCGCTGGAAGGGGTGATCGGTTTACAGTCATCCTCTCCGAGATGTGCCTAAAGGCGTGACAACAAGGGGTGGGTGGAACCTCTTCGGTGCCCAGATAACCACTCCAGTGGTTTTAGCCGGTAGGACTCCAGCACACTCCTTCGCCCTTTCCCGGGGCCGGAGGAAGTTTACGATGTATTTCCACTGGGTACCAGTAAAAGCAGTAGTGTTTGTTCCGGTTTGGACTCTAGCTTGTGAAATAACTGAGCATAAAACACTAAATAACGTCTCGAGCTGACGAGTGCAGTGTGGTGCTACGCAGGAGTAGTCCCGGGCAGCATTTCAATTGTTATGGACAGGCGCGACGCTTACCACCAGATGAATGAATGACTTGCTCGTCTCGCCTGTAAGTTGCATAAAAAATAGATTTAAAACAAGTCGACCATCCCCTCTAGCCCTTAGGGAATTAGAAATGCGCTTTGTCACAAAGTCAAGACTTGTATTCTGTGCACTTGGTTTACGTTTTATTTGTTTTAGTTAGTTATCTATATTCTGATCTTTAGCCGGCCACACCGAGGCGACATCAAAGACACTAAGAACAAAACATGTACACCGACGCATTTGTAATGCGACTGTTTTGTTGTTTAAAGAGATTGTTTTAGTCGGATCGTTGTAGACTGACCATATTATAAAAATATATTTCGATTTGAATAGAATTTAGAAGCATAGCGTTCGGCAGAGGTTCTTATTTTAAATACTAGCTGGGACCCGCGGTTTCACCCGCGTTTAATTTGAAAGAAAGAAATTTAGAGTACTTTGACATAGACACTTGACATACAAAATATATATAAATATTGGATTTCATGGGTTTTATTTTTTTGCACGGAACTCTAATTATTTTTCTAAAATAAAAGTATCCTCAGTTATTCCTTATAACATCAGCTATCTTCCAGTGAAAGTCCCGTCAAAATCGGTCCAGCCGTTTCGGAGATTACCCGGAACAAACAGACAGACAGACCGACAGACAGACAAACAAAAAATTTAAAAATTATTTTTTTGCTGTAGGTACCGTATATACTTTCATATGCATTAAGTAAAAATCTGTTATTTTGACATTACAAACAGACACTTCAATTTTATTTATTTGTATAGATTAGATTTACGAAACTAGCAGTTTGGCATGCCAAAGTTTAGAATGATAATTATCATGCATTCTAGAAAAAACAGTCATAATATAAACATCTATGGCAATGTCAATACAGATGTCAATGTTTTTTTTTTTTAAATAGAAACACTAAGGCTAGTTTACAAACGCAAATCTCATGCACTAGTTGTAACCTGTGTTACAGCAGGCAGTGCCATCATTTTTGTTACCAGTATGCAGCAACAGACTTAAACTACAAACTAAAGTAAAATATAACTAGAAGAGTTTTACATGTTCAAAACAATCTTTTTGACGGTATATTTTATGTACGTAAATGACGATGGATGGGTAAACAATAATAATAAAGGTAGAGGACAACGTTTGGTTTATTTTTGGCAGGGTTTGGATGGTTTATCGTTGTACTTTGTATAGATTCATCATCATCATTTCGGCCGAATAAAGTCCACTGCTGGACACAGGCCTCCCCCAAAGATCGCCAATACAACATATTTGGGTGATTTTTAAAAATTTTTTTATACTCTAGGATTTCTCCTGTGTCGTGGGTGCGATTAAAGACACAAATTCCACACACAATACACCCAGACCCGGAACAACTACCTGCAGATCATACAAATATTTGTTCCGTGTGGTCAGCTGATTTGTTATTGTACTCGAAGGACGCTGCTGCCCATCCCTCTGGTTTAGAATCCCTCAGTCGCCTTTTACGACATCCACGAGAGAGGTGGAGTGGTGCTGTATTCTTAATCCGGACACCACACAGAATACTACTACACTTCCGCATACAATCTGTCCCAGGTTTCTTCAGGTCGTCTGTCCATCTGGCTGGGGGCGTCCTATATTACGTTTGCTGATTCGCGGTCTCTATTCTAGAACTCGTCTGCTGCAACGACCATCGGTCTCTCGACGGACGTGGCAAGCCTACTGCCACTTGAACTTGAATATTCTGTAACTATATCGGTGTTAGGCTCAATAATAATAAAGGCGAAATCATATCCAAATAGATATATAAATTATGTAGCTATTTAAAAACACATATTGTAATCTCTAATTATACTTCTACCCTACATCTTAAAGTTGTCGGTAGATCATGAATTGACACTTTTAAATAAAATAACAGTCCTAGTGAACACTAGTATTGCTTAAAAATCGACTATCGATCTATCGATAGGACTACCCCTAAAACATTCATACTATCGATTGGCCTATCGATAGTATCGATATTATCAATAGTATGGATACTATCGATTTTATTTTACAAATTGAACAATACTATCGATAGTATTACATGATTTTTGACTATCGATAGTATTGACGACCCAGTTCGATAGTATTGACACTATCGATACTATCGATAGTATTGTTGCAAAGCTCCCAATCAATACTATCGATACTATTGATAATATCGATACTATCGATAGGGCAATCGATAGTATGAGTGATTTGGGGTTATATGACACTATCGATTGACTATCGATAGCCTATCGATTTTTAAGCAACACTAGTGAACACTATTGAAGCCGTAAAATCATCAGGAGACAGTTCAGTCGCCAGTAGTCGGTCACATAGTCATCTTCACTACACTATCCTGTATTAGTTTGCCTTGTATATTCTAAATTGTAAAGCATAATGATTATAATGTATTTTACTAATGCATTAAATTAAGTAAGACTATAAATGTGAGTTTGAATTTGTAAGAAACCATCACAATCGGAGACTTCAGTTGTTCTTCTGTAGACATACAATTATTACTTTTTACAGTTTTCACTATTATTAATTGGCAACACACGTTGCATGCATTTTACTACAATAAAGGTACTTTTTAACGTGTGAAAATCTACACGTGTTACTTAATTAATTAAAATCTTTAACGTCGGAATCACGATCTATCAAACACTTAACACAACTTCGCCGCCCGCGAGCCACAGATCACTACTAAATGGAGTGACAACGCGTAGCACAACGTGTGGGTATCTTTATAAAACGCAATTTTAGATAATAAATTGTAATAATTAAAAGTACAAAAAAACACGATTTGTTCACTATCCACCGCTCGGCTCTATCATCAGTCACCAAATGTAATATGGGACTTGTTAAAACAAACCAAATGAGCCCTCGAGTAACTAGCAATAGTTAACGCTTCCTTTATTGAAGAGGTCCACTATCCACATCTTGGCTCCATCATCTCGTCAGTTCGATCGTACCCGATTAATGTATTGCCATCCGGATTACATATGCTTGCAAAGTTTCAAATCGAACAATAAGAAGTAGGTTATTATCAAGTTCCTAGATTTATTTACATAGTTGATTACAAGTGAAGCTACTGAAAGCATGTAAGATGAGTTATGATTGTGAAAGGACTTAAAACAACCTTATCCATGTTTCTATTCAGGCCCTCCGAGAGGAAATACGCCCCATATCCCTTATATTCTGTCCTGTTGGCACACCAATGTGGCCGTTTTTTAATCATGAAATTACTTCTAAGAAGTGGTTTCAAACCCTCCATATGCTCATTATTCTATGCCCCGCATCTCTCCCATGCATTAGCGAGGAGAGTCCAAGATTCGCACCCGGGCGTGTTAATTTATGCTAATCAGTAAGTCATTGTTTGTGCAACGGACCAAAGTAACGGAACATCGTGATCGAGCTTTTAACTTGCGGATTAAGCACCGCATTAATATATCTATGTTAAAATTTCACACTGGCTCACGGCCGAATACTGAAACGCCAGTTATAAGTCCCAATTTAACTATTTGAGCCGCCCGGCTTTGTACCGAAAAACAGGTTTGGCGAATAGTTAAAGCGGGATTTAATGTTAACTGACGTTTTAGTAATCAGCCGTCAGTGTATGCTAATCATACTAATATTACAAATGCGAATGTAAGTTTGTTTGTTACGCTTTCACGCGAAAACTACTTAACCGATCATCGTGAAACTTTGTACACATATTCTTGGATACCTTCGAAGTAAGATATATAAAGCCCTTAATATCCTTAATATATTCTATGTCAAGTGTCTTATGTCGAAGTACTCTAAATTTCACCTTTGAAATTTAAATTAAACCTGGGTGAAACCATGGGTCCCAGCTAGTGTAAAATAAAATACTACTTTGTAGCGTCCGTGGTCACGGGCAGACGTGTCTGCTATATATTGCCGTCAGCTATTTCGATTCAATGGAGGATCCATTCGGCACATCGGCGTAAACTACAGAAAATATAATGAATATTAATACTGATTTTACAACCGACAAACACGTTGAACTTAATTAGGCCCTGGCAGTAAAACACCCTATATAATAACACCCAATATTAATACAAGTTTCATAATCAAAATGAATTCTAATTTGACGAAGACTAATTTTGTGTTCATAAAGCATAACAACTGCACATTTTTTGCGTTAGACGTTTTTTTTCTCTCTTTGTATTGGGCCAGCTGTTCGAAATAGCTTTTCCAAGGCCACAGCAGAAGGTTTATTATTTGGTTTGATCCAATCCTCGAATTACACCTTACGCCATACAATATATTTATTTAATATATATTTCCACAACTGTGTCATCATATTGGGGGGAATTTGCCAGTCCTCACCACGCTTGGCAGGCGGGTTGGTGAGCGCAGAATGGCTGCTGATCCACAGAAAGGACGCTGCTGCCCATCCCTCGGGTTTAGAGTTCCTTAGTCGTCTTTTACGACCTCCAGGGAAGATGGAGTGGTGCTGTACCGCAAACTTGCCGAATTTTGTTTGTGGACTACATATACCTATAGGGCCAGTAGGCCGAACCTAAACTCCAAAACGCACGTAACGCAACCCAATCAAATCCACCTACCTTTGCCGTGGTACTTATTACAATACTTTAAAAAAAAGTAAATAGTCTGCAGTTGCTCAGTACTGAAGTGTCGTTCTCCGTGTAGTGTCCGGATTAAGAATTTAAGAATATAGCACCACGTCATGTCCTTCCCTGGATGTCGTAAAATGCGACTAAGGGATCTGAACTAGAAGGATGGGCAGCAGCCACGTGTGCAGGCACGTGGATGACCAATTAATAGTTTATGCATAAATCACAGTGTTAAATAAGCCGTTATCAATATTCGAACATTATACCGCGAGAGGGACCGTTCCGTTTTTGGTTGCAACCGCCATGGAAAAAAGAAAACGACTCGAGCGTTTGTGATTGGTCGACGCGTCCCACGTGACAGCGTGCCGTCCGGCGCCAAGACATAAGGCGGCAGATTCGAATTGGGCAAAGACGAATACGTGCGTGAACAGGTGCTATATTCTTAATTTGACGGCACGGTTGGTGCAGTGGCTGATACAGTCGGCTCCTGCGCACCGGGTTGTGGGTTCGATTCCCGCACGGAACAAATATTTGTACGATCTGCAGGTAGCTGTTCCGGGTCTGGGTGTATTGTGTGTGGAATTTGTGTTTGTAAACGCACCCACGACACAGGACAAATCCTAGTGTGGGGCAAGGTTTTAAAAAAAAATATATATATATAAAACCGGACACCACACGGAATATTAAGCGTGGTGAGTATTGGCAAATTCCCCTCAATATTACGACACTACCGTTCGTTGTGGAAATATAAGGGGGACGCCTTTGTTCAGCAGTGGACGTCCTGGCGCTGATATGATGAACAGTTACTTAAGTGAGTACTAGTAGTGCCTGTAGATCTCATTAGACACGCAAATCACATCTGCGCTCGTAACAAATACCTATATTATACATCCGCTGTTGACTGGAATCGAATCTACATAAATGGTCATCAGAGAGCGGACTCGCTCCTCCATTAGGGTCATTCATTACAAATTGTCCCACAGTGCAGTTTCTAAACGCAATTAGTTATTTCCATATAATCTCCGTCTAAGTCAATAGCGTGACATCCTTTATTTGAATATATCTCCATATTTCACAAAGCAATAAATAAGTCGCGGTGGTACCGTAGTTTACGCACTCGCTTCTTAAGCTAAAACCACATGTTTCAATGTCATAATCATAGGTCTTTACCAATGAAATTGCCTATTTGCAGTACTGCCCATTTCAAATAAAAAAGTGTTTTGTTTGGTTATGAATTCTAATTTCAAATTTCTTTTATTTTATAAACATCGTTTTCGTTTATGCATTACATTTTTAGGTTATTCAACCAGGTCAGTTTTGATTTGCTATTCAAGGGCTATTTATTTTGATTTTTTTTATAGACTATATATACACTTTTGTTTTATCCAACCTTGACATTGGCAGAATCATCGACAAACCTATGGAGCCATAAACTAAACTTGGAATTGGATTTGGAACATGGTTTTCATTATTCAAAATCAGTCTTATGTGTGTCGTATAGTAGTCACCACTAAGGGACTTCAAATCAGAAGATGGACATCAGCCATTCTGCGCCGACCATCCCGTCCGCCAATAGTGGTAAATTTCCCCCAAAATGACGGCACAATTGTAGAAATCCATGTGGGAGGCCTTCGTCCAGCAGTGGAAGTTTAATAGTTGATGTGATGGACGTCCTTCGGCTGATACAATGAATATAATATAATACAATACAATATTTGTCTGGGGCGAATCTGAGCCAACTCTTACTCGGGGCGGGGGCTTAGAAAACAGCGACTTTAAAACCTCGAGCCGAAACAAACAATATAAATACAATACTGTATGGGCGAGGAAAATCGTTCTACAGCAATGTCACTAGAATTGATTGAAGTGTCCATTTCCTGGCGATCGGAATTAAGGGGTGGGTAGGCAACATACGAAAAGCTCTACAAACGAGATGCACCAGTTTCACACACTCCCTGACCCGCCACCACATGCGTGCGTCGTTAAAATAAAATATCTGTCCAACTGCCTCAAATAAAAACAAAGTCCATGTAGCTCCCGAGTGAATCTAAATTTACTACGCTATATAAACGCGTTCGCTTTGATGTGGGTACAATTAGTGAACGAACAATTACGGGCTTACAGCGGACGGATGTAGTGGACAGGATACTGGCAGTAAGCTAACTTCACACAATTATTTTTTGTATAGGGTACAAAAATAGTGAACTTAATTTTAAGAATATGATATGGGGCTGACCGCTTTACAGTCATCCACTTCGAGGTGTGCCTAAAGGCGTGGCATCAATGGGCGGCTCTAGATGGAGATGATTCGATTATTCCTGGAGCCTCTCTACGGTACCGAAGGTGACTATTTCGGTGGTTTTAGCCGATAGGAGTATGGCATACCCCGAAGGAAATTCCTTCCCAGGAAACAAGGACGTCTGCTGCGAAAAAAAGCCTTCCCAATGGAGTACTAATATTAGTATTCAGTCAATAGATGTCGCAGTTTTACTCATCCCACACACTAATCTACCCTCTGTGTTATGATGTGTAAAGCCTGCGCCTTAAAAAACAGTAAAATTCCGTTAATGCTCTATGCGGCTTATCATTCTGCGGTACATACCCGGACCACTCGGATATCCCACGGATGTGACGTTATATACAGGGGATGTCCAGTAAATAGCACGACATACTGCAGGGGGTGAGAGCTTGGGTCAATACCTACCACAAAAACACAATATATGTTCAGCAAAATCATACGGATTTACAGTAGTACAAATTTTCGATAAGAAAATTGTACTGTGAAAATTTAAATTAAAATTGTATTTCTTGAAAATATTTTAGTTTTTAATAGAATAAAGACTTATCAATGAATAAAGTAACTATTCACAAATAATTTAAGGTAAAAAAAATAAATAGAAAAGGAATTTTTTATTACGAGATGCTTAGAAATCTGTGTCATGGTAGAGATTGTTCGATATTTCGGAAAATTTTGTACTACTGTAAATCCGTAAGATTTTGCTGAACATATATTGTGTTTTTTTGGTAGGTATTGTATGTATGGTACCCAAGCTCTCACCCCCTGCAGTATGTCGTGCTATTTACTGGACAACCTGTATAAGTTAATTTACTGCGTGTTTCTGTACTGTGGCGCGTGACAGGACAAGACGTCGGAACACGTTAGCGGTTGAGTTGTAAGCCACGTGGCTCGTACGTTGTTAGTGCGATCGAAATATAACAACAAGGTTGTAGCGCGGTACAGGGAAGACTGCAACGAATATTGTTAAAAAAGACTAAATTAAATGTGTATTCAGGCTAAGATGTCGTAGGATTACGAATAGCTAGGTAGGGAGACAGCGTCCCCCCGAGAAGTGGCCTCATTACAGTCGTCTCTCTGATGTAGAGGGGTTGATATATACGGATACGGCTCAGGAACGTTTGTTCTCGACATCTTGGAGATCCTCTGCGGTGCCGCAGATAATATATACAAATAAGCTTCTCACAGCCTTTACCGGGGCGGAGGAAAGCCACGAAACTGTCCATCGCGGATACATGAAAAGGTAGTGAGACAAGTGTTTATATATATATCCCTATACTAGGACTCCTGTATATCAGCCAAAGTACGTCCACTACTGAACAAAGGTCTCCTGATCCCGGCCTATGGATTTCTACATTTGTGTCATCATTTTGCGGGGAATTTGCCAGTATTCACCACGCTTGGCAGGCGGGTTAGTGAGCGCAGTATGGCTACTGTTCCACAGAAGGGACGCTGCTGCCCATCCCTCTGGTTTAGAGTCCCTCAGTCGCCTTTAAGACATCCACAGGAGGAGACGGAGTGGTGCTGTATTATATACTTGTTTAATCCGGAAACTACACGTGTACACGTGGGTACAGTATACATACATCAATCTCACATGCACAAACACTATCACCCGAAACAAATATCTGCAGATCATACAAATATTCGTTCCGTGCGGGGATCGAACCCGCCACACGCAGCGCAGAAAGCCGATCGCTAAGCTGCAGCGACAATCGTACTGTTCTCTGTATCTATTTCTCGGTATAACCAGGTGCCCCGAGAAGTGCCTGGGGCGACCATTTTTACAGTCTCCTTCCCTATGTTAGAGGGGGTGACCGCTTTACAGTCATCCCTCCGCAATGTGCCTAAAGCCGTGGCACCAGTGTGATCTTACGACGACCTGGTGCCTCCGAAGGGGGTGCCGAAGATGATCACTCCAGTAGTTTTAGTCGGTAGGAGGCCTGCATGCCCCTTCGCCCTTCCTCGGGGTGAAGGAAGTTCGTGATGAATTTCCACTGGAGACCAATAAAAAGGTGCAGCTGAATATAGGTCCTATTTTCGATTAATACGCCTCATATGCTCGCTTCAACTGGGACCACCCCTTGATAAAATGATGGACGAGCGCGCAACGCAACACGTTCACGGGACGGATTTGTAAAGGGATATGACTCTTTCATCCGTGGATTGATGCCAGGATTACGGACTGAAAGGTGAAAGTCAAGTATATCATGAATGATGCATGTCAGTTTGATTATGAGGTAAGATATAATACTATCTATTTTGGTATACGATCGAAATATTCGAGAGGACTGAAAAAGAAATTGTCGAGTGTGAGTTTTCACGCGGTAGAAGTGAAACTTTGTATTTTGGTTAATTTGTAAGAGAATGAGATGAGACTATGGAGGTGGTTAACACAGAGAGAGCGATTGATCGATAATAGGGAATAGGGAAACTATATAGAAACTTTAATCTCATTCTCTCACAGCCTAAACCCTATAAATACATTTATAGTTGTCTGTCTTTCGTTACACATTTTCGTTTCATAAAATCCAATTCACACCGTCCCAAAAGAAGTTTCACTTCAATAAATGTGCTTAATTGGGATAAAGTTACAGCTACACGTTGTTTCACATTTCGTGTGGTGTTTTAAGAATATAGCACCACTTCATGTCCTCCTCACTCCCTCAATCTCACTGGACTCTTAACCAGAGGGATGGGCAGCAACATTCCTTATTTTCTTACAATGTAAATAAAACATTTTCTATCTTTCTTTCTTTGGACCAGCAGTCATACTGCGCTTACCAGCATACTGAGCACGCAGTCTACCCAATCTGCGCGCCTGCGATCCCCGAGGCCCTTGCCTCTTCCCCACCTTGAAGCGATGGCAGGGAACACAATAAGATACCTACCACCAGTACCACTTAGTTTGCTTCTCAGTGTACTTACTATGTATGTGTGCGGGGCACGCACCTGGGCGACCGGTCGCTCAAATTATATGCTCGGCTGATTTACTGCACAAATTGATACGTTGCCTTAGATTTATTGATATTTGGAAATTAATTCCTGTCCCTGTGTGGGAAATACTGATGGTAAGATTGGCGCAATAGCTAAGCGATAATCTTTCTGCGCTTCGTGTCGCGGGTTCCATTCCCGTAAACGCAAACGTGGTCTTGAGTGGAGACCGTGGCTAGGCGAACGTAGTATAGGACGCCCTCAAGCTCGGTTGAGTGACGATCTTCGCAAAACAGCTGGCAAGAACTGCTTGAGAAAAGCCGAGGATCGTGCTCAGTGGTGCGACATTGGAGAGGCCTATATCCAGCAGTGGACTGCTACGGGCCAATGGTGATGATGATGACGTATGCACAGCAGCCGACCTCGGTATGTCGAGCTGATGAGATCTAAAGCGCGAATACTTGTTGACCTAATCAGAGTCTCATTACGAAACAATATGATACACCTCAATGATCAGTTCCCGCCAAACTCTTTATCTAAAAAGAACTATTTAAAAACTTTTTTTCTATTGGTGACTCGGTCCAGCTGAAAACCAGCGTCGAGCATTATTCGTCCGGCTTATGCTTAGCTGGTCATCATTTTGGCACAAACTCTAGACAATGAGTAGCTGTGTATAAGCTGGAATGTTTACCCTTTTTTTATTATAAAAATTCGGTGTTACTTTTATGTGTCTCTGTTTTTGTGGCAAATAAATGTTTCTTTCTTTCTTTCTTAGCTAGTCACCACCGCAGTGCCAGATCTACCACCAAGCAGTATGTTATGTTTGAACTTCAGTCATTACGGTGTTTCAAATTGAAAGGCTCTGTAGCTGGTGAAATTACTGGCATAAGAGGTTTTGTTTTAGAAAAACGTTGCCCCACACTAGGATTTCTCCTGTGTCGTGGGTGCGTTTACAGACATAATTTGCACACACAATACACCCAGACCCGGAACAACTACCTGCAGATCATACAAATATTTGTTCAGTGCGGGAATCGAACCCGCGACCCGGAGCGCAGCAGCCGACTGTATCAGCCACTGCACCAACCGTGTCGTCCAGTCAAATTACTGGGCATAAGGGATTAAATAACTAATGTCTCGAGGCGACGAGCGTGGTGTGGTGCCGCGCAGTAGTCCTGGGTAGCAGTACTATTGTTATAGCGGTGACTCTTACCACCAGGCTAATGACTCCCCGGTCTAGTAAAAATATTGTATATTAAAAAAGTCTTTTTGTGGCGTTGTAGACCGCAAACTAACGTGACTAATGTTCAAGCTGTCTCATTATACTCGGATTCTATGCACAAATATCGGTTTGTGAGATAATTATTTGTGACAAAAAATTAACCCTCATTTCTCTTTGGCTTTTTGCATCAGAACCGATATCCCCCGCGTGGAAGTTAACGTAAAGTGGTTTTCATATCGCATAGAATTTTGAAGCCGGTATTTTTTTTGATAAAATGTTTTGTTTCTTTTTAGTGTAAGGCCCTTGCAATAAGGTGGGGGTTTCAGGCGTATGGGAATTAGGTGCCAGGGCGGTTGTTACTCCGGCGCTGTCTCCTCCTTCTTCGAGCTGGATAGACCCTCTCCTGATCTCGCTCTGCGGTCTCCTTCTGGAGCATGACGCTCTCACAGAAGGAGACCACGGCATTTCAGTTTTCGTGCTCTGCCAACATAACTGACACTATTGCTGGAAGAGAGAGATCTTGCCATTGGTATCCGTATCTAACACTAAAAATAAGTCTAGGAATCGAGACTATTAAGACATCATCTAGGTAAGCGAAGTCAAATTAAACCTGTTTATTAAAGCTGGTTAAATGACTACTCAACCAAATGTAATGAAATTTATATGGGACCAATTCGAAAGCATTCTGCACCTGTTAAAAAAACAATCGCTTAAATCGGTCCACAAATATCGGAGTACTCAGTTTACATACATAAAAAAAACGCCTCGAATTGAGAACCTCTTCCTTTTTGAAGTCGGTAAAAACATCCTAGTTTCCTGAATACATTAATATTCCATTTCGCAAAAATGGCGATGCCCGCAGTCGATTCAGAATTAGTAACCCGGAAGGGAGACAATTCACATCAGTATCACATGTCGCATGTCCTATTGGTCTCGGTCTATCGCATCGACGGCCGCCAGCTTCTCAGGCGTTGCCAAATTATTGCTTTGCTGTGTTTTATGTATGAAGGTTTGGTAAAAGCAAAAATAATGTCGTGAGTGTTATTTCCTGTAAAGCGTGGAGTATCCCATCTTATTTTCCACTTTTTTATGGTTACGAAAACGGTACCGCCAGAACCCTTATAGGATCACTCGTGTGTCTGTCTATCCGTCTGTCACAGCCAATTTGCTACGAATCTACTAGACCGATTAAGTTGAAATTTGGTACACGTATGGATTTCTGAAACCCAAATACGTGGGTGTAACGTAAATAAATGGATTTTGAATATGGGGGCAATGTAGAAAACTAAAGAAAAACGTTTGGTAAACAGAACCGTGTAATATATAAAATGGAAGGGATTATTTTGAGGGTCTCAAATGTGTTTATTTTACAATTTTAAAATATATAGTTTCAAAGTAAGAAAATAGACGATGAAAATGTTAGCAATATGCCGATTTGGCTTCGATGAACATTCGATCCATTTTCACGAGAATACCATTTGTGACATTTATGACACTGAGACTAGATCGGAACTATATTTTGAACATTTTAAAATACGAGAATTGGCCCTCTGGTCAAAGTCGCTGGCAGTCATTGGAGGCGGGCAGCATTTGACCGGTCGTTGTGGAAATCTATGGGGGAATCTTTGTACAACAGTGGACGTCCTTCGGCTGGTATGATGGTGAAAAGAAAACAGATGAGCGATCATAAACGTTTTCGTAAACTGAGAACACTGCTCAATTTTTGTCGCCATATTTGCTCGAAGATTTTGCTGCGTTATGGCAGCTGACTATATTCTGATAGATTCAGTGTGTCAATATCTAGTTACAGAGTAATGACAACTCCACCATTATGAATTCTACGCATCAACGCAGCACGTCCGGTAGTGTGGCGCCGACCAGCCGAGACTTCCCGATTCACGATCGTTTTCTCTCGGACTTTATAGTAATCGTGCTCGTGCCAAACACACTTTTGGGATCGACCGATGAAGAGGTCTGAGACGAAGATAGTTGATAATGTATTTGGCTCGTATGAACGATTATCAATGACTAACGAGTACGCCAGTGTGGCTCGAACCACCGTCGACGCAGCTCTTGTCACGGTGTGTGACGCAGATGAGGGATCACAAAAGAGCTGAGCTAGGAAATCATCTAGAACATATATTTAGCAAAATCGCTCCGTACTTATTTGCCCTCTGGTTCAACCACATACCCTCCGGGACCAAACAGTGCGGCTCTGGTCTATCTTGCATGTCAGATGCATATTGCGCAGATCTGTTAATATTGGGCACAGAACTTTCTCGTCCATTCTGCAACCCAAGCGTGCGAAGTCTTTAACATTTAGCAAAAGCATTTCCATCGTTTCTGCCATCATTTCAGCTGGAATAGGTCCACTGCTAAACATAGGTCTGCTGCAAGGATTGCCACAATGACCGGTCTGGGTTTATGTTGACTGTTGTGTGCCCATTGGGGGGTTTGCCTATAATCGCCACGCTTGGTTGGCGATTGCAACTGAGTTGTAAATGTACTCGAAGGACGCTGGTGCCCATCTTTCGGCTTATCCTATAGTTGTCTTTTACGACACCTACGGGAAGAGATCGGGTGGTGCCATTCTTACTCCGTTGATCTATTTTTATGTTAAGATCACACTTAACGCAAAAGCAGACGAAATCGTCAGTCCCAAATCCAAAGATTTTGAATTTGATTGATTATAAATTTGGGTCGTTACACGGTCGATCCTTTTATCCTAAGGCCCCGAATGATGCCAAAAAACACACATATTCAACGACGCTATTTCGCATAAGTATAGTATAAGAGTTATAGTAGCTATAGAGTATATTATGTACGTATATATACTGTACTATAACACCTCATGACATACTACATTAGCCTCCGCCCTGAGACTCGAGGTAATCCTCTAATTAATTATGCAGGGGCGGAGAGGCGCTATGATGACAGACCTATAATTTTAAAAGCTAGGGCTTTTAGTGAAGAGCTTTACGAAAGCATGCATTAGCATAGGTATTATACTTCGTATTCGATTTTAATTATGAATTACTTTTTGCTCTTTTGGATTACCTTTGATGGGATTATACTGTTGAGGAACGCTTTGGGGTTCACTCCGTAAATAAAATTTCTCCCCATTTCATCCCGTGGGTGTCGTAAAAGTCGACTAAGGGATTAACCGGAGGATGGGCAGCAGCGTCCTTCGAGTACTTTAACAACTCAACTGCGATCGCCAACATGTCTACCAAGCGTGGCGATTATGGCAAGACCCCCCAATGAGCACACAACACACCCATATCGGTCGTTGTGGTGATCTTTGAAGGAGGCCTGTGTCCAGCAGTGGACTTCATTCGGCCGAAATGATGACTACAGTGATCATTATTTACCAATTATACTATAACATACTGACACACACGACGCTCTTGCATCCCGCCAACACCGTGACTGGCGAGGCGATGGGCGATGCAAATATACAGCGTTACAGTAATAATATTAGGGTTCCTTAAATCTGTATGTATAGGCCCTCTTTTTTTATTGATGTCCAGTGGAAATTCTACATGGAACTTCCTTCACCCCGGGGAAGGGCGAAGGGGTATGCCGGACTCCTACCGGTTAAAACCACTGAAGCGGTCATCTTCTGCACTGAAGAGGGGTTCCAGGTCCTCGTAAGATCACACTAGAGCCGGTATATGTAGGCCCTATAATACTAATCATCTGCGTTACCATCATTCTTGGTGGCTTGTTACGCTTGGAGTTTTAGAACATCATTAATCTCTGTATTTATATTTGCGTTGCGTAATTAATGACGTTGCATTTTTGCTTTACAATATTTCGTTTATTTATTCATTTTAAGGAAAACCTACAGCGGACCATCTGTAGTCTATACTAATATAATAAAGCCGAAGAGTTTGATTGTTTGAACGCGCTAATCTCTGGAACTTCCAGTCGGGTTTGAAAAATTCTTTTTAGATTTGATACCCTCATTCTTGAGGAAGGTTATAGACTATTTAACATCACGCTACGACCCTTAGGAGCCGAGCAAAAAGAAAAATGTGAGAAAGAACGCTGCGGAAAAGTAGCCATACTGTACTCACCAACCCACCAAGCGTGGTGAGTACTGGCAAATTGTCCCCAGTGACGACACAATTGTTGAAATCTATGGGGGGAGGCCTTGGTTCAGCAGTGGATGTCTTATGGCCGATATGATGATACCTATAATCTATTGATTGTCTCCTTACTTGTAGGAACCCAATACCTCTGGTTTACTTTTAGTAAATGATACAATTTTGCGCATAATCACTACTCGTATTGCGCAGTTAAACTGTCGTCTCTTTGATGTCTCGAGTAGCTGCGTAGAGCCGGCTTAACCAACGTAGTGATGTTCTGCGGATAATATGCGGCTTCTCGCGGATAAATTTTCAACTTTTTCAAGTTCTCGTGGTGCGTTATGTAAAAATTATAAATATGATTTTTTACAATACGCGCGTATACCTACACGCTACATTCACAGCATTAAGTTAGTCGTTGAATAGATTGAGACGGGAATTTAAACACCATGAAGATAGTTGTTAGTCGTCATTCTCTTTTTGACTTTTCTAACGTTATGTCAGCTTATTCTGCTAATGTTTTAGTGTCAAATCGATTTTATTTTATTCCACATCCAACATTTGCCGCATATGTAATATTGCCGTATGGTACCGGCACAAAATAGCACCACCCCATCCTATCCCGTAGGTGTCGTAAACACGACTCGTCGCGACTGTGGGATTGACCGGAGTATGGACAGCAGCGTCCCTCGAGTACATTCATTACAACACAACTGTGATCGCCAATGCAACACATACCTAGACCGGTCGCTGTGGCGATTTTTGGAGGAGGCTGTGTCCAACAGTGGACGTTTTTCGGCTAAAATGACATCATCACACGATGATGATGTAAAATATTATTTTATTGGTAGGTGTAGAATTATAACTTGTAACGTGAGTTCGTATCGCTTTTTTATTATTAGACAAAATTTGTTTTTTCTTTAGTGAAAGGTGTTTTTTTGGCATCTTTTTTATCTTAGGCACTATATTCCAAAAGTATACGTGGGTTTAAAATTATACAACTTCTTAAATCTATTATTTGTGTTTACTGATCTTGCGGATACGCGTATATTAGTATTATTCTTTATTGCACACAATTTTTACAGATTAAAACAATACTAAAGAAAAGTTGATGTACATAGGCGAGCTTAACTCAATATTGAGTTCTCTTACAGCAAACCTTTGAGCGATAGAGTAATGTTAATATGAGGATCTAATTAGTAGACAAAGTACATCCCTATTCATTAAGCAATTTAAAATGTTACACACTTCGTGGCCATATATCATTAATTTAAACTCCGTCTCACTCACGATAAGATTCAAATTCTATTAGCAAATAATTCCCCGAAGTTTTAACGTTCTAACAGATACCTATTAGTGTAATTGCTAAATACTTATCTATATGGGAAATGGACCTTGTGGCATGTGTATTAAGGTAGATTTCAGATCAGTGAATTTATAGTGTTTGTGATAGTAAACTGGGTAATTGCTCAGGACAGCTGTAAGCATAAGTTTAAAATTGAACCGTATTTATTAACATTAAGGATGTTTTTTGAAATGTTTTGAAAGTTTGTAATGAATAGGCCAAATAATTGAGTGATCTACAGACTTCGTATTAAATATTTACTAGTGATTACTACTTTAGACTGAAGTGGCAATGGGCGGGGCACATAGCTCGTAGAACTGATGTCCGTTGGAGCAGCAAGGTTCTCGCGCGGACACCATGGTAAGCAGCGTGGGCCTCCAACGACATGTACAAGCGACCTGGTGAAGGTTTTTTTTATAGTACTTTCTGACAACACGAGCAAGTCATTCGCTTGGTGTTAAGCGACACGCCTGCCCATAACAATTAAAACGCTACCCAGGACCTGTCCTGCGTGGGATCACACCGCTCGTCACCTCGACACATCAGTTATTCAATCGCTTATGCCCAGTAATGTCACTAGCTACAGAGCCCTTCTATCCGGAGCACACTAATGTCTAAAGTTTAAACACTACCGAATATCTGGCACAGGGGTGTTACCTACCTCATTTTTTTCCCAGTGGAACTTTATCATGAAATTCCTTCTCTCTGGGGAAGGGCGAAGGGGCCTGCCGGACTCGTACCGGCTAAAACCACTGGAGCGGTCATCTTTTGCACCGAAGGGGAGCTCCAGGTCCTCGTATGATCACACTAGAGCCGCCCATTGTTGCCACGCCTTTAGGCACATCTCAGAGGGGATGACTGTATAGTGGTCACCCTCTTTAGCGGTGCGAAAGCGATTTTAAAAAAGCGCCCCCCCCACGTTTCTTCTCGGGGAGGATTTTAAAGGATCCCCAAAGCCTCGCTGTGCGCTGTGCTGCCCACACGGTGGCACGTGACCACGTCCGCGCCACCGTCTTTCCAGGGGTCGGTCGGTATGAGCAAGCAGACTCCCTATTCTGGGGACCTTCGTGGGTGGTACCTATTTTTATTTTTTATTGGTGCCCAGTAGAAATTCCTCATGAACTTCCCTCGCCCCGGGGAAGGGGGAAGGAGTATGCCGGTCTCCTACCGGCTAAAACCACTGGAGCGGTCAGCTTCGGCACCTAAGGGAGGCTCCAGGTCCTCGTATGATCACACTAGAGCCGCCCACTGGTGCCACGCCTATTGGCACATCTCGGAGAGGATGACTGTAAAGCGGTCCCCAGGGGGATTGTAAAGGATCCCCCAAAGCGTCCCACGGCAGCGCGTGACGGGTGGTACCTACCTAGCCGGCCTCTTGCTATAGGAAACTTTCCCCCAGTAATAGCTGGGAGTCCTTGTGGACTGTTCAGCAGTGGACATCTTTAGTATAGTTTCCCGGTGCGCGTTCTCCACTCGAAAACCTGTCTGCACCAACGGCCATCAGTTATACGAGCTATGTGCGCCCATTGCTCCTTTATTTTAATTTTTTTATCGTTTAGTATCCAGCCTTTAATTAACTCAACTCATTCAAACTCAAATACGGGTTAAACAGCCTCATATTTTCATTAAGTACCATTAACAAAACTAATTCTAATAAATTTTAATTAAAATTACTAACTTTAGCATATCATTAAGATACTTGGCTTAATATTAATAAATTCCATTAAACAGTGTATTTCTACTTAATTCGGGAGTAACAATTCAATATTAACGAATACGTTATAGTAAAATATACTTAATAACCCAAGAAATAAGGTGTATATTAGTGCATGTAGTAGAGTTATACGAAATAATTATTCTTTCGCAATAAAAGCGATAAAGGGATTAGAAGGTGGGTAGCTAGTGACAGCGTGTCGTGATTTTTATCATCGATGAAAATCGAATGTACACAACAATAATAAAAATGTTCCCGTCACGGAATGAGTTACGTATTACGTATACATATATCTGTGATTTTTTTCTCCTAATCCTCAATTAATAAGTAGCATTTAGTTGCCGTGTGGTGCTGGCTCAGAATGCCACCACCCCACCTCCTCCTGTGGGTGTCGTAAAAGTCGACTAAGGGATTAGCCGGAGGATAGGCTGCAGCGTCCTTCGAGTACATTAACAACTCAACTGCGATCGCCAACCCGCCTGCCAAGCGTGGCGATTATGGAAAAACCCCCCAATGAGCACACAACACACCTATACCCGTCGTTGTGTTGACTTGTGGACTTCACTCGGCCGAAATGATGAATTAGTTAAGTGTCATACCATTTTGGAATCCAGACTAAACGCGCCATCTTTAAAGTTACTTGCCAAAATAGTGGAGTACATTTTTTTAGAGTAGGTACTAATCTAATATTTTAAATTCAATGTGCGGAAAAAATCTAACATTTTATTTAAAACGAAGGCAATTACATTTTATCGTTTAACTGCATAAATTGCAGTTAAAAGTTACAGTAGATATGATGTGCAAAAATAATAATTGAAAAAGCCTCTAAATAATACCTAAACATCAAATTACACGCTGCGCATTCTACGCTGCTGCTCATCCCAGAGGGAAACTGGTGTGTTTCCTAAACCAACAAATCTCGTCTCCTCTTTAACAACTCGCGCCCCCAGGCTCTACCATTTTTAACGTTAAATCAGGCTCCTCGTATACCTCGCTCTCACTGGCACCCCACCGCATAAGCTCCGAATTGCGTGCCTCAACACATTAACGCGGCGCGAATCTTATCGACACTTCATAACTTAAAGCTACGTAAGTCACTCTAAATGTATGGCACAGTCGTGGGACTAAGGTTATGAATGAAACGGAATGTTAGGCACACATCAAATCAGGGCAGCATTGTTTACTTGTGGACATAAGGCCCGCAATGATCGGTCATAGCTTCATCATCATCATTATCATTTCAGCCAAGGAACGTCCACTGCTAAACAAATGCACCCCCCACAGAGATGTAGATACAACCAACGGTTGCATGCCGCCCGCATACCACGACTCCCGTTTAACGGTGCGTGGTCCCCGCTTGATAACCCTTTTTGCCCCAAAGGCCATCAGTTTTATGAGATATGTGTGGAGCACACTTGCCACTTCAGCTTATAATTTTTTCAGCTATACTTCATTTCTGATTCGATCTCTCTCTCTCTCTCTCTCTCTCTGACCTTTCTTACGTCATCACCGGTAGCACACGCTGGTTTAAAGACTCGTCTTGAGGTACTACGGTATTGTTGACGAAACGACGTTACGAAGCTACCTGAACACTACCCAGACGAGTCGGATTCGATCTCGTTATTATTTTAACTAATATGTATTTACCTCTTGTTCGCAGGTACGCCAAATTCACACACAAAGACGCAATTTTACGGTAAGAATGGTCCAAAAACTATCTTAATAAAAATGACGTCGAGTTTCACTTCACTGTTTAAGCTAAGACTGAAAGGGATCGCCGCAGAACCGCCACCTTAAAATTAGAAGCATTGAAAGCTCAAAGTGGTAATGTCTCATTAAAATTGATTAAATGAATAAATATTAGGTACTGACTACGAATATCGCTTACCTAGTACCCCTTGGTACACACAGCTATCAAACTATACATACCTAGTTTACGCTGATCTCTCATCATACGGACAACATATACAATGCGAGATCAGCTTAAACTGGAATGTTATAGCTTCATATGTAGCCGTACGTACTGTGGCACTGGGCTTAGGCTGTTACTGCGAAAGTCGAGGTACTTCTGTCTACTTGTTCTAAATAAAAACAGAAATGATGTATCTCAATCAAAGCTGGATCAATCATCTGCTCGACAATCTGTATAAAACAATATTATTCTCTTATTGATGTGAAACGCCTAATGGAGCGCCTTTGTGGGAGCCAGATCGGTCCCTATGGCACGTTGCGAGTAGCCATTCGGCCAGTCTCGTAACTTGTCGGCTTTCTCCGCCTCGACTCGGCGCTCCATGCTTCACGATCGCCACTTTACTTGCGTGTATCGGTCTCACTTTTGTAGAAATGCATTAATAGTTGTCAGTACAAAGATAACATAATTAATATTAATAAATACCAAAATTTCGATGTGACACGTCGGCCAGGGGCTCCGCGACAGTTTTTCTTTATAATTTGTTCATTTTTATAATTTGATTCTTTGTTTTTTCTCACGTGACCAGATGAACGTTTCAGCTTCATCGTTATTAAACATCATTGTGCACGAAATCTACGGTAGCCATGCGCGATTGTTACTGAAAAAGCTATCCAAGAAATCGACAATTGCGCATTCGTTATTCGATTGTCGATTTATTCGTCGTCGTCGAATAACAATTGAAATAAAATGTACAGTCAAATACATGCGCGTAGATCTTCAACATCAAGTGTAAAAAAGATCCTCAGCACGTTTGCCGTCTATTTTGTCTGATAGGGCAACAAAGTAGACTGCAATAAATCGCCTAAGTAGTATATCGCGTTTGTTTCATTCATTATATACCTATGTGCAGCATCTATACATGCAACGAGCAACCATTCATTCATAATAAATACCTGAAACATCATACGTGTAATACACAACTAAGCACACATTTGCATAGTGGAACATAAATGCATGCACGATAAATATATAAAATAAAATACTACTCTTAATTCGCTTCACGTTTCGAACACATTGCAGAGTCCATGGTCACGAGCAGGGGTGAAATTCCTTAATCTCAAACATCCATACATCCTTGCACACAGGAATGAAATAACGGTGACAACCCAATTTGGTATTCCCTAAGACTCGTCCCTATGGCTCACCGTCTGCAACGTGTCCTTGAATAGCTATAATCATGTCTTAGCGCATACCGAATTGGTTTTTCACCGTCATTTTAATTCTGTATTGAAAGATGTTTGGATGTTTGGCCTTAAGGAATTGCACCCCAGACCACCGATGCTGCAATGTGATGTTGCGGGAATGAATGAAATAAACGCGATAATTTCCGTACGCTATTCGCGTAAACTTCAGAAAATATAATAGAATGATAGTTATTCGATTGTAAACGAATAACACTGATGGTTATTCAACTGTGATTGAACAATCCAATTAATCGATTGTTTTTAGTAACATTCGCTACTCTATAGTACCTATCGCCGTGAAGAAACTTTACGACACACATGAGCAGGGCTGTAAAAAACTTTTAATTACGATGCGATGTTAAAATGTTGTTTACTCCTGCGAGAGTACACCGCGTGGGCTTTGCTTGGTGTTCGAGAAGTACAAAGTTGTCTAGTTCACAACTTATATGCACTAACTTATATATGCTGAGTTTGGGTTTTAATTTTTTTAGAAAAATATGAAGCTTCACGTACAAATTGCGTTGTATAGTGAGCTGGAACTGATGTGAATGTATTAAGTCACTTGCGGCGAACAAGTAGACTTGAAATGTACCGTCAGCTGGAAAAATGATGTAAACACTGAGCAAGGAAAAGGTTAATTAAAAAAAGGAGAGTTATTCATACCATAAAAATTTTGTAAACTAAGTACCTCATCATCAGTGGGACAGCTACAGACTGATATCATTATTTTGTGTTTACCAAAGTCAGTTATCCGTGTGGTGTCCAGATTAAGAGTATAGCACCATTCCATCTGCTCCTGTGGATGTCGCGACTAAGGACCTCTAAACCAGAGGGATGGGCAGCAGCGTCCCTTCCGTGAAACAGCACTGTGCTGCACAACCCGCCTGCCAAGCGTGGTCAGTATTAGCAAACTCTTTCCGAAATGAAGACATAATAATTTTACTGTAGTAATCTATGGGAGAGGCCTTGGTTCAGCAGTGGATGTCCCTTGGCTAACATGATGATGAAAGTCAGTACAATGAAATATAAAAGAGTAGAATAATTTATTCAGTAATAATGTCATACCAAAACACGCAAGTAGTGGAGCATTAGAATCCCTTAGTCGCCTTTTACGACATCAACGGGAGCAGATGAAGTGGTGCTATATTATTAACTGTACCATTGTACCTGTACCAAATTCTATTGTTATTATTGATGGTTAGTTTTGATGTAAGTGAGATGATTGTACCTAAATATGGGCGAATTTGCCTGAAATAAAAATGATTTAATATTTATTATTTATTATTATTATTAATCCCACACGGAATAGCTACAGGTCTGTCGAAAATACATTCTCAATATAACGCTCATAACCTTCTAGAATATCAACTTTTTCATAACAAAGCTATACATTCACATTGCACCGGATCGCACCAGCTGGCGCCTGCCTCGCGGGGCGATCGCATTACGGTTGACGAGGATGTGCGTATGAATCGGTTTTATGCGACGCCTTCCATGCGTCGTGAATTTCAATGGAAGTTAAGTACCTATACGAGACGTTACCAACTAACAGTGATAGCAGTACTTGGGTACTATGTTATGTTTTCGTGGTAGTACTGTGCAAGTATGTAGTTCGTTACAGCTCGGATATGGGCTGGCTCCACCGGGGAAGTTTTGTAATTTGTAAGAATTCCTAGTGCTGTTCGGATTAAGAATATAGCACCACTACATCTCCTCCTGACTGAGGGACTCTAAAGCGGAGTGACGGGCAGCAGCGCCCCTCGTGTGGAGCAGTAGCCATGCAGTGCCACCAACCAGCCTTTTAAAAAAAAAAAATATTGGTGTCCAGTGCAAATTCTACATGGAACTTCCTTTGCCCCGGGTAAGGGTGAAGGGGTGTGCCGGGCTCCTACCGGCTAAAACCACTGGGGCGGTCATCTTCGGCACCGAAGGGGAGCTCCAGGTCCTCGTAAGATCACACTAGAGCCGCTCATTGGTGCCACGCCTTTAGGCACATCATGGGGGTATGACTGTAAAGCGGTCACCCCCTCTAGCGGAGGGAGGGCGACTAAAAAGGTTGCCCCCCTAGGCACTTCTCGGGAAGGATTGTAAAGGATCCCCCCAAACCACGGCCACCAACCTGCCTGCCAAGCGTGGTGAGTAATGGCAAAAGAGAGAGGGAAAGGTCGCCTACCGTATATAATAAAACGAGAGAGAGAGAAAGAGAAAGGTCGCCTGGAAAACGCGTTTAGCGTATGTCCCCATAACGCTTTTTCCTTACGTGACGATTTCTGCCGGTTCACTCTACTGTAAGCCGCGTAAAAGAACTTCGTTCCAAAAACTAAAACCCGGCTACGGAAGAGCACAAAACAAGGTTTCTCGTAGTCGCAGGCCCAACCGTGATGCACAAAGCAACAGCAACATCATTTTATTTAAATTATTTATTTTGTTATTTCTGGTGTGCAATAAAGCGTATTGTATCACATTATTTAGTCGTGCTTTGAATCTCTCCAGCGAAGTGTCGAGTCGTTGAGTTCCCTGCGATTGATTTATGCGTGCCATCTGTTGGGATGGTCTATGTAATGGATTTTTCCTCAATAAAGCCATTGCAGGGATTGGTCTTGTGGCGTCGGTTGCGAATAGCACCATCTCATACCGTGGGTAGCCGTGTGGTGCCGGCTAGCCGTGTGGTGCCGGCTAGCCGTGTGGTGCCGGCTCAGAATGCCACCACCCCATCTTCTCCCATGGATGTCGTAAAAGTCGACTAAGGGATTAGCCGAAGGATGGGCAGCAGCGTCCTTCGAGTACATGAACAACTCAACTGCGATCGCCAACCCGTCTGCCAAGCGTGGCGATTATGGCAAAACCCCCCAATGAGCCCACAACACACCCATGTCGGTCATTGTGGTGATCTATGGGGGAGGCCTGTGTCCAGCAGTGGACCTCATTCGGCCGAAATGATACCGTGGGTGTCGTAAAAGGCGACTATGGATTAGATTAGAAGGAGAAGGGACAGCAGTGTCCTTCGAGTACATTAACAACTCAATTGCAATCGCCAACCCGCCTACCAAGCGTGGCGATTATGGTGAAACCCCCCAATGAACACACAACACATCCAGACCGGTCGTTGTGGCAATAAAAAAAAATTCACGGTACACACAATTTAATCTTGAAAACAATTAATATCGCTTATAAAACTTACAGATTAATTGCTTCGTATTCCACTTGTTCCTCGCTGTGTCGCAAAGTAAACTCACTGTCGTTCCTTCACGGCCACTATATATAAGGGAAGATCGACACTTTGTAGAAAGTTCCACAATGTTCGCTTTCTAGAATTTTCCAGACTATGTGGTTCCGCTACTAGACACCAGATGGCGCCACATAGAACTATCCCGAACGTTCTGGAAGTTACTACAAACCGTAGTACAGCTACTAGATAACAGATGGCGCTACGTGTCTTGTTTACGAAGAACTATCCAGAACACTGCATAAGTTTCTACACGCCTTAGTATCGCTACTAAACACCAGACGGCGCCACCTTCCTCTATTATTTATCGAATGGCGTAACATTATTTGTGTGCCATGATGATGATGAGAGAGACCTTTGTGTTTCAGGTTCTTCGTTTTCAGTGAGTTTACAATTCTACATAATATATGAAGTGCTCATAGCCAATTGCGCTCGGTAGTCGATCGATAAGGTTAAACAACGCTTGGCGCAGAGTCAGTCTGTGAATGGGTGACCCCATGATGGTATTTAAACTTCATGTCTCAGTGCTTTGGAGGACACGTAAAGTGGTCGGTCCCGGTTGTGGTCTTTAGACGGCAGCCGTTAAGCAAAGTCGGAGGCCTTTGGGCAGCTTAAACTACGCAGATACAAGGTTAGCCAAGAACTGCGACCACGAACCCTGCAAAGTGTTCGAAACGTCAGGAAAAATAAAAATCTATAATATACGCGATAGAATCCGTTTAAAAGTGTTTTATTATTAGCCAAGAACTATACGAAAAAATAAAGAAAACGACGGCACGGTTGGTGCAGTGGTTGAAACAGTCGGCTGCTGCGCTCCGGGTCGTGGGCTCGATTCCCGCACGGAACAAATATTTGTATGATCTGCAGGTAGTTGTTCCGGGTCTGGGTGTATTGTGTGTGTAATTCATGTCGGTAAACGCACCCACGACAAAGGAGGAATCCTAGTGTGGGGCTACATTTTTTAAAATATAAAAATAATAATAATACCTAATTATGTGTATTATACCCACGAGAAATTTGTAGGCATAAATGTTTCGTGTCGTATCGTGTACATGGAATGTAATAAAAAAGAAATCGTTTACATAATGTCGCTCGTAAAATGTTAATCCGGACACCGTGTGATATGGTATGTAATATAGCACCACTCCATCTCCTCCCGTTGGATATCGTAAAAGGCGACCAAGGGATAAACCAGAACTCTATAAACCAGAGGGATGGGCAGCAGCATCCCTTCTGTGGAACAATAACCATACTGCGCTCATGCCCCCCGAAATTATGAAACAATTGTGTAAATATATGGGGGAAGCCTTTGTTCAGCAGGGGATGTATAAATTGCTGAAATGATGATGATGATTCAGGGTTGAATTTCGACCTTAGGGCGACCACTTGTTTAAATAAGACATTGAAACAAGAGCATGCTTAGACATGCTCCTCTATTGTTCCTATTGTGGTTACTGTCGTAACGTTATTCACAATACTGAATCATTTACGAGCGTATGGTCTGGAAGGGTGGCTGCATTCGACTTTCCCCTTCGTCTGCGGTTATGTGCGCCTTGTTCTGAGTAACCACTCGTGTTTGAGCCGCCTATGATGACCTATACATATTAAGATGTAAAGATGAATAATCTTCATGTAAATGTCTATATGGACTGAAAAAGTAGATAGAGCATGGAAGAAATATTCAATATATTTATTTGTAAAACATGTAGTTATCACAGAGATGGTTTTATATGACGCATGGTTGGTATTCAGTCATAGCCTTTTTTTTTTATTGGTGTCCAGTGGAAATTCTACTTGAACTTCCTTTACCCCGGGGAAGGGTGAAGGGGTATACCGGACTCATACCGGCTAAAACCACTGGAGCGGTCATCTTCGGCACCGAAGAGGGGCTCCAGGTCCTCGTAAGGTCACACTAGAGCCCCCCCCAGTGATGCCACGCCTTAAGCACATCTCGGAGGGGATGAATGTAAAGCGGTCACCCCCTCTAGCGAAGGGAAGGCGACTGTAAAAAGGTTGCCCCCCAGGCACCTCTCGGGGAGGATTGTAAAGGATCCCCCCAAGCCTCGCTGTGCGCTGTGCTACGCACACGGCGGCAAGTGACCACGTGCGCGCCACCGTCTTCCCGGGGGTATTCAGTCATAGCCTAGTGGTTGAACGCTTGCCATCCATACAGGAAGCTCTCAGCCAGATCCTGGCTCGCTCCTCTACTTTTCGAATTCATGTGCGGATCGGAATTTGATTATCACTTGCGTTAACGTGAAGGGAAACATCGTGAGCAAACCTGAACAGCTGAGGGTTCTAAATTTTTTTTCACAATGGTGTGTGTAGTCTGCCAACCCGCTAGGCCAGCGTGGTGGACTAAGGTCTAACCTTTCTCATCGTGAGAATATGTTATATTATTATGCATGGTTGGCGCAGGTGTTATCCAACATACTGGTTGTGAGTTGGAACTCCGCACGGAACAAATTATGTCTTCGGATAGTTGTTCCAGGTCTGTGTTTCTTTTGTATACAATTTGCGGACGAGACGAGCAAGTCATTCGCCTAGTGGTAGGCATCATGCTTCGGGATCGGGAGAGGGCCGATCCCGCTCGGAGGAGGAGGACACGGAGCCGGGGTAACAACCGCCGCGGTGTCGGTGTCCAACACACCTGAGCCCCTTGTCGTCTTATACGGCAGGAGGCCTTGGGGGTCGCGAGCGCGCTTATTGGGAAATCTGCGTGCTCATACCGAGCGACCCCCGGGAAGACAGCGGTGTGCATGTGGTCACGTACCGCTGTGTGCGCAGCACAGGGCATAGTGAGGCTTCGGGGGAATCCTTTACAATTCCCTCGAGAGATGCCTGGGGGGATGGCCTCTTTACAGTCGCCTTCCCTCCACTAGAGGGGATGACCGCTTTACAGTCATCCCCTCCGAGATGTGCCTAAAGGCGTGGCACCAATGGGTGGCTCTAGATGGAGATCTTTCGAGTTCCTAGAGCCTCCCTACGGTGCCGAAGATGATCACTCCGGTGGTTTTAGCCGGTAGGAGTCCGGCATGCCCCTTCGCCTTTTCCCGGGGCGAAGGAAGTACATGAGGTATTTCCACCGGATCAATAAAAAAGGCATCATGCTTACCCATAACAATTGTAATGCTATCCAGGATTAGTCCTGCATAGCGCCATGCTACATTCGTCACCTCGAGACATTAGTTAGTCTCTGATGCCCAGTAATTTTACTAGCTATAGCCCGCCAAATCAGAACAGTAATGACTTAAGTTTAAATATTGGCGATAGAATATCTAGCACTGCGGTATACCTACCTAGCCGGTCTCTTGCGAGTCTCGTTGCGGTCTCATGTGAGATTTGTGTCTAGAAAAAGTACCTGCAACACAGGAGAAATTCTAGTGTGGGGCTTTGTTTTCTTTAAATACAAACAAACATAAATAAGACAATTGTGCCCAATTATTCCTCTAACATCTTTTATTACAAGCACGAAACAATTGTATATTGTTCGCAATTTGCAAGTCTCGGTTAGGCTTAGTATTATTCACGTCATGTTCTGCTTTTATTTGCTTTGCAGAACTTATAAATGTTGCATTGAAACGCTGAATGCTTCGCAAACTTTACGAATTACGATGTTTGTTAATTATTCTGTTTAAATTAGTAAGCTGAGGCGTGCGTCATGCTCGTGCACGGGTGCTGTCTGTCGAGACTGATAGGCTTATCAGCTGCCATGGCAAATAAATAATTACTATGTTAGTGCTGTGACAGTCTATTGGTGTAACGCTTGCTTTTCATATAGAAGGTGCTGAGTTCGATCCCGGCCCGCACTTCTGACTTTTCGGATTCATGTACGGATAAGAATGTAATTATCACTTGCGTTAACGGCGAAGGAAAACATCGTGAGGAAACCTGCACACAAAGGGCTCCAGAATGTTCTCAATGGTGTGTGTAGTCCGCCAACTTGCTCATCGTAGTAATAGGCTGATTATGTTGTTTCGTTCCTTCGTTACACGTTAACCTAGATATTTCTCATTATATGTTATATTATGATTGTGTCGATCAACATTGTAATCTCAATTATTTTAAAAGAGTATCCATGGAGTTTCTTACCGGCTGTTCTCCATAGAACCAACTATTTAAACCGTGTAACTTAAATTCTGACGCTTATTGAGTGCCTATAGTGGTTCATCTATGCGTTATTATAACGTTAATTCGATTAAGTTTAAACTTGATACAGTAGTTGGCACTTTGGTGAAGGTTTCTAAGATAAAAGGCATTAGAAAGCATACAGGGCATTAGCTAGTTTGAATCTTTCACTAAAACTTTGTAGGTGTGTCACAGCTAACGAATAGTGCAGCTAGCATACAATCGGTAGCGCGGCCTACAACCGTCCGCGGATTTGAATTGCTTTTTACAATTTTCGATTTGGCTCAGTAAGTAAAAAAAGAAGAAACATTTTTATTCTAGCGGTAAATTTACGAGACACAGGAACGCGCGACGCAGGAATATCACTAGTGGATCAAATAAAAGATTGTACCCGCGTATAGAGTCGGGGAGTTTGCTAGTTCTTACATAAAATGCAATACGCGTGACGCTACGGTAAGAACAGTTCTTAAGCTCGCTACGCCGTAGTCACGTAGCGTTACGGCGCTACGTTGTAGCGTCACTGAATGTATAAAGTGTGCGTCTCTTGTGTTTTTAGAATATAAATTATCGTTCTGTATTTCAGCTTGATGATATCTAGTATAGTAGCAGTATGTACTACGAACAGAATAACGCAATCACCAATCCCACCAAGCGCACTGATTGTGGTGTAGCCTGTCTGTAGGCACTGGTCAGCTTAACACAGCTATAGCAATTTAATCATAAGCTTCAATAAATATTAAAATCTGTCTTGTTTAGTGTAGATTTTATGTAATTTAGACTCTTTTCTCCTACATTGTCCTCACATAACCTTCATTTCAAGAACATTGTAGTTAATATTGTTACATAAATTACGATTTAAAAAAGAGTAACAATGGAGTTTTGGTCGTTCTTCTCCGTAGGATTTCTATATCTCGGGATTCGGTAACTAAAGTCTGACTATTCATAAGTGTAAAAGGTTTTACATTAATAAAAACATTTTTATCTTATCTATAACACTTATGACAGATGATGGTTTTTAGGATTCCGAACGTCCGAAGGAAAAAACGGCGGAACCCTCATAGGATCACTCGTGTCTGTCTGTCCGTCTGTCACAACCAATTTTCTCTGAATCTAATGGACCGATTAAGTTGAAATTTGGTACACATATGGATTTCTGCAAACCAAACACGTACGTGCAGCGTAATTTAATGAATTTTGAATATGGGGGTCACTTTTGGGGGGCAATATAAAAAATTAAAGAATATAGTTTTGCTAACTGTACCGTGTAACATATGAAATGGACGGGCTTGTTGTGAGGGTGTTAAATGTATTTATTGTATATTTTGAGTTTTTTTTGTTAGTTAAGAAAATAAACCATTCCACCCTTATCTCCGAAACTACCGAGTCCAAAGATTTGAAAAAAAAAAAAATTTACTAGCTCTTTACCTACAGATTACAAGAAGCCTATGTAAAGTCTATGGTTTTAAAATAACGTGGTAAATCTTTAGATGTTGTGGGTACAAACTTACGTTTGCGGTTGGAATGTATCGGAAAACACGTTTTTCAACTACGATGTTAAGTTTGTTCTTGGGATAAGTTATTGGTACAAGACCGAATTCAACAATATACAACATATTCAGTAATTTCGGAACTCTCTCCACGCGAGTTCAACTCGCACTTGACTGGTTTTTCAGATATTTGCGGAGTGCTAACGTCATACAATGACATCAGTGGAGTTCCTGATGCGGTTTTGATCCATAAGGGGGAGCGGGATTAGAGGGGGTGACCGCTTTACAGTTGTTTCCTCCGTGATGTGCCTAAAGGCGTGGCACCAATGGGCGGCTCTAGTGTGATCGATCGATCGATACGAGGACCTGGAGCTCCTCTTCGGTGCCGAAGATGACCGCTCCAGTGGTTTTAGCCGGTAGGAGTTCGGCATACCCCGTCGCCCTTCCCCGGGGCGGAGGAAGTTCTATGAAGAATTTCCACTGGACATCAATAAAAAAAAGGGGGAGCGGGATGCGACTGACAAAGGAATGGACTTTCGATACCTCGTTTCTCACGACGAAAAGTAGCAAACACAACAAGTGTGCTACTTTTCGCCACTGCTCCTTTAGAGTGTGGCACGTCCACGTCTGTTTTCGAGCTGTTGGCAGTTACTGGCTGTAAAATTCATGTAAAGCATGAATACACACAAAGTCGCTTCACCACTTATAAAGAAGTTAATTAAACAAAACGCGTGTTAATGATGATTCAGCAAGATGTCCGTGATAGCATAGGTACTTTTAATTAACGTGACGCGGGCCGAACCCGGGCGCCCCCACACGTCACCGTGACAGCTGCTTGAACGTGACTGACATAATTGTGATGGCGTGATAATGTCAATAATTGTGACATTATTTCATTACTGAAAGACTGGTTAGTGCGGCTCTAAATATATATCTGCTCATTCTTGTTTTGTTTCATTTTCATTCATCAATCATTTCGGCCGAATGAAGTCACTGAACACAGGCCTCCCCCAAAGATCACCACAATGACCGATATGGGTGTGTTGTGTGCTCATTGGGGGGTTTTGCCATAATCGCCATGCTTGGCATACGGATTGGCGGTCGCAGTTGAGATGTTAATGTACTCGAAGGACGCTGCTGCCCATCCTCCGGCTAGTCCCTTAGTCGACTTTTACGACGGGAGGAAATGGGGTGGTGGTATTCTGAGCCGGCACCACACGGCATGTTTTGTTTGTAACTCATTAATAATATCAGTCTGAATCTGCAGGGCAAAGCCTGTTCTAATTCAGAATAGCGTATGCGTGGTAACCTTGCTGCAGTCCTCAGTAGACTGGTGCTCGTAAACGGGCTCGCTTGACCCGGGAACTACCACGCCGTCACACAATACCGGCGGGAAGTAGCAACATTGAGTAACGAATACTGGTAGCCCAACCCCCAGAAATATGGCAGCCAAACGATATTACGAAGGACATTACGAACGAGAATAGGATTATAAACATTTTTGTACCCGTGGTGCTTGGCTTATCCTAGTTGTACACTCCCAATTATTGTGCCTATGGCCTATAGTATTTTCTGTTTCCTGCTTGATACGGAGGGAAGCGGAACGTATATTCTATCCTACGCCTCCATTTTCTTTTCTGATTAATTTCGTTGCGGGTTCCAAGACAGTTGTCCATTTCTCTGGGACACACCGAGCTTCATTGGTCGGTGTTCTTTTCGGTGGTGGCCATTGTAGATCCTGGCTTACAGGAGTTGCAGTGGCTGGGATGCGTGGCGGGCTTGTCCAAAAATAAAAGACAAACGATATGGGGGCATTTAAGCAAACGTATATGTCTGCCTTAAAGATCGGTAACACATCCGCGACTTCTGTGTTGTTGCGGATGTTTGTAGGTGGCGGTGATCACTTTGCACTAGGTGACCCATAGATTACTTTACTGACCGCTTTACAGTCTCCCCCCCTAAAATGTGCCTATAGGCGTGGCACCCGTGGGCGGCTCTAGTGTGACCGCACAAGGACCTGGAGTCCTTCGGTGTTGAAGTTGACCGCTCGACTGAGTCTTGATGCCCGTTCATCTCCGGTCTGGAGGAAGTTCATGAAGAATTTTCACTGGGCGACCAATTTCCGGTTCCGTGCGATGAATATGTTATCTACCATGTTTTTTATTTTTAATCTGACTGAAATATGTTTGTCGTACCTAAAAATATATGTATGGTACCGGGTTGTAGTTTGCTATCCTATATCATAAAAAAGAAGGGATGACAATTAATCACCATGCTTGCCACCGCGGGTTGGCGATAGTTTCGATCGAAATAAAATTAAGTGTGCCTGTAGGTACGTTTGTGAGTGTGTGGCTGCAGGTGGGCATGTGTATGTTTATGTTCGTGCCTGAGTGTGTGTTGTGCGTGCTTGCATACGTGTATGTTCAATGGTAATAATTTTTCAGTTTTAGCGTAACTTAGTTTATCTTTACGAAAACTTTTGTTTTTTGTTCATGTTACACACTTTATTATTGTATAGATGACTACTCGGGCGCTGATAATGGCGACTATCTCACAACATGAATATGATTTTAGGATAAAACCTCCAATCTTAACGTATTCGTATTCAGTATTCGCACGCTGGCAGGCGTCTCGATCCCAATTAATTATATTTGTTATGGGTACACCGTCGGGACATGACTCGCGGCTGCGGCCGGTTCGACGACCTTGATGCGTTACATTTATTTATGTTGTGCCCGCGTTTTTGTTTGCATCTCAGTATTTATCTAAGAGAAATTAATAAACCAGTTTCCCTTCTGTCTAATCTCATCTTTTTTTTTCATCATTTCGGCTGAATGAAGTCCACTGCTGGACATAGGCCTCCCCAAAGATCACCACAACAACCGATATGGCTGCGCTGTGTGCTCATTGGGGGGTCTTGCTATAATCGCCACGCTTGGTAGACTGGTTGGCGATCGCAGTTGAGTTGTTAATGTACTCGAAGGACGCTGCTGCCCATCCTCCGGTTAATCCCTTAGTCGACTTTTACGACACCCACGGGAGGAGATGGGGTGGTGGTATTCTGGGCCTGAGCGGCAATGCCGTGTGGTGCCAGCTCATTTTCATTATAAGTATTTAATTATTTAGTCACATTCATTACAATATAATTACTATTACAATCTAATTAATCTTTATAGTTAAAATATTAATCTATAGTGTAGAAGCACCTTTCAACTAACCATGACTTTAAACTTTAATAAACGTAGAGGTAGTTCACTTATAGCTTTTGGTATATTGTTATAAACCTTAATTGACATTTTTTATAGCGAAGAGTGCTTCTGCAACATTATAACGTCAATTTTAATGGATCCCTTCATCCAACTCATCATCATCATCATATCAGCCACAGGACGTCCACTGCTGAACAAAGGCCTCGCCCTCAGATTTCCACAACGAGCGGTCACATGCCGCTGTCATCCAACGACTCCGTACGTATGCTTTGTCTGCATGAGACCGCGCCCCCGGCAGGTATCAGCCCCTCACTGGTTGACGGGCCCTTTCTCTGCGCGACCTTGCTGCCCGCACTTATCATACTGAGGCGCTCGCGGAATACACGCGCCGCCATCTCGGGCCCCTCTAATTAGTCGCCCGTAGGCCGCTCCTCATGGGGGCCGAAGATCGTTCAGCACCATCCTCTTGTCCCCACTCTGCCGCCTCCTTTGCTTGCATCACGTCTTCGCGAGTTGACGACCCTCAGCTTTGAGAAAAACGACTAAAGGGGTAGGGAAGGGATAGCAGGAAAACCAAAAAGTTAAAAAAAGCGTGTTACATTGTTCAATAATCCATTTCCCCTTGTTTCATGACCGTTTCCGCTCTTGGAATCGATCTCGTCTGATGGAAAGCAATTGAAGGAAAACACAGAAGACGCCTATTTCCTCTTACTTTAACGGGTTATAGGTAGCAAGGATACAGTCCCCAGTATTCGCAATGTACTCAAGATGAAATGCATGGACCATCGAAATCATAATACCTTTTTGTACTATCATATTCACAAGCTACCATCGAGGGCACACAACGCCTTATGGATACAGTCCGCATTATGCTGACGCGATATTCTGATCGACTGTATATTTTTCTTTCCCTTTAATTTACATAAACTCGCCAAATCTTCGCTCCCAAACATTGCTTTGCATATAACAATGTAAAATAAGCTACATTGATATGTGAACACAGTTCATTTCCCTTTAGCAAGAAATCTCTTCACAATAATAATATTCCTAGTAAATCTTATACTAATGGGTGTAAAGCTCATATTTGCGTATCAATTTATTTGTATGTAAGCTATACCGGAACGAATGGGTACGTTTTTCGAACAATGCTTTTTGAGTTTTATGGTAATAAAGTTAAAGTGTTTATTTGAATGATAAAGGTACTGCCGAGTCGAGTTTTCGGACATGTATTGAATCGGAATGGTCTTGGGTTCCGTCACGGCTATAATTCGATTTGGTGTGGGCAGTTGGCATGCTACCCAACTTGTTAAACTGACGGGTCGGGAGCATGTAGGCAGAACCTTAGTCGGGGTAATGCCGGGGTCCAAAGGGCAAATACCTTAGGACAAGGTTTAGGAGTTCAAAGTTCTGATTATACGTACATAACCATACTCACACATCAGTCCGTGAATGTCCATTGCCGAACCTGAGTGTCCCAATGATGCGGTGTCCTGGTCGCTTTCACAATGGTGGCATTGTGCCGTGGCCTCGCGTCCTATCCTGTGCAGGTACGCACCGAAACAACCGTGCCCGGTGAACACCTGCGTCAGGCGGTACGTGACGCGCTCGCTCCTTCTGAGCCAGGCTCCGAAGAGCGGCAGGACGGCCTCCACGACGCGCTTGATCGCATAATGCATCCGCAGGCGGTGACGCCACTTTCCAAGTGCGCGTCGCCGAGCCAGCCGCCTCAGCCTGTCCAACGCCCCTGGAGGCGCGCCTTCGCCGCTCTGGCGGAGGGAGTGTAATTATCATGCTTGGCACGTGGATTTATGATCGCAGCATGTTATTAACACACGAAGAGAGAGAAGATGCTGACGCATATCTTCTTTATATCAACGTTTAGTCGCCTTATAAGACACCCAGTTTTAGTAACAGTATGTGCCAAGCGCCCAATTTTACTCTCATCACAAATGAATTATTGTATCTTATCAAAGGCGTCAAAAAAAGTATACCCCCAAAAAAAAATTATTTGGCCCTCGTTATGGTACCCAAGTATGGTACTATATGGTAAGTTAAGGTCCCCGAGAAGACGGTGGCGCGCACGTGGTTACGTGCCGCCGTGTGCGCAGCAGAGCGCACAGCACAGAGACTTGGGGGGATCCTTTACAATCCTCCCTGAGAAGAACCTGGGTGCCGGTCGTTATACAGCCACCTACCCTCCGATAGAGGGGGTGACCACTTTACAGTCATCCTCTCCGAGATGTGCCTAAAGGCGTGGTACCAATGGGCGGCTCTAGTGTGATCTTACGTGGACCTGGAGCCCCCCTTCGGTGCCGAACATGACCGCTCCAGTGATTTTCGCCGGTAGGAGACCGGCATGCCCCTTTGCCCTTCCCCGGGGCGAAGGAAGTTCCATGTAGAATTTCCACTGGACAACTATAAAAAAAGGGGTAAGTTAAGGTACTGGGATGAATGCTATACTCCCTTACTATAATAATCAAGACGTCTCATGTTCACTTCTCAATCTATACAAAGAAATAAAATTGACGTGTCTGTTTGTAATATCAAAATAACAGCTTTTTACTAGATGCATATGAAAGTATATACGGTACACACAACAAAAAAGCAATTTAAATTTTTTTTGTCTGTCTGTTTGTTCCGGGTAACCAGCTGCTGGCTGGACCGATTTTGACGGGACTTTCACTGGCAGATACCTGATGTTATATGGACTAACTTAGACTACTTTTATTTTGGAAAAATAATTAAGAGTTCCGCGTAAAAAAAAACCTTGAAATCCAATATATATATTCTATGTCAAGTGTCTATGTCGAAGTACTCTAAATTTATTTTAAATTAAACGCGGGTTCCAGCTAGTTAACAATATAATACGTCCCGACAAGCGTCCGGCAACAACCGAATCCTTTCTACTGTCAATGACATCGTCAAATATAAAATTTAAAACTGTATGTTTCTTCTCTAAATGCTTAACATCTCACACCATAAAGTATCATCGATCTTATAGTACACAGTAACATGTCTCTTTGCTCCTTTCTCCATCAAGCATGTTGTTGCAGCACACCTGGGGCTAGTGAACAGCTGTCATAATGTTTTGCTCTAGTTTTCTGTAACAATTTAAATATTATCACTACTTCGTCCATTCTCAAAATATTAGTAATGTTACATCATTGTTTAACGTATCTACAATATAATTCCAAAGAACCCGTGTAATATAAACTGCACATAACATAACAATACTGCTTAATAGTCTGCTCACCTCGTGTACTTTACACATCGGTTACGTGTCCGTATTCCGATGCCACGTCAAGATAATGCATAATAGTCAACATTATCATTATCAAGGCCTCCCTCATAGATTTCCACAACGTATCCAACGACTCCCAGCGACTTTCACCAGGTCGTCTGTCCACCTCATTGGAGGTCGTCCCACGCTGCGTTTTCCGGTGCGCGGTCTCCATTCGAGAACCTTTGTGCCCCAACGGCCATCAGTTCTACGAGCAATATGCCCCGCCCATTGCCACTTCAGTTTGCTAATCCTTTCAGCTATGACGTTAACTTTGGATAATTAGATCCTAACCGACAATTTTTTTATGAGGAGAACGGATGTTCTTTCGTAAGGCAAGGGGAATTTAATATATTATTTATTTAATAGTAAACCCCCCCACTAGAATTTCTCCTGTGTCGTGGGTGCGTTTACAAACACAAATTTCACACACAATACACCCAGACCCAGGAAAACTACCTGCAGATCATAAAAATATTTGTTCCGTGCGGGAATCGAACCCGATCCGGAGCGCAGCAGCCAACTGTATCAGCCACTGCACTAACCGTGCCGTCAACCTTACCTTACCTTTAGAATATCACCACCCCATCTCATTCTCTGGGTGTCCGTGGACATCAGTGTCCTTTGAGTATATTTACAACTCAATTGCGATCGCCAACCCGCCTGCCAAGCGTGGAAATTCTGGAAAAATCCCCTATGAGTACACAATACAAGTCGTTGTGACGATCTTCGGGGGAAGCCTATGTTTAGCAGTGGACCTATTCCGGCTGAAATGATGAATAAAAAGAGCATAAAGGATATCATCATTTCGGACGAATGAAGTCCACTGCTGGACACAGGCCTCCCCCAAAGTACACCACAACGACCGATATGGGTGTGTTGTGGGCTCATTGGGGGGTTTGCCATAATCGCTATGCTTGGCAGACGGGTTGGTAATGGCAGTTGACTTATAACTGTACTCGAAGGATGCCTATCCTTCGGCTAACCCCGTAGTCGCCTTTTACGACACCCACGGGATGAGATGGGGTAGTGGTATTCTTAGCTGGAACCACACGGATTACATCGCGTATAATATAGATTTTTGTTATTCCTAAAGATTCGAACATTATACCGTTCGAGGCCCTTAAAAAGTGGTTAATATTCGCGAGAGCCTGCCTGTAAATATTTTCTATTGAACTTTGAACCTATCTATAGATCGCTAGAGTGGACATTTGTGCCATATTATAATCTTTGGTGATCACAATATGAAGTTATATACAAAATACAATGCCATTATAACAATGGACCGTCGACCATTGCAGATGTCTCGCCGGCTGCGTTGGAGTAAACTTAGTAGGGTTGGCAAATATATTTAATATGGCTCAAGGAAGCAAAAATGTGACCGGCAAAGTTATTTTATCGACATCATTTCAGCCGAATAAAGTCCACTGCTGGGAATGATCACCACAACGGCCGGTCTGGCTGTGTTGTGTGCTCATTGGGGGGTTTTGCCATAATCGCCACGCTTGGCAGGAGGGTTGGCGATCGCAGTTGAGTTGTATGTACTCAAAGGATAATGCTGCCCGTCCGCCGACTAGTCCTACAGTCGCATTTAACGACCACGGGATGTGATGGGGTGTTGCTATTCTAAGCCGGCACGACATGGTATTTAGAAGTTATTATAGGTTATGATTTTCTATATTGGAACTACGCTATCGAATCATCGAGTTATTTTTTTTATTTGCTCAATAGGATTTCTCCTCTGTCGTGGGTGCGTTAACAGACATGAATTCCACACAATACACCCAGACCCTGAACAACTATCTGCAGATCATACAAATATTTGTTCCGTGCGGGAATCGAACCCACGACCCGGTGCAGCGCAGCAGCTGACTGTATTAGCCAATGCACCAACCGTGCCGTCCAATACTTATTATATGTCGCATACTTACTAGTTTTAGTATGAAACATTCCATTAATTCCCATTATGTACTGCATAGCTTTCTTTCGCATCGCATGTTTTCGATAGATCTTTACACGCTTTTGCATCTCCGGAAGATAACAAACATCACAAACTATTATTTATACTCGGAATATTTCTGCGTTACGTGTGCATCCCTATTGCGGGAGTCGCGTAGTGCGGGCGACTCACGCGCACCTGGCGCGCACGTGGGCACTGAGCATGCGCATAACACGAGTAGAAACAGAAGACCTACTCTAAACAACGGGCGATAAAAGCTCACACAGGATACGGGCTGGACTCTCGAGTATTTTTTTATTTATGAGTTATGAATATGTTTGTGTTTGGGAAGGAGAAGATCTATTCTCTCCGTACACAGTACATTTTTGATATCATTATATGCAAGCCACCACTAGCCACCAAATACGTGTTCGCATAGCTATATGTACTCACAGCGCGTGTTCGCGCGCGGTGCGGCTTGTGTAATCAAGTGCCGTTGGGAAGACACCATATTCGAAATTCAAATTCAATCATTTATTCAGTAAATAGGTCCTAACAGACACTTTTACACGTCATATTGAAAAAATGGAGGACAATTTCGCTAAATGACAACCTCTGAGAAGAAATGCCAAAAGAAACTCAGGGCTCGGTCTTCTTTGATTAATTGATAAGTTTATGATTGCGGTGTATGATCCTTCTGTGTTTATATTTAGTGCGCGCACGTCATGTTTAGCGTCTGTCAATGGAAGCTCCATGTTTTGAGTTCAGCTGATGGAATGCTATTGTTGGATGTGGGGTGGACGGATGAATAGTCGTAATGGATCGTGATGGGATGCGTCAGGATGTTGGCTTTAGGGTACTTTTAAGATATATTGAGAAATAGATCACTGAATAAATAGATCTATCGATTCTGATTTAACAATCTTGTATAGAGTATTGTAGCTATTTATGGGACGGCTCAGCAAAGTACCAGCTTGTGCTCTATTTGGTTGAACGCAGAGCTAAAAGACTCACTGATGACGAGGCACTGGTGACCAAGCTCTACAGCCGAGCACATCGGCAAAGCGTTGCTTGCCTGTCAGTCTTCTGTAGAGTGTAGTTCAGGGGTTGTCAGCGGGAGCTACTCGAACTGGTCCCACCCTCTCCCTTCTACCTTGGTGGATATCCCGATCTGTTGTACTCAGTGCTTTTCCTCAATGTGGAAAATGTGGAGCTCCTTGCCAGCTACGACGACCTGTTACGACGTAACGAGACCGTAAAGCTTCTAAATCATTATTACCTTCAAATAATTATTTGTATCTACATCAATAACATTTTAGCTGCACCGCATTAGGACGCATCTAGACACGTCCGTACATTAGTCCGCGTACAGCCGCGCGACTGTCGGTGTCGGATGACGACATTGATGAATGTGGTCGCACGTGCGGTCGACATGTGGTCGCTCCTTAACTGCGAGCTGATTGTGGACTATTCTTGTTTCGAAGTCGTTCAAAAGACATTCCGGATGCTTTTGTAGTTTGTGGATTTGACGTAACTGGAGCGGTATTTTATTTATGTGGTTTTCATGATTAGTTATTTTGGTGTGAACAGGTTCTTTGGAAATAACACAGATAGTTTACAAAGAATTCGCTGGATTCAGGCCCGTTAGACTAAGTTTGGTTGTTTACAAGCCGGTGGTGCCGGCTCAGAATACCACCACTCCATCTCCTCTCGTGGATGTCGTAAAAGTCGACTAAGGGATTAGCCGGAGGATGGGTAGCAGCGTCCTTCGAGTACGTGGTTGTGGTGATCTTTGGGGGAGGCCTGTGTCCAGCAGTGGACTTCATTCGGCCGAAATGATGATGACATAAAAAAGTAAACGCCTCGAATTGAAAACCTCCTCCTTTTCGAAGTCGGTAAAATGATAAATTCTGGACATCAATCCTTTTCCTCTAGGAGCACAGATATTACAAAGTCAGTGTGTTCACTCGCATTGATTTTGGCGCTGCAGCAGTTCTTGCTGATCCTAGTTCCCGTTTCATTTGTACAAATGTTTTGAGGTTTGATATATTGTACTGTGCGAGCCGGGACGCCAGTCGTAGTCGGATTGGGGTTAGGAGTTATGGGGGTTGTTGGCAATTAGGCTAGATTTATTTGGATCAAGTTGGTTATTTTTATCATTGACCATTTTCGTCTTTTTGTCCTGGAAGTAAAAGCGACACCCGGGGCGCCGTAAAAGCCACTATAACCTTTTTTTTAAAACGTTGCCCCTCACTAGGATTGCTCCTGTGTCGTGGGTGCGCTTACAGACACAAACGTTTACATTACACCCAGACTCGGAACAACTACCTGCAGATCATACAAATATTTGTGCCGTGCGGGAAACGAACCTGCGACTTGGCGCGCAGCAGCCTCCTGTGTCAGCCACTGCACCAACTGTGCCGTCAAGTTCCATTAGTTTATTTGCTTTTTGACAGATTTATGATAAATCAATTAGTGATGCTCTACTGCGTTACCGATGCGATTATAATTGATAATTCAGTATGATGAATTGGCTTTCACTGGTATGCTTCGTTTTTCATATTTAATTTCTTCTTCTTCTCTTAGATTATGGCGTCTGCAGAGTATCTTCCACAATTTCGCCAATGTCAAGTATAAGGCAACGTCGTACGGTGTTTAGATTAATGAATCTTTCATCATCATCATATCATCATCATCATATCATCATCATCATTTTTTTTTTGTCGCCTTTTACGACCCCCACGGGAGGAGATGGAGTGGTGCTATACTCGTATTCTTTATCCGGACACAACTCGAATACCGGACACCACATGGTTATCGGACACCACACGGATAAACTTTACATATTCATAAAATATTTCTCAAAAATGAAAAAAATCTATAAAATATGTGGGCAACGTCGTACGGTTCAATTGTTTTTCCATAGTTAATTTATGTTATTGTATTATTTATTAAATATCGCCATCAAAATGACGTTTGACAGCGACGTCTGCGCATTTTATGCCGGTCGCAATCCGTCTGCGACATACGTAATCAGCCTGCCCGTTTACGAGCTCCAGTCAACCGTTGACTAAAGCTGGGCTCTCCCACGCAAAATAATAAGATGGACAAAAAAAAATTACAGACTGTATACAGCGCGCGAACCATTCATCTTTTAGTTTATTCCCCTTGGCAACCGTACCGAGCAGTCTCGTGCGGTAAGCCGGGCTGTCCCGTTCCCGGTAATCCGGTGGGCAAACGCCCCGCTGACTGGCGTTATATACGGAATATACATGTTAGTTGGGATTTTATTTTCTTATATGTTCAATAATAAAAACACAACAAAAATGGGGAACAGAGATAACAGGGGTGCAATTCCTTAAGCTCAAACATCCATACATCCATCCATATGAATATAGAATCTACTGAGACATGATTGAAGCTATTCAAGGACACGTTGCAAAAGGTAAGCCACGAGGACCAGTCTTAGCGAATACCAAATTGGGTTATCACCGTTTTTCAATTCTGTATTTAAAGATGCGGCTGATATGATGATGATGATGATTTAAAGATGCATGGATGTTTGATCTTAGAGAATTGCACCCCAGTTGTGTGAGGGAGAAGGAGAGAATGGCGATCGTTGTAGAGAAAGATAATCGGTGAAGAAAAAATACAGTGATAGCCTAGTGGTTGAACGCTTGCCTTCTATACAGGAGGATGTGAGTTCGATCCCGGTCCGTATCTCTGACTTTTCAGATTCATATGCAGACCAGAATTTGATTGTCACTTGCTTTAATGGCAAAAGAAAACATCGCGAGGAAACCTGCACACTTGAGACGGGTCCAAAGTGTTCTCTGTGCAGTCAGCCAACCCGCACTACGAAAGAGTGCTGGACTGAAGCCTAGTCATTCCACTCGTGAGAAAGGCTGTGCTCAGCAGTGGCACAGTAATAGGCTGATCATGCTGAGATAAACCAAGATTTACAAAAGTTTAGTTTCGGTCCACTATCTCGTATGTTTAAATGACGGCACCGTTGGCGCAGTGAGTAAGCGATTAGCTTTCTACGCTGTGTCGCGGGTTCGATTCCCGCACGGAACAAAACATTTTTTTGAACAAAAGTTTTATTTAAAAGAATTTGAATTATTTATTATATAATTAGTATATATATATTCGATTACATGGGTTTTCTTTTTTGCGAACCCTAATTATTTTTTTCCAAAATAAAAGTACTAAGTTACTCCTTATAACATCAGCTATCTGCCTGTGAAAGTCCAGTCAAAATCGGTCCAGCCGTTTCGGATATTGGCCGGAACAAACACAGAAAGACCGACGGACAAAAAAAAATTAAATTGTTATTTTGTTGTAGGTACCGTATATACTATCGTATGCTTCTAGTAAAAAGCTGTTATTTTGACAATACAAACAGACACTTCAATGTATAGATTATACAAACAAAGAAGAAGACCGGCTTCGTACCCATCGGTAACAAAAAATCTATCTTGAAGCTTGTTCCGTGTGTGCTCGTGTGTACTCTCCTGATCTGGTTCGGTTGCTTCTTTCCGAACTCTTAGTCTCGCAGAACAAGTCTACCGCCATCCAAACAAACTGCTCTGCCAGCATAGTAGACGCTATTGCTAGAGGACAGATCTTGCCCCATCCGATCTTGGAACACTCCGCGAGAGTGTTCCCTACGGAATCACGGTCTCAAATCAAATGTACCGACAGCCTGCCCTGTACTCATCATTTCGGCCGAATAAAGCCCACTGCTGGACACAGGCTCAACGACCGGTTTGGGTGTGTTATGTGCTTATTGTGGGTATTTGCCATAATCGCCACGCTTGGGAAGCGGGTTGGCGATTGCAGTTGAGTTGTAAATGTACTCGAAGGACGCTGCCGACTAACCTTCGGCTTATCCCATAGTCGCCTTTTACGACACCCGCGGGATGAGACAGGTTGGTGTTAGTCTTAGCTGGCACCACACAACACCAGGTCGTGTACTATTCGTATCTAACTTAATCCCAGTGTTAACTTTACTTATGCAATGGGTATTTGAGATGTATTGAAAACGACAAAATGATTACTATTCGGTATAATCCATTTTGACATGTACAATATACATTAAACAATATACGATAATCTAATACAAAATATTACTGTTGCAAGAATGGTCGAGATCGAGCTCGCTCGAATGCTATCGCCAAAGAGAGTTTAGAAAACGGTTGGTCGTTCCTCTGCGAATATCGTCGCTCCCCCACCATCCGATGTAGCTTCACTCAGTGTTGCCAACACTAGTACCGTCGGGAAATGCGCGTAAATTACCGGAGATCAACAGGGATACGCGGTGACGTCACGAGTAGCGCACAGATCACCGCTGATATCGAGTTACAACAGAAGCAGTGATGCGACTAGATCTATGTGTTTGGAGCCTGAGGGAAATTAGGTACTGTCGGTTCAAAGTGCCGGAGATATTATATTTATTTAATTAATTCCTCTTTACGATCAAAGATATTGGAAGTAAGGAGATATGCTATGTAGTTCAAAATGTATGCGAGCCTAGATGTCCAGTTTTCCCACTACCATTCTTCATAAAAACACATTAATGCACACAGTTACAAGTCCTCATCCAATGAACTGAATAAACACATTATAATTGGCTTCTCATACAAAAACATACCCACGACTGTGTAGGCAGCCAATCATGCCGAGCGTACGGACTGCAACACAGCAGCCGTACCACGCAACGCGTAAGTATATTGAGAGTACCATTCGCTGTTCTATTCACTGCGTTTGTTATGCACCGATTGCTAGTTAAAAGTGGTCGATAAGAAGCAATGTATTTTGTACAAAAATAATTATGTCGTTCTGCTCCATCAATCAAACGTAACATAGTAACGAAAACAATAATTTTTAATTTATTATTTTTATAGACAAATACAAGAAAATTCTTTCACTTGCATATGGTATATGATTCCTTGCTTGATAAAGTTATTATTTTCGCTTCGGTTTCTGCATGCTTACGCGATTGAATCTCAACTGATGGTGTAAATCGGCCATTTTTTCCGAATGGCATTGTGCATGTCGCGGTGGCGCGGTTACGCCCCCGTACCACTTCTTCTTATTTCCTATTTCGGTGTTTGTGACCTTGAGTCAGTTGTTCAAGCCGCACAAAAGCCTCCGTCTTGGCTTAACGACTGCCTTCTGATGACAACAACCGGGACCGACGACGTGCCCTCCGAAGTAAGGAGACGCTCAGTTCAAATACCACTATGCGGTCACCCATCCTTATACTGCCCGCGCCGTGCATTGCTTAACCTCGTCGCCGCGCGATGAGCGCCACTATTTAATTAATAATTTTTTTCAAAATTACAGACATTGTTAGATAATTATAATTAAAATCAGATGACGTTATTAATACAATGTTGTAACACTTGAAGACAAACATTACATATCTGCCCGGAAAGGCCATTGCTAGGCTTGGGCCTCTTCCAGGATACCGCACAGCACACGCTCGAGGCGTGCCCTGCGTGGGCGGCCGAGCGGCGGATCCTGGTCGATCGGATCGGGCAAGATCTCTCTCTGCCGGCAGTAGTGTCGGCTATGTTGGCAGAGCACGAAAACTGGAGTGCAGTGGTCTCCTTCTGTGAGAGCGTCATGCTCCAGAAGGAGACCGCAGAGCGGGATCGGAAGAGGGCCGATCCCGCTCGAAGGAGGAGACGGCGCCGGAGTAACAACCGCCCTGGCGCCTAATTCCGATACGCCTGAAAACCCCTGCCGTTGCTATAAGGTGGGGGACCTCTGGGTTCGCGGGTGCGTAGATTGGGGAATCTGCGTGCCCACACCAAGCGACCCAAGAGAAGACGGTAGCACGCATGTGGTCACGCGCTGCCGTGGGACGCACTGGGGGATCCTTTACAATCTCCCCGGGGGGTGACCACTTTACAGTCACCCTCTCCGAGATGTGCCAATAGGCGTGGCACCAGTGAGCGGCTCTAGTGTGATCATACGAGGACCTGGAGCCTTCCTTCGGTGCCGAAGATGACCGCTCCAGTGGTTTTAGCCGGTAGGAGTCCGGCATACTCCTTCGTCCTTCCCCGGGGCGAAGGAAGTTCTTGAAGAATTTCTACTGGGCACCAATATTATTATTTTTTTAAAAAACCCTTGGGCCTCTTAAAATTATATGAAGGATAATTTATATTCTTTATTTTTATTAATAGTTCATCACTATTTCAGCCCAAAAACGTCCATTGCTGGACAGAAGCCTCCGCAAAAGATTTCCACAACGACCGGTATGGGTTTTTGTTGTGTGCTCGTTGGGGGGTATTGCCATAATCGCCACGCTTGGCAGACGGTCAGATAATTTTGATGTTCCTTGCAACTACAAATAGCACCACCCCATCACATGCCATGGGTGTCCTAAAAGGTGACTGTGGGATTAGCCGGAGAATGGGCAGCAGCGTCCTTCGAGTACATTAACAACTCAACTGCGATCGCCAACCCGTCTGCCAAGCGTGGCGATTATGGCAAAACCCCCCAATGAGCACACACCATACCCAGACCGATCGTTATGGCGATCTTTGGGGAAGGCTTGTGTTCTATGTGTGGCGAAACATAAGATACGTGCGCACCCATCTCGCTCTCGCACACGCGAGTTGCATCGCGCGGTCTGCTCGCACATTATAAATATTCACGGCGCGCGCACGGACAGCCAGTGGATTGCTACGTTGACCGCAAAGAGTGTTTGTTTCGTGCAGCGTACCGTACTCTCCGATACAACATCGCCCGCTCGGACCGCTCTTACGTTCCCTCGTACAAACGCTAGTTACTGGCAACAGTGGCTGGCGTGGGTACGAGGAAACTACCCTGGAACTGCTTGGTGTGGTGGCAGCTCACCATAGCGGTCGCGGGGGTCACGCACTCGTGATATGTCTACGCCCGGTGCCCGTGGCCCTTTTCAGGGCCAGGGTGCCCAACCAAAAGGCCCTTCTCAGGGCCAACCAAAACCAAAACCAAGACCCTCTTCGGAGAGACCGAAGCAGGAAGGAAGTGACACTTCGGATCCCATGCCCCAGCGTCAGCGCACCTCATCGAAGGAGCGCAAAAAAACACCAAGACGCCAGAGTAAGCCCTCGACCGAATTCGATCCTACCCGGACCGGAGAACCGCATCTCCGTGAGCCGATCGCAGCGCCACCGCCGGCGGCGCCGATTGGAGCGCGCGAGCCACGCCCATTAACCGCCGCCGCCACGACCAATCCCGACGCGATATCCGCTACACCGCTTACTTCACGCCACATGACTGCGCGCCCGTCCGCGCCCGCCGCGATCGCCACACACCGTGACGCACCCCTACCCCCGCGACCGACACCGTCGACGCGATCGGTACCCCGTCCCAAATCAAATACCTCTATCACTTCTATGGGCGAATTCGACTCAGAATCCGAACCCACCAGACTATACAGTAGTATAAGCCTCGCGCGTTCAAGGGAACCGTCGACAAGCCCCCCCACGGCACCAACCTCTCAAGGAGCCGGATATTATGGAAACCCAGCGAACCTGATTCGTCCCCCTACCCCACCACTTCTAAAAAAGGGACAAATATTCCGAAGGAAAATTACCCCTCCGGAATTTGTATCCACTGTATATAAAAAATCGTATACAGGGCGAAAGTCCCCACTTTCTCCACGCATGTCTGCACAGGAGTCCCCTGCTCACCGGCTTACTACACTTTCGGCGGCAGGTTCCTACGAATCCGTATCGTCAGCGGAATCTATGGACGGTCGGACCGCTATGCCCGAGGATAGAACGGCCCGCACCACCGCACCGACAATGAAAACCGGAGCAATTCCTAAGCGCCCCTATTTGCCCTTATTCGGATCCGCATCATCCATCACTAAAATGGATACCGGATCCGAGTCGGAACCTCGGACGGCTCAACGCCGCCCACGACGATTATCAGATGAGGATGACAACCTCGACGAGGACCCAAAGCGGCCATGCGTACTGTCCCAGCGACGGGACCCACGACTACAACGTAGAACAGATGGCGCCACTGTCGCACCAAACACATATGCGGAGGCCATCCAAGCCACGCCCCCTCCCCCCACTTCTCCAAACACTGGACCGCAATCAGGGACAACTAACGCGTCCCCAACGATGAAAACAACTTCACAAACCGATAGGCCGGACAACTCCAACACCAAACAACGGTTCCCACCGTTGGTGGTGGAAAAATTACCGAATTGGGCACATCACTTCCGCCAACTTAAGAAGCTGCTGGGCCACGCCCCAAGCGCCCGCCCCTTTGGCCAAGGGGTACGATTCAGTCCGCAATCAGAGGGAGAATTCCGTAAGATACAACGGTATCTAACAGAACTAGAAAAAACGGAACAGATAAGTTGGTTCTCGTACTCCCTCCCTGCGGACAGGAATCTAAAGGTTGCGATCAGAGGCCTTCCGGTCGACACTTCTCCCGAGGATATATCCGAGGAACTCCGCCAACTGGGATATCACCCGGAGTACGTCCGCCATATAAAGGCGAAACAAGGACGTCCCGGGTGCATATTCCATGCAGTGCTGAAGAGATCGCCCGATGTCACGCCGGGCATCTACCAAATTAAAGAATTGCTATGTATGCCCGGCATAACAATAGAGGCATGGCGTGGGAAGAGGGGCCCGGCTCAGTGTCACCGGTGCCAGCTCTTCAGACACTCTTCACACGAATGCCACCGTCCTCTGGCATGTGTGAAATGCGGAGGCAGCCACAGAGCGCGGGACTGTGAGCGCACCCCAGGGGACCCCCCCTCCTGTGCTAACTGCAAGGGGGCCCACCCGGCTAATAGTACGAGCTGCCCAGTTTTTAAAAAAGAGGCCCGAAACAAGCGCGCAGGGGCAACAGCAATTAGCCGCTACAATAAGCTAGCCACTGCAGAACCAATAACGGAATCAGGCGATGCTCCCCCTCCAACAACTCAAACATTGCAAAAACCCCCCCAGGAGGGTGGCACGAACACGACACTTATGGCCCCGGCAAACGGGCCCATAACGCGTGGCAGTGAGCCGACCCCCTTGCAGTCAGGAAAGAACAAAAACATCAAAAAAAAAGGGCAAAAAAAAGGAAAAAGAAACCCCAACAGGCAATATATACAACCGATACGGCAACCGAGGGTGACACTGCCCCCCCTTTGCCGCTGACTACTGAACAAGACCCAAACGAAAGGCACGCACGCCGAGAAGTGCGTACACACAAGACGCATGACGCCACCAGTCTACTAAGGGGACAGACTGAAACTCAGCCCAACACGAAAACCATTCAAAAAATAAGAAAAACACCGCAAACGACGGCATCTGCGCACTCAAGGCAAGATGCGCGGCCTCATACGGTGACTTTCCATCCCCCATCCCAAGCAGGCCACCATCAGCAGGATAGTGGCCAGCACTACAGGGAACAAATTCTAAAGACCGCGATTGGTGTCTTACAAGAGGTATTAAATGCCCTCCTTAGACATGAGGACCCAATCGCGGCCGTAATCCATGGACTCCAAAGCCTAATCTATATAAATGGCCAACCAAGAGTTTAAAATCCTTCATTGGAACGCACGCGGCCTTAAAAATAATAAGGCCGCCCTTCTACGGCCACTATTGCGGGAAAATAACATAGACGTGGCGTTAATAAGCGAGACACACCTGGGACCCGCAAATCAAATAAAATTCCCGGGCTATCTCGCTTATAGAAAGGATGAGCTGTCGGCTGCCGGCAATAACTACCGAGGGCTGGTAGTACTTGTTAGGCGAAGAGTAGTTCATCAACAGCTCCCCCTTCCCCTCCTGAGCAGTATGTACGCGCTGGGTGTGCAGGTGGAGGTCGCCGGTGACCCACTACACATATATGCGGCGTACAAGCCGCCAAACATAAGCTATAATCCACAAGATATGAGCGTGCTGTTCAACTCGCCAGACGCAACGATAGTCGCCGGCGACTTGAATTGCAAACACTCAGCGTGGGACGCGATGACTACCAACAGGTCGGGGACCCTATTCTTCGCCGATGCGGAGGCCTGCGGTTATACCGTAGCCGGCCCAGAGGCGCCAACCCATTACCCGGACGATAGACAATGGCCGCCGGATATACTGGACATTGCAGTATACCGCGGGCTACGCCACCAGATTACTCAGATAGTCCTCGATGATGAAGTGGAATCTGATCACCAGCCCGTTCTCATCACCATGGCATGGAGCTGTACCCGAGCAGCCACAGCCGCGCCACGCCGGCAGATAACTTGGCCAGTATTTACCACAAAATTAGAAACCACTACGCCCACCCGTCCCGTTGCCGTGGCCGCTGATGTTGAGGCGCTCGTGGAGGAGCTTACCAACAGCATCAGAAATGCCATGAAGGCAGCAACCAAAACGGGCATCAGTCTACGGAACCGACTACCGCCGCTCCCTACTCATATTGCCAATATGATTAGTGAGAAGCGGCGGTTGAGGAAACGGTGGCAATATTGCCGCTGCCCCACTTTGAAAGCCCAACTACAGCGGCTCACGGCGAGGGTGAAGAAAGAGCTGCAAGCCCACACCACCGCGAGCTGGGAGGACCACATTAATTCTATACATGACGACTGGCCGTCGGTACACCGTTTGTGCCGGCGGCTAAAGAACACCCCAGCTCCGGTGCGTCCACTAGTGGGCAACGACGGGGCGTTGCGATACACCGCAGCAGACCGGGCAGAGATCTTCGCCGCCCATCTGGAGCGTCAGTTTGTGCCAAATCCGACGAGCAACACGGAACACGTCGCAATGGTCGAGCAATACCTTGGGGAATACCTAGCGGAACCAGTAGCAGCCGATGAGGACCCCATCATCTTCTCCCCGGGCCAAGTGAGGAAAATATTGACCCGACTAAAAACCAAAAAGGCGCCCGGTGCGGATGATATAAATAACACCGCACTGCGTCACCTGCCACACCGTACCATAGCGGCACTAACACGCCTATACAACGGCATCATCCGCACCGGAAACTTCCCCTCCATATGGAAGGAAGGTCGGGTCATTATGATACCCAAGCCCGGGAAAAATATCACAAACCCGGCAAGTTACCGGCCCATTACTTTGCTGCCAACTCTCTCCAGGGTATTTGAAAAACTCCTATTGCGACGACTAATACCACACATTACACCGAGACCGGAACAATTTGGCTTCCGGTCCGAGCACAGTACGACGCTCCAGTTATCGAGGGTACTGCACCTACTAACGGCGGCCGTAAATAAGCGGGAATACGCCGCTGCAGTATTCCTCGATATGGAAAAGGCGTTTGATCGAGTCTGGCACACCGGTCTGCTTTACAAACTGGCCAAGACCGAAACGCCCCGCCGCATCATAAAGGTGATTTCCTCATATTTGCATAACAGGAAGTTCCATATATCCGTGGAAAATCGGATATCCGGCTCCCATTCTATCGCAGCTGGCGTTCCTCAAGGAAGCTGCCTCTCGCCTGTGTTATACTCATGTTACACCGACGACATTCCAGCCACGCACACCACCACGCTCGCGCTATACGCAGATGACGCCGCGTATATAGCAACATCGATCTCAGCGGACCACGCGGCGTCAAAGATGCAACGCGCGCTGCTCGATCTCCCCCACTGGCTGGACATGTGGAGAATGTCGGTTAACGTGGGTAAAACACAGGCCATTATGGTTACCAATCGCATCCTAAAAAGGAACAAACAACCACAGCAACTTCAGTTCTTAGGGGCCAGCATTAAATGGTCTCCCACGGCCAAATATTTAGGGGTCACCATCGACCGGCGCCTGAATATGGAACAACACGTTAGAAATGTGACCGCACAGGTGAGGGCGACCCGCTACCAACTGCGACCAATACTGTCGTCGACACTCCCGCTCAGAACTAAAATATCTATATATAAAACCTATATTAGGTCGCAGTTGACGTACGGCATCCCAGCGTGGTACGCCCTCGTCACGGAACCCAATCGTGTGAGGCTTAGGGCTCAACAAAATCTCTCACTCCGCGCTCTTACAAACGCCCATTTCTTAGTCCGCAATGATGTACTCCATAGGGACCTAAAGATGGAGTCAATAGACGAATTTGTCATCCGGTTGACAAAAAGGATGTTTGACCGCGCCGACATCTCTGCCTGGCCCCAAATCAAAGATATAGCGCCATGGCACGCGCGACCGCCGGACGCGAAAATGTTCCCTCGCGACCTAATTACTAACGCTCCTGCCGACCCACAACCGGACCAGTTACCGGAATAAGTCGCATCACCTTACACGCGACTTATTCACACAATAATACTCAACACTCAGTTACACCCATATGTTGTATAAGTTGCTACTAAGTTAATATAGTCGCAACGAATACAACACACATTCTTGCACATTACTTTACATACATGTGTACACACGCGCGGAGCATATGGCATGTGCGGTCTAATATGCAAAGCGCCTACACTGGGCGACGACTCACAATACAAGTCGCCCAGTACCCACTACTTCGCCCCACTGTTTGCGACGGGGTCGGCTCGCTCTGTAACCGCCGCAAACTTGGGGCAACGACGACAGGGGGCGCCACAAAAGTCGGCTAACGTTCGCTGGGTGGGCTCCTGCTGGGCCTCCCCCGGGAAACCGGGGGTCTCACCCGGTAGGGCCCGCTCGCACGTGACCCCGTGAAAAACTTCGGGCGCCCCTGTTATGAAACACCATCACATACTCAAAACTATATGCTAACAAAAATAGCATATAGTTATAGGGATATATACTAAATATATCACATGCTATAACTACTCACGCCTAGCGGCGCGAGTAGAAATCCAACACCCGTCCCATATTTTTATGGAACGCGATTATTATACTTCAGGAGGGGGGGTCAAAACCCCCGGGACCTGAGCCTCGCACCCCTTGCGGGGTGCGTAGATGAACCAGTGGCCGGACAGCCAGTGTCTAGTTGAGTCCGGAGCGCGCATGTTGTCAGTGAATTCCGTATGTAAATCCCACATCACTCCCCCCTAAGCGAAGCGTACAACAGGCTTGATGGTTCTTCCAGATCTGGTGATGTAGGTGTCGCCACATCACTCCACGATATTTTACTGTATTCAGAAAATGAAGAAAGTCACAAACTTCTCCTACGTCAAGTACTGGAGCGCCTCAAGAATTTCGGCGTCATGCTAAAGGTTGAGAAATGCGAGTTTGGCAAGGATAAGATAAACTTCCTCGGCTACGAAGTGTCAGCGAATGGCATCAAACCTATTGAAGAGCGAACTAAGGCGATATCAACTTACCCAAAACCAAAGACAATTGCAGAGCAGTGATGTGGCGACACCTACATCGCCAGCAATATAACTACGACTTACAACGACATCTACTTGAACATTAATCGCAACTCTCCGATGACGTCAAAGAATCCTGAATCACGCTATTAAAGTATTCGCGAAACGTAGCATATATACAGTCGCCCAACATCAACCGTTGGGGCTTCGGCCCGCCAGGCATACCATCCGCCTGGCTGGAGGATCCTCCCTTTTCTATGGAGGAACACCACACCTTGTTCCCCATATTGGTGACCCCGACGTGATCACCATGTTCACCATACTGGTGATCCCTGACCATGAACATCAGAGCAGCTTTCACGATGCAGAGAAGCAATCACTTCGCATCATCGCTATCACTCCCCATCCAATCCCAAGAAGAAGCAAGCAGCAAGTCACGCTGCCAGCCAGCAATCTCGGCTACAAAGGTTACACCACACGCTGCAGCAAATGCAAGCCTGGTCCCTAACCACATCAGCCCCTTCTCTTCAAGCATGGCACCGCACACTTGCACCTACGGCCGGTCAAAGCAGAGCAACTTCTCCTGGTCTATGCAGCAGTCAGCCACTACGCTTCACTGAACCACTCCGCCTCACTGGAGTATACGCAGCATCAGCCCCGACTCACTGGGACTGCACGGCATTCAATTCCGACGCACTGGAACCATTCACTGGCACATTGGGAACATTCACAAGACGCAAGAACAGCTGACTCATCAACCACGGTCGGCTCCGGTCTTCGGGGGGGAGTGATGTGGCGACACCTACATCGCCAGCAATATAACTACGACTTACAACGACATCTACTTGAACATTAATCGCAACTCTCCGATGACGTCAAAGAATCCTGAATCACGCTATTAAAGTATTCGCGAAACGTAGCATATATACAGTCGCCCAACATCAACCGTTGGGGCTTCGGCCCGCCAGGCATACCATCCGCCTGGCTGGAGGATCCTCCCTTTTCTATGGAGGAACACCGCACCATTGTTCCCCATATATGTATGGAGCTTTGCTTCCTAGTTTGATTTGTTTACAATTAAAACAAAATGACGGCACGGTTGGTGCAGTGGCTGATACAATCGGCTGCTGCGCTCCGGGTCGTGGGTTAGATTCCCGCACGGAACAAATATTTGTATGATCTGCAGGTAGTTGTTTCGGGTCTGGGTGTATTGTATGTCGAATTCATGTCTGTAAAACGCACCCACGACACAGGAGAAATCTTAGAATGGAGCAAAGTTCTAAAAAAAAAAATAAAAAAAATTGTGCAACATTTTAATTATTTTCTTTACTTCGTAAACATTCACACAGATTGCTGTATGGCTACTGACGATGCAGTTAGCAATCGAAATATCCAACTTGTAAGTCAACATAATATGGTACCATTGGTGAGCTTTAGGAAACATTGGCGAGCTCTAGGAAACATTGGCGAGCTCTAGGAAACATTGGTGACCTCTAGGAAACATTGGCGAGCTCTAGGAAACATTGGCACAAAAGAGAGGAGCCTTGGCTGTTGGGGTATAGAAGGCTGACATGACGAGTACTATAGCCGCGGGGCAGCAGCCTCGACCTACATGTGAGGATAAACTGACAACACGGTTGGTGCAGTGGTTGATACAGTCGACTGCTGCGCTCTGGGTCGCGGGTTCGATTCCCGCACGGAACAAATATTTGTATGATCTGCAGGTAGTTGTTCCGGGTCTGGGTGTATTGTGTGTGGAATGTATGTCTGTAAACGCACCCACGACACAGGAGATACCCAAGTGTGGGGCAAGGTATAAAAAAAAAAAACTGCGGTCACCAACTCGCTGCATCGTCACCAAATCAGCCAAAAGACGTCCACTGCTGAACAAAGGCCTCCCCAGGATGGTTACTGTTCAGAAGGGATGCTGCTGCCCGTCCCTCTATGACTAGAGACCGCCTTAGTCAATTCAATTCTTTATTGCATTCCATAAGTAAATTAATTATAAAACAGATCAGAGAATCTATTTTTGTGTCGAAGTATAATTTTGGTTTGTATGTTTTTACGTTTATTATAGAATTCAGGGTATTTACGGACAAATTTACATATTTCTAAAATATAGATGCATAGTAGCGTTAAAATTTCGAGTTTTTGGAAGTAGGGTTTACAAGTGTTGATTTGTTCTACGTTTGCTAAGATTCTTATTATTTTCTTTTGTAGGATAAAGACAGTGGGCGCGTCTGTATTAGTTCCCCATAAGATTATACCATAGCTGGGCAAGGAGTAAGCATAGGCATAGTAAGTTAGGAGTGTAGTTGATAAATCTGTGGTCTTTTTGACTTCGCGTAGGGCGTATGAAAATGGTGACAGTTTTGATCTCACCTTTTTTACATGCAATTTATATAGTCGGACCGGGCAAGGAAGCTTTATTGACAATAGAATGGAATTTCAACAATGACACACGTCACAAAAGTACCAGGCGCTCATAAACAAACAGAGTTGCAAATAGTAGAAAGCCGCGCAGTCGCGCCGCGCCGGCGGCGGCGGTGCGTGGGCGGACCGGTGTGAAAGGGAACGCGCAATGTTATGCACTCCTGGTGACGAGAGCACGCGTCAGATATGTTCTAATACCGACCTTGATGGATATTATATGTAAAATGTTATACAACATATTTGCTGGTGATAAGTAGGACTCCAGCTGCAATATTTTTATTATAGAAAGGAACCATCCGAGTAATCTATACAAATAAATTTATTTATTTAATAGGTTAACCAACAATTGTTTACACTAATACAATTACAAATTTAAAAAACATTAATCTTTTATAAGTGTAACAACTACTTACAGGCTAACACCACATGCACAGTACTTAGGCAAACATTTTGATATATTACAATAAACCATCAAACTACACACACATATTCTAGTTTAGAATGGTATAGCGTTATTAGGCTTAGTGTTCTATTTAGAACATGGATTTTACATAAATAAAATTGAAGTGTCTGTTTGTAATGTCAAAATAACAGCTTTTTACTTAATGCATATGAAAGTATATACGGTACCTATAGCAAAAAAAAAACAATTTTTTGGTTTTTTTGTCTGTCTGTCTGTCTTTGTTCCGGGTAATCTCCGAAACGGCTGGACCGATTTTGACGGGACTTTCACTGGCAGATAGATAGCTGATGTTATAAGGAATAACTTGGGTTACTTTTATTTTAGAAAAATAATTTGGGTTACGAGCAAAACAAATTAAACCCTTGAAATCCAATTGTCAAGTGTCTATGTCGAAGTACTCTAAATTTCTTTTAAATTAAACGCGGGTGAAACCGCGGTTCCCAGCTAGTATATAATATGAGCCCTCGTGAATCTCTTAGAGATCTCTTTAAAGATATTAATGTGCTAAAAATGCCTTCTTTTTACATTTTTGAAAATATTATGTCCGTAAACACTTGGGTAATGTTTATTATAAAAAGCGACATTCGATCAATCAATGTGTAGATAACTGTTTTAAAATACTTTGTAGCGAACAGATTTGTAAAAGATATTTAAAGAAATGACTATCATGTATATGATGACCTGGCCCTGAGTTGCTTTCGGAATTTCTTCTCAGGGGTTGTCATGTAGCGAAATGCCCTCCGTTGTTTCAATAACGCGTGAGTGTCTCTTAGGACCTAATTAATGATTCTATTCTAATATTATTGTAATTCGTCTAAAAAAAGGTTTATTTTGAACCATGAAAATGGACTAAAATTATTACTTTGCTTTTACTTCTAATTAGTAACGACCCGTACTATACGGTTGGGTACAAGAATTTACTTAGCGAGTAAGTAAAATTTTAGTATATACATTCACTTAGTGCGTAGTTACTTATATAATTAAGTTAACTCAGATTCTTGTTCTTGTTTGTAACACGCGTACATAATTTAGTTACAGACTCACGTATGCCAGTGGCTGGTATACTTTACTGGTTGTGAGCTGAGCTGCGCAATACGAAGTCATTGATTTGATCGCTAAAGTATAAGTCGAACAAAGTGTAGGTAGAACATTTTCCTGCTCTAGTGTGATCATACGACGACCTGGAGCCTCCCTTAGGTGCCGAAGATGACCGCTCCAGTGGTTTTAGCCGGTAGGAGTCCGGCATACCCCTTCGCCCTTCCCCGGGGTGAAGGAAGTTCATGAAGAATTTCCACTGCGCAACAATAAAAAAAAGGTAAAACATTTTCCAGATTAGTTTGTACGCATCTGGGGTTGACCTCCTGAAAAAATACAAATTGTCTTATGATCATATTTAACACAAACAAGACTTCCTAGTGTTCAGTACTAAAACTGGGTCAACTAAACTCTTCTAGAAATACTCTTCATCATCATATCAGCCAAGGGACCTCCAGTGCTGACTGGGCCTCCCAATAGTCACTGATCAGAATGGTCTTGGGTTCAATTTCTGTGGATAGTTGGCAGGCTACGCAAATAGTTAAACTGATGGGTTGGGTGCATGTAGGCTGGACCTTAGGCGGGGTAATGTCGCAAATAGAGGGACCAAAGACCTCAGGATATAAGATTTGGGTGTTCAAAATTCGATGATTAATCGTTGGGATTTTCGGTGTTATTGCCATGATCACCACGGTCAGCAGGCGTTGTATTAGCTTACGGAAGTGCGCTGCTGCCCATCCTCTTGATATCAACTCCTAGTCGCGTTTACGACGCTCATCTGTGGTTTATTCTGTACCGAGAACCACACGGAATGGATGCTGTTCAAGTAAATTTCAGAAATTATATAATATACTAGCTGTGCCCCGCGTTTTCACCCGTCGTTTTATTTATAGGAAATCGTACAATTGATTATTTAATAGTATAATTAGTAGGTATATATATTAGATTTGCGTGGAACTCTAATTCTTTTTCTAAAATAAATTAACTTGGGCTAAGTTACTCCTTATAACATCAGCTATCTGCTAGTGACAGTCCCGTCAAAACTGGTCCAGCCATTTCGGAGATTAGCAGGTACAAAACAAACAAACAGACCAAAAAAAATGTTGTTGTTGTTATTTTGACGTTACAAACAGACACTTAAATCTTATTTATAGATAAACAATATTCAGCTCCAATTTGTAGCGTGGAGGTCCGACGACGCGATACTGTCCGCCGGCCACGGGGCTCCGTGAGTTACGGCTTGACAAGTTGGTTATCTTAATTAAATGTATAGCTCGCCGCCTTCCCAATTTATGAGAAGTCTTACGACCTCCATGCTACGGTTCATGTGCAGTGGCCTATGTTGTTATGTAGGGTTCCGTAGTTAAAAAAACCGGACAATTGCAAGTTGAGTTCGTGGAGAGGGTTCCAAAATTACAGAATGTACTGTCTATTGTTGAATTATTAAAATTTATTCTACTAGTTTCGAGCGTATGGCACTCGTGGGTTGCAGCTGAAAATCAGCGTTAGGTAGTGGTACTTGGTACTACCACCTGACATCATGCTGAGTTGTTGGCCGTTTTGGCACTTTTGTTTTAATGTTATGTTTTGTTTGCGGTATAATTGTTTGTGCCAATAAACACTTTTCTTTCTTTCAAAATTCGGTCTTGTACCAATAACTTATCCCAAGAACAAACTTAACATTGTAGTTGAAAAACAGGTTTTACCATAAATTCCAACCGCAAACGTAAGTTTGTACGCACAATATTGAAAGATTTACCATGTTATTTTAAGAACATAAACTTCTTATAGGTTTTTCTGTAATCTTTAAGTAAAGAGCTATTATCAGGCTCAGTAGTTTCGGAGATAAGTTGGGGGGAATGGTAAATTTTCGTCTATTTTCTTAAATAACTTTAAAACTAGATATTTTAAAATAATAAAATACATTTGATTGCCCTCACAACAAGCCCTTCCATTTCATATGTTACACGGTACAGTTTGCAAAACTTTATTCTTTGACTTTCTATTTTGCCCCCAAAAGCGACCCCCATATTAAAAAATAATTTATTCACGTTACACGTACGTGTTTGGGTCGCAGAAATCCACATATTTACCAAATTTCGACTAATCGGTCCAGTAGATTGAGAGCAGATTGGTTGTGACAGACGGACAGATAGACAGACACGCGAGTGATCCTATAAGGGTTCCGGCCGTTTTTTCCTTCGGACGTTCGGAACCCTGAAAAGGAACTATAATGGAGGTGGTGATTCCAAACGCAAATGAAACGTCTGATTTACATTTATTCAAACAAAGGTACCACTTATTCTTAACAGAATTATTCTAAAAATTAGCTATCGGATGTATTTATCACTTACGCCCGTCCACATTGGGCGGTAAAGTAAAAGTAGGCAGGACGTGACGTCATTGTCACCAACAACTGATGACGGGCTTGACAGACGGAACGGCGCTCAACTGTCACTAGCTTAGCTTGGCTTGGCAGGTGGGTGTACCCACCTCCCTGCTCCTACCGTAGGAAGTGACGTAGCCGTGGTGTGGCGTGCCGAAAGGTGGCGACATCTAGCGCAACAGACCCTCTTCATTATCATCATATCAGCCAAAGAACATCCTCTGCTGAACAGAATTATTGGCAGTATTTTCATTTTATTATAGCTTTTGTTTGTCGACATGTCGGAGTGGGCCGGACTTATTATGGGCAATGGCCGGTGTCCTTACAGACACAATTATAAAATATTGTCACGAGACAAGTGAACTTACAAATAATATGCCTTAGCACGGCGTATATACAATCGAATCGTTCGATCACCACGACCACAACATAACATGTGATTTGATATCTTTAACTTCGATAGCCTATCACAGCCCACTGCTGGACGTAGTACTTCTCCAAATTGCGCTACAGCTAGAGAATCCTATCGTGGGTCTGGAGATCTCGAGATCCAAGCGTTTTCTGGTCTCGATAATTCTGGATTTATGAATTCACGGTCTAATTATTTTCAGAATTGTCACACCATACTGATTATATTACAATTTGGTAATACAATTTACTCAAGTATGTACCTACCTTAATGTATTTAAATACATAAAAATATATTGGCCAAAGCTGTATTCGTAAACGCATATGTGAGCACTTCTGTCGGCACTCCACTGTTGTATTAGCTTAATGCTGTTTAATAGAATCCTGGATAGTCCCAGGATCACGGGATTATATGTAAAAATCCCTAAATCCCGGGATTAGAAATAGGGGCTAGGATTTGATTCTATATCCACAACTTTCGTGCCCTGTCTTCCTCACCCGCTTGTCCTTCTGGTTGAGGGGTGAAGCGTTTCAGAATCTCGTCACAAATTAATTTAAACAATCGACTCCGTGAAATCGTATAGTTTTTGTTGTTACTATTCCTCTCGCACTCGTATTTCTCCTGTGTCGTGCGTACAGTTTACAGACGTACATCTCACATGCACAAACCTGAGTGAAAAATCCGAAACAACTATCTGTAGATCGTACAAATATTTGTTGCGTGCGGGGATCGAACCCGCGACACGTAGCGCAGAAAGCCAATTGTTTAGCAACTGCGCTAACCGTGCCGTCTCCTCAGACATTGTTGCCGATGTACAATTCATTTTAATATTGAGCTGTAAGCTATGCAAATGTCTGCTCGACACGTTCGCTGACGTCATTTGCATTTAATGAACTATTACAGTGAAAGATCTGTCTAGCAAAATATATCTAGAAAAAGTACAATATATTTCTAGAAGCTTGGCAGCTTAAAAAAAGCCATTCAAAGTATGTCGGTTCTCTTCAGACCTTTATTCGCTTTATCTATACAAATAAATAAAATTGAAGTATAAAAACTGATTTTTACTAAATCCATATGAAAGTATTATATACGGTAATTATACCAAAAATACATTATTTAATAGTTTTGTCTGTTTGTCTGTTTAGCCCAGCTAAACTCCCAAACGGCGGGATTGGTTTTGACTGAACTTTCACTGGCAGATAACTGATGTTATAAAGAGTAACTTAGGCTGCTATTATTTTAGAAAAATGTCAAAGATTTTGGGATCCGCGAAAAAATAATTAAATCCCATGAAATCCAATATATATACTCTATATGTCTACTGTCTATGCCTACTCTAAGTTATTTATAAATAACCCGATTTCTTTTAAATAAAACGGCGGGTGAAATCGCGGTGCACAATTAGTTGACTATAAGATCAGTGTGGAGTGGAGATGGGGTGGTGGTATTCTAAGCTGCCGGCTTAGAATACCACCACCCCATCTCCTCCCGTGGGTGTCGTAAAAGTCGACTAAGGGATTAGCCTTAGGATGGACAGCAGCGTCCTTCCAGTACATTAACAACTCAACTGCGATCGCTAACCCGCCTGCCAAGCGTGGCGATTATGGCAAAACCCCCTCAATGAGCCCACAACACACCCATATATCGTTGTGGTGATCTTTAGGGGAGGCCTATGTCCAGCAGTGGACTTCATTCGGCCGAAATGAATAAATGAGACGATCTGAGTCTGTGTTAAGATCGATCCAACAATTTGTCTAGTTACTTTGAGTTTGTATCGGCATCTCAGCATTTTTTGTTCTCGCGACACTAATGGCGATAGCTGAGCGACGCCCATTTCTTTGCACATGACATGACACTACATGACTGACTGACTGACTCTTACGCAGTACGCTCACTGCTTGTGACATAAACATGGTAGTTGTCGCAATATGGCCGCTCATTGTGATGCGCGTATCAGTGATGACATATAGGAGACGTGGCCACTCACTATGAGCATCATAAGAAAGCTCAAGGTCACTCAGCGAGCTATGGAGAGAGCTATGCTTGATATTTCTCTACGAGATCGAATAAGAAATGAGGAGATCCGTAGAAGAACTAAAGTTGTCGACATAGCTGAAAGGATTAGTAAACTGAAGTGGCAATGGGCGGGGCACATTGCTCGTAGAACTGATGGCCGCTGAGGCACAAAGGTTCTCGAATGGAGACCGCGCACCGGAAGACGCAGCATGGGACGACCTCCAACGAGGTGGACAGACGACCTGGTGAAGGTCGCTGGATGCGGGTCAGTCATTGTTTAAGCGTATGACATTATTTGTTGTGAGTTTTACAGTTTTTTCTATTTAATCAATAATAACATCATCATCATATCGGCCATTTATACGTCCACTGCTGAACAAAGGCCTCCCCCATAGATTTTCACAACTGTGTCATCATTTTGGGGGGTATTTGCCAATACTCACCACGCTTGGCAGGCGGGTTGGTGAGCGCAGTATGGCTACCGTTTCACAGAAGGGATGCTGCTGCCCGTCCCTCTGGTTTAGATTCCCTTAGTCGCCTCTTAAGACACCAACGGGAGGAGATGGAGTGGTGCTATATTCTTAATCCGGACACCACACGGAATAACATATGCGATGGTAAAATTAAACAAAATAACTTTTACTAAACAATATTTTTTATTGTAATCTGCTTCTAAAATGTCGAATTTTTATTAACTACCTTTTTAATGTTATCGTGACGTATAAAATCCACGGAATGTGGGGTGAAAAATTTATATAAAATATTAATATTCATAAGTGAAATTATCAGGATATCCGAAATATGTTTAATATTTGTAATAAAATATCTTTATCCATATCCGTATCCGAAATTCCATATCCGTAACATCCCTATATTGATACGCTTGTATCTACATATATGTATAAAATAGAGTACATATAATACAGGCCAAGTATTAGTAAGCTGAAGTGGCAATGGGCGATTTGTGATGGGGACTTCAACGCAAAGCTGGGCACACGATGCAATGGTGAGTTGAGAGTGGGGCAATTTGGATATGGGCAACGGATCCCCAGAGGACTTTTTGGAAAAGGAGGGCTCAAGGAAAGCTAAGAAAGCAAAGGACTCTTCGTGATGATCTCCTTTTTTTTTCAAAAGTCCCATCATACGAAATGGGCCTGGATGAGTCCCGATGGTTCCACAAACAATGAGGTTGACTTCATCATGACCAATGGGAGACAAATATTCAGTGATGTCTCTGTGATCCATACGGTGAAAACCGGTAGTGATCACCGAATGGTAAGAGGCACATTGAATATTAATCTCCAAGTTGAGAGGTCTCGTCTGATGAGGTCTACGCTCCTCCTACGGCCCTCTAGTGCTCATATACAAAACCCAGAGAGCTTTCAATCGAACTCTAAAATCGCTTCGAGTGCCTTTTTTACTGACCCGGGAAAGGGCGGAGGGGCATACCGGACTCCTGCCGGCTAAAACCACCGGAGTTGACATCTTCGGCACCGTAGGTAGGCTCCAGGAACTCGAATAATCTCCATCTAGAGCCACCCATTAGTGCACGTCTTTAGGCACATCTCGGAGGGGATGACTGTAGAGCTGTCATCCCGTCTAGTGGGGGAAGGCGACTGTAAAGAGGCCACCCTCCCAGATACCTCTCGGGGGAATGGTAAAGGATTCCCCCGAAGCCTCGCTATGCGCACACGGCGGTACGTGACCACACGCACACCGCTGTCTTCCCGGGGGTCGCTCGGTATGAGCGCGCAGATTTCCCAATAGGCGCGCTCGCGACCCCCAAGGCTATATAAAGACGACAGGGGGCTCAGGCGTGTTGGACACGGGCGCCGCGGCGGTTGTTACCCCGGCTCCGTGTCCTCCTTCTCCGAGCGGGTTCGGCCCTCTCCCGATCCCGCTCAGCGCCCTCCTTCTGGAGCATGACGCTTTCACAGAAGGAGACCTCAGCTCACCAATTTTCATGCTCTGCCAGTCAGATGCAGTAGAATGCCCATGGCATGCCTATCCCAATATCCATTGGAAGCTCTGTACTCGAAGTTGTTGACGAGTATGTCTACATAGGACAAACCTTTTGGAGACCTTTGTTCAGCAGTGGACGTCCTGTGGCTGATATGATGATAATAAGTTTTTGTTGCGCACGACACTGAGCGCCATGTTTGTTTTATATCAAATCAACAGTTTGCCGCTAGCTCCCGCCTTTTATTGACATGACTCGTTACAGTTCGACGGACAGTTGGTGCAGTGGCTGATACAGTCGGCTGCTGCGCACCGGGTCGTGGCTTCGATTCCCGCACGGAACAAATATTTGTATAATCTGCAGGTAGTTGTTCCGGGTCTGGGTGTATTGTATGTGGAATTCATGTCTGTAAACGCACCCACGACACAGGAGAAATCATAGTGCGAGGAAACGTTTAAAAAAAAAAACAGTATGTACTTTAGTTTACCATCAACACATGTATTGGTGGAACTTGTTTAAGACCTTCAAGAGGTCAAGCAATGAGAATGATATTGTTGTATAATATCTTACTTTTATTAACATATGTTTAATACTTCTTACACATCTTTCCTTGATGAAACTAGAGTTGGGCCGATCGCGATTGACTGAATCACTTTGATCCGATCACAAACTGTACGCGAGTGATTGGTGATACTAAATTGGACTTTATATGCATGAGGTTGGAGTTGTTCTGTTGTGATGGTACAATCGAATCGCATACGTGGTCACGCAACCGACAAATTAGTTTCTGTCTATTTTGTTCGTATTCGTATACAAGCAGGCACGTCACACTCACATCGCACGGCTCGTGATCGATCATTCGAATTAATCAAATGACAAATCAGTCGCCCGGTGATCTTTTGACCCGCGTCTTAATTTATTTCGCCGTATTCGTATAGTTTTGATATCGAAACAATTTTATTTAGTTTGACAACCAAATGTATTATATTATGATTGTAAAGTTCATTGAATTGAAATAGCGTTATCGTTAGTTAATAGAGTTTTCGAACACTTTGCAGTGTCGGTGGTCAGGAGCAGAGTCTGCTGAACAGAATATAAAATATTGTGGTATATTATTTTGTAATTCATAAACTTGTGCATTAATAATATTATAATTGTATGTGCTAGAGCTGCACGGCGGTATTCAGTGACGGCGAGGTGCATCCCCAGTCGAGCCAGCCCATATACTAACTCTAGCCAACCGATATCTAGATATCTACAGATAGGCTCTCCAACGCAAAATACATCTCACTAATATTATAAATGCGAAAGTTTGTATGGATGTATGTATGTAGGTATTTGTTACTCTCACGCTCAAACGGCTGGACCAATTTGGATGAAATTTGGTATGTAGGTCGCTTATACCCTGGATTAACACATAGGCTTTTTACTATAATATTTTATACTTTTTTTACATATACTTTTTATTCCGATCTTCACGGGTGAAACCGCGGCGCGTAGCTAGTAAGTACATAATTAAATGTACGTAAAACATAAATGGGTGGTAACACATGTAGCTCTTAGTCTGAAGGCAAAGTTAGATTAAATAAGTTGAAATCTTAATTACTGCGTAACGAGTATGCACGCTTTCATACGCCTATAATTAAACTGTCAATTCGATATGTTTGTGAATGTTAACAATAAAAGCCTTTGCGATAAGGGAAACCAAGAAGGGAGGTACACTACACTCGTGCAATTTATAGCTATCCAGGATAATTGCTCGTAGAACTGATGGCCGTTGGGGTAAAAAGGTTCTTACTGGAGACCGCGCACCGGAAAACGCAGCGTGGGACGACCTCCAACGAGGGGGACAGACGACCTGGTTGTGGAAATCTGTGCGGCAGGCCTTTGTTCAGCAGTGAACGTCGTTTGACTGATATGATGATGATGGGGATAACTGGGTATGATAGTTTCTGCGGGTTTTACTGGTGATTGGCTCTTGCAACAATCTGCAGAGTTAGGTACCCACACAAATGCGCATGACTAACCTCGAAGAGAGAGTGATCGCGATGGAATCCCAAAAACAATGTCAAACCGCCTGCTCTTCGGGTGTTGACGAGTTAATTTCTCAACTCAGGACTGATATTAACGACTGAGATCAGGAGTTACTAGCCAACGACATAGAGATTGCGAATCTGCCAGAAATCAGTGGTGAAAATCCCATCCATACGGCAATTTTGATTGCATCAAAGATTGGACTAGCAATTGAGTCGCGTGATATTGTGAGCGCCGAGCGTGTCGGAGGTCGACGCATCAATGCTACTGAGCCAGTGCCGGAGTCCCGCTCACCCCGCCCCCGCCATCTCGTCGTACGCCTCGCTCGTCGGGATTTGCGCGACGAGATGCTACAGAGCGCGCGAGTGCGTCGCGGCGCCACTTCTGCTGACCTCGACATGCCAGGACCGCCAATGCGTTTTTATGTGAACGAGCGCCTAACTAAACTGAACCGGCAGTTATTTCGGCAGGCGCGAGATATTGGAAATCGCCTTGGTTGGCGGTTCATATGGTCAAAACGGGGCCGCATTCTCGCCCGAAACAAACCTGGTGACTCCGCTTGTCTTATTCGCTCGGAGGCAGATATACGACGCATCTTTGGTCCGGAAATTGTTGCCACTATTACAGACAGTAAATAAGTACTTTTTAATATTATTTAAAATTAATACAGTGCCACCCTATATCTTGTGGGTGTTAATTCCGTACTTGTGTTTGTTTTATATTTTATTTTACGTTTGTTATAAAACCATAATGTTATTGTGCCAGTTTATAACCACGGCAAAAATCTATTGGTGGTCTTATTTATCCAATGATATGTTACTACGTCGTATGTGCCTTACGTCTATCACGCTATGTAGTATTCGTCACGTATACAGTTTTATTTGTTTTTACAGTGTTACATTTACAAGTATATCACAAAATGTACAGAACGGAATCAATATTTTTAATGATAGTATTTTACAACACTTATATACGTATCTAACTAACTATAATTTAAAATATCACTCTGGAGAATATAATTACAATTACTACATTTATTACCCTCTTATAAAACTAGTATTACTTATTATGTATATATTTTATTGTTACCATGATGCCAATGTGTGAAAAGTTTCTTAAGGTTGGTTTCCTTAACGCAGGTTCGCTGGGTACAAATCATGATGATTTCATTGCATTACTTGAAAGGCACCGTTTTGACGTTATGGCTATAAACGAAACGTGGTTGCGTCCAGGAGAGGAGCGGCGTGCGCCGTGTGTGCCCGGCTGGCGGCTATCGACTACGACATACGCCGCGGCCGGCGTGCGTGCGCGACGGTCGTGGTGGGGGCCGAGGCTTCTATCTGAGGCACGGACTTAGCGCGCGCACTTGCTCTGGCCCTATTGATAGCAGGTTCGAATCGGTCGAGCAAATGTGGCTAACGCTGTCATTAAACGGGAAAAAAATCGCTATAGGTACAGCGTATCGTCCACCATGGCTGGGCTTAGATATTTTTCTGGACGCTGTCACTGACGCCATAAGTACTTTGGGAAGCTGTGATCATTTTATTTTGCTAGGCGATTTTAATGTGAACATTTTAAACGCAAACGAGGCCAAAACCAGGAAAATTAATGAATTTTTGGCATGCCTTGGTTTCATACAGCTAGTCAGTACACCTACTCACTTCACAGAGAATAGTGAGACTTTAATCGATTTGGTATGTACCGACCTTCGAGCAAGAAACATAACGGTAGAAGTATTCAGATCGATTAACAGTCATTCTGTTATAATTAGCGAATTCTACATTAAACGGGAAAAATTCAAGCCTTTCGTAATATATTTCAGGCCTATCAAAAACATATGTGAAGACAGTTTTCTATGCGATTTGTCGCATTACAATTGGGAACATATCTCAACATTGGGCAATGTAAATGATATGCTTAGCGCTTTTAATCTTCACCTAACATCATTATTTGACGACCATGCACCGCTCCAATCATGTATCGTAAAAGATACTGCATGTCCTTGGATAACGGATACGATCAAAGTCATGATGCGGTTACGAGATGACGCGTTAGCTAAATATCGGCAAACTAAGTCCGAATCAAAAAGACAATACTACAAACAGTTAAAATCTTTGGTGGTAACTTCCCTGTACAATGAAAAGGTAGCGTACTTTAAATATAGCATTAACAATAAAATAAAAGACCCAAAAATACTGTGGAAAAACATAAAAACCACCCTAGTGCCTGGTCAAAGTCAAGACCTTCCTTCTCACTTCATGAACCCAGACAAAATTAATGACCATTTTTTGAATGTTCCCGGAAGCCCAGAAACTACCATATCGTATATGACTTTCTATGAATTTCATAGATATAGTGAAGCTAGTTTCTCAATTACACCGGTAGAACTGTATGAGATTTCACGCATTATCTGTAACCTTAAATCAAACGCTGAAGGATATGACCAGATAACTCTAAATATGTTGACTCTGACACTGCCGTATACATTACAAACTATTACAGACATTATAAACTGTTCAATATCGTCATCTACGTTCCCCGATTTATGGAAAATTGCCACTATTAGACCCTTGCCTAAAAAACCGAACCCGATTGATGTTAAAGATCTCCGGCCTATTAGTATCTTGCCGTGTCTTTCTAAAGTTATGGAAAAAGTTGTTAGCCATCAATTAACAAAGTTTTTGGAAAATAGTGATGTGCTCCCTGCACTGCAATCCGGTTTTAGAAAAGGTCGTGGCACTTCTACTGCTTTATTGGATGTGACTGACAATATCTTGTCCGCCCAAGATAAAGGCATGAGTTCGATATTAGTATTACTAGATTTCTCCCGCGCATTCGATTCAATCACTGTTTCCTTGTTGCTATCTAAGTTAAATTACTATGGTTTTGACCATAGAGCCTTGCAGTGGTTCCACAGCTATCTGGAAAATCGAAAACAGCGTGTGGAATTACGTTTATGTGACGGAATTACCCTGACATCGGCAGTTACTTCTTTGAAGAGGGGAGTACCTCAGGGCTCGATTTTGGGTCCAATCCTATTTATATTATACTGCGCAGATATGGCAAAATGCCTTCAAAGATGTAACTACCACATATATGCCAATGACGTACAACTTTATATATCCTTCAGACCAAACGATTACGAAGGCGCCATAAGAGATATAAACGATGACCTCAATAGAATAGCCACGTGGTCAGAAAAAAACTGCTTAGTACTAAACCCTACAAAAACAAAATACATTGTATTTGGTACCATGCAGCAGATGAAAAAAATCCCTACATCACTAAACTTAATGCTTATGGGTGAGCCTATCGAAAGGGTATATGAAGCACGAAATCTCGGACTTAACATGGATAACAATCTCAGATACGAGAAACACGTAGCTGTTTCGGTACAAAACTGTTTCTATCGATTAAAAGTCCTTTACAAAATGAGACCGTTTCTATCTGAAGAACTCCGCGAACAGCTAGTCGAATCCCTTGTACTATCCAAATTAAACTATGCAGACACAGTTTTCGGTCCACGTCTATTGGCTCGAACGGATAGACTAATTCAACGAGTTCAGAACGCATGTGTTCGATTTTGTTATACGATTCCCCCCAGAACTCATGTTACCCCCTTTATTAACCAACATTCCATACTTAAAATGAAATCACGACGCAAGTACCACTTGGCTTGTCTATTATTTGGCGTCATAAAGTATCAACAACCCAAGTACTTGTACAACAGGCTAAGTTGGGTATCCAGTAGAAGAGAATGCTCTAGTAGGCACTGTTCACAGCAGCTTTCGATACAACCGCATAAAACGGCAGCCTTTAGAGGCAGCTTCCGCTACGCTGCATCCAAAGTGTGGAATAATATACCACCGCCGATAAGGGCTATTAACACCATAGAAACTTTCAGAAGACGATTACGCCAGTTCCTTATAGAAGAACAGCAGAAGACTGGCATGATTATTATAAACGTCTCGATTATATGATGTTATAGTGGTTTACGCGTAGTTTGTATGTTAAATTGATGATATTGCAGCGGGTTAATGCGGACGCGCCGTATGTGTCTATTCTGTGAATGAATCACATGTAACTAAAAATAAATGTATATATATATAATTATAAACGATAACGAACGAGTGTAATGCATTTAACATATATTATATTTTATTCTATTTTTTATTTGCAAAATATTTATGTATTTATACCTAATAAGCGAAAAGATTTTGTAATTATGTTTTTTTATTTTTTTATCGTTCTTTTAATCATATTTGGTCTGAGTGACATCCGTGAGTCCTACACAAACTGGTTCAGTTGAAAACCAGCGCTAGGCACCAAATGTCTAGCATATTGCTGAACTGAACCTTTTTGGCGCAGATGTGAGACACACATAGGGTGGTTTTCTCTTATTATAATAATTATTGTTATATATTTTTTAATTGTGTTTTCTCATTTTTGTTGCCAAATAAATGTTTTTTCTTTCTTTCTTTCTTTCTTTCAAATCAGAAACAATCACACTGTGGTTTTTGTTGAGATCCTGGAGTCCTGCTTGAGTGCTCGATCTCGAAGATGGCCATTCCGGTGGTTTTAGTTGGTAAGAGTCCGGCATACCCTCCGCCTTTCACCGGGTGGCGGAAGGGCATGCTGTTTTTGGCACAGGGTAGAAATATAAATTTTTAAAACTTAGTTACTTTACTACCGCGTAGTCATATTCTGCCGCCATGCAGTACTTCTAAAACTTTTATACTCCGGTTTGAAGGCAGAACTGTAATTAGTAAAATTATTGGGCTTAAGAATAACTAATGTCTCCACGTGACGAGTGCTGTTTGGTGCCACGCAGAACTGGTCCTAGGTAGTATTGCATTTGTTATAGGCAGGCGTGACGCCTACCACCAGGTGCATGACACGCTCGTTTCTTCTCTGCGTTGGATGAGGGTCGAAAACTAGAATGTGTGACGAATCGAAAGTTTATGGAATTGAAAGATTACCATAGAGGTGCTATGGTGATTCAGTCTTTTTACCTTTCCACTGACGAAATGATCGACTTCGTTACGTCGATGACATGTTGATCAGTGTAATATGCTTCAGTCCAAAGTTGAATATTCAAACATCAGCTCGTAAACGTCCACTATTGAACATGGGCCTCCCAATGATCACAAAAATGAGCGGTCATAGGGGATGTTGCCATAATTACCACACTTGGCAGGGCGTTCGTGATCGCAGTATGTTTTTATTAGCACACGAGAGGACATTGCTGCCCATTCTCTTGATAGCAACCCTTGGTCGCCTTGTACGACACCCATGGATGGAGAGAAGTGGCCTATTGTATGATGGAAACCACACGGAACATTTTGATGTAATAAACAACACTTTATTAGACTGGTAACACTATAATAACGGTATATAATCAATATATATTTCCAAGAACATTATGCATTTTACTAGTACAGTGAACTAATAGTTAAACTTCTAGAAGTCCTTGCTATATAACTCAAAACTGTTCCAAATACAAAAAATGAATCTTACACCGTTTAAATAAAACGCCATGTTTGAATGTTCGTCCAGATTAGATGCCATTCGGTGTGCAAATAAAACGGTCGGGACGTTATCGGCGGCGCTGCTGTATTAAGCGTTGCATAATGCAGAGACGTGCTCGCGCTGCTGTGGTCGCATTACGACTAACTGGCGTGGCGCCAACTGTGCTCCAAAGAGCCTAGACACAAATACCATTTAAGCTCGTTGTTGATTATTAAGTTTTGTTTTTCTTTTTTTGCAGGTACGTTTCCAAACAACGCCACCAAGGGAGGAAATGCTACTATTCGAGGGACTCTTCTTCAAGCTGTTTAAGGATCTTGGAAAGATTTTTATTGCGTTGTTTTTAACACAGTTGTCCACTGAGGCGTTTCGTAGTTTAGCACACAAAAAGTGGTGTTGTCATTGTTCTGTATCCGTCGTTTATCTGTGTCGCGCACGATCGGTCCGGCACAATAAGTTTAATTACAACTGTGTGGTGCATCATGTCACAACTCATTTAACATTTTGTACGGATCGTTGCGACTAATTCATATGCAAACGCTTGGTGCGAGAATTGCTGTTAAAGTTATTTGTATGGCCACAGACTTTATGTACAAATCAAATTATAGATTTCATATATAATACATTTGACGGCACGGTTGGTGCAGTGGCTGAAACAGTCGGCTGCTGCGCTCCGAGTCGTGGGTTCGATTCCCGCACGGAACAAATATTTGTATGATCTGCAGGTAGTTGTTCCGGGTTTGGGTGTATTGTGTGTGGAATTTGTGTCTGTAAACGCACCCACGACACAGGAGAAATACTAGTGAAATACTACTAGAAATACTAAAAAAACACACACACGCACACACAACACATCCACACACACAACCCATCCACACACCACACACACACAACACATCCACACACAACACATCCACACACTACACACACAACACATCCACACACACCCAAACGCTCACGCGCGTGCACACACGCGGTTATATGTACACAGTCTGTAAGACACGCATATTTATTTATAGTTTTATGCACAATGATGGCATACAAGGCGGACGGCATTGAGCCGTATGGCGTTCTCTACCAGTCAACCTTTGGGTTAAAAAGAAATGCATCGGAAAGAGGTACAAAAAAGATATATTACATAAATTTTATAATGACATATACAAACATAAAAATCTACAGACTATAGATACGGTCAAATACATATTTAAAATATACTAATTATTAAATAATACGTATCACTTTAACCATGCCCGTAATTGTCAATTAGGATTTCAGCGAATGCAAAAATAATACCCGAACTCAGCGTTTGAAAGAAAATTTACTTGGCACTTTCTTTATCTTATTTCCATATACGCACACTATTTAAGTATTTCCCTGATTATCTTAAAAAGTCGAGAAAACTTAAGACATTACCAATAAAAAAAGTGATCAACAAAATCCATATTCTGTTGCTCGCAAGTGGCCCGTCTGTCGCCCGCTGCACAGCTAGGTCGCTCTCGTATGTATGGAAGTTTGATTGTGGCATAAACTCAGGATTGACTTGGAGCAGAGACGAGTACAAGTAGAATAAAACATGTGTCGACGTCACGTCGCGGTTACGAGCACGTGTAAAGTTGCAAAGGTCTCATTTTGTTTCATAAAACTGGTAAGTGCTTTTTACCCGACTGTAAAAAGAATGGAGGGTCGTGTTTTTACGTCCTACAATTCAAATTTTAGATTGTTTCCTGCTGGTAGGTCTCTTATTAGACGCGAGGCCACGACACAGTGCCACCATTATGATAGCGATCAGGACACCGCACAGCACACGCCGAGCTGCGGATCCTGGTCGATCGGATCGGGCAAGATCTCTCTCTGCCAGCAGTAGTGTCGGCTATGTTGGCAGAGCATGAAAATTGGAATGCAGTGGTCTCCTTCTGCAAGAGCGTCATGCTCCAGAAGGAGACCGCAGAGCGGGATCGGGAGAGGGCCGATCCCACTCGAAGAAGGAGGAGACGGCGCCGGGGTAACATCCGCCCTGGCGCCTATTTTCCATACGCCTGAAACCCCCTGCCGTCGCTACGAGGCGTGGGGCCTCTGGGTTCACAGGTGTGCAGATTGGGGATCTGCGTGCCCACACCGAGCGACCCACGAGAAGACGGTGGCGCGCATGTGGTCACGCGCTGCCGTGTGCGCATTGCACAGCGCACAGGGTAGCTTCGACGATCGCCTTTACAATTCCCCCGGGGGGTGACCGCTTTACAGTCACCCTCTCCGAGTTGTGCCTATAGGCGTGGTACCAGTGAACGGCTCTAGTGTAATCGTACGAGGATATGGTGTCGCCATGCCATGCCAGGGATATAATAAGATTCCTACCACTAGTAAACAATATTTTCCTCCTATTTAGTGAATCAAATATGTAGCGACCTCGGCAACACAGACAGCTCTACACAGCATTATATTGCTACTAAAAGTCTCGTATTCGTCGGGCCTCCTGAATACTGAATCTGATAACAACGTACCGGTGGTGGTGTGAATGAGTAAGTTGTTCCACTTTCAAGTGCTCCGGGCAACTTTGATCTAGTTTCCAAATAGGATTTAGGTGATATGTGTGCTGTACTTAATACATGCATATGTAGTCAGGCTAATCTAATTCTGCAATGGGAGCAAGCAAACAATAACTACCGAAATCTCTGCAATGTATTTATTATTCCAATGCAGAGTTACCTTTGCCTGGTCTGTACTTACTTGCTTAGTCTGACAAATCGAGCCATGCATGGGCATACTAAGAACTTTGCATAGATATGGGCAGTTATTGTATGCGGTGTTGCCTTAACTCCTGTGCAGAGTTCGCTTGGCCATACTATATTATCATGCATGTCAATCTCTATGGGGAGTTCAAGGTTCAGGGGCTCAGCCACTTCTATCAACGTAAGCCTTTTCTCAACTTTGCTGGGGATCGGTTCTTGAGTCTGGCTAGTGCGAGTACATATGTTTATTTCTTTAATAATTATCGAATACGTCAGCTTTTTCAAAACATTAAACTTAACACTGGGTGTTAAAGTATTATAGGATTGTTCAATGGAATGTCCGTCTTGTCATAAGTGTTTGAAGCACATTTTCTGTGTGGTGTTCGGATTTAGAATATAAAGATAAAAATATTTTTATTCATGTAAAACCATATGCTTGCCGTGTGGTGCCGGCTCAGAATACCACCACCCCATCTCCTCTCGTGGGTGTCGTAAAAGTCGACTAAGAGATTAGCCGGAGGATGGGCAGCAGCGTCCTTCGAATAAATTAACAACTCAACTGCGATCGCCAACCCGTCTGCCAAGCGTGGCGATTATGGCAAAACCCCCCAATGAGCCCACAGCACACCCATATTGGTCGTTGTGGTGATTTTTGGGGGAGGCCTGTGTCCAGCAGTGGACTTCATTCGGCCGAAATTATTATATTATTATTTCCTTTATTGAATACAACACATATAAATTACATTTTTAAATACATAAAAAACATAATATATATTTAAAAATATAAAAAATAGTAGCCGACCGGCGTCGGGAACAAGGTCCAAGTCACCGGTGGTTAGGGCTCCAGAGAGAGGAACCTCCTGACAATTCGAGCCGTGTCAAGGAGTACCGCTTTCTGTATCAAGCCCTTGACCCAACCGCCCAACGAGAGCCTCTTAAGGTGTTGGTCGAGGCTCTTGGGTATTAGACCATTGGCCGTAACGACTATCGGCACAATGATTGCAGAGTCTACCTCCCACATGTCGACAATCTCGTGGGCCAAGTCAAGATACTTAATTTGTTTATCTTTCTCGGCTTTCACGAGATTCTCGTCATGTGGAATAGTTATATCCACAATCATTGTGCGTCGCTCTGTTCGATCTATCACCACTATATCAGGCTTATTGGCTACAATAGTCCTGTCAGTGATGATAGATCGATCCCAGTACAGTGTGACATGGTCATTTTCGAGAACTGGGTCGGGCATATACTTGTAGTATGGTACTTCTGAAGTCACAAGGTTGTATTGCAGTGCAAGTTGCTGGTGGATAATCTTGGCCACTTGGTTATGCCTGTGCAAGTACTCGCCGTTAGCAAGACGAGAACAACCGGAAATAATGTGACGGATAGACTCGCCCGGACGGTGGCATGCCCGACAGATGTCCACCGTGCCGTCCTTCACAATATATTTCCGGTAGTTATTCGTCATGATAACTTCATCCATAATTGCACAGATAAAACCTTCGGTTTCCCCAAAGAGGTCACCGAAACGTAGCCAAGATACGGACGCTAGAAAGTTCACATCGGGCCCATGTAAGGCCCTGTAAAAGCGTCCGTGAAGCTCCTTGCTTTGCCATACCTCCTTACGATCATTAGTGTCCAGTACTACAGGCATACGCCAGTTCTCTTTAGCCAAGGAGAGCGGGGTGAGTCCCTTGTCTATTGCAACCACATCTCGGTGCATCCCCACTTCAGCATGGAGAAAGTACTCCCTGAGGCTACACACCTCACGATTGTGGAGGGTCTTGGCATTTAAAAAGCCTCGACCCCCACACTTTCGTGGGATGTATAGCCTCATTACCGATGAACGTGGGTGATGGATCCGGTTTGTGGTTAGCAATGTACGAACTCTTCTATCCAGAGCGTCCAATTCAGTCTGAGTCCACTTGAGTATGCCGAAGGAGTACATTAAGACTGGCATGACCCAACTATTGAAGGCGCGCACCTTGTTACCGCGTGATAAAAGACTTTTTAGTACTTTTTTCAGGCGGCCAAAGAAGCGTTCCCTCAACAATTGTTTCATGTCAGTCTCGTTTATGCCTAACGCTTCTGACATACCCAAGTATTTGTAAGTTTCGGTTGAGGAGAGGGATCTGAAATTTATGGAATCCGAAAGTTGTATTCCCTCGGATTCCATAATCCCTCCTCGTCTGACATGCATGACTGCACATTTGTCCACACCAAATTGCATCCTGATAGAGTTACTGAAAGTTTCAGTTATCTTTAGTAACTCCATAAGTCGCAAATTGGTGGGGGCAAAGAGTTTCAGGTCATCCATGTACAGAAGATGGGATATTATCTGACCACCTCTTCTCATCCTGTAGCCTAACCCTGACCCGTCCAGCAGTGTGCTCAGAGGGTTCAAGGCTAAGCAAAACCACAGGGGACTCAGACTGTCGCCCTGAAATATTCCCCGCTCGATCTTTATAGGTTCACTGTCCTCTCGGATCTGTCGACATCCTGGATAGTGAAGAACCGTCCTCCATTGTCTCATACATGCCATTAAGAAGGTGCGTAGAGTTGTATTTATTTTATACAACTCTAGCACCCTCAAAAGCCATGTATGTGGCACTGAGTCATAGGCCTTCTTATAGTCTATCCAACATGTCGACAGATCTTTACGATTACGTTTAACCTGTTGGCTAATGGCCATGTCAATAAGCAGGAGCTCCTTAGTACCACGGCACCCATTCCTACATCCATTCTGAGAAGTAGACATGATAGAATTGGTGTCAATGTGATGGTTAATCTTTGTTCTCAGGATGGATGTAAGAAGTTTATAGACCGTCGGTAAACAAGTGATCGGCCTATAATTTTTGGGTTCCGTGGTACTACCAGATTTATGGAGCAGGTGGGTAACTCCCATAGTAAGAAACTGTGGTAGCGACCCAGACTCTAAAGACAACTGGAACTGGGACGCCAAACGGGCATGTGAACTACGCAACCACTTCAGCCAAAAATTGTGTAGCCCATCCGGTCCTGGAGATTTCCAGTTGGGCAACGGATGGACTGCATTAGCTACGTCTTGGGGGCTAATTACAATTGCCCCCATTTCGGTTATCGGTTCACATGCTCGTTCAACGTCCCGTATCCAATCATTTTCCGAATGACTGATGGGCACCGACCAGATGTTGCGCCAGAATGTGTTCATGGCATCATCATCCGGCAGGTGCACATCATCCACTTCTTTATCAGGTCGCTCCCAAGTTCTATATACCCACCTTTGATCACTTTGGAATATACGATTTATGGTATATCGCTCCACTCGCCGCTTGTATCTACGGATACGGTTTGCCCATGCATAAACTTTCTGCTTCAAAAAGTCGATGCGCTCTGTGACATGGTACATATATTCTCGGGGATTAATATCAGTTCCCGAGAACGCCCGTCTCACAAAGCGCATCACTCTTGGGCGGGTGTTGCCCGCCTTGAAGCAGATAAGTTTGCCGATGAGTGCCCTAGCCTCACTAATACGACCCTCAATCCTATACTGCCAAGCTGGCACGGCAGACTTCGGTCGTGTAGCTCTGTCGTTTGGAAACTTAACATGAGCCACACGACATGCCGCAACAGCCGCACAGTAGAGGATTGAATGTGTATCAGCCAGATCTTCGCTACTATCAAAATAATTTGGTAGCATATTATTATTATTATTATAAAACCATATGCAGGCACTTATGAATAGTCAAGACTTTAGTTGCCGCGTTCCAAGATGTTGATTTCCTATGGAGAAGAACGGACAGAAACTCCATGGTTACTCTTTTTAAATCATAATAATTGTTACAGTATTTTTGGTTACATTGTTCTCAAAATAAATAATGTAAGGACAATGTAGCAGAAAAAAGTAAACTTCTTTAAAAGTCCACACTAAACAAGCCTGACATTTATGTTAAATTGTCATGACAGCATTAAGCTGACCAATCCCAACAGAAAAGCACTCGTTCACGAGCATGACGCACCACACCATCTCCTCCTGTGGATGTCGTAAAAGGTCACTAAGCGACTCTAAACTAGAGGGATAAGCAACAGCGTCCTTTCTGGGCAATAGTAACCATACTGCGCTCACCAACCCGCCAAGTGTAACTAGTACCGCCAAATTCATCCAAGGACGATACAAATAGACAACTGGCCCCCAGTGTAATAGATTATTTTAGATATCTGTGGGGGAGGCCTATGTTCAGCAGTGAACTTCCTTCGGCTGATATGATGATAATACGATCATGACAATTTAACCCAGTGAAAATGATTTAAGTTGACTAAAGTTCCGGTTTATGATTTGGCGATTATAAAGCTCGACCTTCGCTTCGCGTTCGAGGCATGCAATAATCCCATACAAAAAATCTCGTACGTAAATTGAAATTCGGTGACATATTAAAGAATGCAAAATAGTAAAATACAAAATCAACAGTATCGGGGCCTGATAAAGTTATATCAACCTTTTTTTTTTTTTTTTTATTGATGTCCAGTGGAAATTCTACATGGAACTTCCTTCACCCCGGGGAAGGGCGAAGGGGTATGCCGGACTCCTACCGGCTAAAACCACTGGAGCGGTCATCTTCGGCACCGAAGGGGGGCTCCAGGTCCTCGTAAGATCACACTAGAGCCGCCCATTGGTGCCACGCTTTTAGGCACATCTCAGAAGGGATGACTGTAAAGCGGTCACCCCCTCTAGCGGAGGGAACGCGACTGTAAAAAGGTCGCCCCCCCAGGCACTTCTCGGGGAGGATTGTAAAGGATCCCCCCAAGCCTCGCTTTGCGCTATGTTGCGCACACGGCGGCACGTGACCACGTGCGCGCCACCGTCTTCCCGGGGGTCGCTCGGTGTGAGCACGCAGACTCCCCAATCTGCGCACCCGCGACCCCCGAGGCCCCCCACCCATGAGGTGACGGCAGGGGGCAAAGTTATATCAACCTATTGGAGAGTATTCAAGAGAACTTTAACAAGAGGAACAACTTGATGGAATCAGATACACGAAGTACAAGCAAATGGAAAAAAATCGTTTGGTACAGTTCATGAAAGAGCAAAATTGGATTTCTGGGGTGGAAGGCCTGGTGACCTGAGATACAGGCTTCAGCCTAGTTTAGGCACCAGTCTCCCACAGTAAATTTGAATATTACTGTAACTTCTATTTGAACGCGTCTGTGACGCGACTGCGGGGGGCGGCGAGCTAGCGGTATGAAATGATACTTGTGATCAGGGGTGCGTCATGTTCGGTTAAGAGGAAAAAGGGTTGACTTTTTACTGTAAAACTTAATTATAACAAATCTTAATTTTCTCTTCTTTATGGTGCTTTTCACATTCATTTATAAAATACTAGCTGCCCGACCCAGCTTCGCACAGGAAGGTACATGAAAACCCGATTGCAGCGTCACTTACCGGGTCGAATTGTGAATATTAACCATCCAGGGACTCACACATACATCAAAATCATCAAGACCGGTCCAGCCGTTTCGGAGGTGTACACTGACATACACATGTACAGAAGAATTATATGTATAAGATGGTCTCCCAAATAGTTAAGATTGCGGTCTTTGTAGTTACCGCGCTGTGCTGGCGGGTATATGAAACCCGTAGGTACTGTTCCCAAACAAGAAATTCTAATGAAATCGTCATGTCGTCTGTTACAACAATGTATCGCCCCGTAACTTCAAACCTCTTCTCGTCCTTTTTATAGTCACTACATTAGTTAAAGCTGGTATGCTATTAATCCAATATCTCTGTCCAGTGTACATTTGATCAAATTGGACGACAAATCACAACTTAATGGTTATCAAGGCAATATTTAATGAGTATGAAAGCAACCAATGTCTTCGAAATACAAGGGACGGTGATTATAAAAAACTTTTAAACAAAAAATACCGACTTCAAAAACCCAATACGGATAGAAAAGAAGATATTAAAACACGTAGTGCCAAGGCATTACTAGCATCACATATTAGGTTTATATATAGGGAACTAGCATCACGGGAAGCATATTTAGACACAGCAGTAGGATATTAGATTTAAATATTGACATTTATGACGCATGCCATTCGATGTTTTTATGTTAATAAAACTATATTACGCGTAGGCAAAGACAAGTCGGACGTATAAATGACGTCATCATACTTTTTCAGTATTAATTTATTTATTCCGAATTAAAGCAATAAAAAAATGGAAAAAGAACCTGCCCCGGACACAAAAATCATCATTTCGGCCGAATGAAGTCCACTGCTGGACACAGGTCTCCCAGGATCTTTGTTCACCACAACGACCAACATGGGTGTGTTGAGTGCTCATTGGGGGGTTTTTGCCATAATCGGCACGCTTGGCAGACGGGTTGGCGATCGCTGTTGAGCTGTTAATGTACTCGAAGGACGCTGCTGCCCATCCTTCGACTAATCCCTTAGTCGACTTTTACGACACCCACGGGAGGAGATAGGGTGGTGTTATTCTGAGCCGGCACCACACGGCCAGGACATAAAAATATAGAAATGGTATTTTTGTTTTAGGGGCTTATTAATATTTAAATGTTGTCCATTGAGAACCTCCTCCTTTTGGAAGCCAGTTAAAAGTAAAATAATGCGTTTAGAATTGATTACGGCATTTGTTAAACATCACATCCTGGACAAAGGTGTCGGAAGAATGGAAACGAAACGCAGTCGGCAAAGTAATTTTATTAAACCTTGAACAAAGCAATTGGATGAGTGGGAGGGCTCTTGGCGGCTTCAACGATTAACACAAGGATGGCCACTAAACATACATTTTTACCCCCAGATTTTGTTTCTAGCATCCTTATTCGGTGAATGCGAGACGCCGCGCCGGTCGTAATAAGCTGCGATTTTTTTATCGCGCTCGCGTGTTCCTTTGAGTTTTAGAGTGTCCAATAAATGTTTACGCGCTAAGCTAAGCGAGCGACGCGTTACTTTTATAGTATTGCGTCGGTTATTGCATGAATTATGTCGCGTTTGTGTTTTCAATATACCTATGTGACGAAATCTGTGACGTAGGTATTTTTTTAGTATTGCATTTTGTTGCTTTCAGGTTCTAAAGACAAGAGATTTAATTCACATTTTGATCGTTCTTGTCAAGACAATCCTAAACCTCAAATAGGGCTCGAATTTTCGACAAGAAAAACTGATAGACTCGCCCTCTATGACATGTGAAATAATTCCACTTATGGAACGCACGCAGTCAACAACTAACGCAACAGAAAATATCGCGTTTTGTGCGTGAAATTGAAGAGTAAAACCCTGGTCGTGTCGTTCCTAACAATGATAGACAACTCTCAAAACGTGGTGAGTACTGGCAAATTCCTCCCTGACTATAAGCAGCATGTAACTGGTGGTCTATGGGGGAGGACTTTGTTCATGATATGATCTCATAAAACAGTTTCAGCGGTCATTAAGAGAGCCTTTCTGACGTCTACGCTCAGATAAGTATCGATGTACAGAGCGTTGATGATGCTACTTCAAGAACTCTTCGACGTGGCACCAACAGTATAGAGAAGGTTCGAGGTGCGTTCGGCCACAGCTGAGCGCGACTTATTTCCGACAATAGATTACGTGGACGGCATTACGTGCCATAGTAAACACGGCTCCGTATCAAGCTATACATTTCCAAAATAAACTGATCTCGCATTGTATAGGTTTTCCGTACGATGTGAGATCAGCATAAATTGACGGATTGACTTGACGGATAGTATTAAGCATAAACAAAAAATCTATTACCACCTCTTACGAGCACATGCGCAACGTCATGTGAAAGAAAGAGATGTCTATAGAGCATTGGTTACAGCAAAATAATCGAATAGCACCGTTTCTTACTCGCGTCGTGTGTTAACCAGGTGGTTTCAGGTAAATATAGCTGTAGGCGCGCAACGCTTCAAGACGTGTGCGAACGGTTAGTGCTTTCTCTTTTTATTACACGTAATGCTCGCATTAGGATGACAGGTCTTTATAACTGGAAATTTGTTCAACTTAATATGCTCTATCTAAATATGAAAGACAGAGATGTCTATAGAGCATTGGTTCATCATCATCATCATATCGGCCATTTATACGTCCACTGCTGAACAAAGGCCTCCCTCATAGATTTCCACAACTGTATCATCATTTTGGGGGGAATTAGCCGATACTCACCACGCTTGGCAGGCGGGTTGGTTACAGCAAAATAATCGAATTGCGCCGTTTTTTACTAACAATCCACTTTCTGTTAAAACTGTTAGCGTCGTGTGCTAACCAGGTGGTTTCAGGTAAATATAGCTGGAAATTTGTTCAACTGAATATGCTTTATCTATGTACGCAGATAACACTTTATCTTTTGCGCATTTCAATATCAACCCACAGACTTCATAAGATAGAAGAAGAAGAAGTACTCAATGTGTTTTATTATTATAAAACATCGAGTACGCACCTATTCCCAAGTAGGTACGTTACAGTACCTACAAACATTATCTCGCCGTATACGTTTTTATTTTCACACCGACCCGTATTTAACAGATAAATAAAACTTTATACCGGTCCCTAAAATTATTGAATAATTTATGCGACAGCGAGGAAAATCCTAATCGCTGGGGACTGAACCAATTGACTAAATTCTTGTTCTGAACTTTGTGCGCGCCATAAAGAGACGGTAAATTTTGCGACATCCCTAATAGGTACTGAGTATTGGGTTTGGCCATGGAGTAATAAGACTGGAATGCACAGCAAGTACGGTTCCCGGCAAAGATTAGACTCTCTTCGGTGTAGTAAAAGGCGACTAAGGCTTGATGCCAGGAGGCCCAAATGCCCATCATCAACATTGTTCTTCCACAATAAATGTCTTTGTTCTAGTAATAATCGTCTAAAATTCTACCTTCTTCGTCCAATCGATTATATTGTGGAATGAGCTCCCCCTTCAAATCAGGATGACTAACAATCGGAACAACTTGAAATTAAATTACGAAAATACCTTTTCGACAGTACGTCAGCAGATTCATCTCAGCTCTGATTTATTTTGATGTAATATGTAAGAATGTGTTTATTTAATATATATTTATGAATGTAATGTTTATGTACGTTTATATATAATAAAAATATGTCATCGCATCTATACCTTTATTTCATATTTTGTTGGTGCATCTACCTTGTTGTTCTCTGCATCAGACGATGGGTGCGTCTGGCAGAAAATGCCTACGGCGTAAAGACCAACTTTGTACACGTTTGTGCATTAAGTATAAATAAATAAACATTCTCCCGCGTGCTAATAACAACATACTGCGATCAAGCCTACGCCCAGCGGACATTCATGCTGAACTTCCTCCGCCCCGGGGAAGGGCGAAGGGCATACCGGACTCCTACCACCTAACACCACTTGAGCGGTCATCTTCAGCAACAAAGGGGGGCTCCAGGACCTCATACGATCATACTAGAGCCGTACCACGCCCATAGTCGGTCCTGGTTCCTGTAATATAATGTTTTACACTAGTACAAGTACCAATGTTACAACATTACTGATACGCCCTCTAAATCTGTGTGTGCCCAGTTAGTAAAAATTTTTGTATACCTCTTCATTATTAAATGTATTATTATATAGGCACATCTCGCAGGGGGTGACTTTAAAACGGTTACCCGCCCCGAGTGAATTGGAACAGGACCCCCTGAAACTGAACACACTGCGGTCGAGCATTGTGATTATGGCAATATAGCGCGAAGCCGTTCGTTCACTGAAGGACATTTCAATGTTATCATGAGCTCCTCCATGTCATTTCAATGTAATTACAATGAGCTGTCATATATATACATATATATATATATATATATATACGCTATACCGTAAGTCGGTAATGGGGTTACTACACCTACACATATCGATCGACATTGATCGGCTGTGTTGATCAACGTCGATTATAGACCGTTTAATGTCGACCACTGTGTGCGCATTACACCAAACCAATATGCTATCGATTGGACACACTAATACAGTGCCCCGATCTTGAGCGTTCAGTGAACGGATCAGGAGTGTGGGGAAAGCTTTGAGCAGTTGCATACCGCCTATTAGACCCAAAAAAGTCTTCTGAGCAAGTTAAAGGGGCTATTATGATATTTGATGAGACAGTCGCTCGCACATCAGCACTCCATTTCTTCTTATTCCTTGGGTTGAGTTCATCTTTATGACGTGGTCTCGTGAAATGTTATTAAGTTGAAGGCGGTGTTGAGTTTTAACACCATTTGTATCGACCTCTGCTTGTCTGAACTGGAGCTTTTGTTGGTTCTGTGTATATGTGTGTGTAATGTATATGTCGCAGTCATATTGTATAGTACGCCGTATTACACAAAGGCTAGTTATATTCTATAAATCCATATTTTAATTGAGATGTTCTAGGGTGTTTAGCAGTTAATATTCTTTTGAATTTAGGATTATTATGTGATGATTTTACTCATTTTTCATTTTATCTCATAATGTTAGTGTAACAAGAACATCTTTCGTTAACTTATTATATACATATGTTGCAGGGAGATGCAAAAATAAGGAGATTTGATCAAATCCCTAAGATGTGTGACACTGTGGGGCGGATCCGACTCCGATAATTTAGGTTTAGAATGCATTTCGCTCCCGCCTTGGCCTTTGTGATTACATTATTTAAGGGTATTTCCCCACAGTGTTGTAATTTTAACATCTTGAGTGAATTGATCATCTAACTTAGGGATTTGATCAAATCTCCGTTTTTATCATTTCCTTGCGACGTATACCTTCAGAACCCTCTCAATTATCAAAGCATCTTCAAACCTGGAGATGATGACAGTATCATCTCAGCGTTTGTTCGTGGTTCATCATCATTATCATTTCGGCCGAATAAAGTCCACTGCTGCACACAGTCCTCCCTCAAAGATCACCAGAACAACCGATATCCGTGTGTTGAGTGCTCATTGGGGGGTTTTGCCATATTCGCCACGCTTGGCAGGCGCGTTGGCGATCGCAGTTGAGTTGTTAATATATTCGAAGGACGCTGCTGCACATCCTCCGGATAATCCCTTAGTCACCTTTTACGACACCCACGAGACGAGATGGGTTGGTGCTATGCGTAGCCGGTACCCCACGGCATGGGTTTATGTGTTGTGCATATTCTGTAGTAATGGGTTATATATACGATGAGCCTTTGATTCCTTCCGAAAAATTACGGGAAGGTTATCTTCTAACGGAGTCCAAACTGAGCCCAATTCTAATCACTGTCACATTCCTAAATAAATTCCAAATTCGCTTTGTGCACCAACCTCTCAGTCACTCAATTTATTCCTAGTCCTTGTTTTACCCACATCACCATAACAGGCCTTCGACCGTCTCGTGTCACCCCGTATTGTGATGGCATTATGATGTTATTGGCAGGAAGAGTACCCTTTTGACATATACCCTTAGTGTACAGTCGAGTTCACGATCAAGTTGGCGTTCAGCGAGGCGGGGCCTTCGGCGTTCGCGCCAACCACACGGGTACTTGTGCAAGTATCGGGAGTGGCGGCCGAGCGACGCGGCGGGAACGGCGGGCTGTTTACGTCGCCAGCTATTTAAACCAATTTTAAACGGATTCTATCGCGTATATTATAGATTTTTGTTTTTCCTGACGTTTCGAACACTTTGCAGGGGTGCAATTCCTTAAGCTCAAACATCCGTACATCCTTGAAAACAGAATCGAAATAACGGTGTAAAACCAATTCGGTATTCGTTAAGACATGATTGAAGCTATTCAAGGACACGTTGCAGAAGGTAAGCCATGAGGACCAGTATTAGCGATTACCAATTTGGGTTATCACTATTATTTCAATTCTGTATTCAAAGATGTATGGATGTTTGAACTTAGAGACTTGCACCTCTGGGTTTGTGGTCGCAGGATTACTAAGGTGACAGGCGTCCTTACAGATTTAAAAAATATAGTTTATTTTATCTACCGTACAATATTAATCAAAAATTAGTTTCGATGCACGCAGTAATCACTCACAGTATCTTGATGTTTTTAGTGCGGTATGTTGTTTGGTGTCCCAATCCCATCCTGCGACCACGGACCCTGCAAAGTGTTCGAAACGTCAGGAAAAACAAAAATCTATAATATACGCGATATAATCCGTTTAAAACTGTTTTATTATGAGTAATGATCGCGAAAACCTAAGACATTACTATATAAACCAATTTTGTGATTTGGGGCAGTACTAGAAGTCATGTCGTTCGAGGAAATGAATATAGAACTTTAGAATAAACCACATAATTTCTTCTAAATCATCATCTTGTCAGCCATAGAACGCTCACTGCTGAACAAAGGTTTCCCCCATAAATTTGCACAATTGTGTCGTCATTTAGGGGGGGGGAATTGCCAATACTCACCACATTTGGCAGGCGGGTTGGTGAGTGCCGTATGGTTACTCTTCTACAAAAGGGACGCTGCTGTCTATCCCTCTGGTTTAGAATCCCTTAGTCGGCTTTTGCCGTGTGGTGCCGGCTCAGAATGCCACCACCCCATTTCATCCCGTGGGTGTTGTAAAAGTCGACTAAGGGATTAACCGGAGGATGGGCAGCAGCGTCCTTCGAGTTCATTAACAACTCAACTGCGATCGCCAACCTGTTGCCAAGCGAGGCAATTATGGCAAAACCCCCCAATAGCCCACAACACACCTATCTCGGTCGTTGTGGTGATATTTGGGGAAGGCCTGTGTCCAGCAGTGGAATCCAGTCGACCGAAAATGATGAGTCGGCTTTTACGACATCCACGGGAGGAGATGGAGTGGTGCTATATTCTTAATCCGGACACCACACATATAGAACGACATCGACGCCATGATGAGACGCTGAGCGTTCACTGCCGTGCACCAAGGCCACTTCATGAACGCTCTCTCGACGGTCGCCCTCACAGCTGAACGCTTTTTCACTCAGGGGTGCAATTTTCTAAACTCAAACATCCATACATCCTCGAATGCAGAATTGAAATAATGGTGATAACCCAATTTGGTAATCGCTAAGGCTGGTCCTCATGGCTCACCGTCTGCAACGTGTCTTTGAATAGCTTCGTGTCTTAACGAATACCAAATTGGTTTTACACCGCTATTTCGATTGTATATTCAAGGATTTATGGATGTTTGAGCTTAAGGAATTGCACCCCTGGCCACTATTACACGTTTCTTACTACACTCACGGTGAGAGAGAGCGTGGCTAACTCTTCACGGAGTAGCCATTCACATCAAATAGAATCATCTTCACCAAATTGTCTTATAATTAATCAACTTCTAAATTCCACCCACATAATTTATTCGTAGGCTCGCTCGTCCACTTTCACCCAATTTATCCGGGCAGGCCGTCTATTGAATTCGTAATGTCGGCGTACCACCTGACCGCTTTTCGCGAGCTACGATGTTTTATTTATGTTGAGAACACACTTAAGATTGCTTTTAAGTGACTGATTACGTTGAGTTTATTACGCTACTGTGACTTTATGAATACAGCATCAAAGAAGTTGTCATGCTTTTTAGAAGTATATGGTAATTTATTGGAACGAAGTTCCTTACGGCAGGCTTGGAGGGGATAGGGATTTTGCTGCGCGACCGAACTGAAAAAAATGTGATAGTAAAACCGTAAGAAAAAATCCGTGGAAAAAAGTGCGTGGAATAAAACCGTTAAATGAGACGTGCGCAGGCACGACAGTCGCATACACAAGCGAGTAGTGTATAAGTGTCGATTCTACATTAGCCGAAGGAACTTCGTTCCTACCTGGTGTCCCACGACACCACATATTTTTTCCATGCTCGCAGTAATCACTCACAGTGTCTTGATGTTTTTTAGTGTGGCATGTTGTTTGGGACTTTATTATAATAATAAATTAGACAAAAGAGTAGTGTTACGAGATCAGTTTAAAAAAGATGAACTAGGACAAAAACTCGGGACATAGAAACAGTGCATTAAAATTAATAAAATCTTTTAAAACAAATAATGACAACAATCAAACCTGCAGATCTACCATTACTTAGGTACTATTATAATTCGGGGGTCGCGGGTGCGCAGATTGGAGAGTCTGCGTGCTCACATCGAGCGACCCCCGGGAAGACGGTGCTGCGCACATAGTCACGTGCCGCCGTGTGGAATCCTTTACAATCCTCCCCGAGAAGTGCCTGGGGGGCTGACCTTTTTACAGTCGCCTGCCCTGCCAGCTAGAGGGGGTGACCGCTTTACAGTCATCCCTTCCGTGATGTGGCTACCAATGGGCGGCTCTAGTGTGACCTTACGAGGACCTGGAGCCCCCCTTCGGTGCCGAAGATGACCGCTCCAGTGGTTTTATCCGGTAGGAGTCCGGCATACCCCTTCGCCCTTCCCCGGGGTGAAGGAAGTTCCATGTAGAATTTCCACTGGATATAAAAAGGTTCAAACTCATTGGAGAAAAATCCTAGCCACTTAAAATTTAAATATAATATAATATTATCTTAGGTTTTCGCGAGTATTAAACATAGTAGAGTATAAAACATGATATTTTGAATTATGAAAGTGAGAACGTTTTGAAAGAGCTAGAATGGGATTCGGGTTGAAGACAGCAAGTTTGTCAGGTGTGTAATAATTGTAATAGCTTTCGAGCAGTAAAGATATAAAGTAATAAACGGAGTACCCAAATTCACGAAGTTTACATCCAAGTTCTCGCGTACCATTCCACCAATATACAGCTCGCCCACCCATATACCTTCTACAGCTCTACTAATATTACTATACTAACTACGGTTTTGCCAATATTAGCTACTTTAATGATAGAGCGGGACTTATGACGTCCCGCTCAGGGTGTTGGGACGTCAGCGGGATGCGTCCGGATAGGGCTGAAAATGATTTATCCTACATACTGCAACCTTATTGGGTACATAGAGCTACGGTTCACGCATATCACGCCTTAGTTTGGACTCTCAGTTTATTTCGTACGAAAGAAATGTTTCACAAAATAAAACTCAAAGGGGAAACACATATTTCCTTTTTCTATCCAAGCAGAAATGCAAAGAGAGACCACAACAGTAAAAATAAAAAACAAATCCTGAGCATTCGTTATAAATAAAAGCGAATATATAAACGTCAACCGCGCTAAGTACCAGGGCTACATGAAACGCAGGAGCTCTTAATATAATTGTCAAACAAAACATTACTGTTCTGTCCACCCTACTGTTCAACGCCAAACGGATATGAACCTTATACAATGCACTTTAAAATACATGTTCCTTAATCACATGATAAATGTTAATGATCTTCGTGCCCGTCATTTTATTGTTTAACGCCATATTACATTTTATGTTGAAAATAATAAGGTTGGAATTACATTAGCGTCACACATATTTTTATCCTACAATGAGTTCAACGTGAAATGTTTTATTACATGAATAAAACAATTGAGTCTAAATTAGGTTAGCAAAGAATGCAATGCCCAGTTCAGACAAGACTCGGGGGAAATAATTCCGAGATTGGTCGACGAATATTGTCCTTTCTGAATCATGTGTGTTATGGCATTAAAGAATTAAATGTTATTGAATGGACTCGTTGTAAAGGAATTCAGAAATGCAATGTATCTGCAATTAGTTACTAAAACATTAAAACATTGTTACATGACATCTATATGATAACGAACTATCGTTTAATGTTCAAGATGAATGCTTTTTATATCAAAATGAACCAGAATCCATTCGGCCGTGATCAGCTTGAAACGAGAAATAGTAACCGGAATTGTTTATTTTTACACATATATGACCACAGTAAGGAATATTACAATTACTTGTTTATCGAAAATCTTGAATAGCTTTTTTCTCTTAACCACTTTTAGTCTATTACTGCGATTTAAGCGGTGGAGAGCAGCAGTGACGTGGACGACTAATACTCCTTTTAGATTCGATAAGAAAAGCTTACTGTCATAACTGTACCATACCCGTGCCGTACAATTTCGTGCCGATTCCACAATTACTACAACACAGTATACTGTACGGTAATGGGTACCAACAAACCATTTGATGTGTAGTGATGCCATCAACATCCGCCAAAATGAGGGAGGGTCATGTTCGACAATGATCATCTGTAGGCCATTACGGCGAATAACTACTATTCTGAAATAAAAACTATTACTGGAAACATTCAGCGATAAGACAGAATATATCGAGTTTAGTCAAAACTGAATCCTAACAAAACCAGAATGTAAAAATATCAATAGTTTCTATTGCCTTAGTTTAAAAGTAACTTAATTCGTATCTTTATTGCACAGGACCCTAATAACATGAACTGGATGTGAAGAGCTGGCTCGCAGACAATTGGCGAACAAAAGTTGTTTATACAAAGGGTAGGCCCCACGGTGGGCGCCAATACACAAGCCAGGAAGTTTTTCGCTTGTTTGTCCTGTGTACAGACTGCAAATATTTTTATGTTTTGTTTGAGGATTAGCTCAGCGTCCATTATTATGTTATAACAGGCGACGAGTTTGAATAAGCTTACTAGAATGTTCCGCAATAATTAAGAAATAGAGATATTGTTTTAATAATGATATTCTGTGGACGCTGCGAGGTACGCCCATAGAATTTATATTTTTAATAACCAAGATGAACGTAAATCTTATCTTATTTTATATAAAATAAGATGGAACATTTCGTACAATTTTATCTCTAATCGTAAGCCAAACTTTTGGAGGCCACATCAAAGATACTGTAGTCAAGTAAATTTCATAGAGCTAAAGATTTCAAGAGGGTATTATAAGCGAATGAAGTGAATTTAGTAGACATTTTCTGTGAGTAGATTCGGTCAAGCTCTCCATCACGTACTTTTTTATTTTGCTTTACGTAAATGATTGTCCGGATTAAGAATATAGCACCACTCCATCTCCTCCCGTGGAGGTCGTAAAAGTCGACTAAGGGTCTCTTAACCAGAGGGATGGGCAGCAGCGTCCCTTTTGCTGAGCAGTAGCAACTCTGCGCTCACCAACCCGCTTGCCAAGCGTGGTGAGTATCGGCAAATTCCCCCCAAAATGACAACACAACATAAGCACCGGCCCCCAGTTCCCGGCAGCCCCGCCATTCCTGGTCATGGTAGCGGCCACGGAAACGGCGGGGCAGGGGGTGCTAACAATCTCCGGATGGGATCCGGCTACCACCCAAACCGAAAACTGGCCCTGGTGACATATAACACACGCACACTGAGGGCAGACGAAAAGATTGTTGAGCTGGAAGAAGAAATAGATAAGTTGCACTGGGATATCATGGGTCTATCAGAAGTCCGAAGAGAGGGGGAGGACACGATAACCCTGAAATCCGGCAACTTATTCTACTACCGGGAAGGCGAACATCTGTCTCAAGGTGGTGTCGGGTTTCTCGTCCGCAGGTCCCTCATTAACAGTATAGTGGCCATCGAAAGTGTGTCGAGCAGGGTAGCGTACCTTATACTCAGAATATCCAAGAGATATTCGTTGAAGGTCATACAGGTCTACGCACCGACCTCGACACACCCAGATGATGAAGTAGAGAGTATGTATGAGGACGTAAGTAGGGCCATACATACCTCGAAGACACATTTCACTGTTGTGATGGGGGACTTCAACGCAAAACTGGGCACTCGATGCGATGGTGAGTTGAGAGTGGGGCAATTTGGATATGGGCAACGGAACCCCAGGGGACAGAGGCTGGCCGACTTTTTGGAAAAGGAGGGACTCTTTATGATGAACTCCTTTTTCCAAAAGCCGCCTCACAGGAAGTGGACCTGGATGAGTCCCGATGGTTCCACGAGGAATGAGATTGACTTCATCATGACCAATAAAAGACAAATATTCAATGATGTCTCTGTGATCCACAGGGTGAAAACCGGTAGTGATCACCGAATGGTAAGAGGCACATTGAATATTAATCTCAAAGTTGAGAGGTCTCGTCTGATGAGGTCTACGCTCCGGCCCTCTAGTGCTCATATCCAAAACCCCGAGAGCTTTCAACTCGAACTCCAAAACCGCTTCGAGTGCCTGGAACATTGCGTATCTGTGGACGATTTAAATGGTAGGTTTGTAGAAACTGTCCAAACGGTTGGGTCTAAGTTCTTTAAAGCCCACCGTAAAGTTAGACCAAAAAAGTTCTCCGATCACACTCTCGACCTTATGGCAGAAAGACGCGCCATGACGCTGAAGTCTTCCGATGATGCTGAAGCATACCGACTGCTCAATAGACGGATATGGAAGTCCTTGCGGCACGATATCCGCACCTTTAACACTAACGGTGTTAAAGAGGCGATTGAGCGGAATCAAGGCTCCAAAGTGTTCGCAAGAGACAAGTCTATTGGGCAAAGTCGTATTATGAAGCCGAAGACCGAGGACGGCAGTGTAGCGTCGACTAAGCCAGAGGTTTTGAGAGAGATTGAGAACTTCTACCGGCAGTTATACACCTCGGTTACTATACCTACCATTGGCTCTGACAAAGACCCGCGAGCCAAACTAACCCAACACTATACCGAGGATATCCCGGACATCAGCCTATACGAGATTAGGATGGCCTTGAAACAGCTTAAAAATAACAAGGCGCCGGGTGGAGACGGAATTACGACAGAGCTTCTGAAAGCGGGTGGAACACCGGTACTTAAAGTCCTTCAGAAGCTATTCAATTCCGTCTTACTCGAGGGCACAACGCCGGAAGCGTGGAACAGAGGTGAGGTGGTGCTCTTCTTCAAAAAGGGTGATAACACCCTATTGAAGAATTACAGACCCATCTCACTTCTGAGCCATGTTTATAAGCTGTTTTCAAGGGTCATCACGAATCGTCTCGAGCGCAGGTTTGATGACTTCCAGCCTCCCGAACAAGCCGGTTTCCGAAAAGGTTTCAGTACCATAGACCACATCCATACGCTGCGGCAGGTTATACAGAAGACCGAGGAGTATAATCTGCCACTATGCTTGGCGTTTGTGGACTATGAGAAAGCCTTCGATTCGATCGAAACCTGGGCAGTGCTGCAATCTCTGCAGCGGTGCCAGATTGACTATCGGTACATTGAAGTGTTGAAGTGCTTATACAGAAACGCCACCATGTCGGTCCGAGTACATGAACAGAGCACGGGGGCAATTCCATTGCAGAGAGGTGTGAGACAGGGGGACGTCATTTCCCCGAAACTGTTCACCGCTGCAATGGAGGATGCCTTCAAGCTACTGGAGTGGAAAGGATTCGGCATTAACATCAATGGCGAGTATATCACTCACCTTCGATTTGCCGATGACATCGTAGTCATGGCAGAATCGCTGCAAGAGCTCAGCACAATGCTCGATGATCTCAACAGAGTTTCCCAACAGGTGGGCCTTAAAATGAACATGGGCAAGACAAAAGTCATGTCAAATGTCCATGTCGTGCCCACCCCAATATCCGTTGGGAGCTCTGTTCTCGAAGTTGTTGACGAGTATGTCTACCTAGGACAAACTGTCCAGTTAGGTAGGTCCAACTTCGAGAAAGAGGTCAATCGTCGAATCCGACTCGGCTGGGCAGCGTTCGGGAAACTTCGCAACGTCTTTTCGTCAACAATACCGCAATGCCTCAAGACGCAAGTCTTTAACCAGTGTGTGTTACCAGTGATGACATATGGAACAGAGACGTGGTCACTCACAATGGGCCTCATAAGAAAGCTCAAGGTCACTCAGCGAGCTATGGAGAGAGCTATGCTTGGTATTTCTCTACGAGATCGAATCAGAAATGAGGAGATCCGTAGAAGAACTAAAGTTGTCGACATAGCTGAAAGGATTAGTAAACTGAAGTGGCAATGGGCAGGGCACATTGCTCGTAGAACTGATGGCCGTTGGGGCACAAAGGTTCTCGAATGGAGACCGCGCACCGGAAAACGCAGCGTGGGACGACCTCCAACGAGGTGGACAGACGATCTGGTGAAGGTCGCTGGGCGTCGTTGGATGAGAGCGGCATGTGACCGCTCGTTGTGGAAATCTAAGGGGGAGGCCTTTGTTCAGCAGTGGACGTCCTGTGGCTGATATGATGATATGATGATGATGAAATGACAATCTTTTCGTTTAACGTGTACTTTCATATTGGTCCAGATACAAAAATACTATTAACCCATTCCTATTCCAGTGTGTGCGTATGTGTAGTAATTCATGATATAAATGTCACTTCGTTAATGTCACCATCACCATCATCATATCAGCTACTAATACGTCCACTGCTGAACAAAGGCCTCTCCCGTAATTTTGGGGGTTATTTGCCAATACTCACCACGCTTGGTAGGCGGGTTGGCGAGCGCAGAAAATCTACTGTTCCTCAGAAGGGACGCTGCTGCCCATCCCTCTGGTTTAGAGTCCCTTAGTCGCCTCTTACGACACCCACGAGAGGAGATGGAGTGGTGCTATATTCTTAAACCGGACACCACACGGAATACGTTAATGTAATGGGTTAATAGTATTTTTGTATCTGCAACAATATGAAAGTACACACTAAACGAAAAGATTGTCACTTACGCACAGCAGTATTTTTTACATCGATTTAGATATTTGTTCATTGAGTGCAAACGCTGCGGGCTCGAGACTACTAAAAGCACATTGGATTATGCCGGGTCAGGTATCCCTCAGGAGTCGTTGGCGGGAACAATGCGTTTTATTGTGGCCCCATGTTGGGGCGCCATTTAGCTCCACGCACAACTGCTCGCTATTTTGGTGTGAAGTCGTGACGTAGTGAATGAATGTATTGTACTTTCAGTGTTCGGATTACTAGCCGAGTATTACAGCGCGTTTGTATAATACCTTTAATTAATTTTGTATGTACGTATAAACCTTTAAACTTTTAAGTGAATAAGAAACTTTATGTTTGCACTTTAGGTACAGAAATAAAAGCAAACTAGATTATGACGCAGGTGAGCCGTTTACTGAGCATAACGCGTTTTATTGCAGTCCCACGTTGGGCACCGTTTATTTGCGCGTAAACGTGCTGTGAAATGGTGGAGGTGTGGCTATAAAACGATTTAACAGTAAAAATACTTTACTTTGGCCAGAATATATTACCAATGTCATTTATTTAAAAAATAAATATGGAACAGAAAGCTTTATACTTTATGGGATTAACAAATCAAGCTTTTTTAAAGGTCTTTTGGTATTGCGCAAGTGAATTCGTAATAAGTTTAAATGCACACTTCTGGCTGAAATGTGTGCATACATAGTGCCTTTGTATAAGTATTTCAGCTGACTGAAACTATTCTTGTACTCTAGACAGTAGGTATCTTTTTTATTTTTCATCCGGTAGAAATCCATCGTGGACTTCCCGCGACCCGGGAAGAGTAAAGGGGACTCTTACCGGCTAAATCCACCTGAGTGGTCATCTTCGGCACCAAAAGGCCATTCTAGGATCTCGAGGACAATCACACCGAAGCCGCTCGTTGGTGCCACGGTTTTAGGCACAACTTGGAGGGGATGACTTGGCGAGGCGACTAAAGAGGCCGCCACCCGAGGCAAATTTCGGGGGGTATTTTAAATGATTTTCGCGAAGCCAAGCTGTGCGCTGTGCTGCGCACACAGTGGTACGTGACTCCCATCCCCGGGGCTGTCTTCCCGGGGGTCGCTCGGTGTAAGTACACAGATTCCCGCTGCTCCTCTCTATTTAGAGTACCTACTGGAAGCAAGTACTGTCACACTTGCCTTGAATATATGAACAAGCTTTATTTTCATTTACCTGCAAATTTCCAGACAGTTTGATCAGGTTGTAGTTTTACACGAGTTTCAGATAAATGAATAATTAATCGGAGCCAGGCCAGCCAGTCTGTCTCAATTGACCCAGATTATTTGGTTCAACTTTATTTATTCATAGTTGATCCTCTTATATATTACTAAGGTAAAGAACACATTTCTTAGAGTTTATACAAATTGCGCCCCAGAGGATGTTAATTCAGACAGTACTTGTTAAGTTTTAAAGTTAATTTAGTACTTTACTATGCTAATTTAGAAACCCAAGACAAAATGGTGTAGGTGCTCAGTAAGATGAAAGTCGTGAGTTTTTTTTGCAAGCTTTCGAGTCTGTATTAACAGTTAGTATTAAATTCGAACCCAGCTCATTATCGCGGTGTCTGGCTCAAAGCTTTTCTAATTCAGTAAAATCAAATGATTTTTAGTTAATAGCTTTAAAGAAACACTTTTCGTAAATAGAAACAACAGTATTGTTCATGGTGTAGATAAAAGGGAAATAATTTGATGATTCGCTATATATATAAATAAAAAGTATAAGGAAGGGGGCGGTTAGGCGTCAAAGTGGAGTAGTCCACATCGCTGTCAACCGGTAAAGTCCGCACAATTATGGCAGCATTGCCACTTTGGATGGCAATGCTAATTCTTTGTCCATAAAATAGGCCAGCCCTCTGGTCACGCGAAGAGTCGAACCAATTTATTATTACCAATTTGTTAGTAGTACTAATCTGATCTATGTTATGGTGTACAATAATGAGTAAGTATAGGTATAAATAAATAAATTGAGTTTGCAAGAAATATCTGTCACAGAATCATTTGGATATCGCGCGATGTTTTTGTAGCCGGTAAAAATGGCTAGTCGCCTCCCCTCTACTAGCGGGGGTTCCCGCTTCACAGTCATCCCCTCCGAGATGCGCCTAAAGGCGTGGCACCAATGAGCGGCTCTAGATGGGGATTTTGCTAGTTCCTGGCCCCCCTTCGGTGCGGTAGATGATCACCCCGGTGGTTTAACCGGTAGGACTCCGGACTGGCAGGCCCCTCCGCCCTTCCCCGGGGCGGAGGACGTACATGAAGAATTTCCAACGGGTAAAGCAAAAATCAAAAATAAGGCCATCCGCATACCTCAAACATGTATACCCATAACTTGACAGAATATTACAAAATCTCACTTACAATTTGCCTCTTTATTACTAACTAGCTGGGACCCGCGGTTTCACCCGCGTTTAATTTAAAAGATATTTAGAGTATTTCCACATAGACAATTGACATAGATTATCTATATTGGATTTCAAGGGTTTTATTTTTTTGCGCGGATCCCTAATTATTTTTCTAAAATAAAAAGTAGCCTAAGTTATTCCTTACAACATCAGCTATCTGCCAGTGAAAGTCCCGTCAAAATCGGTCCAGCCGTTTAGGAGATTACCCGGAACAAACAGACAGACGGACAGAAAAAATAAAAATTGTTTTTTTGTTATAGGTACCGTATATACTTTCATATGCAATTAGTAAAAAGCTGTTATTTTGACATTACAAACAGACTGAAGTGTCTGTTTGTATTTTATTTATTTGTATAGATATTGCAGCGAATGTATATAATTAACTTTACGACCAACTGGAATTGCCTGACATGTCATGTCATCATCATATCGGCCATTTATACGTCCACTACTGAACAAAGGCCTCCCCCATAGATTTTCACAACTGTGTCATCAATCATGTTGGGGGATATTTGCCAATACTCACCACGCTGGCAGGCGGGTTGGTGAGCGCAGTATGGCTACCGTTTCACTGAATGGACGCTGCTGCCCATCCCTCTGGTTCTGATTCCCTTTGTCGCCTATTACGACATCCGCAGGAGGAGATGGAGTGGTGCTATATTCTTAATCCGGACACCACACGGATTGTCATTGCCATCTGACAATTCATTATTTGCTAATCTTTTTTTTTTGTTCGTAGTAGCCCAAGTAGCGTCTGAACTAACTATATTATGTTTATAGTCGAGCAAACCCCAACAGTCTTATTACAAAAAATTTGTAGACTCAGGTTTAAACCAGAACTATGAAGTCTGGACTTAGTACGGAACTAACGTTAGTACCGTGGTTTAAACCCGTCCGTATTACAAATATCAAAATAAGTCAGGACTAGACATTACCTGACTTTAGTTCTGGCTTAAATTATTTCCACAGATTATACACGGAATTCCTTGGAAACATTCATTCAATAAGATAGCATTCGGTTACATCGTTTCGTTTACCCAAATGCTGATATTTCTGTAAAAATTTTTATGTTAATGGTATTGATATTTTAACATATATAATAGGGTATTTAATGACGATTACTATTAGAAACGAATGGTTGTTCTTGTTTCAATAAATGCCATTTATTTTCGTTATGAGGAATGCTTTTATCACATTTATTTCATGTCCGAAATATGTACTTTCAAACAACACTAATGCGTAACGGAATGTCTATATCGCGCGGAAATCTTTAAACATAGGTACAACTATTCTGAGATTTGGACGTTTCTTCGTACTTATTATTGATAAGAAGTTAGGGAATAATATTAATAATATAGAACAACAGAAAAAACGAAGAAGTGAAAACTGGAATTCTAAAGAAAAAGTTAGTACTTGCCTACAATTGTTGTAATTACGGCTCATTACTATCTTTAGGACAACGCAAATTTAAACTATTTCAGGAAAGATTACAATACAACACACAAAAAGAAACCAAATCTAACCTCAAAACAATGAATTTGACGTATATTTGTGACTTAGACCAAAGGTTTATAGAGTTAAACTAGGTCCCCATCAGGTTTATCTTTAGTACCATAGATAGTCCAAGACTAAGAGTTAAACCACTTTTTGTAATAAGAAATTTTATTAAACCACACTTTTAGTCCGAGACTATCGATAAACCGTGTTTTGTAATAAGACGGCAAATGTTTAGCTAAAGGTTTAAATGATAGCCATAAAAATATAACTACTTGAATAAACAAAACTACTATAATGCTATAAGTTGTCTGAAATCAATTGTAATTATAACATTATGAGTCCTCCAGAAGGTTTACTTGAATCACACAAAAATGACTCTCACATTTGCTGTAGTCGTTTGAGTTTTCCGCACTATACATTTCCAAAGATATTTCACAGTATAGGGTTGTGTTTACACTGGTTGTCGTCTAACGTCATTTCCGCGTTTCCTGTGTGTCCCCCGCCTTTTGGAGCAGTTTAAAAGGTTCCGCCGCACCCTCTTGACCAAACCCACTCAGAACGAGGCGCCGGAGGCAACACGGTGTTATTTCCAGAGGCACCATATTGGAGGGTAGGTTTGCTAATTGAGTATGTATGTACATGGTTTGTGGTTTTGGGATAAATCTGTAGATTCACATAGATATGAGGTAATTTGATTCACTTGTCACAAAATATCCAATTCTGAATGGATTTCAAGTTATACTGATCTGAATCATGGCAATAGGTATGAAGATAAGAGAGATAAGAAACTGCCATATATTTAAAAATATATCATATTCAACCAGTTCAGCGAATAACAGTCCACTGGTGGATAATATATAAGATTAGATTAGAGCATTTAGTATATTAAAATACATAATTTCACCCATGTCACAGACATACGGAAAATTCTGGTGCATAAAACCACAAAAAGAAATACTTGAGACTATATTGTAATCTGTCCCATCTTAATTGTATGTAATTATTATAACTAGCTTTATATAATCATTATCTCTGGTTTTTAGACATTTATTTCTCATAAGAATATAACATTCATTTATCTGAGAAACACAAGATTGAACTCAAAAAATTACATAAGCACCGGAGCGACAGTATTAAATTACAAAGTAAACTTAATTATTGTAAGTAGGTAAATTTAAAACTACATTAAATGGAGAGTTAAGTTATGTGGGTAAGTTTAAAATAATGACATCAGAACATACAAAACGTTGCACACTAAACTACAGTAATAAGTAAGCAGTGTTAATTTAATGGTCTTATTACGTGTCGAAAATCGAAACACATTTGACTGATTCTATCGTCCATTATATGTAGTATATTATATTTACGGAGTTATTGAATGTGTGATGATAAGTATTAATATAAATTATTATGTAGTATTATTAATTGATCTGAAAGACGTAACTTCATAATATTTATATTATATTTTAAATAGGTATAATTATGTCTTCAATGTGCCTGGGTTAAACTGTTGTGCCCGTAGTAATGTGTATAATTTTGTAAAGTTAAGCTTTCTGTTTCTGAGTCGCATTTTATCCAGGTTTCGGTCAGTATTATTACGTGTACTGGTTTGGGTATGGAATTAATTATGCATTTAAGCTCATTTAGTTTTCCTAGTATAAGTGATAGTAGAAGTATGCTTCGTACATTAGACATAGACACTTTAAGCGATTTCCTATCATTAATAACGTTGGTATGAGTGTTTGTTAATTGATATGTTGTGTTGCTACATGTTAAGTTGTTCTCATTGATTTCTGTTCTGGCAGGTTTTTTGGATAATCCTGGTCAATTTTCGGAACGCCTCAAGTATATTTAATGGTAAGACCTTGTTCACCTGCCTCTATGCGCTGCTTCAACTCAGCTCGCATATCGTCCATAACCTTCTTCTGTAGTGGTGTCTGATCAGAATAGCATTTCATATTGGTTTCCATTCTGGATATAATGAATTTGTTACGTAATATTAATTTGGCTGTATCAGCTGAGGCAAAACAAGCTTTTATCGGTCGAGATTTCTCATGGCTGTATTTTCCTAATCTCATAACTTTTATAGGCTCAGTACAGTCAGGGTAGGCCAGTTTTGTTAATCTATGTACTTCCCATTTATCGTTGTCTAATCTCACCCCAGAATCTTTGGAATTAATTTCTACTATCCCACTTATGACTACATTTCTGTCTCTCCGAGAACGTTCTTTGATTTCTGTGATTATATTTTCGTATAACGTAAAGGTTTTTGATGGCTGAGTATATACCCAACATTTGGTTTTGCGATCGCTGCTTTGAGGTTCCCAAAGTCACTTGTAATGCTTTCAATCTTCTGCTCTACGGTGGTCTTAAATTTTTCTATATTTTCAATTTCTTGGTTAAGTCTATTCTGTTCCGTAACTAGTTGAGTAGTAGTAGATCTAAGTTGGGTGATCTGATCTGTTACCAGCGATACTTCCTAACAAATTTTATCGAGTTTATCGGATTGAGTTTGGAACATTGTTTACAGCATCAACATTATTTTATTTTAAAGCCTGTCAAATTTTTAGGACAAATCATCGTCAGGCTGTTTTCTCTTTCGGTGGGTGGGTATTATCTGAGCAAGGAATGTGCAATAGGGAAGGTATTTTTGTATGGAAAAGCTTCGCAAAATAGTTTCGTATTTGATAAATAAAAATACTGTGTATATATATATATACAGGTTCGTCGAAAGCACCTCAACCGTTGTGGATCTTGCAAGGTATACTATGTAAGCATTGTTAAACGTAATCTTAAGTACCTATTCGATTTTATTATCTACCTATTATTGTATATCTTAATTTAATATGCTCTAACCAGGTTTCATGTGGAATCTTATTATAAATGTAATACCTATTTAACACATGAATGGAATAAAAAGATACTACGACATTAAGTATCCCACTTACTCTACAGAAACTGCAGATGCTACAAACATTAATATGTTTTGTTTATCTTAAATTCAGAACTCATACTGCAAACAGCAAATACTTTTCAAAAAGTATAAAATAAACACAAAATCAATTAGTGTCGAGTAATAAAACAACAAACTCGCTGGTCCTAGAACTTAATTGGGAGGGTAGTCGTAAAAATAATAGCACCTCTACGTTTTGTTGCGTGAGCAGAAGCTACTGTTTTATGGCGAGTGTGGGCGTTTAACTAATGTATGATGTCACTATCTTGTTGTTTTGTGAGACAGAGACGATATGGGGGAAATTAAGTAACATCGTAAATGTCGTTTTGTGAAGGAATTAAACTTTCTTATACGACATTTCGGATGAGTGACGTTGTAATGACTATTGTGTTTTATAGTGGTAGTAAAGTTATTTTGATGACGAATGTTTGTTAGATACTGGAATTCTAAAATTAAATTGGTAAATTCCCAATTTTGACTCACTCGATCAATATCCCAATGAATGTGATGTCGGATTGCCGATCAAGAGGTTATTAATTTGAACCCCACTTATTGTGTTGACGTGAATCCACTCCGACATACTTCTCTTAGTTGAAGGGTTATCAGGAATACCTACTAATAATGTATAAACGACTTTTCAAGTACGGAGCCGGTTAGCAGACAACATTTGTTTAAGTGTCGTTCCTCTCATTTTAAATAACCGATTTCAGAAAAAGTATTAAATATTAGTTTAAAATAAGCAACAAGTGTTACAAATAGCCAATGCCGTATTTGACTGAAGTTTTAGAACTGCTAGTTTTTAACCTTAATGTTACCTAATGGCTACTACTACTATTTTAGTTAATTATCATCGTAATTATAGATTCGGAGCCGTTTGAATACACATGTATAAGCTCGATTTTACAAAAGAAACTCTTATAACTTGAAGTAAAAGTATAAGTTTTCACCTCTATTCAAAGGAAATGTGGTGACTGCGCTAGGGTCAGGTGTCCCATGGGGCTCGTCGGCTCGTCTCCGCATACAGAGGGTGCTATTACCGTGCCCCACGTTGGGCGCCATTAACTCCTATTGATGGTCCTGCTACGACCCCTACGTATTGTTCGTTTATATTTACTTCGTTTTATGAATCGTGGTGTATTACGTATGCTTTGTGCGCTTTATATCAAAATATATAAAGAATGATGCTTTGGAAATGAGTACACCGCACACCCAACATTTCGTTTCATGAATTTGTTTGTTTGTGCATGGTTCAGTCATAATATTTTTTATTGGTTCGTATTTATATGTATTAGTATGAAGGTTTGTTCATGTCAAATTTCATCATAATCATATCGCCAGTAAATGTCTACTGCTGTACAATGGCCTTCCAGGAATTAGAGAGGGCCTACATTTTTAACTAACTATTGCCCGATAGTTGTTCAATTTTATTTTTACACTTATCAATCTGGTTGATCGAGTTCAAGATGTCCATGTGAAGGTAGGTGGCAATCGTTACTAGCGGGCGGCATGTAACCGGGTGTTCTGGAAAGCCAGCGTGCTATATTCACGCACCGTATAGCACACGTTATGTCGGTTCTCATGTGGCGTTATAAATATCGCTGCACTAAAAACTTACCGAGTACGCGAGTGCGCGAGCAGTGACATAGCACGGGCGGGGCGGCTGTTATCGCGTAAATTCGGGCGCTATCGGTCGCTACCAATGCGTCGATTATGTTATTGATTAATACATAAATCAACTATAGACGATCGTAAGCCTAGAAAGTATGAAGGAAAGGTCACAGATTTTTCTTTATTGCGTCATTTTATTTTAAATATTAACTAAGTTACGTATACGAAGATAATTCGTATTCAAAAACATATCTATGACAGCGCAGTGTACACGTAGAGTGCGCTGTCTAAACCAGTGTGCCATTTGTCCAACGACAGTTAGTGATGCGAGGTAATATTCACTGCGCTTTTATAGCGTCATTCGCGTCCGCCAATTTCTTCAAAAACGTAATGTGTACAATTGCGCGCAATTTTTTAATATTTTGTAGACTGTAGCAAGCGATTGCTCTAAAGATTTTTTGGACACCACTTGATTTGACGATGATTTTGATAAGAATCTGGTCGTGTCAATGCGCACTTATCTCTCGAATTTAACATTCAATTGTTTATGCAATACATTTAAATAATTCATCGAAATACGCTATATGATTAAATGAAATATTTTTTTATTTATTTAAACTTCTATGTACATTGATGCTACACAAGGCGGACTTAATGCCATAAGGCATTCTCTACCAGTCAACCTTTGGGTTAAAAAAAAACACATCGAAAGAGGTACAAAAACGAAACTATAGATAATGTTGGAAATGGGCACTTAATTATGGCAATTGAATTAAAAGAGGCATAAATACGTATACCAATATAAAAAATAGATACTATATATATTGTATAGTTATATATCATTTAATAGAATACATACATATATGAATATCTTTACTGACATAAATATTAACGCTAATGAAGAATGCCATGTGGTACTGGTTCCGGATAGCACCAACCCATCTCCTCCCGTGGGTGTCGTAAAAGTCGACTAAGGGATTAGCCGGAGGATGGGCAGCAGCGTCCTTCGAGTACATTAACAACTCAACTGCGATTGCCAACCCGCTTGCTAAGCGTAGCGATTATGGAAGAACCCCCACAATGAGCATACAACACACCCATATCGGTCGTTGTGGCGATCTTTGGGGGAGGCCTGTGTCTCCAGCAGTGGACTTCATTCCGCCGAAATGAAGAAAGAAAGATCAGATTATTTGTCAAAATACAGTACAATAGGTGTTATAATGATCGTGGGTATATGATCAGACACGCTCCCTCCACCAGGGCGCAGGTGCTTTACACATTAACCTACTTCTTTCTCATTATAATCTTTGACCATAATAATTTGTACAATTCAACATTGTAATCTCAATTATTTTAAAGGAGTGGCTATGGAGTTTTGGCGGCTCTTCTCCATGGAATCATCTAATTGGAACCGTGCAACAAAAATTCTCAAATTTGAGTATTGGCTACTGACATGTGTCTCCAGTATCGTTTAAATCACATTCAGCCAATATTATAATCATTGGCCGAATTCAGTTTATTAATGTTAACTTGTAGACATCATTTATTCTGTATGACAGTCGTCATTTACTTACGCGAGCCCGAGAGAAGACTCACAACATCCCTTGGAGAGTAATTCTGAAAGATTACAAAATTTCACGATATAGGTTCGATACAAAAGTACAAGAGAATTCAATATGAGCACCGAACTGAATTTTACTCTAGGGACGACTGCCGCTCATACAGAGCAGAGCAGTTAAGCACTGCTCTGCTCTGTATGTGTTGTACATCGATTGTTAATTGCCACGTATTGAACAGGCTTCAGTGTAGTGAGACTTAGGCGTTAGGATCGAGAAAATTTGTTGATACGGTTCTAATATGATTCAGGATTAAAACGAATAATTGCCCAATTAACTCTCGCAGTGCTTATATCAAGTGACATAAAAGTTAATTAAACTGCTCTGGGAATTGAAATACGGTGACTGCCAAACCGATTGGAACGCTACTGTATTCCCAACTGGAACTTAACTAAATTGGTTCTGGAATATCGACTCACCGCTTATTAGTAATAAGGTCGTTTACACGGTTCATGTCACAAGCTTTTAGCACTAATGGCAATTACTCCGCTGAAGAATGTTTTAGATGCGCAAAAGAAATGTGACGAAAAGTTAAGTAAAAGTAAAGTCGAAGACGCACATGAATTGTAACGCTAAAGTGGAGATAGGCAGAACACTTGCCAAGGTGAGATGAAACCTGGGGGATTAATGCCGTGTGGTATCCAAGATATGGACACACATCGAGGCACAGCACCAGCTGGATGTTCGGACGACGTCGGGCTCGTCGGTTAGAAATAGATACGATAAGAATAGGCAACAGCGAAAATGCAAAACGTGTGAACTAGAGCAGAACTATAACCAGATATTTATATTCTGAAATATACCTTGGAAATGTGGATTTTTATCAAAGTAATAAAAGTCGAAAAAGGCGACTATGGGATTAGCCGGAGGAAGGGCAGCAGCGTCCTTCGAATACATTAAAAACTCCGCTGCGATCGCCAATCCGCCTGGCAAACGTCGCGATTATGGTGAAACCCCGCAATGAGCACACAACACACCCAGACCGGTCGTTGTGGGTGTTTTTCGGGGAGGCTTGTGTCCAGCAGTGGACTTTATTCAGCTGAAACGACGAAGCCAATAATCTTGCGCAATATACCTATTCTCCGTTTGAACGTAAAAATATGCTGTAAATAAAAATAATCTTCCTGTAAAACTAAATCAGCAGCGACCAATAGTCCTCGAACTGTAGCTCCATTAGTGATATCGGATCGACGCGTTGTTTGCAAGTCTCACGTCGTCAACTCCGTGTTCGCGTCATATGGTTAGCGTAATGACGTATTGACTTTTATGTCCGCGATGACGGATGGTTGTAGTGTGTTGATGTTTATGGAACGATTTTAAGTAAAGATGTGTTAGTTCAATATTTATATGGCGCGGGAATTATTATTTTGAGGACCTTAAAGCTTGGTAACAAAATAGGCGGGTATGTGCTACCTCCTAAAAGTTCTTCTTAAATTTTCCAATAAAATTAATTAACGCTGCAATGATTTCCTCGCGTCATGATAGCCATTACACATATCGAGCTTGTAAATAATCATTCGAATTTGGAGAAAATAAGAACGAAAGATCAGTTTATTTGTCAAAACATAGTACAATAGGTGTTATAATTATCGTGGGTATATGATCAGACGCGCTCCCTCCGCCAGGGCGGCGGAAGCGCGCTTCCAGAGGCGTTCGACAGGCTGGGGCGATTTTTTTATTACTTACAAAGCTTTATTATTTCGGTAATCGTTTGTTGTGTAATAGCATCGGTCATTATACACTCGAATATCCATACAGTATGTGTTCCTACTATAAACTGTGGTAAGTTGGCAGGGACGTATAATTAATTAGGAAGCCTAATATTTCTTTTGCTGTACTCAATATTTTTTTCAAACAGTGTTGGGTGTTTGCAGACAAATATACATATAAAGACAAGGTAGATGTAGAATACGGTGTTTTTTAATAAAGTAATACAACTATCTGAGTATTCTGGTCCACTTATTTCCCTCACACACTTTTTCTGTAACCTGAAAGCTCCGATTAGATGAACTGAATTGCCCCATGTGACTATTCCATAACACAAAACTGATGAAACAGACCCGCAAAGGGTCGCACTGGATGTGGCGACTTGTCGTAATATCTTCAGCACATATACATAGCTATATCCCGTGGGTGTCGTAAAAGCCGACTAAGGGATTAGACGGAGGATGGGCAGCAGCGTCCTTCGAATACATTAACAACTCAACTGCAATCGCCAACCCGCCTGCCGAGCGTGGCGATTATGGCAAAACCCCGCAATGAGCACACAACACAACGATATCGGTTGTTGTGGTGATCTTTGAGGGAGGCATGTGTCCAGCAGTGGACTTTATTCGGCCGAAATGATGATATACATAGCTGGGAGCATATTTTATCAATGTACTGCTTCCAAGTACAGCGTTTCTCAATAATTAAACCTAGAAAACTTGTGAAATCTATTATATCCATGGTTCTATCCTTTTGGATCACATTTGTAACTCACATAAGTCATATATACCAGAATACAAATCGCCTCAGCATCACGACTGGGATCAGAACTAATCATGGTGCCGGCTCAGAATACCACCACCCCATCTCCTCTCGTGGGTGTCGTAAAAGTCGACTAAGAGATTAGCCGGAGGATGGGCAGCAGCGTCCTTCGAGTACATTAACAACTCAACTGCGATCGCCAACCCGTCTGCCAAGCGTGACGATTATGGCAAAACCCCCCAATGAGCCCACAACACACCCATATCGGTCGTTGTGGTGATATTTGGGGGAGGCCTGTGTCCAGCAGTGGACTTCATTCGGCCGAAATGATGAATCATATTTCAAAGTTTACCTTTAGGAAGTCGAAACAGATATGACGGAAACATAAGCTTACTATTGCATAGTTACCACCCGGTATTGCGTTGCAGTTAGTTTTCATTTATTTAACTATTCTCTTTATCTCTACAATTTTCTTGGACATCCATTTCTCTAAGTCATTAAAATACTTAACAGTTAATAGTTTCCAATACTATTAGTCTGATTACCACCGCTGTTACTGAACTAGTCGATAGACTAGAATTGTTGCCAGGAGAGATGTTTGTTCCATACTTTAAAAAAAAAATAACTGAGTGAATTTGCTTAATTAATCTAGCACTTTCTAGACAGTACTAATCGAATTTATTTATTGAGTAAGATACTTGAACTTTAAACTTTTCGGTCTACGATACATTTTCGTAAATAGTTAACACTATAACTGAAAGTTTACCGAACTGAGATTAAATTATAAATTAGTCGCCGATTAAATTATAAACACGTATGTGGCCCACTAGTGCTGCCTCTGACGGATCTTATTTAAATCTTCCGAGAAAACAGGCTAATCGTTCTGATCGTCTTAAAGTCCGTCGGGTTTCAGTATGATCTTAATATAGTCTCTACTCAAACTCATTTCAATGTCACTTTTGACGTTTATAAAAGGACAAGACTAACAATTTTAGTATCTGTGTTAGTTCAGAATGCTAGCAGAATACTGTTTTGACTTCGATCAACTTTTAATTTGTTTTAAATCTCATCACAATTTAAGTTCACATTGGGCTTTCGTTTGTTAATTTAGGAGAAATACCATTTATGACATTTATAACAGTGACTATATTTTACTTATAAGAATTGGGCCTCCGGAGTCTGGACCACACCATCTCTCGCCGTAGCAATAAATGAGTATAATTCGTCACTATTAACAATATCTATCATCAATCGCGCTTTTACCAACACCAAAATCATCAAAATATACTTTCAAACCTCGCAATGAAGAACAGCCAACCGCGCGCCGCCAGATTTTAAAAAGCGAAAAACGATCTTTTCCGTTTTTTCAAACCGAATGAAGCCTATCAATTCGTAATTCGAATTCTGGACAAAAACCGCGGCAAAACGCGGCCATGACACTACGTGCGGGGGTCGACGTACTGAACATTGAGAGGGGGAGGGGGCGAACATAACAAAGTTGTCCCGTAGACAAGTAAATTACACGTCGTTTTCGGACGATTCTACGATCGTTATCATCGCATGTCCCAAATGTTGTTTTTGGAACATTTTTCTGTTTGATTTAATGGCCTTTGTATAAATATTTGATTCAAATGTTTGTATAAGCATTCGTTTATATTTATTTTGACGTTCGGTTCATGAATTTATTCGGCTCCCGTGTTTATTTAGTATATTGCCTTTTAGCATTGGAATTTTTACTAACTAGAGCTAAAAATCCGGCCATTGAATTTTTAACTGAAGGCGTATAAAATGTTCATTTCCTTTTATTGGATCGGGAGTTAAATCCCTGTAGTATTGAAATAAAAATGCTTATTTTCAAGAAGTTGTTCGATAGCAAGCCTCTAGAAAATACTTAATAAATAATGCATCATCATCATCATATCAGCCACAGGACGTCCACTGCTGAACAAAGGCCTCCCCCTTAGATTTCCACAACGAGCGGTTACATGCCGCCCTCGTCCAACGACTCCCAGCGACCTTCACCAGGTCGTCTGTCCACCTCGTTGGAGGTCGTCCCACGCTGCGTTTTCCGGTGCGCGTCTCCATTCAAGAACGTTTGTGCCCCAGCGGCCATCAATAAATAAAAAAAATAATGCATGCCATAGTAATTTCGAATATAAATACGCTGATGTGTTAATTGCCCAACAGTTGATATAAAAATGCAGTGACACTGAAACCGTCCATTTTTATATGTTTTGGTACCCAAGGCCTCTTATTGCCCGCACTCGAAGTACGCCGAAGCAACACGCGGCGTCCACGTGGCGGATTGTGTACATTTCTTTAATGTACATTCCCTTTACAAGCTTTGATGTTGTTGAAGACTTGTTTGAATTTCGAGATGTAATGACTGTATACGAAATAATTACGTATTTGCGGTTCCTTCCCCGCTTCAAAGAAAGTGGAAGGCATACAAGGTTTTTTTAACAGAAAATAATTTAGGTGCTTTGCTTTAAAATGTTTTATACCCTTCATTTGTCTCGAACGAATACATTCATCTTTGCGAAAAATTCATTACTCAACGTGTTTCATAATGCAGGCTTTTTGGCGCCCCACATGGGGCGTACCATCAGTCACTGCTAAGTGACGCTAGCACAAACACGCTACACACGTGACTGATTATAATACAACATCTTGAGCCGATCTGCTCTCATGATGTTAGCGGAACGAAATGACAATGTTGAGTATTTGGCGCCCAACGTGGGGCCTTATCAGTCAGTGCCTTGCTTCGTTAAGTATTTTAAATATTTGAAATGGAGATATAATATTGTGTACCTTGTAAAAACTGATACGATAATATGAATGTAGTCTAAATACTATATAACTTTAATTTATTCCAAACGTATAATGGGCACCTGGTAGCGAAGCAGTTTTGCCAAATTTTATATACTTTCTGTCATTCAATCCGAAAAAATATTTACTACCAACTATCACGTCATTTTGTGGACTGAATATAGCAAATATAGTTTCCATTTTTATGTTATTTATGTCAGTGATACTTTAACGAGTTCTGCAGTGTACAATTAGTATAAACCACCACTGGGTTGCCATGTAGTGAATGATACCTTTTGTAATCATGTCTGACGACTATATTCATGCAGACCATTACGACTTTCCTATGGGTATAGGCAGCTACCATTGACCGACGAGCACCATACCAGCCCGTGAACGTCCACTGCTAAACTAAGGCTGGTACGACCGGTCTATGAGATATCACCATAATCACCACACTTGGTTGGCGAATCAGGGATCCTGTAGATGTATCTTCCATATAAATGAGTTCCGGTACCGAGTTCTTAACAGTACAATTGTTTAACTCCAATTTTATGATCTTATTCTTTGTAATAATAATAATTTCATTTAGTTCTATTGTCGGACTGTCCCCAAAAAGCTAATTAGAAAAGTTTCATACAACTATGTCCCGGGGTTTTCGTGGCCATGTTTTTTTCTCGATTGAAATTAGTTGCCGAAGCCAACTGGTATAATTGTTGCCCCGAAATATTAATACAGTACCACGGGATTAAGTTGACGCTACTACAGTGTTGGAATGAATTAATGAATTAATAATATATAAAGAGAGTACCTAATTGTGTTGTCATTTTGGGGGTAATATGCCAGTACTCACTACGTTTGGCAGGCAGGCTTGGCAGAATGGCTACTGTTCTAAACGGAATCGCAGCTCGGGATGGCCTTCAACGATATGGAAAGAAAAAAAGGGGTTAGTGGTGGTCCTCTAGAACCTTTGAGAAGGGCCATATGTAGGGGTAAAAAGGGGTGGACTACTAGGTAAATGGAGGGAACTTAAGGGACTCGGTGGGGGCGCAACTGAAGGCACTTGAATTGACTCGAACCTAAAAGTAGGGATCTTCGCTGATGTAACGGGTATGAACAGGGGTGAAAGTAGCTGGGAGTCGTTGGATGCGGGCGGTATATAACCGGTCATTATGGAAATCTATGTGGAGGCTTTTGTTCAGCAGTGGACGTCCTTCGACTAACACGATGATGATGTTTCTCATCTGCCAGGCCTCCAGTGATTGCTTGCTTTTCATCTAGCTTAAGGTCAAAATACCTACATAGCTAGCTGAACAATAGTATTAGTATATATGCATGTACTTCGAACCCCTCGTCTATATACCTACTTGATGACGTCACAATGACTTATAAATAGCGGCTACATTACATAAAACCACAATAATTCGTTAGTGAAGTGCAGTTTGTCGTGTCTACGTCACATAACCCTGCGACGCCGCGTCGGGACGTCAATATTAGTTGGGGTTAACCGACGGCTGGTGTCCATCGCAGTCGGATTATTGACAAACATTTTATCTTGGAATAACCTTTCATTTTTATCCGTGTAGTGTCCGGATTAAGAATATAGCACGACTCCATCTCCTCCCGTGGAGGTCGTAAAAGTCGACTAAGGGACTTTAAACCAGAGAGATGGGCAGCAGCGTCCTTTCTCTGGAACAGTAGCCATTCTGCGCTCACCGATCCGCCTGCCAAGATATTATTTTTAGTTCAAGTGTGTATATCGATAAAATTGAAATGTTTACCGTGTATCAGAGATGAAAATATCGCTAATCCTGTGGACCCTGGCGAGGATAATGGGACAAACTATTTAAATTATTGCATATTGCATTTCAATTTGACCGATGGGTCCTTGATAAGTGTGCGAAGTTTCAAATCAATCCGACGTTTTGAAGGGGATGAAGATAGAGTTAAAAAATCTGTTACATAGATACATACCAAGATAATAAAAGCGTGTCCAAAAGACTCAACCGATCCCAAACTGAGTCAAAGTCAAATATTTTTATTTCAAATATACCAAATATTGGCACTTATGAAACGTCAGAATCTAAGTTGCACGGTTCCAAATAGTTGATCTATGGAGCAGAGCCGGCAAGAAACTCCATAAACTGAGTACACGGGTTCATGACTCTGTAGGTTTTATTGCAAAATAATATTAAAAATCACTATTATAATAAGTACTTTTCGTGTCGTCAAAGAGATTGACGAGTTTGAAAATGTGTTATTGTTTAGAGATGTAGTTACCTCAATAATGTATGTGCCGAGGTGAGTATTGACTCCACTTATACGAGGCGTTCCGTGTCGTTAAATATTGATGCGATCATATTGAACCGTCGCGTTGTATGACATATGGTTGTCAACCACGTCGTTGTTTACTGAAGACCGAAGTTGGTTCTAAATAGGTGAGCAACTAAGGCGACTTCTACTCGTATCATTTTTGTTGTATAGTATATTTTATCTATACAAATAAATAAAATTGAAGTGTCTGTTTGTAATGTTAAAATAACAGCTTTTTACTAAATGCATATATACGTTATAACAAAAAAACAATTTAAAATGTTTGTCTGTCTGTCTGTTTGTTCCGGGTAATCTCCGAAACGGCTGGACCGATTTTGATGGGACTTTGTCTCGCAGATAGCTGATATTATAAGGAATAGTTTAGGCTACTTTTATTTTAGATAAATAATTAGGTTTCCGCGCAAAAAAAACAACCCTGATATCCAATATATATATTCTATGTCAAGTGTCTATGTCGAAGTACTCTAAATTTCTTTTAAATTAAACGCGGGGGAAACCGCGCGTCTCAGCTAGTTATTTATACAATACTAGCTGCCCGCCCCAGCTTCGCACAGGCAGGTACGTGCAAACCCGAGTTCAGCGCCAACTACCGGGTCTAATTGTGAATCTAAACCATACAAGGACCCACTCAAACATACACAAGAAAACCGGTCAAGTGCGAGTTGAACTCGCGTGGAGAGGGTTCCGAAATTGCGGAATATAATGTCTATTGTTGGATTCGGTTTTGTACCAATAACTTATCCCAAGAACAACTTTTTTTCTTTGTTGAAAAACAGGTTTTCCCATATATTCCAACCGCAAACGTAAGTTTGTACGCACAATATTGTAAAATTTACCATGTTATTTTAAGATTCCGTGTGGTGTCCGGATTAAGAATATAGCACCGCTCCATCTCCTCCCGTGGATGTCGTAAAAGGCGACTAAGGGAATCTAAACCAGAGGAATGGGCAGCAGCGTCCCTTCTGTGAAACGGTAGCCATACTGCGCTCACCAACCCGCCTGCCAAGCGTGGTGAGTATCGGCAAATACCCCCCAAAAAGATGACACAGTTGTGAAAATCTATGGGGGAGGCCTTTGTTCAGCAGTGGACGTATAAATGGCCGATATGATGTATGATGATGATTTTAAGATCATAGACTTCTAACCTCACCACGTTTGGCAGGCGGGTTGGTGAGCGGAGAACGGCTAATGGTCCAAAAAAGGGACGATATGACGTGCCAATGATATGGATATACATATAATATGTACGAGTATATATACTATAATCATGGTTATTATTCTTGTAGAGTGAGGATGTTGAAAAGCTCACCAATCAAATAATATTTTGATACGCCCCACCGAACATTTCGCTTAACAATTTTGTTTTTTTTTTTCAATTTATTACGGGCGCTGGTCGAACCGTCTACCCAATTAATTGTCAATAGCACAGACCACAGACTAAAAATACAGTAGCTATGAAACCTAAACGTATGAATCGATCTGTAAACGTGAATTTATTATATCTAAAAAAAAATTGATGTTGAATTGTTTCTTACTGTTTAAGATGATAATTCTAGTGAATATAATTATTCAGAGTTTAATGTTTTAAATTTTTCGCAACTCATTCCCATTAATCTATTAACTATTGTATTCGTGAAGTAAAATTATTTTTATTTCTCTTTCTCCAGATTGTATTGAGTAGACTTTTTACATTTTGAAATAGACAAATATAACCTTTTTCTTACCATATTTCAACTTGTTACAATGTAGCCCAATATCCCCGTCTCCTTTGTATAAATAAACTATTACATAGTATAGCCTCACATACATCTTCGGAAACACAATATCCGACAAGCAAACTTAATTGGATAGGCCGTCGCAAACGGGCAGCCCTGCTCCAAAGCGTTAGCGCCGCACGTGCGCTGTGTTTACGGTGTGAACTCATTATAAAGATCGTATGCTGGGAGAGGTTTAAACGTTTGTCCAGTAAGTTTGCACGCTGGTAATAGTGAAAGTATCAGCTTTATCGAGCCACGAAGCTATCAGGAAAGGTGGTGCTTTATTAGATAGGAATAAGGGTAGGTTTACAAAGAGCTTGTAAGAGTACGAAAGTCAGCCAGCTGATCCTAGACATGTTCCAAAAATAAAGTATCGCTTGTAGTCATGGACATATCAGGTTGGTGATGGTAGAGCCAGCCCTTTAGCATCGGGGCCACAGTCATTAAGATAAAAACATTAAGATAAAAACGTATATTCTTTCCTACTCCTCCTTTTTCTTCTCTGATTGATTTCGATGCGGGTTCCAAGACAGTTATTCATTTCTCTGGGACACACTGAGCTTCATTGGTCGGTGTTCTTTTCGGTGGTCGCCATTGTAGATCCTGGCTTACAGGAGTTGCAGTGGTTGAGAATGTGTGGCGGGCTTGTCCCAATAAATAAAAGTCATTAAGATAAACGTCAAATAATTATTTGGTTAAAAAAAATGGTGACGAGATGATCTTGACATTGGTCTGGTGGTAAGCGTCACTCCTGCCCATAACAATTAGGATGCTACCCAGGACTGGTCCTGCGAGGCACCACACTGCGCGCGTCACCTCCAGACATTCGTTATTTAGTCTCTCGTGCCCAATAATTTCACTAGCTACTGTGAAGTTTCCGTGAACGGTATGGTAAACAATGAGTGACATATCCAAGTATGTGATAATTGATACCTATATCTGAAGAAAAATAAAGACTAACCCCTAATAAATCATTAAGATAAAATTTAAGAAATTATAGGAAACACATTCGCAAGACGTGATGATGCGATAAATAATTATCTAATTGTAATATAAGTTAGTAATAAAAATATCATCATCATTTCGGACGAAAAACGTCCACTGCTGGACAGAAGCTTCCTCCAAATATTGCTACAACGACCGGTATGGGTTTGTGTTGCGTGCTTATTGGGGGATTTTGCCATAAATTAATAAATATATATAGTAATGTTTTAGGTTTTCGCGATTATTACACATTATAATAAAACAATTTTAAACGGATTAAATCGCGTGTATTGTTGATTTTTGTTTACAAGACGCAGGGGTCTACAAGATTGACTGTGATTGTGGGTTGTCATACATAGGGCAAACAAAGCGTAGTATAGCCACCCGAATTAAAACACACAGCTGACGTCAAGCATAGACGCTCCACAAAGTCTGCAGTGTGCGAACATGCCTTAGACAAACCCAACCATTTTCTTCGTTTCGATCAACCTCAAGTACTCGCGAAAGAGAACCGTTATGTACCAAGAATGTTTCGTGAGGCCATTGAAATTAAAAAACCATCCTAATTTTAATAGAGAAGATGGTTGGCAGGTACCACCTGTTTGAATCCGGTTATTAAATTAATAAAATCCCAAATAACACACCACACTAAAAAACATCAAGACACTGTGAGTGATTACTGCGTGCATCGAAACAATTTTTGATTAGTTTTGTACGGTAGATAAAATAAAATAACTTTTTAAAATCTGTAACGACGCCTGTCACCTTAGTCGTCCTGCTACCACGAACCCTGCAAAGTGTTCGAAACGTCAGGAAAAACAACAATCTAAAATATACGCGATAGAATCCGTTTAAAAGTGTTTTATTATTATGATATCACTCAAGTTATTAATTTATTACGTATACAAGTAAACGAAGTTACAGGGCGCTGATTCTATTGTTGATAGTGTAAGACGTTCTTGACGTACTGATTTAAGTTATTGAGCAAAGATCACTGGGCAGCGCGCGACTAAAGCTAAGAACTCACGGAGCGAGTAGCAACTCATCCGCCGCCATTATGGGACAGCTGTTTTATTTAAAATCTCACAAGACCGCGGTTTTGTACGGTTACGTAGCCGTCCTACCCCGACCGCAAGGCGCGCGGGTGTTTGCAGCTTGCGCGGTTCTAGTAGTTGCCTGCTGGTGCGCCAGTAGGAACCGTAAACGACCGCGTACGCCGCGGGAATAAATCGCGTCGTAAAATTGACTACCATCTTTTACCAAAATTCTACGCGCGTTGTAGTCCCGCAACCGCGGCGGGTGCGGTTGAATATCGATCCGTAAGTTCTTCACCTATAAGTTGATGCGTGAGTAGAAACATGGTCGGTGGTGAGACCGTACATAATCCATCATCATCATCATTTCGGCCGAATGAAGTCCACTCCTGGACACAGGCCTCCCCCAAAGGCCCACACCACCACCGCCACCACTGTCAGCACATTGACCGACATGGGTGTGTTGTGGGCTCATTGGGGGGTTTTGCCATAATCGCCACGCTTGGCAGACGAGTTGGCGATCGCAGTTGAGTTGTTAATGTACTCGAAGACTCTTAGTCGACTTTGACGACACCCACGGGAGGAGATGGGATACATAATCCAATCAAAAACATGTTTTTTTTATAATTTTATCATGGTGCAAATGAATATTGCATTTTTTCGATCTTAAACCAAAAAGGGGAGCTGCAGAAATCCATATAGAATTTAATATGCGATCGAATGGAGTCAATTATTGCACAGTGTGGGACACGTGGGCGTAGGGCGGGATACGGAGGGTGGGAGTGCACTGGACAGGGGTGGATTATGATTGTATTCTGGAGTATGCAGTTAACAGTTATGCTAAGAATGAAGAATGGCCAGTTACAGAAGAGTTTTTTGGATAAAGTGTACTCATCACCTGGATGAGAGACACACAGAACAGAGGAGGCCGGCAAAAAAGGAACTAGGGATATACTCATCATTTTTTCATCATTTCGGCCGAATGAAGTCCACTGCTGGACACAGGCCTCCGCCAAAGATCACCACAACGACCGATATGGATGTGTTGTGGGCTCATTGGGGGGTTTTGCCATAATCGCCACGCTTGGCAGACGGGTTGGCGATCGCAGTTGAGTTGTTAATGTACTCGAAGGACGCTGCTGCCCATCCTCCGGCTAATCCCTTAGTCGACTTTTACGACACCCATGGGAGGAGATGGGGTGGTGGCATTCTGAGCCGGCACCATTTATATACCATATACTCGGCAGTGGGTAATTCTGGGCTAGTGTTTTTTTTATACGTTGCCCCACACTATGATTTCTCCTGTGTCGTGGGTGCGTTTACAGACACAAATTCCACACACAATACACCCAGACCCGGAACAACTACCTGCAAATCATACAATATTTATTCCGTGCGGGAACCGAACCCGTGACCCGGAGCGCAGCAGCCGACTTTATCTGATGATAATATATTTCAGAGATTCAGGTTAAATATCAGAGTCATGCTGAAAGTCTAATAACTATAACCTAACGATATCTTCGCTCATTGGATGATTGTAGCGGAATCGTAGCACAGCTTAGACCTCGTAGAGCTGCAGAGCCCTCGTAGCACGTCATAGCTTTCGAAGCACTGCATAGTTTTCGGAGTACGGGAAGTACGTAGCCCTTTCAGTACTGCATAGCCCTCGTAGCACTGCATTGGAATTGTAGCTCTGCGTAGCCTGTAGTTTCTACTAGCCCTGTTTGTAGGAAACTCCAGCACATAAGAGCATGATATCCCATAGGGATGGCGTTCGCGATTTCGTTTATGTCATTCGAGCCATAGTCTCGTGTAAACTGATAGTAGACAGTACAAATGGCCTGCAGCTTTATAACGTTGATGTATATGGTAGGCATGGCCGACACGACGACACGGTTGGTGCAGTGGTTGATACAGTCGACTGCTGTGCTCCGGGTCGCGGGTTCGATTCCCGCACGGAACAAATATTTGTATGATCTGCAGGTAGTTGTTCCGGGTCTGGGTGTATTGTGTGTGAAATGTATGTCTGTAAACGCACCCACGACACAGGAGAAATCCTAGTGTGGGGCAACGTTTTAAAAAAGAAAAAACAAATGGCCGCTTTTGCGCACAGTAAGGCTGCGGGGGAAGCATTTACAATCCCCCCGAACTGCGCCTTGTACAGTCGCCCCCCCTTCGCTACAAGGGGTGACCGCTTTACAATCACCCCCTCCGAGGTGTGCCAATAGGCGGCTATAGACGGAGATATATCGAGTTCCTACAGGCTCCCTTCGGTGCCGAAGATGACCACTCCATTGGTTTTAGCCGGTAGGAGTCCGGCATACCCCTCCGCCCTTTCCCGGGGCGGAGGAAATACATGATATATTTCCACCGGATCAATCAAAAACGCTCAAACACACAAACTTTCGCATATATGAATATAATTTATGCCGATATTCTTTGATATAAGTATTTTCTAAAGAAAATACATTTAAAAGCACTTGTTATCCTCATCCGAAGTTGATTAAATTACCTAAAAAGAAATATCCTGGCGCCACAAGAATTTACGCGCTGTCACGTAACGTAATTCTTATTAAAATTCCCTCCGAGGGCGGTTCGCTCGATATTCAATAACATCACGTGAACAATGTATGCTAGTGTGTTATTGGGGTTGTGGGGTTCGAACCCCCGTTGTTCAAGGGGCGAGAGTGGCTCATTGTTTCATCGAGCGAAGATGCTGGGGGTACTTGTTATATTGTATAAAACAAATAAACTATAGCTATAATTAGACGAGTTCTCGTCAATCCGTGCAAAGGCTGTAAGTACATTGCTGATTTGCGTGAAAACCAAAGCACCTCAAAATTGTACTAAGTACACAAATAATTTACTATGAGTAAATGTCAATTGTAGCAGTGATAGCCTAGTTGTTGAACGCTTGCTTTCCATACAAAAGGGTCTCAGTTCGATCCCGGCCCGCACCTCTGACTTCTCGGATTTATGTGTGGATAAGAATTTATTATATTACCAGCTGGGACCCGTGGTTTCACCCGCCGTAATTTAAAAGAAATGCGACTATTTAGATATAATTTAGACACTTGACATAGAGTATGTATATATATTGGATTTCATGGGTTTAAATTTTTTGTGCCCTAGTTATTTTTATAAAATAAAAGTAGCCTGAGTTATTCTTTATAACATTAGCTATCTGCCATAGAAATTCCCGTAGAAATCGGTCCAGCCATTTCGGAGATTAGCGGGAACAAACAGACAGAAAAACAGACGGACCGACATACAGACAAAAAAAATATGGTTTTTTTGTTGTAGGTACCGTATATACTTTCATATGCATTTAGTAAAAAGCTGTTATTCTGACATTACAAACAAACACTTCAATTTTATTTATTTGTATATCAATCACTTGCGTTAACGGTGAAGGAAAACATCGCGAGGAAACCTGCTCACCTGTAAGGGATGCAAAATGTTCTCACTGGTGTGTAGGCCGCCAATTCACATTAGGCCAGCGAGGTGGACTAGGGCCTAACCTTTCTCATCGTGAGAAAAGGCCCGTGCCCAGCAGTGGGACAGTAATGGGCTGGTTATGTAAATGCCGATTTCTCCCAACGGTTGCTAGACAGAGATAGCGTCTCCAGGAACTTGTATAATCTCCATCGATCGCCAGCCAATCTGCGCCCTACTCTTAGACAAATCTTTGAGAGGATGACTGTGCAGTCACCTCCTCTAGCGTAGGGAAGGCGACTGTAAAGAGGCCACCAGGCACCTGTCAGAGGGATTGCAAAGGATTCCCCTTAAGCCTCGCTATGCGCTGTGCTGCGCACACGGCGGCACGTAACCACATGCGCACCGCGGTCTTCCCGGGGGTGGTAGTACCTACCTAGCCCACCTCTTGTAATAAGGGACTTACCACATGACATTATATATATAGTATATAGTATAAGCTGTAACTATCAATTATTATTTATTAACAATTATTTTCTCTCAGTATGACTTATAAGTATAAATATTTATATAGTTATGTATTTATTTCATCATTTCGGCCGACTGAAGTCCACTGCTGGACACAAGCCTCCCCTTAAGATCACGACTACCGATATGGATGCGTTGTGGGCACATTGGAGGGTTTTGCCATAATCGCCAAGCTTGGCAGACGGGTTGGCGATCGCAGTTGAGTTGTTAATATACTCGAAGGACGCTGCAGCCCATCCTCCGGCTAATCCCTTAGTCGATTTTTACGACACCCACGGGAGGAGATGGGGTGGTGGTATTTATTTAAGTCTATATTATTATCATGCTGTATTTCAAAAACAGTTATTATCGTTATTATAATCTGTTGTTTTCTTCCTGGTTGTACACTCGGTACTGTCCTCTTTTGTATCTATTTTTTATCACTCAAAGGTTTTCTGGAAGAAAACTCAAGCTTGCCTTTGTACATCATATTTTATTTTAATTAACAATCTATGTTTTCTGTTCTAGTTTGTACAATAAAGCATATTAATCGCAAGGATCACTCGATTATAACTCAAGCCACCGAACACATGAAAGTCGCGCCTCTACGACTTACCCTTCGTGTGGGGAGGGTGAGGGGTGGACGGGGGTTAAACGAGGCGAGATATTAGCCGATAGACGATACACGAATAGTTTGATACGCTCCACATTACGATGCGAATTACAGATGCGTACGTACATGAAACAGGAATTATTAGATTAGCAGACGGGGCATATGTTTGACTGCGGCAGATGTGACCCGCCCGTCAGCAATGTTGTTAACGGAATGTCACTATGATCACGCTTTTAAACCTAAATAAGGACAGCAGAAGTACAGCACATCAGGTAAACAGTACACCAAAAAACAACTTATTATTTAAAGTTAATAATGCAGTATTTACCGTGTGGTGCCGGCTCAGAATATCACCGCCCCATCTCCTTCCGTAAGTCTCGTAAAACTCGACTAAGGGATTAGCCGGAGGATGGGCAGCAAGCGTCCTTCGAGTACATTAACAACTCAACTGCGATCGCCAACCCGTCTGCCAAACGTGGCGATTATGGCAAAACCCCCCAATGAGTACACAACACACCCATATCGATTGTTGTGGTGTACTTTGGGGGAGGCCCGTGTCCAGCAGTGGACTTCATTCGGCCGAAATGATAAAACCCAAACGTTATCATCGCATGAAATTCTAAGATTTATTTTATAGCTACAGAACTCTAAAGAATTGAATGGATAGACTCTTGCAATGTATGACGGTAATAAACAGCTAACCTTTTTTTTTTTTATTGGTGCCCAGTGGAAATTCTTCATGAACTTCCTTCGCCCCGGGGAAGGACGAAGGGGTATGCCGGACTCCTACCGGCTAAAACCACTGGAGCGGTCATCTTCGGCACCTAAGGGAGGCTCCAGGTCCTCGTATGATCACACTAGAGCCGCCCACTGGTGCCACGCCTATTGGCACATCTCGGAGAGGGTGGCTGTAAAGCGGTCACCCCCCCAGGGGGATTGTAAAGGATCCCCCAAAGCGTCCCACGGCAGCGCGTGACCTCATGCGTGCTACCGTCTTCTCTTGGGTCGCTTGGTGTGGGCACGCAGATTCCCATATCTTCATGCCGCGACCATTATTATTTTATTAAATCAAATTATTGCAGCGTCAACAATCTTAAAAAATCCCCCCACACGAGTCCGTCCTCATTACACTACAGCCTGTAACTTATTACCAAATCAACATCCCTGTATTTGTTCTAAACATTACTAAAGAGGGCGCGACCCTCGCATCAGACATACACAGTAATATCGTCTTTATTAGTTTTGAGTATAAGATCTATTCTCGTGTAAGAAACGAAAATGTGTAATGATTAGATAACTTTCGTAACGTTACAATTTAATATAAACTTTATACCAGCAATCTGGGATTGAAATTACCTTGAAACATATTACGGAAGATTCAATACAAAGAATTTTGAATCTTAGTTTTTAAGTATTAAGAAATATAATCCTGTTTTCCATCGGAGTTAAAGTCCAACAGTAAGGGAGGTTTACTTTATGCTTACGTGGCGCAGTTAACAAGAGTGCGTCGAAACAAATGTTGGAGGGAGAAATGAAGTTAATTGATCTCGGTCTGGTCTGGGCAACTTAGAAAATTTAATTAAATTATTTAACAGAGTCGTGTGGTACGCCAATAAATAACTCAATATTAACATACTGCGATCACTAATCCTTCAGCTGAGCGTAGTGATAATGGTAATAATGATTATCATTATATCAGCCAATAAAAAGCCCACTGTTGAACAAAAGCCTTTCACACAAGACGACCGGCGAATTCGCCAGTACTCACCACGCCTGGCAGGCGGGTTGGTGAGCGCAGCATGGCTACTGTTCTACAGAAGCGACGCTGCTGCCCATCCCTCTGGTTTTGAGTCCCTTAGTCGCCTTTTACGACATACACAGGGAGGAGATGGAGTGGTGCTATATTCTTGATTCGGAGATCACACTAAACATAACTGATAGTTAAATTTCATTTATTTTAAATCCATCCCCCGATTTGTCTCCAATATATTTTGACATTATTAAATTAATTAATCATAAAATTGTAAATGTGTGATCATCATGTAGCCATGAATGTTATATATTTAGTACCTATACTTTGCCTTTTGCCTGGTAGTATCGGTCTGTCATACTCACTAAAATGTCTTGCTGGCGGTGGCGTTGTGTATCGGGTCGTTCGGTTCCCTACAATATGGTTGAGCTAAGCGATGCTGATGCATGCGTCATGCTCGTGAACGGGTGCCGTCTGTTGGGACTGGTCAGCCGTTAACTGCCACGGCACATAATAATTATATTACAGTAGTATAGTATTTTTGCGCGTTATATGTTTTACCATAATTTGTATCAATCAACATTGTAATCTCAATTATTTTAAAAGAGTATCCATGGAGTTTCTTGCCGGCTCTTCTCCACGAGATCAGCTATTTGGAACCGTGCAACTTAAATTCTGTCGTTTCATAAGTGCCAATAATTAGTTTATTTGAAATAAACATATTTGACTTTGACTTTGAATAACTGGCATAGATCAACAACATTTTACTATTTTCAGACAAGCCAGTTAATTCATTCGAAGCCTCATAAATTTCATCCGGATTAGTATGGCCGACTCGTTTGTAACTGATAAACTTATTAAAAACGGGGTTCTTTACTATTCAGAGCGGCGAGCCTATTATCTTTCTAATGATGACTTGCCGTACCCATGTTAATATTAACCTTCGGCCAATTGTACTAAAGTTCATTTTTCTGGTCACGCCTCAGCTGCTTTCCTGTATAATTAATTATGAACGTTAAAGTAACAGGCTTAAAGATGATAATACATTGTCGTGTCGTAATTACGGTATTTAAGTGATAATACACAGTCGGGATAATTAGTTTTACGTTCAATCTCGCATAACTCCGTCGTATGCATTAAGTGCTTTGTAAAACCTTTTGAATCTTATGCAACCGATTTAAAGTTGACAATTAGTTGTACGATGTACATAGAAAGAATTTGTAATGATTTAAAGTGCACCTGAGTTGGTTTTGCATTTTTAGAATTATTTTATAAGTGTACCTGATACAGTTACTTAGGTAAATAATGAATGCTTCATGAATATCCGGCTCAGAATGCCACCACCCCATCTTCCCCCATGGGTGTCGTAAAAGTCGACTAAGGGATTAGTCGGAGGATGGGCAGCAGCGACCTTCGAGTACATTAACAACTCAACTGCGATCGCCAACCCGCCTGCCAAGCGGCAGCGGCTGCCTGGCAAAACCCCCCAATGAGCTCAAAACACATCCATATCGGTGGTTGTGATGATCTTTGGGGGAGGCCTGTGTCCAGCAGTGGACTTCATTAGGCCGAAATGATGATGATCATGAATAATTACAACTTTGCCGCAGCTCGTCAATAACGAATAATAAATACGAGTCAATTAAAGACCTCAACTACGGTGTCGCAGAGTGCCTCCCTCCGTGTTTCCTTCCCGGTTAGCTCAACTAGGAGGCTCTCTCCACGGCAGCAAATAAAGGTGTTCAGTTAATGTGATCAATGAAACGTAATATATGTATTGTTATATTGTCATTCACAAGTAAAATTATCAGTTATGGTGATGTTTATATTTTTTTATTTAAGCTAGTTAAAGTATTTGTAATATTGCAGGCAGAGTATTTGTCACAGCGACAGCTGTGTGTCGAACCACTAGCGTTCATAATCGAATGTTATAATGATCAAAATATGAAGAACGATTCGACGACGGTCGTGTGGTGCCGGCTCAGAATACCACCACCCCATCTTCTCCCGTGGGTGTCGTAAAAGTCGACTAAGGGATTAGCCGGAGGATGGGCAGCAGCGTCCTTCGAGTACATTAACAACTCAACTGCGATCGCCAACCCGTCTGCCAAGCGTGGCGATTATGGCAAAACCCCCCAATGAGCCCACAACACACTCATATCGATCGTTGTGGTGATCTTTGGGGGACGCCTATGTCCAGCAGTGGACTTCATTTGGCCGAAATGATGATGATAATGAAGAGACTTTATACCAGTGGGAAGGGCAGCAGTGCTCTAACCAGTGCCAAAGTGGTGAGTATTGGCAGATTTTACCAATAACGACACTCACAAACAACCTGCCCCCACTGTAAACAGACGTTGTGGGAATCTATGGACGAGGCTTTTGTTCAGCAGTGGACGTCCTTCGGCTGTTACGATAATGATGATGATGAAGTATATTTGTATTACACGCCAAAGTCTCAAACACGTATGTGAAGCGAAACATATGTGTGAGAAATAAAACAAGATATGTTACTTGGGTACGCTTAACACCCAAATTGTAACAAATAAACATGACCACGACGTACTGTTTGTTTGAGTAACGTCCAGTCGACAAGTGTTTACGAAGAATATCAGGTTTATTTATTGCGAGCGTGGTGGGCAGACGTCAAAGTGTCTTGGATTGTATCAACATTGTTTCAAAACTTATTGCGTTGGGCAAGTCTGGCGGTCAGTCATTCGGTTCATGATAAATTCCTATATTTAGCCACAAGTGGTTGCACTGCACTATGCCCTGCTACGTCCACTAGGATTTTTCCTATCTGTAGATGGTTGTATGCCAGTCTTCTCGTGACTACGGTCAATGCAACTTGACCGAAACGTCGAGGTTATTTTATTATGTTATGTATTGTCGTTTTTTTTTTAAACGTTGCCGCATACTAGTATTTCTCCTGTGTCGTGGGTGCGTTTACAGACACAAATTTCACACACAATACACCCAGACCCAGAACAACTACCTGCAGATCATACAAATACTTGTTCCGTGTGGGAATCGAACCCGTGACCCGGAGCACAGCAGCCAACTGTGTCAGCCACTGCACCAACTCTGCCGTCAATCAAGTATTAAGTAAGCTATTTCAATTCAACATGTGTAGATTATACAAAACTTGCTCCGTGCGGCACTTAGCACAGTAATTCGAGAGCTTAGACAACTCTCCAACCGTGCCCTAAATTATGGCAGGATTCTCCCACGACCCACGATTACGCACTAAACGTTTAGAAAGGAAAGGAGAATATCAAACCTTAGATTAATAACACCAACGATAGCCAGTACACGCAATATGTTACCCATTCAAATGGTTGAAAAAGAAAAATAGAGCAGATTATAGGCAAAGTAATCACAATTTATGACTTTAACGACATGTAATGTTCCCTTACTAGTCTTAACACTCCTTAAACACTGGCGGCGATTGAGCTGAGACATAATTAAAGCTATTCAAGGACACATTGAAGAAGGTAAGCCATGAGGACGAATCTTATCGAATACCAAGTTGGGTGTTTGAGCTTAGAGAATTGCACCCTAGCCATGGACGTATTTTGGCTGATATGATGATGATGAATTTTGATATGGACAAGATGCCAATATCGTGATGAAAGGAGGGAGAGAATCTGAAGCGTTCTTCGTATAAACATTGAAGTAAAATGTACATTCAACGTATTTGTTATAAGTTCCTACGCCCGAGACACGCACGATCGAGCCGACTTTATTAAATTTCATACTATCTACTTTATTATTTCACCGCTCGCTCAAGTATGTGAGACCTGTAGGTTATTACTTTACTTTCATATAGTATCATAATTTAAAAACAATATCGTGCGCCGTAGTATGTATCAAATGTTACCATTAAGTTGTATGTGTATGTACGAAGGTTTGGAATATTTTCATAAACACGTCTTATCGTCCGCCATATTGGATTTGATCAACAAGTATATAGCCTATGACACGTGAAACAGAAAGACTAAACCAAGGACACCTCATTTGTCAAAATTTGATCAGTACAAACGCCAGAACAGATGGACATACATACAAAGGTACAAGCAAGATCATAACCTTCCTCTGGCTTTGCCGTAGTTTGGTGAAAAGAGGTTCCTATAGGCACTACGTTTCAAGGGTCGTTTGAAGGGATGGGCATCAGTGCCCCTTCTGCTGAACCGTAGCCATATTGACCAACCCGCCTGCCAATCGTGATGAGTACTGGCAAATACCTCCAAAATGACGACACAATTATGGGAATCTATGGAGGAGGCATTTGTTCTACAACGGATGTCATTTCGCTGAATAATGATGATGATGTCGAGTCTAAAAAAACATTTCTATCTTCTTCTATACCCACGGAAATAGAGGAGTAGTCTACCATTTGGCCCTGTTGTATACTGGGTAATCAAGATAACCTTAGTTATCAGCTACAGAATGTTGCACTTAAAGATCGTTTTAAAGTGATTTCCTAACTAACAAGGCGGCCATTCAACTGTCGTTACGCGATATTCCCCATTAGAATTCTAATCTAACTCAAATAGTTGACTGCCATATGGGGCTGTACCCTATAACAATATACCTCGTTGTGTCGCACGTCTTTTACCACTTAGAATACATTTCTTGTATTTTAATAGTATTGTCTTAGGTTTTCTTTCTTTTTATTACTCTTTATAATAAAAACCTATTAGAACGAAACGTTGGTAAATCAGATATCTATAATATACGCGATGTAATACTTTTAGAAGAATTCTATTTGTAATACTCAGTAAAATACGTTTTTTTTTTAATAACGTAGTCCCTGTGGTGTCCGGATTAAGAGGAAATGGAGTGGTGATACTCCATTTCCTCCCGTGGATGTCGTAAAAGGCGACTAAAGGAATCTAGACCAGAGGGAAGGGCAGCAGCGTTCCTCCTGTGAAGCGTTAGCCATACTGCGCTCACCAACCCGCCTGCCAAGCGTGGTGAGAAAGGCTCCAGAAAAAGAAACCTCACTATGCGTGCCGTGTCTAGGAGTACAGCCTTCTGTAATAAGCCCTTGATCCAACCACCTAACTAGAGCCTCTCTGGATGGTGGTCGAGGCTCCTGGCAATTAGGCCATTGGCTGTCACAATGATTGCAGAGTCCGCATTCCACATGTCGACAATCTCGTGTGCCGAGTTAAGATATTTAATCTTTCTCGGCTTTCACGAGATTCTCGTCATGTGGGATGGTAACATCAACAATCATCGTGCGGCGCTCTAATCGATCTATCACCACTGAGTATGTCAGGCTTATTGGCTACAATAGTCCTATCAGTGATGATAGACCGATCCCAGTACAATGTGATATGATCATTTTCAAGAACTGGGTCGGGCACATATCTGTAATACGGTACCTCAGGTTCCACAAGGTTGTACTTTAGAGCAAGTTGCTGGTGGATGATCCTGGCTACTTGGTTATGTCTGTCCAAGTATTCGCTGTTAGCAAGTCGAGAACAACCAGAAGTTATATGTCTTAGGGATTCACCCGGACGGTGGCATGCCCGACAGATGTCAGCGGTGCCATCCTTACAATATATTTCCGGTAGTTGTTCGTCATGATATTTTTATTATTATACTACTACTCTCTCCTGCATCGGCAACCAGTTATATTTCAACACTTATTTTAGTCAGTTTTTAATTATTATTTATTATTTCGGCCGAATGAAGCCCACTGCTGGACACAGGCCTTTCCTAAAGATCACCACAACGACCGATATGGGTGTGTTGTGTGCTCATTGGGGGGTCTTGCCATAATCGCCGCAGTTGGCAGACGGGTTGGCGATCGCAGTTGAGATGTTAATGTACTCGAAGGACGCTGCTGCCCATCCTCCGGTTAATCCCTTAGTCAACTTTTACGTCACCCACGGGGTGAAATGGGGTGGTGGCATTCTAAGCCGGCACCACACGGCATTTGGCAGTTTTCAATTTGTCAATCAATAACGGCCGAATACTGAAACGCTACTTAATATTAAGTCCCGCTTTAACAATTCGAGAAACCCGATTTCTTTAGGCAACCGGGCGGCTCAAACAGTTTATGAATAAACAGTTTCCGTTTACTTAGTGGCCCACCTCGTGTCAGAGTTGTTCAACCCACCCAAAGGCTTCCGATTGCCGTCTATTGTCAATACGTGACCGACATTTTACTGCCCACTGAAGCAGGGAGATACTCAGATCAAATAACACCTCTTACGCGGTCGCCCATCCAATATCCATAGACGGACCGCGCTGGGCGTTACTTAGCCTCACCGGTCGTTTACCGATCAGTGATTGCAACCAGCTAATCAAATCAAATCAAAATGAATTTTCATTTTCATAAGATATAGCTGGGACCCGCGGTCTCACCCGCCGTTTAATTTTATATATATAGAAACGAAATTCATTGGAATGATAGTGGCGCCATCTGTCAGAGATTAGTCGTACCAACTCAGAAACCTTTGTGGGCTCATGCACAACACTTTGCTGAAGATCATGACATGATCAAATGCATAGTTTACGATTCTATAAAAAACATACACACAAACATTTATTTTTATGTATATTCATGCTCTATTTGCGACATTTTATTTTCAACGACAAATAAGGGAGGTTGCGAGCGACTCGGGCGCAATTAGTCGCAAACTGTCGCGCGTCTAGACGTCGGTTACTTGGTTTTTTGTGAGTCTCTCAGCAGTAGAGCTTTAAAAGAACATGTTGCCGCAAAAAATGTTAATACAGAAGGCCCACTACTAACGCGCGACAAGAGCACACCGGTAGTCTCTCCAAGGTGATACGAAACGAGGTCGCCGTGGGGTGCCGGCGAAGAATACCACCACCCCATCTCATCCCTCAATCTTTCGGGGGTCTGCTGTCTAGCAGTGGACGTTTTTGATGATGGTGATGACGAGGGAAAACCCATTCCTACCATGAGACATTGGTTATTCTGTTTTATACAACTTGGTGACGACACGAGCAAGTCATACGCCTGCCCATAACAATTGTAATGCTACCCAGGATTAGACCTACGTAGCATCACATTCCATCCGTCGCCTCTAGAATGGAGGTTACTTAATCTTTTATGCTCAGTAATTTCACTTGCTACACTGCCCTTCTAACCACAGTAATGTCTAAAGTTTAAACACTACTACTTAGCGGCGAATATCTGACACTGCGGTGGTACCTACCCAGCCGGACTCTTAAAACTAACTTAACAATCTGTTTACACCAAGCTAGTTGCTGGTATGTTAGCATTATCATAATATCCAACTTGTATGTGCTAGCCTCGTATCACCCGGGGAACCGTTGTTTATATGTCAATCAGTTTCAAATTGCGATCCGATTGTGTCTCGTCCTTCAGTCAGTCAGGAGCGCTAGCCTTAGTTTGTTACCAAGCAGTTTTTGGAGTGCACCTTGTGTGTTTTTACTTTATGTTGTCACTGTACTAGGAATATCATCTAAGAATATTGCACCATGGAAATGTAGTAAAAAGCAAAAATAAATATTTTATTGAAGTAATGTTTTCGATTCTCTCATTTGTACAGTGTTAGGGTTCGGAAGGGTTTCGGGGAATTCGTCTGGAATCCCCTAAAATTTCATATGATGTTCAGACCCCCGAAAAGCAACATTTACTGAAGTGCGAATCTTCATCTTCGCACTCAGCAATCCATCTCATACTGTGGATGCCGTACAAAGCGACTTAGGGACTCTAAACCAGAGGGATGGACAGCAGCATCCCTTCTATGGCTCAGCGCTCACTAACCCACTTACCAAACGTGGTGAGAACTGGCAAATTCCCCCCAAAATGACATAATAGTGGAAAACTATCGGAGAGGCCTTTGGCTGATATGATGACGATGATCTTCATCTTCGGTCTTTATTTTTTTTAATCTCGACTACTTAATATACGTCTTTATACAATGCTAAACCTTCGAGAATATTCGAAGTCGACGAAGAGAACTAGGTCAAGATGGTATTTCGAGATCTCGCGTGGAGAGCGCTCCAACCATTTCTCTTAACAGCATTTCTTAGAGAGCTATAGTTACTAAGTCAACGGTTGCAGATTTTGAAGTCTTCGAGCGACGAAGGAGATTTATCTGCAGACGGCCGTTTTATCCAAAAGTTAAATAAACAAATGTCTATAAATGATTTGTTATTAAATTTTTATTTATTCTTAAACTATGTTACATTGCTACAGAAATATAGGTAATATTAAAATTAAAAATACATTAGTGACAAAATATTTACATCATCATCATATCGGCCACACAACGCCCACTACTGAACGAAGGCTTCCCGCATACAGACATCATACAAATATTTGTTCCGTGCGGGAATCGAACCCGCGACCCGGAGCGCAGCAGCCGACTGTATCAGCCACTGCAACAATCTGCCAGTGAAAGTCCCGTAGAAATTGATCCAGCTGTTTTGGAGATTAGCGGGAACAAACAGACAGACAAAAAAATCAAAATTTTTTTTTGTTATAGGCACCGTATATACTCTCATATGAATTTAGTAACATGCCGTTATATTGACATTACAAATAGACACTTCAATTTTATTCATTTGTATAGATTATGAAAGTATGGGTGTGATCATGTCTCTGAAAATATATATAAAATATGCTTCACCATTTCGGCCGAATGAAGTCCACTGCGGGACACAGGCCTCCCCCAAAGATCGCGACAGTGTGTTGTGGGCATGTCATTGGGGGGGTTTTGCCGTAATCGCCACGCTTGGCAGACAGGTTGGCGATCGCAGTTGAGTTGTTAATGTATTCGAAGGACGCTGCTGCCCATCCTCCGGCTAATCCCTTAGTCGACTTTTACGACACCCACGGGAGGAGATGGGGTGGTGGTATTCTGAGCCGGCACCACACGGCAATAAAATACGCTTGCCCATCTGAAATTCTTCCAGTAAACCTTGGAAGCGATGAACATGGCGAACAGTTTGATCTAGCCTTAAAAATATTTGAGCCGAATGATCAAGGTTTTTGAGATCAGAATAACATGCTAGTAGTAGACTACTCTTGGTCTTAAACCTACTTTACTTTTAAATTAATGATTTCGGGACTTTTCACGCACAGATAAATCAAAACATCTCAATATTTTTAATAGCCTCGACATTTCGGCCAAATAAGATTGACAATGTGGTCACGAGAAGACTATAAATTTTTGTTTTGTTTAATATTTGTTTTTTTTTTACGATGATACTAGAATGTCTCCTGTATCGTGGGTATTGTTTGCAAACATATGCAACACCAGCCAGACCCGAAACAATTATCTGCAGGTCGTGCAAATTTTGTTCCGTTCGGGGATGGAACCCGTGACAAGTAGCGTAGGAAGCCAGTCACGTAGTCACTGCACCCGCCGTGGCGTCTGTTAAATAACAATAATAAATATTAAATCGATCCTGTCTAAAACAAGATCAAATACCAGGCACTCAGAAGGCGTAAAGGGCATTCAGTCGTCAGACAGATAGTGACGTGACGCCGATAAACTGTCGACACTTTGTCGATGTTATGTCAGCGACCGACGGCCCGCGTCGGCGAGACGGTGAATAATCGATGGACAGATTGTTGAAGACTTGCTGACAGGGATTACTTTTCATCGTACGGAAGTAGTTTCCTCAATTTCTGGTTGTCCTGAAATGCTTCCTTTTTCTCGTCGGATCAATGACAAGCATTTTCTTGAAATGAATACAATGTTTGCAGGTTCCAGTTCCAAAATCATTGGAATTTATTTTAGTTTTCTAGCGGTTGAGATTTTGTATGTAATTTAAACAGTTATCAATAAAATCTTATCTGTTTATATGTATCAATTAATATTTTCCGTGTGATGTCCGGATTAAGAATATAGCACCATTCGCATATCTCGTGGATGTCGTAAAAGGCGACTAAGAAACTGGAATCCAGATGGATGGGCAGCAACGTCCCTTCTGTGGAACAGCAGCTATTCTGAGTTCAACAACCCGCCTGCCGAGCGTGGTGAACATTGGCAAGTTCTTCTGAGAGACAGTTGTGGAAGCCTTTGTTCAGCAGTGGCCGGCATTTGACTCTTTGTGTCAATATGTGCCCGCTGTAACTTCACAAAAGATATACCTAAGTACGTCCCTTTCCTTCCGAGAACTGCAAATTGTTCTCAACGGGAAATTGTGGCACAAGAGTTACGTCCCCGGCCGTATGCCGACCGCGCCAATATCCGGCGCCGGCGAGCTTCCGCCCGCGGCCGGCGAACGGTCGAATGTACGGCATTGTGTTTGTGGAAGTACTAGTGAGAGCTTCGCCGGATTGTTGGTCTTGTATCTTCTATTTTGACGACACCTCAGTATACAACGAACTGCGTTAGAATGTTGATGATTTAACAGTATTTGTAGTCGCCATTTTGAATACCCATTGAGATGAATTTATTGGTCACAGAAAAGAGTAGAGTGGTTATTCAGTAATTACGTCCAGACCGACATTTTTTTAGAGCGTGGTGACGAGAGGTTGGCATTGCATCTAAGTTATAAATGTACCCGAAGGACGCTGCTACCCATCCTCCATCCGACTAATCCCATAGTCGCCTTTTACGACACCCACGGGATGAGATGGGGTGGTGGTATTCTTAGCCGGCATCACACGGCACAACGATATGATGTCGATGAAATAGATTTAGTTTATTTTTTTAATCTGGACACTTGGATTTCTAAGCTACATATTTAGCTAAAAGACACTGAGTACTAATATTCGACAAATATAATTAACTTCTACAACTTCTAAAAATAACGTTGGGGAAGTAGATTTTAACTAAACATTATTTTATTTAACTCAGTTCAATTCAATTTAACTCAATCAATTAAATTTAATCATTTTAATTAAATTTAATCCATTTAATGTAATTTAAATCTTGAAATTATAAACTGTTCACTCAATTTTAATGTGGCTTTTGGTTTTTATTTTAATTGACGTTTAAAAAGATTTGTTTTATAAAATCTATGAATCTCAAATGTCAATTTTTATTTGGCGATATATTCAATTAAATCTAGTTCTAATTATTAAATCCTGCCGCTATCGACTGTTTATTTATTTTATTTTAATTATCTGTTATGCTTTTAATCAAATATTTTCTATATGATACCTTGGACTGTTAAATATATTTTGTTTTTATTCACTTATTACAATTATTGTAGTTAAATAAATATCAGAGTTACTAACATAGTATGAAGTACCAATTTGTGTTTTACTAACAATAAGTGGATCAATAGTTACCTGATAAATAAATTATTATTATTATTTTATTTAACTAATATGTTATACTAGTGCCTACTTATTTGCAATATTTTTTGGATATCCTCAGTTCGCGTCCCCAATCCGTCACTCACCGAGGTTCCAGGCCTACCTGCGTAATGTGAAATATCTTTCGGGGATCCTCGATTCGTCTCTATAGGAATTGAATCATTCGTACCCGATACCCTTTTTTCGCTGAGGTTTCACTCTCGTACAATACGTGATAAAATCAGTCGGGTATCTTCGGCTGGCCGTATTCGTCAGTCGGGGGTCGGAGGTGTCTCAATCAGGTAGCGTGCGCCGCTATTTATTACGACGGCAATTCGATTGTGAACGATTACAGGGTTGGCACAAGCGATTGGGAATTCTGATAGTAATTTTTTTCTTGTTAATTTTAAAACTTTGATCTAAGAAACTAGTATTCCTCTTGTATCGTAGAAAACAACTGTTAGAGCTAGCGCGCACGGGTGACTTTAGTCTCCGTGACGATTTCGTCACTCTATGGATATGTATGGCAATGTCACGACGAAATTGTCACGGTGACAAAAGACACCCTTTCGCGCTAAGCCTTAATCTAATATTTGTTCTGTGCGGGAAACGGACCCTGCTGACTTCTGCGCAACAAGTCACGGGTTCGATCCCCGCACGGGACAAATATTTGTATGATCTTCAGGTAGTTGTACCCGGGTCAAAATGTTTGTGCGTGTGAGATTTATATCTGTAAACTCGCCACGACATAGGAAAACTGTGGTGTGGGCCTTTAAAAAACCTAAACAAAAACATGCCTTATGGTGCCGGCTACAAATAGCACCAACCCATCTCATCCCGTGGGTGTCGTAGTCAAAGGTCAAAGGTGAACATTTTCGATTTTAAAAAGATTAGCGCCGACTATTCAACCTATGCGATTCACACTTGGTCAAAATTCATGAGTACTTTGTACAGTGAAACGTGAAATCTAAATGCAGGCGTAGCCGCCGTAACCGTAAAGTGAAATGTCATTAATTTCTTGAAGGCTTACAATAAACATGAAATAGATTTGGATTCTTAAAAAAACTGAAAATATGTGTCGAAGCGATGAGCGCAGTGCCGAACGGTGTCCTACGAGGCGGCAACTTTCCTGGCGCGTTTTCCGCCTTTCAACATCTTGGCGGAGATGGATGCGTGGGTAGTCAGGTCGATCAGACACGCTCCCTCCGCCAGAGCGGCAAAGGCGCGCCTCCAGGGGCGTTGGACAGGCTGCGGCGGCTGGCTCGGCGACGCGCACTTGGAAAGTGGCGTCACCGCCTGCGGATGCAATTTGCGACCAAGCGCGTCGTGGAGGCCGTCCTGCCGCTCTTCGGAGCCTGGCTCAGAAGGAGCGAGCGCGTCACCCACCGCCTGACGCAGGTGCTCACCGGGCACGGTTGTTTCGGTGCGTACCTGCACAGGAAAGGACGCGAGGCCACGGCACAATGCCAGCATTGTGTGCTCGAGGCGTGCCTCGCGTGGGCCGCCGAGCGACCGTTCCTGGTCGATCGGATCGGGCAAGATCTGTCTCTGCCAGCATTAGTGTCGGCTATGTTGGCAGAGCACGAAAACTAGTCGCACGCAGGACTAGTCCTGGGTAGCATTACAATTGTCATGGCAAGCATGATGCTTGCCGCCAAGCGAATTGCCGCCGCTATTCTGATCATAGGGTATTAAAATAAATAGGGTAAAGATCCTGATCGTCATTTCCGTATGTTTTTTTTTTAACAACGTTGCCCCACACTATGATTTGTTCTGTGTCGTGGGTGCGTTTACAGACATGAATTCCACATACAATACACCCAGACCCGGAACAACTACCTGCAGATCATACAAATATTTGTTCCGTGCGGGAATCGAACCCACGACCCAGAGCGCAGCAGCCGACTGTATTGTATTGTCTTGCTGGCGGTGGCGTTGTGTATCGGGTCGTTCGGTTCCCTACAATATGGTTGAGCTAAGCGATGCTGATGCATGCGTCATGCTTGTGAACGGGTGCCGTCTGTTGGGACTGGTCAGCCGGCAGTTAGCCACGGCACATAATTTATTATTAGAATATTATTGTGGTATGTTCCATCTTTACACATTGTCCTACATTTTTCTCGGTATATATATTACAATAATTTGTATCAATCAACATTGTAATCTCAATTATTTTAAAAGAGTATCCATGGAGTTTCTTGCCGGCTCTTCTCCGCGAGATCAACTATTTGGAACCGTGCAACTTAGATTCTGACGTTTCATAAGTGCCAATATTTGGTTTATTTGAAATAAAAAACTTTGACTTTGACTTTATCAGCCACTGAACCAACCGTGCCGTCGTATTAGAACAGAAGTAGGAGCTAAATCGAGTGGACTTAACGTCGTTGTTCACATTTAGATCATTACTAATCTTTAGTTATATAACTTAAACTTACTTAACTTAAGCCCACCGACACTGCGCAGATACCACTTTAAGTTCTTAATTCCTTCCCAATATAGATTGGTCTCAAATGAACATATTCCCCGATCACACAATTCTTTTTCGGAATGTTTATCTAAGAATGTCTTCCGTTTAAGGGGACTGGTGAGAACATCATAGCCGGCTGCACTCTCTGATCGGTAAGCGATCGGCGAGGTTAAGCAACGCTTTGCGCGGTCAGTCTATAGATAAGTGACCGCATGGTGTTATTTGAACGGAGCGTCTCCATACTTCGGAGGGAACATAAAATTATCGGTCCCGGTTACTGTCATTAGACGGCAGCTAAGCCAAGTCACAAGTATTCTTATTTCGGACACCACACGGACAAAGTCGTATAATTGTTTAAAATAAAACAAGCCCTAAATGCTATATTGACATGGTTGCGACCAGGATGAATTTCCGTGCTTTCAGGCATTTTTGCGATGCCTACTATTGGAATCAGTCACAATAGCTCACAACATAGGACCCGTAATTAAATAAAATGTGGTGCTCGGCAATTAGGCTTATCCCAGTTGTAAACTCCTACCTCCTACTCCTCCATTTTATTTTCTGATTAATTTCGTTGCGGGTTCCAAGACAGTTATTCATTTCTCTGGGACACACCGAGCTTCATTGGTCGGTGTTCTTTTCGGTGGTCGCCATTGTAGATCCTGGCTTACAGGAGTTGCAGTGGTTGGGAATGTGTGGCGGGCTTGGCCTAATATAAAAAATCTCAAACTGCTGTATTTATCAAGCACTTACAGATGTATTTGTTGTTTTATCCCCATTTATATCTCTGAAATGCTCTTCAATAAATTTGTAGTTTATAGCTTACAAGAAAGTTCTTGTTCTTGAACTTTAGTTCTTGTTACGTAAGTACGTACGAGGCACCGATATATTTATTGCTCACCTACCAACAAGAAGTGATGAAGTACCTAGCTATCTATTCAGTTGAGTTAACAACTAGATGTAACACTGACAATACACAGATACCACTGTAATCTATTCCCAGTTTAGACTGGAAACAAAACGGATTATCGTATAAATAGAAAGTAAAGTAGTGGCAACCCTAAGCAGTAATGCGTGAATCCGCAGCACCGCGCGACTTGACGCGACATAAAGCTGAGAGGGGCCGTAACTTAGTTAGCAGAAGATGGGAATACGTGACGACTTCGAGACTGTCAAGGTAGAAATCTGATATAGATATATCGACTATTCGCTTTGGCTATTTTGATCTTTTACAGCATCTTTGTACGATTAGATGACCTGCATATAGCATTGTTCTGTTGCTTATAGAGGCGTCTAAACGATCTACCTTTTTAGGGCGGTATGCGACCGGCAATATTGTAATATTGCTCGTAAATATTTGAGTAGCACATTGCCACAATATTGTTGGTATAACTGTCTGTTGACAGTGATATCGCCCGATAGCGGACGCAAAACAAATGGCATCAATTTATGTTGCTCTTGGTCTCGAGCGAGTATTTTTGAAATAAGCGTGTCTCTGTCCTTTGTAGAGGGGTTAAACCCTAATATAGATAAACATCAAGTTCTAATTATTTGCTAATCAATATAAGGGCTGTTTATTGAAGTATAAGCCAGGTCGATCGGCCTTTGGCTTGAACACCACTTCAAGGTTGTCCACTTACTACACGAAAAGAAAGACGTAAGAAGCGAGTTTGTTCTTGGGTTCCAGCAAATTAGTTCTTGTAAGTGGACGTCTATACCCTGCCAGTATGGTTCACTTGTGTATACACAAATCAGCTACCACTATTGACCGCAAGACATCGTGACATGACCGCCATTGTAACATAGGGGTAGTCGAAAAGGTGGTTACTCGCACACTGATTAGAAAACTCAATTCCTGACTGGAACTTGGGCTGTATCACCTCGCTTATATATTACTAGCTGACAGCTGTTGCCTGGATGCGTTGCGTACCTCTTAATTTTGTTGTTGTTGGTTGTACCTATCGGATATTACTTGTGCGTTGATGGTACTTCGTCAGAAACCAGTGCCAGCAACAAGTAAGTATACTTACAAAATCTCAACTCAATCAGATGAACAATGGTAGTTCTCTTATTCCAAGAATACGGCCGTGCGGTGCCGGCTCAGAATACCACCACCCCATTTCCTCCCGTGGGTGTCGTAAAAGTCGACTAAGGGATTAGCCGGAGGATGGGCGGCAGCAGTACATTAACAACTGCGATCGCCAACCCGTCTGCCAAGCGTGGTGATTATGGCAAAACCCCCCAATGAGCCCACAACACACCCATATCGATCGTTGTGGCGATTTTTGGGGGAGGCGTGTGTCCAGCAGTGGACTTCATTCAGCTGAAATGATGATGATGAAGAATACGGCTAGGTAGTGCCAGACATTTGCCGACAAGTGTTTAAACTTTAAACATAACTGTGTTAATATAAAAATATCGGCACCCGTATTAGCTAAAAACAGCGACAGCAGATGCGACAGCAGCTATCGCGCATCTAAGGATTGCCAGTGTAAAAGAGCCTGAACTTGAAAGCAGAGGATACAATTTTTTGTTTATTGATCGTCCAACAGACGTGTAATAGAAGTGCGTCAGCGATCTTCGCCTGCTATTATCGCTATCGGCAAATACGTTATACCAAAATGACGTCTAAGAACGGCGTCTGCGCGACTTACGCCTGTCGCAAAGCATCTGCGACTTACGTAATCAGCCCGCCGGTTAGAAGGGCACTGTAGCTATGAAATTACTGGGCATAAGAGACTAAATAACTTTACGTCTCGAGGTGACGAGCAGTGTGGTGCCTCGCAGGACTGGTCCTGGGTAGCAGTACTATTTTCATGGGTAGGCAGGACGCCTACTACTAAGCGAATATGAGGATCCACTTGCCACCAAGTTGTAAAATATAATGCACGAACGCATGGAAGATGAACATCATCATCATCATCATTTCGGCCGAATGAAGTCCACTGCTGGACACAGGCCTCCCTAAAGATCACCACAACGACCGATATGGGTGTGTTGTGGGCTCGTTGGGGGGTTTTGCCATAATCGCCACGCTTGGCTTTCGCAATCGCAGTTGAGTTGTTAATTTACTCGAAGGAGGCTGCTGCCCATCCTCCGGCTAATCCCTTAGTGGTATTCTGAGCTAGCACCACACGGCAAAGCCAGCACCACACGACAAGACGAAGATGAACACACGAACATATTTTTCTTTTACTTTATATATATATATATATATATAAAGAAGATAATATCACTCGCAATCAAAGACGTAGATATAATTGTAGAGACAGATCGAATTTTTCCTCTCCTGATTTAAAACAAACCCTATCCCAGTAACCTACAAATTATTCACAGTTCCACAATCTCCGCCTGCAAACTTAAATTCTTCCCATCACTCAACACACATCATAAAGGCTTTATTTCCATCGATGTCTGTCCGGCTGGCCCAGATCCCGCCATTTTTTCAATCACGGCCGCAAGCCCGCGCTTTGTTTGACAGCTCACTTTTTTCTCTATCGTGATCAAGGCGCGCATCCATTCTGCCTTTGTGTAGCCAACTGGTGGCTCTGTGACACAGATATTGCGGTTTATTTTTCGTGTTGGATTGGTCTTTTTTTAGGTCGCTTGTGAATAGGTTTTTGGTAAGATGGACTTATTGGAAATGTTTGTAGGATTTGGAATGTATGTTAAATAAATAAATTTGGATGGAGTGGATCTGTGTTCTTCTTCGGTAGTTCCTGTACACAGCGGCCCATTATATGAAAGTATATATATATATTCTATGATGGATTACTAACCATTTCCTAAACCCCTTGTATAACCACGCTTGATCATCATCAATCACCAAGCCTTTAAGTGTTAGGCGTTCAGCCCAAATACGTCGACTGTTGGACACAGCCCTTCCCCAAAGGTTGATACTCTGACCAATCTGAATTTATGTTGTCGCATACATTGGGACGTTTTGCCATAATCGCCACGCTTGGCAAGCGGGTTGACATCGCAGAGCTGAGATCTAAATATACTTAAAGAAAGCTGCTGTCCATCCTTTGGCAAGTCCTAGAGTCACCTTTTACGTCACCAACGGCCACGGGATGTGATGGGGTGGTGCTATTCGTAGCCAGCACCACACGATGCTCATTGGTAATTTCTGGAACATCTTTTAATGATATCTGTCTTGAATGATTTTGATAATCATATATAAGCAGGAGCATTGTGCCTGCTTCTTCATCAGTTGACGACATGGTTGGTGCAGTGGCTGATACAGCCGGCTGCTGCGCTCCGGGTCGTGGGTTCAATTCCCGCACGGAACAAATATTTGTATGATCTGCAGGTAGTTGTTCCGGGTCTGGGTCTGGGTGTATTGTATGTGGAATTCATGTCTGTAAACGCATCCACGACACATAAGAAAACCTAGTGTGGGGCAAAAGTTATAATTCGGTACTCCTCCGTACTCCTTCAGTCTATCTCAGGTTTTCTACAGTTAGCTTGTCTTTATTCTTCTTAAGAATTAAACTCTGTACACGACAGCCCAGTGTTAACCGATTTACAACCAAACGCGCTTACGTACGAGTAAATTATGTTTAATTTATATGTTAATGCCTTTCTCGTTGAGGAATAGAGCCACATATAACTACTTACGATGTATTCCTTTCTAAAAGACGAATACATTCCTTAATTTCACAGAAAACCTAAAATTCAATAAATACTAGTATTCATTATAAACACCATCGTCAAAACCTTACTCCTGCTTTTAAAGCTTAAAAATCAATGCATTGCCTTGAAACGACAACATTAGTAAAATGGCGACCAGGACAGAACGTCGGCTGCACATGTCGCCGCTAACGACTTACTTACCGCTGACTGGCGCTGACACAGCTGCTTTATATTCCCAGAATATTGCAGAATACTGAGACTTGCAGTGTTCTACGGACAGCACTATATGTAGTTAAATGTACACTTTTTATTAAGAATTAAAAAGGAAGAAAGTATTTATCACAAAAAAGACGATGATTGAACAGAAGTGCCAAAAGGGCGATCAACTCAGCACGATGTCAGGTGGCGGTACCAGGTACTACCTAAAGCTGATTTTTAGCTGCAACCCTCGAGCGCGATACGCTCGAAACCAGTAGGATATCAATTCAATCTATGCTAATATAATAAAGCTGAAGAATTTGTTTACTTGAACGCGGTAATCTGTGGAACAACTAGTCGGATTTGAAAATATATTTTTGCATTTGATAGCCCATCTCTTAAGAAAGGTTATATGCCATAACATCGTGCTATGACACTTAAGAGCCGAGCGAAAAGAAAAAAAGTCGGAAACAACGCTAAGTAAAAACGAAGTTATAGATGACACAAGGTGAGCTATAATCACACGAAAGAAGAAGGGTACAGCTTACAAGAACGATCTCCGGCCACCATGAGAAGCGGCCTGCAGGCGAAGAATGAAGGGCAGTCCGTCGCCCTAACAGAAAAAGGTCTGAGACCGCGGTGCGTGTGTTCTGCGCGCGCCTCTCTGTCGAATATGTGCGGCCAGTTAGGTTGCACATCGCCCTTCAAATAATAACGCGTCGATACCTGCCGGGGGTGCGGTCTATTGCTGTCAAGCGTGCCCCTCACCCCCAGCCAGAGGTAAGTGGAAGGACACCGTGGGGTATTGGCCGGTAAGAGCCCGGCATGCCCCTCCACCCTTGCCAAGGCGGAAGAAGTTCATGAGCATTTCCTCAAGATAAAAAAATAAAGGGTACCCTTTACAAGCATAAATCTCACATGCACAAATATTCGGACGCGGAGAACTATCTCTAGATGACACAGAGCACCAGTCGGTTGACCAGTGCGCCAAACATGCTGTGAAATCTAGGCATCTTTTCAAGCTCTAGACCTTATTAACTAAAAGGTGGGACCCGCGGTTTCACCCGCCGTTTAATTCAAAGAAAAACGTACTTATACTACACGAAAATATGACTAAAAGTATTGTCTATGCCGAAGTACACAATTTTTTTTTAAAACTTTGCCCCACTCTATGTTTGCTCCTGTGTCGTGGGTACGTTTACAGACATGAATTCCACATACAATACACCCAGACCCGGAACAACTACCTGCAGATCATACAAATATTTGTTCCGAGTGGGAATCGAACCCACGACCCGGAGCGCAGCAGCCGACTGTATCAGCCACTGCACAAAACCTTAGTCATCCTGCGACCACGAATGCTGCAAAGTATTCGAAACGTCAGGAAAATCAAAAATCAAAATATACGCGATAGAATCCGTTTAAAAGTGTTTTATTATAAATATTTGTATGATAGGAATTTATGTCTGTAAACGCACCCCCGACACAGGAGAAATCCTGGTGTGGGGCAACGTGTTTAAAAAATAAAAGTACAACTTCAATAACGTACATGTAAGAATAACCACAAGGAACAATTGTGATTTTTTTAACTGCACTGGTATGGGAATAGCCACTTCTAGTGGTGGGCGTTAAAATCCCCCAGTAACACCAATTGGGCAGATGGGTACCGCTGCTGGGCTGCATCCGTCAAAGTCAAATATTTTTATTTGAAATAAACCAAATAATGGCACTTATGAAACGTCAGAATCTAAGTTGCACGGTTCCAAATAGTTGATCTATGGAGAAGAGCCGGCAAGAAACTCCATGGATACTCTTTTAAAATGAGTCGCCTCACTAAGGTACTGTGTGAGCCTGGTTGTCTCTTCATCCCCGCTGTGCGGTAGACACAGGCATAAAGAATCTTCTCTAAGCCTGTGTCCACCAAAACCCAAAGTGTAGAGAAGTTGGGATCACTTCACCATCAGGTCGCCTGACACCACCCAGGGACTACGCGTAGGGATTCGAGAGGGGGTTTTCTCCTACGAACGTGGGTGAGTCGATCCCCGAAAAAATAAAGATACTCCACTTAATGTTAGAAGAACAGAAACAGGTCTATGATTAGAGGGGTTATGCTTTCAGCCCGATTAAAAAATTGGGATAACCAAATGTCATGTCAATTGTCATAATGACAGTTATATGTCATCAAATCTAGGAATGTTCCATCTATGCAAAGATTGACATTTTTTACAACAGACACATTAGTCAATGTGACTATTTTTCCAACATAATAAAATCCTCGCAAAGCGTCGTTAGCTAGTGGAACACAAACAAGGAAGTCTAGGAATAGATATTGTCTTCCCCTATAATTGACTTCCGGTCTCCGTTACCGGCAGGAAGTTACCTTATCACGTTACAGTTGTATTGGATACAGAACACCTTATAGGTGTAGTGTTCGCAGTTGAGACAGAGAGTCTTGATTGCGTACCCGGGACGGAAAGAATCTATTTTATTTTTCCCGAAAGTTTAATATACTTACACCGACACTATTCTTATCTTATCATCATCGTTTCGGCCGAATGAAGTCCACTGCTGGACACAGGCCTCGCACAAAGATCACCAGAACGACCGATATGGGTGTGTTGTGGGCTCATTGAGGGGTTTTGCCATACTCGCCAGGCCCATCTCCCCCCGTGGGTGTCGTGAAAGTCGACTAAGGGATTGGCCGGAGGATGGGCAGCAGCGTCCTTCGAGTACATTAACAACTCAACTGTGATCGCCAACCCGTCTTATCTTATACGAAACCTGAAAATAGTTTACTCAGAATCAGTAACAGAATCGATTGCAGTAGTTTTTAAACTATGTGTAATATTGTCCCAAAGATAATTTGCAATTGTTTCAAGTTGGACACATTAACACGCAAGTCAGCTGACCGCGCCGGCGACATCGCATCGGTAGATAGCATGTTACTCCCACTAGCGGCATCCCTTTGCATTTCAAAACTTCTAAACCACTCTTTAGTAAAAGTTGCCGGTTTCAAGCTGTCCAGATTAATTATTACACTTGCAAATAAACTTAATTTAAATTAGTAGACATTTTTCAAATTGTTTATTACCACTCCATCTCCTCCCGTGGAGATCGCAAAAGGCGACTAAGGGACTTTTAACCAGAGGAATGGGCAGCAGCGGCCCTTCTGTTGAACAAAAGTAATTCTGCGCTCACCAACCCGCCTGCCAAGCGTTGTTGTATAAACCTCGGGGTGGATGGCAGTACATCTGCCTTACCCACCGAGGAATATGTTCGTGAAGGATAGATAGTTTGATACACATCTATGATGGCCCCACCCTATATGCACGTACAGTCAGTGACATAAATAATGAGTGTCCATAAAAATGGGATATGAATAAATTAAAGGGCAGCATAATAACATGCAATTACCAAAAAAAATTAAATAAACTATTCCTCTTTGAGTTTTAACCGTTTAAAGTTCTAACTACCATAATTCGGCATAAAACTAGCTGGGATGTGTACATTAAAAGCAATTAAAAGAAAGAAATAAAATGTATTGATTGGCACAAATATCTAAATAGACAAAGAATAACATAATAATAGAACAGTGCCAAAAGGGCCATCAGCTCAGCATGATGTGGGGTGGCAGTACAAGGTACCCCTTTTTTTTTATTGATCCGGTGGAAATACATCATGTACTTCCTCCGCCCCGGGAAGGGCAGAGGGGTATGCCGGACTCCTACCGGCTAAAACCACTGGAGCGGTCATCTTCGGCACCTAAGGGAGACTCCAGGTCCTCCTATCACACTAGAGCAAGGTACCCCTACCTAACGCTGATTTTCACCAGCAACCCACGAGTGCCATACTGCTCTCACCAACGCGCCTGCTATGGGGAGTACCGGTAACTTCTCAAAATGACGACACATGCCACACGGTCTTTGTAGAAATATTCTGGGGCCGGCTATTGTCCAGCAGTGGACGTCCTTTGGCTGATATGATTATGATGAATGCTGCTTATATAATTCACTTTTTACTTTCGTTAAGTGTATTCGCTTTTTGTTGCTGACTTTCCAAGCTATAAATGAAAGCAAATAGAGTCGCTCGAGTGGTCAACAAATAAATGTCGGACAGATGCCGTTCAGGTAGCATTTTTTGTGCCTCAGCTTATCGGTTGTGACAGCAGCAAAGGACATACGGTACCAATTTGTAACATGTTGGAGTGAGGTAAACATGTCATCTGTGATAAATCAGTGGCGCCTGTATCCTTCTCCGACATATTGTGAATCCTCCGGAGATTAATTTATATATAATCTATGACTCTTTTTTTTTATTTGGTTTACCCCATAGCCAATACAGTCAAGAATTGTTTGAGTTAAGTGATTTTACCGCAAGTATGTTTGAGGTCTTTAATGAAGTCATAGATAATCATTGCCGTAAGCCCAGGAAGTGGCATTTAGCAGCCGAAAGCTTTATAAAAGATAAAATTATTAACGACAAACCATTTACTTATGAATGAATAGTCAAGACTTTAGTTGCCGCGTTCCAAGATGTAGATTTCCTATCGAGATGAGCGGGCAACAAACTCTATAACTCTAAACTCCATGCGGATATGTTGGTAAGGCATGTCTTGGAAAAGGTGCAAAAGCTTACATATATACAAATACTTGGCAGATGTACCGATGACCTATACAAGGTAGCTGTAGGGTATTGGTTGTGAGAGGGGTGCTCGAACTCAACTTCGGTCAGGAATATAGATAGCTGTAGACTTTCTTTCGTATGGTCAGTGGCCAACCTGGTGTCAGAGTTGTACAAGTCGCCCAAAGACCCCCCCCCCCAACTTGGCTTAACGACTGCCGTCTGATGACAACAACCTGGACCGTAAAACTTTACCTGCCGGAACGGAAGACGCTCAGTTTAACTACCACTATGACACCCATCCATAGACTGATCGCGCAGAGCGTTGCTTAACCTCACTGATCGTGTACCAATCAGTGTGCAACTGGCTATGTGTGATACAACAGCTTGTATGAATCCCAGTCGATTCTTTCAAGATCGGACAAAATGAAGAATGTTGTTGACAGCTCCTGGCTGCAGCAGGGATCGCAGACAGCAAACTACGTATGTGTGGTGCCTGGACCAAGAATATAGCACAACTCCATCTCCCGTCCTTGTCGTAAAAGGTGACTAAGTGACTTTAAACCAGAGGGATGGGCAGCAGCGTGCTTTTGTGAGACAGTAGCCATTCTGCAATGACCAGCCCGCCTGCCAAGCGTAGTGAGTACTGGCAATTTCTCCCCAAAATGATGACAAATGGCGTGTAACTGGTTGTTTATGAGGTTGCCTTTGGCTACCAATGAAGCTCTTTAGGCTAATATGAGGATAACCAGGAAACTGGTACTCATCATACTGATGGTGTTCTCTTAATGCAAGAGGCTGGCTAGGTAGGCACCACCCCATTGCCGCCTAGTACTCCGGTTAGAAGGGCACTGTAGCTAGTGACATTTCTGGCCATAAGAGACTATATAACTTTACATCGTTTGCTCTGTGGTGCCGGCTACGAATAGCACCAACCTATCTCATCCCGTGGGTGTCGTAAAAGGCGACTAAGGGATTAGCCGGAGGATGGGCAGCAGCATTCTTCGAGTACATTAACAACTCAACTGCGATCGCCAACCCGCCTGCCAAGCGTAGCGATTATGGCAAATCCCCCCCAATGAGCACACAACACACCCGTATCGGTAGTTGTAGTAATCTTTGGGGGAGGCCTGTGTCCAGCAGTGGTCTTTATTCGGCCGAAATGATGATGATGATGATGAATTTTACGTCTCGAAGTGACGAGCGCAGTGTAATGCCTCGCAAGACTGGCTCTGGGTAGCATTCTAATTGTTATGGGCAGGCATGTCGCTTACCACCAGGCGAATGTCTTGCTCGTCTCGTAACCAACTTGTACAAAAAAAATACAAAAAGCAAGTCAATTCATCCAAACGGCACAACAAAATGTTGCCATCCAAGTGCCCACGCATAACTAACTGCCGTCGATACACCCTTCAATTGACCATCGATAGCACCCAATGTTTAAACGTATGTCTCCCATCATTGTTAGCGGTGATTTACTGTCGGTGCGCGTGCACATGCGGGCGGACGCGCTACGCCATCTTGCTTTTATAGAACACCGTAATATGACCACAAGTGAGAAGGTATCTAAAGCCCGCTTGAATGGTTTATGCCCCTCGTCTAGTGTGGTAAAGACAGGATAATGATTCCTGGTCCTGGAAATTATGTTCAGAGACTTGTGCTTATGGTGCAAATCGATTCATTTACTTGGTCAAGGTTTTCTTAGAGCCAGTTCTGCACACAAATGTAATTGAGCATGTCTTGGATAGCAAGATCTTTAGAAAATATATTTATTTGCGGCATGTGTGTTATTCATTACATAATCATTTCATTTCATTTTTGATAAAAAACGTTGACCCACACTAGAATTTCTCCTGTGTCGTGGGTGGGTTTACAGACAAATTCCACACACAATATACCCAGACCCGGAACAAATACCTGCAGATCATACAAATATTTGTTCCGTGCGGGAATCGAACCCGCGACTTGGAGCGCAGCAGCCGACTGTATCAGTCACACGTGCACCAAATCAGCCCGTTACTGTCCCGCGGCTAGGCACAGGCATTTTCTCACTATGAGAAAGGTTAGGCCTTAGTCCACCACGCTGGCCTAGTGCGGGTTGGCGGACTACACACACCATTGAGAACATTTTAGAGCCCTCAGGTGTGCAGGTTTCCTCACTATGGTTTGCTTCACCGTTAATGCAAATGATGAACAAATTCTAATCCGCAAATGAATCCGAAAAGTCAAGAACTGCGGGCCGGGATGGAACTGAGACTCTCGTGTATGGAAGGCAAGGCAAGCAAGGCAAGTTGAACCACTAGGCTATCCAGCAGTGATTTTTATTTATTATTTCAGCCGAAAAACGTCCACTGCTGGACAGAGGCCTCCCCAAAAGATTACCACAACGACCGGTATGGGTTTGTATTGTGTGCTCATTAGGTAGATTTGCTATGATCGTCACGCTTCGCAGACGGGTTGGCGATCGCACTCGAGTTATAACTGTACTCGAAGGACGCTGATTTTTATTAGGAGCAAAGAATCACATCACTTTCCACGTACCTAGTCATAATAGTTTACAGTTCGCCTTGAGCTTCCTGAATTATAGGATATCACAACCGTATGGATTAAGAATATAGCACCACTCCATCTTCTCAATGGATGTCGTAAAAGGCGACTAAGGGGCTCTAAACCAAAGGGGTGGGCAGCTGCGCCCCCTCTGTGGAACAGCAGCCACACTGCGCTCATCAACCCGCCTGCCAAGCATATTGAGTACAGTCATATTCCCTCCAAAATTTCACAATTGTAGAAATCTATGGGGAGGCCTTTGTCCAGTAGTGGACGTCATTTGGCTGATCTTATATAACCAGTATAACATCTAAATGAGCATATAAATAAATCACCTTTCACAATATCAGTTAATCAAACATGTCGAGTTTTTTTTTTACACTTTGGATAGTGGTGAAACTTTTAATTTTAATTATCATATACTTACTGTGTGGTGCCGGCTCAGAATGCCACCACCCCATCTCCTCCCATGGGTGTCGTAAAAGTCGACTAAGGGATTAGCCGGAGGGTCGGCAGCAGCGTCCTTCGAGTACATTAACAACTCAACTGCGATCACCAACCCGCCTGCCAAGCGTGGCGATTATGGCAAAACCCCCCAATGAGCGAGAACACATCCATATCGGTGGTTGTGGTGATCTTTGGGGGAGGCCTGTGTCCAGCAGTGGACTTCATTCGGCCGAAATGATGATGATGATGATATACTTACTAATTAATTTAATTAAATGATAGCTAGTATTATGTGGGGTATTAATGACATTTTAACGAAAACTGATATCGTACCCTGAATGTACATGATTCTGGAATTCTTGGCCTTAGAATTTTGCTGATTGCAGTATAAAATAATTGTTTTCGTCTATCCTAACGCTATAATAATATTATAACGCAGGGCAGTTTGCACGGCGAGCTGAGTGTGAGTGGCGACACTGCGTGCCCTAATGCTCCAGAGAGTCGGTCAGGGCCTCGTCTCCGGCTTGACTTTATTGGTTGGTTGGAGTGGTACCCCATGAGTGCCCGTAGGATTTTCAACTCTGGCTTGCCTTAGTTGGCCGATCAGAGAGGGGCCGCCAGAGCTATATGCTCGGGGGTGGAAGTGTCTAATGGCGTAATAACGGGGAAACCCGCTCCGAGTCTTCAAAACGCGCGATGGTGAAACCGGCGGCTCTCGACACCCCGAGCCGCTCACACCGATTTTGCTCCTTGTCGCCTGTAGTGGAGGCCATTTAGGGGCCCATCTTGTGAGTGGCAAGTCCGTCTGCCACAGAATTTCACTTTAAAGGTTGAAAGGCAGACGCCGTTGTTCCCGTATTTATTAGTATTTTTATTCCATGTAACACCCATTGCAATAGACCTTATCGTTATAGTTTCCATCTCATACAATAGCCTTACACTACCGGGGATAATCCGTGACTTCATTTTGTAGTGCAGTTGTGGAGAGTCCCCGGTTGGTGTCCCATTACATTTTAGATTAAAATTCTCTAAAGGGCCTCTGCATGTTGGACCCATGTCCCCGAGTAAGCCTATCAAGGTGTATAAACCCGCGAAAAGAGATACAATAATATAACCAATAAAAACACAATAACTATTTATTTTTACATAAAACTGCAATGTAAATAAAATCTAAACGGCTATTGTTTCGCTACAGTTCACGGATGAGGTCATCGCTCGCAGTACCATAATAATATTATATCAGAGTACTATAATCACGTAGCGTTTTGTTCGCGTTGTCTACGATACATTGCATGCTCACAAATAACAAAAATTAACTATTATTTTCGAGATAAATTGGCTTTCTCAAAGTTCTTAAGAATATAACATCACTCCATCCCACAAAAAGTGACAATTCACCAGTGGATACTTATCTTAATTTCAGATTGTTTGGCTGAAATTATAGTGTGTGTGTGTGTAGAAGTGTTTGTGGGAAATATCGCGATTTGTGTGGAGTGAACCTTTTGTACATATGTTGTGTTATCACTGCGTGGTGACATTGGCGACGTGTCTGCACTGTGGGTCATTCCGTATTAGGCTAGCGACAGATGGAAGACCGATAAAATGAGGATTAGTGATTTATAGCTCTGTGTGGGATTGTAATCAGCTCTTGTTTAGAATAATGTCTGATATTGTTGTTCGATTGCTTTGGGTTGAGGAAAGGACGCCATTTTAGATTTGATTTAGATTATATGTTTTAGGACAAAATATAACGTGAAGTATTTACAATCCTGATACATCTTCGTCTTAACGGTAATATTTATTTCAGAAAAGTTATTAATATATCTCTGTGTTCTATTCAATCATAAATGTTATGCAATATAATAAAGTATATATATATTTTTATTAGTATAATATTTGTAAACGATCTTCGTCATTAGCGTTAATATTTATGTCAGATAAGTTATTAATATATTTAATATTATATGTTAGGCAATATAGGTAGTATAGTATATATATTTTATAGTAGTATAATATTTGTGTTCCTCTTTTTTAATACAATTTCTCATAGTTTGTGACTCTTTTCAACATTATTCATGGCTTTGTTTTTGAGGTACAAGTTTTCGAAGTGCCTTTTACCAAAAGGTGTACATGAATAACTTCTTTTATTACTTTAATTGAATTTATTTCTGATGAGTTTTATCTTTTGTTATTGATACTTACAAACAACTAACCTCTTTTGGTAAGTAGGACATGACATTAGGCATCAAAGAAACTCTTACTAACTTCATGGTGTGTAAACTTCCGTGGCATGATGCGTCATTTCCGTTGCTTACCTCAACGCGCCTCAAGTAATACAACTCCATCAATACTTAAGTTGGGTACGGTGTTAAATAGGTCGATTAATAAATATCAGACGGAGCCTGGTGTACTTTGGGATAGTAACGCGACAGCGAATGAGGAGAAACCTTTTCTGAAACATTTTTTTTTTATGTTGAATTAAACCCAGTTTATACAATACACACTACCGCTGACCGGCTCGGAATGAAATCGTAGAGACGAAAGTGGAAAGTTCGCCAACAGGATTTTTAATTTGTTTAATGTAAATAGACCTGAAGGGCGTTTATTCCTTAGTATTTTTAGGGTTCCGAACGTCTAAATCAAAAACAGCGGATCCCTTATAGGATTATTATTTTATTAAGTTTAAATCTGGTACACATATGAATTTATACGAGCAAAACACGAACGTGAAACGTAAATAAATGAATTTTATATAAATTTAAATGTCACTTTGAGGTGAAAATTAGAAAATTTAAGAATAAAGTTTTGCAAACTGTAACGCATGAAATGGAAGGGCTGTTTGTGAGGGTCTCAATTTTGTTTTATTTTATCATTTTAAAATATATAACAGATGAAAAATGACCATTACCCAGCTTTATCTATGAAACTACTAAGCCTAAATTTAAAAAAAATGTAGTATGTAAATCTTTACTTATAGATTACAGGAAAACATGTAAGCCGGCAAGCAGTAGTGATTAAACTGTAGACATTACTATGCTCCGGTTAGAACGGTACTATGGCTAGTGACATTGCTCAGCATGAAAGACTAAATAACTAATGTCTCGAGGTGATCTGGATCGACAGTAGGATTGCGCCACGCTAAGATCTCTCCTGAGTCGTGGGTACAATTACAGACACAAATTTCACACGAACAAACACCCAGACCCGGACAGCTATTAGATTTTACAAATATTTGTTCCGTGCGGGGCACGAACCCGCGACATGCTACTCCGAAACCGTATCACTTAGCCACTGCGCCAACCGTGCCGACGACGTCGTTTACGCCACATGAATAGTTTTAAAATGATTTATAGCTAAATATTTCTTTCTTTTCGCGTGGTTAGTGGCCTACCTTGTATGATGTTCAAGCCGCCCAAAGGCCTCCAATCAGCTTAACGATTGCCGTCTGATGACAACATCCAGGACCGACGATTTTACGTGCACTCCGAAGCATGGAGACGCTCTGTTAAAATACCATTATGCGGTCACCGATTCAGAGGCCGACCGCGCCACGCGTTGCTTAACCCTGCCGATCGTATACCGATCAGTGATTGTCCAGTCTCTCTCATCTCAAACAAAAGAAATGATATATTCTATATTACCCTTTTTTTTATTGGTGCCCTGTGGAAATTCTTCACGAACTTCCTCGCTGGGGAAGGGCGAAGCCTTCTACCGGCTAAAACCACTGGAGCGGTCATCTTCGGCACGTAAGGGAGGCTCCAGGTCCTCGTATGATCACACTAGAGCCGCCCACTGTTGCCACGCCTATAGGTACATCTCGGAGAGGGTGACTGTAAAGTGGTCACCCCCCGGGGGATTGTAAAGGGTCCCCCAAAGCGTCCCACGGCAGCGCGTGACCACATGCGAGCTATCGTCTTCTCTTGGGTCGCTCGGTGTGGGCATGCAGGTTTCCCAGTCTACGGACCCGCGAACCCAGAGTCTTCATTACACCTATACGTTTGACTATAGTTCAAATTGTATATAGTGACAATAATAAATAGGGGTTGTTTTCTGTTGAAGTAATAATGTGAATTCATGTTAATAGTAGTAGTGTGTGTAGTGGGGGTATATGATTGGAGGGCGTTATAGTAATAAGTTAATAACAAAGTCACGTCTCACAGATGTTATAAAAATATCCTAATAGTTTTCTTTACATTTTAAAGATTTATTTAACGTCAATACAACGATAACAAAAGCTTTATAATCAAACATTAAATACACTTATAAACACCATCCCATTGTATATAACTGAATACGAACAATACAACGAAGGCTCCGACCACATCGCAATAAATGTGAGCATGTGTGAGCAGGCCTTTTGTGGTCGTTGAGCTTCGAAGTTTAATCCCTTTTGCCTTGAATAAGGGCGTTTAAGGGCAAGCGCAGAATGTCCCTTAAGTGCGTTATGTGTACGTAAAACATTAATATTACTATTAATACAAATAAATAAAATTGAAGTGTCAGTTTGTAATGTCAAAATAACAGCTTTTTACTAAATCATCATTTCGGCCGAATGAAGTCCACTGCTGGACACAGGCCTCCCCCAAAGGTGTCCACAACGACCGATATGGATGTGTTGTGGGCTCATTGGGGGGTTTTGCCATAATCGCCACGCTTGGCAGACGGGTTGGCGATCGCAGTTGAGTTGTTAATGTACTCGAAGGACGCTGCTGCCCATCCTCCGGCTAATCCTTTAGTCGACTTTTACGACACCCATGGGAGGAGATGGGGTGGTGGCATTCTGAGCCGGCACCACACGGCAAGCCGGCACCACACGGCATAAATAATTTACTAAATGCATATGAAAATATATACGGTACCTATAACAAAAAAAAAAAAAAACATTTTTAATTTTTTTGTGAACTGAACGGAATTTCACTGGCAGATAGCTGATGTTATAAGGAATAACTTAGGCTACTTTTATTTTAGAAAAATAATTAGGGTTCCGCGCAAAAAAAAACCCTTGAAATCCAATATATATATTCTATGTCAGGTGTCTATGTCGAAATACTGTAAATTTCTTTTAAATAAAACGCGGGGGAAACCGCGGGTCCCAGCTAGTTAATAATATGAATATTACTTACTCCAGTTAAAAGTGTTACTAAAACCGTGTGGTGCCGGCTAAGAATAGCACCACCCCATCTCATCCCGTGGGTGGCGTAAAAGGCGACGATGGGATTAGCTGGAGGATGTACAGCAGCGTCCTTGGAGTACATTAACAACTCAACTGAGATCGCCAACCCGCTTGCCAAGCGTGGCGATTATGGTGAAACCCTGCTCCCCGGTCGTAGCGCGCATTTATACCGAATTGTAGGGGAAAACAGGGCATTGGTAGTCAGCGGGCAGTAGTGGTCAATACAAATAAGACATAGATACAATGATATTATATATTAAAAGAAGTAGATATGTTACATGCGCGCTAAAAGTAAGAACCAAAACTACCCCAATTGTAGCACCTCGCAATCAGTTCGCCCAAGACAGGACAACGAGCACACACTGTCACAATCTGTATTGTTTTATTAATTAAGTAATAACAATGCCGTCGTGCGTGTAGAAAATGCACAAACTATCAAGCAAAAATATACAAAGAACAAGGGATCTCATACCACACGTGAGCAACAAACTATATAAAATATTTTAATAAAAATACTACTCAAATTATCTATAGAATAATATTCTCGAACAAAACATAGGCCAAGCAAGGATAAGAGACAACATTAATTCTATCACAGGTGCGACAAAGACATCGAGTACACGTGTTGTCATTTTAAATAGCTATCTCTTTTGCCTTGCCTCTCGTAGTTTTTGTATCTTCTTTCTTACAGCATAGGTGTGCAGTTTTATAGCTTTATACCTTTTTTTTTTCCTTTTTTTTTATTGGTGCCCAGTGGAAGTTCTTCATGAACTTCCTTCGCCCCGGTGAAGGACGAAGGGGTATGCCGGACTCCTACCGGCTAAAACCACTGGAGCGGTCATCTTCGGCACGTAAGGGAGGCTCCAGGTCCTCGTATGATCACACTAGAGCCGCCCACTGGTGCCACGCCTATTGGCACATCTCGGAGAGGGTGACTGTAAAGCGGTCACCCCCCCAGGGGGATTGTAAAGGATCCCCCAAAGCGTCCCACGGCAGCGCGTGACCACATGCGTGCTACCGTCTTCTCTTGGGTCGCTCGGTATGGGAGACTGAGTTTTGCGCGTCATTTAATATGGACGTAACATATCTATGGTATAATATCATTGCACAGACAAGTGTATATCAGCGGAAGCCGTCGGCCGCACTACGCCCCTCTGCTGCCCAATCGCCCGCTCAGCTAGCTCGCAGCATTTTCACAAGTACGCTGAATTTTGATTTTCCGCGCTTCCGATGTAATTCCACGTGTGTACTAAATCATTATTTCAGCCAAAAAGGCCCACTGCTGGACAGAAGCCTCCCCCAAAAATTTCCACAACGACTGGTAGGTATGGGTTTGTGTTCTGTGCTCAATGGGGGGGTGTAACACTAGTTCAGTAATTATTTTTAGAGTTCAATTTGCTAATAAATTAATTATTTTATCATCATCATGCTCGTGAACGGACGCCGTCTGTCGGGACTGGTCAACCGTTAACTGCCATGGTACATAAATTATGATTATATTATTGTAGTATTTAGTACACATTAACCTACACTTTTAAACGGATTATATCGCGTATATTATAGATTTTTGTTTTTCCTGACAAGCAAAAGCAAAAGCATTCGAAAGCTTTGCAGCATACGTGGTCGCAGGATGACTAAGGCGACAGGCGTCGTTACAGATTTAAAAAAAGTTATTTTATTTTATCTACCGTACAATTTTAATCAAAAAATTAGTTCGATGCACGCAGTAATCACTCACAGTGTCTTGATGTTTTTTAGTGCGGTATCTTGTTTGGGACTTTATTATTTTAATAACTGGATTCCAAACAGGTGGTACCTGCCAACCATCTTCTCTATTAAAATTAGGATGTTTTTTAATTTCAATAGCCTCACGAAACATTCTAGGTTCATAGCGGTTCTCTTTCGCGAGGACTTGAGGTTGATCGAAACGAAGATAGTGGTTTATCTATTATATAATTTATCTATTTTATTTTATTTATGTATGTATATATGATATATATGATATGTATGTTTATTGTGTTTATAAAATATGTTTATTCTGTTTCTTTTCATAAACCTTATTGCACCTGCCATGTCATCTCTGCATCACCCTATGGTTGACTGGTAGAGAATGCCTAAGGCATTAAGTCCGCATATGTACATCTTTTGCATAAAGTTTAAATAAATAAATAAATATATACCAGACGGTAATAAATTATTTAAACAATGCTTTGAAAAGTAACTTTAGTTTTTTATAGAATTTTGCTTAATATATAGCGTGACATATAGGTCAGAGTTAGTGCATTGCTTCTGCGCAAATCTCCATAAAGTACGACAATTTCCAACTTTCAAGGACAGTGCGGGGGGTCTGTTTATCGATACTATCAAGAAACGACATACAATCGTCAAGTTTACGCCATATTTTGATGTGTTTACTATACTTAAACCAAAATAAACAACAAAACGAGCTGCGGTTCATGTAAAAAAATGTCCCAAATCCTCTCAAAATGGTAATAAATGAAAGTTCTGAATATCTCCATTAAATTGTTGTTTGAATTCGTGTTGAGCCTACCCACGTTACAGATATTATATTCCATTTACGTCAGCTATCATATCTTGAGGAAACATGATCAGGTATTTGAATTTTAAGTGTGCATTACTGGTTGTAAATAAAGAATGTTTTTGCGAAAGTAATTTTGATGTAGTAAAAGGACCAAATTATGTATCGAAACTCCAACAAATTCAGTTTCTTAAAAGACACTAGTTAAATAGCTCTCTATTTTAAACTGGTGATAGGCTGATGGGCAAGACAAAAGTCATGTCAAATGCCCATGTCGTGCATATCCGTTGGGAGCTCTGTTCTTGAATTTGCTGACGAGTATGTCTACCAGGGACAAACTGTCCAGTTAGGTAGGTCCAACCTCAAGAAAGAGGTCAATCGGCGAATCCGACTCGGCTGGGCAGCGTTTGGGAAACTTCGCAACGTCTTTTCGTCAACAATACCGCTATGCCTCAAGACGAAAGTCTTTAACCAGTGTGTGTTACCAGTGATGACATATGGAACAGAGATGCGGTCACTTACAATGGGCTTCATGAGAAAGCTCAAGGTCAGCTCAGTGAACTATGGAGAGAGCTATGCTTGGTATTTCTCTAACAGATCGAATCAGAAATGAGGAGATCAGTAGAAGAACTAAAGTTGTCGACATAGCTGAAAGGATTAGTCAACTGAAGTGGCAATGGGCAGGGCACATTGCTCGTAGAACTGATGGCCGTTGGGGCACAAAGGTTCTCGAGTGGAGACCGCGCACCGGAAGACGCAGCGTGGGACGACCTCCAACGAGGTGGACAGACGACCTGGTGAAGGTCGCTGGGAGTCGCTGGATGAGAGCGGCATGTGACCGCTCGTTGTGGAAATCTGAGGGTGAGGCCTTTGTTTAGCAGTGGACGTCCTGTGGCTGATATGATGAGGCTGATGTGCAAAATAAGGTGATCTAATAATCTATAATAATAATAAAAAAAAAAAAAAAGTCCCACCGCAGTGCCAGATGTTCTACTCAGCGTTCGGAACCGTACGATAATTGTCGTACATGTGCGATATACAATGTATGTAGTAACTTAATATGGGAAAGCGTATTATAGGTACGGGAAGGAACTTGTGTATGAGCTCGGAATCAATAAACACTAGTTACTTCTAGATCAATTTGTTTATATAGAAGATAATACAAGTCGCTTTTTTTCTACAATCGACAACCGTACTGACGGCCGCCCGAATTCATTCTCCACTTTTATTTTCTGTGTCAAAATGTTCTCATGTAATTATTTCAAATAATGTTTTTTTATTCTATGCGGCTAGGATTTTTCTCCCAAAGAGTTTGAACTCTATTACAGTACACTACTATCGTACGCAGATTGTACGATAGTTTCCATCATGATGCTATATTTGAGAATTACACTGATAGCCAATAGCCGAATAACATATAGGATTGTTTTTTTGCTGTCAGCGCCATCTATTGCCTCATTTCTATCTTAGGAACACATGCTGCCGCTTGATGTCTCAATCATTTCATTGGTTGCCAGCGTCTGCCAATCAGCAATCGATAACGTCGTTCGATATCGATAATTTGGTGATGTTTGTATTTCACATGTACATAATATCTCCGTCACCGTCACACGTCACAGTTTGAAATGATTATATCGTTATCTTTTTTTTTTGGAACGAAGTTCCTTACGGCAGGCTTGGAGGGGATAGGGATTTTGCTGCGCGACCGAACTGAAAAAAATGTGATAGTAAAACCGTAAGAAAAAATCCGTGGAAAAAAGTGCGTGGAATAAAACAGTTAAATGAGACGTGCGCAGGCGCGACAGTCGCATACACAAGCGAGTAGTGTATAAGTGTCGATTCTACATTAGCCGAAGGAACTTCGTTCCTACCTGGTGTCCCACGACACCACATAATTTTTTATTTTTTGTAATGTTACACACTGTGTCTACGTTTCCAATTGCCCTCTCCTGTCGCAGGTCTGCTGGCAGAAATTTCTTTAGAACTAAGCAGTACCTTTGTACTTAAGTGACCTATATGCCATGTTTTATTTTTTCTACTGTTGCGTGTACATAAATAAAAAAAAATAAAAAAAATATCACTTAATATATCACTTTTAGACTTGCATGATAATCGCTTGGTAATCCACTTGTTCTTTACTGTGTCGTATCGCCGCTTAAACTGAACTGGGGTAGGGACACTTTCGGGGCGCTATATATATGGGTTGACCGATACTTTGTACAAAGTTTCAGAATGTTCGCTTTATAGAATTTTCCAGGCTATACGATACCGCTACTAGACATCAGATGGCCTCTTCTTCTGGAAGTTACTACACGCCGTAGTACATCTACTGGACAGCAGATGGCGCCACGTGCCTTAGTTATGAAGAACTATCCAGAAAACTTGATAAATTTCTACACGCTGTAGTATCGCTACTAAACACCAGATGGCGCCACGTTTCGCTATTATTTACTGGATATGGCGTAACAAATTACAAATAAATTACATAATGTAACGGAGTCTTTCTCTTTGTGCCGCAGGTGGCGAGGACCTCACAGATTACGGCGTGCGCTTCACCGCAGAGCCAGCTGACACGGTTATAGCGCCGGGCGACTCCGCACTGCTGGCTTGTTCAGCGACCTCGAGACGTGCAATCCGCCTCGCGTGGAGGTACAGCATCACCATGCCACCGAACAGGGACCATGCGATCACGGATACTGATAAGTATAGGTGAGTTGACGGTAAGAACGAAATCATTACATGATCTATCCCATGAGTCTATCCTATGCTGCGACTTTGAAGGCGGGCAATCTACCTTGCGTGGATTAAAAATGTCACACAATGGCGCGGTCAGCAGACCATAGTAGGTATACATTATTAAAAATCTATTGAAGAGATATTTTTAACTTAAAACTGGCAGTTGTCGTTTTACCTGAAGGCTCTGCGATCTACGATCTAAATGGAGGCAGAGCCCGCCATCCGTGTGCCATCAGCGCATCGTTGGTCACCTATAGTGTCATTAATGGGCCTACTCGAAGCACTGCTTGCAGGGCCCTGCCTACGAAGCTATGTGCTGCAGTGTGTTATGCTCCATATGCTCCCTGCAAGTTATTCCACAGCGAACGTCGTAAAGGTGTCAACGTGTTTCCGCCAGATCTCAGGACGAGTTTTAAAATGGGCAAGCTTTTAATAAACATCAAAAAGGAGCACTTACAACAAAAAACGAGAGTTTTGGTGTAAAAAACGGCTTCAAATGCATGAAAGGTTTAACGAATATTTTAAGAGAAATAGAACCAAGAAAAACCTCGTCTTCTAAGATTAAATGAAGAAACCTTTGAAGAAATATTAAAAATGTTGACACCTCTAATTAAAAAGCGAAATATTTTGATGAGGGATGATGAACTATAAGAAAATGAAAAAACGTTGCATGATGAAAATAAATATGATAAGACGGCGCGCCACAACCATTGACATTATGACTAACATTTCACATTTGGCTATAAAATGGCGGCGCGTGCCTGAAATCGGCCCGATTACATTAAACATTGTACTACTTGCAGCGTGAGTGCGATCCGTCAGGAACAGATTATAAATATCGGCTCTGCAAAAACCTACACTATATAATCCGGCAGAGACACTGCATGTAGGGCCTTGAGTAGGCCGCTTCAAGAATTTAGCATCACTCTACCTCCTTCCGTGGATGTCGTAAAAGGCGACTAAGGACTCCAAACCAGAAGGATGGGCAGCAGCGTCCTTTCTGTAGAACAGCAGCCTTTTCTGCGCTCACCAACCCGCCTGCCAAGCGTGGTGAGTACTGAAAATGCCCCCCAAAATTACGATATGGAAGCAGGTCTGTTTTCAACAGTGGGTGTATTTTGGCTACCGTGATGATAATGGTGGATGGTTCTGATAGCTTAAAACTTTTACTAAACCTTGATATATAATCTAACATATTTTCTGCCGCAGAAAACAACTGCCAAACGGGTCCCTCTCCATCTCGGAGATGTCTGCAACGTTGGCGGGGCACTACCAGTGTGTGGCCACAGTGGACGGCGTGGGCACCATCCTGTCGCGAGTGGCCACTGTCTTCCTAGCCGGTGAGTACATGCACCAGAGTGTGACGTATAAAAGCTTATATATTCAAAAGCTTGTATAAAACATGCCATCGGAAACTCATATTTCTAAACATGTTCCTTTACAAGATACAGTCAGAAGTCATCAAACATCTGAGACGTATTAGATCGCCCCCCAACCTGACCCCATACATTATACTGGGGCATGTGAGATGGGCCGGACGAACGATAAGATAAGCGTAGATACAACAAAGGGTATCTCAGATCGGTCTCGAGTGAGCCGAGCCCTGCGCGGAAGTTATGCGCTTTGTTTCTGTTGTGACTGCGGCGAACATTTGTCTTGCAGTCTAAGAGACACGTTAAACGGCTTCTGTCTGTGGGAGGGTACACGTCTTTGGTTACAAAACAATTGTAACCTGACCCGTATACAGGCTAGAAACGGTAAATGTTTCCTACTGATATTTATTTTGTGTTTAACAGATATTTTTGATTCGAAGCTCAACACACGTTTGGAATAGGGCTTGTATACACGAAATGTGTAACGCGGAGATGCAGCGCACCTTATTCGCTGGGCAGCACATATTGTTGTCCATGTGAGTGAGCGAGACAGAGTATAAAAGAGATTATGACGATGTTAACTTATGGCCGAAATGAATAAATCAATCTAATCCAAAATCTTCAGATTTAAGATTTTAAAAATTAATTCGTTGTAGTGTTACTCTCACATACATACACACACACAAAAAACAAAGATTTTGAATTAGATCGATTATTAATTTTAGCCGTTTGACTGTTCATGTCGTGTGTTGCCGGCCACAAATAGCACCAACACAGGTCGCCGAAAAACGTCCACTGCTGGGCAGAAGTCTCCCCAAGTATCGCCATAAAGGCTGGTATAGGTTTATGTTGTGTGTTCACTGGGGATGTTTGCCATAATCGCCACGCTTGGCAGACGGATTGGCGATCGCATAAGATGTACTCGAAAGACGCTGCTGCCCATCCTCCGGCTAATCCCATAGTCGCCTTTTACGACACCCACGAGATGACAAGGGGTGGTGGTATTCTTAGCGGTCATCTTCTACACCGAAGGGGGGCCCCTTCGGTGCAGAAGATGACCGCTCCAGTGGTTTTAGCCGGTAGGATTCCGGCATACCACTTCGCCCTGAACCACTGAACACCAGTAAAAAAAGGATAGACTGTAACTTTGATGTTTGTAGTCCAATAATGGCCGTTGTCGCTTCCAGAGGTGCCCGAGCTGGGCGGCGCGGCGCGCTCCGTGCTGGGCGCGGCGGGCGGCGCGGCGCTGCTGGCGTGCGGCCTCCTCGCGCCGCCGCGGCCCGCGCTGCGCCTGCTCGCGCCCGCGCCGCCCCCGCGCCGCGTGTACGGAGCCGCGCGCCCGCACACCGCGCCGCCGCTGCTCGAGCTCAACGTAACTATTGCCGCTGGCTAGATAACAAACGCTAAAACAAAACGTCCGAAGCGGTTGCTCTATGTTTTGTGGCGGAAATAATTCATTGTTACATTGTCGTCGTATCCAAAATTTAGACATACATCGCGCTGCCACGTAATATTGATTGCAAATAAACTCCACAACATCCTAATTATACATCGAATAACCTAATTTACACTGACCCGTCCGCTAAGTTCAAATGTGTGCCGAGTGAAGTGAGACCGCGCAAACGAAGTTCATCACGAAGAAATCCTTTGATGTGCGAGAGTTTACCGACAGCGAAGCGGAGTGTCTTCGGCTTCGCCCGAAGCGACGAACTCTTTGCAAAGATTTGTCCCGTCCAGTACTCGTCCTGGGGGACTTCAGCGCTCACCCTAGAGCTTGGGGCAACCGTCGGGACATGCCGAGGGGAAGGATAATGCAAGACTGGACTGTGTCACTGACCTCCAATTGCTGAATCGAGGGTCCGTTAGCACCTGCGTTCAGTGGCAGGGGGAGTCGGTCGTGAACCTGACATGGGCGGCTCTTTCTGTGGCCCGCATGGTGTCGAGTTGGCGGGGGTGCACTGCAATCTCTTAGAGACCGCTTGTGGCGACTGTTTACCAGTTGCCTCCGTTGTAGCATGTTCCCGTCTGAAGGAGCGGAGGAAGGGAACCGAATTGGTTCTGTTGAGGAAAAAAGGCCCGTGGAGTCTGCTTCCGCATATCGTCCCATTTGCCTGCTGGATGAGGCTTCGAAGCAATTCGAGAAAATAATTATCCGAAGACTCGTTGAATACATGTCGCGAGTATGACTTCTGGCAGCGGCGGTCCACCATCAACGCGATTCGTCGTACCCACTCGCTGTCGAAACAGGCAGTATCTCGGCAGGTTGCAGTGGCGTTGGTGGTCAGTCTAGACACCGTCAACGCCTTCAACTCCATCCCGTGGGGTGCTATCAGGGCGGCACTAGTTCATTATGGGCATCCCCTAGCTGCAGGGCATCAAAGAGGCCTATCTGCGCGATAAGCGCATTCGCAACCTGGGGACGGTAGCGTAAAACGGAAGGAGATTACGTGCGGGGTTCCGCAGGGGTCGGTTCTTGGCCCCATCTTATGAAACCTCGCCTACGACGCGGTCCTGCGTGTCGTTCTCCCTGCTGGCGTCAGCTTAGTCTATTATAATGACGCCACCCTGGTGTTGGCCTGCGGGGAGTCCGTCAACTATCCGGCTTGCCACCCCTTGGCAATTGTCTTGGCCAAAATCCACGCTCCGGGTCTGTGGATAACGCCTCAAAAAACAGAGGAACTATGATTCCATAAACTGCCGAGGAGAAGAGAGCAAAGGTACATGAAGTACCTGGGGCTCATCCTGGACAGTCTTTAGGACTTCGAAGACGAGAAGGTGCTGTCCAATCTCGGGTGAAGAAGTTCGAGTTCGCGAGGAAGTTCGTCGTCTCTACTGGGTTTTCTTGCGGTCCGTGGCCCTCTGCGGGAAGCCTGTATGTTCAGCTCGACTGTCTGGCACCCAGCGCTGCAGAACCAAACTTCACGGTCTGTGGCGCATAGTGGCTATACGGATCGCATGAGGATACCGACTAGTGTCCTACGAGACGGCAACTCTCCGGGCGCGTTTTCCGTCCATCCTGGAGGAGATGGATGCATGAATGCCCGCCTCCAGGGGCGTCTGACAGGCTGAGGCGGCTGCATCCACATGCGGACCAAGCGCGTCCTCGAGACTGTCCTGCCGCTCTTTGGAGCCTGGCTCAGAAGGAGCGAGCGCGTCACCTACCGCCTGACGCAGGTGTTCACGGGGCACAGTTGTTTCGGTGCGTACCTGCACAGGATAGGAATATTTGTTCCGTGCGGGAATCGAACCCACGACCCGGAGCGCAGCAGTTGACTGAATCAGCCACTGCACCAACCGTGCCGTCGTTCGTGTTTAAATCTTCAATCTTCGCGCTACGTTGATTTTTGACTTTGCCAACACGATTTGTCAGGCAGATGCCTACCATGGTGCGCTCTATAGCTCTGAACTACTCGGATCTTATAAATATGCTGTTTTTAAGCGGGCTTGTTTCGGCATCCTAAGTGTGGTTTAAAAGAGTAAAAAAGCAAAGGCGCTAAATGTGTTACTTACTGATTATAAGGATACTATTATCGCTGCATGTACTTCTTACAGTTGACCCTTTTACAAATTACGTGATGATAAGAATATTTCTCCCCAGCGGCAGCTGGTCTAAGCCACGTGGGCGCTCCGAGCGAGACCTTTTTCAGCGCCTTTTATTTATTATTAGCTTTCGTTCAACGCTTTTAGTTAATTTTTAACGATTGATTTATTCAAGGCGTCCGTCGCACTAACGCTCGGTGCCCTCCTGGGCTGTTCTGACCTGGCACCTCGCCGGATCGGCCCACCCAAAAGCCACTGTTTCTCCCGTTTGGAAGTGCCCCTACCTACGCAACGCTCTGTTGGCAGGTGACGTGGCTCAAGAACGGCTCGCCGCTGCGCGTGGACAGCGCGCGCATGTGGCTGACGCCCAGCGGCGCGCTGGAGCTGGAGCCGCTGCGCCCGCACGACGCCGCGCGCTACGCCTGCCGCGTGGCGCTGGCCGCCGCGCCGCACGTCTACAAGTGGGTGTGGCCCGGCCCGTCTCCTCCCGTAGATGTTCTAAACCAGAGAGATCAGCAGCAGCGTTCCTTCTGTGGGGTAGTAGCCGTACTGCCGTGTGCCAAGCGTGGTGGGTACTGGCGAATTCCCCCAAATGACGACACAAATATCGTTGTGGAAATCTATGAAGGAGGCCTTTGTTTGGTGGACGTCCTTCGGCTGATGTGAGCAACCTACCCACGCCACGTCAAAACTACACTTCCTCAGTAAATTTCCGCACAAACAGACCGTAAATGTCCACTGTTGAACAACTACGACACTACAATGAGCGGTCCAGGGGATACTGCCATAGCCCATAATTGCCACGCTTGGCAGGCAGATTGATGATCGCAGTATGTTGTTATGATCACAGGGGAGGATGCTGCTGCTCTTGATATCAACACTTAGTTGCGTTATAAGACACCCATGGGTGGAGAAGAGTTGTTCGTTCTGTGTCGGGAACCGTAAGAAATGCACGATAGTGTGATCTAAATCAAAAACATTAACACAGTATTAACTATATAGCCAGCAGTGTGTCACTTTACCTTTCTATCTTGATATATTTCTGTGGACACGAGGATAAAAACGAACGTTCCACTGCCGCACATTGGTGCCACGCCTATAGGCATATCTTGGAGGGGGATGACTATAACGAGCCCTCCCCTCTAGCGGTGGAGAACTCTCAGATTCCTCACGGGGGGTTTATTAAGGATCTCCCCAAGCTTGAGTGTGTGCTGTGCTGCGCACAGGGTAGCAGGTGATCGCGTGCCCGCTGCCATATTCTCGAGACGAGCTCGGAATGAGCGCGCAGAATCTCCACTCTGTTGAGAATATATGGTAAACATTTCTCTATGTCAGGACGAGCGAAGAGACGGAGCTGCGCGTGAGTGCAGAGACGCCCAACGTGGAGTCCCCGCCGCGTTTCATCGCCACCCCGCAGCCGGTCACCGTCATGGAAGGTATTAATTACATTATATTTTTATGTAAATGTATTAGCCTCCCCGGATAGCGTTCACTTTTTAATATTATTTTTACCTCAAATTTGCCTGTTGGAAAGCTACGGATGACATCCACGGTGGAATAGGATTACCAGGATATAGGTAGTATTGTAGTATCGTGTGGTGTCCGGATTAAGAATATAGCACCACTCCATCTCCTCCCGTGGATGTCGTAAAAGGCGACTAAGGGAATCTAAACCAGAGGGATGGGCAGCAGCGTCCCTTCTGTGAAGCGGTAGCCATACTGCGCTCACCAACCCGCCTGCCAAGCGTGGTGAGTATTGGCAAATACCCCCCAAAATGATGACACATTTGCGAAAATCTATGGGGGAGGCCAACAGTGGACGTATAAATGGCCGATACGAGGTAGTACGGAACTTAGACGCTGGCGAGGAGGTCGCTGGGAGAAAAGCGCTGATTACGATGTATCGGGATATCAACCAAGTGCGGATGCTAACAAGCAGTGCATCTGGAAGTGCGATGGTGGAATGGTGGGGTTAGTTCGTGTCACTCCCCCGCGCACACTCCCCGAAATTCAATCTGCAGAAGACTGACAGACAGGCAACGCTTTTCCGATATGCAAGGCTGTGAAGCTTGGCTAGCAATATCTCATCGTCTGAGTCATTTAGCTCTGCATTCTATCGAATGGAATGCAGTAGAATGTTTTTTTTTTTTTAACCTAGCTCCACTTTATGATTTCTCCTGTGTCGTGGGTGCGTTTACAGCGACAAATTCCACACACAATACACCCAGACCCGGAACAGCTACATACAGATCGTACAAAAATTTGTTCCGTGCGGGAATGGAACCCACGACCCGGTACGCAGCAGCCGACTGTATGAGACACTGCACCAACCGTGCCGTGCATGGTTGCAATAGTCCATACAAGATCGGACCTATGCTTTGTATAGATTAAGAAGCGGTCAAGATGTGCTTTGCTTTATTCAGGACACCCACATTTTCTATCTATACAAATAAATGAAATTGAAGTGTCTGTTTGTAGTATCAAAATAACAGCTTTTTACTATATGCATATGAAAGTATATACGGTACATATAACAAAAAATCTAATTTTAATTTTTTTGTCTGTCTATCTGTCTGTTTGTTCCGGGTAATCTCCGAAACGGCTGGACCGATTTTGACGGAACTTTCACTGGCAGATAGCTGATGTTATAAGGAATAACTTAGGCTACTTTTATTTTGGAAAAATAATTAGGGTTCCGCGCAAAAAAAATTAAACCCTTGAAATATATGTTGGATATATGGATATATAATGAATAGTGGATATATTCTATGTCGAAGTACTCTAAATTTATTTTAAATTAAACGCGGGTGAAACCGCGGGTCCCAGCTAGTCATCCAATAAATCCTTAGGCATGCGTACATTCCTGTGAGTATGACCGAGTCGTGGTTGCGTCCTCAGAGTGAGCTAGCTGTCTCTTTCGTGCTATGGCCGAACATAGGGATACCACACAAATTCCTGAGTGGAGTTTCTTATTTAAGTGTTCTATCACAGCACTATATCTCAACATCTTGTTTTAGGTGCCTCGGTGACGTTCGACTGTGCCGCTGTCGGCAACCCCAAGCCTGAGATGACGTGGCTCAACAATGGAGCTGCCATCGACCTCAGGTAAACGAGACTAACCGCAGAGGTTTTTCTATTGCTAAATGATTTACAGAATGTCCAGTTGATACGCGGTCACGCTTCGTATAATCACGCGCATCTCAGTTACCTTTTTAACCGATGTAAATCTATGATAGACTTCGTCTGCCTCGGGGAAGGGTGGAGGGTATATCAGACTCATACTGGCTCAAACCACCGGAGTGGTCATATTCGGCACTGAAGGGACCCCGGATCTTGAGTACAATTATACTGGAGCTGCTCTTTGCCTTTAGTCACATCTTGGAGGGTAAAGCGGTCATACTCTCTAGTGGAGGGGAGTTGACTGTAAGGTCATCCCTGCAGTCACGTCACAAGGGGGGCATTGTAAAGGATCCCCCTCAGCTCATAGTGCGCTCTACTGCGCACATGGTGACACGCCGTCGATTTTTTAGGGGTAACGCATTTAGGTTGCGTGCCCGTGACACGAACGATGTTTGAAAAGTGACGATAATTTTGTAGTTTATTTATACAATTATAAAAAATCTTTTAAATCAATACGCACACTTGTTACGCGTTGCGTTTTCTGCGCACCAGACGATCTCCAACCAAGTGGACAGGCGACTTACTGTCGGTCGCTGAGAGTTGTTGAATGTGGGCAGCATATGACCGCTCGTTGTGGAGATGTAAGGGGGAGGCCTTTGTTCAGCAGTGGACGACCTGTGGCTGATATGATGATGGAACCCATACGCTTCTTAATCTTGGTGGTGTCCGGATTAAGAATATGGCACCACTCATCTCCTCCCGTGGATGTCGTAAAAGGCGACTAAGGGAATCTAAACCAGATTATCGGGCAGCGCAGCAGCGTCCCTTCCGTGCCGTGTGGTGTCGGCTACGAATAGCATCAACCCATCTCATCCCGTGGGTGTCGTAAAAGCCGACTAAGGGATTAGCCGGAGGATGGGCAGCAGCGTCCTTCGAATACATTAACAACTCAACTGCGATCGCTAATCCACCTGTCAAGCGTGGCGATTATGGCAAACGCCCCTAATGAGCACACAACACATCGATATCGTTCGTTGTGGTGATCTTTGAGGGAGGCCCGTGTCCAGCAGTGGACTTTATTCGGCCGAAATGAAAGTCCCTTCTGTGTTACTGCGCTCGCCAACCCGCCCGCCAAGCGTGGCGAGCCCCAAAATGTCGTCATGTAACCGGCCGGTGTGGTGTGGCCCCGTGCTGCCGCAGCGACCTGGACTCGCGCTTCTACCTGGTGGGCTCGGGCTCGCTGCGCGTGCAGTCGGCGCGCGCGCTGGACGCCGGCGCCTACACGTGCCGCGCGCACAACCGCCTGGACTCCGCCGACCACACCACGCAGCTGCACGTGCTCGTGAGTGTAACCCATCCTTCAATATGCAACCCGAAAACAAATCGTGTGAGCCGGGTCCGTCTGTAAAGTTTTATAGTATCAGTTGCTCTTTGAAACCTTGTTATGTGTGTCACAGTACGCTGAACAATGAAAAAAATTCAGATCGCTTGCTCGTTTTGCATCATAGCTTTCATTTTTCTAAATCAACACAATATTTAAATATGTTGCTATTATCTGGTTCTGAAAATGTTTTTAAAAGAAAGAGTATTTCCGATTTGATTTTTTTTTATTGTTCAGTGACTTATGTCGCTGACTGTACAACACATGACTTTTAGTACGGCAGTGTTATTTTTTTTAATTCAAGTAGCTTTGTCTTGGCGATTAAATTTGATGACACTGATAAACATATGGCCGAAACCTGAAACACCACTCAATATTTAAATGCCGCTTAACTATTTGAAACGCTCGACTTCCTATTGGAAACGGGCCGCTCAACTTGTTAAGTGGGAATCTAATATCGAGTGGCATTTCAGTATTCGGTCGTTAGACTTCTATCAAGCTGTGTTACAATATTCGTTCTTCTATCTGTCGAGTGTGATTTGTTCTAGCAGTTTTCAAGTCGTTATTGTGGCATTTTCTGATACGTGATTTTTATTGAAAGATTTATGTTGGTCTTTGGATAGAAACGGCGAGTCTATTTCCACTTTATCTTGCTTTCTTTGCAAGCTGTGTTCGGATAATTGCGTTAGTAAATTTGATGACATTAAACTTGGTTTTTGGCTGCATACTAAAACGTCACTTATGTTAAGTAATTCTCGCTGAACTATTTAAGATCCTAATTTTTAGTAAGATAGTGAGCAGTTGAATATTGGACGTCATTTGTCAAGGTTTTTCGCGTCGTTTCAAAGTCTCAAATAGTTTGGTGGGACTTAAATATTGAGTGGTGTTTTAGTATTTTGTCGATAGTTTGTTAAATGTATGTATTTTGATTGAAACAATTTTATTAACAGAAAATATTTATACTCTGTTTAAAATGTATGTCGTGTGGTGCTGATTAGGAATACCACCGTTCCATCTCATACTGTGGGTGTCGTAAAAGGTGACAATGGGATTAATCGGAGGATGAGCAGTAGCGATCGTCAACCCAAGGGAAGCGAATAGTTAAGCGTGGGGATTATGACAAAACTCCTGAACGAGCCCACAAGACAAACCTAGATCGGTCGTTGCTGTGAATTTTGGGGGTGCCTGTGTCTAGCACTGGATTTATTTGGCACCGAGCTACCTTACGTGTTGCCGTGGCCCACCAGACGGCGCCGCGCGCGCAGGCGCCGGCGGCGGTGCGGGCGCGCGCGCGGGGGGACGCGGCGCTGCGCTGCGACGTGCGCGGCCGCCCGCCGCCCGCCGTCACGTGGCTCAAGGACGGGGACCCGCTGTCGCCCAACAACCGCGACATCGCGCTCGTCGACGGGTACGTACGCCAAGCCACCGCTGTTGCTCTGTGGATATGACTAAAGCATTCGATAGTGTTAAATAGGACTTACTTTTGAACTAATTATGTACATATAGTATTAGAAGTAGTGTCCACACATTAAACCAATCGTATATTGTTAATTAACAACAGTAAACCAATACAACAAAGTTCTGTTCAAAAACTAAAATCTCAACTGTTTACTCATCTAGCCTGAAATATTAAATATGACGTGCCCCAAGGTAGTGTACTAGGACCATTGCTATTCCTAGTTTATATTAATAAATATTTCGCTAGCGATACTAATATTGTTTCCAACAGATGTGATAATAATAACAGCCTTATTAATAATACTAATCTACAACTAAATAACACAATTAATTGGCTTGTTAATAATCATTGAAATGTTAATATGGTGAAGCTAATTTATTATGTAACATCTGTTGTGAAACCCATATTATGCAAATAAAGAATTAAATTGAATTGAACTGGGGTAAAAATATATTGTGTCATTATTGCAAATATCCGTATCGTACCGTATCTGTGTGGTGTCCGGATTAAGAAAATAGCACCACTCCATCTCCTCCTGTGGATGTCGTAAAAGTCGACAAGGGACTCGAGACCAGAGGGATCGCAGCATCCCTTTTACTGAACAGTAGCATTTCTGCGCTCACCAATCCTCCTGCCAAGCGTAGTGAGTATCGGCAAATTACCCTCAAAAGGATGACACAATTGTGTTAATCTATGGGGGGGAGGCTTTTGTTCAGTAGTGGATCTCATTTGGCTGAAATTATGATGATGATGATTGCAAATAAGGAACCCTGTTGAGATGAGAATCCCCCGATTTCACATTTTTTTTATAATATTGAATTCAATTTCGTTTAATGAGGTTATTAGTAATCTTGAATGATTAACGTATAACAAATTATTCGTATGTAACATGACTTAGCCTTTGTAAATTTGATTTGTCATGCCAATATAGCTAATATGAATAAATATTAATTATTTTTAATAACTACAAAAGTTGAATTTTATCTTAAGCTGTATAAATCACATGTCCTTACTGACAATTTGGCGTCACCGACGTATATAATATGTATTACACATTAAACATTTTCATTCGTTCCCTTGATTCAATTCATTCTTTTGCGTTTGAATTGCGGAATGACCTTGCTGTTTTTTTTATTATTATTGATTATTAATATATATCTATAACATAGCCTACCTTTCACAAAAAGGCTTCATATGTTCCCTAATTTTTAGTTAACTAATGACATTATAACGGGTTTCCTTTTGTTTGAAGTACTACTTTTTTGTTTATCTCCCACATTTTTGTATGGCAATGTGCAATCCCTTTTTAGACATTCACTACAACATTTAGTCTGGTTGGTGTATTTTAAAAATATTGATGATGCTAATTACGTGCAATATACAATGTTTACATTTGACCAAATATAAGATAACGCTGTTTTTGTGAGTGACACAGTAGCACTGTGTGACCACCGTGTGCACCTGCGCAGCACGTGGCTGCGCATCCAGGGCGTGCTGCGCGTGGACGCGGGCATGTTCCAGTGCGCCGCGACCTCGGCCGCCGGCTCGGCGCTGGCCGCCATCCGCCTGCTGGTGCTGCCGCCCGACGACGGTGAGCCCGCCACAGGATACAACAAATACCCTGAATTCTATTATAAACATACAAACCAAAATTATACTTCGACACAAAAATAGATTAAATCTACCAACTTCTCGACTAGCTATGCACTCCTCGGGTCCCTTGGCGATGTCTATAAAAATATATAACAAGCTACCAAATGTCATAAAAACTGAAAATAAATTTAGTATTTTTGTATTTAAATTTTACTTATGGAATGCAATAAAGAATTGAATTGGATCGCTATCAAGTCAGAACCTCGTGGGCCTTCAGCGACCTAGCACAAATGCTGCTGAAAATAGCCCATTGCTGCAATAAAGCACTAACCGCTTCCAGCAATTCAAAGCGCAGGCCAAACCAGGGATTCCTCAATACTCAATTCAGGACCCTTACTCGCTATGCCATGTGACATAATTCCATGCACGGAAAGCAATCGTGACGCAATACCTTACTGTATTTAACAAAGTATCCGATTTTGTGCGTGAAATTATCACACATGGTATAATAATTAATTATCTATGTGGTGTCCGGATTCAAGATATAGAACCACTCCATCTCCGGCCGTGGATATCGTAGAGTGCGACTAATGGATTCTAAACCCAAGGGTTGGGCAGTAGCGTCTCTTCTGTGGATAAGTAACTCACCACCCACCTGCTAAACGTGGCAACTACTGGAAAATTCCCCCCAAAATGAGACGATACACGGCATGTAAGCGGTCGTGGGGTATAAACCTTTGTTAGGCAATGGACATCTTGCTGATATGATTAGATATTTGCTGAGCGATTAACAACCCAATGATGGAGTATTGGCATTTAAACCTCTGAATATATTAAAAATACATTTTAACAATTACATGTGCAATAAATGTTACTCCTCTTGTGCGTAAACTTTAATTGTCTCGAACTGTCGCATACAAGAGATTAAATTAACCTAACAAATTTTATGTTCAAAATGTAGTTGCTTTTAGATTTTTTATTTATTTTTTCATTCCCTTTTATTTTTATTTTTGTTTATTGTATTTTTTGTTATTTTTTTATTATTTTATTTTTCCCTAACCCCGTTTCTTCCAGATATAACCAACGTAACAATCGACACACCACCATCGAATTCCACACATGATATATTCACGAGTTTGGTCTCGTCAGACCAAGGGCACACTCTAGACCCGACACCGGACGACCTCGACTTTCTGGGCGAGACCTCATCCGCGTACACTTCTGGGCCGGACCTCGAATATGACGATCAATACGATAGTGATGTGGATGATTCTTTGCATGCTGCTGAAGGGTTGGACCTGGATCAGTTACGGGTCGGCAATGCGAGCGTGGTGTCGTCACCGCGATCTCTTCGCGCCGTCATCGTGAAGCACCGGTTCGTGACGCTCAGCTGGGAGGAGCCGCAGCACAAGAGTGAGGAGGTGACTGGCTACGCGGTCATATACAAAGTGAAGGGGAGCGAGAGGTGAGGGTTACGATATGATCACTTCTTCTCCGTGCTGATGACTAGACCAAAACTTGAACATGTCGATAGCGTTATATGATCAGTTATATGTACAAGTATTTTGTGAAAGACAGCGATTTGTCCATATAAAAGATCCACAGCTATAATTTTGGTTGTCATTTTATTTTAGACAAGTTGTGTCGCGCGGTTTCATCCGCCATATAATTTAAAAGAAGTCGGATTATGTATAAAAAATTTGGAGTACTGCCAGTTGACGTAGGCATACAAAGTTCGGCTCTTCTCGGCAATGCTCGGTTCCCGTCGGGTGGCCCTCAGCCCCCGACCCACCGCGTCACATCGCCCGCCCGCGATGTTACTTCGATTTCACTTAGCGTCATTATTCGAAGCTTATTGTGGCGGTGCCACGCCTCTAAGCATAACCCAAGAGGTGACTGTAAAGCGGTTACCCCCTGTAGTGGAGGGGAGGGGACTTTATAGCCAGCCAGGTGCCTCACGCTGAGACCCTTATAAGCCCAGCAAACATATAAAAGACAGAAAGAGCGCTAAGTAAATACTAAGTATTAGCGCGGGCGGGCGATGCGGTGTGTTGAGGGCCGAGGGTGGCCGCTCGACGAGTTCCGAGCATTACCGAGCACAGCCGATCTATGTCAGCTGTCTGTGCCTATGTACTCCAAATTATTAATGAACTAGCTGGGACCCGCGGTTTCACCCGCGTTTAATTTAAAAGAAATTTAGAGTACTTCGACATAGGCACTTGACATAGAATATATATTGGATTTCAAGGGTTTTTTTTGTTTTTGCGCGGAACTCTAATTATTTTCCTAAAATAAAAGTAGCCAAAGTTATTCCTTATAACATCAGCTATCTGCCAGTGAGTCCCGTCAAAATCGGTCCAGCCGTTTCGGAGATTACCCGGAACAAACAGACAGACATAAAAAAATTAAAAATAGTTTTTTTGGATATAGGTACGGTATCTACTTTCATATGTATTTAGTAAAAAGCTCTCATTTTGTCATTACAAACAGACACTTCAATTTTATTTATTTGTGTAGATAATCCGATTGCTTTTGAATAAAATGGTGGGTGAAACTGCGGGGCATTTGTTTAGTCATTTATTTAGTTTGAAATGTGTTGTCAATACGTAGAGAGCGAGTGTCCCGCGGCGGCCCGTCCCGCCACGAGATGAACGTGGCGTCCCTGCAGCCCAACACTACGTACCAGTTCGCCGTGCTGGCCTACACCGCGCACGGGACCTCGCCGCCCACTGACGTGCGTATTGCATACTACAGTTACATTGATGGTGTTGTGTGTATAGCAACTATCGCTTGTAATACATAGCTAGTAATATGTAACAGTTCAGAGTGACGTAAAACCTCAAGCAAAACTTCATCACCGCTTCGAGTTAATGTAGCGCCACTATCGTGCGACTGTAGTGCACCTATCGCCAAACCAATTTTTTTTGCATGCATCAAATTAATTTACATTTATCGATAGCTTAAAATGATTTAATGCATATCGAATGCACCTCTACTTCGGAATTTATTAAAGAATATCGTGCGAGGTCTGTCTGACAAAATATACACACACAATAGTTGTACAGATGGCTGTCTGTATTACATAGCTTGTATCGCCTATAACAGGTCGACTGGCAGATATTAATATTTTAAATAAGCTTCATATGTATTGTACAGGTTGAAAAATGGAACAAGATATTTGTTTTCAAATTCATTAATTATTAAAATTAGGACACAAGAAAAGTATTATTAGAGCAAAAACCGGAATCCCGTGATATCCTGTTTTCAGTTCTAATATTAGCGTTAATGATCTTGTCATTTCAAAAACTTAAGCCCTTACTTCATTATTTTCCTTATTCATTTTTTTATCAATTAAATACTAGACTCTGAATGTTTGCTCAGTCTTAACTGTATCTTTTTCACGAGCTCTATACTGTATCTGATTTTGCTGTGTTTATATTAATACAAACGAATTAAATTTCAAATATCATGTTTATTTTTGTTATAGATGATAGAAGTACGCACATCGGAAGAGGAAGTGACTCACGGTCCCCCGCTCAACGTCCGCGCCGAGGCTGTCGGGCCTCACACGCTGCGGCTGTCGTGGGCTCCGCCGCTCGCACAGCCCACGCCCACCAAGTACTCCATACACTATACGGAGGTACGTCCTGACACATGCATTGTAGCTGTTGTGGGGTTCTTCGATCGCACAGCCCACGCTTATCAAACACTCCATACATTATAAAGAGGTACCCGTATAATGTATGGAATACGTTGGGAGCGTCGGCGTAGGCGGCCCGTGTGGCGCCGGCTACGAATAGCATCAACCCATCTCATCCCGTGGATGTCGAAAAGGCGACTAAGGGATTAGCCGCCTGCCAAGCGTGGCGATTATGGCAAAACCCCTTAATGAGCATACACCACACCCATATCGGTCGTTGTGGTGACTTTTGAGGGAGGCCTGTGTTTAGCAGTGGACTTTATTTGGCCGAAATGATGACGAAGGTACGTCGCAACACTTACACACAGTTCCTCGATCGAACAGCTCATGCTCATCAAGTACTTCATTCATTATAAGGAGGTACATACGTTATAATAAAAACAAACTGCGATTGTCGTGGGTTGTAGCACAGCCCACGCCCACTATAAGTATTTTATACGTTATATGGACATAAATCATAACACACACGTTGTTTCTGCCGTTGATTTCGCTGACACATAAACTGCGTATATCGATTAAATATTACGTCTTGGGCTTTTCAATTCGTACCTTTTTTGGTTTCCAGTAGTAATTCGTCATGAACTTGCGTCCTGGGGAAGGGCGAAGGGGAGCTCCAATTTCTCGTAAGATTATACTAGTGCTGCTTATAATGTCATGCCTTTAGGGATGTATCGGAGGGAACGACTGTAAAGTGTTCAACTCTTTTAGCGGAGGGAAGGCGACTGTAAAAGGATCGCCCCTTTAGGTATTTCTCGGGGACCATTGTAAGGGAATCCTGTAAAGCATCGCTGTGTGCTGCGTTGCCCACACGGCGGTGTGTGACCTAGTGCGTGCTACCATCCTCTCTGGTGTCGCTGGGTATGAGTATGCAGACCTCCCAATCAGCATATTCACAATGTCAGAGTCCGGTTCTTATCTGCTGCGTGAAACTTGGCTATACAGTATTGTTAGTATTCGGAGTCTCTCCGGTCAAGTGAACTCAGTTTGGCTCCTGACTTGCGCAGGTGGAGAGCGGCCGCGAGCAGCTCCAGTGGGTGGAGGCGGAGGCGGGCGCGGCCGCGCTGGGCGGCGCGCTGGCGGGGCTGCGCGCGGCCAGCGCCTACGTGCTGCGCGTGGCGGCGGCGGGCGGCGCGCCGGCCGAGCTGCGCGTGCGCACGCCCAGCGACGCGCCCGCGGCGCCGCCCGCCAACGTCACGGCGCTGGCCACCGGCGCCACGGTAACTACACTTCGGGCTGCACTAGCATCGTGTGGCGCCGGCGGAGAACGGTCCACTGCTGTACAGAGGCCTCCCCACACACCTCAACGACGACCTTGCATACCTACCGTGGGTCGGCATTTTAAGGGGAATTTGTCTATACTTACCACGCTCAGCAAGCGAATGGGTGCGCGCAGAATGGCTACCGTTCCATAGAAACAACACTACTGCTCGTCCCTCTGACTTAGAATCCCTTAGTCGCCTTTTACGATATTCATATGAGGAGACGGAGTAGTGCTATATTTGTCATCTAAACACCACACAGAAACCGACTATAAATAGTACCAACTTCCTTTTTACGACACCTAACCTAGATGTCCTAAAAAGCAACTAAAAGATTAGACGGAGGATGGGTAGCAGCGTCCTCAAAGTATCTTAACAACAAAACTGCGAGCATCAAGCCGCTTGTCAATGACAAAACCTCCCCAACAACACACCACACACCCAGACCAATAGTTATTACGATCTTTGATAAAAACTTGTCCAACAGTGGACTTTATCCTACTAAAATGACGATGATAAACAACGCTAAACTTCAAAAAATATGTGTAAAAACTATTTAAATTTCGTTTTATTGATCAAAGCATATCGACATATTAGTTTTGCGTTAAAACTATTCAGTTTACCACACAGCAAATCAAATCACAGCCAAGAAAGTGTCAAATTCAAATTAACAGGACAATGAGTGACATTGACAAATGCGAAATGCACTGAGTTTACGACTTATGCTACAACACACGGAAGGATGTTACTTGCACCCCTCCAATATAAATAAACCCTTAATCGCCTTTTACGACACCCATGGCTAGAAAGGTGGTTTCTTTTCGATTCTTCAGTCTCATCTATCGTTAACTAACATGTTTATACATATAGATGGTAAACCAGGTGCGAGGTGGTATGTAACAGAACTTTCGAAATATTTTTTAAACTACCCTCACATCACAAATAAAACGGCCCTCCCCCATTAAACTATCGGTTACATACTGTGTGTCATCATTTTTAGGGGGAAAATGCCAGTACTCACCACGCTTGGCAGGCGGGTTGGTGAGCGCTGTATGACTACCACAGAAGGGACGCTGCTGCCTACTCTCTAGTCTTTTTTTTAACCCTTAGTCGGCTTTTACGACATCCACGGGAGGAGATGGGAGTGGTTCTGTATTCTTAGTCCAAACACCACATGCGGGGTCCTGTGTGTTATTTTTATAATGCTCCCCTGAACCCGCATCCCTAGTAGAGCATGCCTCGCCCGCAGTCGATCCTGGTCCGCTGGGAGGCGCCGCCGCCCCGCTCGCACCGCGGCGCGCTCACGGGCTACAAGGTGCGCTACCGCGCCGCGCCCCCCGCGGGGCCCCCGCCCGGCACCCCCGGGCCGCGCCGCAAGGCCGACTCGCTCACCACCCCCGCCGACCAGCGCAGGGCCGAGCTCAGGGGGCTGGACACCGCCACTACGTATCAGGTTCGTGGTTCGATATGGTCGCGACCCAGATAGCCAGTAAGCGCGTTTGTATCGAGTCAGGACTGTCGCACCAATGATGCATCCGTTTGGTGACGGCCTGCCATATTTCGGTAGACAGATCCTCGTCAATAAATGACAGGGGCCAATGCGTGCAGCAATTATTGTCTCAGAGCTTAATATAATCCATCATAATCTGTAAATACAGATAGACAAGTGTCTGTATTTATAATGTAAAGCTTTTCCAAAATTATATTCTTACATTTGGAACAACTTGCGCAATACTTTCTCTTTATACATAGAACATTTTTGATAAGTTGTAGATAAAAAGCACAAAAAAGTAGATAAAAAGACATTTTGATTCATAATACGTTACAATTAAGTTAAAACGAAGTGACATTTTGAAAATGATATAAATTTCACTTGTACAAACACCCAGTTTTAGAATAAAAACATAATAAAACCTTTAACTACATTAAAGTTAACAGCCAAGGCCAATATAATCTCCCTTGACATTGTTTTATTCGAAAACCGGTTTTGCAATATCAAAATAAATATATTTTTATCCCTTTTTTTCCGATGTACCGACTTAACCTTTATAAAATAGCCAGGCAGTTTTGTACTCTGTATAACGCATTTTTTTTTTTTTATATATATCTTGTAGTTCTCATGCTTCGAAGCGCCCGCAGATTGTAGTAACGAGAACACAGATATATGATGTAACTTAATTAGAAAATGTTGATTTGGTTGGTGTCCAGATCCGGGTGTGCGCCATCAACGCCAACGGCTCGGCCCGTTCAGCGACTGGGTGGCGGCCAGCACGCAGCGCCACGAGCTGGACGAGAGCCGCGTGCCCCCCCAGCCGCCGCCGCTCACCAGTCAGTTACAGTATCCCTGCTATTACTCGCCACATCCTATGATGGCCTGAATATCATTCATCATTTCAGCTGAAAACGTCCACTGCTGGACCGAAGCCTCTCCAAAGATTGCCACAACAAATTGGTTTTGTGTTGTGAGGCTATTGGAGGGTTTTGCCATAATCGCCACGCTTGGCAGACGGGTTGGTGACCGCAGTTATGTTA